>CM057466.1:2512500-3762500 GCA_030035585.1 Dugong dugon
TTGCTAAAAACAAACAAAAAACTGACTATTCATGCAGAGTTTCAAATTTATTTGCAAAGGAATTTATGACTTATTCTCTCATAATCCTTTTAATTTCCTCTATTACTGTAGTTCTGTTTCCTTTCTCATTCTCAATTTTGTGTATGAATGGTTTCTCTATAACGTTTTTGAAAAAAAAAAGGCAAACTGCTTCTAATGAATTTTTATTTTTTTTAGGTTTTTAATTTTTTTGAAGGTTTACTTTATGTTCTTTTTCCATCTTATCTTGTTGAAATGCATTTATTCTCTTTCTGGTTAGTTAATGAATCTGCTCATGACTAATAGAAACCTTCCTTGGAGTGGGGACGCCTTTGGCCAGCCCCCAAAGACTGAAATACGGGAGTGTCGTCACTATTTCCCTAGATTCTCTTTTAAGTCAACAGCGTGATCGAGGCTTTTGTTCATGCTTTATTTCTAGTTTTCACACATTTTGGTTGGAGAATGAGATCTGCACTCTTCCCAGTTTTTGGAATTTATAGAGTTTTCCTTTACGACAGTTTGTATATATGTTTCATGGACATTTAAACAAAAGGTATACTTTGCTTTCTCAGTTCAAAATTTATTATTACAAGATTTCTGTCACTTCTTGTATTTCTTACCATTTTTATTTTGTATCGTTCACTGTTGTGTTTTTTGATGTAGAAAGGTTCATACTACATATACCTTAACTGCGATTTATATATGCCCCTTCAATCATTAAAAAGTTATCCCCTTTTCTCATTTAATGCAGTTTAGTATTAAATTCTACTTTGTCCAATATTATTACTGATATTAAATTTTGTATATTTTATAAGCATTATGAAAGATTATACATATAAATAAATGGCATTAATATAAAAATAATATTGCTAATGTTATAATGATGTTAATAATATATTGATATTAATGTTGATATCATTAATGTTATATTAATTATTATTGCTTGTGTATTTTTCATTGAATTACTAGATATATTTTGGCTTGTCCTTTGGTAGACATTAACCTCCTTGAGAACGTTGGTTTGATATTTTGAACCAGTATGAAAGTTTCTTTTAATATTTGAAATTAATTCTATTTACATTTCTAGTCTGTTTTATTACTAAGCCTGAATCAAACCTGTTGCCACTGAGGCAATTCCAACTCATAGCGGCCCTATAGGACACAGTAGAACTGCCCCATAGGGTTTTCGACGAGTGGCTGGTGAATTTGAACTGCCAACCTTTTGGTTAGCAGCTATAGCTCTTAACCACTGCACCACAGGGCTCCCCTGCTTTCTTAGTGGGACACAAAATAGTAGATCTGATGAAATTTGAAAGTTCAGTTTTTTTTAATGTTTCATTATTTCTTTCTTCTTTCAAGAATTAATTTTTTTTTTTTTTTTACTTTTTGTTTGTAATCACCATTATCACAGCTAATTAAATTTAATTTGTTTATAATGTAACTTCCTCACTCATTACTTTTTAATGCTAGTTAATCCCTCAGCTAGAAGCTATCTTAAAATAGATTTTTCTTTCCTGAAAGGTTTTTTGACTGTTACACTTCCTGAGATTTCCCATTTTTGTTATTACTTTCTATAGCCACACATAGCCACTTTGTGGAAAATAGTTCTCGAGTCACAAGTTTTTCTCATCCGAAATGTATCCTTCTTGTGTCATTTGTGCTGCTAAGACGTTAAAGATTTCCCTGATAGAGGTGTGTATGTGTGCGTGTGTGTGTGTGTGTGTGTGTGTGCCTTTTCTAAGTGAGCTATTTTTTATCTGCTTGGGTGGTTGAATGCCTTTCACATAGGTCCTTTCTGTAAGATTGCTGTGTATTCATTTTAAATAGAGTTTAAAGTTTCAATTAAGTCTAATATTTCCTCCCAAATAATGTAGATAAAATCTCCCTTACCTAGTCCCTCTTCGAGTCCCTAGCTAGTGCAAACGGTTAAGTGCTCCACTACTAGCTGAAACGTTGGTGGTTTTGTTGCCAAACCCTAGAAGGTGCGTCCTGTCCGGTGTGCTTAGACCTGCCGATGATCTCGACACCAGCTTTTGAGAAAACTTTATTGCAATGCACAGAACAAGAAGCTGGGAGAAAGTTCCTCAGACTCAACTCCCGAGCTATGGGGAAGCAGAGCTTATATATGATTTGGGCAACAAGATGGCGGCTGCACAAGTGTACTGGGGAGGGAAAATTCTAGAAGGAATGCATAGGGAAGACATTGCAGGAATCATGGTGGCCAGGAAACAGGAGGTGACGTGGTTCTTGTCAGACCTTTCGCTTCAGAATAGGGTCTGGGTGATGATTTTCCTTCTGATTTGTTCCACCTGTTGCTGTGTGCGCTGTTGAGGTCAACTAATGGTCACAGCTGGCCCTTCTGTGCATACAGGGGGTGGGCCAAATCTGACTTGAGCTGGTTTAAGGCAGTCTTTTCTGACTAACCTAAACTTACTGGCATTCATATGATCAGATTACAGTTTGAATCCACCAAAAGGCATCTCGGAAGACAGGCCTGCTGATCTGCTTCCAAAAGGTCACAGCCTTGAAAACCCTGTGGAGCAGTTCTACTCTGCACGCGTTGGGTCACCATAAGTTGAAATCCACTGGACAGCAGCTAGCAACAACAACAATCCTCCTTTACCAGGGGCCTGTTTGAGTGCCATCTTTATCTGCTAGAAGCTGGGAGTTGCTTCAAGGCAG
Organism: Dugong dugon; assembly: GCA_030035585.1. Taxonomy (NCBI): domain Eukaryota; kingdom Metazoa; phylum Chordata; class Mammalia; order Sirenia; family Dugongidae; genus Dugong; species Dugong dugon. The sequence goes on from CM057466.1 coordinate 2,515,201, forward strand.
TGGAAGGGAAACAGGAGTCACAGAACATTGCAGTTAGGGAACGTGGGTCGTTCTTTTCCTCTATGTTGGTTGGAACTCCCACTTTGAGGGACAATCCCACAATGATACGGGTGATACCACCTCCCATTTGTAATGAGGGTATCACTTGAGCTTTAGTTCTCCTGTTTTAGGTTAAGAGATTCTGCTGCTTTGGTGAAACATCCGGTTAAGTAAAGTGCCTTGAGAGCAGCGCACAGTCTCTACAACTGCAAAATTGACTATTGGAATTCTTATATTTTGTACTTCTATTATATTTTATATATTTGATATGTCACATATTTAATAAATTATATAATTTGTAAATATCTTCTATATTTTAACATATAAAATATTTTAATTTTATAAACTTATGTATTTGTGTGTGTGTGTGTGTGTGTGTGTGTGTGTGTGTGTGTGTGTGTGTATTCCACCCTACAAAGATTTCCCGAGTTTGGAGGTTTTTTTTGTTTGTTTGTTTTTATTGGTACTTTAGATGAAGGTTTACAGAGCAAACTAGCTTCTCATTAAACAACTAGTACACATATTGTTTTGTGACATCGATTGCCAACCCCACAACATGTCAACACTCTCCCTTCTCCACCTTGAGTTCCCTATTACCAGCTTTCCTATCCACTCCTGCCTTCTAGTCCTTGCCCCTGGGCTGGTGTGCCCCTTTAGTCTCTTTTTGTTTTATGGGCCTGTCTAATCTTTTGGCTGAAGTGTGAACCTCAGGAGTGACTTCAGTACTGAGTTAAGAGGGTATCCGGGGGCAGTACTCTCGGGCTTTCTCCAGTCTCTGTCAGACCAGTAAGTCTGGTCTTTATTTATTTTGTGAGTTTGAATTTTGTTCTACATTTTTCTCCTGCTCTGTCCAGAACCCTCTGTTATGACCCCTGTCAGACCAAGTTCAGATGTTTGATAGTACTCACCAGACACCACAGAGCATACTCACGTAAGACTTTTATTTAAAGGCAGAGGACACAGTGCAGCAAGTGAAAGAGAGTGCAGGCTGGCATCAGGGGTCTAAGAGATGTTCCATGCATAAGCTCCCAGGGTCTTTATTCACACACACTGATCACTCTGTCTCCAGCTTGAGCCTCCAGGATCTGTGTGAGGAATCTTGATGGGAGCTTTGCACCAGCTCGGAGAGAACTGAGAAGTAGTCAACGTTTTACCTGTGCTTAAGCTAAAAGTAGAAGTTCCCAGCAGGGTTTTTGTCCCTCTATGACCAGGCGATCCAACCAGGCTTACTTAATCTGCTAGGCCAGTTCCCCGCCAGTCAAGAAACCTGCCCAGGGAATCACCAGGATAGTTCTGGACTTTAAACAGCACGTCATACATTTCACTGCCCTTGTCTTGGTCAAAAGTAAAAAGCTAGATGTTCTCATGTCCTCAGAGATAAAGATAGAGTTTTTCCAGTCTAGCTATAAAACAACTCTATCCTCCATATATCCCCACCTTCAAACCTCCTTCATCCAATTAAGAAGCTAGGTGGGTCAGAATTAAAAACCAAACAAAAAGAAAAGGTAGAGCATAGACAGGTAGACTGTCTTTGGCCACTCATCCACAGCTGACCCTTTGCAGTGTGATTGATTACTTTTGTGTGGCCTTTTGCCGATGGTCTTATAACTCCCACCCAGATGATTGGGTGGGACTGTGTGATAGGCTAATTGTGGCCTACTAAGGGGATTGGTCAGTTTTGCCTTAAAAGAGAGCCAATTCTAGAGTAGAGATGAGGATCCTACCACCACCAAGGAAGAACAGCCAGGAGCAGACAGTGCGTCCTTTGGACCCGGGATCCCTCTGCTGAGAAGCTCCTGGAAGCAGGAGACAGAGAGAGAGAGCAAGCTGTAACTCTGAAGAGAAGCGGTGGCAGGAGAGACCCAGCAGCAGGATACGGTGCGGTGGGCATCCCGGCCCACGGAGAGAGAAAGCTGAGTGCCTCTGGGCAGAGGCCTAGGGCCGAGGAGAGGCGTGCCTGCGAGCACTGCTGGGAGGAGGCTGTCCTGATGGAAGAACTGTACCCGTGAGAGTTCCTGAGCCTGAATTGTAAACTGTTACTTCCCTAATAAACCTCATAATCTTAAGTATGGTCTGTGAGTTGTGTGTGGCCATTGCAATGAAGGGTCGAACCCAGCAGAGAAGTAGAGAGTGCCATGGGAGGGACAGTTGGGGTAAAGATGGTGGAGAAAGGAGGCATGTCTGACCTCCACTTCATAGGAATCAGCCTTGGGCTGTTGATCTTGATTCTCCTTCCCCCTTTGTGAAGTTAGAGGAGATCAGACACCACCCCCATGCCGTTTTCACACCCTTAGATGGGCAATAGATTACAAGCGTGTTACTTACTATCTTGTCTTTCTTACTGCCCAGTTTCCCCAAGTTGGGGGTGGTGAATAGGCACACATTTCTCAAAGTTCATGCTACGAGATTAAGTTTCAATTTTGATGTTTTCTTCTATAAATTCACTACTTTTTGTTCCTTTAGGTACATTTTAGGGTAAGGGTGGTGTTTATGAACTAATTAATACAAGTGCCATCATCTTTCATGGACATTCAGCCAACTGCTCAAAGGTAGGAGAACTAAGAAGTTCCCAGGAGAAACAGTGTCTGGACTGTGAGTATCCAAAAGCCATTGACTGTGGGTGCAGTGGAGCCAATCTGAGGTACTTGCTCAAGTCATGTGACCCTGAAGGGAAGAGCAGCATAATCTAGCCTTCAATCAACTGAAGGAATATCACTCATCATCCCTTCCCTGTCCCTTCCTTTACCCTTCCTACATGAACCAGTCATTGAATATACATTCTATCTTAAACATAATTAATTGTGTACGTGACTGTCCTCTGCTAGTCTGAGCTTCTGTACAGGGAAATGTCTTTTTCATTTTTGCATTCTTGTTTTCTAACAAAGTATATGGAAAATGGAAGAAATACAATAATATTTGAATTGCCATATAATTTGAATCTGACCTGTAAGTTAATATCCTGGATTAAGAACTGGAATGATCAGATGGTTCTTTCCACACACCAAGGGTTTCTGCTGCTCTTGACCAGGACTTGCCAAATTTAGACATATTCCTGCCTCTGCTTACCCTGTCCTAATTGGCTCTCCCAAGGCAGTTTATGACAAGAAGCAGCCAAAGATGGAAAAGAGGCTGAAGGAAACTGAATGATGGTGAAGGCTACAGGAGGAATTTACTTTCCCTCTAACATTTTCTGGGAAGGAAAGTGAGGCTTGCTTACAGTAGGGACTGATAATCTTCCAGAAATGTCTTGCCAAGGTGTTCCCTATCTCCCTCCTTCGAGGATCTCTTTTTAAGTTGCAGATATTCTTGAATATCACCTTTAGCCTATCAGTTACACCTAATCAGTTGTAGCCATCTGAGAGCCAGAGTGAATCATGGGAGAGAGGCCTGGGAAAGGAGAAAAGGGCCAGTAGAGAGGAAAAGGATGCTGATGATGGAGGAGGACAGCCAATGAAAATTTTGCCCAGGATCAGTGTTACTTACTTAAAACCATCCCACCCCTTCAACCTGCCCCCCTACTCCATCTGTCAACCCATGGATTGGGGGATAGAGGACCATTATTTTGCTTTCTAGAAGAAAAAAATGTGAATATTTAAGGTTTCTGCAGTCTTCCTAGTTTGTCCAAATTTAAGGATATCAGAGAGGTGGTGCATATGTGGTCACACAATTTGGAAACTGTGTTGAAGGACATGCATATGGCTTATTGGAGGGATTCCTTAGGTGTTCATGCAGCACACAGCCCTTGCCAACCTGAATGTCCTTAGAAATTTCAGTCTGACTGTAATGAGATGATAATGGTTTCTGTGTGTTAGAGGTGATGACCCATTGAGTTTCAGCCAAAGCGTGCACTATTCTGGAAAGAACCCAGTGAAGTTATTGAATACCATTCTCTGTTTCCACAAACATCAGGAACGGGATTCCGAACTATGAAGTCTGGGTTCTCTGAGATTTTGACATAAATTTGATCATATAAATCCTCTGAGATAAGGGCCCAGAAAGAGTTATAAATGTCACAGAGCTAGACAAGAACCTCTGTCTAGCCCTACTCTTTTATATTGCACAAGAGGAACTGAGACCCAGAGGTAAAGTGACTTCCCTCAGGTCACACAAGCAGTAAATGACAGCAAGGACAGGTACCCAGTTTTTCTGACTCAGTGCAGTGGCTTTTCCATGACACCCATCAAATTCTATTACAACTGACCCTTTGCCCATCACCACCCAAATCTTGATACTTGGGTCCTTAATAACATGAGCAGAACTAATGGAAAGCCTGCCACTGAGGTCTTTGTACCAACTCTGAGAGAACTGAGCAGAGGTAGTTAGCATTTTATTGGTGCTTCACCTTGACATGAAGTTAGGAACACTCACCCATTATGCCCTACTGTCTGCACACCTCCCACCATGTAGTACAGACCAACCCAGCAGGAGTGAGGAGGAGAGGGAAGCAATCCAGTGGGCAGGGGGAGTGGGTGGTGTGGAGAGATACACAGAGGTCCCTTTCAGGAAGCTTTGATTTTTCTGGAATCTCCACACATTAAGTACTGGGATGTAACAGTGACAGACACAATTTCCCCAATGAGGCCATCCTTCACCCTGGTCTTGAGCTGTTTTTATCCTCAAGGCTTCTAGAAATTGCGAAGGCGTGGGCTTCGTTATCATTTTTTTCTCACTAGGGAAATCAGAATGATTTGTAATTTATAAAATCATTTACATAAAACTTATTTGTAATGATTTTGATGCCTGTAAGTCATGTCTAATTTTGACATCCTGTTCTGACTTTAACCACGTATAGGACTTTAAAAAATATTTATCCATGTAGGAATATCATATTTTCAGAAATTGTTATATTGAGAGTCAGGCACTGAACTTTATGAAATAAGAGGAAAATTCTTTAAGAAAGGGAAATATCAAGTGGAATAATGTAAATATAGAAGCCCTTTTATATTCTTGATTTGGTTTGAACATCCATTTGCAAGGCATGGTTAGTGAATCCCAAACTATTTTTAAATGAGTAAAACAGGATGGGCTTCATTATTCATATTCTCCAGGAAATGAGACCAGCTGGGCTTTGCTCACTCCACTGCCTCTGATCTTCTCCTGTGTTGCAGAGAAGGGTCCCTCTGCTGAATTAGTATCTACTGTATATCCCTGGGAGATCGCTGATGAAGAGCAGTCCTTAGAAATAAATGGAAAGGAGTTGTGACAGCTGGCAACATTGGCAAGGCTGTGTCCTAGGGTCTTCCAAATTGCCCCAAATCTACTAGCTGCTTTTCTTTCTAAACACCATAATTTCATTATCTTTCTCAAAAACTGTATTTTCTTTCCTATCTTCTTTGTTTTTTTTAATCTTTTCTGGAAGGAAATGTTTATTGATAGAAAATCAATACTCAGATTTCAAACTACCTGGTCTAAACTCCCAGAAGACAGATTCTGTTACCTAATTCTGCAATCTCCGCATATCCTGAGGTATAAATTGCATTTTTCCAGACGACAGGATTTGAGGACATTTACCAATAGTATCTCCCTCTGAATGTGTTCCAGTTCCTTTGCTGAGCTGTGATTTATTCTACAGCACTCCAAATAATGAAGACATGCCTTCTTCCCCACTCATTAGAAGTTGTGTTCAGGTGCATTGTGGGTAATTATCTCAGTGCCAGTGAAACCATATGAATGTCGGAAAAAGCATTCTCAGGTTTGAAAAAGTGTTGTGTGTCTGGTTGCAGGAGCTAGCATCTTATTAATATATTCTATAAATTTTCCATTATTCCTATTCAATTGATTTCCTTGGGAGATGAAACTCCTTATTATATTTCTTGAAATCGAGAATATTTGTCCCCATACTTAGAAATTGTCCCAACATAATTTCAGAAGCAATGATAAACAAATCCATTTTATGACAATGTTGAGCCGTGCTTCACCTTTGCAGAAATTTAAGAGCAATACATATGTACCTGACTACCTTGCCTCACACCTCAAGTCTGTCCAAGGAGAGAGGAGGAAAGCTCTCCACCATGGGAGAGACAGGGGTGAGGGCAGAATTCTGTGTCTCCCTGCCAGAACCCTGGAAGTATCACTTTTGGCTGCACTGCCAGATTCTGGTGAGGATTTAGGGATTCCTTTTCCCGGATCCCTGATGTATTTCTGAATAGACCTGAAGGTAAGAGAAACAGGGCAGGAAGTAGCTATGATAACAAAGCTGGGTTTGCTCCTTTCTTTGGCTTTTGGTGGCAAGTGTCACTGGACTGCTGGGGTATTAGCTTCATGAAAGAAGCTCACAATACAGAGCAGAATTAGCTTTACCATTTTTAGACTGGCATTTCAAAGGTGCTAAGGAACTATCTGTCCTCTCATTCACCTTTCCTGAAAATATCTGTGCCAGGATACTTGATTAATTTTTTTAACAATCATCTTCACTTATCAATAAATCCTAAAATAAAGAAAAAGTAAAAGAGAGGTAGAGCATGCTTATTTTACAGTCTTTTGTCTACCAAATGATGTCCATTATAAGAAAAGGAATAACCATTTTGAGTACAATTATTAGTACCAGATTGCCTACAACTACAGAAATAATTCTTTTAAATGTCTTTATAATTTAAAACCTTCAATAACAAACCACAACTAGGAAAAAGTTTGCTATTTATTTAGTCTTAGAACACTGAAAGAAAAAGGCAGGGAATGTAGGCAGTGTGGAAGAACTCCTTTATATAGCTAGCCGCATGGGGCTTCAGCAGCAGCAGGGGACAGTGGCTGGGGTTACATATTTCTGTTCAGTAAGGATATCCATGGTGGTAACTCTCATGATGGCGGTAGTCATCCTGGTAACCATCTTGGTATCCTTGATGGTAACTATGGTAACCATAGCCTGCATACTCATCTTCTGGGCAGCGCATCCCCAGTGACTGCTGAATGGCCATTTCCTGTCTCCGGAGTTGCATTGAATCAATTAAATCATACACGATCACCATGGACCACATTGGGGAAGGATACCAGGATTTGACATTTCCATCTTTTCCAACTAGAAGCATGGAGAAGTACTCCGGACTCACTTGAAAATAGTTACGTATGTCTTTCACCAAATGGGCAGGTACGTCTTCTCGATCAACAACAGAGCTCCCTAGAGTAGGATTAGTATAGCTGTTAGTGAATTAAAGAATCAGAGCTCAGGGGAACATCAAAGTGAAGGAATCACTGTGAGAATAGAGCGAAGACCCATGAGCCTGTTCTCTGTAGCTCAAAACCCAATTAAAGAAATATCTGCTTTTTCTACCAGGAATTAAATTCCTGCTATTTTGCAATATTATCAGTATCAAAATTTGGGGCACGTGACACCTTTTTTATAGGAATGCTACTAAGTATAAAACCAGCCCCTTAATTTAATCCTGGCAAGATTAAATTCTTTAAATTTTATCATTAAAAAAGATTGTGTTGATTATATTTCTAAATTTATTTCCGATTAGCTTAGTTACTCACTTTTTTGCAAATACGATTTTGCTTGTGACACTTACTTCATAGTGAAAGGTGGAAAATACCAATTATGGAAGATCTAGACAAATGTATTTAAACCATAAGAAAAGAAGATGCTGGAAGTGGTCAGGGAGATGACATTTCCTGGGGTCTGCTTGTGCCAGGTCTTTTACACAAATTGTCTCATGCAAAAAGCTTGCTCTTGGGAGGAGGGACTGTATTTGCTTCCTGGAAGTTTCAGTCACTAGTGATTTTCTTTTAGCTTCTCTGAGCTTTTAGTATATGTCCTCATCTATTGAAAGGGAATAAATGAGATTTGACCTACGTACCTCATAAAACTATTGTGAGAATTAAATGAGATAAAAGATAAAAATGGTTTGTAAACCATACAGCCCTATACAGATAGAAAGCACTATTGTAGTTAATAAAATTAATATTTATGTCATTTTTAAGGGATTTTGCATTAAAAACAATTATTAGTCCTTGCTGTCCATCTCCCCTCCGGCCCCCATACTCTGTATACACACACACACACACAAGGTAGGAGGGGGGATTCAATAAACTGTTCACATTGGAGGTACACTCAATGTTTACATACAACTTAATATAATGTAATTGAATTTAACACTACTTCGTACTGTTTTAAAATAACACATTACCATTAATCGGGAACAGTTCTAAAACTCCCCCAACTTCCTCTCCAATGCCTAAAAGCTTCAGAATGGTTATGTGGCGCAGACCTGAGAGAAAAAGAAGCCATAAAATTAGGAGAAATGACTCTAGATCATCTTTTACTTCCAAGGACCTGAGGTCTAACAATTAAAAAAATGTCCTAAATTTAAAAATATGCATAACCTGACTAATAGAATAATCCATTTTTTAAAAATTCCCATAAGAAAATAATAAAATATGTTTAAAATCTTGAAACAAGACCAGTTGCAGATTTTAGGATGACGATTGTTGTTGTTAGGTGGCATCAAGACATTTCCAACTCACAGCGACCCTATGTACAACAGAATGAAACACTGCCTAGTCCTTTACCATCCTCACAATCATTGTTATGCTTGAGCCCATTGTTGCAGCCACTGTGTCAATCCATCTCCTTGAAGGTCTTCCTATTTTTTGCTGACCCTCTACCAAGCATGATGTCACAATAGGGTTGGTTATTATTTGTTTTTCCAGATTAATCTAAAACAATTTGCTCTCAAATTGTGATTCTTACTCTATTAAATAACAAAACAAAAATGAAGTCATTGGAACATTAAAATATCTATGATGATATAAGCTGATTGGGTTTCTGGAAAAAAAAAAAGTCAAGTTCTGAAATAGTAACAGCTTTTATGGATAACAACTTTCTCTCAGAGAAAAGACTGCAGACCCTATCCACTGCAATTGTTGAAGTAAAAGTTCCGAGCTTCTTTGCACAAAAGTTTGTTGACTTAAAAAGCAGGTTCTTATAACTTCTTTAGAGGATTCAGAGGGAAAACACTTAAGCAGGCATAGCTTACTTTCACAGCCTCAGCTAAAGTATCAGAAAATGAGGGAAGGTCAGGCCTGGGTAGCTGGTTGGAATTCTTTTTTTTTTTTTTTTTTTTTTTTTAATTTTTTTTTTTTTTAATTGTTGTAGTTTAAATGAAGTTTACGTTTCAAGTTAGTCTCCCATACAAAAATTTATACATACGTTGTTATGTGACCCTAATTTCTCTCCCCATACTGTAACAGCACACTCCTCCTTTCCACCCAATTCCCATGACTATTCAACCAGCTCCTAACCCTCTCTGGCTTCTCATCTCACTTCCAGAAAGAAGCTGCCCATTTAGACTCTTGTATCTACTTGAGCTAAGAGGCACATTCCTCATGAGTATCCCTTTATGTCCCACAGTCCAGTCCAATCCCTGTCTGAAGAGTTGGCCTCAGAAATTGTTTTAGTTCCGGGCTGATAGAGAATCCAGGGGCCATGCTTTCCGGGGTTCCTCCAGTCTCAGTCAGACCATTAAGTCTGGTCTTCTTACTAGAATTTGAGTTCTGTACCCCACATTTCTCCTGCTCCATCCGGGACTGTCTGTTGTGTTCCCTGTCAGGGCAGTCATTGGTGGTAGCTGGGCACCATCTAGTTCTTCTGGTCACAGGCTGATGAAGTCTCTGGTTTATGTGGCCCTTTCTGTCTCTTAGGCTAATACTTTCCTTGTGTCTATGGTGTTCTTCATTCTCCTTTACTCTAGGTAGTTGGGACCAATTGATTCATCTTAGATGGCCGCTTGGAAGCTTTTAAGACCCCAGACGCCACTCACCAAAGTAGGATGCAGAACATTATCTTAATAAGCTTTGTTATGCCAATTGACCTAGATGTCCCCTGAAAGCATGGTCCCCAGACCCCTACCCCTGCTAGTCTGTCCCTCAAAGTGTTTTGTTGTATTCAGGAAACTTCTTAGCTTTGGTTTAGTCCAGTTGTGGTGACTTCCCCTGTAGTGTGTGCTGTCCTTCCCTTCACCTAAGATAATTCTTATGTACTATCGAGTTAGTAAATAACCCTCACCCTCCCTCCCCACCCGCATAAGCATCAAAGAATGTTTTCTTTTGTGTTTAAACCTTTTCTTGAGTTCTTATAATAGTGGTCTTATACAATATTTGTCCTTCTGTGACTGACTAAATTCACTTAGCATAATGCCCTCCAGATTCCTCCATGTTATAAGATGTTTCACGGCCTCATCGTTGTTCTTTGTTGTTGCGCAGTATTGGTTGGAATTCTTTTGAAGATGAAATACACATGAAAGGATTCAGGAGAAAGAAAATAGGAGGATAAGAGGCTGTCAAATCACCATACCAAGATTTCACGGTTTTAGTTTGGAACTAACAATATGAATATTGATGGTATTTGTTGTTCAGAGGAGAAAATTGAAAGCTGCCACCCATAACAAAAACCCATTGCCATCGAGTCAGTTCTGACTCATAGCAACTGTCTTACTCATCTATTGCTGCTATAACAGAAATATCACAAGTGGATGGCTTTAACAAAGAGAAATTTATTCTGTCACAGGCTAGTAGGCTGTAAGTCCAAATTCAGGGCATCAGCTCCAGGGAATGGCATTCTCTCTCTGTTGGTTCTGGAGGAAGGTCCTTGTCATCAATCTTCCCTTGATCTGGGAGCATCTCAGCGCAGAAACCTCAGGTCCAAAGGACATGGTCTGCTCCTGGCACTGCTTTCTTGGTGGTTTGAGGTTCCCCCCATCTCTCTGCTCACTTCTTTCTTCTATATCTCAAGAGAGATTGACCCAAGACACTGTCTAATCTTGTAGACTTCATCAGTATGACTGCTGCTAACCCATCTTATTACATCATAGTGATAGAATTTACCACACACAGGGAAATCACATCAAATGTCAAAATGGTAGACAATCACACAATACTGGAAATCATGACCTAGCCAAGTTGACGGACATTTTTGGGGGGACACAATTCAATCCATGACAGCAACCCCTTAGGACAGAGTAGAACTGCCCCACAGGGTTTCCAAGTTGAGGCTGGTGGATTTGAACTGCTAACCTTTTGGTTAGCAGCCATAGCACGCCATAGCTCTTAACTATCGTGCCATGAGGGCCCCCATGGGAGAGCTAAAATACAGGCAAAATGCTATTTAAAAAAAAAAATTTTTTTTTTTTTTTTTTTGGTCTTCTTATTCCATAGAAGTCAAGGATTTTATTCTACATGTTTGTGAGTCATATTTTAAGAAGGGAAGACCATTAATTTAATTATTCCTGGAAAACATGACTTTTTCACATTTACTGCGTATTATGAAAGGGTTTGCTGACACTGACGTAATACAGGTCTGTGTGCAGAGAAATCAACAAACTGTGATTTAACTCTGGTGGCATAGTGGTTAAGAGCTACAGCTGCTAATCAAAAGGTCAGCAGTTCGAATCCACCAGGTGCTCCTTGGAAACCCTATGGGGCAGTTCTACTCTGTCCTGTAGGGTCACTATGAGTCGGAATCGCCTCAATGGCAGCAGGTTTTTTTTTTGTTTGTTTGTTTGTTTTTTTGTTTTAAGAACTCAGGGAGGTGGGACCAAGATGACAGAGTAGTCAGATGCTTCCTGTGGTCCCTCTTACAACAAAGACCCAAAATAAACAAGGAATCTATTGTATATGACAGCTAGGAGCCCTGAACATCAAAGGCAAAGTTGAGAAATCAGACTGAGCGGCAGGATGAGGGAGAGACAGTTTGGAAGCAACAAGGAATTGCCAAACCTGACCCAGCTGGAGCCAGCATCCTTCAAGCTGGATTGGCTCATTGCATTGTTAGGCAAGCAGTGGCACACAGAAGGTGTTTTCCACATCAGGAGAGACACAGTGGCAGAGAGTCTACTTGGCCATCCCAAACCAGCGAAAAGCAGCACTCAAGCAGCTAAAGATAAGTACTTGCATCTGGCCTACCATGCAGATCAAAAAACACCTCATTTGGGAAAAAACTCTCTTCCATTTACCTCCCCCCTCCCTGCTCTGCACTGGGTCCTGGGCCAGCTTCAGCAATTGCTGAGTCCCCTGGGCTGCAAGTAGGACCCATCACGCACCTTGAGCCATTCTCCTGGCCTTGGAGAGGGAACAAAATAACAAACACGGAAAAAATAATCTGCTGGCTCCCCTACGCCAGGAACTCTGGCTTGACACAGCTCCTTTGCCTAGGCACAGGTATAAGGGGTCCATGGACTTTGAATGCCTTTCACCCCTGCATAGACTTGTGTGGGCCCATTTCAACAGCGTAGGCCCTCATTACCACAGAACAACAGGGTATATACCTGAAGTCTAACTTCAATTGTTTCAGCAGTGAAGTGGCAGGTTTGTGACATTTGACACTGCTCTGCCCATTAAGCATGTTCCTCACCTGCCCACATCAGGGGCCTGAGGACTGGTGGCTCCACCCAAGCCACCTACCCACCCATGACAGGGGTCCAAGAATAAGTGGTACACCCCAGGCCTTAAAGCCAACAGCACTGGGTGCTCATAGTCTAGCAGCAAAACCCACCCACCTGTGCGCTATAGGGAACAGGGACACACTTTCCCCTCAAACACCCAGGGGCAGCCATCAGCCCCCTTCATTGCTCAGTGTGTGACCCCCTACTGCAGCCAGATACCTGAGCCTACACCAATCATCCATGCCTGTCAAGGACTGTAGGTGAAAGCTTGCACCACACAATGGGTGACCGACTAGCTGGACACCTGAGCTGGATCCATATGAGAAAAGTTAATGGACTTCTGGGCTCACATACTGTTACTAAGTAACAGATTTAACCACCAGGTGACAGGACGTTAGAGCTTCAAAGGCGCTAATAATCAAACTAGCTCACGTGAGCAGCCTATTTGGGCATATCAAAACCAAACAAAACAAGAAGCTAACAGTAAGCAAACATAAAATAAATATAATAACTTAGTGATGACTTGGATACAACAGTCAATATCAAATCACATGAAGAGGCAGACCATGAAGGCTTCAGCAAGCTCCCAAATAAAGAATTAATAAATTTTCCAGAAGGAAGAGAATTTCTTGGAATTACCAGAGGCAGAATACAAAAGATTAATACACAAAACTCTTCAAGAGATCAGGAAGGAGATCAGACAAAATGCATAAAAAGCCAAAGAACACACAAACCAATAGAGGAACTTAAGAAGGTTATTCAAGAGCATAATGAAAAATGACAGATTTAATAGGCTGCAAGAATCCGTAGAGAGATAGCAATCAGAAATCCAGAAGATTAACAAAAAAATTCACAATTAGACAACTCAATAGAAAGTCTTAGGAGAAGAATTGAGGCAGTAGAAGTCAGAATTAGTGAGACTGAAGATAAAGCACTTGACACCAACTTACTGGAGGAAAAATCAGATAAAAGAATTTTTAAAAATGAAGAAACTCTAAGAATTATGTGGGACTCTATCAAGAGAAATAACCTACGAGTGATTGGGGTTCTAGAACGGAGGGGATCACAGAAAATACAGAAGAAATTCTTGCAGAATTGTTGACAGAAAACTTCCCTGATATCATGAAAAATTAGAAGATATCTATCCAAGATGCTCATTGAATCCCACATAAGGTAGATCCCAAAAGAAAGTCACCAAGACATATTATAATCAAACTTGCCAAAACCAAAGATAAAGAGAGAATTTTAAGAGAAGCTAGGGATAAATGAAAAGTCATCTACAAAGGAAAGTCAATAAGACTAAGCTAAGACTAAACTTGAACTACTCAGCAGAAACCACGCAGGCAAGAAGGCAATGGGATGACATATATAAAGTCTTGAAGGAAAAAAATTGCCAGCCAAGAATTATATATATCCAGCAAAACTGTCTCTCAAATACAATGGTGAAATTAGGGCATTTTCAGATAAACAGAAGTTAAAGAAATTTTCGAAATCCAAACCAAAATTACAAGAAATACTAAAGGGAGTCCTCTGGTTAGAAAATCAATAACATCAGATAACAACCCAAGACTAGAACACAGGACAGAACAACCAGATATCAACCCAGATAGGGGAGTCACAAAAACAAATCAAAGCAAAACATTGAAAATAGGGAAACAGAGATGTCGATACATAAAAGATGACAACATTACAACAAAATAGAGGGATTAAAAAAATGTAGACATAGATTTTTCGTATGGAAAGGAAGTTAAGGCAATATAAAGAAATAAAAGATTGGTTTAAACTTAGAAAAATAGGGGTAAATATTAAGGTAATCACAAAAGAAACTAACAATCCTATGCATCAAGATAAAAAAGAAGAAAAATATAAAGACTTAGCAAATAAAAATCAACAACAATGAAAAAGAAGAAAAGAAATACGTAAAGAAAAACAACTCAGCACAGAAAATTAAATGGAACAAAGAAACTGTCAACAACACACAAAAAAAGACATCAAAATGACAGCACTAAACTCAAACCTATCAAAAATTACGCTGAATGTAAATGGACTAAATGTACCAATAAACAGACAGAGTGGCAGAATGGATAAAAAAACAAGATCCATCTATATGCTGCCTACAAGACACACACCTTAGACTTAAAGACACAAACAAACTAAAACTCGAAGGATGGAAGAAAAATATCAAGCAAACGACACTCAAAAAACAGCAGGAGTGGCAATATTAATCTCTGACAAAATAGACTTTAAAGTAAAATCCACCACAAAGGATAAGGAAGGACACTAGATAATGATTAAAGAATCAGTACACCAGGAGGATAGAACTATAACAAATATTTATGCACCCAACAACAGGGCTTCAAAATACATAAAACAAACTCTAACAGCATTGGAAAGAGAGACAGACAGCTCCACAATAATAGTAGAAGACTTCAACACACCACTTTCGGTGAAGGACAGAACATCCAGAAAGAAGTTCAGTAAAGACACGGAAGATCTAAATACTGCAATCAACTAACTTGATCTCAGGGACATATACCAAACACTACACCCAACAGCAGCCATATATACTTTCTTTTCCAATGCACATAGAACATTCTCCAGAATAGACCACATATTAGGCCATAAAGCAAGCCTTAACAAAATCCAAAGCATCAAAATATACAAAGCATCTTTTCTAACCATAAAGCCATAAAGCAGAAATCAATAAGAGAAAAAGCAAGGAACAAAAATCAAACACATGGAAACTGAACAACACCTTGCTCAAAAACTACTGGGTTATAGAAGAAATTAAGGATGGCATAAAGAAATTTATAGAATCAAATGAGAATGAAAACACATCCTACTAGAACCTTTGGGACACAGCAAAAGCAGTTATCAGAGGTCAGTTTATAGCAATAAATGCACACATCCAAAAAGAAATAAGGGCCAAAATCAAAACATTAACCCTACAACTGGAACAAAAAGAAAGAAAGCAGCAAAAGAAGCCCTCAGGTGCTGGAAGAAAGGAAACAATACAAATTACAGCAGAATTAAATGAAATAGAGAATAGAAAAACAATTGAAAGCATTAACAAGACCAAAAGCTGGTTCTCTGAAAAGATCGGCAATACCATGGCCTCCACCAGACTGAGTCCAGTATAGCTAGATGGTTCCTGGCTACCACTACTGACTGCTCTGACCAGGATCACAATAGAGGGTCCTGGACAGAGCTGGAAAAGGATGTAGAACAAAATTCTAACTCACAAAAAAAAGACCAGATTTACTGGCCTGACAGACTGGAGAAACCCTGAGAGTATGGCCCCCAGACACCTTTTTAGCTCAGTGGTGAAGTCACTCCAGAAGTTCCCCGTTCAGCCGGGGATTGGATAGCCTCATAAAACAAAATGGGACTAATGAAGCACAGCAGTCCAGGGACAAGGACTAGTAGGCAGGAGAGGACAAGAAAGTTGGTGATAGGGAACCCAAGGTTGAGAAGTGGCAGTGTTGACATGTCATAGGGTTGTTAACCATTGTCATAGGGCAATATGTGTACTAACTGTTTAATGAAAAACTATTTGTTCTGCAAATCTTCATCTGAGGTACAAAAAAAGAAAAAAAGATTTATCTATGTGAGATCAAATCGACAACAGCAACTCAAAAGGTTTGATGTGAAGCCTAGGGGGCAGTGAGTTGAAGATAATGGTGATGGAATAATTTGGAAAAGGATAGTGAGAATAGCATCCTAACTGGAAGAAAGTAATAGAAGTCCCTGAATTGTACACGTGGCAACTTTTGAAATGGTGTAACTTTGGCTATGTATATTTTCACCAAAAAAAAAAAGGTCCTCCAAGGTTGAGAAGAGAGAGTGTTGACATGTAGTGGGGTTGTTAACCAATGTCATAAAACATTATGTGTACTGACTGTTTAATGAGAAACTATTAAACTATTTGTTCTGTAAACCTTCATCTAAAGTACAATTAAAAAAAAGAAAAAGAAAAGATCAACAAAATCGATAGACCATTGGCCAAACTGACAAAAGAAAAACAGGAGAGGAAGCAAATAACCCGTATAATAAATGAGATGGGTGATATCACACAGACCCGACTGAAATTAAAAGAATCATAACAGAATACTATGAAAAATTGTACTCTAACAAATTTGAAAACCTAGAGGAAATGGACAAATTTCTAGAAACTCACTATCTACCTAAACTAAGACAATTGGGGTTAGAACAACTAAATAAACCTATAACAAAAGAAGAGATTGAAAAGGTAATTTAAAAACTCCCAACAAAAAAAAAGCCCTGGCTAGATGGCTTCACTGGAGAATTCTATCAAACTTTCAGACAAGAGTTAACACCACTACTACTAAAGGTATTCCAGAGCATTGAAAAGGATGGAATACTCCCAAACTCATTCTATGAAGCTAGCATAACCCTGATACCAAAACCAGGTAAAGAGAACACATATAAAAAAAATTAAAGACCAGTATCGCTCATGAACATTGATGCAAAAATCCTCAACAAAATTCTAGCCAATAGGATTCAACAACATATCAAAAAAATAATTCACCATAATCGAGTGGGATTTATACCAGGTATGCAGGGATGCTTCAACATTAGAAAAACAATCAATGTAATCCATCATATTAATAAAACAAAAGACAAGAACCACATGATCTTATCAATTGATGCAGAAAAGGCATTTGACAAAATCCAACACCTATTCATGATAAAAACTCTCAGCAAAACAGGAATAGAAGGGAAATTCCTCAACATAATTAAGGGCTTTTATACAAAACCAACAGCCAACATCATCCTAAATGGAGAGAGTTTGACAGCATTCCCCTTGAGAATGGGAACAAGACAAGGACGCCTTTTATCACCACCCTTATTCAACATTGTTCTGGAGGTCCTAGCCAGAGCAGTTAGGCTAGAAAAAGAAATAAAGGGCATTCAAATTGGTAAGGAAGAAGCAAAAATATATCTATTTGCAGATGATGTGATCTTATACACAGAAAACCCCAAAGAATCCACAAGAAAACTACTGGAACTAATAGAAGATTTCAGTAAAGTATCAGGATACAAGATAAGCATACAAAAATCAGTTTGGTTTCTTTACACCAACAAAGAGAACTTCAAAGAGGAAATCACCAAATCAATACCATTTACGATAGCCCTCAAGAAGATAAAATACTTAGAAATAAATCTAACCAGAGACGTAAAAGATCTATACAATGAAAACTACAAGACACTACTGCAAGAAACCAAAAGAGACCTGCATAAGTGGAAAACATACCTTACTCATGGATAGGAAGACTCAACGTTGTGAAAATGTCAATTCCACCCAAAGCGATCTACAGACACAATGCAATCCTGATCCAAATTCCAAGAACATTTTTTAATGAAATGGAGAAACAAATCACTAACTTAATATGGAAAGGGAAGAGGCCCTGGATAAGTAAAGCATTATTGAAGAACAAAGTGGGAAGTCTCACACTGTCTCACACTACCTGATTTTAGAACCTATTATACTGCCATGGTAGTCAAAACAGCCTGGTACCAGTACAACAGCAGATACATAGACAATGGAAAAGAATTGAAAATCCAGACGTAAGTTCATCCATCTATGAGCAGCTGATATTTGACAAAAGCCCAAAGTCCATTAATTGGGGAAAAGACAGCCTCTTTAAAAAACGGTGCAGGCATAACTGGATATCCATCTGCAAAATACTGAAACAAGATCTGTACCTCACACCATGCACAAAAACTAACTCAAAATGGATGAAAGACCTAAATATAAATTCTAAAACGATAAAGATCATGGAATAAAAAATAGGGACAATGCTAGGAGCCCTAATACTTGGCAGAAACAGAATACAAACCGTAAGTAACCATGCACAAACACCAGAAGAGAAACTAGATAACTGGGAGCTCCTAAAAATGAAACACTTATTCTCATCAAAAGGCTTCACCAAAAGAGTAGGAAGACAACCTACAGACTGGGAAAAAAATTTTGGCTATGACAAATTTGATCAGCATCTAATCCCTAAAATCTCCAAGATACTGCAAAACCTCAACAACAAAAAGACAAGCGACCCAATTAAAAATTGGGCAAAGGATATGAATAGGTACTTTGCCAAAGAAGACATTCAGGCAGCTAACAGGCACGTGAGGAAATGCTCACAATCATTAGCCATTAGAGAAATGCAAATCAAAACTATAATGAGATACTATCTCACTCCAACAAGGCTAGCATTAATCCAAAAAACACAAAATAATAAATGCTGGAGAGGTTGTGGAGAGACTGGAACACTTATACACTGCTGGTGGGAATGTAAAATGGTACAACCACTTTGGAAAGCTATTTGGCACTTCCTTAAAAAGCTAGAACTAGAAGTACCATACAATCCAGCAATCCCACTCCTTGGAATATATCGGGCTAGAGAATTAAGAGCCATCACACAAATAGATATATGCACACCCATGTTCATTGCAGCACTGTTCGTGATAGCAAAAAAGATGGAAACAACCTAGGTGCCCATCAGCAGACAAATGGATAAACAAATTATGGTATATCCACACAATGGAATACTACACAATGATAAAGAACAACAATGAATCCGTGAAGCATAACGTGGAGGAATCTGGAAGGTATTGTGCTGAGTGAATTTAGTCAGTCACAAAAGGACAAATATTGTATAAGATCACTATTATAAGAACTCAAGAAAAGGTTTAAACACAGAGGAAAACATTCTTTGATGGTTATAAGGGTGGGGAGGGAGGGAGAGGAGTATTCACTAACTAGATGGTAGATAAGAATTATCTTAGGTGAAGGGAAGGACAGCACACACTACAGGGGAAGTCAGCACAACTGGACTAAACCAAAAGCTAAAAAGTTTCCTGAATACAACCAAACACTCTGAGGGACAAAGTAGCAGGAGTGGAGGTCTGGGGACCATGGTTTCGGGACATCTATGTCAATTGGCATAACAAAGTTTTTTAAGAAAATGTTCTGCATCCTACTTTGGTGAGTGGCATCTGGGGTCTTAAAAGCTACCAAGCAGCCATCTAGGATGCATCAGTTGGTCCCAACTCACCTGGAGTAAAGGAGAATGAAGAACACCATAGACACAAGGAAAGTATTAGCCCAAGAAACTGAAAGAGTCACATAAACCAGACACTTCATCAGCCTGAGACCAGAAGAACTAGATGGTGTCCGGCTACCACCAATGACCTCCCTGACAGGAAACACAACAGAGAGTCCCTGTCAGAGCAGGAGAAAAGTGGGGTACAGAACTCAAATTCTAATAAAAAGACCAGACTTAATGGTTTGATTGAGACTGGAAGGACCCCAGAAGACATGGCCCCTGGACTCTCTGTTAGCCCAAAACTAAAACCATTCCAGAGGCCAACTCTTCAGACGAAGATTAGACCGGACTATGGGACATAAAATGATAGTCATGAAAATTGTGTTTCTTAGCTCAAGTAGATACATGCGACTAAATGGGCAGCTCCTGTCCAGAGGTGAGATGAGAAGGCAGAGAATGTCAGGAGCTGGTTGAATGGACACAGGAGATTGAGGGTGGAAAGGAAGAGTGTGCTGTCACAGTACAGGGAGAGCAACTAGGGTCACATAACAATGTATGTATAAATTTTTGTATGAGAGACTATCTTGAATTGTAAACTTTCAGTTAAAGCACAACAATTAAAAAAAAAAGAACTTAAGTCTTACTTAGCACCATTAGTGACTATGCATAATTTAAACTAGACTTAAGAATACTGGCACAGTTGAATCTTACGCAAGGTCTTAAATTACTATCCTCCTTGATAGTAGGAGTCTAAATAAAAATTCATGAATTTTCTAGTTGTTCTTACAGTTATGAGTTTGTTTTCTGCCTTCACTTAGGTTTTTGTTTCACATCTTAAAATTGAAATGTATTTCTAATGTACAAGTATTGGGTCACAGCAAAGCCTCAGGCTCTGTTAATGCTTGTAAAACTTATCCTCTCCCTTATTTTTTTCCAATAAAGCACACCTTATAATTAATAGATGATTCATCTTTCTAATAGAAGTATCAAAATAATGTCAATTCATGTATGTTCTAACTAGGAATTTTTAATCTGTGACCCTTAGCTTTTTTTTTTTTTTAATTTTCCTCTAGTGACTCCATCAAAATTCTTCCACTGTAGAGGCATATCTTAAATGAGATTTCACTTGTAACTTCGTCTTTTGAAATGGCCTCATCTCCTTGGTTTACATTGGCCTCATCAGTACATTCTATGTACTGTGTATTTTCCTTTCTATATCAACTCTGTATTAGCTCTTCCAGGCCACTATGATAATAATGTCTGGTAAATAAAGAATGCATTAATTTTCAAAATACTGAGCAACTCAGTAAAAAACAAATAGTAAACTATATTTCTTTTTGCTCTATTTACCTTAAAAATAAGGTTCTGTTTAACAGATCTTGTTATCTTGGTACTCAGTTATAGATCAAAACCCTTTTTGAGGGAATGGCAATATAGCATAGTGTGCTTTAACTTTAATATGTTAATGCCCAAAGTCATTCTATTTTATAAAAGACATTTAGTCTATGGAGAAGTACCCAATGATGATACCTAAGTAAGTAAAATGGAACCCTTTTATTATCTTGAGATAAATTTTTAAAAACAAACAAGAAGACAAATAATACATATCACTTAAAAGTAAAACAGCAGGTATTTTCTAATGCCTCAATGAAGAGGCTGAAAGGGGAGAATATTACAAAAATAAAAAAATATGTAACCCTAGTTGACTAAGGCTTCAGTATGAGATCAAATTATGCTTAATATAATAGAGTATGTGTCTGGGAATCTACAGTCTGGACTGTGGAATTTTTGGATCATCTAAGCTTCTGTGTTCCATTTTAAAACTGACCAGGAAGACAGTGTATGGGAAAGCAGTAATGACGTGGCTTCCCACTCACCAAAATTGCATGCCTGACCACTGAGGGCAGAGAGCTGCTGTGAATAGGCCCAGTCTTCGTCATTAGGAGCAGAGATCACCAGCAACCGCCTCCTCCATCGGAACCTGGAAAATAAGCAGAAGTCCAGTCACCACTTCAAACAGTAGAGGTCAGTGTGAGAAAGTACAGTAACTTTGGCTGTCTGTTTTTTCCTGTGCCCAGAATAAAAAACCCTGAACCTTGGAAAACTTCCATAGCTTCTCAGACCCATTAAGCTGCATGACCACACCTCTTGCACTTTTTCTGGTATAACTTCACAGTTTCTGACCTTGGCGTGATGTGTTAGGCATGAGTCGGAGGTCACTTAGGGAGAGGTGAAGTTCTCAGATGCAATGAAGACTGGTCAAAGTTGTATCTTAAACTGTAGCAATAGAAATAAAGAACTCAGAAGAGCACTGATGAGAACTCAAGTTCTAGTAGAGTTCTCACTAAGCTTTGGAGGTTAAGACATGAATATATGAATAGGAAATAGAGTAGAAAAAGAGAACTGAATTTTAACGGAGATGGCAGTGGCCGGGAGAAGGAAGATGGGAGAGTGGCTCGATGGGTCAAAGAGGATTCCAAAGAAAGTGGCCTCATTGGGTGAATGAAAGAAAATGACAGTCTGATGAAATGGAACCTCTGAATTGATGCCATTGCCCAGAATTGCGTGCTGTAACATCACATTCGCTTCCTCTGCTTGTTTTTCTTCAAAGGAAAGAAAAACTAAACTCCCCACTGAGAATAGGCAGATGAGCATCTTTGGCGTGGAGGAGGGGAGAGGAGCATCTGAGACTGTCTGAGATTTCTTGGGAAAGGAGCAGTGACTGCTGTCAGATCACAGACATGGTCTCCTGTACTTCCCCTTGCTTCCTTAGGAGGCATGCCAGACCAGCACGGGCCTCAGCCTGCCTCCACCCAGCCCAGCCTTCCTGGCCTCACACAGAGCAGTAGGGTGTCCTGGAGGAAGCTATTTTGGGTGAGGTATATTTTGGCTTGTTTACCCATGTGCACCACTGAATGCAGTCGTGATGGGAGTGGGCCAGGATCTGAGACTCCCTGTCACAGACACAACCGAGAGGAGGACTTCCCCTTACGTAATGATTCTTTCTCCAAAAGACCTTCCATCAAGCGTCAAGGCCCCAGCTTGCAACACCAAAGAAAATAACCTCCATCAGATGTAGCAAGAGGTGTGAAAGTGGCCCAGATTCATATTCTGGACAATTTGCTTTTCTCTCACTTTAGCTTCTCAGTACATAAAAATTCCACAAGCTATGATGTATTTGCTTCTCTTAACTGGCATTCCCAAATCAGTGAGCATTTGATACCATTTTTTGGGGTTGCTGCCTCAGGGAAAGGTTAATTATAGCCTGAATCAAATGAGCCTCACTGAAGATCTGATTGGCTTCAGGGCTTCAGGGTCTGGTCAACTGAAACTAGGCTGTACAGATCCACTAATAACTCAGCAAATTTAAAGGAAAATTCCCATTTGGATACAGATTATTCACAGAGCTGTCAACATAATTTACTTTTTTATCTGCATTTCTCTTTGGGTTTTAATTCTGGGGTGTTACTAAGTCTCCTTTTCTTACTTCAATCTTGATGACAAAGTTCTCTAACCAGGACCTGAATAATTAACCCTAATATTAGTAATAGCCAACATTTACTGACTATTTATGATATACTGGGTTCTGGGCTAAGTACATTTCCTTTAGCATTAAATTTACCCTTCACAACAATCTTATGAATAGATACATGTATCCTCATTTTGCAAGTAAGAAAACTGAAGCCCAGAGAGGTTAAAGTAATTAGCCCAAGGTCACACAGCTAATAAGTAGAGAAGCCAGGAATCAAACTCAAGGCTGTCTTACTCATGCCTTCAAGCAATACACTATTCCACTTTCAATGCGAAGATCAATAGTAATTGTCAGAGGAATGATTTTATGTGTCGTGACCAAAAGTCAGGCTCAGCCATAAGATATTCAAATTTTAAACATATGCCATTCTGAGTATCTATAATGTATTACACACATAATATATATCTATGGGTTATGTTACTGAAATAGTAATGTATGAACCAGGGCTCTTATATTTTCATAAAATATATGGAAAATATATTTACATATGTTAAGGCCTTACCTAGTTAAAAAGACTTTAGATGCAAAATGTGCACAAATTTGCAGTACAGTGGAGTGCTTTTATATGGTTTTTCTTGCCATGGTCTTGTAACTCCCACCAAATGATTTGGTGGGACTATGCAAATAAAGTGCTTATGGCCCACCAAGGGGATTGGACAGCTTGCTATTAATGCAAATAAGATGCATGGCACCCTTGTGGGGGTGGGACCATGCAAGTAAGGTATATGGAACCCTAACAAGGGGATTGGTCAGTTTTGCTATCCTGCTAGGCTTAAAATGAGCCATCCCATAAGTGGAAGGAGGGGACTTCACTACCACCGAGAAGAAGAGACCGGAGCAGAGCTCGTCCTTTGGACCCAGGGTCCCTGTGCTGAGAACCTCCTAGACCCAGGAGAAAGAGAGAGAATGCTGTAACATCAGAGATGGCACAAGATGGCAAGAAGCAGTGGCAGAGAAATTGTGGCAGCAAAACCAGGAGGTGAGGGCAAGATGGCCTTCCCGGCCCACAGAGTAAGGTGGTTACAGTGAGTGTGCTGACCCATGGAGTGAGAATGCTGAGCACCTTTGGGCACAAGGCTTGCTGGCGGAGTGGGGTGCCTCCGGGCACCTATTGGCAGAGCTAAAAGAGCTTTGCAACACTTGCCCAAGCAGGGTAGAGGCTGGGCCAAGGGTCCAAGGGCCAGATAGAGGCCTGCCTGCAGCCCAGCTGAGAAGAGGCTGTCCTGATCGAAGAACTGTATCCTGAGTTGTTCCTGATCCTGAATTGTAAACTGTTACTTCCCTAGTAAACCCCATAACTGTCAGTATGGTCTGTGAGTTCTGTGTGGCCATTGCAATGAATTACTGAACCCAGCAGAGAAGTAAACAGTGCTGTGGGAGGGATGGTTGGTGTCAGAATTGGTAAAAAGGTTGGAGGGTGAGGGCATGTCTGACCTCTGCCTCACAAGAATTAGCCTCAGGCTGTTGATCTTGACTCCCCTTCCCTCTTGGGAAGTTAGAGGAGGTCAGCGGCACCATTTTCACAACACGGAAACAGAGGCCTAGGCCTGGACTGCTAAACTGACTTCTCCAAGTGAGAATAGGAAAAATTAGAGAAACTGGTCTAGAAGGTGAGTCTCCCAGGCTCTTTTACACCATCGTGTGTCTTCACTAAAAATCAAGATAATTTTAGATAAAAGATCAGTTTAGTACACCATTCTTAGAATTCACCAGGATTTGGGATTCTATAGATTCCATGATAATTGCAAATTGAAAGATCAGTTAATTCTCTGGCTTGAGGTCTTGGAATTCACAGCAGTGGCCAGATCACATAACATGCCTCACTGCAAGATTTTTCTTTCAAAACAATGAATTAAGTCCTATTGCCAATGAGTGGTGTTTTAGGTTGGAGGGTGGAGGTATGTCTGACTTCTGCCTCGTAGGAATCAGCTCTGGGCTGTTGGTGGCTGATGATGATTCTCTCTCCTTCCCCTTGTGAAGTTAGACAAGGAGCTTGGATGCCTCTGCCATACCATTTTTACAATATTTTTGGAATCAAAGAGAGAAATTTTTAAGGCAGGTTAATTGAGAAGTGCAGGGTCAACACAGCTCCCAAGTTGCAGACCCAAAACTGGGACCAGTGAAAAATTCTATGCTCTTTATCCATCATGATGCTCTCTCCTAAAAGACCCCAGCCTCTGGAGCCTTTAGGAATTCAGATTATCCACTTAGTAATCATACAATTCTTGATTGTCTAACTCACATCTAGAGAACGTGCTTTTAAAGACACAAGTAAGGAAGTTCTGCCTGCAGCAATATCCACTTAACACTGAGCAGCCCAGCAAATGCTCACCCCTTCTCTGGAGCCCCCAGTCCTGAAGTACAGTCTGGTTGGTGTTTATGCTGAGATTTCCAGGGGTTTACTTATTGTGGGTGGAATGTCCCTAGCTTTGCACTTCCTAGGGCCCCTGAGGCCCTGTAGAACTATGATCCAACCTAGGGGAGGGATGGAGAGGGAGGAAGCGGAGTGATTATTTTACACTCTTCTGTGGATATGCTCTGCCCTACTGGCACAGCGGTTTCTGTACAATGCTTTCAATAAACGACATTCCCTGGGGAATCAGGGAGCAGGGTCAAGAGGATTTCTCCTTTTGTGTTTCCTGCAGTGCTGGAAGGAAGCCAAACATCAAGCACAGTGTGTTAAATCCTGTCTAGAATTAGAAGGGCCTGAGAAATAAATACATAAAATTAAAATGATGAATACAAGCTCTCCAAATTCACTGGCTAGATAAATTAACCCTTGAGGAAGGTCAGGATTCTGTACCTGTGCCACCCCACCCCCCCAAAAAAAACAGAAAAGAGAAAAAAGACCTATCTAAAGTCATCAAATGAACAGTCAAGCTTGAGACTGAACCCAACCAGCTTCCCAACCACAGCAAACTCCAACAGAACAAGATTAAGCTTATTAGCCAGCATGCCGTGAAACGTAGACAGACCTCTTTTCAGGGAATGTCACTCTTTTGTAAACATACGCACTGCTGTATGTGTCCATGGTGTTTTCATTAGCTCATCCAGAAAAAATTCCCTCCTGCCTCCTCATAGCCTACAAATGTCATATACCTGGATAGAAAGTTCTCCAGCGACTGCTTCTTGTCCTCCTTGCAAGCAATGCCCTCCTTCTTCTGCTTCTCCATGTCTTTGATTCGAGACTGGAAAGTATCGATCAAATCGAACACAGACTTCATTGCTATTGGCACTTCATAGTATTGCTGTTCAAGAAAGAATAGAAAGTATGTGAGGTATAAGTGGAATTTTTTCCCAGAGGTTCAGAAGATGGAGAAACTGGGAGAATTCAGGGAAGCTCTGCAGTATTCTTAGAAACCAAAGCCTGGAGTTCTCATTAATTTATAAGCTTTCTCCTACAATAGTTGCAGTTAGCTGCCATGAAGTCCGCCCTCTGACTCATGGCCACGCCATGCACAACAGAACAAAACGCTGCCCAGTCCTGCACCATCCCCATGATTGTTGGGGATCAGGCTATTGTGATCCACAGGGTTTTCACTGGCTGATTTTCAAATGTAGATCCCCAGGCTTTTCTTCCTAGCCCGTGTTGGTCTGGAAGCTCTGCTGAAATCTGTTCAGTGTCATAGCAACACACAAGCCTCCACTGACAAATGGGTGGTGGCTGCGATGAGGAGCATTGGATGGGAATCAAACCTGAGTCTCCCACGTGGAAGACAAAAATTCTACCACTGAATCACCACTGCCCCCACCGCACTCACAGCCTCTGCTAATGTTTTAAGGTTCTGAAGCCATGAAACAACTGCCACTGTTCTTTTCCTGAGGGTTTCTTCTTAACTGTGCTCTTTTCATTGCAGAGGGTCTGTGCCTTCCTCACCATACAATTCCTAGATTCACTTCCCTACCTCTGGGACTAAGCTGGGACCTGGTCACTACACAAGTGGAGGGGAAGTGAGAAGCCCTGTGTCTGACACAGGAAACCAAGTGGAGTAGCATGTTAGAGGACCTGGCCTGAGCAAGCAGGGTAAATTCCATTCTGTGGCCATCAGGAGTCTCCATGAACTCTTTATTATTCCCAAAGATTGTTTTACTGAGTGAGCATCCTTGAAATAAGATCACATTTGCTTACTCATTTTTCAGAAACAAGGTAAGGGCAATGAGATTCATTCAGTTTCCTAGATAGTAGCTGTCTGGACTTAAAACAGCAACCCGAGATGGATTTTGGGACTGGCTACACATACCCAGCACAAGCCAGACAGCAGTGTGGACATGACTTAGAGCTGTGTCTGCAATGAGAATTCAGCAAATCCCAGAACGTTAGCTGTCAGGGGCTTACAGATCATCTAGTCCTACCTCTCACATTAGAGACGGCACAACACATACGCCGAGTAAAGCAGTGAAGGGAATTCTCTCCAGATGCAGAAAAATACTACAAGTTGAATCAACTATTCTTACAGCCCAGGCAGGCTTTTTCCTAAAGTTCCTCACGTAAGCATGATTTACTATCAGTATGCTACAATGGTTAAGACAGTAAGTCCAACACTAACTGGGCAAGCTTGGGCAAGTTACTTAACCACGCTAGGCCTGTTTCTTCCTCTGTGAAACAAAGATAACACCAGTATTTTTCTTAGATGCTTGAGATAAGGATTGTAAATGGTTAAGCAGAGTGCCTGGCACATGAAAAGCACTCAATAAAGTTAGTCATTTTTGTTATTAATTATTACTATGACTACACTGCAGAGTTGTTAATGATGCAGAACCTTTGGCCCTAAACATAGGGAGAAAGTGAGTATAAAACCCTGCAGTTTTTGTTCACGTTGGGACAGGAGGTAAATTTCCAGACCTTCCAAAGTGTATCCAATGTTAAATCTGCTTTTCTTAAACACAGAGGCCAAATACACTTCACATTTTATCCCCAGAGCCTGACACATCCTGGTTGTGTAATAAGTGTCTGATGAATACATGACAGTGATATTAGAGAAGAATTTAGTGTGAGTCAAGTAGCTGGGCCATGGGAGGTCAGTCCAACCTTGGCTTTGCTGAGACCACATTTCTGGCCACAAATTCTGTAAGACAACCTAAAATATTTGGGTTATTTCAAAACCTTCCATTTTATGAAATAATTTGTGTAGCTTACTTATGTGTCTAATGAACTTACTGACATAAAAAAAATTCAGACTCTCAATTCTAAGGAAGGGTACCACATCATCCAGAACAGGAACTGGTACCTTAACTCTCAGGTCCACGTCTGTCAGCACCATGAAGAAATCATTGTAGGTCATTCCATACTCTTTCCTCAGCTCGCTGATGAGGTGCTGGTCTACCAAGTCCTCATCATCCACCACGCGCATCGGTTTCTCATTATCTTAAGACAAATGAAATATGAATAAATATGGATGTGGCATGACAGAAATTGGTAAGGAATGAATAGGTGGAGGCTCTGGGCCTCCATTCTGTGTTAATCTGACCAGCCTTCATTAGTTTTACATATTTGGCTCATATTGTGTTTGATCAAAATATTCTAATGTGAATAAATGTATATCGGCCCCATTTCTGCCCATCCAGGTCTTAGGGAATCAGAAGGAGCAAAGTGAGAGTAAAGACTGCTGACTAATCCCTGGAAGAAGACTGCCAAGTCACCCACGGAAGCTGTCATCACCCTAACTCACCAGAGAATTAGACCCAAATAATTGTGTTAAGTTTTATTTCTACGAAATATAATTCTGAGTCTAAAATCTGTGTGTGTTCCTCTTTTTTTTATTTTTTATTTTTTATTATAGGATTCACTTCAGGACTCAGTAAACCATGTCACTGCTATAGAGAAAAACAAAAATTCTACATTCAAACTTCATCCCAGGTTCATTTGGCTCCAAAAGTAGTCAAGCTGTTTATGATGCAAATCTTGTGAGCAAATGCAGTTTGACGTAAAGTGGTACTGAATTTGTGGAAGCTTTTAACCATTATGTATTTTTTCAATCCTCAGGCCCTAAAATAAATCATTATAATCCAGAATGATTCCTGAAGGTGTCACTGGGTTACTGGGAAGCATGAAAATCAAGGAAGTTGTGGCTTTTTGTGACAACTCCTATGTCTAGAAAGTATTTTAACATTTCCAAGGAAAGATAGGACAGCTTTATTGACTTTTTCCCTCTTATACAGGCCGCAGTGTTTCCCTTAACCATATCTAAATTTTTATCTGCAAAGTAATCTCATATATTAAAAACAAATGTGAAAAAATTGAAATTAGCAAATATGTGATAACAGAAATATTAGTTGAGGGACTCTATTAGTTTTTGTCAACATTGCTACCCAATGAATAGTACTACAGCAGAAGCAACCACAATTTTGCCATTGCAGAGGTTATAGCTTGAATACCATTACTCTTTGGTTGAGAAAAAGGGGATAGTTGCAACTGAACTATTACTTTGGTTTGTTTGATTGGGATTGTTAAAGTATAGAAACAAGGAGCTTGATTTCACCCAAGGAGATGAAAATTAGGAGAGAGGAAAGAATTTGTTTCCCTCCCCAGAGTCATAGCTATGCCTCCATGGAGGTGGTCCAAAGGCAAGGGACCGGAGAGCCTCTGCAAGGACCAACCACTGTCTGCAAAATGATAAACATATACCTCAGACATATGCAAACTATTGTTTCAAATGTAAATTTTTGCTGTCATTAACAAAATACAAATTAATTTAAAAGAATTTCTAGATTCATGTTGGTTTTGTTTTCAAGTACATCTCATTGAGCATAAAAAGTAAGTTGCAGACACACTGCAGGGGAAGCCAGCACAACAGGACTAAACAAAATCTAAGAAGTTTCCTCAATACAATCACGTACTTTGAGAGACAGAGTAGCAGGGATAGGGGATCTGGAGACCATGCTTTCAGGAGACATCTATGTCAATTGGCATAACAAAGCTTATTAAGAAAATGTTCTGCATCCTACTTTGGTGAGTGGTGTCTGGGGTCTTAAAAGCTTGCAAGTGGCCATCTAAGATGCATCAATTGGTCCTGACCACTTGGAGTAAAGGAGAACGAAGAACACCAAAGACACAAGGAAAGTATTAACCCAAGAGACAGAATGGGCCACATAAACCAGAGACTTCTTTAGCCTGAGACGAGAAGTAGATGGTGCCCGGCTACCACCAATGAACGTCCTGACAGGGAACACGACAGAGGGTCCCTGATGGAGCAGTAGAATGATGGGATGCAGAACTCAAATTCTAGTAAGAAGACCAGACTTAATGGTCTGACTGAGACTGGAGGCACCTTGGAAGGCATGACCCCTGGACTCTCTATCACCCCAGAACTAAAACAATTGCCAAGGCCAACTCTTCAGACAGGGATTGGACTAGACTGTGGGACATAAAGTGATACTCATGAAGAATGTGCCTCTTAGTCAAGAGACCAAAGGGGCAGCTTCTGTCCAGAGGTGAGATGGGAAGGCAGAGAGAGTTAGGAGCTGGTTGAATGTTCATGGGGAATCAGGGGTGGAGGGGAGGAGTGTGCTGTCGCAGAATGGGGTGAGCAATTGGGGTCTCATAACAATGTATGTAAAAAAAAATTTGTATGGGAGACTAACTTGAAATGTAAACTTCATTTAATTACAACAATAAAAAAAAAGAAAAAAAAGTAACTTGCAAAATATTACGTAGTATGACTTTATTCTTGATTCAAAAAGAATTAAAGAAAAAGAAAACACATTCAAAGGATATAAAAAACCAAAAACCAAACCTGTTGCCATCGAGTTGATTCCAACTCATGGCGACCCTATACAACAGAATAGAACTTCTCCATAGGGTTTCCAAGGAGCAGCTGGTGGATTCAAACTGCCAACCTTTTGGTTAGCAACCAAGCTCTTAACCACTGCACCACCAGAGCTCCTAAGGTATATACTTAAAAGAAAAAGTCTGGAAGGACATACAGCTGATAACAGTTTGCCTCTGGGGAATGGGATGTGAGGAGAGGCAAAGTGGGTAAGTTCACTGTTTACTCTATTCATGTCTATATTATTTAAAATTTAACAAGGAGCATAGAGGCATATCCTGTTTTATTGCGCTTCCCTTTAGTACAATTTGCAGATATTGCTTTTTTTTTTAACAAATTGAAGGTTTGTGGCAACCCTGCATCAGGCAAGTCTATTGGTGCCATTTTCCCAACAGCATGTGCTAATTTGTGTCTCTGTGTCACATTTTGGTAGTTCTTGCAATATTTCCATTTTTTTCATTATTATTATATCTGTTATGGTGATCTGTGATCAGTGATCTTTGATGTTACTATTTTAATTGTTTTTGAGGTGCCACAAACCGCACCCATATGGACAGTGAACTTAATTGATAAATGTGTGTGTTCCACCAACCAGCCGTTCCCTGTCTCTCTCCCTCTCCTTGGGCCTCCCTATTCACTGATACACAACACTGTTGAAATTAGGCCAATTAATCCTACAATGGCCTCTAAGAGTTAAAGTGAGAAAGGAAGCGTCACATGTCTCTCACTTTAAATCAAAAGCTAGAAATGATTAAGCTTAGTGAGGAAGGCATGTCAAAATCTGAGAAAGCTAGGCCTCTTGCACCAAATAGGCAACTTATGAATGCAAAGGAAAAGTTCTTGAAGGAAATTAAGTGGTATCCAGTGAACACATCCAAAGCCTAATCCAGAGCAAGGCCCTAACTCTCAATTCTAGGAAGCTGCAGAAGAAAAGTTGGAAGCTAGCAGAGGCTGGTTCATGAGGTTTAAGGAAAGAAGCCATCTGCATAACATAGAAGTGCAAAGTAAAGTGGCAAGTACTGATGTAGAAGCTGCAGCAACTTATCCAGAAGATCTAGCTAAGATAATTGATGAAGGCGGCTACACTAAACAACAGATTTTCAATGTAGACAAAATAGTCTTATATTGGAAAAAGACGCCATCTAGGACTTTCATAGCTAGAGAGGAGAAGTCAGTGCTTGGCTTCAAAGCTTCAAAGGACAGACTGACCCTCTTGTTAGGGGTTAATGCAGCTGGTGACTTTAAGTTGAAGCCAATGCTCATTTACCATTCTGAAAATCTAGAGCCCTTAAGAATTATGCTAAATTTACTCTGCCTGTGCTCTAGAAACGGAAAAATAAAGCCTGGATGATAGCACATCTGTTTACCACATGGGTTTACTGAATATTTTAAGCCCACTGTTAAGACCTACTGCTCAGAAAAAAATGATTCCTTTCAAAATATTACTGCTCATTGACAATGCACCTGGTCACCCAAGAGCTCTGATGGAGATATACAAGGAGGTTAATGTAGTTTTCATGTCTGCTAACACAACATCCATTCTGCAGCCCATGGATGAAGGAGTAACTTCAACTTTCAAGTCTTATTATTTAAGAAACACATTTTGTAAGGGTATAGCTGCCACAAATCATGATTCCTCTGATGGATCTTGGCAAAGTAAATTGAAAACCCTCTGGAAAGGATTCACCATTCAAATGCCATTAAGAACATTTATGATTTATGGGAGAAGGTCAAAATATCAACATTAACAGGAGTTTGGAAGAAGGTGATTCTAACCCTCATGGATGACTTTGATGGGTTGAAGACTTCAGTGGAGGAAGTAACTGCAGATGTGGTGGGAACAGCAAGAGAACTAGAATTAGAAGTGGAGCCTGAAGATGTGACTGAATTACTGCAACCTCATGATAAAAATTTAACGAATGAGGAGTTCCTTCTTATGGATAAGCAAAGAAAGTGGTTTCTTGAGATGAAATCTACTCCTGGTGAAGATGCTATGAACATGGTTGTAATGACAAGGATTTAGAATATTACATAAACTTAGTTGATAAAGCAGTGGCAAGGTTTGAGAAGACTGATTCCAATTTTGAAAGAAGTTCTGCTATGGGTAAAATGCTATCAAACAGCATCACATGCTACAGAGAAATCTTTTGTAAGACAAAGAGTCAATCAATGCAGCAAACTTCATTTTTTTCTTATTTTAAGAAACCGCCACAGATCACCCCAACCTTCAGTGACCACCACCTTAATCAGTCAGCAGCCATCAACATCGAGGCACAACCCTTGGTTAGCATTTTTTAGCAATAAAGTATTTTTTAATTAAGATGTGTACATTTTTTTAGACATAATGCTACTGCACACTTAATAGACTACAGTATAGTATAAACATAACTTACATGCCCTGGGAAATCAAAAACTTCTTATAACTCACTTTATTGCAATATTCGCTTTATCGCAGTGGTCTGGAATCAAACCCACAATATTTCTGAAGTATGCCTGTATTTTACTTTGTAATTTATAATAATAATTGTTGTTTGTTTTTGTTGTTAGTTGTTGTCAATTCCGACTCAAGGTGACCCCAGTAGAGTAGAACTGCTCCATAGAGTTTTCAAGGGTGTGATCTTTCAGAAGTAGATCACCAGGCTTGTCTTTTGAGGTGCCTCCGGGTGGGTATGAACTGCCAACCTTTTGGCTAGTAGTCAAGTGCATAACCATTTGTGCCACCCAGGGACTCCAACAACAATAATAAAAAAATACATTTAAAAAATGAATTTTTAAAAATTTCCTCAATTAATGTGCAGTTCTAAGATTTTACAAACCAGAGTTTATCTTGCTCCTAGGAATTACTATTCCCAACACACATTTACTTCTGCTTTTATTATTCAACAAAACCTGCCAGTGACCTGGTCAGGTTCTGTGCTGGGTACTAGATTCAGAGATAAGTAAGACATGATCCGTGACCTCAGGGAGTTCAAGTTCCTGGTAGGAACCAAAATAAGACCATTAGCATCTGCAGTTGTTGTTAGGTGCCATGGAGTTGGCTCTGAATCATAGTGACCCTATGTAGAATAGAACGAAACACTGCTAGGTCCTGCACCATCCTCATGATTGTTTTTATGCTGGAGTCCATTGTTGCAGCCACTGTGTCAATCCATCTCATTGAGGGTCTTCCTCTTTTTCACTGACCCTCTAATTTACCAAGCATGATGTCCTTCTCCAGGGACTGATCCCTCCTGATAACATGTCCAAAGTGTGTGTGAGACAAAGTCTCACCATCCTTGCTTCTAAGGAGCATTCTGGCTGTACTTCTTCCAAGACAGATTTGTTTGTTTTTCTGACCATCCATGGTATATTCAATATTCTTCACCAACACCGTAAGTCAAAGGCATCAATTCTTCTTCAGTCTTCCTTACTCATTGCCCAGCTTTCACATGCATATGAGGTGATTGAAAACACTGTGGCTTGCTTGGGTCAGGCGCACCTTAGTCCTTAAAGTGACGTCTTTGCTTTTTAACACTTCAAAGAAGTCTTTTGCAGCAGATGTGCCCAATACAATGCATCGTTTGATTTCTCAACTGTTGCTTCCATGGGTGTTGATCATAGATCCAAGTAAAATGAAACCCTTGACAACTTCAATATTTTCTCCATTTATCATGATGTTGCTTATTGGTCCAGTTGTGAGGATTTTTGTTTTCTTTACGTTGAGGTATAATCCATACCGAAGTCTGTAGTCTTTGATCTTCATCAGTAAGTGCTTCAAGTCCTATTCACTTTCAGCAAGCAAGGTTGTGTCATCTGCATATCACAGATTGTTAATGAGTCTTCCTCCAATCCTGATGCTGAGTTCTTCTTCATATAGTCCAGCTTCTCGAATTATTTACTCAGCATAAGATTGAATGAGTGTAGTGAAAGGATACAACCCTGACACACACCTTTCCTGACTTTAAACCACGCAGTATCCCCTTGTTCTGTTCAAATGACTGCCTCTTGATCTATGTACAGGTTCCTCATAAGCACAATTAAGTGTTCTGGAATTCCCATTCTTCCCAATGTTACCTATAATTTGTTATGACCCACGTCTATCCGCATCTACCTAATGTGAAATCACAAAAACTATTGAATGTCTGAGCTGGAAGGAAGTTGGATATGATAGTAGATTTTAAGAAATGGCCCAAATTCTTCACCCTTCCAGATACCTATGCCGTTTGTCCAGTAACTCTGCAGCTCCCTGTTAGGATGACTGGGTTGAGCTGTCCTACTTCTTGGTTCTGAGCTCATCTGTGTAACTTGCTTTGGCCAAGAGATGTTAGCACAAGTGACACAAGCAGAGACTAGAAATGAGCTTGCACACTGAGGATTGCTCTTGCCTCTGCTATCACCATGAGAACATATCCACAGTAGCCTACTAGAGGATAAGTCAAACCAAATTACCCTAGTCTAATCCCAGCCAAGGCTATCCTAGATCAGCTGACAGCCAGTTGACCACTAGACATGTGTGCAAGCCCAGCTAAGATCAGCAGAACTGTCTGTCCAACATTCTGCTGACTGCAGATGTACAAGGAAAACCTAGCCAAGCCAAGCCCAGATCAGCTAAATCCCACAGACTTATGACTAAATGAATGTCTACTGTTATAGGGCACTGAGGTTTGTGGGTCTTTTTCACACAGCCTTATTGTGATAAATAACTGATACAGACATTATCTGGCCGAACTCAGTCCCTTTATTGAGGATGAAACTAAGGAATGGTAGTGGATGCTGTGGTGTGCTGTCCAGTGCCTACCTTCGCCTTTAGGACTAAGGGTGCTTGAATGTTGGCATCTAAGTTCTTCTCTGAGAGTTGCTCTCCAGAGAAGAGAGTTAATTCAATCGTTAACGCAGTGGGACAAGGGGTACATATAAAGGCCGCTCCCCTTGCCCACACCACTCTAAAGAGCCAACTGTGTTGCAGCTCAAATTCTCCCTTAGTCTAATCTTGTATTCCTCACCCCTCATAGTTACTGTTCCTGAGAACACTTCTATTGACCTCCTCCACACAAATCTCAGAGTCCACTTCCCAAGGAACTCAGCCTATGACAGATCCCAAGAAAGGGCATGACTTGCTTGGTTCACACTGCTAGCTAATAGTAGAGTGAGGGTTAGAACGCAGACAACGTGACCTCACTCCTGTCCAGTGCCCTCTCTACTATACCAAAATGCCTCACCCTCAAAGGGTGGAGAGGACCCAGGACCAAGATCTAAGCCAAACTTTGGTCTACTAGGATATAGCAAGAAACCAATTTAATGGTCTGGTTTCTCCTTTCAAGCAAAATATTTTCTGAAATGTTATGACCAAACATTAGACAAAAAATTCTGCATTCCCAGACTACAAAAATGGTTGCATCACAAATGAATGTTTGCGCAGAGTAGGAGAAACTGTCAAAGAATGACAACAAATGCACTGATCAACACTGAATCTAACTTTCTGTTGTTGTTAGGCGCCCTTGAGTCGGTTCCAACTCATAGCGACCCTATGTACGACAGAACGAAATCACAGGCTGGTCCTGCGCCATCCTCGTGATTGTTGTTATGCTTAAGCCCATTGTTGCAGCCACTATGTCAATCCATCTCATTGAGGGTCTTCCTCTTTTTCTCTGACCCTCTACTTTACCAAGCATGATGTCCTTCTCCAGGGACTGGTCAATCCTGATAACATGTCCAAAGTATGTGAGATGAAGTCTTGCCATCCTTGCTTCTAAGGAGCATCTGGCTGTACTTCTTCTAAGACAGATTTGTTCATTTTTCTGGCAGTCCATGGTATATTCAATATTCTTCGCCAACACCATAATTCAAAGAATTCAAATTCTTCTTTGGTCTTCCTTACTTATTGCCCAGCCTTCGCATGCAAATTAGGCTATTGAAAACACTACGGCTTCGGTCAGGATCTAACTAGGATGGGGCAACTCTATAGCAAGGTAGAGTCCCCACCAGGCTGAATTCTGAGGAAGCTACGTGGCACAAGACCAGCTCCTGTCTCCATCAGGCTCTCCTACCACAGATGTCAGTTATGCTCTGTGTCCTGTCTAAATCAGATCTAGGTGCACAGAGCTTCTCTTCTGTGTGTGAAAATGACAGACAGTTGGCAGCTTCTTGTTAAATTTATCCAAGTTCTGCCAAAACTCTTTAGGCCTCATCATGGGCTGCAGGATTTAGAATAAAAAAAAATTTAAGAAACATCCTACAAACTGTCCACATGCTCCTGACTCACCTGAAATGATTCACAGATCCAGGCCAATGTGTGGGATTTGGTCATTCCACACAGCCTGCCCCTCATGCCTAAGATTGCCGTGGAAGGGGACAGCCAGGGAGGCTGGTAAGGACTGGCCTCCGAGTAAACGTGGGATGCTTGCCTAGGTCCCCATCCTTTAAGAACTGCAAGCCCAAAAGTCAGTAGTCAAATTTAGGCAGTAGTAACTTCCTTCATG
The DNA here is from genome assembly GCA_030035585.1 of Dugong dugon. Classification (NCBI taxonomy): domain Eukaryota; kingdom Metazoa; phylum Chordata; class Mammalia; order Sirenia; family Dugongidae; genus Dugong; species Dugong dugon. The sequence goes on from CM057466.1 coordinate 2,552,437, forward strand.
TATTTGTCCTTCCATATCTGACTACAGACAGCAGTGCCACTGCCGAAGAATTCAGGTTCAACTATAAATTATTAATCACAAGCTGTGTGCCAGGTGCTGTGTTCAAAGCTTCCATCTGCTCCTCTGTGACATCCACGGTCTCGTCCCCTCCCACTCACCCTTCCCTAAGTTCCGACCATCCCACCAATGTCCCTGGACCACTTCAGCCTCTCCCATGGCTTGAGTCAGTCCCTATCTCTTCTAGCAGTTTTTCAAAGTATGACCCTCTGTCCGCCTTCGTCACAATCACCGGGAGTGCATGTTAAATTTGCAATTCTTGGATCCAGACCAGCTGAATCAGAATTGCTGGTGGTGAGACCTAGGATTCTGCATTTTAATGAGTTCCTGGGTGATTTTATGTACCTTAGGACAGAGAGCTACTGACCTACAGGATAAAAACCAAGCTCTTTGATATTGCGTTTAAGGCCACTGATGACCTGAACTCAGCCTGTCTTAGATAGCTCCTCTCACTCTTCTTCTATTATGCTCCAACTCTCTATTTTCAGTCTTCAGAAACATGCCCTCCCTTTCTTGGAATGCTATTCCTGCCCTTGTCCAGATGGGAACTCCTAATTACCTGAGCAACTTATCTTTGCCTCACCTGTGCACTCATAACATTGTCGCCTTCTTCTGCGATAATGTTTACCAGTTTGCATTGTCACTAGTTATTTACATGCCTATCTTCCCGCTAAGTATGAACAACTCCACAGCAGCGATTGAGTCTCAGTCACTTTATATCCTCACAGCCTAGCACAGTTCCTCGCACATAATAGGTGTTCAATAAAGATTTGGTAATCACAAACTCTCCCCTAATAAAGATACCATGTGAAAAAAGAGCATAGTGAGGGATAGGGTAAAGAAGCTGAGAAAATCTGGGTCTATGTAGAAAACCTACCATCCATACTTCACACTTTGCTTTGACCCTGTGAGCCCACAATGCAGCCAGTCTGACCGCCATTTGAGAAAAACTACCAGTTGCTGTTGAGTCTATTCTGACTCATGGTGACCCCATGTGTGTCACAGCAGAACTGTGCTCCATAGGATTTTACAGTGCCTAATTTTCATCCAAGACGCCTCTGAGTGGACTTGAACCTACAACCTTTTGGTTAGCAGTTGAGTGTGCTAACTGTTTGCGTGACCCAATTTGACTCCAATTCGAGAAAACACTCATATATGTTTATTTTCTAAATTAAGATTTTCATGTATTAAAACCAAAACCAAATCCATTGCCATCAAGTCAAATCCAACTCATAGTGACCCTACAGGACAGAGTAGAACAGCCCCACAGGGTTTCCAAGGTGCGGCTGGTGGATTTGAACTGCTGACCTTTTGGTTAACAGCCATAGCTCTTAACCACTGCACCACCAGGGCTCCAGTTTCATGTATTAGGTCTTTTTAACAAACCATATTTTTAAGGCATTAAAAAGACAATTATCCTATTCAAGAAGTCTGTACAGATGAAAAAATCTCTCAGTTGTGCTTTTGGTAAACCTGGAGGCAAAGACTATAGCAGAGATGAATTGCTTTCGTTTTAAAAATATTCCCAGAAGTGGTGAGCAGTCTATAGTACATTATTTCAGTTAGTATAACTCTGCTTCCAGCTACGGAACTTACTTCCTTCTGGATGGAAACAGATAAGTTCAAATGACTGTCTGCATGCAATCTTCTTACTTCTATTTTATGTGTTGGTCATTCCCCTGCCTACCACAGTAATGTGCGATGAGTGAGAGTGATCGAATTGAATCTGTAGGTAGAGTAACCTGTCCATTCCTGATCTCAAAGCTGCTGCTCTTGCTTGGCTCCTAAAGAGAGCAGCTGTCAGTCAGTGAAGACTTAGTTTTGCCCAGATGCTTTCTTGCCCGGCAGAGTGAACCCACCAAACCCGAAGAGTTATTTAAAATTATCCAAATAATATACTCACAAATCTTTCTTGACTTTCCATGGTTTACCAAGTAAACTTTAAATTCTTTGTCCTGATATTTAGAATCTTCTAAAATCAGATGTTAAACTGCATCACTAGACCTCTATTCCAGTTCAACCTTCTGTTCCAGATCAAACCTAGCTGAAAATCAGAATAACCTGAACAATATTTTAAAAATGTAGATTCCTGGACTCTATGCCCAAGCTAATGAGTCAGTGTCTTGGATGGGAGTCTGATTTTCATTCCAGTTTATATAAAGAATACCTATAAACTGAGATGAAAAAGACCAATGACCCAATAGAAAAATGGGCAAAAGACACTAAAATATACATATAAATGATCTTTACAAATACAAAACTATATTCATTCATACTCACAAAAAGAGAAGGGCAAACCAACGCAACCCTATACTAAGATATCATTTTTCACATATCAGATTGGTCAAAATTTTGATCACACCCTCTATTGAAGAGGTTTGGGGAAATAGGTACTCTTATACTTTGCTGGTGAGATTGTAAAATGGTACAACTTGTATGGAGATAAATCTGGAAATAGACCCAAACTAGACACATTTTTCACTTGATCCAGGAATTCCACTTCTTAGAATCTATATTAAAAATACACCCAGATACATACAGTGACATACCTACAAGATTATTAATTGTGAAATCGTTTGTAACACTAAAATGTTGAAGACAGCTCAAGTGTCTATCAACAAGGGACTGGTTAAATAAACTATGGTACAATCACAACGGCTTAATTAAAAAAATGACAAAGATCTCTATATACTGATAAAGAAAGACCTCCAGGAAATGTTTTAAGTAAAAAGAGAGTAAGGTGCAGAACAGCATACATAATATATTATACCTTGTATAAATGGAGTCCCTGGGTGGCACAAACAGTTAAGCACTCAACCTCTAGTGAAAGGTTGGTGGTTTGAACCCACACAAAGGCACTTTAGAAGACAGGCCTGTGATTTGCTTCCTAAAGATCACAGCCTTGAAAACCCTATGGAGCAGTTCTACTCTGCGCACATGGGGTCGCCATGAGTCAGAATCAACTCGACAGCAACTAACAACAATAACAACATTTTGAATAAATATCAGGGGAATATAGGTGTCATGGATTGAATTGTGTCCCAAAAAAATATCTGTCAACTTGGATAGGCCATGATTCCCAGTATTGTGTGATTGTCCATAATTTTGTCATCTGATGTGATTTTCCTATGTATTGTAAATCCTATCTCTATGATGTTAATGAGATGGGATTATTGGCAGTTATGCTAATGATGCAGGATTCAATCTACAAGATTAAGTTGTGTTTTAAACCAACCTCTTTCGAGATATAAAAGAGAAGTGAGTAGAGAGACAGGGAACTGATCTCATGCCACCAAGAAAGAAGAGCCAGGAGAACAGCGCGTCCATGCACTGAGAAGCTCCTCAACTAGGGAAGACTGATGACAGGGACCTTCCCCCAGAGCTGACAGAGAAAGGCTTCACCTGGAGCTGGCACCCTGAATTCAGACTTCTAGCCTCCTAGACTGTGAGAGAATAAGTTTCTCTTCGTTAAAGCCATCCACTTGTGGTGTTTCTGTTATAGCAGCACTATATGACTAAAACAATAGGTATTTATATTTATTCATATTTGCATAAAGAAACACTAAAGGAATATAAGGAACACAAGGACTCATACAAATGATTACCCACGGGGCAGAGAGTTGCAGGGTAAATAGCTGAGGAGAGAATGCAAGACTAGTCTGTGTATACCTTTTTATATAGCTTGACTTCTGAATCTAGAAAACGTATTAACTATCTAAAAAATTAAATAAAAAGCAAAAATATCTTTATAGAGTCATCATCTGTCAAAAAATGTATCAATTTTAAAGGCCCCTCCATTAAATCAACTCACATCTCAAAATTCTCTGATATTTATGATACCTTCTCTGATGACTGCAATTGGAAGAGCTCATCCTTCCACCACATGATTCCAACACTTGTTTTGTACATTTGACTTATCAGGCACTTTTCATGCCTTGATTGTCAGGGGCTGATCTTGACCCTGATATCCTTGATGTTAGAGGCAGCAAGGGCAGCAGAATAGGAGGACTGAAAATTTTAGGAGAGGTTCTCTAGTCTCTGGGCACAGAATGACTCGTAATCAAAGAATGAGTAAACAGAGAGAGAAGTCACTGCCTGGACATCTGAGCACTTACCCAGACTCTCTTCCCAGCTCAGGTGGCAAGATAGAGAGAAGGAAGCTCCCAGGCATCGTCACCACAGATGAAAGGAGGAGTTGGGGGCCAAAGGTCAATTTTTCAGGAGTGCTCCTGAGGGATCATGACAAATTATGGATAACATTGCGAAGAATGGGAATTCCAGAATACTTAATTGTGCACGCAGAACCTGTACATAGACCAAGAGGCAGTCGCTCAAACAGAACAAGGGGATACTGCATGGTTTAAAATCAGGAAAGGTGTGCATTAGGGTTATATCCTTTCACCATACTTACTCAATCTGCATGCTGGGCAAATAATCTGAGAAGCTGGACTATATGAAGAAGAATGTGGCATCAGGATTGGAGGAAGACTCATCAACAATCCGCGATATGCAGAGGACACAACCTTGCTTGCTGAAAGTGAAGCACTTATTGATGAAGATCAAAGACTATAGTCTTCAGCATGAATTACACCTCAACAAAAGAAAATGAAAATCCCCACAACTGGACCAATAAACAACATCATGATAAACAGAGAAAAGATTGAAGTTGTCAAGGATTTCATTTTACTTGGATCCACAATCAACACTCATGGAAGTAGCAATCAAGAAATCAAACGATGTATTGCATTGGGCAAAGCTTCTGCAAAAGACCTCTTTAAAGTGTTAAAAAGCAAAGATGTCGCTTTGAGGACTAAGATGCACCAGACCCACGCCATGGTGTTTTCAATCACCTCAGATGCATGTGAAAGCTGGACAATGAATACGGAAGACTGAAGAAGAATTGATGCCTTTGAATTATGGTGTTGGCGAAGAATATTGAATATACCATGGACTGCCAGAAGAATGAACAACTCTGTGTTAGAAGAAATACAGTCAGAATATGCCTTAGAAGCAAGGATGGTGAGACTTCATCTCACATATTTTGGACATGTTATCAGGAGGGAACAGTCCCTGGAGAAGGACAATATGCTCTGTAAAGTAGAGAGTTGATGAAAAAGAGGAAGACCCTCAAGGAGATAGACTGACAGACGGGTTGTAACAATGGGTTCAAATATAGCAATGATTGTGAGGATGGCGCAGGATAGGGCAGTGTTTCATTCTGTTGTACATAGGTTCGTTTTAAGTTGGAACCAACTTGACAGCACCTAACAACAACAACAAACTCCTGAGGGAAAGCAGCGTTTTTGAATTGTTATGGATCCTTATGATTCTGAGGCTTGTCCATAAAGAACAATTCTCTTCAACAAGATCAAAGACTGAAAAGAGTATTTTAGGTTAATCACAGTCAAAATGTATTCTATCCTTCTTACTTATAAAGGTGATTTAAAATTCAGTCTATGAGTTCCTTATTCATATAATTTACACATCAACAACCTCTCTCCTTGTTGCCTTATTCCATCCCCATCAACTTTTCTATCTGTTTTTATCAATTACCCTCAAACTCTGCTTCCTTCACAAGAAGCTGTCAAAGAATTCCCTTTGCCCCCCAACATGTCCTAAGTGTGCTCCAGCTTTCAAAATTTGTGGTCAAATACCAGCATCAAGATATTTCTCATCTCTGTGTTTTGCTAAGAAAGAAATGCTTACTTCATTCTTGCCCCATTTCTCTTTTCATTCTACAATAAAGTGTCTTTAGCGAGCAACTTCCTCCTATCTGTCTATAGGAAGAACTTTGTCTATAATCCATCCTCTTAACACACACACACGCACACACACCAATATTCCTATCCTAGACTGACATTTAAAATATCACTACAATTAAGAATGCATTTATATGTTGTGCCATTTTAAACCCTTGCACATAATATACACTATGCTGGCCAAACCAGATGAGCTATCTTTCGTGGTAATTTGCTGAAGCATATATAACTTCCTTTAGGTGAATGCCTGAAATGTTAGGTAAATTTCTTGGTGTTTGTAGGTCCATCATTGATGTTCCAAATACCTTGAGAAAGGTGGGCCAGCTAGTGAGCACAGCCCACACTGCAATTGGATGTGGGTCGCTGTTTTTAAGGCCCAGGAAAAGTCTAGAAGAGCAGAGAGCACTTGATTTATTTTTAAAGAAAGTAAGGCCATCTGATAGATTTCCAGCTGAAAATTGGTCCAGGTTGGAGTTTGGTTCACTGAATCCATGCTCATGCCAATTCTTATTTTCCCACGGCTGCTCTCAGCCTTGGCTCAAAGTGCTGCAGCCTTTCCCATCAGGCTGACCTGGGACATGACACAAAGAAAGAAATTCCTGGAAGGAATTAGTGAGGAGCAAAATAAAAGGCCTCCAAACCCGGTCCAGGCTGCCACTCATTGAGGCAAACACCCAAATCACAATACCTGCTTTCCAATAAGGCAGAACAGAAAACCTCAGCTCCTCTGCAACACATTGTCAACTCAGATGTCCAGAAAACAGCAGGATTATGCTAAAAAAATTGCCAAGGCAGCACCAAATGCTTATAATAGTTAGGAAAATAGAGGTTGAGGTGGAAGATACAGTGATTTTTCTAGACTTCTCTTACTTTGTATAAGGGCTGGTGGGTAACACATATGACGCTGGGAACACCTGTTGAGGGTGGCTTTTAACACCAGCCAGAGCCACTCTCTGTGCTGGATGGACTGTCTGCTTCCTCTCTAGACATCTGCATTATAATTCAGCTCACTTGCTCATGCTGCTATTCGAAAATCCCAAAAGCAAATGACTTGAATCCCAGTGAACCACCCAATATTTGGCTTCACAGTGTTAGTCTCGTGGGCTTCAGCTCTATCACCAATGCAACCCCACCTTGGAAGGCAGTTGTGAGGGCTCATGGGTCAACATTCTGTGATTAGGAGAAAACAATTACAAGTATTTTGCAACTTTAAGTGCTATAGTCCCCATGAGGGAGTCCCTGGGTTGGGCAAATGGCTAAGTGCTTGACTACTAGCCATAAGGTTGGCAGTTTGAATCAGCCAGAAGCACCTCAGAAGAAAGGTCTGGTGATCTGCTTCCAGAAGATCACAGCCATGAAAACTGTACAGAGCACATTTCTACTCTGTACACATGGGGTTGTCATGAGTCAGAATCAACTCAACAGCAACTGGTTTGGTTAGGGTTTGGTTGTCCTTGTGACTGCTCATTGACCTCCAAATGCCAAATCAACTAATGGTGACGATGAAGACCACAATACTATTATTGTTTACCAACTGAGGGCCTACTATGTGATAGGCATTTGCACACATTATGTCATGTAATCCTCACCACAGCCTGTAACAGAGATGTGATTGTCCTCTCAGCTGAGCTTACCTAACATCACACAGCAGGTAAGTTGTGGCTCTGCGTTGGGATGCTTCCTTTGACTCCAGAACCTCTCCTGTACTGTTTGTATGTGTGAATGACTTTTACTGTTGTTCCTGTTTTTGCTCTTTCCTCCAAACATATACACAGCACGAGGATAAACGTCCAGTTGTGTTCATAGACAAAACAGTCACCAATACACAATGATTTATGATGGGACATTAGAAAGGATGCTATTTTTCCCCCCCTTTGGAGATATCTCAGGGGGAAAGTGAGCTAATAAAAGTAGGTAAAAACTAGTTGCCATCGTAATAAACTTAAAACACTTTGTAACCACATATTTACTCTGCCAAGTGCCTATATGCCAATAAAATGTTCATCCTTGAAAAAAAAAAAAAAAACCTAGTTGCCATTGAGTCAATTCTGACTGTCAGAGTAGAACTATGCTCCAGAGGGTTTTTGATGGCTGATTTTTCAGAAACAGATCACCAGGTCTTTCTTCTGAGGTGCCTCCAGGTACACTCAAACCTTCAGTTACAGCTGAGTGTGTTAACTGTTTGCACCACCCAGTGGCTCCAAAAGTAGATAATGCATGTAGGACCAAAGTTTTTAAAAAGAATAGGGCCCTGCTAATGGAATAATTATAGAATAAAGTGGGTGGGTCATACTCTGGACTTCTGTGAGGCTTAACTATTCACAGTAAGACTCATAATGTTCCCATGAGAACTACATGACTTAGATCTCAGTCGCCCAAAGCTGAGCTGTGCGCTTCATACAACTCACAGGCATCGTTAATATGAACAGTTGTGAAAACTCTAAATTCAGCCAAGTTCTCCACTTTCCAAACGGACTCGGGTGCTATGCAGTCCATATTTTCAGTGACTTTTCATTTATCTTAATAGCCTCTCTCAGCCCTGGTTAATTCCTTCCCGGCCCAGGGTCTGGAAGGCCCCATCTGTGCATGAGTCACCTGCGGGAGGATCAGAAAATGCTGCTCACAGGCAAGAAGACTCAGGATCCAAACGAAAACGTCTCAATGCCTCGCGGCTGCTTCTCCCATTATATTACTTCTCTTGTTTTTGTCCACCTTACTGCCTCTTAAACCAAAGAGTGCTTGCATATTTTTCATTTTACAGTGCTTAAACTTCAACCAGAAAAATCCCTGCATGGTTATATAACCAGGTAGGCAAACTGACCTGTGTTATTGCAAGGAAAAAAGGCCCTCTGGTCATCTGAATTCCTCTTTTGGTTCCCTATGCCACTATAGCTCTCATAAAGTTTGTCTCCCCTTTAGATGTGAGAAAGACAATAATAAATAAATTTTTTAAGAGAACCTAGCTGGAAGTGGTCGATTTTCATGGTGCTGTTGTTGACAGGGCCGAAGATGGTGATCACGGAGATTTTCCTGGTGGCCATTTTGCAGAAACTTTCCAGATATTCATCTTGCTGTTGCACATACATGTTGTTCTCAGCCTTAGGAGTGGTGATCAGCTGGGGATGGGTGAAGGAAGCAAAGATTAATTTAAAGTGATAGTTTCACATGGAGGCAAAAGCCAAATGAATGTTTTAGAATAGAGGGCTGGTAGTGATTGACATCTAAACTACCAACTGTTCCGTTGGACAGGTAGCATAATTAGGGCCAAGAAAGATTATTTGAAAAGAGCTTTTTGTAAAACGGTGCCAGGCAGCTTGGAGTTTCCTTCGCCACTGGTCTCCCTGTGTCCTGGTTTCTCAGTGGTGACCTCTGCACAGAAGCACTTACCTGGCAGGGCTGTTGTGAGCTTTACATGAAAACCTGGCACATAATAAGTGTTCAACAAATGTTATCTCCCTTCCTTCATTTGCTCTTCCTTATCTCAACTGGCTTATCTGACATTCACGGATTCAGTGGTTACTACTACTATTTTACATTCGGCAGGGTTGAGAGTTTCACAGGCAAGCCTTGGGCACTATGGGACTTTCTGTGGTTTAGAATATTTTATTTAGGCAATCTTGGAAAAAGTTTTTAGGATGGTCTTTGGCCTCTTGTTTTGTCATAGAAAATATTCATGGTCACAATGTGCTTGTATGGAGTTTGTGGTGGATGTCTTTTGATACTGGAAGATGGTTTTGATTCTTTCAATCCAGCCTTCTCTCCAATTTAGGTCTGGTATTTTTCACTTAGCCCGTTTCCTCCACCCTCAGAAAGCCTCAGCCCCTCGGCAGTAATAGCCCCTGACTTCTTCTGGGGGAAAAGAAGAAAAACAGAGAAATTGAAAGAGGTGTTTTAGTTACCAGCCATCTGGGAAAAGATTTATCTCATTATTTTGCATAAAATGGGGATGCCCCTATATTTAGGGATCCTCTGGAACGCTGTCTCTAAGAATGTCTCAGTGTTTTTGATCTAGCCTAATACAAAAGTTCTCTACTCCCTTGGTTATTTTAGTTGCCTTTTCTTGAGCCTTTTCCAGTGTCGCCACATTTTTCCTGAGCTGAAACCAGAACTGTGTACCATGTGTGATGGGGCACTGTGCTGCTCCCCCTGGGAGTGGAGAGAGGTGAATTTTATTCTGGGCGCCCCCTGAAGACGACGACAGCTCACTGAGCTAATGTTTGCGATGAATACTGTGTATTTACCCTTTGCTGATTCATTACTGAGCTCAGAGACAAGCTTCTTTAAATTACTTGTCCCTGATTTTTTTTAACACTTGAACACATTCTAATTTATCAGGCACTTTTCTACTTACCTACCTAGCCTTATAAAATATTTCTGCAGTTTGTGGCTAATACCAGTACCAGTTGCTGTCAAGTCAACTCTGACTCGTGGTGACCCCATATGTGTCAGAGTAGAATTTTGCTCTATAGGGTTTTTAATGGCTAATTTTTTGGAAGTTGATTGCCAGGCCTTTCTTCCAAGGTGCTTCTGGGTGAACTCAAACCCCTAACATATCAGTAAGCAGCCCAGTGTGCGAACAGTTTGCACCACCCCGTTTGGCATTTTTCAGAGGATAAGATGCCATTTTGTTAAACCTCTTCCAAATACTTTATCAAAAATGCTTAATAAATCTGGTACCAGCTTGATCCCGCTGTTTATTTTTCTCTGTCAGAGATGTGTTTATTGCTGCAGATAGTTTTCCTTTCTAAGAATTCTGTATGCATGATAAAATATTATCTACACCTCATGGAAATGAAAATGTGTTCAATAGCCTTTGAGTGGAACATTAACAAAGGTTTTCTGGGACCAAGTTATTTTTTTCCTCCATTATTTATTTGATTAGACATGATCTAGTTTACTTTTTTATTTTGTGTTTATATGCCTGTTCAGATGGACATGGTGAGTAGGAAATGCTTGTTCTAGAAATGTAATTTCCCAAGGGGAAAAAATAATAATACTTCCCCAAATTAATTCATTTATTCATACTTAGCCTCTAAAAAAGATTTCAGGTGTTTATAAAAAGATATGGTGATGGCATTTTTGGTTTGTTTGTTTGTTTTAATTAGCTATATGACATTTGAAAATATTTCTTCAGGTTTTGCTGGTAGCCCAAATCTTGGAGTTTTATTTTAGGTTTTTATTTCTGGCTGATCTTTGTTCATAAACACACTATTTTAAAATTAAAAACAAAAAACAAAAACAAGTGTTTAGGTGAAAACATAAGAAAGTCAAAAATAAAATTAAGAGAAATATTTACTGTCAATGATTTTAGACTCCCTAGCCATGAGTCAGAATTGACTCAACAGCAGCGGGTTTAGTTTTAGGTTTTTTTTGGGTATTCTAAATTAGGAGTCCTTGGGCGGGGCAAATGGTTGATACTCTTGGCTGCTCACTAAAAGGCTGGAGGTCAGATCCACCCAGAGGTGCTTTAGAAGAAAGGCCTGGGTGACCTACTTCATCAAAAATCAGCCATTGAAAGCCGTCTGGAGTAAAGTTCTACTTTTCCACACACGGGTTCACCATGAGTGAGAATCGACTCAGTGGCAACTGGTGCTGGTGGGGAATTCTAAGTTAAGGAGAAGCCCATATTTAGAATATATTTAGAGCCACCCAGATGCTAGATCACTGATAATCACCTGCTCTGTAAATTCAAAACCATTCATAGCCCCCATTTCATCATCTTATACTCTGCCATGAATTCTCACAACCCTCTCCAGACCGTAATGTGACAGGCCTCAAAGCCCCTCTAGTCTCTTGCCCAGGTGCCTGGTTAAGAGCTTCAAATGATGTATAATGCAGAGACTGACGTTCCCCCATGCAGCTCCCCCCTGCACACAGGGGTTTTAGGCCATGGATACCCAGTGGGAATCTGACTTAAATAAATCAAGGTCTCTGATGTTTGTTTTCACCTCAGGACCCTAGCTCTAGGGTGCCCTACCCCACTGTTGAGGTGACATGCATTTTGCATAACTCATTTCCTACCTTCTGTCCTCCACTGTCTGGCCCCAGGCTCTCTCTCGCTAGCCTTTCTTCCTATCCCTCCCTTACACAACCCTTTCATCCAGTACAGCCAGACCCATCTCAATTGTGAAATGAAGGGAATCTTGGGCAGAGTGGCACAGAGAAAGGTGGCTGCAGTCAAAATCAGAAGGTCTGCATTTTATTCCTAGCTCAACCCCTGGCTAGCTTGTAGCCTTAAGAAAGCCCCTTAATCTTATGAACCTTGGCTTTCTCGTCTTTAAAATGGAACACCTCCTCTCCCAACTTCATAAAGTTGTTGTGAGAATCAAACAAAAAAATATATGTGAACAGACTACATGCACCCAAGCACCATACCTGTATGTTGCCTCTGAATAATTCACCCACATTCCTTCCTCTGCCTTTGCCCATATCACCTCCCCTCACCTAGCCAACCCTCCTGATAATGCTCCACCGTATCTGGCTCTGAATCATTCTTCAAGGGCAGCATTTTCCTTATGGTCTTTTCTAGCCCACAATGGTGACTTCATTCTTATTGTCTGCGGAAGGAGCCCTGATGGCGCAATGTTTAAATGCTCAGCTGCTAACCAAAAGTGGGCGGTTTGAACTCACCCAGTGGCTCCACAAGAGAAAGACCTGGCGATCTGCTTTCGTAAAGGTTGCAGCCTAGAAAACCCTACAGGGAAGTTCTACACTGTCACATGAGGTCACTGTGAGTCGGATTTGACTCCATGGCACCTAACAACAACAACAGCAACATGGTCTGTGGAGCCCCTGGGTGGTGCGAACAATTAATGCGCTCGGCTGCTAACCAAAAGGTTGAAAGTTTGAGTCCACCCAGACGCGCTTTGGAAGAAAGGTCTAGCGACCTACTTCCAAAAAATCTGCCATTGAAAATCCTGTAGAGCATAGTTCTACTATGACACACATGAGGTTGCCATGAGTCAGAGTCGACTCCATAGCAACTGTTTTTTTTTTTTTGTTGTTATTGTTGCTGTCTGTACTACTCACTTGGAATTCCTGGATTTCCTTGAGTTCCTGTTATATTTTATATCATGTTATACCTTCCCAGCTAGAGTTTAAGTTCTTCAAGGAGCTGAAGGCCCAGCAGCATAATGGTAGGAGCACAAATGCTGACCCACGTTCCTCAGGTTACATAGATCACTCCACAGCCAGAGAGAGGAGGGGGCTCACGGTGGTCCCTGGTTAGAACTCTCTAGATACAGCCCACAGACCATTGGTAAAGACCCTCCTCCTTACATTTCATCTGCTCCTGGAGTTGGCATCAGGGAAAACAGATCCTCTGTTCACGTTTCACAGACTCTTTCCCTATATACTGGCATCCATCACATTTATTTTCTAGCTCGGCAGTATTTCAAACAGTGTTTAAAATGGAAACCATTCCCAGTTCCCTCTTCCTAAAAAGAGCACCCTAGAACTTCACAGTAAACATTATTGTCTGGCAGTTGGGCTTGGCCTCTTTCCAGTTTGGTGGCAATAAATCAGGGAATTTAAATTGTATTGTGGTTCTTGTTTATGTTTCTGTTCCAACTGCTGTGTTGGCTCAGTGAGGCTGAGAAGATAACTAAGCCTGTTTACATGTGTAACAGGAGCAAGTGGAATGGAAGATGCCGCATGGGAAGATATTTTCAGTCTTAGATTATTCTAAATATTGTTTTAGGCCCTAGAATTCCTGAATGGTGCAAACAGTTAACATGCTCAGCTGCTATCTAAAAGGCTGGTGGTTTGAGTACACCCAGGGGTTCCTGAAGAAAGGCCTAGAGATCTACTTCCAAAAAATTAGCCATTTAAAACTTTGTAGAGCACAGTTCTACTCTGATACACATGGGGTCACCATGAGTTGGAATTGACTAGGCAACTGGTTTTGGTTTTAGGCTCAAAACACTTGATCAATTTTTACAGTATACAGAAAAGGAACATTCAAGCTACTAAGGTAGAGCTTTAGATCCTTTTCCAAATTAAACCAAGTAAGTAGATTATTGTCCCAATACCCAGATTACTGAGGTAAGATTGAAAGTATCAACCCACTTGAATCATAGGGGAGTCAGTCTCCACAGAATGCTTGAATTTACACAGTTCAGAACTATGAAGCCTCTTGTTGACTGACAAGTCAGTTGATCTCGGGGTCCTAAATGATGACTTGTCAGCTGTATTCCGCATAGGCCAACGCTTTAGTGATAGATAGCTTGTTTATAGCCTCATCACTGTCAACCCCACACTGACACCAAGCTGTCAGAAGGCTAGGTTAACTGGGATTCAATCTATTGTCCTTGACTGACTGCTGGGAGAGCCAGAGATTTGAGGTGCAGAGAACTAGCTGGGTATTAAAGGCAGAAAGCCCACATTAGTAGGTGCTTAGCACAAAATGTTGACAATGTATTTTACCATTTATCTAAGCCAAGGTTGAAAACGAATTTTGAGATGTGAAGATGGATTTACTTACAGGATATTATCTAGGTTTCCCTTCACTTCACGGTATGTGCCTACAGAAAGCACATGCCCACAGGAAGGCAGACGGGGAAACGGCTGGAGCATGTGCTTTAAAATCAAGCAGACCTGAATTCTAATACCAGCTTTGCCACATGTTAACTATACATCTTGGGCAATTCCTTAACCTCTCTAATCTTCTACTTCTTCGTCTGTAAAATGGAATTTAAAATGCCCTTCCTTATGTGGTCATTGTTAGAATTAAAACTACAAATCCCTGCCACACCCCTTGCAAGATGTGCGCTTCTCTTTGGACAAGTTGAGAGGAAATGAGTTTGAAGGCCTGATCTCTGGTTTAAGAGCTGAAGAGCTGGGTCCACCTGTAGTTTCTGTGAAACTCTCTGTGATAGCATTCACTCAGCCACAACCTAGGCCATAGGTTACCAGTGCTTCTCTAAGTAATTGGTAAAGTAATGATTATATGATTTTTTTTCACATCTAAAGAATAGTATAAGTAAATGCAAAACACTTGTAGTTTATGATAGATTGTAGTTAGGCTCCAGGTTACTGCAAAGCTGGAAAGAGTTGCCAAAAGACCTGTACAATTGCTTGGAATGCAAACCTCGTTTAAGTCTGTGCACCTGGGGTTAAGTTGAGGCCAGCTGGAGGCAAACGTGCTCAGCCCTTGGACAGCTTAGAGAGTGCTAATCCTTTATGAATATTAATTGAACCTCTGAGCTTCCTGAACAACATCAGCCAGCTATAACAGGAAAAATGAGTAGAAAAAGGATAAATGGTACCCACAAGTTCCTTCACCCAGAAACACTGGTCTTCTCTAAGTCTGGTGAAACAAACTCTTTTCTCTTCACCTTTGGGTTTTGTATCACCTTTATTCTATCTTTTCTTTTCCAATTCCACTCTTACTTTAGTCATCCTGAGCTTTTCAGAAGACAGGTGTCGGACTGGAGCACATGGGGTGGCAGGACTGCGGTGCCTCCCACCGGAGCTTTCTTTCTAAAAACAAGCCTTGTTCTCTTGCTGGCCTCAAAGAGCCAGCACTGCCATGAGCAATTCTAGCTGGTTTCTGCTTTGCCTCACATGACATCAGCAGAAGCTGTCATTTGAGTTTCATTTGGTAGAAATTTATGACCAGGGATACTGTTCAAAGCAGAAAAGGCCCAGCTGGGCTTTCAGGTTCCTTACCAAGGGAGTGAAGAGAAGAAGCAAGGGAAAAAGCATAACTAGTATCAGCGATATGGTAGTGAAAACCCCTTTCTTTTGCTTCACAAACTAGAGGCAATGAAAGTGCCATATGGGGGCACAATTACAATCCTGGCATTTTACCCATGACCTCCCACCCCCACCCCGGTTAATCTTAACCATGAGAAGGCTTTGCCTGCACTGCTGACTAAATGGCCAGGGTTGGGTGATGTCCTTAAGCAGGCTGGACACAGTCCCAGGTACTCAGGAGGGGAGCACAGAGCATACCACGAATGCTTTCCCACCCCCAGGAGACAGCAGCTTGCCCCCAAGGGGCCCCTAACAAACACTAACGTACCAGGTGAAGTTCTCCTTTGAAATCAGTGATTCTTTTGATTTTGCCTGGAAGATTCCCGTTTATGTACTCTTTGAATATCCGAGTAGTTGTTAAACTACTCTCGTAGCCAGTTCAACCTCTGCTAACCGAAATTTATGCAGTCTAAAGCTCTCGTTAAAAACTCATAAGGTAATAGATTCAAATGTATTTTAAAAATACATAACTTGTAGCACAAAAGATGCACACACACACGAACCCTTAGAATCTACCAAAGCCTGAGAGTCATTCCGATACATAGATTCACTATCAACAGAAACAGCCAGGAGAATCTTGGGACATGCCGTGATAACCACCGCAAGAGACTCGGAACATTTCCAGTGCATGTTTAAACTTTCTGAAACCACTAAAGACAAGTGGGCAACAGTCTCTCCGCCCAGATCATTACTCTAAATGTGGGCCAGACTGGAAACTCAAAGATGCCGTCTGAGGAATGCCTTGCGAGAAGAGCGATTGTTCTGGTGGAGGCTGCAGGGCGGGGCGCGAAGCGCCCTCCGCAGGATGGGGCTGTCCTCAGGGGCGTGTGCGGCCCCTTGACAGCTTAGAGTAAAATGACAGCATTAAGAAGCTGGGGTAGAAATCTCAAGGCACTAAAAGATGGAAAAAGGAGGCCCAGAAAGGAGAAGGAGCCCTTACGTAGGACGGAGCTTATTCCCGCGAAGCCCCCTGGAGGTGTAACTAGACGGCACAGTGGCCAGGAGAGAGAGGGATCTGAGCTAGATGTGTGATTTGCTCAACACCAGCAGCCACTGGAACCACAGACAAAGCTGAATCAGGGCTGCTGGTTCCCCTCCCCACACATGCGTGTGCACACATTCGCACACGCGCACAGATTCGCACATGCGCACACATGCACGTTCTACCGCAGCGCGGGAGAAATTGACATCTAGACTCCAAATTTAGAGGTGCTGGAAACTGGAGCAGTGAACCTTTGGCTTCTTACTGGTAGCTGGCCAGTGATGGGGAGGCGGCCTTTAAGGGGAGATTATTTCTGTTAGCTGGTTTTGCACGTATTCATGAGGGTCACACCAACAAGGGCCCGTCCACACTCCTACTCATGCCTGCTCCTCACCGAGGCTGGCTCACCTTTGTGGTTTTTCACTATAAAGATGATATACTTAGGGGAGGGAGGAGGAACTCCGCCATTTTCCCCATCCACATGCTTGTAGTTCTTAAGCTCAAGCAGTTATGATTACAGTCAATGCATTCCATTCTAGGAACTTTTTCATTTTTCTCCTATTTTTTAAACTTGGAAAAGGAGAGCTACATCCAGAAATATACCTTGGAAGAGGACAGTAAGGATGGGGGTGGCTACTGACAGGTTTGGAAGGAGGAGCTGACTGCAGGGGCTTCCCTGGGCTCCCGTCTCAGCTGCCCCAGCCACTGACTCCACACCTACAGCCATGAGTCTGTGTGGGCACAGGTTCATGGAGCATCTAAACCAACAGCAGCTACTAGCCTGGCTACCCTTTCCTGACAAATCTCCTGACCTTGACACGGTACGGGTTCAGCCATAGTCTGGCATCTAGCAATGTGATTTTACAAAATAAGAGACCAAACATTAGCACGCACTGCCTCAGCCCACAGAATAATGCCCAGGAGAAGATGACTTACCAGGAGCCTCCGTTTGCCTTCAAAGGACTCCAGCAGGTCAGTCACTGACTTCTTGGGACTCTGAGAGAAACGTTTTGCAGTGGGTTTCAGGTAGCCATCCTGCTCCGTTTTATCAGTTTTTCTCTTCTTGCTCTTCTCTTTCTCCTGCTTGCTCTTTTTCTCAGCCTTGTCCTTAGCTTGCTTTTCACGCTTTAGTAGCTTGTCTGCTTTCTCATTCTTCACCTTTTTTTTCTTGTCAAATTTCTCAGGCTTTTCGTGCTTTTTAGACTCTTTTGCTTTCTTTGGGGGAATGTTGCCCACCTGCAGCTCCTCCTCCAGGTGAGAAGCAGTCAGCCGGCTGAGGTCATATATGTCCTCATACTCATTGCTAAGAATTTTGTCCTGGGCCTTCTTTTTTGGAGGTTTCCCCTTCGCTGGCTTGAGAGGACCTGGCACTACATTTGGGTCTCGGTGGCCATGTTCCCGTCTGTCCATGCGGTTGTCCCGGAAACGGCCTGGGCCAGCCCTGGTGCTGTGCTCCGAGATGGTGGTGGGAGGGGCAGCTGTGAAGCTCTCAAAGCTGGTGGCCTTGCTGGGCCGCCTGGTGGTCTGTGGCCTCTCCTTGTGTTGCTCTTTCCTGGGTGGAGGGCAGAGATTCTCTGAGGCCGAAGGCCCCCTGGCAGTGGTCACCTCAGCCGTGGTGGGGGGCCTGTGGGAGTGTGAGAAGGCATGCATCCAGGTGGTCCGGGGCCTCTGGGTGGTCGGAGAGGCAGTGGTGGTTGTAGGTCTTGCAGCTGCAGTTACCATCCGAGATGTGGCCCGAGTCACCGTTGTGGCTGGAGCCAGAGGAGGGGTGGTGGCCCTTGGGGTCGGGGGTGGTGGGGAAGGAGCTGCTGGGGTGGTGGCCAGCTTTCTCTTCACCTTCACTGGACTCTCCCTGGTTGGTGGGACCTGCGCTCTCCTTAGGTCTTCTTTCTTCTTCTCAGTGTCCAGGCTGGGCCTTCCTGCTCCTCCACCACCACTGATCCCCTCCTCCACCACCTGGCCCTCTACACCAGAGGCCTTACATTTTTGGACAAAACCCTTCTGCCGGATCTTCTCTATCCTTCGGATGGGGCCCTGGTCGATGATCTCATACATGGCCTCCAGTCTGACTGGATAAGGGTAGCGCTCTTCCACCTGTAGAGTCTTCTTCAACAGCACCATGCTGAACGTCCCCTTCTCCAACTTCAAGAAGCTCATCAGCTTTGGGATGAGGCTGGGGTCCAGGGGCTGCTCCAGGACCCGGCCTTCACTGGTGATCCTCCGCACCTTTCCCCCTTCCTCCCCTGCCTGGTGGAACAGCACAATCTGGTGGATGTGCCTCTCCGCCAGCTCACAATACACATCATCCTTCAGAAGGCTTATCATGAGGCGGTAGTAGCCTTCTGAGGCGTGAGGGGCTGAGATGACCCACACTCTGTTCTTCCCTGCAAAGCTAGCAAGGATGTTGGGAGAGCTGGACCCAGAGGGGAAACGCAACATTCTTGTCCGAGCCGAGGACCCCTCATCTCGGGCCATCTCTCGAGGGGAGCCCCTGGCCGTTGGTTTCTGCTCGGGCTTCACCAGGGCCCCACTGATGCCCACAGGGGCTGGCAGTACAGTTGAGTGAGCTAGTCTCAACACTGGCACACCCCTCCTTCTATGGAGGGGCTGAAGGCTTGGCTCTTTCAGAGTGGATCTCTCAATTCCCTGAGACCTCCCTGCGCGCCTCAGAAACTGCACTGGCCTACTGCCAACTTGGGAAAACAGAGGCAGCTGCCGCCCTCCTTGGTTCCCTCTTTTCGTGGCGTGAAGGTGGGGTTCTGATCCACATACCAGCCACAAAGCCAACAGCATGGTGAAACTGGGTCCCATTCTCCACGTCATTGTGCAATCCACTTTGAGAGACAGCAGGGTCTTGAGACAGAAAGGGGTGGGGGTGGGGGGAGAAAAGAAAGAAAATCATTTAATTGCAAACAGAGCTGGGTGTTCTCCTATTCTCTATCTTGGCCAAGGGGGGAGGAAGGAGGGATCAGAGAATAAGGGAGGAGGTCAGAGAATGGAAAATAGGATGAGATGCTATTGCTTTTAAGCCCCTGCGGTTTGTCAGTTCTTAGCACGGTTATTTTAAGCAGGAAATGTAATTCAGTCTCCCAGTCAGCATGCTTGCACTGAGTTTTAACTGATTCTCTGGATGCTCTGGAGAAAATTGAAACTGAGCCTATTAATTACTACAACATTCACATTTCAATGCTTCAAGTTAGCAACAGAGAAGCAAACAAACCAAGCGGGACAGAAAGGATTACACACTTACATTGTGGCTCATAGAGCTGGAATGCAGAAGGGCTGAAAAGAAAGCTGAAGCTTGGTCCCAGGACGGCTTCCTTGATGAAGTGCCTCCCTCCCAACCCTCCTTCTCCTTTCCAGGGTGAGCAGTGCAAAGGGGATTCTGGCGGCTCCAGCTCTCAAAGTAGCACGACAGTCCTGTTTTGTTCTGAGAGCTGAGTGGATTTTCTCCTTTTCTTCCTTGCTGTCTCTTTTTACCTTCTTGACAAGTAGGCTGACGTGAGAGGAGCTGTCCTTTTAAATCTTTGCCTCTCCATTTGTCTGTAGCTTGTTTGGTCTTGTGCGTCCCTGGGTGCCCGTCCCTTGCACGGACACAGCACAGCCCTCAAAGAGCAGCCCCAGCTATTTCTGAATCTCTCTCTCTAAGTTCCAGGATCCTTCTTATCACCCTTTCCCCCACAGTCTGGTTTAGCTCTTTTGTTTCCGAGAGTAAAAGCACCGGGATTAATACGTTTTCCAGGCTGGGGGAAAACGCAGGAACATGATCTTGAGAAAGGGCTTTTTTCTTCCCCTGTACTTCTCTTCCCCGTTATGTCTCCCCACCTTTTTCCTCCTCTTTCCCTTCTTCTTCCTTTTCTTCTTTCTCTTGCCTAGATTCAGTCCCAGAAATGTCAGGACAACTTCCGTCTTGCTCCAAACCAAACTCAAACAACAGCGGCCACTGGAAATGAAGGAAATTTCACTAGAATTTAACAGATCAGCAAAACAGCGCCTGCTTCGCCTTTCAGCACGTCGGGGGCGGGGGGGACTTGGTCGGGAGGGGAGGGCTGTTCTGGGGAGGGGAGTTTTGAAGCACTACACATCACCATAAATCACTTTAGAATAGGATAGCTGAGAACTTAACCCCTTGCACGCCGTGTAGTCAGGATAGCTGCCCTTCCTGTCTGTTCTCACACTGCCCTTCAGAAAGGGAGAATTCTCAGAGTGCTGCAGCTGGCCGCATGGTTTTCTTAGAGACAGATACTCATTTTGGGTCACGGTCCTTGGCTGTACATACACAGACAATATATATATATATATGTATAGTTCCACATGTATATTTTTACCTCTTTCCCCCTGCCTCATGCTTTTAGTTTGAGGTTGGAAAAGCCCATGGAAAACATGACTAAGTTGTTTTTATTTTATGCTAATTGGGGATCATATTACTGTGTTCTTGTTCCTAGTTTCTCTTTGGCATGGAAGGAAGCTGGTAAAAGGTTAGAAATGCAGGCAGTGGCTTGCTCCCCCGAGACTGTGGTCAGCCCTTACCTCAGGAAAGGGCGTCATGATCTCCAGCTCAGTGACCTGGCTGGAGATGGTAGGCTACAGGCTTCCTCCTAGGGCATGAGTGTGTTTGTGTGTGTGTGTGCGTGCGTGCGTGCGTGCGTGTGTGTGTGTGTGTGTGTGTGTGTGTGTGTGTGTGTAGGGGAGAGGGTAGTGCAACAGTTTGCTCTCTGGAAGCTTCAGATGTCTGTGGGGCTTTAGGTAATCCTTAGAAGTAGCCCTATCAGGTTCCAAAGGAAAGACTGAGGCAGCTCTGGGTTTCTACCGCCTGGGTCAGCCATGAGGATTCAGCTTTCTGTGGTGAGGGATGTGTCTGTTAGCCTCTCCGAGGGCATTCGACGGATTAACTATCATGGACTGTGGTGTACTAGGGTTCTCAGAAGGCTCCCGCAAGCTAGGCTACGCTCATGGCTACCCTCACTAGATAAATCTCTGTGTCTAGTTGCTACCCCTCCATCAACCCTATCTCTGTCTGGTTGTGTATGCCTTTCCCTCACATAAGTTCTAAGCACTCAATTAAGGAAGTCCTGCAGAAAGTTGAGTGTAGATCCCTCAGCCCCCTGTTTGAAGACCAAGTGGTCTCAAGAAGAAAGGGCCTCCTGTGGAGCCCTCTCATACTTGTGAGTACAAAACAAAGGTGGGTTTCCAACAAAGACTCTCTGTCATGAGAGTCGGAAGACTTCACACTTCCATGAGGTTCACCTTTTAAGTTAATCAAATGCTTTATACTAAGTTGGATGGTCCTAGATGTTACTTCCTTGTCACATTATAATGTTCTATGGTGTCCCTCACTGGGTCTCCTCCTTTCCTTCTTTTCCTTTCTCTTCTCCCTACTACTAATAAAAAAAAAACCAAAACCATGTCGGTTGTCACAGAGTCAATTCTTACTCCTGGTACATCATGTGTGTCAGAGTAGAATTGTGCTACATAAGGTTTTCAATGGCTGATATTTTGGAATTAGATTGCCAGGAGTTTCTTCTGAGGCACCTCTGGGTGGACTCGAACCTCCAACCTTTCAGTTAGTAGCAAAACTCACTAAACTTTGGCACTACCCAGGGACTCCCTACTAATAACCTTTTGGTTAGCAGCCGTAGCTTGCCGTAGCTCTTAACTACTGCACTGCCAAGGCTCCTACTATATAATGGCCACTATTTATTGAACACTTTCAGGTGAAGTTCTGAACTTGGGAATGCCATATATTCTTTTATTTAACCCTCATAATATCCCCAAGAGAGAGGTGGGATTACCTCCATTTTACAAATGAACACTCTGAGGCTTGGTGAGGTTAAATAAATTTGTGAACATCACACAAATGGTAAGCAGCAGCTCTAAAATTTGAAGCAGGTTTAGACCTGTCTACAAAGCATCAGGTATCCTGCCTCCCGCTGTCATTTGCTGTCTATATCTGCTCATTTTTCTCTTCCTTCAAACCCTTTTTGTGTTTTCCCACATTCGTAGAAGAGTCTCATTTGTTTGCTAAACTAGAGCACTTAGACTTTTTAGAATGTTAAGAACTCAGATGCTAACCAAAAGGTCAGCAGTTTGAATCCACCAGCTTCTCCTTGGAAACCCTATGGGGCAGTTCTACTCTGTCCTATAGGGTCACTGTGAGTTGGAATCAACTCAATGGCAATGTTTTTTTCTTTCTACTTTCTGGAATAGTAATGGGCTCAAACATAACTACAATTGTGAGGATGGTGCAGGACCAGGCAGTGTTTTGTTCTTTTGTATACAGGGTACCTATGAGTTGGAACCAACTCGAAGGCACCTAACTACACTTTCCGGAATAATTGTACAGCTGCATTTTTGCTTTCTTGATTGACCCTTAAAATCTCTTATCCTTTTTGTTCCATAGCCTATGGCTTCCAACACTGGTCACCTATGCACTGGAAGAACTGAAATGCAGCCCCTCTAGTGACCGGGAGTTGACCCCAAGGGGACGTTGCCCCAGCCTGAGCTGTTTTGTCTTCCTGGGGCCTTAGGCTTTCTTGCCATCTGTGAGCTGGAGTCACTAGATGGCGCACTAAACACATACATCACATACATGGTGAGGCCCTCCCAACTCACCCCCCCCCCCCCCGCCCCATTCCCCAAACACATTGTCAAAGTGGAGCCTCTGTGCTTGTTTAGGATTTCTCAACCTCAATATACCTGCACCCTTACCTGGAACCTCCGAAAAGCCCCTTGGGCAAGTCCAGGACCTAGAGCAAGTAGGAAAGCTAGATAGCATCCACCCCTTCTGTGTAGAGACATGATGATTTATGGCATTGTGATGATTCTCAGCTTCTAGTCGTGACTGAAGAACCCTGTGCTGAGAGGTTCACTATTTAGATCTTTCCATTTTTCCTGCAACTTGAGAGAGAAAAACAATTAGCCAACTAGCTGAGAGAAAGGTGGATGGATGGATGGACGGATGGATGGATGGACGGTTGGATGGATGGTCAGTCAAAGGAACGTAAACCAAACTCATAGCAAGGACAGAGTACAAATGGACAGAGTAGAACTGCCCCATAGGGTTTCCAGGCTGTGATCTTTATGAAAGCAGACTGCCACATCTTTCTCCCCAGGAGCGACTGGTGGGTTTTAACCACGGACCTTTTGGTTAGCAGCTGAGCTGCCTTAACAACTGTACCACCTGGGCTCCTAGAGGAAGATAAAAGAAACAAAAATTTAAAGTAGCATTTAGAAATGCTAATATGGGAATTCACTGATAAGAAACTACTTGACATTGGTTATTTGAAGAGAGGAAAGGGAAGAATGTGCACCACAGAATTGCTTTAGAGACACTGGGGTGGGAGGAATTGTTAATGAAAGTTGGAATAAATTTAAGGATACATCCAGAAAGGGGGGTGCTAACTGAAAAGTTCCACACTGACCTCAGGCGTCAGCAACCTGGGGCCCAGATGCAAACAAAAAGTTGTCCCAGGCAGACTAGAGAAATCGGAGATTCCGCCAGGTGCACTTGGCCCTGACATAGGGTAACACTCCGCGGTGATACTGAAGTGAATTTGAAACATTGTTTTTTTCCCTCAACACATTATTTGCTGAAGGGGAAATCAGGAAAAAGAAGGAGAAAAAAATACAGACTCTTCAATGTGGTCTTTGAAGGAATACCGGAGCCATGTTATCACACCTCTGTGCAGAGGCACAGACACATCTGCACCGAGGAGGCTATTTCTACTCGCTTTTCCTCTCCATTAGCAGACTTTAATCACATGTCCGGTCTTAGACCACCTTTTTATGTCCTTCAGAATAAAAAAGAGCTCTTTCTCTATATTCGCAATGTAGGACAAACTAGGGAAATTAACGCCAAGGGCAAAGGGAAAGCCCCTCCCTTAGCTCCAACCCCAGGAGTATGAAATCCAGATACTGCTTCAGCCCAGGGAGACTCCTAGAAAGGATTAACCCACAAAAAGAATAATTCCAAAACTGTCCCTGAACTGTCAGCAAGGTCATATGTTTAATGCAAAATTGAAGGAAATGTATCCTTTTTTATAAACAAAAATAAAAGTTACCTGGTAGGATTATGCCCAAAACTCTAGGAAAAACAGTTATTGATTTTTTAAAATTAATTTATTTTAGTTACTTCAGAATTTGTTGGGAGAACATTTAAGCCTCTTTTTTTTTCAGGTGGAGATTTAACAAAATGTCAAAGTCCTAATTAGAGCAAATTGAAGGGTTTTGCCCTAGCAGAGATTGAGGAGCCATGGGAATGACTTAATTACTCACTTTAAATGCCCGATGTATGTCAGTGATTTAAAGTTCAGATTGTTATAGGCTGTCATTCTACGTGAGAGGAGTGAACTTGTGGGCTGTTATGGATTGAATTGTGTCCCAAAAAATATGCATTGTAAATCCTAACCTCTATGCTTGTGGTTATGATTCCATTTAAGAATGGGTAGTCTTTGTTATGAGGCAGGATTAGTATAGGGTGTTTCCTGAGTCAATCTCTCTTGAGATATAAAGGAGATTAAATACACAAGCGTGCTAGCAGAGATGGCAGAAGAGAGGTGCCAAGCCACATGAAGATCACCCAGGAGCAAAAGCTTGGAAGAGACAAGGATCTTCCTCCAGAGCTGAAAGAGAGAGAAAGCGTTTCCCTAGAGCTAGCACCCTGAATTCAGACTTCTAGTCTCCTAAATTATGAGAGAATACATTTCTGTTTTTTAAAGCCACCCACTTGTGGTATTTCTTGGAGCCCTGGTGGCACAGTGGTTAAGAGCTACAGAGAGCTATGGCTGCTAAACAAAAAGGTCAGCAGTTCGAATCCACCAGCTGCTCCTTGGAAGCCCTAGGGTGCAGTTCTACTCTGTCCTATAGGGTCACTATGAGTTGGAATTGTCTCAATGGCAATGGGTTTTGTGTGTGTGTGTGTGTGTGGTATTTCTGTTACAGCAGCACTAGATAACTAAGACATGGGCATATGAATTTGCTACTTGGGAGGTTAGGGTTGGGTTGGGAAAGGGTGGGCAATACTGGGTTCAGAGTCTTAATCATTGGTCATTTCATGCATATAAAACGTTCATGTCACTTGGGTTGAAGGGGCAGATTCTGGTCATGCTGCTCTCCATGCCCTTAGGCATAGCAAAGGAGAGTGTGAGTGCCCCATTTGTTTCCCCCTTTTTTCAGTCCTTCTCTCAAATCTTTGCCAAGGTGTAGACTTTGTACCAGACATGACAGAGAACCAGCCAGTCTTTTCCCTCTAGAAGGTCATAGCCCATTGAAGCTAAACAAATATTAGTCAATTATACTCTCCACAGGGGGCAGTAGAGTGTCAGTGGTAGAACACTCGCCTTCCAAGCAGGACACCTGGGTTCAATTCCAGGCTAATGCATCTCATACACAGCCACCATCTGCCTGGAGGCTTGCACATTGCTGTGACGCTGAACACATTTCAGCAGAGCTTCCAGACTAAGGCAGACTAGGAAGGACGGCCTGGTGACCTACTTCCAAAGATCTGCCAGTGAAAACCCTATGGGCCACAACAATCCAATTTGTACCTGACCATGTGGATAAGCATGAGTTAGGCAACTGATCAGGGGATCAGGCAGAGTTTTGTTCCATTGTGCGTGGGGTTGCCATGAGTTGGGGGCCCACTCAGTGGAAGCTAACAACAACAATGTACTCTCTGCAACAGTACTGCCTGCTTTGTCTTCATGTAAAAATTTGGCACTGACTATGGCTGCAACCAATATACACAGAGTCCATTCCCGTTGGAGACTTTGCCTCTTTGATTCCTAGAGCAGGTTTTATACTGAAAGAGACTTCCTCTGGCAGCCACTGTGTGACACCTGGAAGATCTTGCTTGGCATGTTATGTTGGCTCTAGAGTCCACTAGAGTCCAAAATGCTCTTCCTGGCAGGATGTGGTGGATTGTCTGGCAGTCTTTTCATTCTGATATTCCCAGTCACAGTCTTGGCTGTGTCTGCTACATCTGCCCTGCTAGGATAGCACTGCCTTTCACTTCGTGTTTTGGTTACATCACCCAGGGCATCAGCTCACATCAGCAGTGTTAACCAACAGGATGACAATTCATTCACTTAATACAGATTTATTCAATGCCAGACATTGTTCTAGTCACTAGGCGGACAGCAGTGAACACTATTTGTCCCTGCCCTCATGGAGCTTATATTTCAGTAGTGAGAAATGGACAATAAGAATATAAACAAATAAATAAACTACACCTAGATAAGTGCGTGGAACAGATTATTTTTTGTTTTTTAAAGGGAAGGGGATAAAAGATGATAAAGGAAAGGAGGTCATTTTAGATAGAAGGTCAAGAATAATTGTCCTAAGTGAAGTAAGGAAGCAAGTGACTCAACCCTTGGTGGAGGAGGAGGACACTCTAGGTGGAGGGAACAGTAAGAACAAAGGCACTAAAGCAGGGAGTGTGTGTCACAAGTGTGTCCATGAAGAGCAATATGGAAGAATTTCGAGCAAGACATGATATATAATTTAAAGTGATTGTTATGGATGCTACCTGGAGAAGAGAGCATGGGGGCAAGAGTGGCAGCAGAGAGACCAGTTAGAAAGATATTGTGTAAGTGAAAGATACGGTTGCTTGAACGAAGATGCTAGTAGCAGTGTAAGTGCAGAAAAGTCATCCTGTTTGGTATACATGTTGAAGTTCGAGCTGACAGGAACAGTTTGGCGGTGAGAGAATCAAAGGTTTTATTTGGAAGTGCTGTTGGACACCCCAGTGGAGATATTGAGTAGGCAGTTGGATACATGAGTTTAGACTTCAAGGAGGACTGGGGATGGAGTTATAAATTTGGGAGGTTATTTAAAGTATGAGGCTGGAAGAAGTCATCTAAGGAGCGGGTCTAGGTGGAGATGAAGAGAGGCCTCCAGCCCGGAGTACATTATTCAGAAGCAGAGAAGAGGAGGAGCAAGGACATAGAGGAAGAGGGAAACAGGCCAGGGCATGTGGGGTTTTCAGTAGCCCACAGCTTGAGCCATGTTACCTCTTTGGCCCTTTCTCCACATGACCTCATTACACATGCCCACATCCAACTCACCCTTCAGTGTCTAGTCCTGCACTACCTCTGACATTGCTTCTTCTGCAGGGCTTTTCCAGCAGCATAACTCGGACCACTCTCCCTTTCCTGAAGTCCTCTGCATCCTGTAAAGCATATTCATCTGATCTAATGGGCTCCACATGTGTGTTCTTTTTCTTTCAAGCAGATCTTTAAGCTTCCGAGAAAATGGAGTAGCCTCACATTTATGTTGCACCCTTCTGATCACACTGGTATATAGTTAATGTACAATCAAATATAGTTTAAAAAATAAATGGCAAAACCTCAGAAGTCAATTACCCAACCATCTTAGCATGCTGGGGCTGCGGTCACAAAGCACCACAACCTGGGTGTCTTATAAGAACAGAAATGTATTGTCTCACAGTTCTGGAGGCTGGGAGTCTGAGATCACGGTGTCGGCTGTGTTGATTCCTTCTGAGGCTTTGAGGGAAATCTGTTCCATGCCTCTCTCCTAGCTTCTGGTAGCTACAGGCATTCCTTGACTTAGAGTGCAGTGTCACATGGCATCCTTTCCCTGTCTCTCTGTCTCCGTGTATCTTCTCCTCCTTCATAAGGACACCAGTTATACAGGATTTGGACCACCCCTACTCCAGTATGACCTCATGTTAACCTAACTGGTAACATTTTCAAAGACCCTATTTCCAAACAAGGTCACATTCATGGGTACAGGGGTTAAGACTTCAACATATCTTTTTAGGGGACACAATTCAATCCATAGCACCAACTAGGACTTATCGTTTTAAAGAAGGAAAGAACAGAAGAAAAATTCTACACTGCTATTGAAACAGAGGGTCACTTTAGCTCTATTTACTCAATAATAATAATGGAAACAGAAGACATAGTACTGGACTCATCAAAATTAAACCTTATACTTGCATTGAATCATGGAATTGTGAAGCTGAGGCAAAACATTTTATAAATTCATTCATTCATTCAAAAACTGTTAAGGGAACATCTTTTAAATGCTGGATGTTATTCCAGTGTAGAGAATACAGAAACAGACAGACTTGATCAAGTCTCTCCTGCCATGGAACTTACGCTCTATTGGTGTGAGAGACAAATAGACGCAGGTAGGGAACAGTGCTTTGGAGAGAAACAATGCAAGAAAAATAATAGGAATGAAGGGAGGAAGGTGCTATTTAAGATAGGGTGATCAGACATTATCAAGGGGTATTCTTATCAAGGTAGTTATATCCTGCATGTAAATGAAAGTTTGACATATCTTCAATTTTATGAATTCTTTAACCTTTGAAGTTGGAGTTGAGTTTTAGTCATAGTCCAAAGTCTCTTGGAGCCAAGTTTAGTTAATGAGGTAGATGATCAAACTGTGTAATTCTCGTCGGGGTCAAATGAAAAGATGACTATAAAGCAATGAGAGTCCTGCATGGCTCATTAGGTGGCTTTGGAGAAAATATGAGGAAGAAATTTCAAAAAAGCTCTGAATGTCTGACATAGAATAAGTATTTAGTATGTGTTTCAGTGAATGAATAATTTGAGCATCACTGTCTACCATCTCCCAAAGTGATTGCTTTGAAGTGAATAATAGTAATTTGAATTCTGCTGTTTAAAAGAGAAAAAAAGTTGCATTAGTTTATAATCACATCTCATGAAGCTCCATTTAAAAGCTATGTTAAGTTAGAACTCAAATGCTCTTAACCAAAGTCTGTTGCAAAAATTCCAAAATAAGGATGAACACATTGTGGTCTTCAAAGTGAGTTAGAAAGTTCAAAGCAGAATCCATTCTGAATATGTTAACACATAACATTCCAAAGTTTTAAATTATGTTATTCTTGTTTAAAAGTTAAGTGTGGAAAATAAAGGCATGTGATCCTTTTACAAATAATCTGTGATAGTGGATTTTGGCAGAAGCCTTGTCAGTAACTATTGGGAAACTTCAGAGGTCAGTACAAATAAATGTAACTGCATCAAAGACAAGGGAAATAGCTTAGATAAAGAAAAAACAATCTGATTGGAGAACAGTCTCCATATCTGGAGACCTCACTTGTTCATCAGATGAGGTTTGTTTCGCCTTTGGGAAGACAGCACGTTTGCAACCAACAGACCAACGAGCTGGGATCCTGGGAAGACAGCACGTTTGCAGCCAACAGACCAACGAGCTGGGATCCTGGGAAGACAGCACGTTTGCAGCCAACAGACCAACGAGCTGGGATCCTAGGTTCACTCTCACCAGTTGTGTGACGTGGACAAACTATCCACATCACTGAACCTTGGTTTCCTCATTTACAAAAATGAGAATGGTTATTTCTAGTGTATGAAATGTGCCTACCACAATGCCCAGCACTCAGCCAATGGTGGGAAAATGGTGCTTTCACACAAGAGCAGTCAGTCATAAGCCCAGACTTCCAACTTGAGGCAAAAGGCTGGTGAAACAGCGTGGGTAGGAACTGAAGGGTTAAACAGAGGTGGACTAAAATCAACCATGAATTCAAGGATAAGATCTGGAGAATCAGCTGAGAAAGAGCTTGCTTCCTCAAGTGAGCAGAGAACTTCAGAGAGAGGATTCAAGTCCCTTGGGCTACAAGTGAGCTGGGAAATGGGCAGTGATCCTAGAGGTAACAATGGAAATCTGAGGATGGTGTGAAGTTGGGTCAGGCTGAAATGAGTAGAGACTGTATGCCTGCAATGTAATGCCTGAATGGAGCTTGATCCTCTGAGATTTTCTCCTGCAAAGAAGTTTTGACCTCTAACCACTAGTGATACAGGAGACACCTTAGGGAGGTCCAAGAGGAGTCTGTGGCCAATGGCCATGGTCTCCAAGAGAAAAACCACTTGATGGTTAGAATGTGGGCTGCACAGAACTTACTGGAATTGTGAGACACCCTAGACACACCTCACAGGGCACACTGAATGTGGGCATCGCTGTGTATGAGGGAAGGAGAGTCCCAGGGCTTCTGTTTCCAATTAATGAGCAGCTCAGTGGTATGATTTGGAAACTGAGGAGCAGTTATTCCATTAATTAAGGGTTTTACAACTGGGTTATAAAAAAGTTTGCCTGAGTCCAAAGTTGGTGATCAAGAATCAGATGGAAAGAATTTGTTTTTACCATGTTGGACTTAAATTAACCTGGCTGTACTTAAATCTTAAAAAAAAGGGTGGGGGGAGTGGGAGGGAGTTAGGGGGCAGAAAGAATTTTGTGGTTTTAATTCTATTTTTAATTTAATGATGTCTCAAAATAGATGGGCATTAAAACATGACATATGTACACCTATTCATGAAGAGCTAGTATGTCTGCATATCAAGACTTCTGTATGAGAAAGTGATCAGAGAGAGACACATAGCATAAAATAATATTTTAAATCCAGAGGTTATTTCTTTAAGAAAAAAAATTAAAGCAAATATATTTTATTATGTGTAAATGAGTATTATCCACCCAGTTTATTGAAACAAGTACTTAGGGAGAGGATTTGAGTCTGTAGATACTCAAAGCTTGAAAATCTGACTGATGTTTAAAAGAACCAGTTTCTCCCTGTGTTTTCAACTGCAATAAACCAAAACCAGTTGCCGTTGAGTAATTCTGACTCATGACGACCCCAGGTGTGCAGAGTAGAACTGCTCCTTAGGGTTTTCAAAGCTGTGATCTTTCAGAAGCAGATCACTAGGCTTTTCTTCTGCAGTGCCTCTGGGTGGATTCCAAATTACTAACTTTTGGTTAGTATTTGAGCCACCCAGGGGCTCCTTTCCTTTGCAAAAGTCAGTTAAACGTTTTCAACTCTTCAGACTCAATTCATCTTGTTTGGGGGGGGAAAAAAAAAAAAAAAAAAACCTCAGTTGATTTTTCTCTCACTTTTCCACACCGTGTTTCTTTCCCCCAGCATCCTGTCAGCCATATTTTCAAGTGCTCAAATACTAGAGAATATTTCAGCTTAACATAAGGAAAATGATAAAAACATCAAAGCTGTTCAAATATGGGCAGAGATGCCTGGGGAGGCAGTAAAATCCCTGTTGGAGAAAGGGTTAAAATAGGGGACTATAAGCATTGGGTAAATGACTAAACTAGGCAAAGTTTTATCCTTTTAAGATTCTGGGAGTCTATATTTACCATGTCCCTGGGTGGCTCATATGGTTTGCAACTGGCTACTAACCAAAACTTTGGTCGTTTGAACCCACCCAGTGGCACTGTGGAAAAAAGGCCTGGGGATGTGCTTCTGTAGAGAAAACAGTTAACCTGCTCAGCTGCTAACTAAAAGGTTGGAGGTTTGAGTCCACCCAGAGATGCCTTGGCAGAAAGATCTAACAATCTACTTCCCCAAAAATCACTATTGAAAACCCAATGGAGCACATTGACACACATAGGGTTGCCAGGAGTTGAAGCTGACTGATGGCAACTGGTTAAATGGTCACTATAATCTCTTATTATGAATTGATGCAGTAATTGGCCTGGTTTCCTTCTGAGAAATAAAATATTTACAAGGAAAATATTTACAACTCTGTTATCAGAGTTGTCATCTAAGGGTCAAGCTAGGGAAGCAAGCACCATCCTAACACCAAAAGATTTACTGATGAGCTCTCCTCTTAAAAAATTAGTTCTCAAAGATTTGTCTCCATGTCACTTAATTTCAGCCCATCAGTCAGCACCTTTGTCAAGGAGATAGTGAAGAACTACTGAAATCACATGCAAAGACACTGACAAATGGATTTGGCAAAAGAGAAATATACGAAAATGAAGAAATAACTGGTACATCAGGTGAAATTTATTTGAATATCAACAGATTAAAAAGCAGTCTTTCAGAAAATCGAGGAAGCCATTGAAAAGCCATTGACTAGGCTTTAAAAAGTGACCCTCACTGGGATTGTGCAGTAAATGCCCCACGGTGAAGCAATGGGCACCATGTCATGCTATCCTGTAATTTTGTTGGAAAATGTTTTTCTCCCTGAACTCGACAGCCAAGTCACTCTTTCTGCATCCTAAGAATTTAGCACATATCTGCAACTACTACTCAATCTGTTAAATATAATATAAAATAAATTTATTTTCATATTTTGCTCAGTTTTTAAGATAAGTTTCAAATCCTCTTTAAAGTATTTCCTGTGACATTTAGTACCTGTTTAAATGGATGAATTTTAGTGGACTTTTCTCAGGATTAAATTATGGTTCAGTGGCCGGGATCTCTTATACTTTTAAAGGGAGTTCCTTAATACAGGCTGAAACCAAACATATAAAATTAGGTGCATTATATTAATAAATATAGTCTTAATATAATAATAAATTAATGTTATTAATAAATAATAAATTATTTAACCTTTCCCACCCTACACAAATCCACAGCAGAAATAGCAGGTATATGTCAATCTCAGGGGAAAAAGTCTAAGCCTCTTGTGTCAGAAGCTTCATTAAAAATTTAAGATAATTCTATTAATTAATCAGACCAAAAACAGTTGTGAAAGCAGGAAGCATCCCATGGGATGTTAGTCTTTGAAAACAACTATGTGTGATGATGTGTCATATTTTTCAGGGGCTTCAACATACCTAGACTTAGGTATTTCCTCTTAAATGAGGTCTGTGCCAGCTCTGCCTGTGATGTCTGCTCCAGGCACCCTGCTCCTGCCTCTTGACCTACTTCTAGCATTTTGGGGCTTAGCACATCAGTATGAGTACCTATGTGAATCAATTTCTATTCCTACAACTCCCGTGGTTATCGTTTAGTGTTCTTAAAGTAAATCTAACCTTATCCCAAGGCTCCTCCTTAATGGAATCACAAAGAAAGGGTGCTCTGGACACACTCTCCAGTTCACTAGAAGCCAGCTAGGTCCCTCCCAACCACAGAGTAATGGCCTAGGAGAGAGTTGGGTGGTTAGTAAATCCTGGTACTGAGTTGGGGTTTTATGGCTTCTTGTAGTTAAACTGGGAAGACGTTAGAAGTACTTTCAGATAACACAGAGCCACAAATGTAGACCAAAACCCAAAGACTAGCCTTAGAGTCCAAACAGCTAGTCAAGGACTTTCTCACACCTTCCTTGCCACTTATGGAACTCATGACCTCAGACATTGGCCATAAACACCCTGGCCTTTTGGACAAGGCAGCAAGGTGAGGATTGTGAAGAACAGGCACTGAGGCAGTGTTCTCCCTGGGAGTTCTTCCCTTGTACTTGCTCCTCAGGGGAGAAAGGGCTTAACCCCTGGCTGCCTGTCCTTATTACATAATCAGTGCATCTTGGAGGCCCAACCCTCCAAGCTGGTTGCTTATTTGAATGCAGAGAATTTTAAATTGTGGGCTTTGAATTTTTAAAAGGATTATCTGGTTGGCTTCATGTCTATGTAGGTAAATTCATGCCAGATATGTTTATTTAATGTGATGACTTTCGTGTGAGGTAACAGGACAACGTCTCCAGCTTGCTCCTGCTTAATGAGTTCTCCTCTCCTTGGGAACAGGAAGCCCCTTCCCACGTTTGCCCCTGGTTCTAAATAAACCCAGCATGAGCTCCGAGAGCTGCTCCATGGGACATACCAAGGCCGAGTCTCACTCTTTGGAGTTCATCATGGAATTGTGACAGAGATTAGAAATATGTAACCCCTTCCCTGTGTTCATCATCCAGATGCCCTGTGAGAGCTGGCAAAAACTGCTCTTATTCTCCAAATATTCACTGGCATCTAATTGTGGAGCCAGTTGTGTTTTTGATTTGTAGCTGGTTTTTTCTTCTTTTTATTGAACATCTGTTATTCTTTTTCAGTCGAGAGATTCTGAACCCAGCTGGGCAGGGCAGCTTGGCTTCCTCCATCATCTGAGTAGAGTCACAAACAGGGTCTGTCATCCATCAGCTGCTTGTTGATTGGCCAGCCAGACACCACTCATCGCCCATAGCTGTTCTGGCTCTGACAGGCTCATGGGAGGGGAATCGTGTTAGGGTCAGCTTGTTCTGTGCATGCAGCCCATGGGAGCGCCAGGAACAAGGATATTTCATTAAGCCGCTCTGGTAAGCCATTGCTGAGTGCTAAAGTCACAGCCCTGAGTGACTCTGAGGCAGGCAGAGGGTCTGGTATGCACCTTTTAGGGTCGTGAGTCATAGTAGCTTGGTGTAAAGCAATTGTTTGCACCTCCTGGTGTCTCTCTTCCCTGTTTCTGTAACACGTGGTTCTAGACAATGTGACTGGTGGTAAAACAAATGAGAGATGTAGTTACAAAGAGTGCTTCATTTTTGCCAAAGAAATACGCTCTTTGGATCAATATTATGAGTTCCATGTTATTTGGAGAAGGACCTTTGTTTTCTAGATGTCTCACTACTACCAAATAAAAAAAGTACCACTCCAACCCTGATCACTACAGACTCTGGATTTCAAGAGCGCCAGAACATAGGCGTTCAAAGCCTTCTCTCCAAACCCTTCAGCAAAATTAGATTAACAGTCACAAGAATCCATCTACACACAGTTGTAGATGACTTTTCCTGACTCTCAGCTCATATCATGTTATTGTACTACTCAAATTCCATTCATGGCCCATAGCTGTCAAAATACAGGCCACACTCTTTAGCTTGGCATTCAAGGTCTCCTATGATCCAGTCCCAGCTACTTGCCCAAACTCTTGTTGCCAACTACCACCCTTAATTCTTCCTCCATTCTAGCCAAAATGCACCACACTCTGCCTTTGTTGATCCTTGTTCTCCTATTCCTGTGCCTTTGCTTATTCTGTTCCTGGGTGGTGTAAATGGCTGATGCGGCCAACTGCTAAGCAAAGGTTGGAGGTTTGAGTTCACCAGAGGTGCTTTGGAAGAAAGGCCTGGTAATCTGTTTCCAAAAAATCAGCCATTGAAAATCCTGTGGAGCACAGTTCTACTCTGACACACATGGGGTCACCATGAGTCGGAATCAATTTGACAGGAACTGATGGTTCACCTCCTCAAGTCCAAATGCTCCCTAACATTCAAAGTCCAGTTCAAA
The DNA here is from genome assembly GCA_030035585.1 of Dugong dugon. Taxonomy (NCBI): domain Eukaryota; kingdom Metazoa; phylum Chordata; class Mammalia; order Sirenia; family Dugongidae; genus Dugong; species Dugong dugon. Next base: position 2,587,966 of record CM057466.1, read on the forward strand.
TGGCCCTGCTCCATGAAGACTTCCCTGAGGCCTTCCAGACTGGAGCCCATCTTGGCCTCCTCCAAATATCCAAGCACTTTCCCCTTCCTTCTTTCAAAGCACCTATTAGTACTTTCTGCCTGGAATTACATTTCACAGTGCCCAGCTGTCCTACCTTCCCCCAGTAGTTTATCCTCATACTTTCCAGAGAGCCGTGTAAATAGCATATGCTTGATAAATTTTTGGTACAAATATAGCAACAGATATTTGTAGAGAGCTTTAGAATTTTCACCGGAGCCCTGGTGGTGCAGTGGTTAAAGAGCTCAGCTGCTAACCAGAAGGTCAGTGGTTCAAACCCACCAGCCATTCCATGAGAGAAAGATGTGGCAGTCTGCTTCCATAAAGATTCACAGCCTTGGAAACCCTATAGGGCCATTCTACTCTGTCCTACAAGGTCACTATGAGTAGGAATCGACTTAATGGCTGTGGGTTTGGTTTTTGAGTTTTGGGTTTTAGAATTTTCAGAGTGGATTCCCATTCATTAATTCATTTAATTCTCATAAGTGGAAACATAAAGGGCAGGTATTCTCTTTATTACAAATGAGGAGAAGGGAAAAGGAACTAACTTTTATTCCAAATTAACTTTTACTTAGTTATTAAGCCGTAGTTTGTGGGATTTTTAATGACTTCTTTTCTAGCATATGAAGCCTGTGAAAGCAGCAACCATGTCTATTATTTCACTGCTGTATTTTCAGGGCCTAACACGTTGCCAGACACATTGTAAGATCTTGTTGAATGAATGAATGAGTGAGTGAATGAGTGAGTCAAGCTGTGGGCTGAGTGTTTTACAAGCACTATTTTAAATCTCTAAACTGGTATCATCCCCATTTCACAGGCAAGGGGACTAGCCTCTGAGGCACACAGTGCTTGTTTGTGTAACTGGAACGAAAGCCCAGATCACATGATTACAGTTACCACGTGTTTTCCATTACACCAGCTGCCTCCCATAAAGTGCCTTTAAGTTTTCTTTCTTTCCTTTTCTTTAAAGCCCAAATTACTTTATAACTCTATAATAAGAAAAAAAGTTTAAGAGTTACCTTAATTTTAACTGAAATATTTATCTCTGTTAATTACAGACACCAGAGTTATCATATAGAGGATAGGATATCAGTCACTACTGACAAGTTCAATAGTCTCTTGTGTGAGGGTCAAGGGTTTTGTTTTCCCTAAGTCCAAAAGATGAGGGGCAGAACTAGAAGATTTTTAGTACTTTGAGTTATGCTTTTTAAATTATTCGTGGTAAAATTCTAGTTTTGTTTGTTAAGTACATTTGATTGCAGACCAATATGTTTCTAAAACATAATAAAAATAAACTGCCAGAAAAGCAAATGCTTGCTTGAATGTCACAGCAACATCACATTTCTATAAAGATTTCTAAAGGCTCATTCTCAATATCTGTTCCTAATCTTAATAACAGTTAGGAGACCAGCGTAGGTCTATTGGTCACACTTTGATTAGCATTGTTTAGAATTACAGCTTTCTGAAGACAAGTTCCGAACCTGCATATATTTGAGATTATCCAATTTCCATGGCTGTTAATCACAGAATGGAGGAGTGGAATCATTAATATCAAAATGGTAAGAGGAACCATATGTTTTGAGATTGGAGCAAAATACGGATCATTGGAGCCCACTGTCATGGAAGTCTGATCTTCTGGAGTTATGGTCCTGGGCCAGTAACTCAAAATTCTTTGGAAAACTGAATAAAAGGAATTAGATTCCATAATACAAAAGATTCCCATTTTATAATTAATATCAGCTTTTCTGTCTTTATAAAATATGAAATAATTAAAGGGAAGAATGAGAGAGATGAGAGGCTGTTAGTTGCCTCTCTATATACATTCTCCCTTCTTCAGTAGTAAGAAATTCATATCTTAGCTGAGACTATAACAAAATACATGTACTCCCAATTTCCTTGTGGTTAGGGGTAACCATATGTGATTTTGGTCTGTGCGCTATAAGGGGGAACAGGGATGGGTTACCCAATAAGTAAGGTAAGCACGTGCTTAGGGCATCACCAAAACAGCAGCACCAGTCGTCCAAAGCAAAGACCCCACAGATGCCATAGCAGACAGGACACAAGGAAAAGCCAGCACTGCTGTGGAAGGGAACTGGCAGGGTACTACATGAAACTGATCCCATTTTATAAACTTTGTATACGGTTACAATCCTATTTTCCTTTTCATTTCAGACCCATCAGGTGTAACCTCACATGCAGTTCCTTCTCATCGACCACATAAGAACACGCTAGCAGCACTATAATTATGTGACTTGTGACATATCTGGTCCTGTGCAAAGTGAACCAAAACGTGTCTTCAGATTGAGCACACCCTTGCATTTGTATCATGCTCTTTGAAATCATTCTTGTCCTCACTGGGTATCACCAGTAGTCCAATGAACTGTGAAGATGCAGCATCAAAGGATGGAAAGTGAGTGCACAAGTTTTTGTTTTTGTTTTTGTTTTATATTTATTGTACTTCAGGTGAAGGCTTAAGAACAAATCGTTTCTCATGAAACAGTAGTACACGTGTTGTTTTATGACATTGGTTAACAACACCACAACATATTAACCCTCTAACTTCTCAACCTTTTTTTTTTGGTGAAGATACACATAGCCAAAGATACACCATTTCAAAAATTTCTACATGCACAGTTCAGTGACATTGACTACGCTCTTCCAATTGTGCTGTTATTCTCACTTAAGATGAACACTTACAGAACAAAATAGTTTCTCATTTAACAGTTACTACAAATGTTGCCCTATGACAATGGTTAACAATCTCACAACACATCAAAAATATCCTTACTCAACCTTGGGTTCCCTATCACCAGCTTCCTTGTCCCCTTCTGCCTTCTGGCCCTTGTCACTGGACTCCTGTACCTCGTTAGTCTCATTTGGTTTTACAGGGCTATCCACTCCCAGGCTGAACAGTGAACCTCGGAGGTAGCTTCACCATTGAACTAAAAGGGTGTCTGGGGGCCATACTCTCAAGGTTTCTCCAGTCTCCTTTAGGCCAGTAAATCTGGTCTTTTTTTTTGTGAGTTAGAATTATGCTCTACATCCTTCTCCAGCTCTGTCCAGAACCCTCTGGTGTGATCCTGGTCACAGCAGTCAGTGGTGGTAGCCAGGCACCATCTAGCTGTACTGGACTCAGTCCAGTGGAGGCCTTGGTAGCTCTGGACAATTAGTCCTTCAGAATAATCTTTTCCTTGTATCCTGTTCTCTTCATTTTCCCTTGCTCCCGAAGGGATGAGACCAGTGGGGTATCTTAGATGGCCGCTCACAGGCTTTTAAGACCCCAGACACTACTCACCAAGGTAGAATGTAGAGCATTGTCTTTATAAGCTGTGTCATGCCAATTGAGCTAGATGTTCCCCGAGACCATGGTCCCCACAGCCCTCCACCCAGCAATTCAGTTCCTCAGGGAGTTTGGATGTGTCTGTGGGGCTTCCATGACCTTTCCTTGTACAGGTTGTGCTAGTTTCCCCTGTATTGTGTACTGTCTCACCCTTCACCCAAGATACCACTTACCTATTGCCTATAGAGTAATTCCCCCCCACTCCTCCCATCCCTGGTAACAAACAAAGATTGTTACACTTTGTGTGTGAACTTTTTCATGGGTTTTTACAATAGAGATCTCATACAATATTTGTCCTTTTGTGATTGACTTATTTCACTCAGCAAAATGTCCTCCAGTTTCATCCATGTTATGAGATGCTTCACAGATTCATTGTTGTTCTTTCTCGTTGCATAGTACTCCATTGTGTGTATGTACCATAGTTTGTTTATCCATACATATGTTGATGGACATCTAGGTTGTTTCCATCGTTTTGCTATTGTGAACAATGCTGCCATGAACATAGATGTGCATATGTCTATTCGAGTGATAACTCTTATTTCTCTAGGATATATTCCTAGGAGTGGGATTGCTGGATCGAATGGTATGTCTATTTCTAGCTTTCTGAGGAAGCGCCATATCGTTTTCCAAAATGGTTGTATCATTTTGCAGTCCCACCAGCAGTGCATAAGACTTCCCATCTCCCCGCAGCCCCTCCAACATTTGTTATTTCCAGTGTTTTTGATTCGTGCCAGTAATGCCAGGGTGAGATGGTATCTCATTGTGGTTTTAATTTGCATTTCTCTAATGGCTAGTGATCGTGAGCGTTACCTCATGTCTCTGTTGGCCATTTGAATATATTCTTTGGTGAAGTGTCTGTTCATTTCCTTTGCCCATTTTTTAACAGGATTATTTGTCTTTTTGTTGTATAGGGGTTGGATTTTCTTGTAGACTGTGGAGATTAGACCTTCGTCTGACTTGTACTGTCCAAAAATTTTTTCCCAGTCTGTAGGTTCTCTTTTTACTCTTTTGGTGAAGTCTTTTGAAGAATAGGTGTTTGATTTTTAGAAGACCCCAGTTATCTAGCTTATCTGTTGGGGTTTGTGCGTTGATGGTTATGGTTTGTATCCTGTTAATGCCCTGTATTAAGGCCTGAAGTGTTGGTCCTACTTTTTTTCTATGAACTTTATAGTTTGAGGCTTTATATTCAGGTCTTTGATCCATTTTGAAGTAGTTTTGGTATACGGTGTGAGGTATGGTTCCTGTTTCATTTTTTGCAGATGGATATCCCGTTTTGCCAGCCCCGTTTGTTAAAAAGACTGTCTTTTCCCCATTTGATGGACTTTGGGTCCTTGTCGAAGATCAGGTGACCGTAGGTGGATGGATTTACATCTGGGTTCTCAATTCTGTTCCATTGGTCAATGTATCTGTCATTGTACCAGTACCAGGCTGTTTTGACTACTGTAGCTGTATAGTAGGTTCTGAAGTCAGGTATTGTGAGTCCTTCAACTTTATTCTTCTTCTTCAGTAGTGCTTTACTTATTCGGAGCTTCTTCCCTTTCCATATAAAGTTAATGATTAGTTTTTCCATCTCTTTGAAGAATATTGTTGGTATTTGGATTGGGATTGCGTTGTATTTATAAATTGCTTTGGGTAGAATTGCCATTTTCACAATGTTGAGTCTGCCTATCCATAAGCATGGTATGTTTTTCCATTTATGTAGATCCCTTTGGGTTTCATGCAGTAGTGTTTTATAGTTTTCTTTGTATAGGTTTGTTACATCCCTGGTCAGATTTATTCCTATGTATTTTATCTTTTTAAGGGCTATTGAAAATGGTATTGTTTTCCTGATTTCATTTTCATCGTTCTCCTTATTGGTGTATAGGAATCCAACTGATTTTTGAATGTTTATCTTGTATCCTGCTACTCTGCTGAATCTATTAGTTCCAGTAGATTTCTCATGGAGTCTTTAGGGTTTTCTACGTATAGTATCATATCATCTGCGAACAGGGACAGTTTAACTTCTTCATTACCGATTTGGATGCCCTTCATTTCTTTTTCATGCCTTATTGCTCTAGCTAGAACTTCCAGCACAATGTTAAATAGGAGTGGTGATAAAGGGCGTCCTTGTCTTCTTCCTGTTTTCAAGGGGAATGTTTTCAGCCTCTCTCCATTAAGAATGATGTTGGCCATTGGTTTTGCATAGATGTCCTTTATTATGTTGAGAAATTACCCTTCTATACCTATTTTATTGAGAGTTTTTATCAGGAATGGGTGTTGGACTTTGTCAAATGCCTTTTCTGCGTCAATTGAGATGATCATGTAATTCTTTTCTTTCCTTTTATTTACGTGGTAGATTACATTGATTGATTTTCTAATGTTGACCCATCCTTGCATACCTGGTATGAATCCTACTTGGTCATGGTGTATGATTTTTTTGATCTGATGCTGAATTCTATTGGCTAGAATTTTGTTCAGAATTTTTGCATCTATATTCATTAGAGATACTGGTCTGTAATTTTATTTTTTTTGTGACGTCTTTGCCTGGTTTTGGTATCAGCGTTATGCTGGCTTCATAGAATGAATTTGGAAGTGTTGCTTCCTCTTCTATGCTCTGAAATAGCTTGAGTAGTACTGGTACAAGCTCTTCTGTAAATGTTTTGTAGAATTCTGCAGTGAAGCCATCTGGGCCAGGGCTTTATTTGGTTGGGAGTTTTTTTTATTAGCTTTTCAATCTCTTCTCTTGTTATGGGTCTGTTCAGATTTTCAACATTACTTTGTTGTAGTTTGGGTAGGCCGTGTGTTTCTAGAAATTTATCCATTTCCTCTAGGTTTTCAAATTTGTTGGAGTATAGTTTTTCATAATATTCTGTTATAATCCTTTTTATTTCAGTTGGGTCTGTTGTAATGTCCCCTATTTCATTTCTTATTTGGGTTATTTGTGTCCTCTTCTGTTTTTCTATTGTCAGTCTGGCCAGTGGTTTGTTGATTTTGTTGATTCTTTCAAAGAACCAACTTTTGGCTTTGTTGATTCTTTCTATTGTTTTTCTGTTCTCTATTTCATTTATTTCTGCTCTGATCTTTACTGTTTCCTTTCTTCTGGTGGTTGTGGGCTTTTTTTGCTGTTCTCTTTCTGTTTGTTTGAGTTCTGTAATTAATGTTTTGATCTTGTCCCTTTCTTCTTTTTTGATGTGTGCATCTATTGCTATAAATTGTCCTTTGAGGACCGCCTTTGCTGTGTCCCAAAGGTTTTGGTATGATGTGTTTTCATTCTCATTTGATTCTAAGAATTTTTTGATTCCCTCTCTGAATTCTTCTATTACCCAGTGATGTGTGAGCAGGGTATTATTCTGTTCCCATGTAGTGATTTTTTTTCCTTGCTCTTTCTATTGTTAATTTCTACCTTGATGGCATTGTGGTCAGAGAAGATACCTTGAATTATCTCAACGTTTTGGATCTTGTTGAGGATTTCTCTGTGGCCTAAGATGTGGTCTATTCTGGAGAACGTTCCATGTGCATTGGAAAAGAATGTGTACTTTGCAGTGGTTGGATGGAGTGTTCTGTATATGTCTATGAGGTCAAGTTGACTGATTGTGCCCTTTAGGTCTTCTGTATCTTTGCTGAGTGTTTTCTTAGTTGTTCTATCCTTTACTGAGAGTGGTGTGTTGAAGTCTCCTACTATTATTGTGGAACTGTCAATTTCTCTTTTCAGTGTTGTTAGAGTTTGTTTTATGTATTTTGGAGCCCTGTCATTGGGTGCGTAGATGTTTATTATGGTTATGTCTTCATGATGGATCGTCCCCTTAGTCATTATATAGTGTCCTTCTTTGTCTTTTATGGTGGATTTTGTTTTAAAGTCTATTTTATCTGAGATTAGAATTGCCACTCCTCTCTTTTTTGGTAGTTGTTAGCTTTATCAAGCTAACACGTGACTTTTAATAAATTCACATCTTTGTTTCTAAGGTGTGTCTCTTGTAGACAGCATATTGATGGATCCTGTTTTCTTATCCATTCTGTCACTCTCCGTCTCTTTATGGGTGCATTGAGTCCATTTACATTCAGTGTAATTATTGATAGATGTGAGTTTCTTGCTGTCATTTTGTAGTGTTTTTTTTTTTTTGTGGTGCTGGTTTTCTTTGTTCTTCTTACTCTCTTGTGCTGAGTTACTTTTGTTTGTGGATTTTTTTTCATTTGTTTTTGTAGGTTTTGTTTTTGCCAAGACTTTATGTTTTTCGTCTTTATTGTTATGAGTATGTTTGTTAACTTTCATTGTGGTTACCATGAATTTTACCCTTATCTTTCTAAGTTTGAAGCAGTCTACCCTTACTTGGTATCGCCTTGCCTTCCTCTCCATTAGAAGGTTCTATACCTATGCCGTTTAGTCCCTCTTTCATTGTTTTGATGTTGTTGTCATCCATCGACTGACTGCTCTGATTCCCTGTTGTATTTCTTTTGGTTTTGGATAGTTCTCGAGAGTTCATTTCCTAGATTAGTATCTGGCTTGTACGATCCTGCATCCTAGGTTCTGCCTGTGGGCTGAAGCTGTTTGTCCTCAGATCGAAGAACTCCCTTTAATAATCCTTGTAAGTTTGGTTTGACTTTTACATATTCCCTTAGTTTCTGTTTATCTGGAAATGACCTAATTTCACCCCAAATTTGAACGAGAGTTTTGCAGGATATATTATTCTTGGCTGACAATTTTTTTTCTTTCAAGATTTTATATATGTCATCCCATTGCCTTCTTGCCTGCATGGTTTCTGCCGAATAATCTGAGCTTAGTCTTATTGTTACTCCACTGTATGTGACTTCTTGTTTTTCATGAGCTGCTCTCAGGATTCTTTGTTTGTCTTTGGTTTTGGCGAGTGTGAATATGATATGCCTTGGTGATTTTCTTTTGGAGTCTCTTCTATAAGGGGTTCGTTGAACTTCTTGGATGGCCAGCTTTTTATCTTTCATGATATTGGGGAAGTTTTCTGTCAGCAGTTCCTGAATGATCCTCTCTGTGTTTTTTGTTTTCTCCCCCTGTTCTGGAATGCCAATCACTCCTAAATTTTTGCTTTTAATTGTGTCCCACATAACTCTCAGGGTCTCTTCATTTTTCTTTGTTCTTTTTTCTGAGTTTTCCTCAAACAGAGTTGTATCTAAGTGTTTGTCTTCAATTCAACTGATCCTGTCTTCCACGGTTTCAAATCTGCTTCTCAGCCCTTCTATGAGATCATCCATTTCTGAAATCTTGTTGTTTATCTTTTGGATTTCTAATTGTTGTTTTTGTATAATTTCTAGTTGTGAATTTATTTTGGCATTTTGTTCATGCATCATCTTCCTGAATTGTTCCAATTTTTTGTCTGTGTTTTCCATGAATTTGTCTGTTTTTTTATGTTTGTCAGCTTTTTGCCTCAGTTCTTGGAAAATTCTGAGTATTAGAGATTTGAATTCCCTATCAGGTACTTCTAGTGCATTTTCTTCCACAGGATAGTCATATAGTGTTTCAATTTGGACACCTACTGGAACCATCCTGTGCTGTTTTTGTAAATGTTTTGATATTGTCTGCTGTTTTCGGGGCATTCAGTAGTTATTTCTCTCATTTATTGATTGTAGATTTGTTTGTTTCATCCCTTTTAAAAAAAAAATTGAGTATGTCTGAGCAGGCAGACTGCTTGCTCTTTGTTGTTTGCTCATCTGTGCGCTCAATACTTTTTGCCTCCTTCTCCAACTGGCCGGTTCAGTCACTCAGATATGGTACAGCAGGGCAGGTCTAGCTGAAGAGGAGCCATTGGGATGGGTTGTTTGTGGCACTCATTACAGCCACCATTGCAGGTCGGTAATCAGTGCTGGGCAGGTTCCAGTAGGCTGTGCCTGCACTGCTTGGTGGTGTGATGTCAAGCACATGGTGCGGGTAGGCGGGATGCAGTGGGGAGATGGTTATGTGTGGAGCTGATCTGGATATGGGAGAGAGGAGAGAGGAACAGGAGCCGAAAACATACAAACAAACAAAAAAGAATGCTAGGGGAGCTTGCCATTGGAGTGGAGAGATGAGCGACTATGAAATGGAGAAAAACCAAAAGGGGAAGAGGAAGAATAGAAAGGAATGAACAAATAAAAATCATAAAGGTTAAAGAACTTCAGAGTCCCCAGGGATCCCACCAATGCAGCTATGAGGTCTGGGGAAGTGGCTCTCAGGTGTCGAAGCACAGCCTGGCCAGAAGGCGCAGAGGCATATAATGCCTGGTATTCAGGGATCAGAAAGAGAAGGAAGATATAAGAGATGACAAACTGAGCAATGAAGAAAGACAAAAGGGAAAAAGAGGGAAAAGAAAACAAAACAAATCAAAAGAAAAAGAAAAAAAAGAACAAGAAAGGCCCCCCAAAAAAACAGAAAAAAAAAAAAAAAAAGACCAACGAAGAAAGAAATGTCCTGAGGGATCCCTCCGCACGTCTGTGGAAGCCGAAGGGGAGTTCCTTGCCATGCAGCTCCGCCTGGCCAGAAAGGGCTCCCAACTCAAGAAAAGGAAAAGAAAACAAACAAACAATTCAAAATGAACAAACGAACAAAAGCCCTGGGATCCCACCAGCAGAGTAGCCTGGACCGGGAAGCAGCTCCACACTCGAATGGAGCTCCGCAGTCCCTCAGGAAAAAGCAAAGATGGCGCACCGAGCCAGGCACTCGCATGAAAGGAGGGGATAGGCGGCGAGAGGCAAGCAAGAAATATAAAGAAGCAGGAAAAAAAAAAAGCAACACCAGCAGCCAACAAATGGCACTCAGAGAGCCAGCCAGTGTGGGCTGGTGTTTCTGGACAAGAGACTGTGTCTGCGGGAAGCAGAGGAGGCCGAGTGTGGGTGAAGAAGGGTGGAGAGTGGGAAAGCGTATATCACAAATTGCCGGCGCTCTGGAGCCCCTCAGGAAGAAGCAAAGATGGCGCATGGAGCCAGGCACTTGATTGAAAGGAGGGGGAGGTGGCGAGAGGCAAGTGAGAAATCAAAAGAAGCAGAAAAAAAAAAAAAAACAACAACACCAGCAGCCAACAAATGGCACCGAGAGAGCCGCTTGGGTGTGTGGAATCCCAGCAGGTGGCACCTTCCGGTCAAGAGATCGTGGCCACAGGAAGCAGAGGAACAAACGAACAAAAGCCCTGGGATCCCACCAGTGCGGCAGCCCAGACCGGGAAGTAGCTGCACACGCGGATGGAGCCCAGCAGCCCCTCAGGAAGAAGCAAAGTTGGCGCTCAGAGCCAGGCACTCGAGCAAAAGGAGGGGGAGGCGGCGAGAGGCAAGTGAGAAATCAAAAGAAGCAGAAAAAAAAAAAGCAACACTAGCAGCCAACAAATGGAATCCAGAGAGCCACCCGCTTGGGTGTGTGGAATCCAAGCAGCCGGCGCTTCCCGGTCAAGAGACTGTGGCCGCGGGAAGCAGAGGAGGCCGAGCCGAGGCGAAGAGGGGTGGAGGGTTGGAAAGTGCACACTGCAAATTACCGGTTGTTTTATCTCCCGCTGGAAGCTCCGTGAAGCTGCTTTCTCGTACCTCGTGCTGGTCTCTGATAGGAGTCCAAGATGGTGGAACTGCGCTGCATTAGCTGGTAGGGGACCTCTGCATGAATCTCTCCTCGCTCTCCGTTCTCTGTCAGTATTCTCACTCCATTTGGTGCTCGGCTGAGTTCTTTATCTCTTCATTTGATATTCTAGGGTTTCAGGATTGTTGCATTCTCTGTTTGGCTTAGTTTTTCAGATCTTTGCTGTGGAGGGACGGTGTGGTGCTTCTGCCTAGAGCGCCATCTTGCCGGAACTCCGTGGTTAGATTTTTGATGATGGGTTTTTTTCATTACAGGTTTCATTTCCCTCTCTGGCTTCCAGTCAACATCCCCTTCCCTGGCTATGATGAAATTAGAACAATAAAACATTCCCTTTCTCTAGAGTCCCAGTGAAATTCCCCTTCATAATGGAGTACTACTTCCTGGACCTTGTCGGCTCATTCAATGTCTCACAGTGTTTTTCCTTACTCTCTGAGGACCTTAGATACAGGGGTTCATAAAATAGTGCATTCAAGTAATCTCAAGCAAGTAAGTCTTAGAGCCCACTTTGGGGTTATTTATCTGAGGAAATATCTAAGACAATGAAGTTGAGTCAAATTTGGGTTCTGCAAAGAGAAGGAAAGTAGACTAAGTAAGTAAAACACACTAGAAAATAAAATATACTGCAGGTTCCTCCTTCAGCATGCTGCATGATCACGGCCAGGTCAAAGAAACTCTTAGAGGCTGTTTTCACCTTTCCCCCTCCCCTGAAAACAGGAAAATTAAACTTTGCTTCTAAGTATCCTGTGATATTTATCACAAATATAATGGTCCCATTTTCTTTTCGTTATGTTCCTTTGGCAGCTGCCACTAGGCATAGGGGGATGCCTTAGTTATGATTGCATATCACCCATAGTATTTCCCTGACTTAATGAGCCAAGAACATACATAAAACATTTCCTTGAAAGATTAACTTCATATTAAACATTAAATTAAGGAAGTTAACAACTAGTTACAAGATATGCATAAGAAAGAGTTAGCCTTGTAGGTATATTGATACATGTAAGCTGGGCTTACGAAAAATGTTTTTGTTTCTATAAGTAAGTACAAGGATATTTTTATTAATAAAAATAATAAGTTTCTGCTGAAACACTGCACAAAAATTTTATAGACAGTCATTTTGCTGTCATCCCCTCTAACAGTGTCACACTGTGCTGTCTGCACCCCCCACACCCTGGGCTGGTTGGGAGACATCGTTTGTCACCAACTTACCTGCTGGTCATCTTTGAGAAGTCCTTTACCCTCATTGGGTCGCAGCTCTTCATAGATAAAGCAAGATGATTTGCTCAGGTGGTCCTAATGTTCATCTAGTCCCATAGACTTATCTTAGAATTGGAAGCAATTACTATGAATCTATGATGTAAATATTAAATATATAAAATAGAAACTTTAAAAATAATCTACTAAAAAAAGAGTTGTAAACTGAAAAACTGTTTTTTCCCACTTGTCTTAGTTATCTAGTGCTACTATAACAGAAATACCACAAGTGGATGGCTTTAACAAACAGAAGTTTATTCTCTCCCAGTCTAGGAGGCTAGAAGTCTGAATTCACAGCGTCAGCTCCCAGGGGAAGGTTTTCTCTGTCAGCTCTGGCAGAAGGTCCTTGTCATCAATCTTCCCCTGGACTGGGAGCTTCTCAGGTTACGGACCCTGGGTCTAAAGGATGCACTCTGTTTCTGGCACTGCTTTCTTAGTGGTATGCGGTCCCCCTGTCTCTCTGCTCACTTCTCTCTTTTATATCTCAAAAGAGATTGATTTAAGACATAACCTAATCTTGTAGATTGAGTTCTGCCTCATTAACATAACTGCCTCTAATCCTGCCTCATTAACATCATAGATGTAGGATTTACAACACACAGGAAAATCACAACAGATGACAAAATAGTGGACAATCACACAATACTGGGAATCTTCACCTAGCCAAGTTGACATACATATCTGGGGGACACAATTCAATCTGTAATGTTAAGGAACCCACTTATGTCTAAAAGGGGACCTGCTCACCCTTCCCAAATTACCCATGTGCATTTCATTGGGCAGGCACACCACGGACCAGATGTTTCTTTCTCATTCTCTCTCAGCAGATGTGCCGTCAGCTCAGGCCAGGCACAGCATGGCTGTGTTCATTCTCTCTCTTACTCCGTCTGTGTCTGTGGTTTTTTTTTTTTTTTTTTTTTTTTTGGCTGGGTTTAGCCTGCTGTGCTTTCTGGTCCAGCTCTCAACCAGAAGCTTTGGGACAATCAACCCTGAGCCAGTCCAGGGTTAAGCCAGCAATATAACAGCCCTTAAGGAAAAGCTTTTATGGGAAACCCCTGTACAATGTATGCCTAAGCTTCTGATTTGTCAGTGACGTTCTGTCTGGAAATGCCAGCTCCACTCTGCAGGCCGACTCTGTTCACTGCCTTCTGCCAGTCCTGTGGTCCTTGCCGCTCTCACCACTGCGGCTATTTCTCTGCCATTTGGCTCTGCTGTGCTTGCCACCATTTCTCTGGGGCTTCAGCTTTACCAGCTCAGCGTTATAGCCCTTGACCTGTATTATAGCTCTTCAAGGAGGTTCTCAGTGCAGGGCCCAAGGACTTCCCTCCTGGCTCTGGAGATCAGGAAGCCTTGTCTGAGCAACCGCATTCTAGGGTTTTTATCAGTCACTGAATGCCCCCCACCCCTAGCCAATTCTGGTAAAGATCATACTGTGAGAGCCCCCCGCCCCAGCAAATCCTAGTAAAGGTCAACTAGGGGGTGGGGGTGGGGGTAGCTCCCTCGGCCAATCCGTGTAAAGGCAGATCGTAAACTGACAATCCTTGCCAATGGCTTATGCAGATAGCAAACAGACCAAGCTGCTTTTGTGAATAGCAAACCACCAATCCCTTGTAAACCACTTATGGGACGGCAAACCAGACCGGCAATCCTTCAGCAGATTGGGTCCAACCAATCATTTTGGGAGAATTACAAACCCAGTGTTACCCGAATAGGGTCTGTGCCCTGGAGCAGTTGAGCCAATGAAACATACGCCAAGTCAGAAAGACAAAGAAAGTTTTTAATTCAGGAAGTGTACACCACTGGGGATCCAACAGCAACACACGCTGTCCTTGGGGAGTCCCAAAAGGCATTTTTACATCAGAGCTTATGTATGATTTTTACAAAGGTTAGAAGTGTTGTTATTTACTCCAAGACAATTACAAGAGACTGTTTATCATACTAAAGAGATAGGGAACCAGACATTTCCTTATCATGCTAAAGATATAGGTCTCTGACATCTGGGCTCTAATCTTCCTGTGGGGGATCCTAAGTCGTAAAACAGAGTCATTAGCAAAGATATGCGCAAAACAAAGCCATGAAGGAAGGTATGCGAAAAGGGAGAAGGCAAAGAAAAAAGAAAAAATCCTTATAGGTTCATTATGGTGTTAGTTATGTCAAGCCCTCAGGTGCCCATTCTGAAAAGGAGAAAACATACTGGGGAGTATTAGGGTCACACCAGCGCCAGAAGGGCCATATAAAAGAAAACCCATTGCACTGAATGAGCTCAGCTAGCCAGCATCTCTCTCCACCACAGTCAATTGCCTTCACTTTGCAACTCTCATCTGATTTAACCGGTCAGCTCAGTTATTAGTCAGGGATCTGAAAAATGAAAACTTTTCTTGGGGATAACGGTGATTTATTCCCATGGCTGTTCTTGCCCTTAACTTTAGTGAGACACTGAAGAACATCTGGTGTTTCACAGAATGTCACCTCTGAACAGAAGTTTGGCCATCAGAACACGTGCTGAGTTCTAGAAAAACATGTACTGTCTAACTGGAGTCCATGTGTGGGCCCTTGTAACAGATCTGAAAGGAAAGAAGATCACTTGATATACCCCATCCAGAAATCCTGGCTGCAGGCTCCTCTCTAAAGAGACTTTCCCTATGCATGGGCATATGCCACATTCTCCAGCGTTATTTCAAATGTAGTCAGCCCCAGATACCAGCTGATACCAACCTGCCAGGTTGGAGAGAAAGAGTGGTGAGCCCAAAGGGACAGAGAACTGGATTCCAGAGCCAGAGTATTAGTGCTGGGTGGAAGAATGTAGGTACCGGGGTGGCACAAACTGTGCTTGACTACTAACCTAAAGGTTAGCTGTTTGAACCTACACGGCGGCTCCATGGGAGAAAGGCCCAGTGCTAAGAAAGTCCCACGGAGCTCAGTTCTACTCTATAACACACAGGGTCTCCATGAGTCGGAATCAAATCTACGGCAATAATTTTGGTTTTTGGAATACTGTGGATTCCTTTTTGTCACTCAAATATCAAGCATGGTCACCTAGATGGAAAAAAAGTAATGAATCATGCCACTTTATAGGCCTTCAAAATTCCCTTTTTTTCTTCTGGTAAAAGTTTGGAGTATCTTAAGCACCACCGGTTGCTGTATCATTCGATGAAAGAGTTAAGATGGTACAGATGTAAGAACACAGTGTCTGAAGCTAGACCACTTGCCTAACTCTACCACTTAGCAGCTTGGCAAGTTACTGATCCTCTCTGTGCCCTAGCTTCCTCATTTACAAAGCAGGAATGAAAACAGTACCTACCTTATGAGTTGCTGTGAGAATTTAAGGATTTAAAATATGTAAATATTTAAAATATGTAAAACAAACAAACAAAAACATTTAGGCTAGTGTCTGGCACAGAAGAAATGCTGTGTAAGTATTAGTTACTACTATCTAACCTTCAAAAGCTCAGGGTTTCCTTCCATTCACACGCATGATGGAAATAGAAGCTTGGTAACTGTTTTTGTACATTTTTGGACTTGAGGGGGCAGTCAGCTTTATAACCATCACTAAAACCCAAAGTGTTCCTCACTCAAATTTCTGTGAAAATTAAATTGGGTGCAGACAGTTTGTTGATCACTAACTTATCATCTGTTAGTTTTCCCTTGCCCTAGTAAACCTTTCTGATGGACTCTGTCTGACCTCTTCACCAAGGATGTTTCATCAAAGGGAACATTTCTACCCTTGGGTGTCAAAGCCCTTAGCTTTCCCCTATATGGACAGGAGGTATCATATGGAAGTGTGTTTTCAATCCTACAGATGGTGGTTGAAGATTGCAAGGCTGACATAAAATAGGTGCACTTTTTTTAAGAACTAAAATTGCTAGTTGGTATTGGTGGGAGGTTTAATACAAAGGGGGAGAAGAATTTGTTCCCAGCAGCTTTCAACCCCACAGCAGGCGAGCAGTTTACTCTTTGGCAGCGGCAACTTGCCCTGAGTCAAACTATCCTCTCTGTGCCAATTCCTTACTCAGTCAAGTTCTCTGATCCATAGCGGTCTCGCCATGACATCAGCGTTGACAGCCACGTAGATGCCAGAGGGAGAAGGCACTTTGCTTTTTTCACACCCTGTTGTTCAGCCTTTGTTGTTACTGCCTTGGTTTTTCTGTCTCCATATTGGGACTTCCTAATTCTGCAGGTCTTCTTTCTTGAGCTCTTTTACTAAGCCTTACTTCCATCTACTTTTCTTGCTTCTTTGAACCCTAATTTTTCAAGCTCAGTAGTGGACTTGCTGGACACAGATCCAGGGAGCCAGGCACCAGAACTAGGAATGTAGGGCAATGGATCCAAAGGTTAAATAGGCTCCGGAAAGCCTCAGGACACAAAGGCCCAAAGCGTGGGTTGAGCAGGTGGTTAAGCAGGAGAGGCACGTGATTAAGTAAGGCACGTAAAATATGGACCAGATGCACAAGCCAGGAGCCAACAGCAACAGATAATCAACACTGAAGCCAGGGTTCAAAGCGGGAGCACAGAGAGCCAGGGGTCCACTTTCAGAGATAAATTAGCAAGAAGGGGTTTCAACCACTAGAACAACTACCATTAATCCAATGCCTACCATGTACCACACACTCTGCTAGGTGCTTTACTCACATTATAATTCTGCAGAGTTTTATCTCTATAGTCCCTAATGTGCAGATGAAGAAACTAAGGTTCGAAAATGGAAGTTCTTGGGCATGCCATACCCTGGCCCTATGTTTGCGTGACTGCCAGCCATCCTTTTCCCATGGGTCTCACTACCACTGTGCAGGCTTTCAATGTTATAAGTCTGGGCTTGTCGTTGTTGTTGTTGTTAGGTGCCATCGAGTTGACTCTGACTCATAGCAACCTTATTTATAACAGAACAAAACACTGACCAGTCCGGCAACATCATCACAATCGTTGCTGTGTTTGGGTCCATTGTAGCAGCTACCATGTCAGTTCATCTCATTCAGGGTCGTCTTCTTTTTCGTTGACCCTCTGCTTTACCAATCATGGTGTCCTTCTCCAGCAATTAGTCCCTCCTGATAACATGTCCAAAGTGGGACAAAGTCTCACCATCCTTGCTTTTTGAAGGAGCATTCTAGCTGTACTTCCAGAATGCTGTTTAGAAGGAGTAGGTATGAGCTACCTCTTCTTAAAGGGAAAATGTCCCAGTGGTGGCGTGAAGATGGGCACCCTGCCAGGCTTTCCTGTAAGTTTCTCTGGGTAAGCTCTGCCCACTCATAGAAGAAGCTGCCAAAGGCATGAGTGAGGTAGCAGTGGCCTATTGATGAAATGAAGTCCATTTACAACCTACGTCTCCACTTGGAAGTTAGCACATGCCACTAGTCTTTCTTGAGGCACAGTCACAGAGGCAAGATAAGCCTCCATTAGAAGGAAGTATAGTGAAGAGTGGAAAAAACACAAACTCTGGAGTCAGGCCACCTAGTCTTTAATTAGAGCTCTTTTACTTACTAGTTACCTGGTCTTGGATAAGCTTCTTAACAACTCTGTGCCTTCACAGCCCTCCTATGTAAACTGCTGATAATAATATCCAGTTGATTGGCTGGTTGTTTTAAATATTAAATGAGATCATCCAGGAAAAATACTAGTTCAGTTCCTGACATATGCTAACTAAGCAATCACTAAATTTTAATTCTTGTTACCATTATTAGAGTCTTTATGTCTATTTTTAAAATAAGACAATATAACTCAGAAAGATAGCTTAAAACAAAACCAGCCCCTCCAAGGTTTTGGTTGGCAAGATGACCCAAAGCAGGATTTTCTGGTGAGCTGACCAACTGGCCTTTCTCTTTGTAGTCTCTTACTTCCATGTCACTGTTCTTCTCGTGGGGTAAAGCCATGGTTTTCAACCAGAGGGAGAAGCGACAATTTTTGTCTCCCAGGAGATGTTTGGCAATGTCTGGAGACACTTCTATTGTCACAATTGGGAGGGGGTGTGCTACTAGCCTCTAGTGGGTAGAGGCCAAAGATGCTTCTAATCATCCTACAATGCACAGAATTATCTAGCCCAAAATGTTGGTGCTGAGGTTTAGAAACCCTGGGATAGAGGAAGTGGAAGTGTTTAATCAAGGAAAAAAACTCTAAAAGGAACCTAAATGTTATATACAAATGTTTTTCACTTCTTTATAGCAGCCTTGCTTATTTTATACATGTGATGGCCTCTCAAAATTCTCAAATTATACTGAATATATTTAGCTTTTTTTTTTAAGTTTTATTGTTCTTTAGGTGAAAGTTTACACAGCAAATTAGTTTTCTATTGAATAATTCATACACAAAATTTTCTGTGACATTGGTAGCAGTCCTAGCTATGTGTCAGCACTCTCCCCATTTCCACCCTGGGTTCCCCGTTTTCATTCATCTGGTTTCCCTGCCCCTCCCTGCCTTCTCATCTTTGCTTTTGGGCAAATGTTGCCTGTTTGGTCTCATATAGTTGATTGTTCTAAGGAGCACAGCCCTCACAGGTGTTCTTGTTTATTTTATAGGCCAGTCTGTTATTTGGCTGAAAGGTGACCTCCGGGAGTGGCTTCAGTTCCAAGTTAGAAGGGTGTCTTAGGGCAATAGTTTCAGGGTTTCCTCCAGTCTCTATCAAACTAGTAAGTCTGGTCTTTTTTGTGAATTTGAATTGTGTTCTACATTTTTCACCCACTCTAACTGGGATCTTCTATTGTGTTCCTGGTCAGGGTACCATCTAGTTCTTCTTGTCTCAGGTTAGAGGAGGCTGTGGTTTATATGGGCCGTTAGTCCTTTGGACTAATTACTTCCTTGAATCTTTGGTTTTCTTCATTCTCCTTTGCTCCAGATGGGAAGAGACTAATAGTTGTATCTTAGATGGCTGCTTGCAAGCTTTTAAGACCCCAGAGGCTACTCACCAAAGTAGGATGTAGAGGGTTATCTTTATGAACTATGTTATACCAGTTGCGCTAGATATCCCCTGAGACTATGGTCCTTAGCCTTCAAACCAGGTAGCTCAGTCCCTCGAGGTGGTTGCTTATGTCTAAGAAGTTTCCATTGCTGTGGAGTCAATTCTAACTCATAGCGACCCTATAGAACAGTGTAGAACTGCCGCATAGGATTTCCAAGGAGCAGCTGATGGATTTGAACTGTCGACCTTTTGATTAGCAGCTGAGCTCTTAACCACTGTGCCATCAAGGCTCGAAGAAGTTTCTATAGCTATGCTCCCTCTGTGCTCTGTTATGTACATGAACATAAATGCAGCACTTACAAATATGTATGTAGAAATAGCCACAACCATATCTACATTGCAAGTGGGTGTACTCCTGTACCACCTCCCACACCTATTCAGCATACATATCTACCTATACGTCCACTCACAAATTATTGCTTGTTTGTTTTTACTGTTTTTGCAGAATTGTGTATGTTATAGACTTTATCAAAATTGCCCTTTATTCTTGCATACCTCTTAGTGTCTTGATCACTTTGTGCTGACTTCCCCCATATTGTGTGTTGCCTTTCCCTTTACCAGAATTAACACGTCTACTCTCTAGTTAGAGATTCTCTCTCCCTCCCCCTCCCGTCCCTGCTTACCATTAAAGAATGTTTCTTTCTGTGTGTCAACCTATTCCTGACTTTTTAGAATAGTGGTCTCATATAGTACTTATCCTTTTGTGACTGACTTATTTCACTAAGCATGATGCCCTCCAGATTCATCTATGTTGTAAGATGTTTTGCAGATTCTTCGTTCTTTATCGTTGTGTAGTATTGCATTGTATGTACATACCACAATTTGTTTATCCATTCATTCGTTGATGGACACTTAGGTTGTTTCCATCTTTTTGCTATTGTGAATATATTTAGTTTTAAAGATTTAAAACTAAAAATTGTTACTGAAATGATCTCTTTCCTCAGAGTTTGGTTCTTCTGTTTTTTATATCCTCCAATTCTGTTGTTGTTATAGTTTTTTTTTTTTTCCCCAAGTGTTTGTTGAATGTCATTGTTAAAGTTGTGTGTCAACTTGGCTGGGCCATGATTATCAGTGGTTTGGCAGTTAGGGTGTCGTTTGGCAGCTATGCAATGATATAATCACCTCCATAAAGAGATCTGATATAATATAATTACCTCCACGATGAGATCTACAACGAGCAGCCAATCAGTTGAAAGCGAGTTTCCTTGGGGATGTGGCCTGAATCCAATACATGTGGACTTTCTGGCAAAGCTGTTGGACTTTTGCTTGCTCTGGATCCTGCATCTGGCTTCTGTTCATCTGACCTCTGGTTCTTGAGACTTGAGCTAGCAGCTTACCTACTGATCTTGGGATTCATCATCCTCCACAGTCTGTGAGCCAGCAGTCTGCCAGCTTACCTGTTGAGCTTGGGTTTGTCAGCCCCTGCAGCTACATGAGTTAGGAGAAGCCTCCAGCCTGACCTACAGACTTGGGACTTTCCTGCCTGTACAACCGTGTGGGCCATTTCCTTGATATAAATCTCTCTCTATGTGTATATATATACGTGGATTGAAGGATATGTGGCTTCCGTAAAATTAGTCTTTGCCATAGACTGAAATCCATTCACCATATACTGGTTGAGCAGCTACTATGTCTCAAGCACTGTTCTAAGCACTGAGGTGCAGCAATTGTGATAGTTAATTTTGTGTGTCAACTTGACTAGGCTATGGTTCCCAGTGGTTTGAAGAAACACTAGTCTAGTCGTTATCATGGTGTAGTTATATGTGATTAAATCAGTTGGCCTTGGGTAGAGAAGATTACCTGCCATAGCGTAATGTAGTGTAGCGTTGTGTGTATAGTATAGTGTACTTCAGTGTAGTGTAGTGTAATGTAAGCACCCTCTGTAATACAGTCTAATGTAATATAACTAAGCATTCAGTTTAGGACATACCAGTATGGGTAGTTCCTAAACCTAATCACTTCTGAGTTATAAGAAGACTAGAATAGATACAGAGACACACACAGGGGAAGACAGAAGACATATGAAAATCATTTACAAGCAACAGAAAGCCAAGGAACCAAGGAATGCCCTGGGCTACTGACAAGGAGAGATTCAACATGGCTGAAACCCTGATTTGGACTTTTAGCTTCCAGAACTGTGAGAAAATAAATGTTTGTTCTTTAAACCACCCACTTGTGTTATTTGTGTTACAGCAGCCCTAGGTAACTAAGACAGCAATGAAAAAACAAAATACGTTTCTAGTATCATGGAACTTGTACTCTAGAGCTGTGCTGTCCATAAGGTAGCAGCTAACTACATGTGCTTATTTAAATTAATTAAAATTAAATTAATTTAAAAATTCAGTTCCTCAGAGGCACTAGCTATATTTTAAGCCCCCACAATCCACAGCTAGAGGCTGCCATACTAGACATCACACACATAGAACATTTCCATCAACTCAGAAAGTTCTGATGGACAGCACTGCCTGTTGTTGCTAGATGCCATCAAGTTGGTTTGTACAACAGAACGAAACACTGCCTGATCCTGCGCCATCCTCACAATTGTTGTTATGCTTAAGCCCATTGTTGCAGCCACTGTGTCAATCCATCTCATTGAAGGTCTTCCTCTCTTTCGTTGACCCTCTACCAAGTGTTATGGATTGAATTGTGTCTCCCAAAAATATCTGTCAACTTGGCTGGGCCATGATTCCCAATATCGTGTGCTTGTCTATCATTTTGTCATATGATGTGATTTTCCTATGTGTTGCAAATCCTATTTCTGTGATGCTGATGAGATGGGATTAGTGGAAGTTATGTTAATGAGGCAGGACTTAATCTACGAGATTGTATTGTGTCTTAAGCCAATCTCTCTTGAGATATAAAAAGCAGAAGCAAGCAGAGACACATGGGGACTTCATACCACCAAGAAAGCAGCACCAGGAACAGAGCATATCGTTTGGACCAGGGGTCCCTATGCCTGAGAAGCTCCTAGACCAGGGGAAGATTGATGACAAGGACCTTCCTCCAGAGCCGACACAGACAGAAAGCTTTCCCCTGGAGCTGACTCCCTGAATTTGGACTTCTACCTACTAGACTGTAAGAGAATAAACTTCTGTTTGTTGAAGCCATCCACTTGTGGTATTTCTGTTATAGCAGCACTAGATAACCAAGACACCAAATATGATGTCCTTCTCCAGAGACTTCCCTCCTGATAACATGTCCAAAATATGTGAGATGAAGTCTCGCAATCCTTGCCTCTAAGGAGCATTCTGGCTATACTTCTTCCAAGACAAATTTGTTCATTTTCTGACAGTCCATAGTATATTCAATATTCTTTGCCAATACCATCATTCAAAGGCATCAATTCTTCTTCAGTCTTCCTTATTCATTGTCCAGTTTTTGAATGCATTTTATGAGGAGATTGAGAACACCATGGCTTGGGTCAGGCACACCTTAGTCCTTAAAGTGATGTCTTTGCTTTTTAACACTTTAAAGAGGTCTTTTGCAGCAGATTTTCCCAATGCAATGCGTGTTTGATTTCCTGACTGCTGCATTCATGGGTGTTGATTGTGAATCCAAGTAAGATGAAATCCTTGACAACTTCAATCTTTTCTCCATTTATCATGATGTTGTTTATTGGTCCAGTTGTGAGAATTTTCACAGCACTGCCTAGAGGGCTTAAAACCTAGAGAAATCACCTTTAGCCTCCCACTTTGGTTATAATACTGAATGAGTCCAAATGGTTCTTTGAGAAGGGTAGCACAACAAGCCATTATCAGTCCTTAATGATGTAATACAAAAACATTGGTGCTGGAATCAAAGATGGGTCAAGTCTCTGCCTTACACTTACCAGCTGTCAAAATTCAGCCAGGAATCCTCTTCCTTATCAAGACAGCAATAGTAATAGAACCCCACAGGGATTTTATGAGGGATTAAATGATACACATAAAATGTCAAATGCCAGTGCCTGACCACACAGAGGTACTCAATAAATATCTGTCACAGAATAGTCCTTTGTGGAGTGGGTCACAGGAGAAATAGGTTTCCATGGATATAGTAGCTAACTATGAGCCAAGCCTCTTTAAAGTGTTAAAAAGCAAAGATGTCACTTTGAGTGCTAAGTTGTCCCTGACTCAAGGCAAGGTATTTTCAATTGCCTTATATGCATGCAAAAGCTGGACAATGAATAAAGAAGACTGAAAAAGAATTGACACCTTTGAATGATGGTGTTGGCAAAGAATATTAAATATACCATGGACTGCCAGAAGAACAAACAAACCTGTTTCGGAAGAAGTACAACCAGAATGCTCCTTAGAAGTAAGGATGGCGAGACCGCATCTCATGTACTTTGGACGTGTTGTCAGGAGGGACCAGTCCCTGGAGACGGTTTAAACATGGTAACGATTATGACGATGGCGCAGGACCCAGCAGCGTTTCTTTCTGTTGTATATAGGGTCACTATGAGTGGGAATCTCAACAGCACCTAACAACACGAGCCAAGCACTGTTCTAAGTGATCCATAAACATAAACGCACTTAATCCTCACAAAAGCTCTATGAACTAGGTGCTGTTATTATTTCTATTTAATAGACGGGGGAATTAAGAAAATGAGAGATTAAGTGATTTGTGTAATATTTGAGCTTGTCTTACTCAAAGTTTTTTTTCTTTTTAACTATTTTACTCACAGTCCTTAAATCTCAGTGACTTAACAAGTAAAAGGTTTATCTCTTGCCCATGTCACAGTCCAACAGGACAGTCACCACATGGCCTTTATGCCCCATCTCCTTCTATCTAATGGCTTGGCCAGCTTCTAGTTTCTCAGGATTTTAAAGCAGGACTCCTCAACCTCATACCTATTGACATTTTGGGCTGAATAATGCTTTGTTTACTGTCCTGTGCATTGTAAAATGTTTAGCAGCGTCCCTGGCCTCTATCCATTAGATGCCAGTAGCAACCTTCCAGTTATGGTAACCAAAAATGTCTCCAAACATTAGCAGATGTCCTCTGAAGGAGGAGGGACAAAAACTACCGCTGCTTGTGAATCACTGGCTTAGAGAATGGCTTCAGGGATTTTATTAGAGTCCAGACTAGGAAGTGGTTTATTCCTTTCACCCACATTACATTGCCAGAACTCAGCCACATGGCCACACCTAACTACAAAAGGGCTGGAAAATGTATTCTAGCAGTGTTCCCATAAAGAAGAGGAAGTCTGGGAAGATTACATGAGCAATATGGAATTTTCCTGGGGCTACCAAACCAAACTTGTTGCCCTCGAGCCAATTCTGCCTCATGGGGAACCCATGTGTTAGAGAGTAAAACTGAGCTCCATAGGGTTTTCTTGCCTGTAATCATTATGAAAGCAGATTGCCAGGCCTTTCTTCTATGGCACTGCTAGGTGTGTTCGAATCACCAACCTTTCAGTTAGTAGACAAGTGCAAACTGTTTACACCACCCAAGGACCTATATGCCTGGGAAGTAGAGACCCAAGGAAACACACCAAAGCTCTCAGAGCAACTAACAGAGTTTTGCCATCTGTTATGGAATGAATTGTGTCTCCCCAAAATGTGTGTCAATTTGGCTAGGCCATGATTCCCAATATTGTGTGATTGTCCATAATTTTGTCATCTGACGTGATTTTCCTACGTGTTGTAAATTCTACCTCTGTGATGTTAATGAGGCAGGATTAGAGACAGTTATGTTAATGAGGCTGGACTCAATCTACAAGATTACATTGTATCTTGAGTATTTTGAGATATAAAAGAAAGAAGCGAGCAGAGAGACAGAGGGAACTCCTACTACCAAGAATGAAGAACCAGGAGGGGAGAGCATCTTTTGGACCCTGGGTTCCTGTGCTGAGAAGCTCCTAGACCAGGGGAAGATTGATAACAAGGGCATTCCTCCAGAGCCAACAGAGAGAGAAAGTCTTCCCCTGGAGCTGGCATCCTGAATTCGGACTTCCAGCCTTCTAGACTGTGAGAGAATAAATCTGTTTGTTAAAGCCATTCACTTGTGCTATTTTTGTTATAGCAGCACTAGATAACTAAGACACCATCCAATCACTGCTCTCCTATCTCATTTGGCATTCTAGACAGCATTGGAGACAAAAACACACTGTTACCACAATTTTCCTCAGGCCTGATCTCATCATCCTCTATTGGTTTCCCATAATAAAAAGTTAATGCAATAAAGCAGTAGATGCAATGTTTTCTAGGCGGATCTATTCATCAGATAACACCAAAAAGCAATGCAAATTTCCCAATGACCCATGGGAAAGTGGAGCACATACAGGGTGGAATGAAGCTGGGATGACAGGAATGTATCCATGAAGCTGTCCAGTCCTGATTATATTCCAGAAAGCTGAACATCTGCAATATATGTGTTGGTGAGTGCAAAGGAGATAGAAATGCAATTTTGAATGAGGGAGGGAGAAGTGGGGAATCTTTGGATAAAAGTCAAAAATAAAGGAGCTTCAGAAAAAGGGAGAAGTGGTGGTGGGGGAGTTTCCATTCATTTACTATTAAGGTTTGAAAGAAATATTCTGGCTGACTGTAAAAATTGATTAATAAATGACATTGTCTAGAACCTGCTTGAAGCACTGGCATTTTTGGACTTCAAATCAGTTTAGGTCATATCCACCGTGTACAAAAAGGTGAATACCTTTTTTTTTTTTTTTTTTTTTGGCAGGCAGTCATTTGGAAGATTTTATTATTTTCCTACAGCCAAAGAACCACATGAGAAACAGCCATTTTGGTGCGCTAAGCTGGTTTCAAAAGTGTGCATTTTTAAAAATTTTGTTTATTTTATTGTTGTTGAGAATATACACAGCAAAACATACACCACTTCAACAGTTTCCACCTGTACCATTTAGTGACACTGATTACATTCTTCAAGTTGTGCAATCATTCTCTTCTTTTCTGAGTTGTTCCTCCCCCATTAACGTAAATTCACTGCCCCTTAACATTCCTATCTAATCTTTCTAGTTGCTGTTGTCAATTTGATCCCATATAGATAGCTCTTAAAAGAGCATAATACTCAAGGCAGACTTTTTTACTACTTAAGCTACTGTTTGGTTTTAAGAACACTTCAGGGGATATTTTTGGTTTAAGATTTAAAGATTTTCTCAGGGCAATAGTTTCAGGGGTTCATCCAAACTTCATGGCTCCAGGAAGTCTGGAGTCCATGGGAATTTGAAATTCTGTTCTCCATTTTCCCCCTTTTGATCAGGATTTTTGTATAGAATCTTTGATCAAAGTGGTCAGTAATGATAGCCAAGCACATCCAATTCTGGTGTTATGGCAAAGGAGGCAGTTGTTCATGGAGGCAATTAGCCACCCATTCTATATTCTCCTCCTATTCCTGACTTTCCTTCTTCCTCTGTTGCTCCATGCAAGTAGAGACCAATTGTTGTGCCTTGGATGGCCGCTTGCAAGCTTTTAAGATCCCAGGCACTAAGCAACAAACTAGGAGGTAGAACAGAGGCACTAAACATGTTATTAGGCCAATTAACCAGGATGTCCCATGTAATCATGACCCTAAACCCCCAAACCAAGAAACCAAATCCCATCAGGATTTTGGTTGTACCTAAACAGCCTCAGCAGCTACTTTTTATATATTTTTTGTCCTTGTTATAAATATATTTATCTCACAACTTTTGCCAATTCAACAAAAAGTGCATATCTTTTGTAAGAAGTTGGCTCATGTTGGTGCATAAAAATCCTTAAATATCCTTGAATTTTCCCTGCTGTAAGACAGCCAAACAAAGTCAAAATGCCTTTTGATTTTTTTATTACATTGTTCGAGAAAAATTACTTCTCAGCTGCCTGGTTTGGACATTTTTCTCCTTACTATGTAATTATATTGAAAAGAACTCAAAACACTCAAGTTTCCACAAACTGACATCAAATCAGACCCCAGAAGCCAAGGCTAGCTCCCCTAACCCCACTTAACTCCACCCTACCCAACCCCTGCCCTAAGTAAAAGAAGACAACGTTACATCTTTGTGCCAGAAAAATCAATCGAATCCCAGTCTAGGTCACTGGATTGAAGAAAAATAATCAATTCAATAAGTACATATAAAAGATTTGTATTTTATTAAAGTTATTGACAGCATAAGTCTTAGTAAAACTGATTATTTTATAAGAATCATCTATTTCTTTTTTTAAAATTATTGAAACATACTCTAAAAAAAGAAAAAAGACAAAAGGATGGGGAAAGATAAAGAAAGGAAAGTAAGATATTCTGAATAGTGGATAAGCCTCGGTGAGAAGGACTCACTTCCGGTCTTACACAACAGATCCTTCAATTACGTTTTCCAGAGAATGGAAAATAAGGTCAGAGAGAGCTATGAAATAACATGACTTTTCCCTAAGTGTTTCTAGTAAGAAACAAGTTAATAGCAACTAATAAATAGATGCATGCATATATACATAAACCCACCAAATATATACTGAAAAAATGTTATATGCAAAATACTCTAAGATTGGCATGTGAGGAATGGATAAGATGAGAAAGTTCATTTCAAAACAAACTTGAAATTTAGTGGGGATAAGTATACAACTAGACAAATACAAAAAAGAGGAAGTGGAGGGAATAGAGGAAAGAGACTTGAAGGATTAAAATTTCCTGACAAGTGGACAAGTGGTCCTCGGGTGGTGCTAGCGGTTTGTGATTGGCTGCTAACCTAAATGTTGGTGGTTCAGACTCACCAGTAGCACCGTGGAAGAAAGGAATGGTGATCTACTTCCATAAAGATTACAGCCAAGAAAACCCTATGGAGCAGTTCTACTCTGCAACACTTGGGGTCACCATGAGTCAGAATCAACTCAACAAGAACAGGTAGGTGGAGAAGTGTGGTATGGCTTAGAACAGATCTGAAGAAGTTTTTAAGGCTACCAGACTTAAGAATGTCCCCAGTCTCTTGGCAAGATCATACTTGATTCTTTGGATTATGATAAAATGGAAATTTCAGGGCACAAAGAGAAGGTAGCCATCAGGCTTTACATGCCCTTAACCAAAACCAAACCCGCTGCCGTCCAGTCGATTCCCACTCATAGCAACCCTGTAGGACAGAGCAGAACTTCCCTTTAGGGTTTCCAAGGCTGTAAATCTTTATAGAAGCAGGCTGTCACATCTTTCTCCCACAGAGTGGGTGGTAAGTTCGAACCACTGACCTTTCGGTTAACAGCTGAGCGCTTTAACCACTCCCCCACCGGGGCTCCTTTACATGCCCTTGTTATCCATCAAATGTAGAGCCAGGCAATCCCCAGTGATAAAGCACATGGCTTGCTGCCCTGCTGAATATGGCGTTTTTCATTCTTCGAATGGTTCTGGGCCCCAATCTTGGAATTGTGACCCAAGGCCTACTGCAAAAGAGGGTACCCTTGCTTCACATGGTGCCATTCAATCACTGCTTTCATATCTCATTTGAAATGCTCCAAGCTGCCTTCTCTTTTTTCTTTCAGAGATATAAAAAGCAAGCAAGCATAGTTTCCAAGCCAAAAGAGCCTTTTAATAGGGAACTTTCCAACACTATATACTCCTTTCCTTGATGCAGCATGTGGGCCAGCTCTTGGAGATCCAGGGTATACTGGCTAAAAGAATAGATTTTGGAGTCATAATTTGGACATAAATTTTGCTTCTATCACCTATTGCTGTGGGATCTTGGGCAAATTTCTTAACTTTTCTTCAGTTTCCTCACCTATAAATGTGGGATAATGGTTAGTACCTACCTCATAGGGTCATTATGAGGATTAAAAGAAATAACTCTTGCCAAGAATTTATAATAGTGCCTGGCCCACAATAAAAGTTCAATAAATGTTGATAATTAATAATATTGCTTTAGAAAATAGTTAATAATGTTGTTTTCAGGTGCCACTGAGTCAGTTCTAACTCATAGCAACCCTGTGTACAACAGAACGAAACACTGCCCAGTCCTGCACCATACTCACAATCGTTATGCTTGAGCCCGTTGTTGCAGCCACTGCGTCAATCCAAGTTAATAATGATATCATCCTTATGTTTCCTAAAAGAAGGGAAAACCATAGGTGTTAGGCCACCTCAGGCCCAGGGGGGCTCTTCCTGAGGATCTCCCATCCCAACAGGCAAACACTGAGTCAATAACAGCCCATAGACCCAAAGATGCAGCCCTGTTTACTCCAGAAGTCTTTGCCTTCCTGCCACCAGATTCCCTCCCTCCAACCAAAGTACCTTATACATCACCATCAGAGGAAGACAGTGCACTAGGCTTGGGTGCCGCTATTTCTCAGACTACTCTAGAGATGTTATCCCTGATTTCCATTATCCAAATAGTAACAGCTTATCCCAGATCTGTGTCATATTGAAAGTTGATAAATATTCTCTTTATATCTTTATTCATGTTATTGATAAAACATCAGACAAAATTCGATATACACATAGATTTCTCGGCAAGTGTTATTCAGTCTTTCTTGCTTTGCAGATATGCTACTTCTCTCCTGTTAGTAAAGTATTTGCTCACTCTCTCTGTCTCTCTCTTTGTCTCTTGCTCTCTCTCTTCACAACTTGGACTTGACTTTATGATACTCCTCAGTTTATGACATATTATCACATTGGTCTGTCCAAGTTCTTATCGGTCTTGTATAATTCCCTTTTATCGTCATACCTCAATCTCCCCCCATAGTTTAGTGTATGTGTGTGTTTGTAAATGTACTTTCAAAATGTATATGGTTGATCGATGCTGTCTCAGTTATCTAGTTCTGCTGTAACAGAAATTCCACAAATGGGCTGCTTTAAAGAACAGAAATTCATTTTCTCACAGTTCTGGAGGCTAACAGTCCAAATCAGGGTCTCGGCCATGTTGATTCCTTTCTCGTTGATAGCCCCAAGGGTTCTTTGGTGATTCTCACATGGTATCTGCCTTCCCCAATTTGTGAATTAATGTCTCTGTGTCTAATCTGCTCTTTATGCAACCCAGAAGTGATTAGGTTTAGGATCCATCCTACATTGGTATGACCTCAATCAATTAAATTATTCCATTACATTAGATTGCTTTATGGAAAGAGATTACATTACATTAGATTAGATTGCATCCATAGGTATAAGGGTTAGAATTCCAGCACAGATTTGTGGGGACACAATTCAATCTATAATAGGCATGCATGTATTTTGTGCATGTTCCACGTGAATATATAAATGATATTTTGTTCTATACCTCATCCTGTTGCTTATCTTTCTTGACTCAGTACTATGGCTTTTAGCTCCATGTATGTTGCTATATCTACTCCAGTTTGCTCGTTCTAACTGCCACATGATGTTCTATGGTGTTCATCTGCAACGTTCTGATTACTTCCCCTGACAGCCTCCAACTCTTTATCACCACAAAAGAGCTGTGATAAATCCTTATGGACCAGTGTAAGACTCTCTCTGAGATGCATGGCCAAAAGCCAAATTACTGGGTGCCGACATACATATGGTAAACCTCACTAAGAGCTTCCAGTTAGCTCCTCTGCATGGCTGCACAAGCTGGAAGCAGTCTTAGTTATCACACTCCACTATTACATCACAATCATAAGCCCCATCCCTCCAAATGTCTTCTTAATGATGTTCGTGAAATCACATTGACTACCTTGTGTTAAAATGTCAAGTTCTAGAAGTTTGTACCCATTTTCTATGTATTGGGATATATAGTAGGTCAAGGCCATGAATTTACTTGTTGATTTTCTTCCCTGATATTTTCTTGTTAGAATAACTAAACAGTTCCTTCATTATGGTTCTTCCAATGTCATATCAGTTGATCACAAGAGATGTTTTAGAGCTTAGACTATACTTTTTTCCCCCTCATTCCCTTTTATACCTCAGGTGAAATCCCTTTGAACAGATTAGCATTCCAAATGCTTCAATTTGTAGCCTGGACTTCAAAGTCATCAGCGATACATTTCCAAAACTTTTTGGCTGCCATATTATTAATTCCCAGAGAAATCAGCAAGACAGCCAGTAGGTGGTTGGTTTGAGCAGAGAATCAATTGCTGCTACTTCTTCAGAAGAATTCGCACAAACTTTTCTGAGTCACTTTCTCTACACATCAACTTCTTGGCATTGGCTTCAATTCTGTCTGGTCTCAGGATATTTCTCCTCCTCAATTCTCTCCTGGGTTATTTTCTCCATGCTGTTGAAACTGGTTTGACATTTCTTTGTATTCTGCAACTTCAAATAATTTTTGTGATTCCAAGTCCCCATTTGTGATGATGGCAGAAAATGAATCCAGTCAGTTTCAGATTTACTTACCCCCATCCAGCCAAATTCAAAGTTACTGTCTCACCAACAGTCTAGTTCACACAAATCCTTCTTTCTGTCTCTCTTCTTCCTTTCCATCTTGAAATAATCAGAATGTAGCAGATAAACACATGGCGCATCAGAAAGAAATGTCTTTTTCTTTTCCCTCCTTTCCCAGTTTGGCATCATCTTCCCTGGAGAGAATTCAGGGGAATGCTCCACCTTCTCAATATCAGTCCTGTGCTATCTCTCTGCAGGTCCTCAAGACCTCAACGCAGCCTGGTCCCAAGCTCAGCACCTGACATTGACTAGCAGGTGAAAATTAACTGATCTGTGTTAACCATTTTCTCCCTAAGAAATTTTGTGGCTTCAACTTCTAGGAAACTGTAGCCACTTCTCCCTCTTATCCCCAGGTAGAGACCAATGGACATCCTTTGGTTATTATCTGTCCCCTGATTGGCCTGGTGACCTC
Source organism: Dugong dugon (assembly GCA_030035585.1). Taxonomy (NCBI): domain Eukaryota; kingdom Metazoa; phylum Chordata; class Mammalia; order Sirenia; family Dugongidae; genus Dugong; species Dugong dugon. The sequence goes on from CM057466.1 coordinate 2,619,806, forward strand.
TTAGATTTGTCAAATAAACGTACACCACCTATTAAACTCATAGGCTCTCTGGAGCCACAAGGAAATTACAAAGCCCTACAAAGTGCCAACCCTGAAGGGAAACAGAGGGTGACAGGTGGAGACTCTTTGCTGTCTTTCAGGCTAGCTGCCCTGTTTCCATATAGCCTTATGGTACTTGCTGCATTTCTAGGACTGCACGCAGCAAAATTCATCCAAGGTGTGGTACTGCTTTATCCACTGCTCTTCATCTTCACAAACTTTGCAGGGTGACCTTTCCAGTACCTCCCCCCCACACACATACACTCCCTGATCACCTACTCTTCTCTCTGTTGCCCATTTTAAAGCACTCTCTTCAGCATTCTCCTGCAGCTTGTCGGTATCTCCTCCCAGGACCAGAGATAGGGGTAGGAGCAGGGAACTCTGGCCATCAGTTCTGCAAGAATGTCCTTTGAACTTAGTAATTTGTATTTCATTATGTTCAGGGTGGCTGGTATCCACAGCAATCACTGCATTTCCAGTTTTACCTCTCCTGATGGAAAAGGAAACAGATCTGTTACTGCTTTAAATGCCACCCTCTTACACTCTAGTGTGGACACACTTCCTCTCTATAAAGCTAGTCGATAGAAAGACCTTCCTCAAGCAATAGATAGGACAACTTTTTAACTATTTGCAAGGTGAGCCCTTGAGGAGGTCACATCTAGTTAACTCCTGTTCGGTAAAAACTCACATGCTCCTAAAATATGATGATTTGCGCTAAAATAAAAGTCCCCAACTAGTTGTAAGCAGAGAATATGGAATTCAGAGCAGAACCTACATGAATAAATGGCCTAGGTAAAAAGCCTCAAGCATAGCCTCTGGCTCAGGTCCCCTAAAGAACGCTGTCTAGTGACATTTGTAGTTAATCACAGTATTTACTGAATCTACATAAAAGCAATAATAAAATCTCACCTCTGAAGAGATGTCTAGACTTTTCATAATCTTGCCCAAATATTTGAAATTACTTCATTTTGCTATGCTTGCCTATTTCATTACCTACTTGATAGTTATTTTAAATATCTTTGTCTATATGATCATGTACTATTATATGTAATAATTTGTAAGCATTGAAAGAAGCATCTGTTTTTTACTTACTTTTTACAAAGTCTGGCACTTTTCCTAATTAGGAAACTTTGTGAAAGACTTTGAAATGGGCTAAAGAGATTACTTGGTATCTGTATTAGTTGTCTATTGCTTCTATAACAACTTACTACAAACTTAGTGGCATACAACAACACAAATTTATTATCTTATAGCTCTGTAGGTCCGAAGTCCAAAATGGGTGCCTCTGAGCTAAAATCAAGGTGTCAGCAGATCTGTGTTCTTTCTGGAAGTTTTAGGGGAGACACTACATCCTTGCCTTTATCAGCTTCTAGAGGTCTTCTGCAGTCCTTGGCTTAAAGATCCTTCCTCCATCTTCAAAGCAGTGTATCATCTACAAATCGTTCTCTGACTCTGATCTCCTTCTTTGTCTTCCTCTTCCATTTTAAAGGACCCTTGTGATTACACCAGGCCCACCTGGATAAACCCGTTGCCATCAAGTCAATTCTGACTCATAGCAAGTCACAGTAGAACTGCCCTATACAGTTTCCAAGGAGCGGCTGGTGGATTTGAACTGCCAACCTTTTGGTTAATAGCCATAGCTCTCAACCATTGTGCGACAGCATAAGACAGATAAAATAAGTAAATACATATATATATAATAAATATATATATAAATATATAATATATATATATATATATATAAACTGAAAAAACCAAACCCATTGCCATTGAATTGATTCCGACTCATAGCGACCCTATAGGACGGAGTAGAACTGCCCCGTAGGTTTCCAAGGCTGTAAATCTTTACAGAAGCAGACTGCTACAACTTTCTCCCACAAAGGGGCTGGTGGGTTTGAACTACCAACGCTTCAATCAGCAGTAGAGCTCTTAACCACTGTGCCACTGCCCAAAGGTGCCCTGTCCTAATCTCCAGAGTCTATGAGTATGTTACATTACATGGAAATTAACGGTGCTAATCAGATGAATTTCAAATAAGGAAATTTTCCTTAATTAGGAATTAATAGGGAAATTATCCTTAAAATAAGGATAATCCAGGATAATTTCCCTGTTTTATATGTATTTCCTTACATATATGTATTTTACATATATGGGAGCCCTGGTGGCACAGTGGTGGCACTGTGCCATATATATATATATGTTTCCAGCATGTAGAAAAGATGATTCTAAACATTATATTTTATTGGCTTATAGATACTAAATAGTTCTGCATCTATTAATAAATTCATTTCAGCATGCTTGAGTGTCTATATATGCGTCTGTTCTCCAATTCTCTTTTGAATCACTTTTAATGTCTTACTCTTCCTTCATTAATTAATGTGCTAAATTAAATCTTTGGCAATGTGTTCATTTTATATTTGTGTGACAGTGATAATTTCATCTTTAGAAAATCTTATTTTAACACCCTTGAAATGGTCTAATAGCCAAGAACTGCCTGGCTGGAAAACATGCCAGAAGCTGATACTCTCTAGAACAGTATTTCCCAAAGCACCCTCTAAGAGGATGTTAATAAATGTTCCCTGAAAGAAGGGTTTCCTTGTTAAATAATTCTGGGAAAACTCTTTTATTCACAGAACCTCTCATAGGACCAATGTTCCATGTAAAACATTTTAGAAAATTCTATTCTAGATCATTGGATTTCAGCCACATTGTAAACTAATCACAAAGCAGTAGCCACAACCCTCAGAGAATTATAGTGCTCATGTCCAAAACACTCATTCTCTCTGTTCCTTTGCCTCAATTACCCAACTTCAAAATGCTTCTGACTGTCTGCAGTAAAACCTGCTTAGGACCAAAAGTAAATATATAGGTATATTTCAGAAGCGACGCTATCTCTAGTTTTTGTTCTGTTTGATTTATTTAGATATTGAAGGCATTGAAGTAAGATTTATAATAATTTATAATACCAAATTATTGATTTATAATGGATCGTCAGTGACCAGAAAGCTCATGCTTATTATGCAAGGTTCTACTTTCCTGATAACAGAGGGCCTGGTAATTGGTCATCAGATAACTCCCTGGTTATTACGCATTAGAGAAAAGTGAGGTAATCAAGAGATAATAACAAAGTAACAATAATAATCACTAAAATTACTGAATGTCTATGGTTTTCTGGGCCCTGTTTTGAATACTGTGCATAATCTTATTCAACGCCTACAGTAGTAATATACTGATTTTACTGAAGAAGAAACTGAACTAGAGCAGTTAAGTTACTTGTTCAAAGTCGCATGGCAAGTAAGTGGCTCACCCAGGACTGAGGACCACACAGCATCAAGCATATGATGGACAAGTAGACAGTCTCTCAGCTGACTGGGACAAATGTATTTCAGATTTCAGAGTCTTTAATATTTTAGAAATGCAAAACAGTTCACATACTGTAGTTACAACAGCCTTATTGGGCTTTGAGACAGCGCTTCATAATCAAACATATTAACATATCTGCAATAAAACCTAAAAACAGTCACACTGGGATAAAGACTATCATTTGCCTCACATCAATTCGGTGAAGTGTTGCTGCCAACCTAGCCACCAAACAGCTCAGGTTTTCAGAGGGGTTTTTTTTGTTTTTTTTGTTTTTTTTTTTCGGAGGGGGTTGGTATTGCTCGGAGAGATTGTGAACCTGCATTTCTTTCAAGTACCTAGTTCTTTTCACTCAATTCAGTAGCTCTCTCTTTCCTGGATAGCGCTGACTGAATACTGCAGTTTCTTACTTTTTTTTTTTGTATTGTACTTCAGGTGAAGGTTTACAGAACAAATAGTTTCTCATGAAACAGTAGTACACATACTGTTTTATGCCATTGGTTAACAACCCCATGACATGTCAACCCTCTCCCTTCTCAACCTTTTTTTTTTTTTTTTGGTGAAAATATACATAGCCAAAGATACACCATTTCAAAAATTTCTACATGCACAGTTCAGTGACATCAACTACCCTCTTCCAATTGTGCTGCTATTCTCACTTTAGATGAAGATTTACAGAACAAAATAGTTTCTCATCAAACAGTTAATACACATGTTGCCCTATGACGATGGTTAAGAACCTCACAACACATCAACACCATCCTTACTCAGCCTTGGGTTCCCTATCACCAGCTTTCCTGTCCCCTTCTGCCTTCTAGCCCGTGTCCCTGGACTGCTGTGCCTCATTAGTCCCATTTGGTTATGGGCTGTCCACTCCCCGGCTGAACATTGAACCTCGGAAGTGACTTCACCACTGAGATAAAAGGGTGTCTGGGGCCATACTCTCAGCGTTTCTCCAGTCTCCTTTAGGCCAGTAAATCTGGTCTTTTTTTTGTGAGTTAGAATTTTGTTCTACATCCTTCTCCAGCTCTGTCCAGAACCCTCTGTTGTAATCCTGGTCAGAGCAGTGAGTGGTAATGGCCGAGCACCATCTAGCTGTACTGGACTCAGTCTGGTGGAGGCCTTGGTAGCTGTGGTCCATTAGTCCTTCAGGCTAATCTTTTCCTTGTATCCTGTTCTCTTCACTCTGTCTTGCTCCCGAAGGGATGAGACCAGTGGAGTACCTTAGATGGCTGCTCACAGGCTTTTAAGACCCCAGATGCTACTCACCAAGGTAGAATGTAGAACCTTGTCTTTATGAACTGTGTTATGCCAATTGAGCTAGATGTTCCCCGAGGCCATGGTCCCCACAACCCTCTGCCCAGCAATTCAGTCCCTCAGGGAGTTTGGCTGTGTCTATGGAGCTTCCATGACCTTTCCTTGTACAAGGTGTGCTCGTTTCCCCAGTATTGTGTAGTGTCTCACACTTCAGCCAAGATACCCCCCCATCACTGGTAACCAACAAAGATTGTTACTTTCTGTGTGTGAACTTTTTCATGGGTTTTTACAATAGAGATCTCATACAATATTTGTCCTTTTGTGATTGACTTATTTCACTCAGAATAATGTCCTCCAGTTTCATCCAGGTTATGAGATGGTTCACAGATTCATTGTTGTTCTTTCTCGTTGCATAGTACTCCATTGTGTGTATGTACCATAGTTTGTTTATCCATTCATCTGTTGATGGGCACCTATGTTGTTTCCATCATTTTGCTATTGTGAACAATGCTGCCATGAACATAGGTGTGCATGTGTCTATTCGAGTGACGACTCTTATTTCTCTAGGATATATTCCTAGGAGTGGGATTGCTGGATCGAATGGTATGTCTATGTCTAGCTTTCTGAGGAAGCGCCATATCATTTTCCAAAATGGTTGTATCATTTTGCATTCCCACCAGCAGTGCATAAGACTTCCCATCTCCCCGCAGCCCCTCCAACATTTGTTATTTCCAGTGTTTTTGATTCGTGCCAGTAATGCCAGGGTGAGATGGTATCTCATTGTGGTTTTAATTTGTATTTCTCTGATGGCTAGTGATCACAAGCATGTCCTCATGTGTCTGTTGGCCATTTGAATGTCTTCTTGGGTGAAGTGTCTGTTCATTTCCTTTGCCCATTTTTTAATAGGATTATTTGTCTTTTTGTTGTAGAGGGGTTGGATTTTCTTGTAGATTATGGAGATTAGACCTTTGTCTGACTTGTACTGTCCAAAAATTTTTTCCCAGTCTGTAGGTTCTCTTTTTACTCTTTCAGTGAAGTCTTTTGAAGAGCATAGGTGTTTGATTTTTAGAAGATCCCAGTTATCTAGCTTATCTATTGGGGTTTGTGCATTGATGGTTATGGTTTGTATCCTGTTAATGTCATGTATTAAGGCCTGAAGTGTTGGTCCTATTTTTTCTTCTATGAACTTTATAGTTTTTGGCTTTATATTCCGGTCTTTGATCCATTTTGAAGTAGTTTTTGTATATGGCGTGAGGTATGGTTCCTGTTTCATTTTTTTGCGGATGGATATCCCGTTTTGCCAGCCCCATTTGTTAAAAAGACTGTCTTTTCCCCATTTGATGGACTTTGGGTCCTTGTCGAAGATCAGGTGACCGTAGGTGGATGGATTTACATCTGGGTTCTCAATTCCTTTCCACTGGTCAAGGTATCTGTCGTTGTACCAGTACCAGGCTGTTTTGACTACTGTAGCTGTATAGTAGGTTCTGAAGTCAGGTAGTGTGAGTCCTCCAACTTTATTCTTCTTCAGTAGTGCTTTAGTTATTCATTAGAATTGCCACTCCTGCTCTTTTTTGGTAGTTGTTAGCTTGATATATTTTTTTCCAACCTTTGACTTTTAATAAATTCACATCTTTGTTTCTAAGGTGTGTCTCTTGTAGACAGCATATTGATGGATCCTGTTTTCTTATCCATTCTGTCACCCTCCGTCTCTTTATGGGTGCATTGAGTCCATTTACATTCAGTGTAATTATTGATAGATGTGAGTTTGTTGCTGTCATTTTGCAGTGCTTTTTTTTTGTGGTGCTGAAGTTTTCTTTGTTCTTACTCTCTTGTGCTGAGTTACTTTTGTTTGTGGGTTTTTTTTTTTTCATTTCTTTTGTTTTTGTAGGTTTTGTTTTTTTTTTGAGTATGTTTGTTAACTTTCTTTGTGGTTACCATGAATTTTACCCTTATCTTTCTAAGTTTGAAGCAGTCTACAATCACTTGATATCGCTTTGCCTTCCTCTCCATTAGAAGGTTCTATACCTATGCCGTTTATTCCTTCTTTTATTGTTTTGATGTTGTTGTTATTTACTGATTAACTGCTCTGATTCCTGGTTGTATTTCTTTTGGTTTTGGATAATCCTTGAGAGTTCATTTCCTAGGTTGGTATCTGACTGGTACAGATCCTGTGTCCTAGATTCTGCCTGTGAGCTGAAGTTGTTTGTTCTCAGATCGAAGAACTCCCTTTAATAATTCTTGTAAGTTTGTTTTGGCTTTTACATATTCCCTTAATTTCTGTTTGTCTGGAAATGACCTAATTTCACCATCAAATTTGAACGAGAGTTTTGCAGGATATATTATTCTTGGCTGGCAATTTTTTTCTTTCAAGATTTTATGTATGTCTTCCCATTGCCTTCTTGCCTGCATGGTTTCTGCTGAATAATCTGAGTTTAGTCTTATTGTTTCTCCTCTATATGTGACTTCTTGTTTTTCACGAGCTGTTCTCAGAATTCTTTGTTTGTCTTTGGTTTTGGTGAATGGGATTATGATATGCCTTGGTGATTTTCTTTTGGGGTCTCTCCTATATGGGGTTTGTTGAGCTTCTTGGATAGCCTGCTTTTCATTTTTCATGATATTGGGGAAATTTTCTGTCAGCAGTTCTTCAGTGATCCTGTCTGTGTTTTCTGTTTTCTCCCCCTGTTCTAGAACTTCAATCACTCGTAAATTTTTGCTTTTAATTGTATCACACGTAATTCTCAGGGTCTCTTCATTTTTTTCTTTGTTCTTTTTTCTGAGTTTTCCTCAAACAGAGTTGTATCCAAGTGTTTGTCTTCAATTCCACTGATCCTGTCTTCCACCGTTTCAGATCTGCTCCTCAGCCCTTCTATGACACTGTCCATTTCTGAAATCTTGTTGTTTATCTTTTGGATTTCTAATTGTTGTTTTTGTATAATTTCTAGTTGTGAATTTATTTTGGCATTTTGTTCCTGCATTATTTTCCTGAATTTTTCCAATGTTTTGTCTGTATTTTCCATGAATTTGTCTATTTTTTCCTCATTTTTGTCTGCTTTTTTGCTTCAACTCTTGGATAATTCTGAGTATTAGAGATTTGAATTCCTTATCAGGGAGTTCTAGTGCCTTTTCTTCCACTGGAAAGTCATCAGGTGTTTTATTTTGGATGCCTACTGGAACCATCCTGTCCTGTTTTTGTAAATGTTTTGATGTTGTCTGCTGTCTTCTGGGCATTCAGTAGTTATTTTTCTCGTTTATTGATTATAGGTTTGTTTGTTTCATCCTTTTTTTTTATTGGGCTATGTCTGAGCAGGCAGACTGTGTATTCTTTGTTGTTTGTTTGTCTGTGGGCATGGTATTTTCGCCTCCTTTTCCAATTGGCAGGGTCAGTCACTCAGATATGGTACAGCAGGGCAGGTCTAGCTGAAGAGGAGTTAGGGGATGAGTTGTTTGTGGCACTTACTACAGCCACCAGGGCTGGTCAGTAATCAGTGCAGGGCAGGTTCCAGTAGGTTGTGCCTGTGCTGCTTGGTGGTGTGATGTTAAGCGCATGGTACAGCTAGGCAGGATGGAGGGGGGAGATTTTTATGTGTGGAACTAAGATGGATATGGGAGGGAGGAGAGAGGAACAGGAGTCAAAAATATATAAACAAACAAAAAAGAGTGCTAGGGGAGTTTGCCGTTGGAGTGGAGAGATGACAGACTATGAAATGGAGAAAAACAAAAAGGGGAAGAAGAAGAAAATAGAACAAAAAAGTAAAGAAATGAATCAATAGAAATCAGAAAGGAAAAAGAACAGCAAAGCTCCCAGGGATCCCACCTGTGCGGCTATGAGGTCTGGGGAAGTTGTTCTCAGGTGTTGCCGTATAGCCTGGCTGGAAGGCATAGAGATATTCAGCGCCAGGTATTCAGGGTACAGAAAGAGAAGGAGGGTATAGAGAGACGAGAATCTGAGTAATGAAGAAAGAGAAAAAGGGAAAAAGAGGGAAAAGAAAACAAAACAAATTTAAAAAAACAAGAAAAGCCCCCCAAAAAACAAAAGGAAAAAAAAAACCCACGAGAAAAGAAATGCTCTCAGGGATCCCTCTGCATAGCTGTGCAAGCTGAGGGTGTAGATTCCAAGCCGCTCAGCACCGTCCGGCCAGAACAGGCTCGCAACTCAAGAAAAGGAAAAGAAAACGAACAAACAATTGAAAACAAACAAGAAAAAAAGCCCCAGGATCCCACCAGCATGGCAGCATGGACTGGGAAGCAGTTCCACACTCAAACGGATCTCTGCAGCACCTCAGGAAGAAGCAAAAATGGCACACGGAGCCAGGTATTTGAGTGAAAGGATGGGGACGGGGTTAGAGGTAAGGAAGAAATCAAAAGAAGTGGAAAAAAGCAACACCAGCAGCCAACAAATGGCACTCAGAGAGCCGGCCAGTGAGGGCTGGTGGAATCCAGGCCACCGGTGCTTCCTGGACAAGAGACTGTGGCCATGGGAAGCAGAGGAGGCCAAGTGGGGGTGAAGAAGGGTGGGGGGTGGGAAAGCATATATCGCAAGTTACCAGTTGTTGTCTCCCACTGGAAGGTCCGTGAAGCTGCTTTCTCATGTCCCCTATTTGCTGTTCTCTGATAGGAGTCCAAGCTGGCGGATCCACGCTGCGTTAGCTGATAGGGGACCTCTGCATTAACCTCTCCTCACTCTCCATTCTCTGTCAGTTTTCTCACTCCATTTGGTGCTTGGCTGCGTTTTTTATCTCTTCATTTAATGTTTTAGGGTTTCAGGAGTGCTGTTTTCTCTGTTTGGCTTAGTTTTTCAGATCTTTGCTGTGGAGGGACAGCATGGTACTTCTGCCTAGAGTATCATTTTTCCGGAAGTCTGCAGTGTCTTGCTTTTTATTTTAGGTTTCATAAGCTGCCAGCCCTAGGGTACCAGGTTCTTTCTTCAGACAGGGTAAAATACAATGTCCTCCAGGGGGAGCTCCAGGCCCCCGATTTCACTCTCCCTCTCTCCACCACTCCTTCACACCCCAATCCATACAAAAGCAAAACTCCAACCCCAAAGATGTGTTGTAGATCTGAAGATGTTAAAAAGGACTTTAATTGAGCCACCGTGCTAGGCTGTGGTTTCTTTCCCCAGCTTTCTCCTTCTTGAGAGTCTCTTCCCTCCACATACCAGGTGCAAAGCTGCTCCTGGTAGTGGGGCACTCTTCCCTGAGAGAACATGGGGTGGGCAGTTTAGGCCAACGTCCAGTAGGCCTTAGGAGATGCACGCCAATTCTCCTTTTCTTTGGCAGGCGTTTGCACCATCTTCTGTTGCTATCAGCATGGTACGACAGAGATGACAGAGGCTGAGCACAGAGGACAATGGGAAAGAGGCCTCCCTCCCTTGAATATAGCATAGGGAGGCTCTGCTGCCCAGCCTGGCTCACCAGGGAACCCTACTGGAATTTGGGGTAAAAGTTCAATGAAACAAGTGAACATATTCTGGTCTTGTTCTTGATGCCCGTCTCCCACGTGGACTTCAGAGGGAGGTGGCCGTGGAAAGACCATTTCCTCAATCCCATTTAGACACAATCTATAAATACAATTATCTGGGTTTGTGTTTTCTTAGCTTTAGTCACATTCCAGGCCCGCTGCCTTCCATTTACACCTTGAATTTGGGCATTTTTATAAGTTCTCAGGGTCACATTTATTGGAACTATTTTGAGATCCGAGGGAAGTCATCGCATCCATTTATGTTATATTTTACCAATTTAACTCTCAGAGGGTAATGTTGTACACTCAGAGTTTGCATTTGAAACACCAAACAACTGGAATGGCGCAGGCACAGCCAGTCAGAACAGACGCCAGCTGCAAACAAGCAATAGGGCAGTACTGATACACACAGGCGGAACTTCAGCCTGGCTGGTGTGCATCTGTGTGAGAACCTCATCCACTATTCAATTCCAACTTCTATTCCAGTTCGCTGTAAGGAAATATGTCTTCATGTAACCCTGAGGAAGTGCAGTCAGAGAAATGTTCCATTGAGGTAAAAACACTCTAATATGTGCTGCAGTGGGAAGAAACGAAAAAATAAACAAAAAGCAGTGGTGGTGCCTATTATTATTACTACCTAGGTATGTGTAGCACAAAATGGACCATTCTTTGGTAGAAGCTGATATCTCTATCTGACAGGCAGGATGTGGCCCCTGAGAACCCACTTTTACTTTTAAAAGGACAGGTCCTAAGAGACAGCATCAAGTCTTTAGCTGACAAAGAATTGTTGCTTTTACCTTCTGATTATTCACTCTAGAAAGCTCCAAAAATATATTTCCTAAACCTTATGACTACAGCCTTCTGCTAGAGCAACGTAGGCTACCAGAGGTCAAAAATATACCTTTTGGTTTAAACGTCTTTGAACTTTCTGAAGATTAGCAAACTGCTCACTGTATATGACCTAAAGTACTAAGTTGGGTATTTTTAACACGCATTAGTCAATGGCAACTCTTGGCAAAATATGACACACCACTTGCAGCTCTACTAAAACCAAACCAAATCCACTGCCCTCCAGTTGATTGCGACTCATGATGATCCCATGTGTTACAGAGTAGAATTACTCCATAGGATTTTCTTGGTTGTAATCTTTATGGAAGCAGATTGCCAGACCTTTCTTCCACATCATCACTGGGTGGGCTCGAACCACCAACCTTTAGGTTAGTAGTTGAGTGCAAACTGCTTGCACCACTCAGGGACCTGCAGCTCTACTAGACATGTGAACTATCAGAAGGAAAAAGAGAACTATGACATGAGAGTTGTTTCAAGGAGTCATGAGTAATAGCAGACAAACAGCATTGGAAAAGAGGGCCTGGTCAGGAAGGGGCAGCCGAGAGCCCCCACTGGAGAGATTCTGTTGGTTCATTATGATGCCCAGGAGCAAGCCAGCTTCTAATTCGGAAGAACAAAATAAAGTGCCCTACTCTACAGAAGGGAAAACAAAATCTTCCAACTTATCTCAATTTCAGTTAAGTGCTTTAGAGGAGTTTTCTGCTGGAAATGAATAAAGTCTACTTTATATGAATTGGTTCAGTGGTCTCCTCAATTGGAACATTTCTGTTGCGTAAAGTCTGAGATGACTGCTACTGGAGAAAATTTCCACTCTGTATTTCTTTAGACTTGAGAGCCCATAAAGAGTATGAAGCACCTTTTCTCCTCTCCCATCCCCTCTTTCCTTAAGGTGCTTATTTTTGGCTCTCATTTTGTGGGTTCAAGGACAGCTCTGTAGAAGGTTTTGAAAAGCCTCACTTCAAAATTCTAAATCTCCTAACCCAGCACTGTTCAAAATATGTCTATAGTTCACTGCTGTTTCACAAACTGGTTCTTATCAGTCCATGACAAGATTCACACAGAAATTGAGAGTAAGTTTTTAAGAAATTTTTTCAACAAGTTTGTCACAATAATTTAAATCTGTTGATGTTAGTCACAAAAAATATTGGCTTGTATTTTATGCATTGGTCCACAAAGAGTTAGGAATTTTTGAAAATTGGTTTTCTTCACTCTAGATAGTTTGAGAAACACTGTCCTGACCAATTCCCTGTGCCTTGCTCCTGATCCATAATTATGTGATGTTTGATTCTCCCCTTCTGATTAGCAGTGCCCAGAGTGCTAAATTAGATATGACATCTGATAAAAATAATCTGTCACCTATCACTGGCATAACGTTGTTTGTGTTTTACCTTTGAAAGTGCTATCACATATTAGCTCATTGTATGTTTCTAAACTTATGAGATAGGAAATAAAATATTATCTACATTTTTGGGGGGTTGATTCAGCTGAGCCCAGAGATACAGTGGTCTCTGAGATTGCACAGCTGAGCTGACAAGCTGGAGAGGCCCAGCAGAGAACAGAAAGGCTATTTATGGGATGAGTGACCATGAGGAAACTGCTTCATCTCTCTGAGGTTGATTTTTCTTATCTGAAGCAAGCAGACAATGATATATACCTTGCAGTTTGAAGGCTTGTAGTTGTTGTTGTTAGGTGCTGTAGGGTCAGTTCTGACTCATAGCAACTTTATATGTATCAGAACATTGCCCAGTCCCACACCATCCTCACATGCTATATTTGAGCCCATTGTTGGAGCCACTGTATCAATCCATCTCGTTGAGAGTCTCCCTCTTTTCCTCTGACCCTCTGCTTTGTCAAGCATGATGTCCTTCCCCTGCGATTGTTCCCTCCGGATGACATGCCCAAAGCAAATGAGACAGTCTCACTCTCCTCACTTCTAAGGAGCATTCTGGATGTACTCCCTCCAGGACTGATTTGTTCATTCTTCTGGAAGTCCACAGTATATTCAATATCCTCTACCAACACCATAATCTGAATTCATTCATGTTTTTCCAGTCTTCCTTTTTCATTGTCCAGCTTTCGCGTGCATATGAAGCAAATGAAAATACCATGGCTTGGGTCAGGGACAACTTAGTCATAAAAATGACATTTTTGCTTTTCAAGATGGAGTAAACACTCAAAAATTTAAGTATCCTTTGTCCTTGTTAAAGATCTGTTCAGTAGAACTCAAGTAAAACCATGGCATCATACAAAAGTAGGATAGTTTTTCCAAGCCCTGGGGCAAAATAAACATTCAGTCAGTTGAACGAATGACTGAATGAATGAGCACAGGTTTTCTTTTCTGTCATGAGTTCTTTCTACTGTACATAGCACTTACCCAAGACGAATATAACCTAGCAAATCCTTTTTCTTCTTACTGTATTATTTTGGATACAGTAAATGTAATAATTGATTCTTGGCCATTGCTTCTGGGTGATTTTCAGGCGTTGTTCCCATAGGTCCCTGAATGGTGCAAGTGGAAAGATTGTCAGTTTGAACCCACACGGAGGCACCGTGAATGAAAGGCCTGGTGATCTGCTTCTGTGAAGATTACAGCAGAGAAAACCCTATGGAGCAATTCTACTCTGTAACTCATGGGGTCACCATGAATCGGGGGCTCAGAGATTTTCAAACTGATTTTAATCAAAGAACTTTTTTTCTTCAAAAAGACTACACAGAGTTCCATTGTTTAAAGCAAATGATATCTGGATGACAAATACAGGGTGGTGTGGTTCCCAACTCACTCAGCCTCCTCTATGTCCCAGAATAGCTCCTGAGACACTTCCTCAGATTCTGGGCTCCACGGAGCACAGTCTGAAACTACTGTCTTTTCTAATAGTGCACAGTATGAACACCTGCCAGTAGCAACAGGTTTAACCAAAGTGACTAGAACCAACAAGAATTTGGTAAGTCAGAAAAAAATAAAGGCAAGTGCACAGATTTTTAGGAACATAGCTAACCAAAACCAAGCCGGTTGCCTTTGAATTGGCCCCAGACTCATGGCGACCCCATGTATTACAGAATAGAACTGCTCCATAGGGTTTTCTCTGCTATAATCTTCACAGAAGCAGATCACCAGGCCTTTCATTCACGGTGCCTCTGTGTGGGTTCAAACTGACAATCTTTCAGTTAGTAGTTTAGTGCAAACCACTTGCACTATTCAGGGACCTATGGGAACAATGCCTGAAAATTGCCCAGAAATGATGGCCAAGAATCAATTATTACATTTACCTGTAGTCCAACCTGTAGTGAGTTATCCATAACATTTTGTTGTTCCACTCTATTATGTTTTTTACTTGTTTTGAAAGAAATGCACAATTTCCTGTTGGGTACTGTGGTTTAAGTTGTTTGGTTGGTTTTCTAATCATCCAGGCCCAGCTTTCCTCACGTTCAAAGACAGGAAAACACAAGAAAGCAATGAAGTTACAAACCTCCTGATATTAACCCTGCCGTGCAAGATTCAGAAGGGTGAGGCAGCTGTGGAAGTACTAACCTCATCAGTCAGAGGATGTGCACTTCTGGAGAAGTGGAGCGGGGCCTCTGCTGCAAAGAAAGTTGAAAGAACCTGCCAAAGCCTCAGATCAGGTGCTAGGTGGGAGGCTGGAGGCCCCAGCAAGTAGACTTGCCCAGGATATAGCAGCTGACTGCATGGCTGCTTCTGTGACCAGACTTGGGTAAATGAGGAGCCTGAAAAGGGAGAGTCCCAAAGGGTCCCATCCACAACTCAAAGTGGGTACACGTGCCCCTTGGGTGCATTGTTAAGATGAAAAGCTTAGTCTTAGCCTTACTGAGTTCACGGAAAGGATGGGACATGCAATTAATTCTTGAGCATGGCGAAAGATTGAAAGGATCACAGTCTTTTGTCCTGGTGTTCCTGGTCCAATTCCCTCATCAGTGTGGCAGACAGATCCCTCTTCCATGCTGAAAACCTTAGTTTGGTTTGAATTAGTGACTGCTTTTTTAGTTGGTTAGTTTGTTTTGTTCTCCAAGATGTGGAGCGCAGTTCTACTCTGACACAAATGGGGCCACCATGAGTCGGAGTCAACTCAACAGCAACTGGTTTGGTTCTTATTCCAAGATGATCAGTTCTGGGTGGTGCAAATGTTAACTAAAAGGTTGCAAGTTTATATCCACCCAGAGGTGACTCAGAAGAAAGGCCTAGAGACCTACTTCCAAAAAATCAGCCACTGAAAACCCTATGGACCACAATTCTACTCTGACACATGTTGGGTCGCCATGAGTCAGAGTCGACTCCAAGGCAACTGGACTGGTGTTCCAAGATACTGTCATTCCATTTGTCCTTACCTATAGGTTTCTCTCTCTCTGTGTTAATTGAGGAAACTTTAATGTGTAAGTTGGAGGATTTTTATCTCACTATAAACCTGTCTTTTTGGGTTCTGGAGAAAATGGAGGAGGCTGGTGAAAGGACACAAAATGCTTTAAAGAATCTAGAAGGACATCTCTTCAATGTATTAAGTAGCAGTTATCATTTGTCCTCAGTTCCAGAGATCTTTTCTCTTCAAATCACGTAGACTTGTGCATCTTAGAGGAAAGCTGCACAAAGCGACTTGTGAGACAGTACCAGATAATATTTGATTTAGATGATTTAGAAGATGAGATGTTGGACTTGGAGCCAATTGAAGACTTTTAGAATGATATGTGGTGTGAATGCATTTTGCAAGTGGCAAGGACATAAATTTTGAGGGGCTAAAGAGTGGAATGTCATGGATTGAATTGTGTCCCCCAAAATATGTGCAACTAGGGTACTAGGCCACGATTCCCAGTATTGTGTGGTTGTCCTCCCTCCATTTTGTGATCTGATGTAATTATTCTCCATTTTGTGATGTACTGTAAATCCTGATCTCTACGTGTTAATGAGCCAGGATCAGTTTATGTCAATGAGGATTAAGTTATGTTTGTTATGTTAATGAGGGAGGATTAGGGTGGGATGCAACACCATTACTCAGGTTACAGCCCTGATTCAATGTAAGGGGAGTTTCCCTGGGGTGTGACCTGCATCACCTTTTATCTTACAAGAGATAAAAGGAGAGAGAAGCAAGTAGAGAGAGAGGGACCTCAGTACCACAAAGAAAGAAGAGCCGGGAGTGGAACGTGTCCTTAGGACCTGGGATCCCTGTGCTGAGAACCTCCTAGACCCAGGGGAAAATTGATGCCAAGACACATGGAGATCTCCAAGGGACTCCAGGCCCATAAGTGTTGAAAGGAAACAAGGACCTTCCCCTATAGCTGACAGAGTGAGAAAGATTTCCCCTTGAGCTTGTGTGCCCAAAATTCGGGCTTCTAACCTCCTAAGCTGTGAGCGAATACATTTCTGTTTGTTAAAGCCATCCACTTGTGGTATTTCTGTGTTACTGGCACTAGATAACTAAGACAGAATTTGGTTTATGATTGAAATTCAATACCAACAAGAAGAGATGGGAGTGGAGTGTGGCCTTTGGACCCAGGGTCCCTGTGCTAAGAACTTCCTAGAACCAGGAGACACACAGAGAGAGCTGTAACACTGGAGATGGCACAAGAGGGAGAGAAGTAGCAGCAGAGAAACAGCGGCAGCAGAACCAGGAGACAGGCAAGAGACAGCACAGGAGCCAACCCATGGAGTGGAGCTAGAGAAAGCTGAGTGCCTTTGGACAGGAGGCTTCCTGGCAGAGTTGTGTGCCTCTGGGCACTTATCAGCCAAGCTAAAGAGCTTTGTAACACTTGCCCAAGCAGGGCAGAGGCCGGGCCCTGGGGTCGAGGAGCCAAGGGCCAGAGAGAGGCCTGCCTGCAGAACACCACAGAGAAGAGGCTGTCCTGATTGACAGGGACCTTCCTCCAGAGCCAACAGAGAAAGCAAGCCTTCCCCATGAGCCAGCACCCTGAATTCGGACTTCTAGCCTCCTAGACTGTGAGAAAATAAATTTCTGTTTGTTAAAGCCATCCATTTGTGGTATTTCTGTCATAGCAGCACTAAATACCAAGACAGAATTTGGTTCTGATTACCACATAATTTTCATCTAGAACAATTTCAGAGCAGTTTGCAAGATCTGTATCATTTTCTAGCTATGGGTTAGGAATGAAACAAAAATACTTCTTCAATAGCAGTTTAAAGAGAGATAGCCTGAATATTTCACACAATAACTTGAAAAAAAATATGTTTGAACATCCATTCTGATGTTGGTAAAGGGGTCTGGTAAATAGGTCCTTAATTTGAAGCCATTGGATATTTTACTGAGATTCTGGGAGGGGCTGGATAGTTTTTTGTTTTTTTTTTTTTCCATTTTACATATAGGGGAAATTTAGGCCCAGAAATGTTAAAGGCTGCTGTAAATTCTACAACAAAACCTCAATTTTCCAGATAGCTAACCCTTGACCTATTCACTAGGTCAAGCCTTCATTCTGATGGGACTTTTTCTTTTTTTTTTTAGTGTTTCATTTTTTCCCACACAAAAATTTATACATACACTGTTATGTGACTTTAATTGCTCTCGCATACTGTGACAGCACACTCCTCCTTTCCACTCTTGATTCCCCATGTCCATTCAGTCACCTCCTAACCCTCTCTGCCTTCCCATCTCACCTCCAGACAGAAGCTGCCCATTTAGTCTCTTGTATCTACTTGAGCTAAGAGGCACACTCCTCATGAGTATCCCTTTATGTCCCACGGTCCAGTCCAATATCTGTCTGAAGAGTTGGCCTCAGAAATTATTTTAGTTCTGGGCTGATAGAGAATCCAGGGGCCATGCTTTCCGGGGTACTTCCAGTCTCAGTCAGACCATTAAGTGTGGTCTTCTTACTAGAATTTGAGTTCTGCACCCCACCTTTCTCCTGCTCCATCTAGGACTCTCTGTTGTGTTCCCTGTCAGGGAGGTCATTGGTGGTAGCCGGGCACTATCTAGTTCTTCTGGTCTCAGTCTGATGAAGTCTCTGGTTTATGTGGCCCTTTCTGTCTCATGGGCTACTACTTTGCTTGTGTCTTTGGTGTTCTTCATTCTCCTTTGCTCCAGGTAGTTGGGACCAATTGATGCATCTTAGATGGCTGCTTGCAAGCTTTTAAGACCCCAGATGCCACTCACCAAACTAGGATGCAGAACATTTTCTTAATAAGCTTTGTTATGCCAATTGACCTAGATGTCCCCTGAAAGCATGGTCCCCAGGCCCCTACCCTTGCTAGTCTATCCCTCAAAGAGTTTGATTGTATTCAGGAAACTTCTTAGCTTTGGTTTAGTCCAGCTGTGCTGAGTTCCCCTGTCATCTGATGGGATTTTTTGCAGAAGTGAGAGTTAGATGCCTTTCAAAGCATTAAATTTTCTGCGCCCACTTAGAGAATTAAAAAGCAGGTAAAATTAGACGTAGTCCAGGGCTAAGCAAACTGAACCACCTTTCAGTGTTCTGGGATTTCCAAACCAAATCTACGCTGTCCACGCATTTTCTGCCACCCACAATATTATGTTTTGAGAGAAACAGCTTTTTTTCTTTTGGATTTTAACCTTATAATTTTTTTTTATTGTACTTTAGATGAAGGTTTACAGAACAAATAGTTTCTCATTAAACAGTTAGTACACATATTGCCCTATGACAATGGTTAACAACCCCATCACATGTCAACACTGTCCCTTCTCAACTTTGGGTTCCCTATTACCAGCTTTCCTGTCCCCTCCTGCCTTCTAGTCCTTGTCCCTGGACTGTTGTGCCCCATTAGTCTCGTTCTGTTTTATGGGGCTGGAAACAGCTTTTTAAACATTAGCTGCCCCTTTGGATTACTCTTCTTTCAACTAGAAGATTGCATATGAACTTTATGAAGACTCCGGATGCAGCTAGCCCTAGAGCTGAGAGTGTTAGAATCTACCAATACATTTGACTATGATTGCCTACCCTGGAAAAGATGACATAGGTGAAAGAGAGAGATGACATGGATGAAAGAGAGATGATAAAGTGTTCATTTCCATACACATAGCCAGAAGATGAAGACTAGGAGGAGATGGTGGACTGCTTGGTGAAACACCTTGCGTGGAAGTGAAGTGTCTGTTGGGCAGTTGTTAGCCTAAGGGCAAGCACACCCAAGTGGGGCAAAGAGGAAATCTATGCAGATAGTGTGAGGTTTACTTTTGTTATCCCAGGCTGGGAAAGGAGCCAGGAAAGGCAGGAGTAAGCTGAAGTGTCCTCAGCTAGAGTGAAATGACCCAAGTTGTGAATCATGGTACAAATGTTTGATCTTGATCACATCAAAGGATTCATAAATTGTTGATGAAAGCCTAGAATTGTCTTGGGATCAAAGGAAGGTGGGAGCTTTGGGATTCCCCTTGGCACTTATGCTCCTCTCCTCATGACTCCACAAAGACAGATCAGTCTCTGAAGTCAGCAAGATGCGTTTTGCCAAAATGAACTCATCTCGAACAATAATGGGTGTGAACCCCAAAATTGTGATTTTATAATGATTTTACACAGTCACTATGAAAAATCTGATAGTTATACAACAGAGGCCAACCAGGGTTTATTCTGTTAAATTTCAGTTTTTAAAACAAGAATTGTAATTAGGAGTCTTTTCATAAGTAACTCAATATCCTTCCTACCGAATTGTTTTAAAACTATTGAAATATCTCTGTTGTCTGTGTCTAATTATCTCAGTGGGTTAAGGCCATGGACTAATTCAGTCAAGGTCAAAAGTCTGATCTCAAAAGTTCAGCTGGCCTTTCTCCATCCTACGTCACTGCTAGGATAATTAAGAGCTGCCTGAACCTAAAATATGTGTAGATTTTTGTCCCTTTCTTATTGATGGGAAACCCTGGTGGTGTAGCAGTTAAGAGCTATGGCCACTAACCAAAAGGTTGGCAGTTTGAATCCACCAGGTGCTGCTTGGAAACTCTATGGGGCAGTTCTACTCTGTCCTGTAGGGTCGCTATGAGTCGGAATAGACTCGACGGCAACGAGTTTCGGTTTGATTTTCTTACTGATGTGACCTACTATGGCCAGCAGTCTCATAATCAACACCCATAATTCTAGCAGAAGTTTTGTTTATGGATTCATTCAATAAATATTTATTGAGCTATACAGTAGGCACCATGCCCGGTAATGGGGATTAGCAGATGAATAAGAGAAAAGGAGCAAACATTTGAAAGTCTAGGCTGCTCCAGGCATTATGCCAACTAATTTACACAAGATAAAAGGAACAACCAGAACAGAAATAATTACAATGCCCACGCATTGTGAAGAATTTAAGCAATGTCGCTGAACAACTTGTGCTGAAATTATTGAATAGGAACATAAAATGCCGTGTAAATCTTCACCAGAAACACAATAAAATATTATTTTAAAAAAATAGTATAAGATTGGGTAAAAATGCATAGAAAGATGGGTAGCATTGAGATAACTGTTACCTGTACAGTTCTTACAACTTCCCTGTATGTTTGAAATTTTTTGCAATGAATGTTGGGAAACAATAAAAAGAAAATTTACATAAGATAGCTCTTTTCATTCTAAAACAACTATGCTGTGTAGACATCATTGACTCCTTGAATTTTTTTCTTTAAAAATATAATTTACTATTTTGAAAGCTATAAAAATAATACAGGCTTATTATTTAAAAAAAACACAAAATATGGAAAGGTACAAAAAAGAAAATTTAAATCATCCATAACAGCAACATTGGAGAGAATTACTATTAACTTGGGGAATCTTTTCTGTATGTGTGGGTTATGACTGTTCTGTACTTAAAAAGTTATAGTTGTGTCAAGAGGAGATGTATTTTTTGGCAGACTCACTAATGGGAATCAGGAACTAAAGGCTTAAAGCTAACTTTGCTGTTTGTATGAGGCTTTGTGAGATTCTTGTCCTTCCCACCCTCATCCCCCACTTCATCTTCATGGCGACAATTCCTCACCCTCCTTTAAGTCTAAGGAAATACCATTTCTTCGGGGAGCTCTTTCCAGACGCTCCTCCTGTACATCCACAAACCAGTCAGGTTTCCCATTCTGAGCTCCTGTGGCACACTGACTTCTCCTGCGCGGCAGGAGTTCAGGGTAGAGAGACCAGAGACTATGAAAGTGGGCTAGGTGTCTCTGCTATAAATACTGACAGTATGTTGATGGGGCACAGCGTGAGTGAAGGGCTTCCCAGGATGAGGACAATATGGATGGGGCACAGTGTGAGAGAAGGGCGTCCTAGGATGAGGACAATGTGGATGGGGCACAGTGTGAGTCAAGGGCGTCCCAGGAAGAGGACAGTGTGGATGGGGCACAGAGTGAGTGAAGGGCGTCCTAGGATGAGGACAATGTGGTGCAGACAATCAGTGTGGATTGACACAGTGGCTGCAACAATGGGCTCAAGCATAACCATGATTGTGAGGTTGGCACAGGACTGGGCAGTGTTTCATTCTGTTGTACATAGAGTCACTATGAGTTGAAACTGATTGGACGGCACTTAACAACAACATGAATTTCACAATATGAATGCACACAAAAAACGAACCTGAAATTAGCCCTTAAAATCATATTAAAGAATGCATAAAGGTGTTCAAATAAAAGAATATCTGAAAATAACTATAATATTCATAATCTCATGAAGTAACTCAAACATTTTATCAAAGGTTCAGCAACAGAGAGAACTTTGAAACTTCCTGGAATTGGGAGATGTGGGAAAGAAGAAATCTCTGATTTCTGGAGAAATGATTAGGACCTTTTTTTCCTAAGGAATTCATTGAACGGAGTAGCTTTGAAAAGCTTTTTTTGAATGATACCTTTTACTTGCTGGCTTCTTTCCAAACCAGATGAGACATACCAATTGAGAAGATTCAAATCTTCTGCTTAGACTCTTCCTGTATGTGTAGTAAGGAGATGCAATCTCTTTATGAGTTCAGCCTTCCCTGCCATTGTTTGACGTGGTGGCTTTAAGCAGTGGGTGAACTGACAGAGCCTTTGAGACTATCTAGTCCAGCTCCACCATTTTGCTGCTGAGGAAAACGAGGGGACTACTTGCTTGAGCACACATGCTGGTCACTGGCAGCTAGAACCCAGGCCTCTGGCCTCCCTATCCCTGCAGTGTCCTTTCCTTGAACTACACAGTCTCCTAGGGTGAGCTGTGTTTGTGTGTGCTTTGGGACAGGAGAGTGAGGCAATCCCCAGGATTTGAGACTGATCGATCACTTATGTGACCACCATTAGGCCAACAAGACCCAGACTTCCATGCACCCCAGAGAGCCAAAAATAAATGATGTTCTAGCACAGAAATGTGGTTAAGAGCTCAGCTGCTATCCAAGAGGTCAGCAGTTCGAATCCACCAGGTGCTCATTGGAAGCCCTATGGGGCAGTTCTACTCTGCCCTATAGGGTCGCTATGAGTCAGAATTGACTTGATGGCAGTGCGTTGGTGTCTTAGTTATCTAGTGCTGCCATAACAGAAATACCACAAGTGGATGGTTTTAATGAAGAGAAGTTTATTTCCTCATACTCAAAGTAGGCTAAAAGTCCAAATTCAGGGTGTCAGCTCCAAGGGAAAGCTCTCTCTCTCTGTTGGCCTTCTTCTCTTCGGTGTTCCCCCGGACTAGGAGCTTCTCTGTGCAGGGACCCAGGTCCAAAGGACGCACTCTGCTCCTCTGCTCCCGGCACTGCTTTCTTGATGATATGAGCTCCCCCGTCTCACTGCTCACTTCTCTCTTTTATATCTCAAGAGATTGCCTCAGGACACAATCCAGTCTTGTAGATCAGGTCCTGCCTTACTAAAAGAACTGCCACCCATCCTCCCTCATTAACATCATAGAGGCAGGTTTACAACATACAGGAAAATCACACAGTACCAGGAATCATGGCCTAGCCAAATTGATACACACATTTTTTGGGGGACATAATTCAAACCATGACAGTTGGGTTTTCTTTTTAGCACAGAAATGAGAAGGCTGGAAATGATCCCAGCTTCCAACCTGTGAAAGAGTTACTCATAGCCTGAAGGAACTCAGATCTGGAATCCACTATCCTAAAAAGAAAAAAAAAAAAAGCAACAGGAAAGAGATCTACAATCACAGTAGTACTTTACTTAAATTGAATTTACAGAATTGGGCCTGCATCAAATCAACAAATTTTCCTTCTTCCTTAGAGAGTATTTTGAGAATATCAGTAATAATAGATAAAAGTGATAACAGACAAAAAAAAAGGAAGACCTCCCCAAACACATGTATACATTACACACTGTTATGAATTGAATTATTTCCCCCAAAAAACATATATTAGAGTCCTAACCCCTGCACTGATGAATGTGACCTTGTTTGAAGAAATACGGTTCTTCTTTGCAGATGTTACCAGTTAAGGAAACCATATCAGAGTAAAGTGAGTTCTAATCCTAGTCCCTTTTTAGCGGTGTTTGATAAAAGAGAAAGACAAACACAGAAACAAGGTCACACACACAGAAGACAGATGCCACGTGACAGTGGAAGCACACGTGTCTGTAAGCAGCAAAGGGTGCCAAGGATTGCTGGCAGCCACCAGAAGCAGGAGAGAGGCCTGGGATAGTTCCTCTGTGAAAGCCCTCAGAAGGAATTGACATGGCCAATATCCTGACTTGGACTTCTAGCCTCCACAACTGTTAGAACATAAATTTCTGTTCTTCAAAAGGCACCCACCTCATGGTATTTTGCTATGGCAACTCTAGGAAATTAAGACACATATGTACACGTTTCCCATTAAATTAAAAAAGAAGACAAGATATAGAAACCAGACTTGGTACAATGCCTACTGCACGTCAGTTGCTGTTCTAAGCTTTGTGGATAGAGACAAATAAGGCATGAGCTCTGCCTACTGGTGGTGGAATAGCAGGGAAGGCAATGTAAGTGTCTCCATTTCATAGGGGGCAAGATATGGAAGCCAGGCAACTGGAAGAAATAGCTGGGGCCATTGACTGCTTCAGTTACATTCTGGGGGAATGTTGAATTGCAGATGGAACTCTTGTTAAACATTCAAAGAATGTAGGCCCTCCAAATACGGATTTAATGAAGATGAATATACATGAAACCAATATATAATGAAGGGCAGAGCACCAAACCACGGTCTTCTGGGTTGAGGGGAAGTAGAGAGGCAAAAGAATGTCACCCCCACCACCACCTCTGCCCCCACCCCGGGAATTTCAAATAGAAGTGAAACTGGGCCATATGCCTTGCCAGCTCAGCCTTGGAGCTCAGCACATCTGAGCTCTGGCTTTTTATGAAGAAAAGCAAGGAACAATGTAATCCTCATAGCCTTTGGGTCACAAAGATCCTCAAATCCACTCCCAATCTGTTGGGTGCTAATCTGAGTTGAACATTCCGTCCTTCTTTCCAGAAAGTCTTCCCAGAGTAACCCAACCCTTCCTCCACACTGCCAACTCAGCCCGGACTTCTGCACGCCTCTCAGTTGGAATTCCATTGTGCACACATCTGTCAGACTGGTTTGTTCCCAATTAATTTAGAAATGTTTGACAAAAATCTGACTCTAGGTATGTACTGGTCAGTCGCCTGCAGTGCTTTGCCCTGTGAGCGTTCATGTACAAGTGTGGCTTCATATATAAAACCTCTGAGGAAAGCTGGCCTCCACAGGGTAGGGGGTTGTTGAATCTTCTAAAACTACAGCTGTAATACAAACGTGGAGGTAGTAAGGGTTGAGGGAGACAAAGGGTAAAAGAGAACATTCTTCATAACTTAAAGAGTCCTAAGAAAGTTATTCCCACTCCCGTCTGTCAGTCTGTTGTACTGTGGTGGCTTGCGTGTTGCTGTGATGCTGGAAGCTGTGACACCAGTATTTCAAATACCAGCAGGGTCACCCACAGTGAATGGGTTTCAGCAGAGTTTCCAGACTAAGACAGGCTAGGAAGAAAGGCCTGGTGATCTACTTCTAAAAATTAGCAAATTAAAACCTTATGGAACACAATAAAATATCATCTGACTCATTTGCTTTGGACACATCATCAAGAGAGATCAGTCGCTAGAGGAGCACATCATGTGTGGTAATGCAGAGGGCCAACGAGGGCATGAGAGACCTTCAGTGAGATAGACGGGCACAATAGCCGCGATGACGGACTGGAACATGCCGGTGACTGTGAGGATGTCGCAGGACCAGGCAACGTTTCATTCTGTTGTACACAAGGTTGCTGTGAGTCAGTGCTGACTCAACAGCAGCTGACAACAACAAGGAACCTGTTTACATCGCATATTTTTAGTCTATCATATGATTGTAACCCGTATAAAATGAGGCCTGGCTGCTCTTCCTTTGAAGCCAGGTGCAGGCAAGTGTCACATTTAAACCACATCACTGTGACTCAAGAGCTTTCACAAATTTACTAGATCTTTATTGTGATTTCCTTAAAGCCTTCTAAAAACTCTCTAATGACATCTTTCCTTCTCACCAAGTTTTATATCACCAGGGGCAATTTCCCTCAAGTTTTGGTAAATAAAACCCTCCATACTACACAGCAATAAAGAACGATGAAGAATCTGTGAAACATCTCACAACATGGATGAATCTGGAGAGTATTATGCTGAGTGAAATAGGTCAATCACAAAAGGACAAATACTGTATGAGAACTACTATAAAAACTCATGAAAATGTTTACATGAGAAAGAATCTTTGATGGCTATGAAGGAAGGGGAGTGGGGAGGGAAAAACACTAACTAGATAGTAGATAAGTGGTAACTTGGGTGAAGGTAAGACAGCACCCAATACTGGGGAAGTCAGCACAACTTGACCAGGGCAAAGACAGCAGCTTCACAGACACATCCAAACACACTGAGGGACAGAGCTACTGGGCTGAGGGCTGGGGACTATTGTCTTGGGCGATATCTAGCTCAGTTGGCACGACAGAGTCTATAAAGAAAATGTTCTACATCCAACTGTGGTAAGTGGCGTCCGGGGTCTTAAAAGCTGCAATTGGTCATCTAAGATACTTCTACTGGTTCCATTCTGGCTGGAGCAAAGGAGAATGAAGAAAACCAAAGACACAAGGGAAAGATTAGTCCAAAGGACTAATGGACCACAGCTACCATAACCTCTACCAGATGGCCCAGAACAACTAGATGATGCCGGTTACTACCATAGACTGCTCTGGCAGGGACCACAATAGAGGGTCCCAGACAGAGCTGGAGAAAACTGCAGAACAAAATTCTAATTCACAAAAAAAAAAAAAAAAAAAAAAAAAGGCTTGCTGATCTGACAGAGATTGGAGAAACCCTGAGAGTATGGCCCCCGGACACCCTTTTAACTCAATAGTGAAGTCACTCCTAAGGTTCACTCTTTAGCCAAAGATTAGACAGTTCTATAGAGCCAACAATAACACACGTGAGGGACATGCTTCATGGTTCAATCATGTATACGACACCAGTAGGCGTACCAGCCCAAAAGCAAAGACGAGAAGGCAGGAAAGGATAGAAAAACTGTACAAACAGAAACAGTGAATCCGAGGTGGAGAATGGAGAGTGTCGACATATTGGGGGGGTTGTCAACCAATGTCATAAAACAATTTGTGTATTCACTGTTTAATGAAAAACTAATTTGCTTTGTGAACTTTTGCCTAAAACAAAAACAACAACAACAACAACAAAAAATCCTCCATCTAGTTATATACTCATATGTTGAAGAACAGTTTGACATTACAAAGGGAATCCAGGTAAATTATCTCACTGTTTAGTTCAATGCAGATTTACTGAGCACATGCTGTGCACTAGTCACTGTTGTAAGCTTTGTAGGTACAAAGGAAAATAAGACATATTGGGGAAGAAACAGCAGGGTAGCCTATTTATAACTGTCTCTGTTTCTAAGGCAAGGATATACTCAGCAATTGTTTTAGCTGCCATCAAGCCAGCTCCAATTCATGGCGACCTTACGTGTGACAGAACGAAATACTCCCTGGTCCTGTTTCATTTTCACTATCGTTAAAACCAAAAACCCAAACCATTGCCATCGAGTTGATTCTGATTCATAGGGACCCCATAGGACAGAGTAGAACTGCCCCATAGTGTTTCCAAGGAGTGCCTGGTAGATTCGAACTGCCGACTTTTTGATTAGCAGCCATAGCTCTTAACCACTGAGCCACCAGGGTTTCCCCATGATCGTTGGTATGAGTCTACTGTTGTGGTCACTGTGTATTTTGAGTGCCTTCCAACCTAGAAGACTTATCTTCTAGCAGTATATCAGACGATAGTCTGTTGTGATCCATAAGGTTTTCATTGGCTAATTTTCAGAAGTAGATCACCAGGCCTTCATTCCTAGTCTGTCTTAGTCTGGAAGTCCTTTTGAAATCTGTCCACCATGGGTGACCCCGCTGGTACTTGAAATCCCAGTGGCATAGCTTCCAGCATGATAGCAACGTGCAAGCCAGAGTAGCACGACAAACTGACCGAGGGTGGTAGACTCAGAGTAAAGGGAGTTCATATGGCTAGTGGTAATGGCAGATGAACTGGACCCAGTTCTAACTCTTGTATCATTACTCTCTAGTTGTATACCTAAGAGTTTGTTTTGCAAAGATTGAGAAAACTGAGCCAGCTGAGAAAAAAAAAAAATTTTTTTTTAGTTATATTCACTGAGAATTCCTATAACAACTACAGTTAGCTGGAATTTTTAGATGACTTTCGTATGGGTCTTTAGTCAATTGCTGCTCTATAGTGTTACTGGCCAACAGCACTTTCTGCAATGATGGAAATGTTCCGTGTTGTCCAGTGTGGTAGTTACTAGCCACGTGCAGAAATCGAGCACTCGAAAAGTGGTTAGTACAACTGAGAAATTGATTTTGTTTTATTTAAATTTAAATTTAATAGACACACTTGGCTACTGGCAATTGTATTAGGCAGTACAGTGTGCAAATCAAGGAAACGCTGGGGATGAGCAACAAATCTTACGCCTTTTACTGGAGGAGGAAGAGAATATTTTCCTATTAGGCGTTCTTGTTGTTAGCTGTCTTCCAGTCAGCCTCCGACTCCTAGTGACCCTGTGCTCAGCTGAATTAAATGCTGCCCGGTCCTGTGCCATCCCCAAGACTGGTTGCAGATCATTTTGATACACAGGGTTTTCAGAAGTAGACTGCCAAGCCTTTCTTCCTAGTCTGTTTTAGTCGGGAAGCTCAACTGAAACCTGTTCAGCATCATAGCAACAAATAAGCCTCCATGGACGGATGGGTATTGACTGCACATGAGGTGCATTGGCTGGGAATTGAAATCAGGTCTGCTGCATGGAAGGCGAGAATTCTAACCCGCAGCCACCACTGCCTCGCCTTTAACAGACAGAAAAGGCTATTTTGTGGGAGTGGAGGTGAAAGTGCAATAGAAAGAGAAAGAACAAAGGTGCTGTCAGGCAGAGCCCAGAAGGATACAGCCTTTCTCAAAATGAATGAAACGAACAGGGAGGTGATTGCCATCCCATATGCTGACCACTGGAGGGGATGAATCTTCCCTCCGCCCCCCGCCAGGAATGCAGTGATGCTCGCAGCAGTGGGGAAAATAGGCTTGTGCTCACAGAGGTCTTTCTAAATGAAACGGCTTGGCTACTTTTATCCGTTGAAGCCCAGACATATTACTGAATATTAATAAGCTTTGTGGTCTGAAATGAACTGGTTGAACGTGGGAGGGAGATATTCATTTTCCTCTTAATATGCAGCAAGCAAACCTGAGCATCCCATGCTCTCTCTGCAAAGAGTTCAGCCCTTAAAGACTCAGGTGTCGGTTCCACAGATGGTAAAGCGTTCCTTTTCCATCACTAACTCTCATAACCCTCTGACTTGCACATTGTAATAGCTAAGTATTTTTCTAATAAAAGCACGCTGCTTTTCCTTATTCATTTTGCATTTCCGCACTACAAAGATACCCAAGCTGTTCAGTATGACAAAGTTGCACCACTGGTCCTGTCCCGGAGCTGAGGTGCCAGGGCGACTTGGTGGCCAGGGTCCAGACAACATAATAAAAGAAAAAAAGTTTACAATGGAATCATTGACACAAGCTAAACCCCAGCAGTCCACTCGGACACCATCAAGCAGAGGGAAAACAGAAGCCAACATCTCCCTAATCTTCTCCTCTTAATTGTAAGAAATTATTCTAGACAAACTAGACAGAATATATAGTAACATAAAGGCAGCAGGATATACATTTTAAACCTGTTTTAATATGGAAATGTCATATGTTTTCTGTTTTTTTTTTTTTTTTTTTTTGCTTAGCTGAATTAGAAGGAGTGGTTGAACCTATTCTAGGACAGAAGGAGCTTTCCCATCACTCCCCACCCCCCAGTAGAGAAGGCAGGAAGTGTCTGATGGCTAAGCCTCCCCAGCCTGGAAAGAGAAACTAGTTTTTAGTTGCTAATGACTTAGACTCTGGATTTCATAGCTATCAAAGATGATTACAAGAAACAAAAGTAAATAGAGTATGGTTTGGGGCTTGGTGGGTAGAGGCCTAGGGCTGGAGCTCTGGAGAGTGCTAGAAATTGGGGGCAGTGGGCAAGAGAAGAGGGGAGATACGGGATGAGGAGGGTTGTCTGGGGAAAAGAAGGAGGGGGAGGTTAAACGGGCATTTCTCGGGAAGTATAGGGCAAGTAATAAGAAAATAGGCCCAAAGAAAGGGAGAATCAATCTTCACCATCTACCACCCAGTGTTCAAGCAAATGAAAATCATCCCCAAATCTGCACCTGGGGCCTTAGTGGGAATTTAGCTCCCTCGGGCCCCACTACGTTGACTGCCCACTGGACACAACACGACAAACACAGAACTTTGTCCTGCTATTTATCGTGGCACTGTACAAATCACCTTGTTACTGGATCCCCAAATACCGTAAGCTCAAGAGGCTCCTTGGATAGTTAGATGGGTCATGGGAGGTGCCCCTCCAACTGTACTTGGGCAGTGACTTTTAAGTGAAAAGCTCTGTAACATGAGTGTAGTGGACCAGTCATCACCTCTCTGGTTTCCATTCCCTCTTTCAACTTCTCCAAACCGATCCTGGATAGTTTTTATGTATCCACCATTCCTTTCCTCGGAGCTCATGTTACTCAGGGAAGCTGGCCTTATCCTCAGTTCCGGGGTGGTTTCTTACTGATCTAAGCGTGGTAATCCCATCCCCACTGTCAGAGATTGCCCCAGACCCAGGCTTAAGCGCATGATATTCTCCTTGTGACAGACAGCTACTGGGCCAGGGGTGGGGGGCACGTGACCTACATCGGCCCAGACAGACAGAATGAAAGGACTTTTGTTTCACATTTGGGAGAGATAATAGCTCTCCCTCGTGCTGGGCACGAATAAAGAATTGTACCACCCCGAGCCCTAGTGGTAGCCATTTTACACCCACCTTATAAGGGGTTATATCACCCCCTAAGAGGAACCGACCAATCTAGAATGGATCACTCTCTGTGAGTGTCAGAGAGAGACAGATGGAAAATATTTGGGAATCTGAAAACATCACTTAGTCACTAAATCAGCCATTCTTGAAATCCACCTTATTTATGAATTTCTTCGGTGCTTACTGTTTAATTCAATTTACTTGGAGTTTACTACTTGCAGGTGAAAGCTGGCTTAAACTCCTTTATAGAAACACCCAGGAAGCTGGTAGGGAAACCTGCTTCTCTTATTTGAAAAAAACCCTAAACTTTCAATGGTTCACCCAGAAAAGAAAGCCGTTTAGTCTAAGGGAGGTGGGGCTAATTCAGCTGCAGCCCTATGTCCAAGGGCCTCACCTTCTGCAAGCGGTTCTCTGAAGTCAGACGCTGGAGCCACCACCACACTTGGCCCCAGAGGGATATAAATCTCACTTGAAACTTCAGGCAAGTAGTAGACAAACTCAAGCTGTAATTTTCAAGAGGACTTTGTTATAAACCAAGAGAGATATGATCGGGAAGCAAACAATATACCAAAGAATAAAGTTAATCTGACTTTCAAAGTACATAGTCATGTCACAGCCAGCTGGTGGGTCGGACTTACAGGCCCTGTTTTACTTCACATGCTGTCTAAACTGTTTACACCAAAGGTTGACCAGGCTTCACATGTGACCCTGCCTAGGTTTCTGACTTTCTCCTTATTGACCTAAATCCAGAGAACATCACCTTAAAATCTGCCCCTCCAGAATTCCCTCTTAGGCCTTCGATAAATGTCTGTGTAACAGTTCTATTCAGGAGAGCTCGAGTCTGGCTGCTTTTTTTCAGAGTCTCATCGAAGAACCCTCTACATTACAATCACCAGGGATGAATATTTATAAGGCAGATCCCTAGCCCCCACTCGAAGGGGTTATGATTCAGTAGGTCTGGAATGGGTTCCAGGAATCTGCATTTGCACCATTTCCCCAGCTGATTGTGATCATGCTAAAAGTGGCAAACAGTGTTGTAGGCATAGCTTTACTCCCCAGACTAGTAGCAAGGATAGCCTATCTATCATACTATTGTCATACAAATATGATTTCTCACAAATGAATCTCTAGTGGTTAGTCTGGACTTTCAAATCTAGCTCTTAAGCTGCAATTTTATAAGTCACCTTCCAGATCATCTTTTTTTCCCCCCTAAACCAATGTGAGCATATTTTTTTCTTTTACCCAGAAAAATACATACAACTCAATAAATATTTGTTTTTCTCTTGTCTTCAAATGATTTCTAGTTGAAGTCTGTTATGCATTTACTTGTGTCCCCCAAAAATGTGTGTCAATGTGGTTAGGCCATGATTCCCAGTATGGTGTGGTTGTTCTTAATTTTGTGATCTGATGTGATTATCCTGTGTTGTAAATCCTAACCTCTATTATGTTAATGAAGCAGGATTAGAGGCAGTTATGTTAATGAGACAGGACACAATCTACTGGATTAAGTTGTATTTTAAATTAATCTCTTTTGAGATATAAAAGAGAGAAGCAAGCAGAGAGGAGGTGTATCTCTGTCTCCTACCACTGAGAATGAAGAGCAAGAGTGGAGTACGTCCTTTGGACCCCGGGTCCCTGCACTGAGAAGCTCCTTGACCAGGGAAGCTTGATGACAAGGACCTGTCTCCAGAGCCAGTAGAGACAGAAAGCCTTCCCTTGGAGCTGGCACCCTGAATTTGGACTACTAGCCTAAACTGTGAGAGAATAAATTTCTCTTCGTTAAAGCCATCCATCCAATTGTGGTACTTCTGTTATAGCAGGACTAGACAACTAAGACAAAGTCCAAATATACAGTTTGATTACAAAAAAGGGAATTTCACAAGAAGAAGCAAATGGAAAGATGTCTCTGAGGGTGAACATAGTCTTTCAGTGGAATTAATTTGTTTTTTCAAATAAATTCTTAAAATTGCTAAACACATTCGGAAACAGGATGCTAACACATTAGGAGTCAAGGATGGCTAAAAATAAAAAAAAGAAGTAGTTCAAGAAGTGACCAGTCTGCGTGCCAAGGTCACTCTTACCCATAACAGAGTAAGAAAAGTCCCTCCTGCCCACACATGTTTCCCCACCCACCCAGTCACCCACTACCTTCTGTTTCCACATCACATTGCTTTAATTTGCTGTGCTTAGGGCTGCAGCAACCTTATAAGTCATTATATGAAAGGAGTAGCATACAGGCCAACTACAACCACTGTTATCTGGATGTATGTAACCATTAGTAGAGAGAATGACTCTGATGTAAAGACACCCAGGCCAGTTAAATTTTAGTGGATTGGAGGTTCTCCCAGAAGCAGCTGCTAAGAAAAAGAGTTAAGTGATAGTAATTTATTTGAGATCCGATCCCAGGAAGCACTGGTGGAGGAGTGGGGAAGTGAAATAGGAAAAAGAAAAAAGGGTGCGATCATGAGCAATTTACTATTTACTGTTGTGGCATCTGGGGTTTATCCCAAAGGGGACCTCCAGGATTTGTGCATCTCAGAGTTTTCTCAACCAAGGAGTAAGGAGCTGAGCTATTTATCCACCAACTCCTGTTCATCTTTGGTTGAGGAATGCGCTCAGGGGCATTACGCCTGGTGTTCCTCTTTGTGCAGTTGAGAAGCTCAGGTCTCAGGGTCTTGAAGCAGAAGACCACCAGCATGGAGGAGATTGATGAGTGCTAAGGGGTATGAGTGAGTGGGGCACCAACGATATCCACTGCAGTTCACCCTTTGCGTTACTCAGGTCCCCTGGGGTCTTTACGTTAAATTGACTCAGTCTTGCCACTGACTCTTCAAGGTGGTGATTGGTCGGAATTTCAAAAGAGAGAGAGAGAAACACAACAGGAGGGTTAATGGGATAAGCCACAGTCTCCACTGCTGCAGTTCATCCCAAGGCCATGATTGACAAGTAACTTCTTCTACCACTTTGCTTTAATCACCTCCTAATCACCTATGAGTTAGGGGCCAACGGGATGGCAGCTAATACCAACAACATCCACCACATTGGTAAGGGAAGGATTCCTGCCCTAGTGTTATGGGATGGCTGTCCACATGACACCGACACTGGATAGGTCAGATTAACCACAGTTTCTTGGTCTCACACACTTACAGACCAAGGGGGAGGCATACCACACACCACAGAGACATGCACAGGAAACAGAGCTAACAGCCAGGGACTGTGGGAGGCAGGCTTGGTCATCATAGAGGGTGGTGTGACCCCTGCGGGAGGATGTGATTGGCTTGTGTGACTAGCTCCATGGAGTGGCAGGGGTAAGCAGAAGCAGCACCTGGTCCTTTTGATAAGCAAGGTTGTTTGGTTGGGGGACCGTATCCAAGGGAGCAGAGTAGGGAGGGGAAGTAACAGTGAGGTCATTGGAGGCCTGCCTGGTTTCCTCCAGATGTCATGGTACCACACATAATATCAGGCGTGAACTTCAAGCCTTTACACCACATATCTGTTTATCTGTTCTGCTGGTCAGGTTGCTTGCTTAGTGTAATAATTTAGACCTTCATCCCTGAGGACCTGAGCCCCTGGTTACCATGCTCTTATCAAATTGAAATTACTCCAATTGCCTGGTCATGATTACCACCACGTATGAAATGAATGAAAAGTGCCCCGGTGAATTCCCTGGTTTCCAGACGTTCTCTTCCCTGCCCTCATTCCGTATCAGCAATCCTACCTCCTATGGGAATCAGGGCCGGTTATCACTCCTACTATAGTAACTCTACTCTGCCTGTGGGTTTACCACTGAGAGGAGTCTAAAGTGACCAGGTGGCTTTTATCACTCTAGGTCAGGGGCCCTCAAAGGGTAGCCTGAGGGGCCCTGGGGGTTCCCAAGATTCTCAGGGGATTCGTGAGGTCCACCATTTTAATTACATATCTGAATGAGACCAGAGTTTCTTCATATACTTCAACCAAAACAACATATCACAACAGACTGAATGCTGAAACAGATATGAAAATTCACCTGTCTTCTGTTAAACCAGATACTAAAGAGATGTTCAAAATGTAAAATAATGCTACTCATCTCATTGCATATTTTTGTTTCAGACATTTTCTTCATTAAAATGTTATTTATGTTCACATGTTGTTATGTTTATTAGTTATTTTAAAATAAAGAAATATATTTTAAAATTCCCCAGTTTTAATTATGAATATGGTAATTATTGGTAGAGAAAATCCACAGAAACAAAACTCTTCAGACTCTGCAAAGAGTATAAGAGGGTCATGGGATTAAAAAGTTTGAGAACTGCTCACTGATTTATGTTTAGTGGCACATTCATGGTGTTCCCTGATATTAGTGGCCCTTTCATTTTAGCAAAGTGTATATTATGAATAAGTGTTGAATTTTTTCAAATGCTTTTTCTGCATATATTGGAACAATATGAATTTTCTCCTTTATGCCAGTAATATGGTGAATGACATTGATTGAAGCAAGTGCCACCCTCCAATCCACTTAAAAATGAAAAATTACATAGGAGCCAGAACCCCACTGGTAGGAGGCTACTACTAAATCTAAACATCCTGCACTATTTAATGCTTTACTATCCAGACTTCAAATTGTATGGCTAACGTTATTCTCTCTCACATATCCCCCATCCACAAACTCATGCCTCACTCTTAGCCCTGCCTCAGACATTTCTGAGAGGTATATAGGAAGCACGTCCATTTTATAATAAATACACTGAAGGCCAGGGAGAAAGAGTAACTTGCTTAAGGTGAAGCTGGGCCAGAACTCAGAAGCAGGAAGACCAGGTGGAGTGAATTTCACAGTGGCGTGCAGTGCACTGACTCCACAGCACCTAAAAACCACAGTCACAACCACAAAAGTGCCCTGGGTAGACACTGGGCAGGCTTGCTCACACAACCACATGGTGGAAAGCTCTGCAGGGATGTCCAGCGTTTGAGGAACAGGTACCTGCACATGAACCTTTACAGCAGTTTTACTCCTAACTGACAAGCAACCAAGAGGCCCTTCAATAGGTGAATGGATTAAAAAAAATTGTGGTACCCTCATACAATGGAGTGATATTCAGCAATGAAAAGAGCTATCAAGCCACAAAAACACGCGGAGGAAGCTTATATGCATATTGCTAAGTGAAAAAAGTCAGTCTGAAAAAACTACATACTATAATTTTAACTATGTGCCATTCTGGAAAAAGCCAAACTATAAAGACAATGGCGAAAGGCTCATTGGTTGCTCAGGGTGGTGTAGAGAGGAAGAATCCGTGGAGCATAGGGCATTTTTAGGGCAGTGGAACTATTCTATGATATTGTGATGGTGGACACATAATGTTACACATTTGTCAAAAGCCACAAGACTGTATGGGAGCCCTGGTTGCTCGGTGGTTAAAGCACTCACCTGCTAATAGAAAGGACAGCTGTCTGAATCCACCAGCTGCTCCATGGGAGAAAGATGGCAGTCTACTTCCATAAAGATTTACAGCCTTGGAAACCCTATGGGGCAGTTCTACTGTGTCCTGTAGGATTGCTATGAGTCAGAATTGATTCGACGGCAACAAAATTTTTATAGGACTGTACAACACAAATTGTGAGCCCGAATGTAAACTATGGACTTTAGTTAATAATGTATTAATATCGTTTATCAGCTGTAACAAACATAGCACATAATGCAAGCCATTAACAACAAAAGAAACAGTACGCAGCAGGGAGGAGGCTACATGGAAACTTTATTTTCTGTAAACCTAAAACTTCTCTGAAAATAAAGTCTGTTAAAAAATAGACACCGTTTCTCTGGATTTTCTATAGATCCCCTGTGTCCAATTCCTTTGGATTTATTTGAGTAGTCTTGGACTTGCTATACTGGAGCTGAGTAGAATACCATAGTCTGTCATTCAATTTAAATAAGAAAATGTTTATTGAGTTTCTACTATGTGAAAGGAACTGAGTTAGGCACCGATTACAACATAACTAATGAGACGTGCCACTGCCCACCCACCTACCGTCTAATGAAGGCACAAGTGATTGATTCAAGATACCGACAAAGTACACCAAGGGCAGAAATTATGCTATCATGCCGTTGGAGATGTATTTAGCATATATGAGTAGTTTTAACAGCAACATGATAAAGCCTCTCCTAAAATCCCATTTACAGTCAAAGGGAATGCCATCATTTCCTTTGCCTTTGGTGTGAACTCATAATGTGGGAGATGATATTACAGGAAGTTAGCAGAGGTAAAGATACGCCAAAACTGACCCTTTGAAAAGACTTCCTGTGGTGTGTAGCAGAACTTTAGCTGGTTTTGTCTCTCTTTGGTTCCTGTGGCAGGACACTCTTAAAGTTTAATGCAGAGCTCAAAAAAACTTTTCACTGTATTAAGCAATGCCTTAATCATCTAGTGCTCCTCTAACAGAAATACCACAAGTGGATGGATTTAACAAAGAGAAGTTTGTTCTCTCACAGTCCAGTAGGCTACAAGTCCAAATTCAGGGTATCATCTCCAAGGGAACACTTCCTCTGTCAGCTCTGGAGGAAGGTCCATGTCATTAATCTTCCCTTCGTCTGGGAGCTTCTCTGCGCAGGAACCTCAGGTCCAAAGGATGCACTCTGCTCCCAGCACTGCTTTATTGGTGGTATGAGGTTCCCATGTGTCTCTGCTCGCTTCTCTCTTTCATATCTCAAAAGAGATTGCATTAAGACACTATCTAATCTTGTCAACCTCATCAGTATAACCTCATCACAGTGATAGAATTTACAACACATAAGGAGATCACATCAGATAGCACAATCATACAATATTGGGAATTATGACCTAGCCAAAATCCTGCACATATTTTTTAGGGGACACAATTCAATCCATGACAAGCAACCAACATCCAAAACTGTTCCCACAAAACAATTAAGAATCAAAAGACGGGACTCAATAAACCAGGCATGTATTGTTTATAGATTAAAAAAAACTACCACCTTTGATTTTTTTTTTTCCCTGTCAAACTAGTTAGAAACAGGGGCAGTTCCCACAGAGCTCCACACTCATTCCTAGTTAGGAGACTGTCCCACATAACATTTTCTGTCAATAAGGATTTCGTGGCTGCACGGCATGAAATCCTTATTTCTCATATATGTGGCCTTTCTAGCCTTGGATTTATAATTCTGTCAAAAATAATTGGTTGGGCCACAGTTGGTCCTGTGATTGGTCTGTTTCACACCACTCGCAGGGATTAGACAGTTTATTATACAAATAAGGTACATAAAACCTTGCAGAGATTGGTTAATTACTGTGCAAATTAGGTGACTATGGCCTACGGAGGGGATTGGTCTGTTTGTGGTCTTGGTGGTAGGATTTTACGCAAATAACATGCACAATATACTTTTTTTGCAAACCATGCAACCCCCTGTGAATTATTTTCATACGTGTGCTATACTGATATTTTTTTACATGTTGCTGACTTCAATTTCTATTTTTTTTTCTGTCCAATAGGTTTAATGTTACCAGGATAAAACTGATCTCATGGAAGCTTCTTTCAAGGTAGGTATTTTCCTAAACCAAGTGCAACCCCCGGTGAACTGAACGAGCTCGTGATGGAAATGGGACGCCACGTTGAAACCAAAAAGTATGAATGCACAAAAAGCTAGAAATTAGTAAGAAATGATTCTAGGCCTGAAACTACCAGAAGAAGATGTTGTTTATATTTTATTGCTTTCATAAATCTTAAACTGAAACACAATTTTTGATAATCAGTGTCTTTAAAATCAACAAATAAAAGTCATCAGAAGAAATTCTATTTTCATCCAAATATAGACCATTTTAGTTTATTCATAAATTACCGTCATTATTATCATCTGATTCTGGAAGTTGTTGGCCTACAGTGGTTCTCATTCTCACTGAAAGGCCATTCCTTTTCATGGATTTGGAGCCCTGGTGGCACAGTGGTTAAGAGCTCAGGCTGCTAACCCAAAGGTGGCAGTTGGAATCCACCAGCGACTCCTTGGAAACCCCATGGGGCAGTTCTACTCCAAATCAATGGCAATGGGTAACGGGTTTTTCATGAATTTAGAAATCCAGGTGAAAGCCGCCTTGAAATCTGGGATTCCGCTCTCATTTGCCAGAAGCCTTGCTTTGATCTGAGTTGCGACAGTAGATTTGTTCCCTTTGAGAAATAATTCACTCTTTCAAGTCGTTCTTCAACTCATGCCATTTTGTGCTCAGTTTTGTGGATTCATTTTCTCTGGCTCCTTTTTCCCCTTTTTCCATACATGAGTGGATGAATCTCCAACCTTGAACTCTCCACTGCCATTCTGTTGCTTGCTTCTTCTATCCTCACAACAACTTTCAGTTTGAAGTCGGCGGTGTAGGACTTTTGTTTAATTCTTGACATGATCCTAAATGGTTCTAAGATTTACATTTATAAACTGAAAAATTTTGCACAATATAATGGATAACTGGCTGATTCTAGAAACCCATTAAAAAAGAAACCATTGCTGTCAAGTTGATTCCAACTCACAGCGACCTTATAGGACAAAGTAGGGTTTTCAAGGAGCAGCTGATGGATTTGAACTGCTGACCTTTTGGTTAGCAGCCTTAGACAGCAAAATTCAAATGTGAGATGTACAAGAAGCAAGAGTACTTTTATATGCTCACAAGCAGATGGCTAAGGAGACTCATAACCATTGATCAAAGACATTGATACTAATAAGACATAATTAGACTATGAAATAAGCAGACCTAACATAGCTTACAGGAGCCCTGGTGGTGCAGTGATTAAAGCGATCAACTGCTAACAGAAAGGTGAGTGGTTCAAAACCACCAGTGGCTCTGCAGGAGAAAGATGTGGTAGTCTGCTTCCACAGAGATTTACAGCCTTAGAAACACTGTTGCTATGAGTCGGAATGTACTCAATGGCAGTGAGTTTGGGTTTAACATAGCTTAATGGTTTCGCTTAAGATGATCTGATAAGGTTTTCACAGTCAACTGTTGAGCCAAGAGCAACAGTGTATCAGTTTTGTTTTGTTTACTCCTTCAATTAAAAGCCAGAGTTGGAAGAAGACTGTGATAATTGTGTCAACACAGACTGAATGGAGATCCCTACTCATAGCTATTCAATGCCATTTATGCCAGTGCAGGCTTTGCTTTGTTTACATTTCCAATACATAGCACGTGATTTATGAACGGGCTTCAGTATGTTCAAGATTCCAATTGATGCCTCAGAAGTGATGGGGATATGATTATCAACTTAAATTAATAGAAACAAAAGGACATTTCAATTACTAATTTTTGATTACCAGGATACTACCAAACTTGATCCATTGACTCCTGACCATGGCTTATATGTTTAATATACAAATATGATCAAAAGTAACAGTTTTGGACTATTGAATGAGGGTGAATGAGGCCAAAATTCACTTCTAGAGATGTCATGAGACATGTGCAGTATATACATGGGCATGTGTTATGGATTGAATACTGTCCCCTAAAAATGTGTGTCAACTTGACTAGGCCATGATTCCCAGTATCCTGTGATTGTCCACCATTTTGTCATCTAACGTGATTTTTAATGTGTTGTAAGTCCTATCTCTATGATGTTAGTGAGGCAGGATTAGAGGCAGTTATGTTAATGAGGCAGGACTCAATCTACAAAATTAGGTTGTGTCTTAAGTCAATCTCTTTTGAGATATAAAAGAGAGAAGTGAGCAGAGAGACAGGGGGACCTTATACCACCAAGAAACAAGAGCCAGGAGAGTAGCGCATCCTTTGGACCCAGGGTGCCTGAGCTGAAAAGCTCCTTGACTGGGGAAGATTGATGACAAAGACCTTCCCCAAGAGCTGACAGAGAAAGGAAGTCTTTCCCTGGAGCTGGCACCCTAAATTTGGACTTCCAACCTCCTAGACTATGAGAGAATCAATTTCTCTTTGTTAAAGCCACCCACTTGTGGTATTTCTGTTATAGCAGCACTAGATAACTAAGACAGAGCACTATGCCAGAACTTTTTAATGTAATTTTGTCATTTCTGTGTACTATATGTGTGTGCATTGTTTTCATGGGCACACTATTTGCAAAAAAATATGGTAGATTTGCATAAGGGCCAATCCCACAGAGGTTGAGCGGACCTCACTAACATCAAAAAGAAGAGCCTGAAGTGGAGCACTTTCTTTGGACTCTGGGTCCCTGTGCTGAGAACCTCCTAGACCCAGAAGACAGACAGAGCTGTAACGCTGGAGATGGCATGAACTGGCATGAGATGGTGCAAGGAGGCATGAGACAGCGAGAACCAGGAGACCAGCTAGAAAAGGCTGCAGTGGGCTTCCCGGCCCATGGAGAGAGAGAGAGCCAGCCCATGGAGACAGAGAGAGCTGAGTGCCTTCAGGCAGGAGGGTTGCTGGCAGAGTGGGGACTCTGGGCACTTATCAGACAAGTTGAAGAGCTGTAACACCTGCCCGAGCAGAGAGGGGCCTGCCTACAGGCACAGCTGAGAAGAAGCTGAGAGCTGTCTTGGTTGGAAGCTATCCTGATTGAAGAACTATGTCCCATCTTCTGAGTTGTATCCTGTTATCTGCAAGTTGATCCTGATCCTGAGTTGTAGCCTGTTACTTCTCTAATAAACTATATAGTCTTGAGTATGGTCTGTGAGTTCTGTGTGGTCATTGTGACGAATTTTCAAACCCAGCAGAGAAGTAGAGAGTGCCGTGGGGAGGGACAGCTGGTGTCAGAATTGGTAAATAAAGGTTCAGAGTGAAGGTATGTCTGACCTTCACCTCATGGGAATCATCTTTATGCTGATGGTGATGGTGATTATCCCCCCTGAGGTTAGACATGTTCTGACACTACTAGATTACCACGGCT
Organism: Dugong dugon; assembly: GCA_030035585.1. Lineage (NCBI taxonomy): Eukaryota > Metazoa > Chordata > Mammalia > Sirenia > Dugongidae > Dugong > Dugong dugon. The sequence continues at coordinate 2,660,907 of CM057466.1, forward strand.
AATTCATTAAACTAAGGTCCCGAAGCCACCAGAATTTACAAAGATCGAAGTCACTGAATGAATGAGACCAAAAAATTAAAAAAAAACAAAAACAAAACAGTTGCTGGTGAGTCGACTCCATCTTACGGTGACATTGTGTGTGCGCCATAGGGTTTTCAGTGGCTGATTATTTGGAAGTAGATCGCCAGGCTAAAAACGAAAGGGTGGTAACAAATGCTTCTAACTCCACTCTATTCTCTATCCATTGCTCCAGGCGTGGCGTTCAGAGTGTGTTATCTGCTATTCTGAGCCCTCAGTTCAAGTGTGTGCCATTTTATAAGCAGATGCTGAAGTATATTTTCTTAATGTAATGACATCTGAAGGATAATGTTTGTGTAAAAAGAAAAGGAGAACAGTTTATATTTTCATGCATGTATATTCCTCAGTTCTGCAAGAAACACTGCAAAAGGTTAAAACTCCCTGTAGTTCTAGAAGACTAAAGCTTTACAGGTGAGGCTTGAGCAAAGAGTGTGTTCTACCACCTTGCTACTGGCAGAGGCTGCAACTTGAGATCAGAGCCCAGGACTTCTTGGTTTGGGGAAGGAGGTAACTAGCTGACTATAGGCTTCCCAACAGTAAAAAAAAAAAAAAAAAAAAAAAAACCAGAGAGAAATGTCTTTTGAATTAGGTAAATCATGTCTTGGCTGATTCAAGGCCCCATTTGCCAAAGCAGCCAGATCCAGGGCCAGGTGTTTCAGAGAAAGGAATCAGAATAGAGGTGCCCACAAGAAAGGACTTGTTTCTAATTCCAGCTTATAACTGCATTTCCAGACACAGGAGAAGGACAGCCTGGTTGGTTCCCCCTGCTGTTGCCATGTTGAGAATTCTTCCAGCCCACATCAATGCTTAATTGGTTACATTTGATCCTGAGGCCATGAATTCCACTAGCTGATTATACCCCTTAGAACAGCTCTCTGTGGAAACTCCAGCCTGGCATCACACCAGAAGGGAAGCTGCCTGGCAGTTTTCACTTCTTCTACAGCAATGCATTCCTCTCCTCTCCTCGCCCCCAAAAGTAAGTCTCCTAACGTCCTTCCCGGTCTCCCTTATAATCTCGTCTTTGGTCTTCTCGTATTGCAAAGAGTTTCACCTGGAGATTTCATTACTTAGCATTGTTTATTCCCAAGGTCTGAGAAATGGGATACTTACCCATCATACTACCCTGACCATTGCCCGCTTCTGGGACCTCTCCCGACATTCTCATTGTGTCTGCAGCTACAGTAGTATTTCCTGTGCATGTGACACTGCAGCTTTGTTATATGCGTAATAAAATTTGGCAACACGTGTTCCCAAATGCTTAGTTTTCTCACGACACTTTCTATATGATTTATGTCATCAAATTTGCTTCTTAGTTTTGTCTGTGGGAAAACCAGTGATGCTCAGGCCACAAGGCATGCTCTCTGCTGCCTATCCTTTTATGATGCCAGCCAAGAATGATCCCGCAGAAGATCAGAAGAAGGCTACCAATACTTCTCTCCCTATTGTAATTTGAAGGCCAAATTAGCACATGTAGATAACACTTAAAATAAAAAAACCTGAAAAGCAAGCTACAAAGCACAAACAATGTTGAGGGAGGAGTAGAAGGTGGTCACGTTTGACGAAATGATCATGTTCGTATGTGCCGGTTTGGTTAATCCATATTTGCTTTATTTTCTCCCCGTGTGTTCTCATTAGTGAGTTTATCTTGGGATGCAAGTTTTACAGAGTCCAGGCAAGTGTCTATTTTGGTGAGCTTTGGATCCAAGTAGCATAAAGCCACAATTGCTCAATTCATGTGTCAAGGTGAGAGCCATGAGAAAAACAGCCCAGGGGCCAGTGGGGGGAAATTATGAAGAAGGTAAGCTTCGAGAGCAAGCCCAGTCTCCCTGTTTGCACCCCTCTTCCTGAACTTAATCCGGCCCCTTTATAGTGCCCTCTTATCACAAAGAGAAAGCTGCCCTATGAACGCAGGCTCCTTCAAAGATGAGAGCCTTTGGGTCACTGCTATATTGACCGCTCAGTAAAGAGTCTTGCACTCCAGTAACTTCCTTCCACTGGGAATTTATGTCAAGCCAAAACAATTGAGCTAGAAGGTTTAGTTGTGTTTTGTCTCACAGGGGAGAAGAAAGAAAATGGAATTGAGCCTAAAAAGATGGCTCCATGAGACCAGGTGAAGGTGACAGCTAGAATAAGAGACTTCTCAAATAGGAGTCTTCTGGGAAAATGCCAATCCAGGTGGCAGTCTGCAGGAAGAAAAGCAAGAACCATAGACTTCTATTTTCTTCCTGGCCTGGGTGTAGCTAATGAAGGGGTGATCAACCCATCTGTTGTTTAAATTGCTTCCTATCTTAGAGTTTGGGCTTTGGAGTACTTATATCAGCAAGAATATCATAAAGAGATGGAGCCTCCAGTTTTACATTAATTGATAAACGACCACAATTCAAAATGAGAAAACTTCACTGTGTTCTTAGCCACCTACAGCTACAAGCACAGCAACAGTCTTTCCTGGCAAAGGGTCTGGTTAAACCACATCCCTCACATGGATTTCTCTAAATTGCACAGGGAGTGTGTGTGTGCTTCTTTGCCCTGTCTCTGTCTCAGTCAAAACCTTGGAAAAGTTAGAGCCACGGTGCCCCTTCTAACTCTCCTAATTTGGGTATTTTTGACATTTTTCTCATATTTTGTGCCACTGGGGAAACCCCACAAAGACAGTGTGGGTGAGACTGAGGGTGCTGGAGGAAAGGAAACTGAAAAGGACTCGCTCACGAAGAGACGCTTGCCACCTCCAGAAGCAAATTTGGTGAGAGACAGCAGCAGCTCACGGATCTCCTCAGCTGCTGGGCCTGCCCAGCCGTTCCTCAGCCTCCTTCTCCTTCCTCCCACAGGGCTAAGAGGCAGCCTCAACCCTGTTCATCGAGCTTCTCTCCTGCCCGCCACATCACTCCCTCCCATGACACCTTCTTACAGCATTTGCCTGCACTTGGCAGCTGTTCAGACCCCTCTTACCTGGGACCCTCCTCAATGTCCTTTATATCTTCCATTACTCTCTGGAAGTATTGTTTCCACAACTATTCACTTAATTTTAGTCTGTCTTATGGCATATTTCATTTTTAACATTCCTGTCTTGGAAGCACGAAGGTATGCTGCTGGGGTGCTAGTAGTGGTCTATTCATTGATCTGGATGGTGATTACATGGTGTGTTCACTTAGATGTTTCATTGATGTGTGCACTTTTCTGTACACAAGTTATATTTCAATAAAAAGGTTTTGAATATTCCTGTCTTCTCCACTAGGAGTCCCTGGGTGGTGGAAACAGTTAAGGGCTCAAATACTAACTGAAATGTTGATGGTTCAAACCCACCTAGAGAAATGTTGGAAGAAAAGTCTGGTGAACTGCTTACAGATGGTCACAGCCTTGAAACCCCTATGGAGCACACTTCTACTCTGCAACACATGGGGTTGTCATGAGTCGGAATCAACTCAACGGCAACTGCTTGTATCTTCTCCACTAGACTATATTCTCTGAGGACAATACTGTCTGTATGTCCCTTAACTTACAGCAAAGGCCCTGGCCCTTTAGGAGTTATCAGGAAGCATTTATTTAAATATTAGTGAGCTTTATTATAGAGGTAGCAAATTTAGTAGAAAAACACTGAACTAAAATATGGAGAACTGACTTTGGTCCTGGGTCTGTCGTCATTTACCTGGACTAACTTAAGCAAGTTATTTGACTTCTCTGCACCTCGGTTTGCACACCTGTAAAATGGACTCCTCAGCAGCTTGCAAGGAGTCTTCTAGGAATCATGAGGTTATGAACATGAAAATACATAGAAAAGTGGAATGTGCAGGACAAACGAGAGGTAGGTTTTATCAGGAGCCTCCTACTTACACCCATATCACTCTGTCTGGGCTCAATTGCGGGAGAGTAGGGCAGGGCCTTTGTGCCTCTCTGTGCAGTAGTAATAGAAATGCTTACGTGTTATGTACTGTTGGTGTAAAAGAATGTCCCTTTGTCACCTAGCCTGGCTCCCCAAGTCTCCTCAGAGAGCCTTCCTCACTCTGAGCCCCTGTTGGCTGTCTCCCATGAGGTTTGCCTGATGAGACCCCTTTTGCCCTGCCCTTGGGCTCACACGCTGAACTCACTCACTACCCACTGTGCAGTATGTAGCGTTGTGGCCAGGCAGGAAGCAGCTGCAGTGGACCTGACAGGTAGAACACAGGGGCTGCCTGGACTGGAGGCTTTTGAACTACCTGCTCAGAAGCTGACTGGTCAATCAAAAAGCAACTATAAATGTCCTTCCTGCCCCAGATAGAAGATGTGGGACTCCCACCAGGGCCACTGAACTTTTTAGTATGATGTGAAGGCTTAGCGCACTGACTTTGCATCAGCGAGAGCTCAGTTTGAATCTTGGCTCTGTAGCTTTCTAGCTGTGTGAACTTGACCTCCCTAAGCCTTAGTGTTTTTGTTTGTTTTTTAATCTGAGAATGTGCTAGAACTTATCTGATAAGTTTTTCATGAGATTAAATGAGACAATGCATGTAAAGTGCTTAGTTCTGCTTGGTACATGGTAGACTCTCAGTAAATATTATTCATCCTTAGTACTATTAAGTATGAAGGACAGCCTCATTGTAAAAATGGCATGGGGATGGTGTCTGACCTCCTCTCACTTCACAAGGGAGAAGGAGAATCAAGATCAACAGCCCAAGGCTGATTCCCATGAAGCAGAGGCCAGACATGCCTCCTCTCTCTGCCATCTTTAACAATTCTAACATCAAGCATCCCTCCCATAGCACTCTAAACTTCTGTGCTGGGTTCGATAATTCATTGCAATGGCCACACAGAACTCACAGACAACACTCACGATTTGGGGTTTATTAGGGAAGTAACAGGTTACAGTTCAGGCTCAGGAACACTCAGGATACAGTTCTTCCATTAGGACTGCCTCTTCCCAGCTGAGCTCTCTGGCCCTAGGCCTCTGCCCTGCTCAAGCAAGTGTTGCAAAGCTCTTTTAGCCCCTGCCAATAAGTCTCTAGAGGCACCCCAGGCACTCAGCTTTCTTTTTCCATGGACCTAGAAGCCCACCGCACAGTTTCCTGCCACCACTTCTTGCTGTCTTCAGCCCGCTTTCTCTTAGTCTCCTATTTCCAGAAGCTTCTCAGTGCAGGGACCACCCCCACCCCACCCCCAGGTCCAAAGGACATGCCCACTGCTCCTGGCCTTTCTTCCTTTTTGGTGGTGGTGGGATCCTCTCTCTCCTGTCTCTCAGATGGCTCATTTCAAGCCCAGCAGGATGGCAAAATGGATCAATCCCCTTGGTGGGCCACAATTACCCTATTTATACAGTCCCACCCAATCACTTGTGTGAGAGGTACAAGACCATGGTGAGAAAAGCCACACAAAAGCAATCCATTGCACTGCACTCGTGAACGTTTTGACTTAAAATGCAGAGATAGCCCAGGAGTAGGGTATATGGATGACAAGAGGGTTAAAAGGACAAACAGGGAAATAATGGAGCAGGCATTTGAATCTCAGTGTGAAGTTTAGGGAGTAGACAGGTAGGTGGTATGACTCGAGGGACAGAACTTTGCCACACAAACATTTGGTGGGGCAAATGATTTATCAGAATTGCTAATACAGCAATTCTAGTTTTCATCTCCTGCACTGTGAAATGTACTGACAAAATTTACTGACATTAAAATGGCTGCATCAGGTAGGCAAAGATTTCTCAAACAGATTACATAAAGAACTAGTTCATATAGGAAAAGATTGATAAATTTGACTTCACTAAATTTAAAAACTTATGCTCGTAAAAAGGTACTATTGGGCAGTGAAAAGACATTCAACAGACTGGGAAAAGATATTTGTAACCCATGTATCCAACAAAGGACTCAGATAAAAAGAATATGTAAAGATATTCTACATGACCTATTCATTTGAAATTTGGAAATATCTTTTATCAACAACATAAATGGTGACTGTACACTTGGATCTCACCAGATGGAGTATACAGGAATCAAATCGACTGCATCTGTGGAAAGAGACAATGGAAAAGCTCAGTATCATCAGTCAGAACAAGGCCAGGGGTCAAATGTGGAACAGATCATCAACTGCTCCTATGCAAGTTCAAGTTGAAGCTGAAGATTATTAAAACAAGTCGACGAGAGCCTAGGTAGAAACGAGTATATCCCACCTGAATTTAGAGACCATCTCTAGAATAGATTTGATGCATTGAACTCTAATGATTGAAGACCAGATGAGTAGTGCAACGACATCAAAGACATCATACATGAAGAAAGCAAGAGGTTATTAAAAAGACGAGAAGGAAAGAAAAACCAAAAGAGATGTCAGAAGAGACTATAACTTTCATCTGAACGTAGAGTAACTAAAGCAAACGGAAGAAATGAGGAAGTAAAAGAGCTGAAAAGATTTCAAAGGGTAGCTCCAGAAGACAAAGTAAAGTATTATAAAGAAATGTGCAAAGACCTAGAGTTATAAAACAAAAAGGAAGGAACACCCTCAGTATTTCTTAGGCTGAAAGAACTGAAGAAAAAATTGAAGCCTCAAGTTGCAATATTGAAGGATACCATGGGCAAAATATTGAACAACACAGGAAGCATCAAAAGAATACGGAAGAAAGAATACACAGAGTCACTGTACTCAACCATCTCAGGAGGTAGCATATGATCAAGAACCAATGGTACTGAACGAAGAAATCCAAGCTGCACTAAAGGCATTGGCGAAAAACAAGGCTCCGGGAATGGAGAGAATACCAATTGAGATGTTTCAACAAATGGATGCAGTGCTGAAAGTGCTCACTTGTTTATGCCAAGAAATTTGGATAACAGCTACCTGGCCAACTGAATGGAAGTGATCCATATTTGTGCCCATTCCAGAGAAAGGTGATCCAACCAAATGTGGAAATTATCGAACAATATCATTACTATCACACACAAGTTAAATTTCCTGAAGATAATTGAAAAACAGTTGCAGCAGTACATTGACAGGGAACTGCCAGAAATTCAAGCCAGATTCAAAAGAGGACTTAGAACGAGAGATATCATTGCTGATGTCAGATGAATCTTGGCTGAAAGCAGAGAATACCAGAAAGATGTTTACCTGTGTTTTACTGACTATGCAAAGGAATTCAACTGTGTGCATCGTAACAAATTATGGATAACACCGTGAAGAATGGGAATTCCAGAATACTTACTCTCAAAAGGAACATGTACATAGACCACAAGGCAGTAGTTCAAATGGAAAAAGGGAACACTTCTTGGTTTAAAGTCAGGAAAGTTGTGCATCAGGGTTGTATCTTTCACCATACTTATTCAATGTGTATGAAGAGCGAATAATCCAAGAAGCTGGACTGTATGAAGAAAAATGTGGTATAAAGATTGGAGGAAGACTCATTAACAACCTGCGGTATGCAGATGACACAACCTTGCTTGCTGAAAGCGAAGAAGACTTGAAGCACTTACTGACAAAGATCAAATACTACAGCCTTCAGTGTGGATTACACCTCAACAAAATCAAACGACATATTGCATTGGGCAAATCTGCTGCAAAAGACCTCTTTAAACTGCTGAAAAGCAAAGATATCACTTTGAGGACTAAGATGTGCCTGACCTGAGCCATGGTATTTTCAATCACCTCATATGTATGCTAAAGGTGGACAATAAATAAGGAAGACCAAAGAAGAATTGATGGCTTTGAATTACGGTGTTAGCAAAGAATATTAAATATACCATGGACTGCTAGAAGAATGAGCAAATCTGTCTTGAAAGAAGTATGGCCAGAGTGCTCCTTAGAAGCAAGGATGGAGAGATTTTGCCTCAGATACTTTGGATATGTTATCAGGAGGGACAAGTCCCTGGAGAAGGACATCATGCTTGGTAAGGTAGAGGGTCAACAAAAAAAGAGGAAAATTCTCAATGGGATGAATTGACACAATGGCTTGAACAATGGGCTGAAACAGAGCAACAATTGTGAGGATGTTGCAGGACCAGGCAGTGTTTCATTCTATTATATGTGAGTTAGCTATGAGTCAAAACCGGCTCAATGGCACCTAACAACAACAACAACAACTTGTCAATAAGAAAATGACAATTCAATTAAATAAAATTTCAAGGAGGAGAGGCAAGTGGCAAAAGACTTGAACTTCACAAAAGAAGATATCCAAATGGCCAATAAGCATAGGTAAAGTTGCTTACTCTCAGGGAAATGCAAATTAAATCCATTCTTAAAAAAAAAAATAAAGTTGACAAAGATGTGGAGCATTTGGAATTCTTATACATTGTTGTTGGGAGTAGAAATTGGTACAACTACTTTGGAAACGAGGGTGGAAGTATTTATCTACATGTATGTATAAACACCTTATAACCCCCCAAATTTCACTCCTTGTTGCACAAGTATAGTCAGAGCAGCGTTATTCACAATAGCTCAAAACTGAAAACAGTGCCAAAACCCATGAACAACAGAACAGATAATTAAGTTGTCATAAATCCATAAAAATGGAATGTTACTCAACAGTGAAAACAAACAAACTACTGCTACACACAACACATGGATGAGTCTCACGAACATAACATTGAGTAAAAGAAACCAAACACAAGGGTTTGATTTCATTTACATTAAGTGAAAATAGCAAAAACAGTCTATGGTGATATGTCAAGAAAGTCGTTCTCTCTAGGGGAGAGAAGGTAACTGAGAAGGACATGGGGGGAGCTTCTGGGATGATTTCCACTTGCCATTTCTTGATTTTATGAAGGCTGCATACATTTCTTGTTTTAAAAATTCACCAAGTTGTATATTTATGAATTTTTTTGTTTATTTTTCTGAGTGTAATGTTATACATCAATAAAAAATAAGTTTACTTATAAAAAAAGCAGAATTTGTCCCCTTTCTTGCTGCCCAAAAAAGAACTACATTGCTGTAACTTGTGAAATGTGCCCTCTATGTGTGCTGGCCAGCTTTGCCAGATGACTTGAAACTGGGCCACCTTTCTGCAGAGACACTTCATCTCCCCCATGACACCCGTCATAGACAGAAATACCACCTGGGTGATGAAGAGTTATTAAGACACGACTCGGTGAAAGACTCTGAATTAATGAGACAACTCACAGAGCATGAACCCATGAATGCTCAGTGGCAAAAGAGAGCCACAGGTCAAGCATCCTGCGGGAAGGAGGACTGAAGCAGCGGGGAGCAGAGGAAGGCCTCGGGGAGGCTGTGGCACTGCATCTGGGCCTTGCACCTCTCAGTGAGGCAGGTCCTGATATTTGTTGTTAGTTACCACGGAGTCAGCTCTGACTCATGGTGACCTTATGTATAGCAGAATGAAATGATGCCTGGTCCTGTGCCATCTCCATAACCTTTGGTATGTTTAAGCCCATTGTTGAGGCTGTTGTGTCAGTCCATCTCATTGAGGGATTCCCTCATTTTTGCTGACCCTCTACTTTTCCAAATATGATATCCTTTTCTAGTGATTGATCTTTCCTGATGACGTGTCCAAAGTAGACGAGCCAAAGTTTCACTATCCTCTCTTTTAAGGAGTATTCTGGTTGTATTTCTTCTAAGACTAATTTGTTCATTCTTCTGGCAAAACACACACACACAAAAACCAAGCAAACCAGCTGCTGTTGAGTTGATTCCATTTCATAGTGACCCCATGTTTGCAGAGTAGAACTGTAGTCTATATGATTTTCAAGTCTGTGACCTTTTGGAAGCAGATCGACAGACCTTTCTTCCGAGGCTCCTTTATGTAGAGTCAAACCTCCAACCTTTTGTTTAGTAGTCAAGCACTTAATCCTTTGCACCACCCGGGGCCTCTATTCTTCTGTCAGTCCATGGTTTAGTCAATATTCCTTACCAGTGCCACAGTTCAAACACATCTGTTCTTCTGTCTTTCTTTCTCACCGTCCATCTTTCACATGTGTGAAAGTCACACTGTGGCTTGAATCTGCTATTAAACCCTTACCCTTTGCCATTGAGTCGATTCCGACTCTAAGGGACCCTACAGAGCTTCTATTAGAGAGGAGAAATTGAGACATAGAGATACTATGTTCCTAGATCGAGGTCACATGCTGTTCAGAGGCAGGGATCTGAATCCGGGATTTGAACCGAAGCAGCGGGGCACCAGAGCCTGGGGACTCGACTACTATGCTGTGCAACCTTTTGAAGGACAGATAAAATTGAGGACAGTGCTGTCCCATAGACATGCAATGTGAGCCATGTAAGTAATTTTAAATTATCTAGTATCCACATTGAAAAAGTAAAAAGAAACAGACAAACTTAATTTTAATGTTCTATTTAAATCAAAATATGCAAAACTGTATCATTTCAACATGTAATAAATATTAAAATAATCATTGATAATATATTTTAAATATTTTTAATATAGTAAGTTTTAGAAATCCTGTGTGTTCTTTACTCTTACAGCACATCTCTACTTAAAGTGCACATGTGGCCAGTGGCGACCAGATAGGGCAGTACAGGTCTAGAGAGCTGGACAGCAAAGGAGAAGACTATCCAGGGGAAAGCAATGGCCTGTGAAAAGAGTCAGGACAGCAGTGCTATGAGCATTTGGGCATCTTCCATGAACTACCTGAATCTGAGGATTCAGTTGAATCCAAAGAAAATTGCTCTGTCACTTGGCAGACCCCTGTCTGCGTATAGTGATAAAGAGAGTGGAAAGTGCACATCCAAATGAGCCTCTCCTAGAATCCCACCCATCTATCTGTTGTTGTATTGTGGTGGCTTGTGTGTTGCTACAATGCTGGAAGCTATGCCATTGGTATTTCAGGGCCACTCATGGTGGACAGGTTTCAGTGGAGCTTCCAGACTAAGACAGACTAGGAAGAGAGGCATGGCGATCTACTTCCAAAAATAAGACAATGAAAACCCCATAGATCACAACAGAATGTTTTCCAATATAGTGCTTGAAGATGAGTCCCCTAAGTTGGAAGGCCCTGCACAGTAGCCATAACAATAGACTCAAACATGCCAATAATCATGAAAATGGCAATGTCTATATTGTATGTTGGGTTGTCATGAATTGGAGGTGATTCAATGGCAGCTAACAACAACAGAATCCCATGAACCCACTAGTCAGTTTGAGGGAGAACCCACTTTCACCAATGCCCTATAAACTTCACACCCCAAGGCATATGTGGCACCTCGGTCTCCTCCCATTCACTTCCCAGTCATAACTCTCCTCCCCCTCCAGGCACTCCCTCTTGGGCTGTGTTCTTCACTGTCCTCTCCTGCACCACCCAGCCCACCGCTTCCTCATTCCTGACTTCACACCTTGGGGGCTTCAGCTCTGCCTTCTTTCCTCCTCTCCTCTGCCTCTCTAAACCTCACCCACCCTCTGCTTAGAGTGCTGCCCCTTCACATAACCTATGAAGAGGCCGCTCTAACCAGCAGTCACAGCGTGGGCTGCAGAGTCCAGCATTGTTCTTGTATTCCCTTGTACCGTTGTCCAGGCAGTTTTAGGGCCAACTTGCTCCCCTACCCGAGCTGTATCTTCTACCAACACAGTGCCCGACTGATAGCAGGCAACTTCTAAATATGCCTTGTGAGAACTAAAAACTCCAAGTTGAAAGAAGCAGCGGTCTCAGCCAATCTGATTCTTAAAAGAGAATGCATGAGGTAACTGCATTTTACAGTCATAGTACATTTGCCAAATAACATCCTGTTGAATCACTCCCTGAAGTCTGATTACAGTGTTAAATGTGAATTAATTCTCCATCTGGATAGGAAATGTTGATATGGCAGCAATGTGTGCTGTGTCCATTTTTGACTTGTTTAGGAGTGCTGGCATTTAGATTTCTAGAGGCTCAGACAGGAGCCCACCAAGAGATTCTCGTTGGCAGACAAGCATGCCATGCAGATGTGGGCTTGTCTTAAACAAGGCCAAGTGTTAGGGTCAGCCACCACCAGAGATACATGAAACATAAATCAGTGTTGGTCCTAGGGCTGACATAACAAAAAACACCATAAGTGGGTGGCTTTAAAGAACAGACATTTATTTTTTCACAGTTTTGGAGGCTAAAAGCCCAAATCAGGGCCTTGGCCATATTGATTTCTTCTGTGGCCCCTCTCCTAGTTCCTGTTGACTGCCAGCAATCCTTGGTGTTCATTTGCTTGTAGACGATTGTCCTCACACAGCATCTATCTTCCTCTGTGTGTGTGTGTGTGTGTGTGTGTGTGTGTGTGTGTATGTCTCTGTGTCTGTTCTGCCTGTTTGTAACTGAGGGGTGTTTAGGGTTAGGTCCTGCCCTAATCTGGTATGCCCTCATTCACATAACAAAAGAAAATCCCTATTTCCAAACAGGGTCATGTTTACAGGTACAGGGGTTAGGGCCTCGGTGTAACTTTTTGGGGACATGATTCAATCCATAACATGTTCTCAAAAGTTTTGCAATAATGCCCTTTCCCTAAGTCATCCTAGAAAAAATTTAATCAAAATAATTGTGTTATCATCCCTGAAGATATAGTCCTTGCTCTAAGCTCTTCATCAAACAATACCAGGGGAATTCCTCTTTCTGGGAAACAAGTGGCTGTTTCTTCAGATCAGCCAGTGGCTGCCAGGACCATTATAGTGGGTGTGCTGTAAGCCACAGGACTGAAACTCCATTTGGGGGATCTACATCTAGTTCCAGTTTTGCTGATAATTTGCAGGCTTGTGACCTCTCTAAACTGCTTCTCTTCTCATCTGTAAGATGCGAGGAAATAATGCTTCATATTATTTTACTCACGTTGTTGTTGTTAGGTGTGTCAAGTAGGCTACGACTCATAGCAACCCTGTGTACAACAGAACGAAACACTGCCCAGTTCTGAGCCATCCTCACAGTCGTTGCTATATCTGAGCCTGTTGTTGCAGCCACTGTGTCAATCCATCTCATTGAGGGTCTCCCTCTTTTTCACTGACCCTCTACCTTACTAAGCATGATGTCCTTTTCCAGGGACTGGTCCCTGCTGATAACATGTCCAAAGTACATGAAACGAAGCCTCCCCATCCTCTCTTCCAAGGAGCATGCTGGCTGTACTTCCTCCAAGACAGATTTATTCGTTCTTCTGGCAGTCCATGATATATTCAATATTCTTTGCCAACACCATAATTCAAAGACATCAATTCTTTGGTCTTCCTTACTCATCGTCCAGCTTTTGCATGCATATGAAGTGATTGAAAATACCATGGCTTGGGTCAGGCACACCTTAGTCCTCAAAGTGACATCTTTGCTTTTCAACAGTTTAAAGAGGCCTTTTGCAGCAGATTTACCCAAAGCAATATATCATTTGATTTCTTGACTGTTGCTTCCATGGGCATTGATTGTGGATCCAAGTAAAATGAAATCTTTGACAACTGCAATCTTTTCTCCATTTGTCATGATGTTGTTTATTGGTCCATTTGTGAAGATTTTTGTTTTCATTATGTGAGGTGTAATCAATACTGGATTACTCCTCAACATTTTACTCATAAGCTCGAGTAAAACCCCAGGTAGAATGCACATCTATTGCAAAACTCTGCTGCTCACTGGATGAAGCCCTGAGGAAGAGAATGATAATGAAAGTGCCCTCTCTGATGTTTCCTGAAGATGAGATGGAGCTTGGCATCGAATTTTGTGCAAGGAATTATGGAGGAAAGTACTAACCTCAGGAGAAGAGATCAGAACTGAACATGCTCCTCTATGACATCCAGTCATCACCATTTCAAGCAAGGCTCTTTCTTGTTTTCTTTTACACATTTCTGCTTTGTCCCTGACTACCACTCACTCCTCCCTCTCCATAGGTACTCACTAATATGTCCTTGAATGTGTGTGGATATTAACATATTGGAAATTTTTTATGTTGTATGGTTGCACAAATGGCTAACTGCTTGGCTATCAATCAAAAAGGTTGGTGATTTGAATCTACACAGAGGTGCCTCAGAAGAAAGTCCTGGTGATCTACTTCCAAAAGGTCACAGCCATTGAAACCCCTATGTGCACTTCCACTCAAACACATGGGGTCACCTTGAGTTGGAATCAACTCAACTGCAACAGGTTTTGTTTGTTTTTTGGTATTATATATTATACATTTTAAAAAGCATATAAATGCTAGTAGGCTATGGAAGTTATTCTTTTTCTCAGTCCTGTTTTCACACAGCAGTATGATTTTCCACGTGCTCGATGAACAATAGTCCGTGTTTTAACTACTCATTCCTTGGTGATAGACACAGAGTTAGATAATAAAGTGTAATGGTTAAGAGCACACCCTCAGGAGTCAGGCTGCCTGGCATCATACCCATTTACTAGCTGCATGAACTTAGCCAGCTCACTCAACCTCCCATACCTCAATTTTCTTATTTCTAAAATGGAGACAATAAGAGTATCTATTTATATAGAGGAAGGAACCCTGGTGATGCAGTGGTTAAGTACTAGGCTGCTAACAGAAAAGTCAGTGGCTCAAACCCACTAGCCGCTCTGAGGGAGAAAGATGTGGCAATATGCTTCTGTAAAGATTACAGCCTTGGAAACCCTATAGAGTGGTTCTGTTCTGTCCTATAGAGTGGCTATGAGTTGGAATCAACCCCAAGGCAATGATTTTTGCATTTATGTAGAGTGCAAACAACATGTGAAGTATTTAACTTAGCACACATAAGCATTCAGCAAGGGTTGTTGTTAGGTGCCATCGAGTCAGTTCCAACTCATAGCAACCCTATGTACAACAGAATGAAACACTGCCAGTCTGAGCCCATTGTTGAAGCCACTGTGTCAGTTCATCTCGTTGAGGGTCTTTCTCTTTTTTTGCCGACCCTCTACTTTACTAAGCATGATGACCTTCTCCAGGGATTGCTCCCTCCTGATAACATGTCCAAAGTATGTGAGACGAAGTTTCGCCATCCTCGCTTCTAAGGAGCCTTCTGGCTGTACTTCTTCCAAGACAGATTTTTTCATTCTTCTGGCGGTTCATGGTCTATTTAACATTCTTCACCAACACCATAATTCACAGGCATCAATCTTTGTTTAGTCTTCCTTATTCATTGTCCAGCTTTCACATGCATATGAGGCTATTGAAAATACCACGGCTTGGGTCAGGTGCACTTTAGTCCTCAAAGTGATATCTTTGCTTTTCAACACTTTAAAGAGGTCTTTTGCAGGAGAATTGCCCAATGGACAAAAAGACCAGCAAGTGTTAGCCATCATTATTATCATCATCATGATTCCCACAGCCAGTGCTGTAATGCACGCCCTTGTACTTGTCTCTTTATGGACCTGTGCCTGAGTTTCTCTGGGGTGTAGACCCAGAGAGGGAAGGCTGGGTCACAGGGCGTAGGCGCGCTTAATTTCACCATGTACTGCCAAATTGCTCTCCAGAATGACTGGCCCAGTCTACATTCCCACCAGCAGTTCCTGAGGGCTCCAGGAACAGTTTTCTTAGCCAGTGAGAGCACAGAATTGAGCAAGTCTCCTTTCCAGTTGCATTGACATCATCTGTCTGGGAGACTTGGGTCCAAGTTGGGTGGAGAAACAGCTCTACAACACGTGACCGATTTCGGAGTTTGTGTGTTCTGCGCTCCAGAGCTCTAAGCCCTGTAGTGATTGATAATCAAGCAGGGGCCTCACACCCTGCAGGGAACCAGAATCATGATTGGAGAGGGGTTCAAATTATAAGTGCTTTCCCCGGGGGATTCTGACCTGCCCACCCTAGGAGAGCATGCATCTCCCACTCCCTACCCCCAAGAAAGAGTCCCTGCCATTGGAAGCGCTGTCACTGATGGGTACATGTTGTCAGCATAGGACAGAAGGTAGAGGGAGGGATAAGGCCTGCAATGGCCCAGGGCCCTAGAGGACCTGGAGGCCACCCATGTAACCTGATGAACGGGGCACTGAAGTTCGCTTTGTCCAGAAAAGTCTCATTGTCAAAGATCTCTCCACAACCTAGACAATACTGGAAATGCCACTATTTAATTCAGTGTTTTGAATCAAGCCCACATTTTCTCTAAAAGATTATGTGCTATCAACACATTACCGGAGGGCTGTAAGCCCAACACCTGTGAGTACCAGAGGACGTAAGCATCCAAGCAGGAGCCCCTGAGGACTTGGACTTTTGATAAATGTTTAGCAGGTGAGTATGGAAACAGTTTCATAGGGTTGGGAGCACAGGGCTCCCCAGAGGACAGGGAGTACACACCTTCAGGAGAACTTTTGAGACCCACTTAAGGGCTTTATTTAAATCCAGCTTGGCACCCACATCATCACAAAGATGCTGAACCGCACAGTTAATAACTGCAGTAAACTCAGATCTAGACCTGGAGTCCAATAGCCTCCAATACATTCCTTTTTATGAGAGGTGAGTCAATAAAGTTTTGTTCCCTCTGTGTCTCTCTCACAAGAGTTCATTAAGCTTCAAAAGCAGAAACCAAGTAAATCATCCGTTGCCTTGCCCACTGTTGAGCTTTTCTTATCACCGGGGTTCCTTTCTTCTTCTGAAAAGAAACCCTGGCCTACCAATTGTGCTGAAGCTATTAAAAAGTGAAAATAGTACTTGGATGTATGTACTTTTATAACCTGCAGGAGTGGGAGAAGCAGAGAAAAAAACAGATTCGAGGGAAAGAGCATCACGCTTGGTGAAGTAATATTACATCCAGTAACTTGGCTTGAGGCATTCACCCACTGGTCTGCTATGTATTCAAATTTTTGGATAATAGAGAAGATGGTAGAAAAATATTTAAGTTGACGTGCTAACAGATAACTAATTTTTTAAATATTGTTCATGTCCTTCTTGCTACTTTTCACTCTAATTTTTTCCGTAGATCAATAAGCTGACATCTAGTTGTTGTTGTTAGTTGCAGTCAAGTCAGACTCATAGCAACCCCATGTATAGAGTAGAACTGCTCCATATAGGGTTTTCAAGACCTTTCAGAAGCAGATCACAGGTCTGTCGTTCGATGTTTCTGGGTGGGTTCTAACTGCCAATCTTTTGGCCAGTACTCGAGTGCTTAACCATTTGCGCCACCAAAGACTCCTTGACATCTAGTAGGGTCTCAGAAAATACTTGCTGCATGAGTGAAGAGTGAGTGAAGGGCAGGGCTCCTCACTTTGTTACCTGCCGCTTGCTGAGGATAAAAACCAACTGGAGACCACCTTCACCTTCTCCTATAATCTGTTGATATATTTGTGTAAAATTAAACACATTTTGGAATCTGAAACAAAATCTCTGCTGAAGACTAGTTGAGCTACAGCTAAGAACTAGTCTGAGGCACGGCAGCACAGGTATCTGAGGGGCCTCAAGAGCTGGCTCAAGAGGAAGAGAGGCCAAGGCCCTGCCAGAACTGGTGTCAGGAAGTAGATCAGCCTGAGGAACCACGATGCTCATAAAAACCCTTAGTAAGCAAGGACTGATACTGCAAAGGCAAGGATGAAATACACAGGAGCAGCTAACCAAAGAACCAGGTTGAAAACTGAAGCTGGGGATAGGGTTTGGGGGAAGGAGGCAAGGGCAGGAATGGGAATCAGGTGTATGATGGTGGGAGTGTCTGAGATGATTAAATAGCAAAGAATAAAAGAGATTGATGCCTGAGACCTGGGTCTAGAGGCTTACATGGGGTGGGAGGGCAGGAAGGGGGATTCTGGTAGGTTCTCTTTAACCATGTTTTCTTCCTTTACACCACATTCCACCCATCCCACCCCCACTCCCACATATGGAACTAGGGCTGAAGCTGAACCCCATGATATATGTTATGGATTGAACTCTGTCCCCCAAAAATATGCGTTGTAAATCCTAACCCTTGTGCCTGTGGTTATAATCCCATTTGGGAATGGTTTGTCTTTGTTTTGTTAATGAGACAGGGTTAGTATAGGGTGTATCTTGAGTCAATCTCTTTTGAGATATAAAAGAGATTAAAAGTAAGCTAGCAAGAATAGATGGGGTAAGATAGTTGCCAAGATACATGGAGATTTCCAAGGAACTAGGAAGCAGAAGCTGAAGGGACAAGGACCTTCCTCTAGAGCTGGCAGATAGAGAAAGCCTTTCCCTAGAGCTGGAGCTCTGAATTTGGACTTCCAGCCTCCTAAACAGTGAGAAAATAAAGTTATATTTGTTAAAGCCATCCACTTGTGGCATTTCTGTTATAACTGCACTAGATTACTAAAACAGCATCCAAGTGGGGTGGGGAGGAGAAAACATATTGTGAGGTCTTGTCTTCCCAATTTGGTGCTAAACCGACATCAGTGAATGTCCCTGTCTCCGCTTTCTGGAGTCAGGCTCTGTTGGATCTCAACCTTCATGGCCCTCCTGTCTCATAGGTGAGGCCCCTCAATCCCCACCCAAAGATTCACCCTGCCCCATAAAAAATAGGTTCAGAAGGAGAAATTTAAGACAATCTATCCCAATCATCCAGGTCCTGGCCCCAATCACTGTGGCCTTTAGTCTATCAATGACTTTGACCCCAATTCTGAGAACTGGACCTCAGCCTTAGCTCCAAAACATTTATGAAACCTCTATTTGAGCCAAAGGAGCCCTGGTAGCACAGTGGTTAAGCACTTGGCTGCAAACCCACCAGCTGCTCCACAGGAGAAAGACGTGGCAGTATGCTTCTGTAAAGATTACACCTGGGAAACACTATGGGACAGTCTGACTCTGTCCTCCAGGGTCACTATGAGTCAGAATCCACTCACTGGCAACAGGATGGGTTTTTTTTTTTTTTGTTTTTTACTTGAGCCAAGAACTCTGCTCCTCACCTGGGAAGCAGTCATGAATAAGACACCTGAGGGATGTTGTTGTCGGTTGCCTTGGAATTGGCTCCAACTCATGGTGACCTTACGTATAACAGAAAAAAGTGTTGCCCGGTCCTGCACCATCTTCATGATCGTTGGTATGTTTGAGTCCATTGTTGTGGCTACAGTGAGGGATAAAACCAAAAACCAAACCCATTGCTGTTGAGCCGATTCCAACTGTTGGTGGCCCGTACAACTGAGTAGAACTGCCTCATAGGGTTTCCAAGGAGTGAACTGCTGACCTTTTGGTTAGCAGCCAAAATAGGCAGTTTTAGTAGAATGTGATAAATATTGTGATGGGGAAATGGAAGCATGTAGGAGGGCAGCTAAGCCAAACTGGGGGAGGGAGGGTGGGGCAGGAAAGACCTCCCAGGGGAAGTGAGAGTTAAACCCAGATGCAAAGGACAAGTAGGAGTTTAGCCAGGCAAAGAAGAGGGCTGTGGGTGTGGGTGGGGCAATGATGTTGGTGAAAGGAGCAGCGAGCTTCATGGCCCAGAAAGTAAAGAGAGCAAGACAGAGTCAAAGATCTAACATGGTTCAATATGACTGGAGCCATAGAAAATCAAGGATGAGAGGCAAGAGATGTGCCCCAAAAAGTAAGTAAGAGCCAGATAATGACTGGCATTACAAGTAGGAAGACCATATATGTTTATTGTCCGAATTGGGAACTCATCAGTTGTAAACTGGGATTATTCTGGTGAATCGATCTGTGCCATCACTCTACATATAAATCAAGTTAAGGTATTTGGCTCTAACTGAATCTAGGTCTTTGTTTTTCCATACAGAACCTCATCCCAGAGACCTGCTTGAAGTCCCAATCCCTCCTGTACAGAGGTCCTGACTTGCTTTCGCTGAATGTCTCTCAGGAGGAGACCTGCCTTTCTGTATATTTGGATCTCCATATCGACCACATTTCTGGATAACACATTAATATTCCACACTCTTGTAACTGGAGCCTCCTGGTGCTCCTTCTTCTAGACCGATTGGACTCTTTCCCAGAGGCCAGGTTTATTCTTCCAGTATCTGCCTTACATATGCGGGTGCAAATAATTTAATATTCTTGTTCTCTAGTCAGTCTTATCAAGGGCAGTTAACCAGAGGGTGCTAGAAGATGTGATACCTAGAATCTGTTAAGTAGCCACCTATTTGTGTCATGTGTCTCATAATAAAACAAATCTATTTTTCCCACTACAATTGTTTCAATTTTTACCAACACCTAAATATGCTTTTCTACATAGTAGAAAGAGTGCTGGATTTAGTATCAGATGACTGGAGCTCACCTCTCAGCTGCCTAGATGACTCTGGCTTTGTAACTTGAACAAGCTGCTTGACTTCTTCAGACTTGGTTTCCACCATCTGTAAAATAAAGAAAATGGTTCTTATTTCACATAATTGTTAGGAGTAAATGACAGAACACAAGTGACAGCACCTACCTCAGTGTCTGACTTGTGGTTGATGCTCCACAAATGTAGGCTTTGTTTTGTTTTGTTTTTAAAGAACTTGAACTTAGCAGCAGCAATGGACGTATACTATAAAAGGGAACAGCCTTAAAAGATTAACTGTATTTTCTAGGTTCAAAGGTACAATAGCAATCATTTGCATTCTTCAGATTCACCCATACTTACACTCTGCCTCTGTTACCCCACCTGCAGGTGGGAGCTTCACTTCTGTATTTCCTTGTGGGTACCAGCTGTTAATAATTCCAGTAGGTGAGGCTGTGGAAGGCCCATAGCTCATCTAGTCCCTTGATTGTTTGGCAGGATTCAAGCCCAAAGCCCACTTACCAAATCTGAGTCCTTGAATGCCAGCTCCTGGTGGGCAGCAGGTACATGGAGGTGAAGAGCATTTTGCTAGGAGCCTGATCCCCTTCACATCTACTGGCTAATGATATTCTACTGCATTGACACGGATGCCTTGAGTTCTTCCTTCCACCACCCCCATGCCAGTTTGCCCTGAGTCTCTGGGCACTGCATGTCCCCTCAGAAAATCCAGTCCACTCCACTGCTAACCCAAAGGTGGGCAGTTCAAACCAGCCAGCCATTCTACGGGAGGGAAGACCTGGCAATCTTTTCCTGTAAAGATTACAGCCTAAGGAAACCCTATGAGGTAGTCTTACCCTGTCATATAGGGTAGCTACAAGTCAGAATTGACTGGACGGCACATAACAACAAAGTGCAGAGCCCAGGGTCATCACCTAATTTGCTTTTGCT
This sequence comes from Dugong dugon, assembly GCA_030035585.1. Classification (NCBI taxonomy): domain Eukaryota; kingdom Metazoa; phylum Chordata; class Mammalia; order Sirenia; family Dugongidae; genus Dugong; species Dugong dugon. The sequence goes on from CM057466.1 coordinate 2,681,896, forward strand.
TCAGGTTGGCTTTGCCATAGCACCATCAAACCATGGCTAATTATCACTTCCTTTATTATTAACTTGCAAGTCCTATTTTTTCTAATGGGGACTTTCATTTTCATAGACTCTTGGCCTCTCTGTACCTCACAATGAAAACCAATCTATGTCACAATGACCTTATTTCCCCTCCCCTGGACCCTGATAACCTTTGAATCTGAGTCCACAAGGCACTGCCCTATACTTTGAGACCAGCCTTGTCCTTGAGCAGCAGGGTGGTAGTCGGAGTATGGTTTACAATAACCCCAACTAAAGCCCTGGTTGCACAATGGTCAAGCACACAGGTTGGCAGTTTCAAACCCACCAGAGGCTCCATGGGAGAAAAGATTTGGCGATCTGCTCCTAAAAAGATTATAGCCTAGGAAACCCTATGGGGCAGTTCTACTCTGTCATATAGGGTTGCTATGAGTCAGAATCAACTTTAATGACACACAACAACAAACATCTGGTAAGTCTTTCTGGTGGTCCTGTTCTTCCTTGGGATTCTCAGGATTAAATTAGAAGAAATGATTCTGAAGGAGATTTAATATAAAGAGAAGTGAACTAATAAGCAAATATAAGCTTTGAATGCTGCCAACCAATCACGTTGGAGGCATTCTACACCCTCCAATGTTTCATCCCCTGCCTGCTTGTCCCAGAGTCCAAGTTTACCACACTGAGTGAAGAAAGCACAGTAGCCCTGGACACTTCCTTCACAAGGTATTCTCACTGGTCCTTTATGTTACCTAGTCTTCAAAGAATTTGGGCAGATTTTTTGCTTACATAAGACCTCTAATCTTATTAATATCTCTCATGGACCAAATGTGTACTCTGATTTACTTCTATGCCATCTTCTTTAGACTGTAAGGAAACTGGTAAACGCAGTTCAAGAGAAGCTGTTTTTTCTGGTTCTCATCCCCAGAAGAGGTCACTTTTGATCATCTGAGACAGCTGTCTTTTGTACCTCCTGTTTTCACACACATGAAGGTAGGAACATCTGAACTTATGTACATATTCTTTGTACACAATACTTCTGATTGATCTTTTCCAAATTTTAAAATACACTTGCTCCCAGGGACCTGAACCACAGAAGTTAACTGGATTTTTACCTTCTCCAGAAATACAATCCACAGCTGTTTCCCTGAGATGCCTGAGTTGCCTACCTAAGAATCCCATTTCACATGGGTGAATTCATTGTATCTAATGCCCAGCCTCACTATCTGCTCCCTGCCTGCTTAGGAAAATTCCTTCCTGTCTCAATGAGATTCACAACGACCCTGTGGATCTTAGGATCATGAAGTCTATGGGTCTATGATAATGCTTATGACTTATCTTTCCTACTTTCAGACTCAAGTACTTCTAGGTGTGTTCTTCTAACAACTCTCTTTGGCCTTGTCTCCATGTTCCAACACCTAGCTTTTGCTACATCTTAAAGAACTCCCCAATTCACTACTTCATTCTGTGAATCTTAAGAGAAGGTCTGGCACAGAGGATACCATTCTGGAGACGCCTGGCAGGGGGATCACTGCCACTGCTACATCTTTGTGCTAAGACCATGTCCCATACCTAGAAAAGAAGAGGCTTTGTCATGACTGCAGCTCAGGCCAATGAGATCAAGGAAGAGTGACATCTAAAATAAATAAGTAAATACAGCAAAGGGATTTGGATTAAGAAGAGTAAGTTTTCAGAGGAATTTAACATTGAAACAGTTGAAGGACTTAATCAGAATTGGAATAAAAGAGGCAATATTATGTAGTGTTAAGAGATAACAGTAGTATCTAATCACAGATTACTGCCATTGTTACTAAATCATTATCTTGAATGATTTAGCTGTTTAATATGTTCTCTTCAACCATCTGGAACAAAATGATTGATATAAATTATTGCTTCAAAGAACAGAGGATCATTACTCTTTGAAAGGTGGAAAAAGCACACAAAGACTACACTCTTTAATTCAGACTGCCTAGGTTCAATTCCTGGCTTTGATATTTAGTAGCCATGTCAATGTAGGCAAGTATATGTCATGTTCATCATCAAAAAGAGCATTTCAAGATATACCCCAAAGTACAACATGGTCAGTGATAGGATAATATCCATACGCCTACAAGGAAAACCAGTTAATATGACTATTATTAAAATTTATGCACCAACCACTAAGGCCAAAGATAAGAAACAGAAGATTTTTTACCAGCTTCTGCAATCAGAAATTGATTGAACATGCAATCAGAATGTGTTGGTAATTACTGGTGATTATAATTTCTAAAGGTAGAAACAAAAGAAGGTTCAGTAGTCGGAAAATATTGCCTTGGTGATAAAAATGACACTGGAGATCACATGATAGAATTTTGTGAGGCCAATGGCTTATTCAGTGCAATACTTTTTTTCAACAACATAAATGGCTACTACGCACATAGACCTTGCCAAGATGGAATATACAGGAATCAAACTGACTACATCTGGGGAAAGAGACAATGGAAAAGCTTAATATCATCAGTCAGAACAAGGCCGGGGCCCACTGAGGAACAGACCATTGATGGCTCATATGCAAGTTCAAATAGAAGCTGAAGAAAATTAAAACAAGCCCACAAGAACCAAAATACAACCTTGTGTATATCCCACCTGAATTTAGAGACTGTCTCAAGAATAGATTTGATGCATTCAACATTAATGACCAAAGACCAGATGAGTTGTGGAATGACGTCAAGGACATCATACATGAAGAAAGCAAAAGGTCATTAAAAAGATAGGAAGGAAAAAAAAGACCAAAATGAATGTCAGGAGACTCTAAAACTTGCTCTTGAAGGTAGAGTAGCTAAAGCAAACGGAAGAAATGATGAAGTAAAAGAGTTGAGCAGAAGATTTCAAAGGGCAGCTCAAGAAGACAAAGTAAAGTATCATAATGAAATGTGCAAAGAGCAGGAGTTAGAAAACCGAAAGAGAACACTCTCGGCATTTCTCAACCTGAAAGAACTGAAGAAAAACTCAAGCCTAGAGTTGCAATATTGAAGAATCCTATGGGCAAAATATTGAATGACATTTAATTGTGCTCCTGCAGTACCTGTACACAGACCAAGAGGCAGTTGTTCACACAGAACAAGGCGACACTGAGTGGTTGAAAATCAGGAAAGGTGTGTGTCAGGATTGCATCCTGTCACCATATTTATTCAGTCTGTATGCTGAGCAAATTATCCAAGAAGCTGGACTATATGAAGATGAATGCAGCATCAGGATTGGAGAAAGACTCAGTAACAACCTGCGATATGCAGGTGACACAACCTTGCTTGCTGAAAGCCAAGAGGACTTGAAGCACTTACAGATGAAGATGAAGAACGACTACAGCCTTCAGTATGGATTGCACCTCAACATAAAGAAAACAAAAATCCTCACAGCTGGACCAATAAGAAAAATTCTCACTACTGGACCAATGAGTGACATCATGACAAACGGAGAAAAGATTGAAGTTGTCAAGGATTTCACTTTACTTGGATCCACGATCAATGGTCATGGAAGCAGCAGTCAAGCAATCAAAAGAAATATTGCATTGGGAAAGTCTGCTGCAAAAGAACTCTTAAAATGTTCAAAAGCAAAAATGTTACTTTGAGGACCAAGGTGCACCTGACCCAATCAATGCATGGTATTTTCAATCATCTCATATGCATGCGAAAGCTGGACAATGACTAAGGAAGACTGAAGAATGATGCCTTTGAATTATGGTGTTGGCGATGAACATTGAATGGACTTATTCATGGACTTCCAGAAGAATGAAAAAATCTGTCTTGGAGGAAGTACAGCCAGAATGTTCTTTAGAATTGAGAATAGAGAGGCTTTCATCTCACATACTTTGGACATGTTACCAGGAGGGATTAGTCCCTGGAGAAGGACATCATGCTTGGTAAAGTAAAGGGCAAGCAAAAAAGAGGAAGACCCTCAATGAGATGGATTCACACATGGTTTCAACAATGGGCTCAAATAGAGCAATAATTGTGAGGATGGCACAGGACCAGACAGTGTTTTGTTCTGTTGTACGTAAGGTCTAAGTGAGTCGGAACCTACTTGACGGCACGTAACAAGAACCAAGAACAACAAATATGTGAAAAGGGCATAGCACCCTGGTCAGCCCCCATAATTATTAGATCCTGTTGGTTGTGACATAATATTAGTATTATCTCACACTCTAACACCAATAGATTGGTGATGGCTTCCTACAGGGTTATATGGGTGGGGTATCATGTTCTCCATGGATGCTACCTAAAGGAGTGGAGGAGCACGTGCAAATATTTGCAATCCCTGGACTGGGCTGAAGATTTCTCAAAAATAGAGACTGTGCTTTTTCATCTCTGCACCCCCAGCATCTGGCGAACTATTTGACACACTGAGGTCTGTCAATACACCTTTGGCCAAGTGTTCAACTTTTCCATGGCTGGCTAATAGCTCTTCTCTGGCTCTAATTCCAAATGATGGTTTGTTGCTTTGATAGTGCCATGGCCCCGTAGTAAATATTGGAGCAAACTCTGATCTCAGCTAGGTGGAGATAAAATGTTAAGACTACATATACTTCAACAAAAATGTTCCACATTCCATAAATTCAATACATTTCAAGAGAGAGTAAGACTATACCAGGACTCCTCACATAGCACCACATGCTGGCATACTATTGATTTAGGTGCCACTGTCTTCAGAATTCCTTTTTTTTTTCTACCCCATTTCAAATTTTATGTAAAAATTCTTTGCGAGTATTGCATTCTTGTAGCCATAATATGGCAATGACCTACTACATTTCACAATTAAATACTGTAAAAAGCAACACTTACGTACTTGCCAATGAATTGCTCAGCTGTCTTCTCTATGACCTATGAAAATAACAATGTCTTTATCTATAACCAGCATACAGATGATGTAAGACTCGGAGAGCAGTCCTATTTTTAAAAACTTCTTCTAGAGCCAGAGTGTATAGCAGAATTTAGATTACTTTGATTTTTATCTATAAACACAAATTCCAGATTGCTTCAAAACATACAAGCAGTCCTGACTTACTAGTAGTGTCATAGAAGAAAGAAACTTCCTAATAAGTCCTAGGAAAGGGAAAGAGTGTTTTTAGAAATTAGGTGGTGTGCAATAAATAAAGAGCAAGGTAAATTGGGGTAACAATATGGCTTTTTGTAGGTGGGAATTATTCCTGATCTTCTCAGAGAATAATGGAGTACCCACAATACAGGCTACCTGCTTGGAATGAGCAGGTGCAACTGGTTACTGTATTTTTATGCAAATAACACATGCTTTCTATGTTTGTTTGTCAACCTTGCCCTCCACCCCCCAAAAGATATTTTTGTAAGTGCACTATGCTAATTTTTTTTACAGCAACTTGTAAAAAAAAAAAATGGCATAAGCAGTGCTTATGAAAATACCTTGTTGGGGGAGGGTGCAGTTGGCAAACAAACGTAGAAGGTGCACGTAATTTGTGTAAAAATATGGTACTTGCTCAGAATAAGACAGGTAGGGATGATCTGGAGGGCCTACCTCTGATTTATTGTGGCCCAGCTACTGGGCAGGAGAGGAATAGGATACAAGAAGGAGGGCTAGCCCAGCCCTAGTTGAAGAAAGGAGGTAGGATATAACAGATAAGGAAAAGGTATGCAGGCAAAAAGTCAGCAAGTTAGCATTTGCAACCAAGCAAGCATCTTTATATGTTCCACCTTCTTGGGGGAAAAAAAAAAAAAAGTGTTTGCAGAAAACCAAAATTTTAAATGAGAAGAATTATGTGATTAAAGTATAAAATTAGTATGAAGCTGATGATTGGAAATTCTTAAGGTATGTAAATATCTATTTCACATTATTGTGTGTATTTAAAAAACTATTTAATCCAGAAATGTTTAGATAAGAGATATGTTGATGGAAACTAATCAAATTCTAAAATCACTGGTGCAGGCAGATTTATTTTTAAAAATTCTAAATGAAGTAGTTATTTAATACGTTCTTTTCAACAATCTGGAACACAGTAACAAAAATTCTGGTTTCAAAGAACAGAGAATTATTACTCTTTTAAAGGTAGAGAAGCTCTGAATCAAAATGCCTCTTGTGGTTTTATCTAGGTCCAGAGGAAGTGTGAGGGCCCCTAACTGTGAGAAAGTCCAGTGGACTTTTTCAAGAAGCAGCAGAAGAACCATGACGGCAGAAGTCACATGAGGCTACAGACTCCAAGAGCCCTACACTGAACATCCGATTAAAAGTCATAGCCACTCCCTCCCTGAAACTTCCAATTCTCTTCATTTTGCTCTGTTTGGTTTTATCCATCCTTGTAACAGACTGTGTTTACTTTTTATTGTCTGTCTCCTCTCACCAGAATGTAAACTCTACAAAGGTAGGGATTTTTTGCCAGTTTTGTTTGCTGATGCACCTCAACTTCCTAGAACAGCTCCTGGTACATAGTAGATGCCGAATCAATATGTGTCGACTGTTTGGTTAGTGAGTTCTTATTGGAACCAGGAGGCAGCAGACCAAATAGGAAGGTTAGACTTTAAGGACAGGTGTTAGTGATTCAACCTAAGTCATGAGAAAATAGTGAAATATCTAGCAGAGAGAGCCCAAGGGTTAGAATTATATAGTGAGCCCCAGGATTACTAGACGCTCTGAAGCTCCCAAACCAGAACTAAGTCAGTAGAGTGAGAGTCGCACAAGACCTCTTTGGCAGACCCTGTTAGCTACCTCGTCCCCCAACTTTCCATTACCCGCTTCTTACTTGCCATCTGATTCTCCTATTTTGTTTATAATGACCATGTGCAAAACTTCAGATAGAGAATTATTATTGGTCTAAGTAAATTATCACTGTCTTTTCCCATTGTCTCAACCTCTCAGTCCAAGCCAGGGAAAACTAAGTGGAAGTCAACTTGGCCTATTTTGAGGGAAAAAAATAGAGACCTAAATGATTGGCATGGCCCTTCCCATTTTGAACATGGACACAAGAGCTTGAGCTGTACCGGCCGTCTCAGAACCCTAAGGGAAAAGCTAAGTGAATTGCGCGTTCGTTAGCCTTGACCTCATAGACACTGAACCAACACCAACAAGTGACTATGTGAGGATCTCTTATGAAGAAAAATAAATCCCCCTTATTTAATTCATTGTGGTAGTCATTTACCTATTTGTTCCCAGATTTATTTCTCACCCTTCTCCTATAAATGGTATTTCCAAACTCCTTTGCCAACTGGATTCCAGTTGGGTTTAGTCCATTGGTGGCACTATTAGGAGATCAGCGAGTAAGAGGAAGGAAGAAGCCAGGGCAACCCTCCTTTTTTCCTCTGCTTCAGGAAGTATTTCCAGCATTGGCGGCCTCCTTCATCATCCCAGCTCTTGCCAACAGGCCCTCTTCTGTAGCCCCAGCTCCTACCAAGTAGCCATCTTACAGATCCAGCTCCTGGTGGCTCCATCCACTTCTTTTATCCCTCCAGACCTAATGGTGATAGTGCTTTCTGATGTTACTAATCTTTGAATTGCCAATGTTTGAACAGCTCTATTTGGCTTCTCAGCAATTCCAGCCCCTTTGTAACTAGTTCCCTGTATTAGATTACTTCTATTGGAATACATGGCATGGACTTGGCTTTCCTGATATAGCATCTTGATTCAAGTTTCTATTACTTGACACAAATCACTTTCCTAATTGACTCAAACCTTAAAAGATAATTAATACCACTATATATTAACTGTAAAGTAATTACATAAAGTACAAACTTCCCTGCTAGCTTTTCAGTCTGAAAATCACTACGTAAATGATAGATATACATCATGATCAGTGACTCATCACATCATTTCTTTCAAAATCTGCTGGTGATTGGTCACTGTGCATGTGTTACTCAGTTCATATACAGACAGCAAAGTATGTGGTTGTGCTGTCTCCTTGTCACCACATGACACTTCATAAAAGTGGATGTTGGCCAGAGAAGAAAGTGCAGCAAAGAAATAGAAAGAGTTAAATCTGGAAGTGAATCGATACAAATGGAGTCATAGAAGAAATGTTGACACTGCTGCTGTTCTAGAAACTCTGTACGTGCAGCCAGCAGAACTTAGTGAAGACATACTTATCAATATAAATGAGGAAAGTAGTTGTGATAAAAAAAGATGAATGTGCCTCAGAGGAAGTGATGCTGGCAAAACACTTCACTTTAAAGGAATTCGTGGAGATATTTCAGAAGATTAAAAGTGCAAAGGATGAAATGTTAGATGCTAACCCAAACTTAAAAGGAGTATGACAATTTGCCAAGGTATAGAAAAGATGCTCACTCAGTAATCATAAATTATTTGGCAAAAAGAAGACAAGGACTGTTCAGATTACTCTGGAACAGTTTTTTCACAATGAAATAAAACACTTTGGTTCTCAAAGTTTTAAATTACAGTACAGTAAATAAATATTTGTTTTACTTTTTTATTTCCTTCTATATTTAAAAGTGACAGTAAGAGAGTTTATAATATTTTGACAAAAAATGTTAAAGGTCACAGAATAGTCTTAATTCTCCCTATAGATTATTAAGACTGCTTTGCATGGCCATTTTATGGCCCCACACTACTGTGCAAAATGAAGACTGCCTGTAGCTGAGAACAACTTCAGAGAAAAATAATTTTTATAAAATTAAGTGGCTGAGTGTTAAACTATTTTGGAAATAATCTACATATATAAGTGCTAACATATATGATTTATTTTTCTTCCCACTTATTCAAATAAAAAATTGAATGTTTAAAAGAAAAAAGAACTAAATAATTAAAGCATCTTTATCTTGTGGGCTAGTAAATTTTAGGGAAGTCCACCCTCCTTCATTTTAATATACATATATATGCCACATCAGGTTGCCGTCTTTAACTATAACCCCGTGAAGTATACCTGATTTCCACAGGGTATTCTTAGTTGTAATTTTTATGGAAGCAGATGGCCTAGTCTTTATTCCAGAGTGCCATGGATGGGCTTGAACCTCCAACCTTTCAGTTAGCAGCTGTCATGAATTGAATTGTGTCCACCCAAAATATGTGTCAACTTGGCTATGCCATGATTCCCAGTATTGTGTGGTTGTCCTCCATTTTGTGATCTGATGTAGTTATCCTCCATTTTGTGATGTGTTGTGAATCCTAACCTCTATATGTTAATGAAGCAGGATCATTGTGGGGTATATCCTGAGTCACAGCATTTCAAGAGGGTATAACTCAAGTCACACTCTTATTCACACACCCTTACTCAAGTCATGCCATTGCTTGAGTCACACATTTTGTCTTACAAGAGATAAAAGGAGAGAGAAGTGAGCAGAAAGGAGAGGGACCTCACTACCACCAAGAAAGAAGGCTGGGAGTCTAGCACATCATTTGAACCTGGGGCCCCTGTGCTGAGAACCTCCTAGACCCAGGGGAAGATTGATGCCAAGACACATAGAGATCTCCAAGGAACATCAGGTCCTCAGATGCTGAAGGGAGACAAGGACCTTCTCCCAGAGCTGATAAAGAGACAAAGCCATCCCCTAGAGCCAGCACCCTGAAATAGGATGTCTAGCCTCCTAAATGTGAGAGAATAATTTTGTTTGTTAAAGCCATTCACTTGTGGTATTTCCATTATAGCAGCACAAGAAAACTAAGACAGCAGCTGAGCAAAAACTATTTGTGCCACCTGGGACCCACATGGAGTTGCCATAAGTCAGAATCAGTTTGAGGACAATGGGTTTGGTTTTTGGTTTCCTTGTCTTCACTGAGGCCGCAGTTGCCCTGTAACAGCCATAGCTTCTTAGCATGCCAAGAATGTTAGCAATTACTTCCTATTGGAACTTATGCCTAGCCTGCGTGGCATAGGATTTGCAGACTGCATGGTAAAGTTTTTGGTCTTGGACTGTTGACTATTCATCCTCTGTAGTGCCAAGGATGTTGTTATGGATTTTAAATCTTAACCTCTATGCTGTGGTTATAATCCCATTTGGGAATGGGTTATCTTTGTTATGTTAATGAGACAGGATTAGTGTAAGGTATATCTTGAGTCAATCTCTTTTGAGATATAAAAGAGAATGAATGCAAGCTAGCAAGCAGAGATTGAGGAAGAAAGATGCCAAGCCACATGAATATTGTCCAGAAGTAGAAACTCAGAAGAGACAATGACTTTCCTTCAGAGCCGACAAAGAGAGAAAGGCTTCCCCTAGAACTGGTACCCTGAATTCAGACTTCTAGCTTCCTAAACTGTGAGAAAATAAATTTCTGTTTGTTAGAGCCATCCACTTGCAGTATTTCTGTTATAGCAGCACTAGGTAACTAAGACAGAATTTGGTACTGTAAAAGTGGGATGCTGCTCTAACAGATACTTAAAATGTGGAAGCAGTTTTGGAATTGGGTACTGGACAGAGGCTGGAAGAATTTTAAGGAAGTAAGGAGAGCTATAGAGAAAATCTCTATCATCTTAGACAATATATATGGCACCAGCAAGAGAATGTTGCTAGAAATGTGGATGTTAAACGTGCTTTTGGTGAGGCTTTAAAAGAAAATGATGAACATGTGATTGGACAATGGAGGAAGGGCGATGCTTTTTATGCAGTGGCAAAGAGCTTGTCTGAATTATGTTCAGATGTTTGGTGGAAGGTAGAACTTGTAAGTGATAAACTTGGATATCTTGCTGATGAGATTTCAAAGAAAGATCTCAAAGGCAGCACATGGTTTCTCCTTGCCATTTATAGTAAAATGTGAGACTAAAGAGATGGACTTAAAAATTAACTGTGCAAAATGAAAACAGAACTTAAAGATTTGGAAAAGTCTGTTGTACAACTAAGGATATGTGTCCTAGAATGTTCACCAAGAACATGGCTACATAATCTTTGTTAAAGAAATTAAGCCTGTAACTGGTGGATCTAACCAACTACCACAGCAGAAAACCCATCAGCTTAGACTGAAGGTGACGGAGAAAGAATGAAAGGAAAGAACACTGTCTGCCTCTTGGCATTCTACACCAGGAAACGGGCCAAAGAGGCTACATCTGTTGTCCTCCAAGAAAAGAAAAGGTCCATCCATGGAGCAGCTCGGAGATCAGCAGAACTGTTGGAAGGAGCACAGGAAGTAGGGCCTTCTCAGTTTCAAAGGGTGGGGCTGTGGTTTCCTGGATCTAAAAAGGTGGGGCCACAGCCTCCTGGGTTTCAGAGATCCTGGGGTATTTGCCGACTTGGTTCTGGAGTATGAGGTTGCCATTCACAAGTGCCAGGGGGTTGGGACCACTGTCCAAAGCTGAGGGGGAGGGGCTGCTATGCCCAAGGGCAGAATAAAGAGGTCTGCTAGGGCCAAGGGGATAGGGTCGCCACTCAGATGGACTAGGAAAATGGGGCCATCCAAAGCCAAGGCAGCATAGCTGCCATCCTAGTGGACCTGGAAGGTGGAGCTGAAACCCAGGGTTAAGGTGCCTCTATGCAGAATCCAGAGGGCATGGCCAACACACAGAGTCTGGAGGATATGGCCATTGCTCAAATGGTCCCAAAGAACAGAGGATTATTTGCAAGACTTGAGAGCTAATATAAATTGTTCTGCTGGATTTTGGACTTGCTTGGTACCTGTTATCCCTTCTTTCCCTCCAATTTATCCCTTTTGTAATGTGAATGTGTACCTTGTGCCTGTTCCACCATTATACTTTGGAAACAGATAACTTGTATTCCAAATTTCACAGGTTCACTGATGAAGAGGAATTTTGCCCCAGGATGGAATTTGGACTTAGAGTTTATTTAAGACTTTTGGGATGATGTGATGCGGTGAATGTGTTTTGCATGTGGCAAGGACAAGAATTTTGGGATGGCCTAAGAGTGGAATGTTATGGATTGAATTCTGTTCCCCCAAAAGATATGTATTGTAAATCAATCTTAACCTCTATGCCTGTGGTTATAATATCATCTGGGAATGGGTGTCTTTGTTATGTTAATGAGACAGGATTAGTGTAGGGTGTATCTTGAGTCAATCTTTTTTGAGATAAAAAAGAGACTGAATGCAACCTAGCAAGCAGAGATGGGGGAAGAGAGATGTCAAGCCACATGAAGATTGTCCAGGAGCAGAAGCTCAGAAGAGACAAGGGCCTTTCTCCAGAGCTGACAGAGAAAGAAAGGCTTTCCCTAGAACTGGCACTCAGAATTTGGGCTTCTAGCCTCCTAAACCATGAGAAAATAAATTTCTGTTTGTTAAAGCCATCCACTTGTGGCATTTCTGTTATAACAGCACTTGGTAACTAAGACAGATGTTTTCCCAGTATGTTTATAGTTGTGAAAATAACGAATGAATCAAGCAGCAAGTGCTCCAGGCCTTTAATACTTGAAGACTGCACACCACACAAATGTTGCCCATTAACAAGCTAATCAGGGGCCAGCAATGATAAACTAGTTTGAGAGGACCCTAAAGAGCTTCAGTCTCAAAAATCCCTTGTTTTCCAGCCTCCTTATCTTTGAGTTAAGAAATTAATAGCAACAAAAATATGTATATCACTTACTGCAGAATCCTTGTTCTCCTTCATCCAGTCTCAGAAAAGAAATATAGTTACTTTATCATACTTACTCAATGGCCCCATCACTGTCAAGCCTTTGTGGCCCACATGTATAATTTTCCTTGAATGACTAGTGGAACAGATCCATTTTCCAGATCTTTGTGAACACAGCTGCCAGCTGCCTTATCAGAGGAGGGAAGGAAAAAGCAGCTTAGCCCAAGGATTTGTTTTTCTTAGTAAAAATGAGAGCAAAGCCAGATAGCAGTCTAGGGCTCAGATGTTGGAGGGAAGGATGTAGAACACGGTTAAGGAATGAGGACAGAGACAGAATAGCAAAACTCAGCTATAGGGGACTTGACTTTTTTTTTTTTTTTTTTCTATTTGGTTTTTAATGCCTCAGAACTGAAAGCTACTGATGGAGTCTATGAATTCAGCTGGTTCCAGCTGTGTTGAATCTACAGTGAAGACTGGTTTTATTCTAAATTCCCAACCTCTACCTATAGTAGTGGCTACAACAATGGGCTCAAACATAGCAACAATTGTGAGGAACTGGCAACGTTTTGTTCTGTTATACATAGGATAGCTATGAGTCATAGCTGACTTGATGGCACCTAACAACAACAAACTACAGTAACCAGTTGCCATCGGGTCGATTCTGACTCATGGTGACTTTGTGTGTCAGAGTAGAACTGTGCCCCATAGTGCTTTCAATGGATGATTTTTCAGAAGTACATCACCAGGTCTTTCCTCTGTGGTGCCTATTGCTGAACTCAGATCTCCAACCTTTCAAATAGTAGCTGAGCACGTTAATCATTTGCATGCCCAAACCTTATTAGGACCCTCCAGCAAAGTGCCACATTCCGTAGGTTAGGAGGTTTAGAATGTTGGTCCACTGACTGTGAGCGTGTGACTTGAGAACTGTGGTTCTCAACTTGAGCTGCATATATAAGCCCCCGGGAGTTCTAAAAACTACTGATGCCTGAGTCCTAGTCCCCAGGATTTTTAATTGAATTGGGCTGGTGTGCAGCCTAGGCATTAGGATTTTAAAACCTTTCCCAGGTTTTTCTAGTTGTAGGTAAGATTAACAAAACAGTTGTAGATCCCTACATCTGGGCTACAGATCCTCTGGCTGCAGGTCAGATGATACCTTGGGGGCAGAATAAGACAGGGCTTCACTGAATCTGGTCTTGTCCACGTGGGGTCTTCTGCGGCTCTGCAGGTCACTTCTTTAAATGGTGACCGAAGTTTGAGGACAGAAGTCCACCTAGTACATCCACAGATCCTCACTTCCCAGCAATATAAAACATCACAAATTTGAGTCAAAACTTCTAGAATTAATCAGAGCTTTTCCATCCTCCTGCCAATAGGTGGGCCAAAGATGAGCCCTTCTTAACTGGCTATATGCTTCTTGGACATTACTTTTTTTCAAGCTGAAATTAAGCCCATAACCAATCCTGAGAGTACATCTTCTGCCGTGGTTTGGGCTGACCTAGCAGCTAGATCACCTTTTTCCTTATCTCCATGCCAGCCACATGCATCTGGCTCTCAGAGGGGTAGGAGTAGTAGGAGTAGGACAAAACCTGTTGCTGTCAAGTGGTTTCAACTCATGGAGACTCCAGGTGTTACAGAGTAGAACTGCTCCATAGGGTTTTCTTGGCTGTAATCTTTACAGAAGCAGTTCACCAGACTTGTCTTCTGCAGAGCTGCTGGATGGATTTGAACTACTAACCTTTAGGTTAGTAGTCGATTATAAACTGCTTACACCACCCAGGCTCCTAAGAGTAGGATAGAAATTTCAAATTTCTCATAATTAGAGATGCATCCAATTCTACTTTAAGAATTTACTGAAACCATGCATTTAATAAAGGGCCATCTCTTCCTCTGGTGCCCTTGTGAATATGTGACTGATAAATTTGTCACTCATGTAACATAAAAGTCCTTTATTGACTTTTCCAGAGTCTCAAATCTAACCATGGTAAAACCAACAAAGGAATTACAGCCTTATCAGAAGTTTATTTTGCAAGACTGCCACATGGCTGCTGCCAGATACAGCATCCTGTTTTCCCACTATGCTGAGCTCAAAGAGCCCATGAAATAACTTTAAACTCTTCAGTTATGCAGAAATATAAACAGACTTCTCTGTGTGCTTTGGAATTTTATTTTCATTTAAGGAAAAATTTCTAATACTAAACAGTCTTGGCAACCATAACTCAGAAATCTAAATATGATAGAAGAGGAAATTCTAAAATTTCGCCAGTGGGAAAAAAGGCCTATATTCAAAATACACACACACATTTTGCCATTTTTCTATACTGTGGTCATGGAGTCTATTTGATAATCAATAATGCCTGAAGAGTTTTCAGTGGATAAATTAGTGAGGATGCTATATACTCCTTCGTAGCATGGAAAAAATCCTGGCAGAAAACACTATGGAATGAAGTCTAAACCATTCTTCTGATGCACGATTGATTTAGGCTAATCTGAGAATATGATATTTTGTGGGCTTAGTAACAGGTTGGCTTGAGAAAGATAATAGAGTTAAGGTGGCACACATCCACTAGGCAGGTTTCCACAGGCTAAAGATCTAACACTACCTTGGTCCTAGCTAGTGCCAAACTAGTGGAGTAGAGGCACATGCCCAGATATGACTAGATCCAATCAACCACTTTAAGCAACACAAAATAATTCCTCTTTCTGTGTAAAATTGTGAACTTAAATGCCAAGGAAGAAATCTGTTGTATATCTTCAGACCTCTACACACTGCCTTTTTACTGACAGACATAATCCGAGCCACATCTCCTCGGGATGACTTTCTGATGAACCATTGATAAGTGATTTAGTTGTTGTCAGTGGAAGAGAGTTGTGGAATTGACTCTTGCAAAAGGACATTGATAACCCCATCTCACACTTCATTTTTGTTCACTCACATTATGGCTATAAAGGCAGCATGGATGAGCCTCTGGCTGTTACTTCCACAAATTAGTGAGAGATTACATTTTCCAAAGTGGCTACAACAGCAACTCCCATCCTTCCTGCTCTTCTATGTGGCCTTACCAATTCCTCCACCAACTGGAAAGGCTAATTCCCCTTGGTATGAATCAGGGCAGGGTTTGTGGCTGTTTCCACCAGTAGAGTATGGCAAAAGGGATGCAATGTAACTTCTAAGGCTCAATCATAAAATACAAAGTAGACTTTGCCTTTGTATGGAGTGCTTACACCTGGAGCCTGGAGCTACCATGCAAGAAGTCCAATTACTCGGATGTCACCACTTTGTAAGGAAGTCAAACCACAAGGAAAGGCCACAGTAGATGCTGCCTTGGATGGTCCCAGCTGTACTCCCAGCCAACCAACTCAAAGTCAATACCGACTTCAAGCTCTGTGAGTCGTCATGAGTGTCCATCCCAGTCAAGCCTTCAGATGACTGCAGCCCCTGCCAACTTCTGACTCCAACTGTTTGACCGACCCCAAGCCAGAGCTTTCCAGTCAAGCCCTTCCCAAACACCTGGCCCAAAAAATTATAAGCAAAATAAAATGGTTGTTTTTAGCCATTAAGTTTTAGGGTAATTTGTTATGTGGTAACAGTAACCAGACAGAATTATTCCAGAATTATCTTCACTTCCTACTATTCAGACTTCTTCAAGGAATCTAAGAAAATCAGAAGTTTCTGATCATGCTCAGAGTATGAGCATCTTTTCTGAGACACCTGACCTTTGAACTTCCCAACACACTGATGTCCAGGGGCACAACATTTTAAAAAAAGGAAAGAAAACTGAAAAAAAATTTTTATACCCTAATCTATCAACTACCCATGGAAGGCCCATTTTTTAAAAAAGCTTTTTACTCATACTATCTTCTGAAGAATGAGAGAGAAGCCCGGCACACACAGGAATTCCAAAAGCACTGAGCAGTGTTTTTTTTTTTTGTTTTTTTTTTCCCAGATGCTAATAGTTGTATGATTTTGAAGGAGAAAAGCTTGTGGGAAAAGTTGGACTGACTGTGGACGGAAAGAAAGAGTCATATACTACCTGTTGCCATCCAGTCAATTCCTACTCATAGCAACCCTATACTAGAGTCCCATAAAAATGGTCCAATGATTTTATAAACTTCTGCTACTGGGCCTTCATCTCTTTCAACTCTTTCAAAATTTTCCTCTCATCTCTTCCATTTTTAAGGAAAAGGCTCTAATCTAATTTGATTTTGATGAATAGATTTGCGCTAAATTGTTAATAACTAGTAGCTTGGAAGTTTGTCGCAATGTGGTGGCTCGTGTGTTGCTGTGATACTGGAAGTTTGCCACTGGTATTTCAAATGCCAGCAGGGTCACTCTTGATGGACAGGTTTCAGCGGAGCTTCCAGACTAAGACAGACTAGGAAGACGGACCCGGCACTCTACTTCTGAAAAAATTGGCTAGTGAAAACCTTATGAATAGCAGTGGAATATTGTCTGATATAGTGCCAGAAAATGAGCTCCTCAGGTTGGAAGACATTCAAAATAGGACTGGGGAAAAGCTGTCTCCTCAAACTAGAGTCAACCTTAATGATGTGGATAGAGTCAAGCTTTCATGACTGAAAGTTGGAAACAAAAACGAAGGATCAGTAGTTGGAAAATATATGGCCTTGGTGAGATCGCATGATAGAATTTTGCAAGACCAGTGACTTCTTCATTGCAAATACCTTTTTTCAACAACATAAACAGAGACTATATACAAGACCTCACCAGATATAATATACGGGAATCAAATTGACTACATCTGTAGAAAGAGACGATGGAGAAGCTCAATATCATCAGTCAGAACAAGGCCAGGGGCTGACTGTGGAACAGAGCATAAATTACACATACACAAATTCAAGTTAAAGTTGAACAAAATTAAAACAAGTCAATGAGAGCCAAAATACGACCTTGGGTATATCCCACCATCTCAGGAATATATTTGACGCATTGAACACTAATGACCGAAGACCAAATAAGTTATGGAATGACATCAAGGACATCATACACGAAGAAAACAAGAGGTCATTAGAAAGACAGGAAAGAAAGAAAAAGGAAAAAACAAAATGAATGTCAGAAAAGACTCTGAAACTTGCTCTTGAACATCAAGTCGCTAAAACAAAAGGAAGAAATGATGAAGAAAAAGAGCCGAACAGAAGATTTCAAAGGGCGGCTCGAGAAGACAAAGTAAAATGTTATAATGAAATATGCAAACACTTGGAGTTAGAAAACTAAAAGAGAAGAACAAGCTCAGAATTTCTCAAGCTGAAATAACTGAAGACAAAAAGTCAAGCCTCTATTTGCAATATGGAATGATTTGACAGGAAAAATATTGAACAACTCAGGAAGCATCAAAAGAAGATGCAAGGAATACAAAGTCACTGTACCAAAAAGAATTGGGTGATGTTCAAACATTTCAGGAGGTAGCATATGATTAAGAACTGGTGGTACTGAGGGAAGAAGTCAAGCTGCACTGAACGCATTGACGAAAAACAAGGTTCCAGCAATTGACAGAATACCAGTTGAGATGTTTCAACAAACACATGCAGTGCTGGGGGTACTCACTAGTCTATGTCAAGAAATTTGGAAGATAGTTGCCTGGCCACCTGACTGTAAGACATCCATATTTGTGCCCATTCCAGAGAAAGGTGATGCAACAGAACGTGGAAATTATCAAGCAATATAATTAATATCACACTCAAGTAAAAGTATGCTGAAAATCATTCAAAAGCAGTTGCAGCAGTACATAGACAGGGAACTGCCAGAAATTCAAGCAAGATTCAGAAGAGGACATGGAACAAGGGATATCATTGCTGATGTCAGATGAATCCTGGCTGAAAGCAGAGAATACCAGAAAGATGTTTACCTGTGTTTTATTGACCATGCAAAGGCTTCCCACTGAATGGATCATAACAAATTATGGATAAAACTGCAAAGAATGGGAATCCCAGAACACTTAGTTGTGTTCATGTGGAACCTGTACATAGACCAATAGGCAGTCGTTCAAACAGAACAAGGGATACTATGTGGTTTAAATTTAGGAAAGGTGTGTGTCAGGGTTGCATCATTTCACCATACCTATTCAATCTGTATGCTGAGCAGATAATCTGAGAAGCTGGACTATATGAAGAAGAATGTGGCATCAGTTTTGGAGGAAGACTCATTAACAACCTACGACATGCAGATGACACAACCTTTCTTGCTACAAGTGAAGAGGACTTGAAGCACTTACTGACGAAGATCAAAGACTACAGCCTTCAGTATGCATTGCACCTCAACATAAAGAAGACAAAAAGCCTCACAACCGGACCAATAAGCAACATCATGATAAATGGAGAAAATATTGAAGTTGTCAATGACTTCATTTTACTTGGATCCACAATCAATGCCCATGGAAGCATCAGTCAAATAAATCAAGCAACGCATTACATTGGGCAAATCCACTGCAAAAGATTTCTTCAAAGTGTTCAAAAGCAAAGATGTCACTTTGAGGACTAAAGTGTGCCTGACCCAAGCCATGGTATTTTCAATCACCTCATATGTATTTGAAAGCTTGATGATGAATAAGGAAGATCAAAGAAGAATTGATGCCTTTGAACAATGGTGTAGGTGAAGAATATTGACTATACCATGGACTGCCAGAAGAACGAACAAATCTGTCTTCTAAGAAGTACAGCTGGATTGTTCCTTGGAAGCAAGTATGGTCTCACATACTTTGGACATGTTATCAGGAGTGACCAGTCCCTGGAGAAGGACATCATGCTTGGTAAAGTAGCGGGTCAGCGAAAAAGAGGAAGACCCTCAAGGAAATGGATTGACACAGTAGTGGCAATAATGGGCTCAAGCATAGCAGTGATTGTCAGGATGACACAGGACCAGGCAGTGTTTTGTTCTGTTGTACATAGGATCACTATGAGTTGGAGCTGACTCGATGACACCTTAAACAACAAGTAAATATAACTTACATATTTAGCTCCTTTAGTCATTTTCATCTGTAGCCTATAAGTTTATGTAGCCTTACCATATAAACTTGAGTGTGAGAGAAGTATAACATATCTTTGCTTTCTTTAAATCAAATTCAAGCCTCCGCCCTCCAGAAATAGTAGGAAAATTCAACCTCAGTCATTATTGGGATTGATGGGGAGAAGTCTTCTTCTTAGGTTCCACCTATAATCTAGGAGCCTGGGATGATTCCTGGAAGTAGGGGAAATAGTCACTGATCTTCAGTCCATCCTAACCTTCTGATACACACACACACACACACACACACACACACACACACGCACTTATTTTTATATATTGTTTTATTTATCTAGTGCTGCAATAACAGAAATACCACAAGTGAATAGCTTTAACAAACAGAAGTTTATTCTCTCACAGTTTAGGAGGCTAGTAGTCCAAATTCAGGATGTAAGCTACAGGGGAAGTCTCTCCCTCTGTGTTGACTCTGGAGGAAGGTCTTTGTCATCAATCTTCCCCTGGTCTAGGAGCTTCTCAGTGCAGGGAGCCCGAGACCAAAGAACACTCACACTCCTGGCTCTTCTTGCTTGGTGGTAATGAGGTGCCTCTCCTCTCTGCTCACTTCTTTCTTTTATATCTCAAAAGATACTGACTCAAAATACAACCTAATCCTGCAGATTGAGTCCTGCCTTGTTAACATAACTGCCTCTAATCCTGCCTCATTAACATCATAGAGGTAGGATTTACAAAACATAGGAAAATTGCATCAGATCACAAAATGGAGGACAACCACACAGTACTGGGAATCATGGACTAGCCAAGTTAACATACATTTTTGGGGGACACAATTCAATCCATAACATATATGTTGTCCAGGCTGCCTTGCCAGACTACATTGCTTTCTGAAGTCTGGTGGCTCCATAGTTTCCCCTGCTGTTTGAGAGCAGATACATTTTAGCTAAGGCAGGAGTCCTGTACTAGTGTTCACCCTCTTTAGCTGCAGCCTCCCTGAGTCTCCCATGTTGTGGGAAGCATATCCCGCTATTCCTGTGCAGATCTGCATCTCTTTCCATGCTGGGGACTTGCCTTTGAGCAAGGACACTCACCTCTCCCATCTCCCTAGTATAATCCTCTCAAGGAGCTCAGTCCTCAGGAAAAGCCACACAAAAAGCAGGAAAAGCCATTGTCTATAATAATTCTTGCTTTTTGCACCTACAAAACAAACCTCCCTTTGAGGTAATATAGGGGCACAGAAGGCAAATCTACCTTCCTGAGAGATAAAGAGGTAAATATAACAAGAACAACACACAGATTAATGTTTCAGCAAAACACTAGGTAATCTTTTTAACAAGATATTCCAAAAGTAGTGGCATTTAATCCAAAGAAAAAGGGCCTTTAAAATGGGTCCTCTAGCACTTCTTGAGAGGAACATTGGCGGTTCAGTGGTAGGCTTCTTGCCTTCCATGCAGCAGACCCAATTTTGATTCCCAGCTGATATATCTCATGTGCAATGAAATATACCTTAGCTTCCAGGCTAAGACAGATAGAAATAAAGGCCTGGCAATCTACTTCTGAAAATCAGTGAATGAAAACTCTATGGATCAATCTTATGCATTGAAAATCCCAAAGAGTCCACAAGAAAACTTCTAGCGCTAATAAAGGAATTTAGCAAAGTTGCAGAGTTCAAGGCCAAGAAACAAAAATCAGTTAGGTTTCTATACACCAGCAATGAGAAATCTGAAAAAGAAATTAGGGAAACAATTCATTTACAACAGCATCTAAGAGAATAAAATACCTAGGAATAAATCAAACTAGGGACGTGACAGACTTATACAACGTAAATTATAAAACACTGCCGAAAGAGATTGAAGAAGACTTAAGTAAATGGAAAGATGTTTCATGTTCATGGATTGGAAGACTTAATACTGTTAAGATGTCAATACTACCCAAAGTGATCTATAGACTCAGTGTAATTCTGATCAAAATTCTAACAGCCTTCTTTACAGAAATAGAAAAACTAATCCTCAACTTTATGTGGAATGGCAAGAGGCCCTGAACAGCTAAAAGCAATGTTGGAAGAGAAGAACAAAGTAGGAGGACTCCCACTTCCTGAGTTTAAAACATACTCTACAGCTACAGTAATCAAAACAACCTGGTACTGGTATAATAATAGACACATAGACCAAGGGAATAGAATTGAGTGACAGTCCAGAAATAAACCCCCACATGTATGGTCAATTGATTTCTGACAAGGGTGCTAAGTCCATTCGATGGGGAAAGAAGAGTGTCTTCAATAAATGGTGCTGGGAAAATTGGATTTCCACATGTAGAAAAACTAAACAGGATCCATGCGTCACACCATACACAAAAAAAGCTCAAAATGAATTAAGGACCTAAATGTACAAACTAAAACCACACAATTCTTAGAAGAAAATGCAGGGTCAACACTGTCAGGTCTAGCTTTTAACAATGGATTATATATAGAATTATTATATATAATAACAAAAACACAAACAGCAAAAGAAAAAATAAATTTATGGGACCTCATAAAAATTAAAAACTGCTGTTCATCAAAAGACTACCAAAAAGTGAGAAGAAAATCTACCAACTGGGAGAGTATCTTCAGAAACCATATATCCAACAAGAGTCTAATAAACAAAATACAGGCAGTCCTCAGATTACAAATGAGTTCTGTTCCTAAGTCTGTCTTTAAGTCAAGTTTGTACATTAGTGGGAATAGTCAGGCATGGTTCATATCTAACATCAGTAAGTTAAATGTTGGTCTTAGTATACAGTATGTAGTGTATATTTCCATGCATAAAAAACATTAAAGAAACAGTTCCAGACACACTAAAACATCTTTAACATAATAATATAGTAATAATAATGATGACATTTTGATGTGCATCACAAAGTAGCACCCATTTGTTATTATGAACCATTGTATGTACCTCAAATTTTTAATATAATAGGCTTTATGGGAGTTATTTAGTAACTACAGGTTGTATGTAAGTCAGATATTGTAACCAGGGACTGCCTGTATATATAAAACTTCGACAATAACAATAAGACAAATAACCCAATCATAAAATAGGCAAAGGACTTGAATAGACATTTCAGCAAAGAAGACATTCAAATGGCCACCAAACACATGAAAAGGTGCTCAGTATCATTAGCCATCAGAGAGACACAAATCAAAACCACAATGTGATACCATTTCACTCCCACGAGGAAGGCTAAGATTAAAAAAAAACAAAAAAAAAACAAAAACCAGAAAATACAAATGTTGTCAAGGATGCGGGGAAATTGGAACCCTTACCCATTGCTGGTGCGAATGCAAAATGGTACAGTAATTGTGGAAAACAGTGTGGTGGTTCCTCAAAAAACTAAAAATGTAACTACCACATGACCCAGGAATTCTGCTCCTAGGTATGTACCCAAAGACTTGAAAGCAGAGACACGAAGACTTGTACACCAGCTTTCATTGCAGCACTATTCACAATAACCAAAAGGTGGAAACAACACAAATGCTCAACAACACATGAATGGATAAATAAAATGTGGTACCTACATACAACAGAATACTACTCAGCCAGTAGGAGTTGATACATGCTATAATAGACCTGGAAGACATTATGCTGAATGAAATAAGTCAATCAAAAAAGGATAAATATTGTATGACCTCACTTGTATAAAAAGACAAGAAAAGGCAAACGGGTAGAGAACAAAGTTTATTAGTGGCTACCAGGGGCAGGAGGGAGGGGGTAAGGAAGAATTAACAGTGATGGAAATATCGTATTGATTTGTTGTTGTTAGGTGCCATCCAGTCGGTTATGACTTATAGTGAGCAACCCCATGCACAACTGAATGAAACACTACCTGGTCCAGTGCCATACTCATAATCATTGCTATGTTTGAGCCCATTGTTGCAGCCACTGTGTCAATCCATCTCATTGAGGGTCTTCCTCTTTTTCACTGACCCTCTACTTTACCAGACATGATGTCCTTCTGCAGGGGCTGGTCCTTCCTGATGACATGTTCAAAGTACATGAGAGGAAGTCTCCCCATCCTCCCTTCCAAGGAGCATTCTGGCTGCACTTCCTCCAAGACAGACTTGTTGGTGTTCTTCTGGCAATGCATGTATATTCAATATTTTTCTCTGCTTTCAGCCAAGATCCATCAGACATCAGCAATGATATCCCTCCTTCCACAACTCTTCTGGCTCCAGCCTAAACTTCTTCCAGTTCCCTGTCTATGTACTGCTGCAGCTGCTTTTGAATGATCTTCATAATTCAAAAACACCATAATTCAAAGATATCAGTTCTTCTTCTGTCTTCCTTATTCATTGTCCAGCTTTCACATGCACATGAGGTGATTGAAAATACCATGGCTTCGATCAGGTGCACCTTAGTCTTCAAAGTGATATCTTTGCTTATCAACACTTCAAAGAGGTCTTTTGCAGAAAATTTTCCCAATGCACTACGTCATTTAATTTCTTGGCTACTGCTTCTATGGGCACTGATTGTGGATCTAGGTAAAATGAAATCCTTGACAGCTTTAGTCTTTTCTCCATTTATCATGATGTTGCTTATTGGTCCAGTTGTGAGGATTTTGGTTTTCTTTACTTTGAGGTGTAATCCATACTGAAAGCTGTAGTCTTTGTTCTTCATCAGTAAGTGCTTCAAGTCCTCTTCACCTTCAGCAAGTGAGGTTGTGCCATCTGCATATCACAGGTTGTTACTGAATCTTCCTCCAATCCTGATGCCCTGTTCTTCATACAGTCCAGTTTCTCAGATTATTTGCCCAGCATACAGATTGAATAAATATGGTGAAAGGATATACAACCCTGATGCACACATTTCCTGATTTTAAACCACTCAGTATTCCCTTGTTCTGTTCTAACTACTGCCTCTTGGTCTATGTACAAGCTCTGCATAAGCACAATTAAGTGTTCTGGAATTCCCGTTCTTCACAATGTTATCCATAATTTGTTATGATCCAAAAAGTCGAATGCCTTTGCATAGTCAATAAAACACAGGTAAACATCTTTCTGCTAGTCTCTGCTTTCAGCCAGGATCCTTCTGACATCAGCAATGATATCCCTCCTTCCATGTCCTCTTCTGAATCCAGCTTGAACTTCTGGCGGTTCCCTGTCTACGTACTGCTGCAGCCGGTTTTGCATGATTTTCAGCAAAATTTTACTCATGTGTGATATTGTTCAATAATTTCTGCATTCTATTGGATCAGCTTTCTTTGGAACGGGCACAGAGAATTTATCTTAATGGGAGAGAAACAATTCAGAAAAGGAGAGTGAGTGTAAACGGTTGCAAAACTCGAAGAATGTAATCAGTGTCACTAAGTAGTGTGTACATGTGGAAACTGTTGAACTGGTGTATGTTTTGCTCTGTATATTCCCAACAACAAGAAAATAAACAATATTTTTTAAAAATAAAAATAAATTTATAAAGAAAAAATAATAATTATTGCTCAAATATTAACAAAAAAGGAATAAAACTCTATGGATCATAATGATCTGACTGACAACCAATCACAGGGATCATACAAGACTGCACGGTGTTGGTTCTGTTGTGCATGGGGTCACCATGCATGAGTCGGAGACCAACTGGATGACAACTAACAACAGCAAGAACACCCTTCAGATCTGAACTGTAGTCTCTCTGCAGAAAGGCTATGCCCATGTTTGAAGCATAACACACTTGAGAACACCCTGAGTATACGGAGGGAGCATTGCTCATGAAGTCACACTGTAGCCGTATCTCAGTGATTGGAGGCTTTGATTTTCCCTCCCCAGAAACTTCAGAGCTGAGTTTCACCTTGGAGGTAACCCAGAGCCACCTTGGAATCTTTGCCTTTCTCAAAGGCTGGGTTAGCTCACCTTCCCCATTCCCTTCACTCTTCCTGCCCTTCATCTGCACCCCACTGCCTAGCCCCAGGACACGATCTTGAATCATCTCTGAAAAGTCAACATTTAGGAAGACATTTTCCTGTTTTGTCCCAGCCCCAGCCCTTCAGGATAATGTTAACAGTGATTCTGGGTAAGTTAGCCAAAGGCAGGCCCTGTCCTACCTGATTCCTGCCAGAAGCCACTGCCTTTGAAAACAGCAAAAATAGCTTTCTCTGTTAGGAAGAATCAGCAGGACCCCTGGCCTGGGCAGGCCTTGCACTTCCCTCATGCTACTTGCTTACAGGCAGCACAGAGTAGGGAAAATGAGGTGAAGGAGCCACTCAGCTGTTTCCCTCTTTACTGGGCCCAAGTGACCAACAAGGTTACTTCAGACCCAGTTACCTCTGTCCATTGTCTCAGTGCCTAACATGTGACTTCAAAGCCAACTGAGACCCACTGTCACACCTAAGAGTCGCAAACTTACACATCTAAAACAGTATAGATTTTCGTACCCAAAGTAAGAGAGATATCCTAGAAAAGCACAGATTATATCATTGTTTTAGTCATCCAGTGCTGCCGTAACAGAAATATCACAAGCGGATGGCTTTAACAAAGAGAAATTTATTCTCTCACAGTTCAGTAGGCTAGAAATCCGAATTCAGGGTGCTAGCTCCAGGGGAAAGCTTTCCCTCTCTGTTGGCTTTGGAGGAAGGTCCTTGTCATAAATCTTCTCCTGGTCTAGGAGCTTCACAGCACAGGGACCCTGGGTTCAAAGGATGCACTATTCTCCTGGTTCTTGTTTCTTGGTGGTGTGAGGCCCCCATGTCTCTATCTCTCTTTTATACTTCAAAAGAGATCAACTCAAAATACAATCTAATCTTGTAGATTGAGTCTTGCCTCATTAACATAACTGCCTCTAATCCTTCCTCATTAACATCATAGAGGTAGGATTTACAACACAGGAAAATCACATCAGATGACAAAATGGTGGACAATCACACAATACTGGGAATCATGGACTAGCCAAGTAGACATACATTTTTTGGGGACACAATTCAATCCATAACAATTATTCATAGACACTTATCTACATCTCACTTTGATCAAGGAACCAGAAACCCAAACCCTACTCTCTGGTTTCTTATTTAATTCTTTTAGCAGCCCCACTTTACAGATGAGGTAAACTGAGGCTCCGAGAGGTTAAGTGACTCATTTCAGGTTCTGGAGCTAGTAAATTGTATAGTGCAGGAATCCAAGCTGAGATTTCTGGCTATTTATCCATTGGTAGTCTTCTTCAGATGTATCCTTCACAAAAGCATTTTTTAGGTTTGTTGGTTAGCTTAAGACAGACACTTCAAGAAGACGGAAACTTTCTGTTAGTAAGAGAGGCTGAATCCCTGTTAGGAAAACCAGACATGTATTTATGAAATTCTAGCAAATTATCTGTTTCTGGCAGACACCAATAGATCACAGTTGGCAAGAGATGTCTAAACAAGTCTCTCTTAATTATTTTACAATGAGTTGCTTTCTGTTTACGAGCTGTTAGTTCAATTTAAGTATTAGCATGCATATTGGGTGTGTTTGTGTGTGTGTATTAGCTGTGTCTATGGCGTAGGCAAACATGCTTTAAAACAGAGCTGGGTAAAACCAAAGAGTAAGCACTTTGTATACAACAGAACAACTAGAGTGTTCTGTAGTTCTGAAAAACTTTGTGGCCAAACAAAATGTTCTGCCAGGCTAGCTCTCTGTCATCTCAATACGAACAGCTACATTTTCAGGTTCCATTGGCCATCAAGGCCCAGCCTAATACACTGGGTTCTGTGTACTTGGGTTGCCTGACAAAACTAACATTTCCGTTTGGGGAGCTGAGAAAGGAGGGGCTAATTTTCAGTTCCTTTCATAGAACTGTACCTTCTCCAGAAAATCTTTAGAACAAGTGTCTCTAAGGAGAAGTTGTAGCACTTTTTTTTTTCAGTTGGATGAGGGTTTTGTTAAGACTATGTAATAACAACCATTATCAAGTGCTTACTATGCACAGTTACCATACAGATATTCTCTCACTTAACCTCCAAGGAAGGCTCATAACAAAGATAGCATTTTCATATTTTCAGATGAAGAAGCTGGGATTCAAAGATTTTAAATAGCATACCCGAAAAGGCCCTCTGGAAAGTGATGGAGTTGAGACTCAGACTCAAGTCTTTCTAAACACTATGCTATACTGCCTCCCAGCTTGACACTAGGGAAAGGATGAGTTATCCACCTGGAGAGATGGAAGCAGGAGCTAGCTGACAGCACCAACCTCTGAGCAGCCGTCCTTCTAAATTAGAAGACACCTTTAATCTTGATCTTCTGCTTTGAGGGGAAATTTCTTCTTATAAGTACAGCCTGTATTTTCCCATTTTTCCGTTAGTGCATTAAAAAAAAAAAAGACACTAAAATTTAATTGCCTTGTAGAAAACATTACTTCTTTCATCTCCTGGGGGCATGAAAAAAAAACTACATAAAATTAGATCCAAATCATTCACTGCAAAAACTTCTGAGCTGATCAGGTAAAAATTATTTTGTCCTAAAGGATAATTACTTGTAAGTTCAAATGTGTCTGAAGATGGAGATCTTTATCGAAACTTTACTACAAGTACCAGTGACATTAAAGACTCTAAGTCACAGTAGTCTTCATCAGAAGCTCATTTTAATGTACTTGAAAAGTAAAAAAAATAGTAGTTTCAAAAAATGGAAAGTTGTGATTTGTTTTGTCTACTTAGCATTACCAATGCTAAGATCAAGATACAAAGGAGCTAAGTCACAGATAGAAGAAGTTATTTTCAATGCATACATGAATTTAAAAAAAGTCATATCCAGAATAAAAGAACACCTATAAGCTAATAAGAAAAAAAAAAAACCTAATAGAAATATGAACATAAATGACAGAACAAGAAAAACAAATAGCTTATGAACTGTAAGCTTTTTAAAAATCCATTGAACCTCACTAATCAAAGATATGCATTTTAAAATCATGAGCTACTATTTCAATCCATCAAATTAGCAAAAGTCAAAAGTGTAATAATACCAAGTGTTGGAGAATATGGAAAAATTAAACTATTGATATATAAATTAGCACAACCAGGTAGGAGAGAAATTTGGTTGCATTTACTAAAATTGAATAGGTAAACCTATTACCTAACAACTCATTTCCAGGATTATCCCCTAGAAAAATCCTTGACATGTACATAATGAGACATATACAAACATTAGCAGCATTATTTGACATAGTGAAAATTTGGGGGAAATTAGTCAATAGTAGAATGTCCAAACAAACTATGATATACTCATAGAATGAAATACTGTTTAGTAGTGAAAATGAATGAACTACAGCTATGCACATTAACATGAAGAATATCGTGGGCATAATGTGAAGCAAAAAAGAGAACTATCAGAAGAATACATAAATCTGAGCCCATTTATATAAAATTCAAAAGTGTGCAAAGTTAAACAATATGTTTACAGAGATACAAACATATGTGGAAAGCTACACTGTTGTTAGCTGCCATCGCATCAGATCTGAATCATAGCAACCTACATACAACAGAACAAAACACTGCCTGATGCTGCGCCATCTTCACAATCATTTTTATGCTTCAGCCCATTGTTGCAGCCACTGTGTCAATCCATCTCGTTGAGGGTCTTCCTCTTTTTTGCTGACCCTCTACCTTACCAAGCATGATGTCCTTCTCCAGGGACTGGTCCATTCTGATAAGATGTCCAAAGTATATGAGATGAAGTCTGGCCATCCTTGCTTCTAAGGAGCATTCTGGCTGTACTTCTTCCAAGATGCATTTGTTAGTTATTTTGGCAGTCCATGGTATATTCAGTATTCTTTGCCAACACCATAATTTAAAGATGTCAATTCTTCTTCTGTCTTCCTTATTTTTTGTCCAGCTTTCACATGCATATGAGGTGATTGAAAACACTGAGGTTTGGGTCAGGTGCACCTTAGTCTTCAAGGTGACATCTTTGCTTTTTAAGACTTTAAAAAGGTCTTTTGAAGGACATTTGCCCAATGCACTATATCTCATTTGATTTCTTGACTGTTGCTTCCATGGGTGTTGGAAAACTGTAAAGAATTTCAAAACAGTGATAACCCCCAAATTCAGGACATCAAATTCAGCTTCAGCTGAGTTTGTCAAGCTGGGAAGCAGGTGAGCTATTTTTCTTTTACCATTTACATCTTCTTTGTTTTTAAAGTATTTCATAATCTTTTAAGTGCCCTAGAGATAAACACCCCTAGCCCAAATGTGCAAAGCAAAAGGCCTGCGTGAGCTCCTGAGAACTTACATCACAGATGAAATGATGAAGACAACACAGAAGACCCTGCTCTGGAAGAATGAGAAGCTGTGTCAATTATTTTACAACCTGAGCCACTCTTCAACAACATTCAGAAACCCACTCGTGTGGATGCCATGTATTTGCCCTCAGCCTGGCAGCCAGTATGAAAGGCACACTGACTTTTAAGAGAGAGAGAGACTCGGGTTTGAATCCTAGCCTTGCCACTTTCTAGCCTCAGTTTCTTCATCTGTAAAATGGAACTAATAAAAAGAACCTAGCTCACTGGTTTTTTATAACAGGATGAAATTAGATACCTCCTGTGAAGTGCCTGGCAGGTAGTGAGCACTAATAAATAGTGTCATCATGATTTATACAGACCACCAGGCTAGGAAAGTCTCTTCTGATTCTTTCTTTCTCCCAGATGTCTGTCATTTTCAAATCGGCCTTGTAACTCAGTATTTTCATTCAAATCCCTTTCCTGAGGCTTATGGTGACAGGCATCCTAATTTACTATTTAGATAGTCAATTTTCTAGTTATTTCTGAACTTGAAAAGAAGAAAAGAAAGAAAGAAAAAGTTGCTCTACCTACACTTCTTTCTTCCTTAGAAGCACTAGCTGAGATCAGGAGACCATTACCTCAGAGTGCTCAGACATTATTAAAACAAATGACTCCGGGTCAGCATAAGGGAATCCTAACACACCTGCCGGCTGAGGAGGCAGGAGGGCGCCTGGGAAGGAGAGAAAGAATGGATCTCTTGTTGGCTCACACATGACGTTATTTAGAAATAGCTTGTTTTGCTAATATGACCAGCTGGCTCCCAGCCACATAAAAACACACCAATCCACACTGATTTGCTTGACAAGTATCCTACAACCAGGCAGTTGACCTAGACTGAAGGGCATGTGTCTATCTGAGGATAAAGCTTGTTCAAGAATTGCATTGTCTGCTGCTGAGAGGTCCTCCCTGGGAATACCAAAACTCCAGTGTTAGTGAGAAAAGCACTTACTTGAACCAGAAGTAGTAGGTCTGAATTTTTCATTCCATCACTTCTTGGTATGGTATGAGGAAACCCTTTAATTTCTAGGCCTCAGTTTCTTCCTTCATAAAGCAGAGATGGTAATACTTATCTTGCAGAGTTCTGATGAGATTTAATTCTGATGAATATTATGAAAGAATCTAGAACATAGCCTGACAGCTAGTAAGCATTCAACAAACATTAAGTGAAATATCAGCTGACTCAGTAGATGAACTTGGACACATGTCCCAAAATTTCAGATACTAGTTTCAAGATGTTAGAGATCAAAATGGGGTGGAAAAAGTGTTAGACTTTGATTCAAAGAAAAACCTAAATTGTACTTCCTATTTGCTCAGTGGCTTTGAACAAATTACTCAACCTTTCTCATTTTCTTAATGTAAAAAATGGGGCTTAATAATATTTTGTCTTTCTACTTTCTAGAATTAAAAGTTTGTCTCTGTGTACCCCACCTTTACATTCAGCATCCCTTTTCTTTCTAAAAGTAACATCCATCATTAAATACGTATCTGCACATTCTCAAATTACTAACATATGATGGAATAGATTACCTTAAAAAAAATCTACTGGGAAAACTATAGT
Source organism: Dugong dugon (assembly GCA_030035585.1). Taxonomy (NCBI): domain Eukaryota; kingdom Metazoa; phylum Chordata; class Mammalia; order Sirenia; family Dugongidae; genus Dugong; species Dugong dugon. The sequence goes on from CM057466.1 coordinate 2,713,167, forward strand.
CAGCATCTGGAATTTTGAAGTCTTCTCTGGGGGAGCACTTTATATGCAAAGGCAAACAGCAACTGTGGAACAGAAGTCTAGTTCTGAACACTCATAATAGCTACGATTACCTGTCTCTAGAGAAATGCCACCATCTTCTGTGACCCAATGCTTTCAAGTTCAATAAGATAGAATACTTCCATAACAGTGTAAATCCCAGAACTACCTTTACTCAACAGTGTCTAAGTAATAGTTTCTGAACATTCCAGAAATCAAATTTTGTAGCCAATTGGCTGCATTGATGGGCAAGTCAAAGGATAAGGCTCATGAAAGCCTGTGTTCTCCAAGGGTTCAGACCTAATGAATTGGAGTGTATCATAGCACGTGGGTATGCCCTGAAGTTTACATAACATTGCCTGGAGGAAAATAACCTAAGTTAGATTTTAGTTTAGTTGAATAAAAAATGCTCAAGTCTATTTATCTTATCATCTTCCTTTGGGAAAAATTACTATCATTAATTTCCAAATACAATCATGCACCACTTAACATCTGTTCAGACAACATCTGACTGAATATTCGTCCATGGTCCCGTAAGATTTTATAAGCACTTCCCGGATTATGAATGAGTTCTATTCCTAAACCTGTCTTTAAGTTGAATTTGTACATAAGTCAGAACAGAGGTATGGTCCATAACTAACATCAGTTAGTCAAATGTTAGTCTTAGTATATAGTATATAGTGTACCTTTCTATGCATAAAAAATATTAAAGAAACATTTCCAGATACACTAAAACAACCTTAATATAATAACATTGTTGTTGTTAGGTGCCGTCGAGGCAGTTCTGACTCACAGCGACCCTATGTACAACAGAACGAAATACTGCCCAGTCCTGAGCCATCCTCACAACTGTTGTCATGCTTGAGCCCACTGTTGGAGCCTCTGTGTCCATCCTTCTCATTGAGAGTCTTCCTCTTCTTCAACGACCCTCTTCACAGTATTATGTTCTTATCCAGGGACTGGTCCCTCCTGAAAACATATCCAAAGTACGTAAGAGGAAGTCTCAAAATCCTAGCTTCTAAGGAGCATTCTGGCTCTACTTCTTCCAAGACAGATCGTTTTGTTCTTCTGGCAGTGCATGGTATATTCAATATTCTTCGCCAACACCATAATTCAAAGATGTCGATTCTTCTTCAGTCTTCCTTATTCATTGTCCAGTTTTTGAATGTGTATGAGGCAATTGAAACTACCATGACTTGAGTCAGGTGCACCTTAGTCCTCAAAGTGACATCTTTGCTTTTTAACACTTCAAAGAGATCTTTTGCAGTAAATTTGCCCAGTGTAATACATCATTTGATTTCTTGACTGCTGCTTCCACGGGCATTGATTGTAGATCCAAGTAAAGTGAAATTCTTGACATCTTCTATCTTTTCTTTGTTTATCATGATGTTGCTTATTGGTCCTTGTGAGGATTTTGGTTTTCTTTATGTAGAAGTGCAATTCATTTTGAAAGCTGTAGTCTTTGATCTTCATCAGTAATTGCTTCAAGTCCTCTTCACTTTTAGCAACCAAGATTGTGTCATCTACATATCATAGGTTGTTAATGAGTCTTCCTCCAATCTTCAAGCCATGTTCTTCATATAGTTCAGCTTCTCAGAATAGTTGCTCAGCATACAGATTGAATAAATATGGTGAAAAGACACAACCTGGTATACATCCTTCCTGACTTTAGCCCCTTTCCTGACAATATCTACTTTTTCTGTTCAAATGGCTGCATACACATTCCTCATAAGCACAATTAAATGTTCTGGAATTCCCATTCTTCCAGTGTTATCCATAATTTATTTTGATCAACACTATTCAATGCCTCTGCATAGTTAATAAAACACAGGTAAACACCTTTCTGGCATTCCTTGTTTTCAGCCAGGCTTCATCTGACATCAGCAATGGTATCCCTCCTTACATGTCCTCTTCTGATTCCAGCTTGAACTTCTGGCATTTCCCTGTTGATGTACCTCTGCAACCACTTTTGAATGATTTTCAGCAAAATTTTACTTGTGTGTGATATTAATGATATTGTTCAATAATTTTCACATTCTGTTGGATCACCTTTCTTTGGAATGGTCACAAATATGGATCCCTTCCAGTTGGTTGGACAGGAAGCTGTCTTCCAAATTTCTTGACATAGAGTCAGCACCTCCAGATCTGCATCCATTTGTTGAAACATCTCAATTGGTATTCCATCAATTCCTGGAGCCTTGTTTTTCGCCAGTGCCTTCAGTGCACCTTGGACTTCCTTCAGTACCATCAGTTCTTGATCATATGCTACCTTCTGAAATGGTTAAACATCAACCAATTCATTTTGGTATCGTGACTCTGTGTATTCCTTGATCTTCTTTTGATGCTTCCTGTGTCATTCAGTATTTTTCACCATAGAATTCTTCAGTATTGTAACTTGAGGCTTGAATTTTTTCTTCAGTTATTTCGGCTTGAGAAATGCTGAGCTTGTTCTTCCCTCTTGGTTTTCTAACTCCAGGTCTTTGCATATTTCATTGTAATACTTTACTTTGTCTTCTCGAGCTGCCCTTTGAAGTCTTCTGTTCAGCTCTTTCACATTTATCAGTTTTTCCATTTGCTTTAGCTACTCTACCTTCAAGAGCAAGTTTCAGAGTCTCTTCTGATATCCATTGTGGTTTTTTCTTTCATTCTTGTCTTTTTAATGACCTTTTGCTTTCTTCATGTATGATATCCTTCCTTGGTGTCATGTCACAGCTTGTCTGGTCTTTGGTCATCTTTGGGTCAATGCCTCAAATCTATTCTTGAGATGGTCTCTAAATTCAGGTGGGATATACTCAGTTGTATTTAGGCTCTTGTGGATTTGCTTTAATTGTGTTCAGCTTCAACTTGAACTTGCATGTGAGCAATTGATGGTCTATTCCACAGTTGGTCCTTGACCTTGTTCTGACTGGTGATATTGAGCTTCTCCATCGTCTGTTTCCACAGATGTAGTCAATTTGATTCCTGGGTGTATCCTCTGGCAAGGTCCACGTGTATAGTCACCATTTATGTTGTTGAAAAAAGGTATTTGCAATGAATAAGTCATTGATCTTGTAAAATTCTATCATGCCATCTCAGAAGTCATTTGTATCACCAAGGGCATATTTTCCAACTACCAATCCTTCTTTGTCTCTAGCTTTCACGTTCCGATCATCAGTAATTGTCAATGCATCTTAAGTGCATGTTTGATCAATTTCAGACTGCAGAAGTTGGTAAAAATCTTCAATTTCCTCATCTTTGGCATTAGTAGTTGGTGCATAAATTTGAATAATAGTCGTATTAACTAGGCTTCCTTGTAGGCATATGGATATTATTCTATCACTGACAGTGTAATCCAGGACAGATCTTGAAATGTTCTTTTTGACAATGAATGTGATGCCATTCCTCTTCAATTTGTCATTTCCAGCATAGTAGAGCATATGATTGTCCGATTCAAAGTGGTCAATACCAGTCCATTTCAGCTCGCTAATGCCTAGGATATTCTTTATGTGATCCACTTCATTTTTGACAACTTCCAATTTTCCTAGATTCATACTTTGTACATTCAATATTATGATTATTAATGGATTTTGCAGCTGTTTCTTCTCATTTTGAGTCATACTACATTAGCAAATGAAGGCCCCAAAAGCTTTACTCCATCTGCATCATTAAGGTGGGCTCTACTTTGAGGAGGCAGCTCTTCCCTAGTCATACCTTGAGTGCCTTCCAACCTGAGGGGCTCATTTTCTGGCACTATACCTGATAATGTTCAGCATCTATTCATAAGGTTTTCACTGGTTAATCCTTTTCAGAAGTAGACTGTCAAGCCCTTCTTCCTAATCTGTCTTAGTCTGGAAGCTCCTCTGAAACCTACCCACTGTGAGTGATCCTGCTGGTATTTGAAATACCAGTGGCATAGCTTCCAGCATCACAGCAGCATGCAAGCCACCACAGTACAACAAACTGACAGATGTGTAGGAAAATATAATAATACAGTAATAATAATAATAATGTTTTAATGCGCGTCACAGAACAGCATCCGTTTGTTATTACGAACAGTTGTACATACCTCAAATTTTTAATGTAATGGGCTTTATGTGGGTTGATTTGAAAAATGGGTTGTAAATAAGTCAGATGTTCGTAACTCGGGCACTGTGGTATATAATATGGTATTCACATAACATCCTAATTCACAGAACATATCGTGAACATCAAGCAATGCATGACAGGAATACATGAATATGTTCTTAGTATAAAAAATCAAACCCCTTCATCACTACTCATATTCTCAAAAGAGTTTATTGTGTGTCCTTCTGCTGTTATTTTCTATGCATTTTATTTAATACATACATGTAGTTATAGAAATATATAGTTTTACTAACGTATACTTGTACGGAAATAAGACAGACCGGCATAGTGGTTAAGAGCTAGGCTGCTAACCAAAAGGTTGGCAGTTCAAATCCACCAGCCGGTCCTTGGAAACCCTATGAGGCAGTTCTACTCTGTCCTATAGGGTCACTATGAGTCAGAACCGACTCGATGGCAACTAACAACAATAAGACAAACTACTCTACAGCAAACCTTTTTACTCTACAATGCATATTAAAGAGTTTCATGTCAGTATGCAGATATTCACCTCATTCTTTTTAAATGTTGCATAGTATTCCATAGTATAAATGTACTATATTTTGTTTAACCACTCACCTATTGATTTAAATGTGAGTCATTTCAAATATTTTGTTCTTATATATACTACTGCAAATATATTGAATATATTTGTCTATGTCTCTGTACACAAGTGCAGATATAAAAAAGTAAAGATGTATGTACCTGTTTATACTCTCACCTACTTTCCCATATTTCCACCAACACTTGATGTCAAATATTTCAATTTTTTTTTTTTTTTGTTAACTGAGAGGAAAATAGCATCTAATTGCTGTTTTAATTCGCATTTCTTTCATCAGTGATATTAAGCAACTTTTCATAAGTGTCTTGATTATTTGTATTTTCTGTTTAATAAATTACCTGCTGATACAGATATAAACCTTATCTGGGCTCTATGCTGTTCTTTTAATCTAGTTATAAATTCCTACATGGCTGTCACATTTGTTTACTTTCTCTAGCTTTTAAATATGTTTTAGTATCTTGTAGGAGATCTTCTTCCGTTTGTACTTTTTACTTGCAAATTGTTTACACAAGGAAATATCTAATCTTGCATCGTACTTGTGACCAAATGACAGATCTTACTCTCCGTTTCTTAGAGGTGAGGAAATAAAACCACAAAATTTACAAAGTCAGATCTAAAACCCAGATCTTTGGGTCCTGTGCTTTTCTTGTAAACTAAAGTTCTGAGTTTTATCCAGGTGCCGCAGAAGCCTAGGAACTTAGAGGGGAAGTAACTTAGGAAAGGGGCCACCAAAGACTCAGGAGCCACAAAGCCCAACTGAATAACTTCTGACTATTTCCTGGGTCTCCAGGCTTGGCCATCTCACAGCCTGTTTGTGTTCCACTTGTAGTCCTCAAGTAAATTCTTCAAACTTTTTGGTTACGTTTTTCATTTCAACTTGCTATAAATAATAGATCAGAACATATGTCTCATATAGTACAAGATCTAAAACATATGTCGGTACAATGAGACCACAGAGGTAGAACTATAGAGCCTGAAGCCAATTTCATTTTTTAGCAATCTTTAAATGTCTGCCAAACATACTTATTTGAAAAGTAAGTTTAGTTCACCCAAAATGTCATGCTGTCAACAAGCACACCAAAGAAGAAGTTCAAGCCCCTGCCCGCAGCAGCATATAATCTTGTTGGACAGCAAATGCATCTCTTCCTTAATGTCCTTTCTCTATGCACAGAGAATACCAGTGTAAAGAAGTGGAAGTTCAGAAAAGGTAATGGAAGTAAAGTCAAATTGAAGGAGACTACAACTGCCCAGTACAATTCAGTCAGTTCCAAGTCAAAGAGGAACCATCACCAATTACCTCTGAGACCTTGAATACAAGGTGTAGAATAGCTTGATGGACCTGCCAACTATATGTGGTGGCCCTGGTCTAACTTAGAAAAAAATTCCTTGGACCCCTATAAGACTGTAGGGAGTTCTACCATACTTTCCTGGTCCTGCAGCAGAACCTTAGATATGAAGCTTTTTTCTCAGGTCAGGAAGTTTTCTTCTGCTCAGATATTCCTCCCCTGAATTTCGTGTCTTTCTTCACTAACTTTGCAGACAGTTTCATGCTCCTTCTGGAAATTTTTGGTTCTAGAAAAATGGCACTTTTTCTTCCCCTCACTTTCCCCATCCCAACTTTCTAGAAGAAGGTCTAATGGTAAGAAGGTAACCGTACTGTGGGAAAACCCTGACTTAGGATCCTGGGTCTACCACATAATAATTGGAGCTTCAATTTTCTTGATTCTAAAATAAGAATTAAAATGATAATACCTACCTGCCTCATCAAATTGATGAAGCGATTAAGATATATAAAGCCGGTGCCTCTATTAGTGTTGGTTCCTGTTCCCTTTTCCTAAATAAACTGCAAATTCTCCTCTAGACTATGGACCATCCAACTCTGATATGTGGTCATCTTTATTACTTTTCTAAAAGCCTCCTTGGCTCTAACCCCTGAATCCTCCTTGGACCAGTTCTCTTTGTTCTGTGTGCACTGCCTTCAGTTGACCTATCCAGCTTTATTTTCAGATGAACCTCAGCTTTCCACACAGCTCCCCCCGCCATTGCTGTACGCTCTACATCATAGCACCATTTTTGAGGTAGACTCCATTGCGAACCTCCTAAGGTCGAGTGGTATGTTGGCAAACTGGTTCTTTAATGAGGGAGGTAGAAGGGGGCACTCAGATTTATAGTGTGGTCCAAGTACTCTCACTATGGCCTGTTTCAAGCTCCCAGTTGTTTCCCAACCAGCTCTCAAATTCCCTGAATATTTAACCATCAAGCTTGCAAATGAGTAAAAGCTCCCCCAGCACAGAGTTGATAAAGATTCAGCCAAATGCTCCTTCTATTGGTTCCAGGTGGTCTCCTTGAACTCTGTAACCATCAACACTTCAAAGGCCTGCTTCCAGCCTCGGGGACACCTCTAGTTTGTAGTCCCTTTTCTGTGCTGAAATGACTGACATACCCTTGAACTCAGTAAATTTCCAGCCTTCCCAGGATTAGATTATAACTCCACTTGCCTCCTCAAGATGGTAACCCATCCACCTTTGCCCCAGAGAATTTGGTTGTTGGGAAGTGTTTCTTTCTTATCTTAAATGCTTACATCATTGTGTGCACACACTGCATCATGGTCAGTGCAATGGAAGTTCCTAGGGAAGAAGAATCAGATAGGTCTAAATGCTGCTGTTAATAGGAACTGCCTCACAGAGGATTGCATACTCTGGCTGATTGAATTGGGCTGCAAATGACAGAGAGAAGCTGAGTCTTGATATGGTAAGGTACAGGTTGAAGGGGAGAGTCTCTTTAACGTAAGCCACCATAGGTATACAAACCAGGAATCTGAGATTGTCAAATACAGTTGTTAGCTGCCATTTGAGTCAGCTCCCAACTCATGGTGACCCCACGTACAACAGGATTAGATGGTCGTGATCCATGTGGTTTTCACTGGCTGATTTTCAGTAGTAGATTGTTAGGCCTTCTTTCTAGTCCATCTCAGTCTGGAAGCTCAGCTGGAACCTGTTCAGCATCATAGCAATACACGAGCCTCCTGCGCTTGAGGTTTATGGCTGGGAATCAAACCTGGGTCTCCCACGTGGAAGGCAAGAATTCTACCACTGAACCACCACTGCCCTTTCTTAAATGCTAGTGATTTATAAATGAAATGCTTTTCAAACTCTTAAGTTCCTCTCCTTCAGTAGCTTTACATTTAAATGTTTATTAGCTTACTAAAAATAATTTCAAAACTTTCATGAATTTCAAGAAACAGATGGCATCAAAAAATAAAAAACAAAAATAATTTTAAAATCATACTAGTTAAATCAGGGACACTCAGAAAATGAAATCTAATTTACACACAATCTAATGCGGTTGGAACTAGAACCAGCTATGAAACTTTGAGACAGTCATAAATATCGGATTTTTGTTCTGTTTTCCCAAATAATTAAAAATGCATATTCATGACAAGTCTTGGATTTAATTTAATCTTTGGCTTAATATGCCTTTAATTAATTCTTGAGTTACAAGTTTCCATAAATTCTGGTATTTTTAGGCTGCTAGGCAGATCTGTAGTGAGGGAAGAGAAACTACTATATGAGGAATAAACAAAAATGCAGAATCACCGCTTCCTGTAGGTCACTTCTGGCCTGCTCCCTCCCACCTGCCTCATTGGATCTGCCCTCAGTCAAGGCCAGCTCTACACTCAGCCTCCCCCTCCCATGGCCTCAGCAAATCCTCTTACCCTACCTTTGGCAAAATTAAAAGAAAGTGCACTTCACCCCAAGAAATACATTGGATTATTGCACTTTTTTTAATTCTTAATTTTTAATTACACATAATTAAATGGATACACGCATTTTCAGTACAAAAATTCAAACATTACGGATCAAGCTAAAGCTTTTCTTCCCCACCACCTACAATCTCAGCCCTCTGTCAGTGCTTGCATCCTTCCAGACATTTTTCTATGCACGTGTTGTTTTTGTTAGCTGCTGATGAGTCAGCCCTCGATGAGTCAGCCCCCATCTCATGGTGGTCCCATGTGTTACAGAGTACAACTGCTCCATAGGGTTTTCTTGGCAGGGATCTTCATGGAAGCAGGTGGCCAGGCCTTTCTTCTGTGGAGCCACTAGGTGGGTTTGAACCACTAACCTTTCTGTTAGTAGCCAATTGCAAACCGCTTGCTCCACCCAGTCTCCTTCTATGTACATAAAACATATATATGTAAACATATGTGCATATATGAATATACATGTCTATATGCATACCCGTGTATGTCATATGCATATGTGTGTGAATATATGTACATATATGTATGTGTGCATAAGATATTTAGGAACAGGTATAAAGCTCAGTCTATACTCTAGTATGCAAAGAAAAACATGAATAATCAGAGAACACATTCTACTAGCACAAAAAAGAATTATTCCCAGTCCCCCAGGCCTTCCCTCCTCCCTTCCTCGGTTGCATGGAAATTTGGTGGTACTTAGGGAAGCATCTAGTCCTCTAAGTCATCTGTCCAATAGGCATTTGTATAGAAAATCCTTATTCTCATCTGCCCAGCCCTTTAGAACTGGAGACTGCCTTTGCCACATAAAGGTTGGAAGAATAGGAATCAGTCTTCTGCCAGTAGTGCCTGTTAAAGCAAGAGAATTTTTGTAATCCTATCCAAATTTCTTTCTGCCAAACTCCCTCTAGGGTCTTTTACCTCCTGGGCTCTTCCTGGGAGAGATACCAGTACAATTTGCCATCTAACCAACTCCAACTCACGACAACCCCATGTGTGTCAGAGTAGAACTGTGCTCCATAGGGTTTTCAATGGCTGGTTTTACAGAAGTAGATTGCCAGGCCTTTCTTCCAAGTTGCCTCTGGTGGACTTGAACCTCCAACTTTTCTGTTAGTAGCCAAGCGCATTAACTGTTTGCACCACCCAGGGACTCCTGTATAAAGCCATGTGCCTTAATAATCCTCAAAGTACGATAAAAAGAACTATGGTGGGGGATGTCTAGCTCAGAGACAGGCATCTGGAAAAGTTTCACAGATTTGGTAGCATTGAAGAGAGGGCAACCTTTAGATTGGGAGAGGTGAGAGTAAGGGCCTTTGTTGTATGAGAAACATACAACAAATGCAGCGAAGAAGAGCTGGGAAGAAACTTCTGGGGATGCAGAGAATAGGTATGTGGGTAGGAATAAAGGGAGTGGGCACAATGGGAGACCAGTCTGAAAAGGTCAGGTAGAACTATCTTAATATTTTGTCCATAACTAGGAAATATGGTGGGAAATTCCATACTTCCTGGTCTCCTTGAAAACAAGTCATTAAAGACAATGAAAGCACCATTGGCTGTGAGCAGCGCACGGCAGCCTGAAGATGGATCAGCGCACGGCTGGCGTGTGAGTGCGTTGCCTGAGTATCTGCTGCTTTCATCCTGCTCAGAGTCCTTGCCCAAGAACAGCTGCAGTTTGCAAGTCTTAAGCCGGCTTTACCATCCTGCAGAGGTGAGGGTTGGATGTGTCTGTGCTATGACTTCACCGTCCTCTGGGGAAGCTGCCAAGGAAAGCATGTTTTGGATAGAAATCAGAAAAAAGAAAAAAATGTAAAAACTCGAGCCAGGCTTGGCATAGGGATAAGGTTTCACATCCAGCTCTTCCCTAGGCTCGGCCATTTAATCACCCTCCAGGGCACAGGGGCTCTGCATCAGCAAACACCCTCCCCTGATATGCAGTTGGACACTGATAGGATTTGGGGTTCAGTTGTAAGGGAATGGTGGAAAATGTTGCTTACCAACAGCCGAGCTGCTTCGCCCCCGCTGAAATGGATGTCTTCCTCGCACATTTTATCTTACTTTGGGGAGAAAGACAAAAGACAGATGCTTTTTGCTGGAATGCTGGCTGTTTAATCATTCCTTCTATTCCCAAGACAGTTACTGCAGCTTCTTGGAGCTGACATCTTGGATGGGTCCTCAGTTTTCAAATGTCTTGTAAATGGTGTTGCAATTTTCCATTATGCAGAATATGAGAAAGTCCAGAGGAGAGTTTCTTTAAAGGCGTTGTGTCACAGATGGTGTTCTCTGGCCAAAAGCTTTAAAATCAGGAGGGCATGAATTATAAATAAGCTGTAAGCTTTCACAGTTAGATGCACAAGGCATAACCTGGTCCAGCTTCCTGTCACCCACACTGCCTCACTCAGATCTCCAGAAGTGTTTGTGTTCACTCCAAGGGTTACCACATACAAGATTAGTCTTTGCAATTGCATGACCTGCCCACACAGAGAAGACCCCCTTCCTGTCCAGGCTCTGCGACCCCACGGGACCCTGGGAAGCTGCATGTAGACACGATGCCCTTCAGAAACATAGTAAACTCTTGTCTTTGCCACAAACCACCCTCCCCAATAGAGCCCTGGCAGTCCATTTTCACAAAGACAACACAAAAGAGAAACTAAAGAGCTGTTATACAATCAGGCATTTTCATCATCTTAAGAAGCAAGAGTAGATGATTAGTCTCATAACGATATGCAACCTTGTTTCCCCAGAAAGATCCCGTTGTTACTAACAGGCAAATCAACAGTGATTTAGAAAGTGATTTATTTTCTCTTCCCCTAAGAATATAACATCTGCTTCAACTTCACGATTCTTCTTATATTTGTGTATCTTGTTTAAATTTACTTTTCTGAATCTAGGGCCTGTGATTTTTTTCCCCCTCTCTCTCATTAAATTTGCAAATATTCTTGATTCGTCAGTGATGTTCCTCTACCTATGCAGAGATCCTCGTTTCTTTCCCCCTGAGTGATTACTGTGCCTCTGAAGACTTCTCTCCTCAAGATGTGGGCATCTTAGAGTGTGGACGACCCAACAGGAATGGGAACCATAGGTCTGGGGAGTGCAGGCTCAGCACCTCTGTGTCTTATGGAGAAGAGAAGTTTTGGGGAAGGGTCCACTGCCAAATTTTCTCTATAGACCAACATGTGCATGAAAAGCATTAAGAAAGCAGGTAGGACAAATAACAAGACTTTGCGTTTCTACAGCACCTTTCACAGGGAAATTTATTAACATATAAAGATTATCCTCAAAATCCTCTCTTGGATTAAGAGATTATTTTTATACTATAAGGGGAAACTAGGGTAAGAAAAAGTGTCTCAACTCTGCCAGCTTTACCCAGACAGTCAGAACCAGAATCCTGCATCTCTGAAATGAGTAACACCATCCATCAGACCCACTGCTTCTCCAGGCTGAACTCCCCTGGCCTCTCTTCTGATCCTCCACCATGTATAAACCAATGTTCTTGGCTCCCTTCTGCATCTTGAAATTACTGATGGGTGAATCAGTCAGACTTGGACATTCTGTTCAGAAAACATTATAAATTCATCAAGATTTGCTGGATCTGCAAAACTGTCCTGGCAATTGTAGCAGAGTAGCAGTAAGCTTCTCTTCTGTCTCTGTCTTCTGTCCCCAGATGACTTTGTGAAACGTAAGGTTTGTGTGAAGAGATGATACAGGCAGTTTCCCCACTTCCCTGAAAGAGACACACCTGCCACACCACCTACCTTTACCCATGCTGTCCTCTCTTCCTAGCATGCCTTTCTTCCCTGTCTTGGGCCCACCTGTGGAGTTCTTGTGCATCTTTTAAGACTCAGTTTGACTATTATCTCCTTCATCAAGACTTCTGCAAGCCTTCTTCACTTCTACCTTCTTGATAAAGCCCCAGTTTTGTTCAGGTGTCCACTCCTTTCCCATCAAGCTGTGTGCCTCAGGGAAGCTGACTTTAGCCCCTGCTCCACAGAATCCCAATCAATGTTATCATCATCTCAGTCCCTTTGGTGGAGATTGGTTGCAGAGTTTTCACGTGACATTGGCCAGCAAGACAATAGGAGAAGCCTGCAGTGGCTGTTGGTCTTCACTAGTAAGATGGGGTCCAGGAATAGATGGTCAGTCCTCTGCCTCTGGACATGCTGGGCCTGACTGTGGTCTACCATCCTCTTACTCCCAGCCTGAGGGTAATGGCAGAGCAGAGAGACGGGATAGAATCCAAGTCCTCCAAGGCTTTGCAGAGCCACTGAGACAACCACACTTGAAGTTGGCCCTACTTCTGGACTTTTTTTTTTTAATGTCTAATAATAAACATCCTTATTGATTAAGTCAGAGTGCAACTTTGTTTCTTGCAACTGAAAACCTCCTAGTCATCCAATCCTTTCCTAAACTACAAATCACAAGTCACACCTTCAATCTGAATCAGGTATTCCGTTCCTTTGAAAACTATTGTTGTTAGCTGCAGTTGAATCAATACCAATTCATGGCAACCCCAGACTTTTGTGATCCACAGGGTTTCTGTTGGCTGATTTTCAGAAATAAAAGTAGATTGCCAGGCTTTTCTTCCTAGTCTTTCAAGTTCTGCAGAAACCTGTTCAGCATCATAGCAACACACAAGCCTCCCCTGACAGATGGGTTGTGACTGTGCATGAGGTGCATTGACTGGAAATTGAATCCAGGTCTCCTTCATGGAGGGTGAGAATTTCACTGTGTATATACCTGTATTGTAGCATACTGAATCTTAGTGATCTGCTTCTATGTGTGCCTTCCTCATTGTGAAGTCTTTCTAGTTCAGAAAATTACAAGCTGTAAGCCACAGGGAACCATGCAGGTAAATGTTAGATCTAAATCCTACCAGGACCTTCAAAGATTGTGGAGTTCTTCTCTCTTCTATCATGATATAAACCAAAAAAATCCAAACCCATGGTCATTGAGTCGATTCCGACTCATAGCAACCTTATAGGACAGAGTAGAACTGCTCCATAGGATTTCCAAGGAGTGGCTGATGGATTCAAACTGCCAGCGTTTTGGCTAGCAGCCAAATGCTTAACCACTGCACCACCAGGGCTCCTCTATCAGGACATAGTATATTTAAATCCTCAGGGTTAAATTAATAACGCCATAGGTAGACTGTGAATTTTTTTGTCCTAATTTTTTTTTTTTTTGCAATGCCCAGGGTCCCAATCTTTTGAGATAACCTTTTTCTTTAGTATTCAAATAAAATAACTCAAGCCCCACCTAGTGCAGTAATGGTGGTAAGTTCAGCACTGTCCTCAACATTCTGAAGCTGCCTGACAGAGTGCTCACCTCCTGGTGGTCTCTTGTCATCTCTCACCCTAAACTTCTAATCCCAGACCAATTCTTGCTTACTGTTTTCTCATCATCAGTCCCGCCAGCTGTTGCCCTCTTGCACAGTTAGGATTAAGTTCAGCTGCATATTTTACTCTGAATATGGGCAGAGTCAGAGCAAAGACAGGGGCCAATTGCGGAACAGACCATCAATTGCTCATATGAAGTTCAAGTTGAAGCTGAAGAAAATTAGAACACATCTACAAGAGCCAAAGTATGACCTTGAGTATATCCCACGTGAATTTAGAGACCTCAAGAATAGATTTGACACATTTAATCTAATGACCAAAGACCAGATGAGTTGTGGAATGACATCAAGGACATCATACATGAAGAAAGCAAGAGGTCACTAAAAAGACAGGAAAGAAAGAAAAGACCAAAATGGATGTCAGAAGAGACTCTGAAACTTGCTCTTGAAAGTCAAGTAACTAAAGCAAATGGAAGAAATGATGAAGTAAAAGAGTGGAACAGAAGATTTCAAAGGGCAGCTCAAGAAGATAAAGTGAAGTATTATAATGAAATATGCAAAGAGCAGAAGTTTGAAAATCAAAAGAGAACACACTTGGCATTTCTCAAACTGAAAGAACTGAATAAAAAATTCAAGCCTCGAGTTGCAGTAGTGAAGGATTCTATGGGCAAAATACCGAACAATGCAGTAAACATCAAAAGAAGATAGAAGGAATACGCAGAGTCACTGTACCAAAAAGAACTGGTCGACGTTCAGCCATATTAGGAGGTAGCATATGATCAAGAACCAATGGCACTGAAGGAAGAAGTCCAAGCTGCACTGAAGGCATTGGGGAAAAACAAGGCTTCAGGAATTGAGGGAATACCAGTTGAGATGTTTCAACAAATGGATGCAGCACTGAAAGTGTTCATGCATCTAAGCTAAGAAATTTGGAAGACAGTTACCTGGCCAACTGACTGGAAGAGATTCCTATTTATGCCTATTCCAAGGAAAGATGATGCAACAGAATGTGGAAATTATCAAACAATATCATTAATATCACATTTAAGTAAAATTTTGCTGATGGTCACTCAAAAGCAGTTGCAGCAGTACATCTACAGGAAACTGCCAGATTCAGAAGAGGATGTGGAATGAAGAATATCATTGCTGATGTCAGATGGATCCTGGCTGAAAGCAGAGAATGCCAGAAAGAAATCTACCTGTGTTTTATTGACTATGCAAAGGCATTTGACTTTGTGGATCATAACAAATTATGGATAACATTGTGAAGAATGTGAATTTCAGAACACTTAATTTTGCTCATGAGGAACCTGTACATAAATCAAGAGGCAGTCGTTCGAACAGAACAAGGGGATACTGTGTGGTTTAAAGTCAGGAAAGGTATGCATCAGGGTTGTATTCTTTCACCATATTTATTCAATCTGTGTGCTGAGCAAATGATCCGAGAAGCTGGACTATATGTAGAAGAACTTGGCATCAGGATTGAAGGAAGACTCATTAACAACCTGTGATATGCAGATGATATAACCTTGTCTGCTGAAAGTGAAGAGGACTTGAAGCACTGACTGATGAAAATCAAAGACCACAGCCTTCAGTATGGATTCCACCTCAACATAAAGAAAACAAAAATCCTCAAACCGGATCAGTAAGCAACATCATGATACATGGAGAAAAGATTGAAGTTGTCAAGGATTTCATTTTACTTGGATCCACAATCAATGCCCATTGAAAAAGCAGTCAAGAAATCAAACAAAGCACTGCATTGGGCAAATCTTTGACCCACTTGGGTGCACCTGACCCAAGCCATGGTGTTTTCAATCACCTCATATGCATGTGAAAGCTGGACAATGAATAAGGAAGACCAAAGAAGAACCAACGCCTTTGAGCTGCGGTGTTGGCAAAGAGTATTAAATTTACCATGCACTGCCAAAAGAACGAAAAAAATCTGTCTTGGAAAAAGTACAGCCAGAATGCTCCTTAGAAGTGAGGATGGCAAGACTTCGTCTCACGTACTTTGGACATGTTATTAGGAGGCACCAGTCCCTGGAGAAGGACATCATGCTTGTAAAGTAGAGGGTCAGTGAAAAAGAGGAAGACCCTCAACAAGATGGATTGACACAGTAGCTACAACAACGGGCTCAAGCATGACAACAATCATGAGGATGGCGCAGGATCAATGCCGTGTTTCATTCTGTTGTATGTAGGGTCGCTATGAGTCGGCACTCACTGGATGGCACCTAATAACAACAACAGCATGGGCAGAATTCTTTCTTCCTTCAGAGTATCCAATAGGCAAGGTAAGCACGGTGCTTACTTTGCTTACTAAATCACTGTAGTGAACAATTTCACATTTTTTCACCACATCAAAATGAAACTCATGTGAAATTGTTCAATATAGATGATCTGGTAAGCAAGGTAAGCACGGTGCTTACCTTGCTTTTCAGATAATCCATCCCTGCTAAAGCACCATTAATCACATGAAGACTGTTATATGTAATAGACTTTAACTGAAGGTTCACAGAGAGGCATCCTTAATTCTAGAATTTTTCAGCCATCCGATCATAAAGAATTTATGATAGCCAACTCTCTCCTTGCCTCTAGGGCTTATTTTATTTCCTCCTTTCCTTGACTCCCCAAGCGCCACCAGCTGTCTATGTGACCTAATGAAGGCACTTTTTGAATTTTACTGTGCTGAGCATTCTAGCTTCCTTCACTTTGACATCCCCTGTCCATTCTACAATGTGGGTGTTACCTTTCCTGCCTAAACTGTTGGTGTATTTTCCTAAACAGATTTTTCTCCTCTACCCATTCTCTTCTTTCCAGATAGTAGAAAGAGTGCAAGTAAGACTTAAACAATCGATTTTTTAAATCTCTCCATTGCATTTGCATCCTCAGAGTTTAGCATGTGATGTACTTGACATGTGATGGCACTCAATTTTTAAAGGCAGTAATATCCAACCCTTCCTTGAAGACAGTAATTAATCTCATGAAAGTTGTATTCATTATTTCACTTTTTCATCTTGTGATCCTTTAGAAGACTCCCATAATTCTCTCTTGGTCTCCAAGTCTCACCCCAAACGAAATAAACTGTAAAGCCCACTTTGTGAGTACTGTCTGCAGTAAGAAAAGCAGGTTTCTGTGGCAGCTGATTTCTTAGTAACACTCGAAAGTCACTTAACTCTGAGAAGCTCAGTTTCCTCTTTTGTAAAATGAGGAAGTTGGCCTAGTTTATGTGTAGCTTCCTTCCAGCTCTAGAATACCATGTAAAACTCTAAAACATGATGGGTGAGGAAACCTGGGGGAAGGCCCAGGAAGTGAAGGCCAGCTAGCTTTATCTGTGGTTTTAACCATCTGCTATCATTAACACTAACAAGCAGCTATTTGCTTTCAGCTATTAGGTAATCTCAACTCTCCAGTTTAAAAAGTGAGTACTAATCTTGGCTTTACCACTAATTAAGAGACCTTACATTTCCCCTTCCCCTGACATAAGACTACTAATATCCCTTCCATCTTGTTCGGTAAACAAAGTATTTCTACTAAAGGTAAGTGAAACAATTCATGTTTGCGGACTGAAAAGATTTTTTCTCCTTAACTTTATTTTAACCATATTCACTTCTTTTTATAATTATTCCAAAAGTACCACCTGTGAAGACCTAAAGAACTTGTAAATGGAGGGGCAGATGTATGGAAAATTTAAAGAAAAAAAAAAGCAAGATGATTTTTCCTGAGGTTAACAGACTTTAGCTTGCTGCAAAAACATTGAAAGAATTAAGATGAAGCACCATCTAGCGGCTCTCAATTGTGTTTTGCTAAAAACTGCCCCAAGTTTTCTTCAATATAGGTACACAATTAATTTGTTGTAAATGAACATGTGTGCACACGTGCGTTCAGAAAAAAAATCCATTTTTTTCACCTCTGTGCCAGAATGGGGGGGGGGGGGGTGGCGGCTGTTGTTTTGACCCTTTAATCCAATATCACCCAGAAAATGCTGACAGTGAAAACATTGCCCCTCTGCACAATTAGGATTAAGGGTAGAGAAGAAGTGGCATGAATTCACATAAATCTCTTGCAGGAATGATGGGATCCTTGCAATGGTAAAAAGACTAACACAATTAAATCCCATAGATTTCAGTTCCTCTGCTTTTCCCTCTCACATCCTCTCCAAGTGCCCACAAGAGCATCTTTATCTTCCTAATCCTATAATGCAGACATGGTCTCACAAGTCTAGGGGTTGGCTGACTATTGGATAATCTTTGCACACCCCCAGATTCCCAAGCCCTTTCCCACCATGAGCCCAAAGCATCCCTTGGGTTTACATAACCTGAAATTTTCATAAAGATGGCTCTCATTCCTATGACCCCTATATTCTGAAGTTAAGTTCATTATCTCCAGGGAAAGAAAGAAAATAAGCCATGAAAATGTACGTGAAGAGAACATAGCCTTCTGTTGCAAACCCTGAGACTGACAGACTAAGTATTTTATCAGTAAGGATTAAGTTCAGCTGCATGTAGAGTAAAACTCAAAATAACAGTGACCTGAACAAAATAGTTTATTCTCTCTTTCTCTCTCACACAACAGAAATCTGTAGGTCAGTGGTGTAGGGTTGTTATGGCAATTCCATGGTCATCAGGGCCCAGGATCCTTCCATCTTTCTTTTCCACCATCTTAGTGAGTGTTTCAATCCTCAAGGTCACCCAGGGCCCAAGTGGCTGCTGGAGCTCCAATCACCGCATCAAGATTGCAGTCCAGAAAGAGGCAGTAAGGAGAAAAAGCAAAAGAAGACTCCTCCCTTCTCTTCAAGGGACTTTCCTGAAAATCTTACACAAGATTTATGCTTACAGGGTGGTCATACTCAGCTGCAAGGTGTTAAAAATAAAACAGAGTTTCTGTAAAAGAAGAGTTTTATTCTGACTGAAAGATTTGCAAATAGGGAAGCACCAAAATGAAAGTTCAAAATGGAGTTCCAAAGACAGACCATAAGCACACGTCCTTTATATTACATTTTGCAGAACTCTGTACAAAGCTGGGAAAGAGGACAGGGGTACATACGATTGGTTCATACTCAACATGCTCTGTAACACTCATTTACCAAGAATTACTATTGGCTGGGGTACTCAATCTTAACCTCAGTTTCCTTCCTTCCAGAGCTGGTTCCTGCAACAATCCAAGTGGGCCACTTCGAAATGTTGCAAAACAAGCGTGGTCACAGATCACGTACTCTAACACGCAGAAGCAGGGACCTAGGACAAATGGAGTCTATTCAGACCTGTCAGACATTTAGTCGTGTCAAGTACCTCAGTTTTAGAGTACTCTTTCACAAGGGGAAACTGAGAAATGTCTTTTGGCTAAGTGTATCTCCACACTAAATAAAACTGGAGTTTCTTTATTAAGCAGTGTATCAGTTACCTAATGCCACGATAATGCGATGTAACAAATAACCACAAAACCTCAGTGGCAACAATTGCTTGTACGTCTGGGATCAACTGGCATCAGCTAGATAGCTCTGCTGATCTTGTCTGAGCTTCCTCACATGTCTGGGGCATGGAAAGTCTATTGGATGGTCTAGGCTGACCTCAACAGGGAGGTAGAGGTTGGGACTGGAGTGACTCAGCTCTGCTCCATGTTTTCATCCTCCAGCAGGCTAGCCCACGTATATTCTCATGAAGTAGTGAGGAGAAAAACCTGCAAGACTTCTTGTGACCTAGGCTCAAAACTGGTGCACTGCCATTTTTGCCTCGTTGTATTGGCCAAAGCAAATTACCTGGGATGGAGAAATATACACTTTCTTTATGGGCAGAAGTATAAAGGTAACTGACAAATTACACAAGTGGAGGGAAAGATGAAGATTTTGAGTCATTCAAAATCATTTGAGTCATTCATCTACCACAAGGAGAATGAGGAGGGTGAGCATTGGACCAGGTAACCAGCAATCTCTGTCAAAGTATCTTTGAGTGTTACAGAATTATATTAGCAGATTTCTTTCTGTTCTATGTCCGGTCGTAAGCATGAGAGAATTCTAATTTAAAAAAAGAAAGAAAAGAAAAGAGTTGTTATAAGCTGTATATGACATTATTTGCTAATTTATTTGTTGACTCATGTTCAATTACTAATGAAGTAAATGTTAGTATTAGTCCTATCCTTTGCTGTGGACAGAGACTGGCTAGATGCACAACAAACCTGTTTCTTTTTCTTCCAAGGCACCAAGGCTACATTTTCCAGCCTCCTTAGGAGTTAGTACAGCCATGTGACTGAGTACTAGCCAATGCAATGTGAGCACAAGTGATTGCTACTCCTAGGCCTGGTCCATAAAAATTTCCCAGATAAACTCCTCCATTCTCGCCTTTTCCAGTTTACCAATTGAATAGAGAAGACTGAAAAAGGCAGGACCACGGGATAAAACGTTAGCGCAGAGCAAAACCCCTCCTGCGTCCTGCCCTACTTAGCCCCACCAACCTACACTGGAGTGTGAAGTGAGCAAGAATTAAACTTTTGTGGTTTGACGACTGAGATTTTTTAGGGTTGTTTGTTTCAACAATTAGACTATACTGACATATAGTACCCTCCAGACATTATACAGTCATTTCTCCCTTTGGAGTTTTGCTAAACATGAAAGTAATAGCCCTAATTACCTGCCCCTTTACACAAGAAATTTCTTCCTTTAAATAAAGGGATACTTTCTACTATAGGATTACCACATGTATTAGTAAAGACAGGGTACCAGTTTATGTTGGCCTAGAAGATGATCAGGGTTTCTCCAAGCAGTCCCACTTCTTACCATCATTAAACGGTTGTCAGGCCACCTTCTCTACCCTGGAGTGCAGATGAGAAAGGGCCTTGAGACACAGGGGCTTTTAAAGTGAGGTGACATTCAGAGCTGCCTCCAATGACTCTAACAGTTCCTTGGTTGGTGTCAATTTCTAATTTCTACAGGAACACGAGGACTGCTAAAAATAACTCCTGGACATGTACCCAGTAATTAGCCTAAACATGTAACACGACTGTCCTGCTAATTTTTAACAAGCAAGGAATGGGAGATTAGCTACTAGCTGACTTGGACACAGTGTTTGAAGAGGCTCCTGACAACTGAGGGGGGACCAAGAGGCTAGGATGAAAGCACGATCCAAAGAACCAGAGGTGTGTAGGAAAACCACACAGTACTGTTAGTTGCCTTTTGCTGAACCCCATTCCTCTTCAGCAGCGTTGTTTCACTTTTGCAAACAAGAACTCGGTAGGGCAAAGGGGAGAGTAGATGAGTCATCACAGGCATTTTTGACGGCAGGCACAAAGCTCTGCCTGCGTATATACACTTGTATGCCAAGAGTTTGAAATAGGTCTTATAAACTATTACATCAATTCTCATAACCATGAAGGTATCAGAGTCACAGAAGCTGTGAGGCTAAACCTTGAACCCGAAGGCTGATTTCAAATGGCTGCTTTTTTGTGATAGCTCATCAAGTCTGAATTGACTTACAGTTCTTTGAATTTTCATGCTCTAGGAAAAAATATAAAATACATAATTAATCAGGAGTGAACACAAGCCTCAGAAGCATGAATATTGAAAGTGAACGCTTGAGAGGTCCCAGCTACACTTCATTTTCCCCACTGAATTCTCAGCGGGTGGGTTAGGCTCCGTCTTTCCTGGGTTGAAACTACAATGAAGCAGCTCTTGCCCCAGCACTGCAGGGCGCCTCTGCCTGGGCTCTCGGATATTAGCAAAACCTTTTTGGGGGAGTATATGCAATGTGCCAAAAACACTTAAAGCTTTTCCCAGGTCATTGTAAACCCAAATGCCTTACAATGATGTTTTCCTCTTAATGAATCCTATACTTCCCAGTATAGGAAAAGTTTAGTTTGTACCTGCAACCACTTGTCCTCTGAAGTAACCGAATCCCTCGATGACCAGAAGGTCTAAAAGGAGAGAGAGTTTAACAAAGAAAATGATCAATATGAACATCTCTAGAGATGCTGTGACTCTGGCACCTTTAAACATAGACAGGGGTAATAAATGATTTGAAAGATCTTATAATTAACAGATTATAGTCAACAATTTAAAAGAGCATTTGAAAACACCCCTAAAAGTTCACAGGCTGTAATAATCAATTTCCTAAGTTACTATTCTGTTGTTGCTATCTCGTCAAGTTTTCACAACACTGCTGAGGAACCACGTCTGTGTTTTGCACACGATGGTGCAAATGGTGAATGCACTTGGCCACCAACCAAAGACTGGAGGTTCAAGTCCAGCCAAAGATGTCTCGGAAGAAAGGCCTGGCAATCGGCTTGTAAAAAATCAGCCATTGAAATGCCTATGGAGCACGGTTCTGCTCTGACACACATGGGTCACCATGAGTTGGCGTCAACTCGACAGCAACTGGTTAGGTTTTTAATAAATATTTTCTGAATGAATGAATGCAGGATAAACATTGCTCATTACGTCTCAATTTTACAAGAGAAAAGAAAATGTACTTTATAATTTCTCATGCAAATACTGATTGAAGGGAATTATTCTTAACATTTTGGGCACTATCTGATAACATTTTCCACACAGTGAAGTGATTTTCTCACTGAATTGCTGTAACCCCTTTATCAAGCCATTTTATTTATTCGTACTTTCATCTATTTATCTATGTAATGACCCTGGGAATTACTGAAAAAATATAATGGGACTAATTAGAACCATCGTTCCAAATTCTTTTCTTCTGTGAAAATGGCAGCTGAAAGACCATGTGAACTCTAAATTCACACTTGAGTTTTGGCCCCAAGAGATCATGTCATCACATTAAATAACCTGTTCAATGACTGAATTAGAAGAATGTCAGGTAAGCTCAGAGACATCATGAGGGACCCTCAAAAAGCTCACAATTCAGCCAGAGATGTCATACTCCTGCAAATGAAAAAAAATTTACAATAGTGCAAACTAAACGAGCATTAAAAAAAAACCTACTATAAATCGTTTGTCATGGGTTGACTTGCTGTTGTTGTTGTCAGGTACCATCAAGTTGGTTCCAACTCAGAGCAACCCTATGAACAACAGAACAAAACACATTCCTGCACCATCCTCACTATTGTTGTTATGCTTGAGCCCATTGTTGCAGCCACTGTGTCAATCCATCTCGTTGAGGGTCTTCCTCTTTTTCAGTGACCCTCTACCTTCCTAAGCATGATGTCCTTCTCCAGGGACTGGTCCCTCCTGATAACACGTCCAAAGGACATGAGACGAAGTCTCACTATCCTCACTCCTAAGGAGCATTCTGACTGCACTTGTTCCAAGACAGATTTGTTCATTCTTTTGGCAGTCCATAGTATATTCAATATTCTTTGCCAACGCGACAACACAAAGGTGTCAGTTCTTCGGTCTTCCTTATTCACTGTCCAGCTTTCACATGCATTTGAGGCAATTGAAAACACCATGGCTTGAGTCAGGCACACCTTAGTCCTTAAAGTGACTTCTTTGCTTTTAAAAAGCACTTTAAACAGGTCTTTTGCAGCAGATTTGCCCAATGCAATGCATCCTTTGATTTCTTGACTTCCATGGCCATTGATTGAGGATTCAAATAAAATGAAATCCTTGACAACTTCAATCTTTTCTCCATTTACGTGATGTTGCTTATTGGTCCAGTTGTAAGGATTTTTGTTCTCTGTACATTGAGCTGTAATCCATATTGAAGGTTGTAGTGTTTGATTTTCATCAGTAAGTGTTTCAAGTCTTGTTCACTTTCAGCAAGCAAGATCGTGTCATCTACATATCTCAAGTTGTTACTGAGTCTTCCTCCAATCCTGATGCGGAGTTTTTCTCCATACAGTCCAGCTTCTCAAATTATTTGCTCAGCATACAGATTGAATAAATATGGTGAAAGGATACAACCCTGACACACGTTTCCTGACTTTAAACCACACTGTATCTCCTTATTCTGTTCAAATGACTGCCTCTTGTTCTATGTACAGGTTCCTCATGAGCAAAATTAAGTGTTCTGGAATTCCCATTCTTTGAAGTGTTATCTATAATTTGTTATGATCCACAAAGTGCATAGTCAATAAAACATAGGTACACAACTTTCTGGTATTCTGTGCTTTAGCCAGAATCCATCTGACATCGGCAATGATATCCCTCATTCCACGTCCTCTTATGAACCCACCTTGAGTTTCTGTCAGTTGCCAGTCAATGTACTGCTGCAACTGCTTTTGAATGATCTTCCACAAAATTTTACTTTAGTGTGATATTAATGATATTGTTCAATAATTTCTGCATTCGGTTGGATCACCTTTCTTTGGAATAGGCATAAATACGGATCCCTTCCAGTCAGTTGGCCAGATAGATGTCTTCAAAAGTTCTTGGCATAGATGAGTGAGCACTTCCAGCGCTTCATCTGTTTGTTGAAACATCTCAATTGTTATTCTGCCAATTCCTGGAGTCTCATTATTCTCTAATGTCTTCAGTGCAGCTTGGACTTCTTCCTTCAGTATCATCGGTTATTGATCATTTGCTACCTCCTGAAATGATTGAACATAGACCAATTCAACCAAAATGGATGTCAAAAGAGACTCTGAAACTTGCTCTTGAATGTCAAATAGCTAAAGCAAACAGAAGAAATGATGAAGTAAAAGAAATGAACAGAAGGTTTCAAAGGGCTGTTCGAGAAGACAAAGTAAAGTATTATAATGACTTGTGCAAAGACCTGGAATTAGAAAACCAGGGAGGAACACGCTAGGCACTTCTCAAGCTGAAAGAACTGAAGAAAACATTCAAGCCTCAAGTTGCAATAGTGAAGGATTCTATGGGCAAAATACTGAACAACGCAGAAAGCATTAAAAGAAGATGGAAGAATACACAGTCACTGTACCAAAAGAATCAGTCAACATTCATTTGGGTTGAACTAGGGTGACTGAATTAGGGAGACCAAAAAAGAACTGATGCATTTGAATTGTGGTAGTGGTGAAGAATATTGAATATACCATGGACTGCCAGAAGAACAAACAAATCTGCCTTGGAAGAAGTACAGCCAGAATGCTTTTTAGAAGAGAGGATGGTGAGACTTAGTCTCATGTACTTTGGACATGTCATCAGGAGGTCTGGAAAATAGTGAGCCAAGAAGCTATGAGAGCAGTAAGCTGAGGTTTTCAAAGGGATTTAGCTTTCAACAAGCTATAGAAGCCATTGAGGGTTTTTAGGTAAAAGAGTGACATGTTTTTTGTTTGAGAAACGTTGTTTGTGGAGGGGATAAATCGGAAGGAGGTAAGTTAAAAGCCAGACGACCTGTTAGACGGACACTATCATGTCTATGTAACAGTGAGAGATGATTACAGGCTCACCTAAAGCCATGAAGTAGGAAGAAAGACAATGGTCCAGATTCTAGAAAGATTTTTAAGATAAAATCAGCAAAACATAGTGATTGGTTTTGAATATGAGGAATAGGGAAGAGGGATGATGTGGGATACCAGCAGGTTTCTGGCTTGAGTTATTTATCAAAATATATAATATAGGTGTGGAGATTAGGAAGGAAACCACTGAAAAAACAAAATCCATTTCTGTCGAGTCGATTCTGACTCAGCGATGCTATAGGACAGAGTAGAACTGCCCCATAGGATTTCCAAGACTATAATCATTAGGAAAGCAGACTGCCACATCTGTCTCCAGTGGAGCAGCTGGTGGGTTCCAATGACCAGCCAAACTTTCAATTAGCTATTAAAAGACAAGTATTTGCTGAATATTACACTTTATCTTTCTGTTAAAGTCATAAGTATTTGTTTAAAATTACACAACATAAACTAATTTATTACTAGTATAGAAGTGAACATTAAAAACAGAATAAACTGCACTCTAAAATATGGCTTTTTACAATAAATTTCTGTAATATTCTTCTAGACATACCTCTTTATTTGGGGGAGGGTAAGGGGATAAAATAGGGAGTGAGGAGAACATCCTTGAATGAAAACCAGTTGAAATTCTGTGCACACTCTTTTTTCCTTCTCAACACAACTTCTCTGAAAGAACGGAAAACTCTAACACAGAACAAGAGGAATTACTTACCTCGATGTAGGTCTAGTGACAGACTCCTGTTTCCAGTCAAGTGAGAGACAGAGCAGGTCACAGCAGACACGTTGCCCTCCTCCCAGTGGCACGTGCTCTGGACAGACACTATATCATTGCCTTGATCTTCTTGCTTAGTGACGCAGTCCCCCTCTGGGGTCCAGGAGATCTGTGCAGCCGGTTTCCCTGCAACTGCCTTGCACACCACAGTTCTATGCTCAGTTAAAAGTATGGTCGTCTTAGGGGGCACTGCAGAGATGTAAGGGAAAAACAGGTGCTCCAGTCTTTACATAAGCAATACGGAATTTAGAGAGACATGTGATTCAGTCCCAGATCTGGTTATCTGAAATACCACGATACATGATGTTCCTTACCTAACACTTGGAGGTGATAGCCATGCATGAAATTCCCCTCAGACGTTACCATATCACACACGTAATGCCCATCATGAGTGACGGCCACTGGCTCAATCTGAAGGGCAGGATTCTGGTCAGGGCTGGAGGCCCAGGTTATTCCCTTATCAGTACAGTTGGTTTCCACAGTCTCATGTGTATCTTTTCTGTAGGCTCTGGTGCAGGAAGTGTTGTCTCTGAAGATGATTTTCCATGTTGCTAACACCAGAGTTGTCAGCGGGATAGGTCGGCAGGAGAGCAAAGCTTTTGTATCCACCAGTACAGACAGCAATGTGTTCACTGCACACACACACACACACACACACATACAAAAGCAGAGTGATTTTTTTTAAAAGCTTGGCAAAGGACTCCATGGGTTAAATTTATCCATAATACCTGAAGTTACACTAGAATGTTATTTTGGTGGCATTCTTGTTCCAGAAATATTAGATTTAGATGACAAATAGTCATAAAATGTATGTATGAAATGAAATCCAAAGATCAACCAATTTTCTCCTGCATTACATATTATTAGAAAAACAATATGTATTATATGTGGGGCAAATTTTTAAAAATTCTTATGAAACTAATTCAAATGTTTTGGTATCTATAGAAGAGACAAAATGAGAAAACAGAATAGCAAATGAAAAGACAGTTTTCAAGCCTAATCTTTTGATCATAGAGACTATATAGGTTTATCATATAACTCATTCTCCTCAGGAAATAAAATGAACTGATAAATGATGTGTTTATCTCCTCCTAAATTTTGATGAGAATAAACATTAGAAACATCAGAACTAAATGTCTGTCCCTAAGGGTGGCACTTCAGACAAACATATGGTGGCAAGTACATGGTACTTCATTACAAATAAGTAGGATGAGCACTAAGGTTGAACAAGCTGGAATTTTTTTATTTAGTATATTTTTTATTTGGGGAATCACAAACTCAGTGAAGACGGTTGATCTTAAAATAATCTATAATTTAATCAGCTGAGCCATCCCATAAAAATGAAAAATGATGATGTCTAGTAGTAAGAGATGCCTAGAAATATTTATTTCTAGCATAGAGTATAAATACAAAACAAAGAAAAGCAAGAGCTGTTTTTCTTAAGAAGTTTTCTGTAACATGGATCTTGTTGCGCGTATGGGATGTTACCAAACATGGCCTTTGGGTGAGTCTCCCTTCCTTCCTGTTCAGTCACACAAACTCCAAGACAGTTCAGCTGTGAACTTTGCTCACAGATTTTGTTTCCGTATGTCCAATCTAGTTCTCAGAATTGAATATAGAAGTTGACCTATTTTGTCCACATTTTAAGGTAAAAAATTAAGCCCTGCAACCTCCAAGCATCTGTCAGCATAGAACCTCACACTTTCCCATAAACTCCCTCTCTGCCTCCCTCCCTCCGTTTCTCTCCCAACCTTAAGTGAAGTGTGGTAAGCCTTGAGGGCACCCAGTGGGATTCTGATGAATAAGAAAACTGCAGTGAGCCCCCACCCCCACCCCCCAGTGGTGCTGTCTGATGCCCAGAAGACAGCAGCCATGATGGACAAATATTCCTCCAGCACCTGCGAGCCTTCCCTTGTGAGCATTTCTGCCTCTGCAGCCCTGAGACCTGCTGCTGCTGGAGGAGCATGTCCTCAAGGTCTGGTTCCACAGAACTCTCCTTCAGCATCAATTCTTCCGGTGTTCTGGCTGTCCCCCATTGTGCTCCCTGTTCTAAAACTAGGAGTTGTTCTCAGCGAGGAGTTAGAAGAATTCCACCTTAATGCCTTTAAAGGGATATTTTAAAGGCTTTTCTTCTGTCCTTTGGGTTTTACTTCACGTCCTACAAAAATTGCTACTTTTAATGACAAAGCAAATGATTTCCACGCTCTGTTTAGTTGTTGCCATTTCGGTGGAAGATTAGCTATAAAGGCCTCATTAATTCTCATCAGATGTAACTAAACCCGTTTCCCAATAATCTGGGATCCTGCTAGAAGAACCTGGTCTTGATTAAGTCGTCTCTTCATAGTTGACTTGAAGGGAGTTGTTAAGTACTTTGGGAGTCAATGACCTCCTAGGGGCTGAAGTGAAAAAAGACCTTCTGCTGAATGAAGGCATTCCAGTGAGACCTTCCACTCCTAAAACTACGCATTCTGAAAAAGGTATGGGGTAGAGAGAGGAATACACATTAGGAAATATAACTCCTAGTGAAAACCACATTTTTTTCACCTTCTTCAGAGCATTTATGAATTACAGTTACCCAAGAAAATGCAAGTTACTATAGCCAAGCAAAAGTCAGCAAAATTTACCATGGGTCTGAACTTCTGAACTGCTCTTCCCACCTGTTTTGGCCTAGCCCTGCTTTAGGCCCAATGTGCCCCTCCCCACCCTCCTGTCACATACTTAAGTCAAAGTAGTTCTTCTCCCAGGCCTACCTGCATTCAATCTGTCTCCAATTGTGGTAGAACGGATTTTGCTAACTATTACGGACTTTTCAGGCATCATTGAATAGACAGAAAAAGTTTAGTGGCAATGTGCTGATTGGATGCTGGTACGGAACAAAACAGGATTTTACCACGCATTGTTAAAATCACTTCATATAGACAAACCAAAACCAACCAAACCCACTGCTGTCGAGTCGATTCTGACTCATAGTGACCTTACAGAACAGAGGAGAACTGTCCCATAGGGTTTCCAAGGCTGTAAATCTTTACAAAAGCAGACTGCCACATCTTTCTCCCATGGAGCGGCTGGTGGGTTCAAACTGAAAAAGCTTTCAGTTAGCAGCCGAGCGCTTTAACCACTGCACCACCAGGGCTCCTCTCATATAGACAATTGCCTATTAAGTTCACCCCAAATAACTGGAAGTTAAATACTTTTCTAAGTAACACTTTGGTCGAAGAAGAAATCCTTAACAAAATTAGAAACTACCTTAAACTGGATGATAACTAAAATACAATATAGCAAAACCTGTCATATGCAGCCAGAGCAATGCTTAGACAGAAATTAATAGCATTCAATGCTAATTACAAAAGAAAAAAATGTGTATAATCCACCTGAAGTAACTAAAAACAAAAGAAAGGGAAGGAAATAATAAAAGTAACAGCAGAAATCAACAAAATAGAAAACAAACAATATAAAATATTAACTAACTCAAAAGCTGGATCTTTGAAAAGATCATCAAAATTTGTAATCACATAGCTAGACCGATAAGAAAAAGAGAGAGAGAAAAAAATCTCTAATATCAGGAATAAAAGAGGAGATATTAACATGGACATTATGTTCATGAAAGGAATAATAAGAGAATATTATTAACAATTGTATATTAATAAAATTCAATAGTTTAGGTGAAACAGACAAACTCCTTGAAAGACACAGCTTTCAAAGCTCATTTGAGATGAAACAGATAATCCAAAGAGATTTTATACATATTTTATACCGACACTTTTATACTTATAAAAGAAATTGAATTTATTGATAAAATAAAATTGGCTACATTGCCAAATTTAACCATTTAAAAAAGAATACCAATTCTACACAATTCTACACGCGCTTTCAGAACACAGACGAGGGAACACTTTCCAATTTATTTTACGGGGGTAGAATTATCCTTACACCAAAACCATGGGAACACATTACAAATAAGAAAAATGACAGACCAATAACCCTCATGAACAAAAGACACAAAATTTTTAACAAAATTTTTGCAAATCAAATCTAGCAATATATAAAAAGATAGTAAAACATGATCACATAAGGTTTATCTCAGAAATAACAGGTTGGTTTAACACTCAAAAATCATTCAATGAATTTCACCATGTTAACAGAATAAAGGAGAAAAACATATGATTATTTCAGTACATGTAGAAAAAGCATTTGACAAGATTTAGCACCCATTCATCATTTAAATATATATATACATAAATACATATGTATGTATGTATACACATGACAACTTTGAAAACTGTTAAAGGGCATCTATGAAAATCCTACAGCTAATGTAATATTTAATGATGAAATATTTCCCCTCTAATGTCAGCAATCAAGCAAGAATGCCTGCCCTTACTACTTCTACCCAACATTGTAGTAGAGGTCCAAGCCATTGCAATAAAGAAAGAAAAAAAAGACATAAAGATGAGAAACAAAGACATAAAACTCTCTCTTTTTATAGATGACATGATTGTTGGAATTCTATAAAATGACCACTAGAACTCATTGAATTTAGCAAAGCTGTAGAATAAAATGGTACAAAGATTTTTTTTAGTTATATTTTTTATGTATCAGCAGCAAATAATTGGAAAATAAAATTTTTTAAATCAGTTTCATTTATAATAGTGCTAAATAAGGACAAAATACTTAGGAATAACTTTAACAAAAGATGCATAAGATCTGTACACTGAAAAGTGCCCAGCATTGCTGAGATAAAGAAAGCCTGTATAAAAGAACAGAAATCTTCTTAGGTTGAAAGACTCAATATTATTAAGATATCAATTTTCTCCAAATTGGTCTAAAGATTAAACAGTAGCTAATCAAAATCAGTAATCTTTTCTGTGGAAATTGGGAAGCTGATTCTAAAATTTACGTGTAAATGCAAAAAACCTAGAATTGCCAACTCAATTTTTAAAAACAATAATCCACCTAATTTCAAGATACAGTAATCAAGACTGTCTAGTATTGGCTAAAGGATAGACATATAAATCAATGGAACAGAATAGAGAATACAGAAATAAATCCACACATATATTAGCAACTGATTTTCAACAAAGATGCTAAGGCAACTGAATTGGGAAAGAAAACTATTTTCAATAACTGCTGATGGAAATACTGGATATCAATATGAGAAAAAAATAAAAAAAGAATCTCAAACCTTACCTCACAGCATATACCAAAAATTGCCTTAAATTGAATGATTGGCCTAAATATAAAAACTAAAACTATAATACTCCCAGAAGAAAGCTTAAAACAATCTCTGTGGCTTTGGCATATACAAAGAACTCTTAGGACATGAAAAGAACAAACCATAAAGGAAAAATTTGGTAAATTGGACATTATCAAAATCAAACTCTTTTGCTCTTTGAAAGTTATCGTTTAGAAAATGAAAAGGCAAACCACAGAACGGGAGAAAATATTTGCAGTGCTTACATCTGACAAAGGGATGCAGAATATATAAAGAGCTGTTACAATTCAATAATTAAAACATCAATAGAAAACTGGGCAAATTATTTGAGCAGCCATTTGACCTCAAAAAAGATATACAGGTGGCCAATAAGCATGTGGAAAGATATTCAACATTATTAAGCATCAAGAAAATACAAATTAAAAACACAATGATACAGGCATTTAGGTTGTTTCCACCTTTTGACTACTGTGAATAGTGCTGCAGTGAACATTGGTGTACAAGTCTCTGAGTCTCTGCTTTCAAGTTTTGGGGGTATTTATCTAGGATTGGAAACAAACAAACAAAAAACCCAAAGAGATAATGGTTACACACCTACAACAATGGCTAAAATTAAAAAGATTGAGAATACCAAGTACTGACAAGGATGTTGAGCAAATGAAATCCTCACACATTGTGAGTGTATGAATTAAAAATAGTATAACTACTTTAGCTATATAATTATATAGTATAATTACATAGGAAAATATTTGGAAGTTTTTTTTCCAAAGTCAAACATATCCTACCATACAACCTAGTGATTCCACTAATAGATACTTACCTATGAGAAATGAAATTGTTATGTCCACACTAAGACTTGTACATGAATAGCAGCTTTATTCACAATAGCCAAAAAACTGGAAACAAATCATATGTCCATCAACAGGTAAATGGATAAATTATACATACCATGGAACACTATTCAGCAATGAAAAGGGACACACAACACTGATAACATCAAAATCATTCCATTGAGTGAAACAAGGCTGACACAGAAGAGTATATACTACATGACTCCATTTACATAAAATGCTAACTAACCGATGGTGGCAAAAAGCCTATCTCTGGTTTCCTGCAGACGGGGGTAATAAAGGCAGGGATGGCCTGCAAAGATTCGTGAGGAATGTTTTGGAAGTGATGGGACTGTTTTGTATCTTGTTCATGGTAGTGATTCACAAGTGTATACAACTGTCAAAACTCATCAAATGGTACCTTTTAAGTGGAAGCAGTTAAATTATCCATCAATGACGTTGAAAAAAATAATTAAAAATAGTATCAGAAACATCAGGTTTTAACACACGTAACATCAGAAAATGCATCCACGCAAATAAATACGAAACAAAACACAAACAAAAAACCCATGACACTAAAAACAATGTTTTAAAACCATACTCTTCCATCTAAGGCGAAACCATCAGCAGAAGTAAGACTGTGTTGTGGTTTCACTACTAGTGAAACCTCTCACTCACTCTGAGCACCAGAATGTTCCTTCCCCAAATCCTCACTGTCATATGCCTGAGCAAGTGTCCACCACCCACGGAACTGACAGGGCACAGGCATGACTGTGCAAACCCACGCTCCACGAAGACGGCCCCCAGTGAGAGAAAGGGCTCTCAGAAGCAGTATGTGGTTTTCCCATGATGCTAAACAGTTGTTACCTGTCTTAAAATCTATGCTCTGCTGTGCTCTACTGATGAGAAAACGTAGAGATAGGCACTTGTGATACTTTGCTATCCCCAATAAAAAATGCCAGTGCAGTAGCTGTTATAAGCCAAACTACAGCATGGGTTGTGTATTTACGCAGTAAATATAGTTGCTAAGATTTATTGATTGTTTCTAATATATCAGGATAGGAAACAGAAAAGTTATGTTTCCTTGCCCTGTTATTCATTTGCAGATCATTTGGGAGAATGTAAACAAAGTGGTAAGGATGCAGAAAAATTCTTAATTTGGAAAAAAATTATAGACTAAAAAATATAACTATGCTTTATTATGATGACCATATAGCTCAAAAGGGAGTAGTATCAAACGGTTTTATTCTGACATTTATATTCACATTTCTCTACAGGATGTGAGGGCCTCTATGCTGGCACCGAGCTAACTAGAAGTCCTTCTTGTTGCTTATTACGAGCTTTGCAACTTGACATTTTTATTATTACTTAACATTTAATGAATTTGCTATTAAAAAATAGAACACAGTAAATATATATTTATGTTTATTTAATAATTTATCAAAACTTTGAAAATATCTTGGTATTTACCAAAAATAACAAAGAAACAGATTTATTTCGCTCTTCATCTGCTGTATCAAGCTTTCAAATTTCAAAACTCTGCAAGTTATTATAAATAACTTAAGCAATGGTTTGAAAATGTGAGGGATATGAATTTTAATATTTCCTATGTTTCTTTTTTCCCAAATGTTTTTAGGAAATGAAATTAAGTTTATGTGCTCTATTTCCCCCTCTGCAAAACACGAACTATCATTCTTGCTTACTTAACAAGTAAGGAATAACTCATGGAAGGTATTCAGAGCACATTAGAAACTGAGGTATTAAATGATTAGAATTTAACCAGATTTCTTCCTAAAGAGTCAAGGTTTTGTTTAAAATTAATGCAACTTTGTGACTAAGATCTTAATTACTCAACGGAAATTCCAATTATGTTGCCAGAGCAGTCTTTATTCAGCTACACTAAGCATATGACTTTTTTCCAGTCGTCAGGATGGTAAAGTCAAGACAGTATAGAAAACTTTTTTATGAATCTCCTGGCTCTAGAAAGCTTAAAATATCAACCTCAACATTGTAGTGAGTGAGTGTTTGTACTACATTTTGAAAAACTGCATATTGTGGATGTAGGTTAGACATAAAAGTATATTTCCCAACAGTTTGTAGAGTTATGAGAGAATCCAGAGTAGAAATTGTGGAATTCAATTGTATCATTTTCTTGTTGTTAGGTACTGTCAAGTCGTCTCTGACTCATAGAGACCTTATGTATAGCAGAACAAAACATTGCCCAGTCCTGTGCTGTTCTCACTATTGTTGCTCTGTTTGAGCCCATTGTTGCAGCCACTCTGTCAATCCATCTCACTGACCCTCTTTTTCACTGACCCTTTACTAAGGGTAATATCCTTCTCTTCATTTCCTACCGGTTGCAGCCCAGTCAATTCTGACTCAGAAACCCTAGGACAGAGAAGTACTGCCCCATAGGGTTTCCAAGGCTGTGATCTTTACAAAAGCAGATTGCTACATCTTTCTCCCACAGAGCAGCTGGTGGGGGTCAAACTAAGATGAATTGTCAACCAAATGAGTTCATTACATTTTTGCCTGAAAATCTCATCTAAAGCAATGGTTATTAGTTATATATCATGATGTGATGTGGGCCGTCATGGATTGAATTATGTCCCCCAAAAAATGTGTGCATCAATTTGGCTGGGCCATGATTCCCTTAATTGTGTGCTTGGCCTCCATTTTGTGATTGTAATTTTATATTAAAGGGGATTAGGGTGGGACTGTAACACCACCCTTACCCAGGTCACATCCCTGATCCAATGTAAAGGGAGTTTCCCTGGGGTGTGGCCTGCACCACCTTTTATCTCTCAAGAGATAAAAGGAAAGGGAAGCAAGCGGAGAGTTGGGGACCTCATACCATCAAGAAAGCAGTGCTGGGAGCAGAGCGCGTCCTTTGGACCGGGGTCCCTGCACCGAGAAGCTCCTAGTCTTGGGGAACACTGATGAGACGGCCAAGAGAGAGAAAGCCTTCCCCTGGAGCTGACACCCTGAATTTGGACTTTTAGTCTACTTTACTGTAAGGAAATAAACTTCTCTTTGTTAAAACCATCCACCTGTGGTATTTCTGTTATAGCAGCGCTAGATGACTAAGACATGAGCATTAGTGGAAATCCACCACACCCAACCAGAAAGTCCACAAACTTGGCAACTTTTAAGGGAGGGAGACTAAAGTACAATTTTATTTCTGATATATAACTAAAAAGCAACATCATCTATAGGTGCAATCGAAAACATCACCAGTTTACCCGATATTCTACTACTTCTACATAGCAAAAAGGAATGGTTAGAATTAGGGACTTGTAAGATCTTTTCCTCTACTAAAGCTATCTGCAGAGTAATGCATTAATTTTATGGTAAACTTTGAAAGTAAAGGAAATGTTTTATTTTTGCCTTCTAAGCTAATGACAACAGCAGTTTTCATTCAGAGGGTTCCTGGGTGACAACCTATCTGGTATATTAAAGCAAAGAGCTGGTGGAGGGAAGAAAGAAGCTCTATTGACATTAATTTATTCAATTAAAGTATCTAGGCACTCAGTAAATATTTGTCTCTTTATCCTGAAGTTTTCAATCTAATGGGGATGTTATGGATTGAATTGTGTCTCCTAAAAATATGTGCTGGAATCCTAACCCCAATCCCTGTGGATGTAATCCTATCTGGAAATAAAGTTTTCCTTCTTATGGTAATAAGCAGGGTGTGTCCTAAACCTAACCACTTCTGTTTGTTTTTTTTTTTTCTTACATTTTTAAAAATTGTACTTTATTTGTTTTTTGTTTTTTTTTGTTTGGGGGGTTTCTTATTTTTTATTTTGGTGAAAGTTTACACAGCCAAGATACACCATTTCAACAATTTCTACATGTACAATTCAGTGATATTGGTTACATTCTTCAGAGTTGTACTCTACCGTTCTTGCCCTCCTTTATCGAGGTTATTCTGCCACCATTATCTTAAACTCACTGCCCACTAGGCTTCCCATCCAATCTTGGAGTTGCTATAGTCAATGTGATCTCACAAAGATAATTCTTTAAAAGAGTACAATGCTCAAAGCAAATGTACTTTACTAATTAAGATAAACTATTTATTATCCTTTTTTTGTTTACCATAGCCACCCCAGTGGGTGTGAACTGATTTCTCACTGTGGTTTTTTGTTTTTTTTTTTATATTTTATTGTACTTCAGGTGAAGGCTTACAGAACAAACAGTTTCTCATATAACGGTAGTGCGCATGCTGTTTTATGACTTTGGTTAATAACCCCACAACATTTTAACCCTCTGAATTCTCAGCTTTTTTTTTTTTTTTTTTTTTTTTTGGTGAAAATACACATAGCCAAAGATACACCATTTCAAAACTTTTTACGTACACATTTAAGTGACATTGACTATGCTCTTCCAATTGTGCTGCCATTCTCACCCAAGATGAAGGCTTACAGGACAGAATAGCCTCCCATTTAACAGTTACTACAAATGTTGCCCTATAACAATGCTTAACAATCTCACAACACATCAACAGTATCCTTACTCAACTTGTGTTCTTTATCATCAGCTTCCTACTCCCCCTCTGCCTTCTGGCCCTTGTCACTGGACTCCTGTACCTCGTTAGTCTCATTTAGTTTTACTGGGCTGTCCACTTCCAGGCTGAACAGTGAACCTCAAAGGTAACTTCACCTCTGAGCTGAAAGGGTGTCTGGGGGCCATACTCTTGAGGTTTCTCCAGTCTCCTTTAGGCCAGTAAATCTGGTCTTTTTTCTTTCTTTTTTTTGTGAGTTAGAATTATGCTCTACATCCTTCTCCAGCTCTGTCCACAACTCTCTGTTGTGATCCTGGCCAGAGCAGTCAGTGGTGGTAGCCGGGCACCATCTAGCTGTACTGGACTCAGTCCGGTGGAGGTCTTGGTAGCTGTGGACAATTTGTCCTTTGGACTAATCTTTTCATTGTATCCTGTTCTCTTCATTCTCCCTTGCTCCCGAAGGGATGAGACCAGTGGAGTATCTTAGATGGCCGCTCACAGGCTTTTAAGACCCCAGATACTACTCACCAAGGTAGAATGTAGAGCATTATCTTTATAAGTAGTGTCATACCAATTGAGCTAGATGTTCCCCGAGACCATGGTCCCCAGAGCCCTCCGTCCAACAACTCAGTCCCTCAGGGAGTTTGGATGTGTCCATGGGGCCTCCATGACCTTTCCTTGTGCAGGTTGTGTTAGTTTCCCTTGTACTGTGTACTGTCTCACCTCTCACCCCAGATACCACTTATCTATTGCTTATTTAGTATTTCCGCCCCCCCCAACCCCATCCCTGGTAACCAACAAGGATTGTTACACTTTGCATGTGAATTTTTTCATGGGTTTTTACAAATAGAGGTCTCATACAATATTTGTCCTTTTGTGATAGACTTATTTTACTCAGCATAATGTCCTCCAGTTTCATCCATGTTATGAGATGGTTCACAGATTCATTGTTGTTCTTTCTCGTTGCATAGTACTCCATTGTGTGTATGTACCATAGTTTGTTTATCCATTCATCTGTTGATGGGCATCTACGTTGTTTCCATCGTTTTGCTATTGTGAACAATGCTGCCGTGAACATAGGTGTGCATATGTCTATTCGAGTGACGACTCTTATTTCTCTAGGATATATTCCTAGGAGTGGGATTGCTGGATCGAATGGTATGTCTATTTCTAGCTTTCTGAGGAAACGCCATATCATTTTCCAAAATGGTTGTATCATTTTGCATTCCCACCAGCAGTGTATAAGAGTTCCCATCTCCCCACAGCCCCTCCAACATTTGTTATTTCCAGCATTTTTGATTCATGCCAGTAATGCCGGGGTGAGATGGTATCTCATTGTGGTTTTAATTTGCATTTCTCTAATGGCTAGTGAACGCGAGCATTTCCTCATGTGTCTGTTGGCCATTTGAATGTCTTCTTTGGTGAAGTGCCTGTTCATTTCCTTTCCCCATTTTTTGATAGGATTGTTTGTCTTTTTGTTGTAGAGGTGTTGGATTTTCTTGTAGATTAGGGAGATTAGACCTTTGTCTGACTTGTACTGTCCAAAAATTCTTTCCCAGTCTATAGGTTCTCTTTTGACTCTTTTGGTGAAGTCTTTTGAAGAGCATAGGTGTTTGATTTTTAGAAGATCCCAGTTATCTAGTTTATCTGTTGGGTTTTGTGTGTTGATGTTTATGGTTTGTATCCTGTTAATGACATGTATTAAGGCCTGAAGTGTTGGTCCTATTTTTTCTTCTATGATCTTTATAGTTTTAGGCTTTATATTCAGGTCTTTGATCCATTTTGAAGTAGTTTTTGTATATGGTGTGAGGTATGGGTCCTGTTTCATTTTTCTGCAAATGGATATCCTGTTTTGCCAGCACCATTTGTTAAAAAGACTGTCTTTTCCCCATTTGATGGACTTTGGGCCCTTGTCGAAAATCAGGTTACCATAGCTGGATAGATTTACATCTGGGTTCTCAATTCTGTTCCATTGGTCAATGTCTCTGTTGTTGTACCAGTACCAGGCTGTTTTGACTACTGTAGCTGTATAGTAGGTATAGTATAGTCAGGTAGTGTGAGTCCTCCAACTTTATTCTTCTTCTTCAGTAGTGCTTTACTTATTTGGGGCTTCTTCCCTTTCCATATAAAGTTAATAATTAGTTTTTCCATCTCTTTGAAGAATGTTGTTGGTATTTGGATCGGGATTGTATTGTATTTGTAAATTGCTTTAGGTAGAATGACCATTTTCACAATGTTGAGTCTGCCTATCCATGAGCATGGTATGTTTTTCCATTTATGTAGATCTCTTTGGGTTTCATGCAGCAGTGATTTATAGTTTTCTTTGTATAGGTCTTTTACATCCCTGGTCAGATTTATTCCTAAGTATTTTATCTTTTTAGGGGCTATTGAAAATCGTATTGATTTCCTGATCTTCTTTTCATCGTTCTCTTTACTGGTGTATAGGAATCCAACTGATTTTTGAATGTTTATCTTGTATCCTGCTACTCTGCTGAATCTTTCTATTAGTTCCAGTAGATTTCTCGTGGAGTCTTTAGGGTTTTCTAGGTATAGTATCATATCATCTGCAAACAGGGACAGTTTAACTTCTTCATTACCAATTTGGATGCCCTTTATTTCTTTCTCTTGCCTTATTGCTCTAGCTAGAACTTCCAGCACAATGTTAAATAGGAGTGGTGATAAAGGGCATCCTTGTCTTGTTCCTGTTTTCAAGGGGAATGTTTTCAGCCTCTCTCCATTAAGAATGATGTTGGCTGTTGGTTTTGCATAGATGCCCTTTATTATGTTGAGAAATTTCCCTTCTATACCTATTTTATTGAGAGCTTTTATCAGGAATGGGTGTTGGACTTTGTCAAATGCCTTTTCTGCGTCAATTGAGATGATCATGTGATTTTTTTCTTTCCTTTTATTTATGTGGTGGATTACGTTCATGAATTTTCTAATGTTAAACCATCCTTGCATACCTGGTATGAATCCTACTTGGTCGTGGTGTATTATTTTTTTGATATGATACTGAATTCTATTGGCTAGAATTTTGTTAAGAATTTTTGCATCTATATTCATGAGAGATATTGGTCTGTAATTTTCTTTTTTTGTGATGTCTTTGCCTGGTTTTGGTATCAGCATTATGCTGGCTTCATAGAATGAATTTGGAAGTGTTGCTTCCTCTTCTATGCTCTGAAATAGCTTGAGTAGAACTGGTACAAGCTCTTCTGTAAATGTTTTGTAGAATTCTCCAGTGAAGCCATCTGGGCCAGGGCTTTTTTTGGTTGGGAGTTTTTTTTATTACCTTTTCAATCTCTTCTCCTGTTATGGGTCTGTTCAGATTTTCAATATCACTTTGTTGTAGTTTGGGTAGGCCGTGTGTTTCTAGAAATTTATCCATTTCCTCCAGGTTTTCAAATTTGTTAGAATATAGTTTTTCATAATATTCTGTTATAATCCTTTTTATTTTGGTTGGGTTTGTTGTAATGTCCCCCATTTCATTTCTCATTTGGGTTATTTGTGCCCTCTGCTGTTTTTCTTTTGTCAGTCTGGCCAGTGGTTTGTCGATTTTGTTGATTCTTTCAAAGAACCAACTTGTGGTTTTGTTGATTCTTTCTATTGTTTTTCTGTTCTCTATTTTATTTATTTCTGCTCTGATCTTTACTATCTCCTTTCTTCCGGTGGTTGTAGGCTTTTTTTGCTGTTCTCTTTCTATTTGTTTGAGTTCTGTAGTTAATGTTTTGATTTTGTCCCTTTCTTCTTTTTTGATATGTGCATCTATTGCTATAAATTGTCCTCTGAGGACTGCCTTTGCTGTGTCCCAAAGGTTTTGTTATGATGTGTTTTCATTTTCATTTGATTCTAGGAATTTTTTAATTCCATCTCTGATTTCTTCTATTACCCATTGATGTGTAAGCAGGGTATTATTCAGTTTCCATGTAGTTGATTTTTTTCCCTTGCTCTTTCTACTGTTAATTTCTACCTTGATGGCATTATGGTCAGAGAAGATACTGTCAATTATCTCAACATTTTGGATCTTGTTGAGGATTGCTCTGTGGCCTAAGATGTGGTCTATTCTGGAGAACGTTCCATGTGCATTGGAAAAGAATGTGTACTTTGCAGCAGTTGGATGGATTGTTCTATATATGTCTATGAGGTCCAGTTGGCTGATTGTGTCCTTTAGGTCTTCTGTATCTTTGCTGAGTTTCTTCTTAGTTGTTCTGTCCTTTACTGAGAGTGGTGTGTTGAAGTCTCCTACTATTATTGTTCAACTGTCAATTTCTCTTTTCAGTGCTGTTAGAGTTTTTTTAATGTATTTTGGAGCCCTGTCATTGG
Organism: Dugong dugon; assembly: GCA_030035585.1. Classification (NCBI taxonomy): domain Eukaryota; kingdom Metazoa; phylum Chordata; class Mammalia; order Sirenia; family Dugongidae; genus Dugong; species Dugong dugon. The sequence goes on from CM057466.1 coordinate 2,753,903, forward strand.
GTGCGTAGATGTTTATTATGGTTATGTCTTCATGATGGATTGTCCCTTAATCATTATATAGTGTCCTTCTTTGTCTTTTATGGTAGATTTTGTTTTAAAGTATATTTTATCTGAGATTAGAATTGCCATTCCTGCTTTTTTGGTAGTTGTTAGCTTGATATATTGTTTTCCAAGCTTTGACTTAATAAATTGACATCTTTGTTTCCAAAGTATGTTTCTTGTAGACAGCATATTGATGGTTCCTGTTTTCTTATCCATTCTGTCAGTCTCCGTCTTTTTATGGGTGCATTGAGTCCATTTACATTCAGTGTAATTATTGATAGATGTGAGTTTGTTGCTGTCATTTTGTAGTGCTTTTTTTTGTGGTGCTGAAGTTTTCTTTGTTCTTCTTACTCTCTTCTGCTGAGTTACTTTTGTTTGTGGATTTTGTGTTCATTGCTTTTGTTTTTGTAGGTTTTGTTTTTGCTGAGACTTTATGTTTTTCATCTTTATTTTTATGAGTTGGTTTGTTAATTTTCTTTGTGGTTATCAGGAATTTTACCCTTATCTTTATAAGTTTGAAGCAGTCTACCCTTACTTGGTATCGCCTTGCCTTCCTCTCCATTAGAAGATTCTATACCTATGCCGTTTGTTCCCTCTTTCATTGTTTTGATGTTGTTGTCATCCTTTGATTGATTGCTCTGATTCCCTGGTGTATTTCTTTTGGTTTTGGATAGTCCTCAGTAGTTCATTTCCTAGAATGGTATCTGGTTCATATGAACCTGTGTCCTAGGTCCTAGGTCCTGCCTGAGGGCTGAAGCTGTTTGTCCTCAGATCGAAGAACTGCCTTTAATAATTCTTGTAAGTTTGGTTTGACTTTTGCATATTCCCTTAGTTTCTGTTTATCTGGAAATGACCTAATTTCACCGTCAAATTTGAATGAGAGTTTTGCAGGATATATTATTCTTGGCTGACAATTTATTTCTTTCAGGATTTTATATATGTCATCCCACTGCCTTCTTGCCTGCATGGTTTCTGCTGAATAATCTGAGCTTAGTATTATTGTTTCTCCTCTGTATGTGACTTCTTGTTTTTCATGAGCTGCTCTCAGGATTCTTTGTTTGTCTTTAGTTTTGGCAAGTGTGAATATGATATGTCTTGGTGATTTTCTTTTGGGGTCTCTTCTATATGGGGTTCGTTTAGCTTCTTGGATGGCCATCTTTTCATCTTTCATGATATTGGGAAAGTTTTCTGTCAGCAGTTCCTCAATGATCCTCTCTGTGTTTTCTGTTTTCTCCCCCTGTTCTGGGATGCCAATCACTCATAAGTTTTTGCTTTTAATTGTGTCCCACATAACTCTCAGGGTCTCTTCATTTTTCTTTGTTCTTTTTTGTGAGTTTTCTTGAAACAGAGTTGTATCCAAGTATTTGTCTTCAGTTCCACTGATCCTGTCTTCCACGGTTTCAAATCTACTTCTCAGCCCTTCTATGACACTGTCCATTTCTGAAATCTCGTTGTTTATCTTTTGGATTTCTAATTGTTGTTTTTGTATAATTTCGAGTTGTGAATTTATTTTGGCATTTTGTTCCTGCATCATGTTCCTGAATTCTTCCAATTTTTTGTCTGTATTTTCCATAAATTTGTCTATTTTTTCCTCATGTTTGTCAGCTTTTTGCCTCAGTTCTTGGAAAATTCCGAGTATTAGTGATTTGAGTTCCCTATCAGGTACTTCTAGTGCATTTTCTTCCTCAGGAGAGTTATCTGGTGTTTTAATTTGGACGCCTATTGCAGCCATCTTGTCTTGTTTTTGTAAATGTTTTGATATTGTTTGCTGTTTTCAGGGCATTCAGTAGATATTTCTCTCATTTATTGATTGTAGATTTTTTTGTTTCGTCCTTGTGGTACAGTTGGGCAGGTCTAGCTGAAGAGGAGCCGCTGGGACGGGTTGTTTGTGGCACTCCCCGCAGCCACCAGGATGGTTGATAGTCAGTGCTGGGCAGGTTCCAATAGGGCGTGCCTGCACAGCTTGGTGGTGTGATGTCAAGTGCACGGTGCAGGTAGGCAGGATGCAGCAGGGAGATGGTTATGTGTGAAGCTAAGCTGGATATGGGAGAGAGGAGAGAGGCGCAGGAGTGAAAAGCATACAAACATAAAAGAATGCTATGGGAGCTTGTCATTGGAATGGACAGATGAGAGACTATGGGATGGAGAAAACCAGAAAGGGGAAGAGAAAGAAAAGGAAAGAATGAAAAAATAAAAATCAGAAAAGTTAAAGAACTGCAAAGTTCCTAGGTATCCCACTGATGCAGCTATGAGGTCTGGGGGAGTCAGTCTCAGGTTTCACAGCACAGCCTGGCCAGAAGGTGCAGAGGCATACATCGCCGGGTATTCAGGGATCAGAAAGAGAAGGAAGAGATAGAGAGATGAGAAACTGAGCAATGAAGAAAGACAAAAGGGAAAAAGAGGGAAAAAGAAAACAAAACTAATCAAAAAAGAAAAAAAATAAAATTTAAAAAAAAAAAAGCGACACCAGCAGTCAATGAATGGCACTCAGAGAGCCAGCCAGTGCGGGCTGGTGTTTCTGGACAAGAGACTGTGTCCGTGGGAAACAGAGGAGGCCGAGTGTGAGTGAAGAAGGGTGGAGAGTGGAAAGCGTATATCACAAATTGCCTGCACTCTGGGGACCCTCAGAAAGGAGCTAAGAGGGTGCAAGGAGCCAGGCACCTGAGTGAAAGGAGGGGGAGGCGGCGAGAGGCAAGCGAGAAACCAAAAGAAGCAGGAGGGAAAAAAAAGAAAAAAATAAAAGGCAGCACCAGCAGCCAACAAACGGCATCCAGAGAGCCGCCTGCTCAGGCGTGCGGAATCCAAGCAGCCAGTGCTCCCGGGTCAAGAGACCGTGGCCACGGGAAGCAGAGGGGCGAATGAACAAAGGCCCCGGGATCTCACCAGTGCGGCAGCCCAGACCTGGAAGCAGCCACACGCCCGAACGCAGCCCCACAGCCCCGCAGGAAAGAGCAAAGATGGCGCTCGGAGCCAGCCACCCGAGCAAAAGGAGGGGGAGGCAGCGAGAGGCAAGCGAGAAACCAGAAGAAGCAGAAAAAGCCACACCAGCAGCCAACAAACAGCACCCAGAAAGCCCCCGCTCAGGCACGCGGATTCCAAGCAGCCAGCAGTCTTGGGTCAAGAGACCGTGGCCATGGCAAGCAGAGGGGCGAACGAACAAAGGCCCCGGGATCTCACCAGTGCGGTAGCCCAGACCTGGAGGCAGCCACACGCCCGAACGCAGCCCCACAGCCCCGCAGGAGAGAGCAAAGACAGCGCTCGGAACCAGGCACCCGAGCAAAAGGAGGGGGAGGCGGCAGAAAAAGCTATGCCGCAGCCAATAAACGGCTCCCAGAGAGCCGCCGGCCCAGGCACGTGGAATCCAAGCACTGGTGCCCCCCAGCCCAGGGACCCTGGCCACGGGAAGCAGGGGAGCCCCAGCCGAGGCGGAGAGGGGTGGGGGGTGCGAAAGCGCACACCGCAAATTACCGATCTTTCCATCTCCCACTGGACGCTCCGTGAGGCTGCTCTCCCGTTCTCCCGTTTGCTGGTCTCCAACAGGAGTCCAAGATGTTGGATCCGCGCTGCGTTAGCTGGTAGGGGATCTCTGCATGAGTCTCTCCTCGCTCTCCGTTCTCTTTCAGTATTCTCACTCCGTTTGGCGTTTGGCTGAGTTCTTTATCTCTTCATTTGATGTTCTAGGGTTTCAGGATTGTTGATTCTCTGTTTGGCTTAGTTTTTTGGATCTTTGCTGTGGAGGGACGGCATGGTGCTTCTGCCTAGAGCACCATCTTGCCAGGCTCTCTCCTAAAAATTGTACTTTAGACGAAGGTTTACAGAATAAACTGGCTTCTCATTAAACCGTTAATACATATATTGTTTTATGACATTGGTTAACAACCCCACGACATGTCAACACTCTCCCTTCTTGACCTTGGATTCCCTATTTCCAGCTTTCCTGTCCTCTCCTGCCTTCTAGTCCTTGTCTCTGTGCTGGTGTGTTCCTTTAGTCTTGTTTTCTCCTATGGGTCCATCTAATCTTTGGCTGAAAGGTGAACCTCCATAGTGACTTCATTACTGGTCTAAAACGGTGTCTGGAGGCCATACTCTCCAGGTTTCTCCAATCTCTGTCAGGCCAGTAAGTCTGGTCTGTTTTTGAGATAGAATTTTGTTCTATATTTTTCTCCAGCTCTGTCTGGGACCCTCTACTGTGATCCCTGTCAGATCAGTCAGTGGTGGTAGCCAGGCACCATCTAATTGTACTGGACTCAGGCTGGTTGAGGCTGTGGTAGTTGTGGTCCATTAGTCCTTTGGACTAATCTTTCCCTTGTATCTTTAGTTTTCTTCATTCTCCTTTGCTCCGGATGGGATGAGACCAGTGGAGTATCTTAGATGGCCACTCACAGGCTTTTAAGAACCCAGATGCTACTCACCAAGTAGAATGTAGAACATTTATAAACTATGTTATGCCAATTCAGCTAGATGTTTCCTGAGACCATGGTCCCCACAGTCCTCAGCCCAGTAATTTGGACCCTCAGGGAGTTTGGTTTTGTCTAAGGAGCTTCCATGACCTCACCCTGAACAAGTTGTACTGGCTTCCCCAGTATTGTGTACTGTTTTACCCTTATCTATTGTCTGTTCAGTGGTTTTCCACACCCACTCCCCCCCCCCATAACCATCAAAGATCATTTCTTTTGGTGTATAAACCTTTTCATGAGATTTTATAGTAGTGGTCTCATACAATATTTGTCTTTTTGTGATTGACTTATTTCACTTAGTTTAATGCCTTCCAGATTCATCCACATTGTGAGCTGCTTCGTAGATTCATCATTGTTCTTTATCATTGCGTAGTATCCCATTGTGTGTATGTACCATAGTTTATCCATTCATCTGTTGATGGGCATCTAGGTTGTCTTCATCTTTTTGCTATTGTGAACAATGCTGCAATTAACATGGGTGTGCATATATCTATTCATGTAACAGCTCCTATTTCTCACTCATCCTTCCATCCCATGCCTGCACAGCTTGCTGTGGCCGAGAACATACTCAGAAAAATTTGTTAACCAGAACTTCCTCTAAATGTCTGCAGTGTCCATAACTATTCTTGCTTTTTTGCTTCTGTGTCAGACAAAGCATCAGTCTTCTTTAAATCAAACCTCTGCTTTGCTTTTAGCCTTAAAGACACATCACAGTAACTGTAATTACATTATATGAAACAATCACCTAACTATACTATTTATAATGTAGACCTAAGTGGATTATGGTTATTGTTTAAAATAAAAGCAAAGAGAAGTCGAACTCACCAGCCATTAAAAAGACAGTCAAAATCAGTGGCAGCCCCAGGTCAGAAGTTCTCCGAGTGCAGAGCATTTCTGTTTTCTCTCTTCCTGCCCTTCACTCAGCACTTTCCCTCCACACAGGTGGAGAAGGATCTGTGGACACGGGGAGGCTCTCTCTGGTGACTCCCATCAGCAGCCGGCACTTCTTCCTCCTAGCCCCTTCCTTCCGCTCTGTGTGTTACAGCCTGATTTAGCAAGCTGTCACAGAAGAGGCTTTTCTCTGGAACTTGACATAGCAATAGATTTCCTGTACAAAGCACTGAATCAAAGATAGGAGAAGTAGATTGACTGAGTTACCTTTCAGCTCATTTTTTGCCCCTCACTTCTTGCCGTGCACAGATAAAATTTACAGTAAGGCATGGAACGTGCCCAAGATAAACGAATTTGTCTAAATTTGAATTAAAAAGTAAAACAGTATTTATCTAATTTTGGTCTATGCCTTTGAATTTCCCAGTCATGACAACATTTAGAAGCTTTCTTCACACTGAAAAGCTGTATTAACCTTAGTAATAAAGTTTAGCACAGAATGTTTTCTTCAAAGCTTATGTGAAATTACTATTTGCAGTGGGAGTCAGCACACATCTCTTCTCAATTTTTACTTTGTCCCTGATACTTACACTCTTTCTGGAAAAAATAATAATTGCAATTGAGTGGATTCTGATTCATGTGTAAGAGTAGAACTGTGCTCCGCAGGGTGGCTGTGGCCTTTTGGAAGTAGATCATCAGGACTTTCTTACAAGGCACCCCTGGGTGTATTCAAATGGTGAAGGAAATGTTAGTAGTGGAGCTACTAACCAACCATGGACTCTGACCCTCTGACTTCCCTCTTCCAAAAACACTTGTGGTTACATGTTGTTGGTGTTATTAGGTGCCATTGAGTCAGTTCCTACTCATAGCAACCCTTTATGCAACAGAATGAAACACTGCCCAGTCCTGCACCATTCTCACAATCATTGTTATGCTTGAGCCCATCGTTCCAGCCACTGTGTCGATCCATCTCAAGGGTCTCCTTCCTTTTTGCTGATCTTCACTTTACCAAGCAAGATGTCCTTCTCAAGGAACTGACCCCTCCTAATAACATGTCCAAAGTATGTGAGGCAAAGTCTCACCATCTGTGATGGTTAAGGTTGTATGTCAACTTGGCTGGGCCATGATTCTCAGTGATTTGGCAGTTATGATGTAGTTTGGTAGTCATATGATGCTGTAATCATTTCCATGATGAGATTTGATATAATGTGATCACCTCCATGATGAGATATGCTGTCAGTCGCCCATCAGTTGAAAGGGAATTTCCTAGGGCATGTGGCCTGCATCAGACGTAAGCGGACATTCTGACAAGGCTTGTGGGCTTTTGCTCACTCTGGCTCCTGCAGCTGGCTCCTGTTCATCTGACTTCTGGTTCTTGAGACTTGAGCTAGCAGCTTAGATGTGAATTAGCCTGCTGATCTCAGAATTCATTAACCTTTGCAACCTGTGAGCAAGAGCCCGGCTCTCTGACCTACCAATCTTGGGTTCACCAGCCCCCGCTGCTATGTGACTTGGGAGAACTGTCTTTCCTGACCCTCAGACTTGGAACATTCCAGCTTCTACAACCATGTGAACCATTTGATATAAATCTCTCTATCTATATTTATACGCTCTGCTGGTTTTGCTTCTCTAGAGAACCCAGCCTAAGACATTTGGTATTGAGAGCAGTTCTAGAGAAACAAAATTATAAGGATGAGTTTTCTAAATTGATTCTCAAGTCTGGTTAGTCTTAAAGATGTTTAAGATTCTGCTTCCAGTAGTAAAGGGGGCATTGCTAATCTATGGCATGAGGTGGCAATACAAATATGAAAAATATTACCACCACTAGATCAGGTATTTGTGAAAAGTGAGGCTCTGGGTGATTGCAAGTGTGATACCTTTCTACAATTTTATCATAATGAGAAGTTTAAGGAGGCTAGTTGGTTAGTACTACTGTGCTTGACAAAGTGGTGAAAGAAAGAGATGAGCTCAGGGCTTCTGAGTCAAAGCTCAAGTGCCGCATAAATGACCTCAAAGTTTCTACTCATGCCTTGAAAGAAAGCTTTATTTCTTGTAGTAACAGAGCTGATATTGCCAAAAACCAAACCCAGAGTCTTATTGTAAGAGTTGTTGAATTACAACTCCAACTGAATTCCCAACCTTGAGTGGTGTCTGAAGTTAAAGTGAGGGAATCAATTGGGAAGAAATGGGATCCTGAAACTTGGGATGGTGACATATGGGCAGATAATCAGGAAGCTGGAGATACTGAGCTCTTAAATTCTGTTGAATCACTCCTGCCAACAAAACCAACTCTCTCACTCCCATCTGAAGAGATTACTCCATCTTTGTCTACTAAGCCACCCTCTCCAGTAAAACCATTAGCCCGTTCACCCCCATCTAATGAGATTAACACAGCTGCATCTAAAGAGCCATTGTCTGAGTTATTGTCTGGGACATCACTTGAGACAGATGCTTTACAAGACAATGCTCAACGTTCTCAAAACATTTCCCCACCACCCATTTTGATCTCTAGACCTATAACTAGATTTAAGTCCCAGCTAGTCCCAAAAGGTGAAGTACAAAGTGTGACTTAGGAGAAGGTGTGCTACACTCCAAAAGAACTGCTTGACTTTTCTAATATGTACAAACAGAAACCAGGGGAATATATGTGGGAATGGCTATTAAGGATATGGGATAATGGTGCATGGAGCATAAAGTTGGATCAGTCTGAGTTTATTGATATGGGCCCACTAAGCACAGATTCTTCAATGTTTCAGCTCAAGAAGTCAGGAAAGTATGTAACAGTTTATTTGGTTGGGTCCTGAAGCATGGATTACACGGTGGCCTACACTAAATCAAGTTGAAGTACCAGACCTGCCTTGGTGTACCGTAGAAGGTATCCAAAGGCTTAGGGAAATTGGCCTGCTACAATGGATTTATCAGGTTAGATCCACAGACCTACACATGGAGTGCCCAGAGGACACTCCTTTTACCACAACTGTGGGGAACAAATTTTTGAAGGGAGCCCAAGCATCCTTGAAGACTGCTGTGATTGCTATTTTATATAAGTCAAATTTGACAGCATGAACTGCCCTAACTGAATTAAGACATCTAACTACAATGGGGCTGATTGAACCCTGTGGTAGTAGGGGCCAAGTGGTGGCACTCAATTGACAAAGACAAGGTGGACATGGTTACCGTAATGGACAGCAGAGTCAAAACAGTAATCAGAATAATCTGACTCGTATGGACTTATGGCATTGGCTACTTAGTCATGGTGTCTCTAGGAGTGAAATAGATATGAAATCTACTGGATATTTACTTGATCTGTACAAGTGGATGAATTCTAGGTCCAGTTGAACAGCAGTCTAATTCAAATCACCAGAATAGAGTGTCACAGCCCCTCAATCAATTCCCAGACTTGAGTGAGTTTAAAGACCCACAAACCCCTGAATGAAGGAGAGGTCCCTTGAGGAAGGACTCAAATACACTGCCAAAAAATTCTAATGTTAATCTTTCTCCCAGCCTTCCCCAAAGGGATATACAGTCTTTCATGAAAGTGACTGTTTATTGGGGAAAAGGAAATAATCAGACTTTTCAGGGATTACTGGATATGGGCTCTAAACTGACACTAATTCCTGGAGACCCAAACATCACTGTGGCCCACCATTCAGAGTGGAGTCATATGGAGGTAAGGTTATTAATGGAGTCTCAGCTCAGTTCCATCTGACCCACTGGACCCACTGGGGCCCAGAACCCAGCCTGCAGTGATTGCCCCAGTGCTAGAATACATAATTGGAATAGACATATTCAGCAACTGGCAGAACCCCCACACTAGATCCCTGAGATGTGGAGTAAGGGCTATTATGTTAAGAAAAGCCAAGCGGAAGTCAGTAGAACTGCCCCTACCTAGGAAAATAGCAAACCAAAAGCAATACCGCATCCTGAAGGAATTGCAGAGATTACCGCCACCATCAAGGACTTGAAGGATGCAGGGTGGTGATACCCACCACATCCCCATTCAACTCGCCTATTTGGCTTGTGCAAAAAACAGATAGATCTTGGAGAATGACTGTGGATTATTAAAAACTTAACCAGGTGGTGACTTCAATTGCAGCTGCTGTTCCAGATGGAGTTTCAGCGCTTAAGGATATCCTGGTACCTGGTATGCAGCTATTGATCTGGCTAATGCCTTTTTCTCCATACCTGTTTTGAAGGACCACCAGAAGCAGTTTGTCTTCAGCTGGCAAGGCCAGCAATACACCTTCACTTGCCTACCTCAGGGCTGTATCACCTCTGCAATTATGCCCTATGTCATAATTTAGTCTGCAGGGACCTTGATCGCCATTCCCTTCCACAAGACGTCACACTGGTCTATTACATTGATGACATTATCTTGACTGGACCTAGTAAGGAAGAATTGTCAATGATCCTGTACTTAGTGATAAACCATTTGGATGCTAGAGGATGGGAAATCAATCCCACAAAAATTCAGATACCTTCCACCTCAATGAAATTTCTAGGGGTCCAGTGGTGTGGGGCATGTCAAAATATTCCTTCTAAAGTGAAGGATAAGTTACTATATCTGGCTCCTCCCACAACTAAAAAGGAGGCAAAATGCCTAATATGCCTCTTTGGATTTTGGAGGCAGCATACTCATCATTTGGGTGTGCTACTGCAGCATATTTATCAAGTGAATCAAACAGCTGCTAGTGATGGGTGGTTTCCAGAACAACAGAAGGCTGTGCAACAGCTTCAGGATGCTATGCAAGCTACTCAGCCCCTTGGGCCATATGATCCAGCTGATCCAATGGTGCTTGAAGTGTCAGTGACAGATAGAGATGCTGTTTGGAGTCTTTGGCAGGTCCCTATTGGTGAATCACAGCACAGACCCTTAGGATTTTGGAGCAAAGCCCTGCCATCCTCTGCAGATAACTACTCCCCTTTTGAGAAACAGCTTTTTGTTTGTTACTGGGCCTTAGTAGAGACTGAATCCTTAACCATGGGCCACCAAGTCACCATGCGGCCTGAGCTGCCCATCATGAACTGGGTGTTGTCTGACCCACAGCGTCATAAAGTTGGACATGCACAACAGAACTCCATCATTAAATGGAAGTGGTACATACAAGATTGGGCTCAAGCAGGACCTGAAGGCACAAGTAAGTTGCATGAGGAAGTGGCCCAAATGCCCATGGTCTCCGCTCCTATCACATTACCTTCCATCTCCCAGTCTGCACCTATGGCCTCATGGGGAGTTTCTTATGATCAGCTGACTGAGAAAGAGAAAACTCATGCCTAGTTTACAGATGGTTCTGCGTGACATGCAGGCAGAACTTGAAAGTGGACAGTGGCAGAACTGCAACCCTTTTCTGGGACTTCCCTGAAGGACAGTGGTCAAGGGAAATCCTGCTAATGGGCAGAACTTCAAGCAGTCTACCTGGTTGTTCATTTTTCTTGGAAGGAGAAATGACCAGACGTGTGATTATATACTGATTCACAGGCTGTGGCCAATGGTTTGGCTGGTCAGGGACTTGGAAGGAACATGATTGAAAAATTAGAGACAAGGAGGTATGGGAAGAGGTACATGGATAGACCTCTCTGAATGGACCAAAGAAGTGAAGATATTTGTGTCTCATGTGAATGCTCACCAAAGGGTACCTCAGCAGAGGAGGCTTTTAACAATCAAGTGGATAAAATGACATGTTCTGTGGAAAAGTCATCCTCTTTCCTCATTTACTCTTGTTATTGATCAGTGGGCTCATGAACAAAGTGGCCATGGTGGCAGGGCTGGAGATTATGCATGGGCTCAGTAACATGGACTTCCACTCACCAAGGCCAACTTGGCTACAGCCACTGGCAAGTGCCCAATCTGACAGCAGCAGAGACCAACACTGAGTCCTCGATATGGCACCATCCCTCAGTGTGATCAGACAGCAACTTGATGGCAAGTTGATTACATTGGACCACTTCCATCATGGAAAGGGCAGTGTGTTGTCTTACTGGAACAGACACTTACTCTGGGTATGAATTTGCCTCCCCTGCATGCAATGCTTCTGCCAAAACTGCTATCCATGGAAGTAAAGGATGCCTTATACATGGTCATGCTATCTCACAGAGCATCAGTTTGGATCAAGGGACTCACTTCACAGCAAATGACATGCAGCAATGGGCCCATACTCATGGAATTCACTGTTGTATCATGTTCCCCACATCCTGAAGCAGCTGGCTTGACAGAACGGTTGAATGGCCTTCTAAAGACACAATTATGGCACCAGCTAGGTGGCAATACCTTGCATTGTTGGGGCAGTGTTCTCCAGGAGGCTGTATATGCTCTAAACCAGCATCCAATATATGGTTCTGTTTCTCCCATAGCCAGGATTCATGGGTCCAGGAATCAAGGGCTGGAAATGGGAGTGGCACCACTCACTACTATCCCTTGTAACCCATTTGCAAAATTTTTGCTTCCTGTCCCCTTGACCCTATGCTCTGTGGGTCTAGAGGTCTTAGTTCTAAAGCACAGAAAGCTCTTGCCTGGAGACACATCACTGATTCCTTTGAACTGGAAGCTAAGAATGCCACCTAGCCACTTTGGGCTCCTTATGCCTCTGGATCAACAGACAAAGAAGGAAGTTACCATACTGGCTTGTATGATTGGTCCTGATTACCAAGAGGAAACTGATATTACATAATGGAAGTAAAGAAGAGTATGTCTGGAATGCTGGAGATCCCTTAGGGCATCTCTTAGACTACTACGCCCTGTGATTAAAGTCAATGGAAAACTACAGCAACCCAATTCCGACATGACTACTAATGGCCCAGACCCTTCAGGAATGAAGGTTTGGGTCACTCCACCAGGCAAAGAAACACGACCAGCTAAAGTGCTTGCGAAGGGTGAAGGGAATACGGAATGGATGGTAGAAGAAGGTAGTTCTAAATGCCACTTACAACCAAGTGACCAGTTGCAGAAACAAGGACTGTAATTGTTATGAGTATTTCTGCTTTGTATGTGTGCATCAAATACTTTTGTTTTTTTCACTTATAAAATATAAGATGTAAACAGGGCTAGTGCATTTTCAGTTGTATGTGTGTTCTTTGTATCATCTTAGGCACAATTGTATTTATAATTGTCTTTATTCAGGGATTATTTATGGTTTAAGGAGAAGTGTACAGATGTCAAGTTGACAAGGGGTGGACTGTGATGGTTAAGGTTGTGTGTCAGCTTGGCTGGGCCATGATTCTCAGTGGTTTGGCAGTTATGATGTAGTTTGCAGTCAAATGATGTTGTGACCGCTTCCATCAGGAGATTTGATATAATGTTATCACCTCCATGATGGGATCTGTTGTGAGCCGCCCATCAGTTGAAAGGGAGTTTCCTTGGGCATGTGGCCTGCATCAAATATAAGTGGACATTCTGGCAAGGCTTGTGGGCTTTTGCTCACTCTGGAGCCTGCGGCTGGCTCCTGTTCATCTGACCTATGGTTCTTGCGACTTGAGCTAGCAGCTTAGATGTGATTTTGCCTGCCAATCTTGGAATTCATTGATCTTCACAGCCTGTGAACAAGAGCCCTGCTCTCTGACCTACTGATCTTGGGTTTGCGAGAACCTGCCGCTATGTGAATCAGGAGGACCGTCTATCCTGACCCACAGACTTGGGACATTCCAGCTTCTACAACTCTGTGAGTCACTTCCTTGATATAAATCTCTCTATATTTATTTGCACGCTTTACTACTTATACTTCTTTAAAGGACCCAGCCTAATACATCATCCTTGCTTCTAATAAGCATTCTGGCTGTACTTCTTCCAAGACAGGTTTGTTTGTTCTTCTGGCAGTCCACAGTATATTCAATATTTTTCACCAACACCATAATTCAAAGGCATCAATTCTTCTTTGGTCTTTCTTATTCATTGTCCAGCTTTCACATGCATACGAGGCAATTGAAAACACCATGGCTTGGGTCAGGTGCACCTTAGTCCTCAAAGAGACATCTTTGCTTTTTAACACTTTAAATAGGTCTTTTGCAGCAGATTTGCCCAGTGCAATGTGTCTTTTGATTTCTTGACTGATGTTTCCATGGGCGTTGATTGTGAATCTAAGTACAAAGACATCCTTGACAACTTCAATATTTTCTCCATTTATTGTTATGTTGCTTACTGGTCCAGCTGAGAGGATTTTTGTTTTATGTTGAGGTGTAATCCATACTGAAGGCTGTGGTCTTTGATCTTCATCAATAAGTACTTCAAGTCCTCTTCACTTTCAGCAAGGAAGGTTATGTCATTTGCACATCACAGGTTGTTATTGAGTCTTCCTCCAATTGTGATGCCCCGTTCTTCTTCATATAGTCCAGCTTCTTGAAATATTTTCTCAGCGTACAGATTGAATAAGTATCGTGAAAGGACACAACCCTGACACACACGTTCTTGACCTTAAACCACACAGTATCCCCTTGATCTGTTCAAACTACTGCCTCTTGGTCTATTTACAGGTTCCTCACCAACATAAGTAAGTGTTCTGGAATTCCCATTCTTCATAATGTTATCCATAATTTGTTATGATCCACATAGTGAAATGTCTTTGCATAGTCAATAAAACACAGGTAAACATCTTTCTGGTATTCTCTGCTTTCAGCTATGATTCATCTGACATCAGCAATTTCTTTCATTCCACATCCTCTTCTGAATTCAGCTTGAATTTGTGGCAGTTCCTTGTCAATGTACTGCTCCAACCATTTTTGAATGATCTTCAACACAATTTTTCTTATGTGTGATATTATGATATTATGTGATAATTTCCACATTCTGTTGGATCACTTTTCTTTGGAATGTACACAAATATGAATCTCTTCCAGTAGGTTAGCCAGGTAGCTGTCGTCCAAATTTCTTGACACAGATGAGTGAGCATCTCCAGTGCTTCATTTGTTTGCTGAAACATCTCAACTGGTAATCCATCAATTCCTAAAGCCTTGTTTTTTGCCAATGTCTGGAGTGCAGCTTGGACCTCTTCCTTCAGTACCATTGGTTCTTGATCATATGTTACCTCCTGAAATGGTTGAATGTCGACCAATTCTTTTTGGTACAATGACTCTGTGTATTCCTTTCATCTTCTTTTGATGCTTCCTGCGTTGTTTAATATAGAATCCTTCGATATTGCAACTCGAGGCTTGAATATTTTCTTCAGTTCTTTCAACTTGAGAAATTCCCAGAGTATTCTTCCCTCTTGGTTTTCTAACTCCAAGTCTTTGGCCATGGCATTATAATACTTTACTTTGTCTTCTTGAGTCACCATTTGAAATCTCCTTTTCAGCTCCTTAATGTCATCATTTCTTCCATTTGCTTTAGCTACTCAATGTTCAAAGCAAGTTTCAGAGTCTCTTCTGACATCCATTTTGGTCTTTTCTTTCTTCCAATCTGAGGGGCTCATCTTCCGGCACTATATCAGACAATATTTCACTACTATTCATAAGGTTTTCACTGGCCTATTTTTTCAAAGGTAGATTGCTAGGTCCTTCTTCCTAGTCTCTCTTAGTCTAGAAGATCCACCGAAACCTGTCCACCATTGATGACCCTGCTGGTATTTGAAATACCAGTGACAAAGCTTCCAGTATCACACACCAAGCAAGATACCACAGAACCCGCAAACTGACAGACATGTGGTTTTGTGATTACTTTGGTCCACCCAAGTAGATCCTTAGGTGGTGGACACCTTGGGGGGCCACTGTTGTGTCTACCACAGCAAGTGTTCACTATTTGCTGCCATTTACCTTCACCTCTGAAGAGCTAGGCTGATCATTTTAACCAAATTATAAATAAACACTTCCCTTTTAATTTCCACACATGGAACTCAGACTTACAAGAAAAACTAGTACTTTAGTGTTGGTAGTTAATATGCATTCACATCATATTTAGGAGAAAAAATTCTCAGTGTTCTAAGAATTTCCAATTCCAAAGCAAAACTCTTCAGGAAGTGGAAGATAACATTGCAGACAGGAAAAAGATAAAGTACACATTTTTATTCTCTTAAATTAGTAGTTGTAATTTTCCTGTTGCCAAACATTAAAAAAAAAAAATTGTTCCTATTTTCCTTCCTAAGCTTTACTTCCAGTAAATCTTTTTGATTAAGACAGTGATCCTTCTGAGGGCACGGAAAACTTGAGGTTATAAGCTATGTGGCAATGGACTGACTATCACAAAAAATTACTTCTAATATTATACCTGATGTTGAAAAAAGGAACTAGATCAGTGAGGAAATTATCTTCAAAATATAACAATCCGGTTCTACCATGTAGAGGTTAAGACACTCAGTGGTTAGACCATGGGTTTTAACAACAGGTAAACCTAGACTGGAGACTCTGCTGTTCAATCACTTGTGCAAGTTTCTCAACCAAGTCTGTAACCTGCTTTTCTCACTTAAGAATGTTTTCTCATGGCATCAGAAAATCTTGATGATGTTTTCTTTTAATGCCTTCTGAATGATACAGTCAAAACTGAAGCAAAGAAGGGTTAAATAGCCTGCGTAAGGTTTCAAAGTGACTTGGTGATACAGCTACAAGTAAAACTCAATACAAAACCTGTATTGTTCCAACTCAGCTCCTCTGATTTGAAATTTCAGGCAACAACATTCAGACACTCACCCCCATGCACTCTCCTGAGGTCAACCTCCTGGTCCTCTGACCACAATTCAACAATCAGCAGCATAAGACTCTAAAACCACAGAATTCAATGAGAACTACAACCATAAAATGCTTAGAATAAAACATAGAGGTAATGCATCAGTTTTTAACAATGGATTCTTAGATATGACACCAAAAGAATGAGCAGCAAAAGACAAAATGGATAAGCAGGACCTCACAAAAATTAAAAATTTTGTTCATCAAGGGACTTTATCAGCAAAGTTAAGAGACAATCTACAGACTAGGAGAAAATTGGGGGGAACTATAAGGAGCCCTGGTGGTGCAGTGGTTAAGAGCTACGCCTGCTATCCAAAGGGTCAGCAGGTCAAATCCACTAGCCACTCCTTGGGAACTTTATGGAGCAGCTCTGCTCTGTCTCATAGGGTCGCTATGAGTCGGAATCAACTCGAACGCGATGAGTTTTTTTTATACTAATAAGGGTTTAATATCCAGAATATAAAGAGAACTCCTGCAACTTAACAAAAAGACAAACAACCTATTCAAAAAAAATGGGCTAAGGGCATGAATAGATAGTTCACCAAAGAGAATATACAAATGGCCAACAAGTACGTGAAAAGGTGCTCACATCACTAGTCATTCAGGAGATGCAAATCAAAATCGCAATGAGATACCATCCCACCTCCACTAGAATGGCTATAATATAAAAAACAGAGCATAACAAGGGTTAGCAAGGATGTGGAGAAATTGGAACCCTCATCCGTTGCTGGTGGGAGTGCAAAATGGTAAAGCCACTGTGAAAAACAGTTTGGCTGTTCCTTAAGAAGTTAATTTAAATGTATGATTCAGCAATCCTAATCCTAGGTATATACTCAAAAGATTTGAAAGCAGGAACACAGACACATGTGCACTGTAATGGTTAAGTGGTTTGGTAGTTATAATGTAGTTTTAGTTTGGCAGTTATGTAATGACGTAATCACCTGCATGATGAGATCTGATAAAACGTATTCTCCATGATGAGATCTGATAAAACGTATTCTCCATGATGAGATCTGCTATGAGCAGCCAGTCAGTTGAAAGGGAGTCTCCTTGGGGGTACGGCCTACATCCAATATATGTAGGCTATCTGGCAAAGCTCACTGGCTTTTTCTTGCTCTGGATCCTGCATTCAGCTCATCATCTGAACTCTGGTTCTTGGGACTTGAGCCAGCAGCCTGTCATCTTACCTGCTGATCTTGGATTTGTCAGCCTCTGCAGCCCGTGAGCTGGCAACCTGCTGTCTGATCTGCTTAATCTTGGGTTCATTAGCCCCTGCAGCTACCTGAGTTAGGAGAAGCCTCCAACCTGACACCTGACCCACAGACTTGGGACTTTCCAGCCTCTACAACTGCATGAGCCATTTCCTTGATATAAATCTCTCTGTCTCTCTTTCTCCATACATGTGCTTCACTGGTTTTGCTTCACTAGAGAACCCAGCCTAAGACATACACCAGTGTTCATTGCAGCATTATTCACAATAGCCAAAAAGTGGAAACAACCTAAATGCCATCAACCAATAAATAGATAAACAAATTGTGGCACATACATACAATGGAATACTACTCAGTCATAAAGAGAAATGAAGTCCTGATACATGCTACAACACGGATGGACTTTGAAAACATTTTGCTGGGTTAAATAAGTCAGTCACAAAAGGACAAACACTGTATGATCCCACTTACATGAAATAGGCAAATGTATAGAGACCAAAGGTTATTAGTGGTTACCAGGTGTGGGAGGAAGAGGGAGAAGGGAACTCATTGCTTAGGGGATACTCAGTTTCTGTTAATGGTGGTGGAGTAATTTGGAAAAGGATAATGATAATGGCTGCACAAAAATCATGAATGTAATTAATGTCACTCAGTTGTACATGTAAAAATTATTGACTTCATGAATGTTTTTGTTTTTAAGCCATAAAAGTCAATGGATTAAGAGAAAGATGGGTTTGTCTAGTAAATGCACCTCTCTGAAAATCTAAAAGCCCCAAATTGTCCTTAGCTGTGCTCCTTGGGTACAGGGACCCAGGGAGCAGAATAGAGGAGTGATAAAGCCAGAAACCCAAACCGTTAACCTGCCAGTATCCCAACTCCTCTTCAGTAATATCAATTAAGAATCAATGCATAGGAGAGATAAACATACCAATGTTAAATGTTGGTGAATATGTAGTAGTCCAAACAAAAGGTTTAGTACTTCTAAGTTAGAGGAGCTTTAAGCCATAATTAAGTAGCCCCCAAATGGTCCTGACAATTTATTCAAAACTTGATTAATCTGCCAATAAATGCTTGTTGAACTAAACTTCCAATCAGGTGTATTTCTTTATCTTCAGTGTCAGATTCAGACTTAGTCACAACCTGAAACCAGTTAAGAAGCAGACGTTGCAGTCTTATCTTTGAGTCCCCTTCCCATTACCGAGAAGTTAGGCATGAATCATGAGTACCTATTGCTCAGATTCTAGCCTTTTGTTCCTTACCTCTTGTTGCCTGGGCTTCTTGTTCCCCAGTACCAGTGCCTTCTCCTTCACCTCCAGGATTTAGATCTTGGCTGCCTAGAACTCTAGTACCTGCCTGCCCCTCCTACCTTAGCTGAATTTTCTGGATATGTGTCCTTGCAAAAAACAGCTACTTGCCTTATCATCTTTACTTTGGATGATCCTCTGGCACCTGTCCTGACTTATTCTTCCATACAGACACACACACACACATACACACAGGCAAACTTGCAAACACATAAGCTAAACTCTTAGTCCCAGCTCCCGCACTCTACCCTATTCTACTGCTACCCAAGTACCAATGTGACAACTTCTCAGAGATGGAAGAGCAATGTTCAATAGTGTGAAGAATTTCCAGGGACTCGAATGCTCCCAAGGCTGTATGGAGTCCTTCTTCAGCTCCTACACTCCTGCAAAATGCATGTGCTCCCCATACTGGAGAACTGCAATCTCCCTAGCAGCCTTAGCATCCACCTGCACTGTGTAGGCAAAATCAATGATCCACTTTTTATCCACAACAGTCCACTCTTTATCTTACTTCCTACCTACCTCCAAGGCACAAAGATTAGAGATTTGATTCTAGTTGGTATTACAGCAGAGGCACAAATCCAACATACGATTGCCTAAGATGGCTTCTTTCCTGGTCATATCTTCTATCTCTATTTCCCAATTCGCTTCTCTGCAATCTTCCTTGATCCAAGCTCTGATGACTCATCTGACATTCTAGATCTTCCTCCCTGCACAGTCATTAAGTGAAATGACCAGTAACTTAGAAGAGTCTCATAAATGTATATTTCTATTTTTCCATCCTGCCATTACATTGTTTTTTTTGAAAATTACTTCCAGTATACAGTTGATGCTGTCACTTACATAACAATTCTACATAAAAAGAAAAAAAATATATCACATGAGAATTATTATTTTTGGATGTAATTTACAGAATATATATGCAAAAAGGAAAATTTAGAAATAGATATTTGAAAATAAAATATACATGCCATGTCAGACAAATAAGCCAAACCAGAGCAGAGCAATTAGTAACCATAGCTTATATTTTGATAAATATAAATTCTAGACCTCATTAATTAATATTAATTTTAATTAATATTATTAACACTTGTTAAGTCCTCAGCTCAATAGCCATACCCTGTTCTAAGCACTCTATAAATATTGCCTCATTTTCTGATCTCAACAACCCTCTGAGGCAAAATGTCATTATTATCCCCAAATTACAGCTGAGGTAAATGAGGCCAAAGCAGTTAAGTAATTTATTCAAAGTAAAGTAACTGATAAGTGGTAGAGACAGGATTCCAGCACAAGAAATTTCACTTCAAAGTTCATCTCTTATGTAGCCAATGAGCCTCTTCTTTACGCAAGTTTTTACTCATCGTCTTCTCTCCAATACTCTCCTAACTTCTCCTAAATGTATTCATCCATTCACTCATTCTTTCTTTCAGTAGGACACTCTCACAACTTATGGCTTGTGTGTTTTGTATGATTAATTGATAATTAATTAACTAATTAAACAAAAAACCCTCTAACCCATCTCTAAGCATCTATTTGCATTAAGGTCATTCTCTGCAGATGCTTAGAAATAACAAGGTGAAACCAACGCTAATGTTTTCATAAACTTACTTAGCAAATTCAATGATAGATGCACTTGAGATTTGTGATCATTGAGTCAGATCACATGCTTAAAAATTACACATTTAATATACATCTTTTGGAAAGTAGTTAAGCATAACAAATGACTACCAGAAGGATAGTATAGTTGTTATAACCCAAAGAAATATTTATAAGAACAATATTTTTAGATCCCAGAATTGTTTAATAAAAACAGTTAGTGTAAAGAGATGGATGGATGGATGGATGGATGGAAGGAAGAAAAAAAAGAAGGAAGGAAGGAAAAGGAAAGGGAAGGACAAGAAAGAGAGAGAAAGAGATTCTATGCCTGTTCCAAGGAAATTTGAGGTGGATTGTAATAATCCACCAAAAAGCAAACTCAGGGTGGAATTAACTGTGAAGAAGGTTATTAAGGATTACCCAGATAATGCGTTTTAGAAGGAAAGGGACAGAAGCAAGTGGGGGCAAAGGGAAAATTAAACTGCAAGATAGGACCACACCAGCTTCAGCTAACGACATGGGGAGTTCTGGAGCTAGAAATTTACCCTTCAAGTTGTCTTCTGCTGGAGTGAGATGGCCAGGTCTTTATACTTCTGAAAATATCATCATTGGATGTAGGGGCCCCTGGGAAAGGCTATCACCTTAGGAGAGGAAATCCATGAAGAGGCTGCTCCCTAAACTTCCAACATCACTCTCGGTACTGGATCAAGTCCTTCATTGAAGGGGATCAAGTGGTACCTCACAGTATCTGCCATATGGACAAATGTTGGAAAATAATCTAATTCTGGTCTCAAGTACAGTCAACAAATTACCTTTAATTACCAATGAATCAAACTAATAAAAATTTAACCTTGTTGAAGATTTAACCTTGGAGGAGCTCTGCATTAAAATATTTTTACTTTAAAACCAACTAGTTGCCATGGAGTCGATCTGGATTCATAGCAACCCCATGCGTTGCAGAGTAGATTTGTGCTCCATAGGTTTTTAATGACTGTGACCTTTCAGAAGTAGATCACCAGGCTTTTCTTCCTTTTGGTTAGTAGCTGAGTGCTTAACCATTTGTGCTACCCAGGGAGTCCCATTTCCTACTTTAGAGGCAGTTATATTATTTTCATCAATGTGTGACAATTGTAAAGTCTATAAAAATACAGAAATAAATAGAAAAGAATGAAAAAGCCCAATCATATGTGTTGGCTAAAAACTATCATCAAGGCAAAGCCTTCTGCAAAGAGACAGGTATCACCTAATCTCCAAAAAGCCCTAATTACTGGAGTCGAGAAGGGACAGAGAAAAATGAGATTATCTTAAATGCCTCATACAGTATTAAATAAGCAAATGAATGATTTCTGTATATTTTTCCAGTAAAAGCATGTGAATCATGAAAATCATATTAGTCATAGAAGTTGACATCTGCCTGCAATTTTATTCAAATTTAATTGGACCTTCTTCTGGGTAATGAAAAATGTTCTATTCAATCACCATATTTTTCTTAGGTCAGTGGCCTAAAAATTTTGTCCTCAGATCACACATCTGGCCAGTCTGCCCTTTTTTTCTCTTTTTTTATTAAGACAAAATTCACAAAACAAAATTAACCATTTTTAAGAGTCCAATTCAGTGGCATTTGATGCATTCACGATGGTTTGCAACCATCACCTCTGTCTACTTCCAAAACAGATTCATCACCATCAAAGGAGACCCATACCCAGTAAGGAGTCACTCCCCATCCTCTCACCTCTCAGCCCCTGGTGACTTCTAGTCTACTTTCTGTCTCTATAAATTTGCCTAATTCTAGATATTTGATATAAGTGGGATCATACACTTATATTTGTCCTTTTGTGACTGACTTATTTCACTCAGCATAATGTTTTCAAGGTACATCCATGTTGTAATATGTCTTAATATTTCATTTATTTTTATAGCTGATGATAATTCCATTGTATGGATAAGCCACATTTTGTTTATACGTTCATCTGCTGATGGACATTTGGATTATTTCCACCTTTTTTGCTATTGTGAATAGTGCTGTTATCAACATTCATGTTCAACTATTTGTTTGGATACCTGTTTTCAACTCTTTGGGGTAGATACTCAGTGGTAGAATTACTTTTTGAGGAATTGCCAAACTATTTTCCACAGCAATTGCACCATTTTATATTTCCACCAGCAATGTACAAGGGTTCTGGTTTCCAATTTCTCCACATATTAGCCATCTCTTGTTATTTTCTTTTTCTTTCTATTATTATCACTATCGCCATCTATCATGGATTGAATTGTGTTCCCGAAAAATATGTATCAACTTGGCTAGGCATGATTTCCAGTATTATGTTGTTGTCCTCCATTTTGTGATCTGATGTAATTATCCTCCATTTTATGTGTTGTAAATCCTAAACTGTGTATGTTAATAAGGCCGGATTAATGTTGGCTGTATCTTGAATAACAGCCTTACAAGAAGGTGTGACTTGAGTCACACCATTACTCAAGTCACACCCTTACTCAAATCATAGCCTTACTTAAGTCACTCCCTACTTAAGTCATACCCTTATTCAAGTCATACCCTTACTTGAGTCGCACCTTTTATCTTACAAGAGATAAAAGAGAAGTGAGCAGAGAGGACCTCACTACCACCAAGAAAGATAAACTGCAAGCACAGCACGTCATTTGGACACAGGGTCCCTGTGCTGAGAACCTCCTAGACCCAGGGGAAGATTGATGCCAAGACAGATGGAGATCTCCAAGGAAAGCCAGGCCCACATATGTTGAAACGAGACAAGGACCTTCCCCCAGAGCCAACAGAGTGAGAAAACCTTCCCCTAGAGCTGGCACCCTGAATTTGGACTTCTAGCCCTCTGAACTGTGAGAGAATAAATTTGTTTGTTAAAGCCATTCTCCTGTGGTATTTCTGTTATAGCAGCACTAGATAACTAAGACACCATCCTAATAGCTGTAAAGTGGTAATTCATTGTGGTTTTGATTTGCATTCCCCTAATGACTAATGATGCTCAGCATCTTTTCATTTGTTTGTTAACCATTTGTATAACTTCTTTGATTTTTTCCTATTGTACCTGTCTTAGTTATCTAGTGCTCCTATAACAGAAATACCGCAAATGGGTGGCTTTAACAAACAGAAATTTATTCACTCACAGTTTAGGAGGCTAGAAGTCCAAATTCAGGGTGCCAGCTCCAAGGGGAGGCTTTCTCCCTGTCAGCTCTAGAGGAAGCTGCTTGTCTCTTCTAAGCTTCTGTTCCTGGGCAATCTACATGTGGCTTGACATCTCTTCCCTCATCTCTGCTTCCTAGCTTGCTTACTTATCTCTTTTATATTTCAAAAGCGATTGATTCAAGATACACCCTATACTAATCCTGTCTCATTTAACATAACAAAGCCAACCCATCCCCGAATGGGATTATAACCACAAGCATAGGGATTAGGATTTACAGCATATATTTTTGTGGGACATAATTCAAACCATAACAGTACCATTTTGTTTCCCTTCACATTTCCTTTTGTGTATTTTTTTAGTTTTTTTTTTAGTGGTCACCTTGGTGATTACAATTAACATTTAATTTTATAACAATCAAGTTTGAATTATTACCAACTCAGCTTCAATAGTATACAAAATCTCTTCTCCTATACAGCTCCATATCCCCCTATCTTCGTCATCTCGTGCTGCTCCAACAGAAATACCACAAGTGGATGGCTTTAACAAAGAGAAGTTTATTCTCTCATAGTCCTGTAGGCTATAAGTCCAAATTCTGTTGACTCTGAGAGAAGGTCCTGGTGATGCATCAGTCTTCCCTTGGTATGGGAACATCTCAGTGCAGGAACCTCAAGTCCAAAGGACGCACACTGCTCCCAGCACTGCTTTCTTGGTGGTATGAGGTTCACATGTGTCTCTGCTCGCTTCTCTTTTATATCTCATAAGAGATTGGATTAAGGCACTATCTACTTTTCTAAACCTAATCAGTACAACCTCATCACAGTGATAGAATTTACAACACATAAGGAGATCACATATAACCTCATCATAGTGATAGAGTTTATAACACACAAGGAAATCACATCAGATTACACAATCATACAATACTGGGAATCATGACCCAGCCAAGTTGACAGATATTTTTGGGGGACACAGTTCAATCTATGACACACCCCTTATGTTGCTATTGTCACAAATAACATTTTTATATATGTGAGCCATTAACACAGATTTACAGTTATGGTTTAATGCATTTGTCTTTTAAATCATATAGGAAATAAAAAGAGCCATTGCAAACAAAAAACACAATTGCACTGACTTTTGTATTTACCTATGGAGCTATGTTTACCAGTGTTCTTTATTTCTTCATATGACTTTGAATTACTTCCAGTATCCTTTCATTTCAGCCTGAAGGGTTCCCTTTAGCATTTCTACTAGCAACAAGTTCCCTCAGTTTTTGTTAATCTGATATGTCTTAATTTCTCCTTTCATTTTTTTATTGTTGTAATTAAATGAGGTTTACATTTCAAGTTAGTCTCCCATACAGAATTTTTTTTTTAACATACATTGTTATGAGACCCCAACCACTCATCCCATTCTGCGACAGCACACTCCTCCCCTCGCCCCTGATTCCCCATGAACATTCACCCAGCTCCTAACTCTCTCTGACTTCCCCTCTCACCTCTGGACAGAAGCCGCCCCTTTGGTCTCTCATATCTACTTGTCTAAGAGGCACATTCTTCACAAGTATCACTTTATGTCCCACAGTCCAGTCCAATTCCTGTTTGAAGAGTTGGCCTCAGAAATTGTTTTAGTTCTGGGGTGATGGAGAGACCAGGAGCCATGCTTTCCGGGGCACCTCCAGTCTTAGACCATTAAATCTGGTCTTCTTACTAGAATTTGAGTTCTGCATCCCATTGTTCTACTGCTCCATCAGGGACCCTCTGTTGTGTTCCCTGTCAGGACGTTCATTGGTGGTAGCCGGGCTCTCCTTTCATTTTTGAAGGATAGTTCTGAGGGTATAGAATTCCTAGATGACTGATTTTTCTTCCAGCAGTTTTAATATGTCATCCCCTACCCTCTAGCTTTCATGGTTTCTGAAGAGAAATCAGATGCATATTATTGAGGATCCCATGTACGTGATGAGTTGCTTCTCTCTTGCTACTTTCAAGTTTCTCTCTGTCTTTGTCTTTTGACAGTTTTTTTGCCTGTCTCAGTGTGGATGTCTTAAAGAGTTTACTCTAGTCGAAGTTCATTGAGTGTTTAGGTGTGTAGATTCATATCTTTCATCAAATTTGGGAAGTTTGTGGCCATTATTTCTTCCAATATTCTTTCTTCTCCATTCTCTCTTTTTTCGCCTTCTGAGACTCCCACTATGAGTATGTAGGCATGGGTATGTAGGTATCTGTGTCCCACAGATCTCTTAGGCTCAGTTCATTTTTCTTTTTTGCTCCTCAGATTGGATACTTTCAAACGAAGCATCTTCAAATTCACTCATTCTTTATTCTGCCTGATCAAATCTGTTGTTAACTAGTAAATCTTGTATTTCAGTTACTATACTTTTCAGCTCCATAATTTCTGTCTGATTCCTTTTTATAATTTCTAGCTCTTTATTTCTATTCTTTATTTAGTGAGACATAATTCTCACAGTTTCCTTTCATTCTTTGTACATGATCTTCTTTAGCTCTTTGAGTATATTTAAGACAGTTGATTTAAAGTCTTTTTCTAGTAATTTCAGTGTCTGAGCTTCCTTAGCAGGTGTCATGGATTGAATTGTGTTCCCCAAAAATATCTGTCAACTTGGCTAGGTCATGATTCCCAGTATTGTATGATTGTCTACCATTTTGTAATCTGAGGTGGTTTCCCTATGTGTTGTAAATCCTATCACTACGATGTGATAAGACGAATTAGTGGCAGTTACATTGATGAAATCTACAGGAATAGATAGTGTCTGAAGTCAATCTCTTTTGAGATATAAAAGAGAGAAGCAAACAGAGAGATGTGGGGACCTCATACTATGATGAAAGCAGTGCCAGGAGCAGAGCGCATCCTTTGGACCTGAGGTTCCTGCGCTGAGATGCTCCCAGACCAAGGGAAGACTGATGCATCAAAAAGAACTTTCTCCAGAGCCGACAGAGAAAGAAAGACTTCCCCTGCAGCCGGCACCCTGAATTCAGACTACTAGCTACTGGACTGTGAGAGAATAAATTTCTCTTTGTTAAAGACATCCACTTGTGGTATTTCTGTTATAGCAGCACTAGATGACTAAGATAGCAGGGGTGGATTAACCAGTAAGCATGGTATGTACTGGCTTACAGTAAGCAGGGTACACATAGGCTTAATTGTTTTTTAGTAAGTAAACACAATTAAGCCTGTGCCTACCTTGCTTGTTGGGTAATATGTTCCTCTTCCTTAGAGATGGTTTCTATTGATTTTTTTGTTTTCCTGTAAATGGGCCATGCTTTCTTGGTTCTGAGCATACTTTATAATTTTTTGTTGAACATTTTGACTACTATAATGTATATATAATGTGTAACTCTGGAAATCAGATTCTCTCCCTTCCTCAGGGTTTGTTTTTGCTGCTTGTTGTGGGTTGTAGTTATTTGATTGCTTAGTGACTTTTTAAATTTGTTTTTGTAAAGACTGGATTCTTTGTGGTGTATGGTCACTGAAGTTGCTGTTCCATTAGCTTAGTGGTCAACTAGTGATTAGAAAGAGATTCCCTTAAACACCTGCAGCTGGTATTTGCAGATGGGCCTTGTGTTGGAGTACTCCTTCAGTGCTTATCCAGGCTATTTGCAACTCTGTCTTAGCCTTCACTTCATGCTTGCCTGGTGCCTAAAGGTCTGGCAAAGATGAAAACTTCAGGTCTTCTCAGGTGTATTCTGAGAATGAGTCCATCCCAGCCATGAACATGGCCTTCTATATTTCTCAGTATATGTGGGAGCTTTTCAAAACCCTCATTCCCCTGTGTTTCTCCTTCTTCAGCTTCTTCCTTTCTAGGCTTTTCATCTGTCTTCTGCTTGCCACATCTGTTACCCCATGCCCCAGCAGCTGCAGCTAGTACATTTGCCATTAAATGTTATCAACACATGCCACCTGGGAGCCTGCTCCAGGCCTGAGAAAGTTCCAAGGTGTGTGAAACAAAAGTAGGCCCTGAGAGAGCCGTCACACAGGTCAAAACACACAACCAGAATTCTGAGAATAAGGTCTGTATTCCCCCCTCTGGCACCAGCAAGCCACACCAGGAATGCAGGTCTCTGATCCCATGGCTGCTGCCAAGCTGGGGAGTGGGAAATAATACGCATTTAAGTTAAAACACCACAATGATCTCTTACTAAAATTTAGTAGCCTCTTTCTTCATTAAGCACTCCTCTAGCTGTTGTAAGTTTCTGAGGAGATTCCAGAGTTTCAAAAAAAGCTGATTCTCACAGTTTTTGCTAGCCTAATCATTGCTTTAGGGGAATGATAGAGTTTTGGAATTCCCTACTACACCATTTTTGATGATGTTACTCAATATATGCACTTTTAAACTAGCCTTTGACCATTTATACGCCACAGTCTCTAGCCACTCGGCATCTTCTGAACCTTTGGAGTCTTGTTCTCTTCAGAAGCTAGGTTCTTTTATTTGGGTTGAAAGTAACCTATTTTCAGCATGTCAAAACCTATTCACTGTCAAAGCTATTTTGGGATATTTTATAGCCTTTCACCAACCACAACTTCACCTGCTTACACCTGGACGTGTCGGAAGCTCTGGGTGCTCCATCACCGTCCATAGTGGACACTACCAAACACCCCTACTGTTCTGTGCAGACCTTCTTCCCCTTCTCCTCCACCTGCCTTTCTAAGGTATATATTTAACACTAAAATAGTTTTCACATGAATTTCCTGTTTAGGTTGATTCTATCTCAAAAACTAATACAGATATTTATCTAATAGCATTAATTGTACAAACAGAAATAGGGCATATAATCACAAACCAGCTATTATGTTTTCACAGTGTGGTCAACTGTGGTTAATATAAGCATCATGGTCGAGAACAATTCTTTTTTTATTTCCTGTCTGAACCACAGCAAGATGGTTGGTTACTTTGAATGCTATGGCTTCTATGTGTGCTTTAATGTTTTACCAATATATCATTTAATCAGTGATCTCCACAAAGTTTTGATAATAAATAAGAATTTGTTTTCCTTTGTTCCTATATGTCTTTTTTTCTCCAGGAATGGAAACTAGCCCTGCTAATAACTCCATGGCTATGTTGTCAGATAACAGATCCCACCACGCATACAATGGCTACCTTCGCAAAGAAAGATAAGTATATTCTGGACTAAACTGAGCTGTGATGGGCTTTATTTCATCTTACCTGCAGATCCATATCAAAGAAGACAGAAGAGAATTTAAAAAGATATAAACTCTTTTTCTTTCATCCCTATCTTTTCTTCCTTACACTTCTCTAGTTGTAAAACAAACAACTAAGTGCTAGAGGGTGAGGTCCCACGAGCCAAGAGATAAATCAAAATAAGAAACCATGATTACTGATGAACAATCAATCCATTTAAATATAGTTAAGACTAAATACAAAAGGGAACTATGCTTGAAAAACAGACTGCAAATGTTTCAAACCTTCAAAATATAAAAATTATACATACTAACAAATGGAAAGATAAGGGGATACGTGGTTTGAAAAAGAGTAAAGTTGTTAAGATCTCTTGATTTTTCATGGTAAGAGATCAATGGAAGTATCTTACAGTTAAAATATAGTTTTGAAACCATATGTTACACCATTCTCTTAATAATTTTCACAATCTTTTTTCTTAAACTTAGAGAATTCCTTCAGAAATTAGTGTCTTATCTGGTAAATACATTTTTATCTTCATTCAATCCTTGCTTCAGTTTCTTTCTCTTATTTTAAAATCAAGTAAAAATAAATGTAATACTTCTTATTTAAAATAACATGTTTACATGAAAATATTTTTGTGAAAGAATTCCTAATTTCTTTCTTCTTATATATAGTCATAGAAAAGTATTCACTTTATGTTAACAGAAGCACCCTGGTGGTACAATGGTTAAGTGCTCAGCTCCTAACCGAAAGGTCGGAAGTTCAAACCCACCAGCAGCTCAGTAGGAGAAAAGACTGGCGATCTGCTCCCATAAGGATTACAGCCTAGTAAATCTTATGAGACAGTTCTACTCTATCCTATAGGGTCACTATGAGTTGGAATTGACTTGACAGCACACAACAACAACAGCGTTAACAGAGGTTGTTCCTGGGTGGTGAAAGTTTAAACAATTTTTTTACTTTTGAACTTGTGTTTTTCTGTATTGAATTTCTTATAATAAGCATGGCTCATTTTGACCAAAATAGAATGAAATTATAAATTAAGAAAAACAAAGAGAAAGATATACATCTAAGGGACAGCTGATAAACTTCCCTGCAAGAAATGTTAATGTTGATTTATAATATATTCTGCCAAATTGGCTCAGAAGAGCATCTTGAAAACCAGCAGGAGACTTGAAAAACCTCAGAAGAGTATATAGTAAACATACAGATTTGGGCAAAAAGAACACTAAATGGGATAAGTGGAATAATTCAAATGTTAATTTAGGTTAAAAATAGGAATGTATTTACATCAAACACAACCCATATTTAAAGCAGGTTAATCCAAGTTCGAGGTATTTGTTCAGAAAGCAGGTTGTTAAGATTGGAGGATGTGCAAGTTAATAATCAACAAAAGCCAGAAATCCTGCTTGTGTAAATTTTTTAAAAAACAACCAGAAATCACTTTGTTTACATAACAAGACAAAAACAGAAAGAGACAGCAAGCTCTGCAGGCAAGGGACAAGTCCGACTTAACCACCAGAAACTGCACGAAATTTCTTAAAACTCTAAAAACCAAGACCCACAGGCAGGAACTTGCCAGCCAATTCAGGTAAACCAAATAATACAGTTTATGAATTTTCATTAACCTTTTTTTACATCTGACAATATTTTATGATTTTATACAATTTTTAAAGTAATGTTTCCCAAACTTGAAACTAATTTAAGTGTAAGTGATCCTAACATGTTATAACAACAATTCGCAGACTTTTTGGTCTTAGAACCCCTTATGCTCTTAAAAAGGATCCCTAAGAAATTACCTTAGAAAAAGCTAAAAAACACAAAAATACACAAGTATACACTCCATTAGCTATCAGAGCAATAGTATCAGTGCATGCCATGTAGCATCTAGAAAACGCCATTGTGCACTCATAAGAGAATGTAAATGCAAAAATAAAAAATAACACCTTAGTATCATTATGAAAACAATTTTCATTTACCAGTTATAGTTAGTAAAGCAATTGCTAATAAAAGGGATTTTAAAGAGAAACTTTTTTTTTTTTAAATTTTACTTTAGGTGAAGGTTTACAGAACAAATAGTTTCTCAATAAACAGTCAGTACACATCTGGTTTTATGACATTGGTTAACAACCCCACGACATGTCAACACTCTCCCTTCTCAACACCCCCCCCCCTTTTTCTTTTTGGTGAAAATATACATAGCCAAAGATACACCATTTTAAAAATTTCTACATGCACAGTTCAGTGACGTCCATTATGTTCTTCCCGTTGTGCTGCTATTCTCACTTTAGATGAAGGTTTACAGAACAAAATAGTTTCTCATTAAACAGTTAGTACACATGTTGCTGCCCTATGACAATGGTTAACAACCCCACTACATGTCAGCACTGTCCTTACTCAACCTTGGGTTCCCTATCACCAGCTTTTCTGTCCCCTTCTGCCTTCTAGTCCTTGTCCCTGGACTGCTGTGCCTCATTAGTCCCATTTTGTTTTATGGGGCTGTCCAATGCCCAGCTGAACAGTGAATCTCAGAAGTGACTTCACCTCTGAGCTAAAAGGGTGTCTGGGGGCCATACTCTCGGGGTTTCTTAAGGAGAAACTTTCTTAGGGAAAATAAGAAAACTAAAGGGAAACCTGTATCTTTTGATTTTCTGCTGTTTTCCCCCAACAGACGTCTCTGCTGTACTCTTGACATATCTCAAAAATGTATGCATATAAGACAAAAAAGCTTTCACAAAAATGGTTACCCGCCAAGCTTTAATTCTATCATTTTTAATAAGAGAAAAATAAGTTTAGGTAAAATCTATCAGAATTTGTTGATTCTAAAACAAGTTAACCAAACAGAATACATACTCTTCAATAATGGAGATTGCATCTTGTAATTCTCACGCTTCTTCCAAAATGATCAATAGATGTTATTCATGACCTGACATGCGAAGCACCCAGGGGTAACCTGCACAGAAATGAGAGCAAGGCATCAAACAGATGCAAATCTCTGCTATTTCAAATTTATGAAGAAATTCAAGGTCAGTGTGATTCCAAGCAGGTCAGGTTGCAGGTCTGTCAAATCCACTGTTTCCCTCACACTCACAAATAGGTAAGATCACCAAGGAGGATCTGCAGAGCACTAAGCAGAGACTAACATCTTCATATCCCCACTCTAGCTTGTGTTCCAATGAGATTTGTTCTTCATTTGAGTTGACACAAATCTGTTTCCTCCTAATCCAGATAAATCAAAGCCAATACCATTTAAGAAAATGACCAGGATATTGTAACAGAAATTAAGCTACTCATCACCCACTTCCCTTCCTCTATATGGGTGTGGGTGTATTTACATTCACACACACATACACACAATACAAGACTTGCTCATAAGATCTGTTTACATAAGCTTTGAGGAGAAACTGGCAACTCAAAGAATCTTAGCCCCACCTGGGTGGGACAATCAAAACTTTTGTGATTTAACGAGTTTTACATCATAATTTTGATAGATTGCATAGCACATGTGGTCCAAATGCATGGAGCATTGCAAGAAGATAAAAGATGACACCACAAAACTCTGCACATAGAAATATGTTTATATTGCTTAGGCATTGAATTCAATGCAAAAGCACAAAATATAGAAATATCATACTGCTCAACTCTATTATAATTGGACGTGAATTATCCAATGCTTTTCCTTAATTTACCATTTTGACATCAGCAGTAATTTACAACCCCTCTGAAAAAATTAAATCAATTATAAAAGAACTTATAAACCATCCATCTCAATTATCTAATGCTGCTATAACAGAAATACCACTAGTGGATGGCTTTAACAAAGTGAAATTTATTCTCTCACAGTCTAGGAGGCTAGAAGTTCAAATTCAGGGTGCCAGCTCCAGGGGAAGGCTTTCTTTCTGTCTGTGCCTCTGGTGGAAGGTCCTTGTCATCAATCTTCCCCTGGACCAGGAGCTTTTCAGTGCAGGGACTCTGGGTCCAAAGGACACGCTCTGCTCCTGGCACTACTTTCTTGGTGGTGATAGGTCCCCATGTCTCTCTGCTTGCTTCTCTCTTTTATATCTCAAAAGAGAACAGACTTGAAACACAACCTAATCTTGTAGATTGAGTCCTGCCTCATTAACATAACTGCCTCTAATCCTGCCTCATTAACATCATAAAGGTAGGATTTACAATACACAGGAAAATCACATCAGACAACAAAATGGTGGACAACCACACAACACTGGGAATCACGGCCTAGCCAATTGACACATATTTTGGTGGGAAACAATTCAATGCATGACACCATTCCTTGTGTAGTATTCTTAAAAGTGTTACGAATACTACAGATTATATGATGCAAATTTCCAGTTCAGTTTGAAATAATTTTGAAACAAGTTATTCAACAATGGAATGAACTACTTTGCAAAGTAGTATGCTCAATGATAAAAAAGAAAAATCATCAAGGAACAATATGTTAGTGATGTAAGAATTATGAAAAAAAAATAAAGCAGGGTAAGAGGGATCTGGGGGTGGGGATGATTTAGGGGCAGGGATCCAAAGCAATTTCTATAGGGTGATCAGGTTAGACCTCTCTGAGGAGGTGATATTTGAGCAAAGGTTTGAATGAGGTGAGCAAGTTAGCCCTGTGGATATCTGGGAAAGACCCAGTCATTCAAAGACCCAGGGAAGGTATGGGGCCAGCAGGCCAAGGAAGAGAAAAAGCCAGAGTGATCAGAGCAGTCAATGGGGAGAGTAATGAAGGTGAAGTAAGGTGAGAGCAGTAACAGTGGAGTGGAAGGAGATCATAGGGGCCCTTGGACACCATTGTGAATTCCTGGGCCCATTCCCACTCAGAGTGAGATGGGAGCCACAGGAGTGTTTGAAGAAGAGAAGTGGCATGGTCTGCCTATTGTTTAACAGAATTACTTTGGCTACTGTATTAAGAATAGACTGACGTGAAGGAAGCAAAACCAGTTAGGAAGCTAATGCTGTAAAACATTGTGGTAGCTTGGATCAAGGTGGTGGTAGCCAGGGGGTTAAGAAATGGTAAAACCCATTGCCATTGAGTCAATTCCAACTCATAGTGACCCTGTAAGATAGAGTAGAACTGCTCTATAGGGTTTCTGAGGCTATAATCTTTATAGACGGAGCCCTGGTAGTGCAGTGATTAAGCACTCTGCTGCTAACCAAAAGGTCAGCCATTAGAACCCACCAGCTGCTCCTCAGGAGAAAGATGTGACAGTCTGCTTTCATAAAGATTTACAGCCTTGGAAACCCTATGGGACAGTTCTACTGTGTCCACAGGGTCGCTGTGAGTCAGAATAGATTTGATGGCACCCAACAACAACAGCAACAACAATCTTTACAGATGCAGACTGCCACATCTTTCTCCTGTGAGCAACTGGTGGGTTCAAACTGCCGAGCTTTTGGTAAATGGCAGAGCCCTTAACCACTGCACCACCAGAGCTCCTTAAAAAGTGGTAGGAGTCTGGATATATTGTTAAGGTAAAGACAACGGGAGTTGCCGAAGGATTGCATATGCAATGTGACACAAAAGATTATCCTAGGGGTTTAGTCTGAGAAACTGAAAGAATGGAGTTGCCATCAGCATAGAGGAAAACGATTGAGAGTGAAGTAGGTCTGGAGAGGCAAGGGAGTCCAGTTTGGGGCATGTTAAATTTGAGATGTCTGTTAGATGTTCAAGTGAATATGTCAAGTAGGAAGAGAGGTTCAGACTGGAGATATAAATGTGGAATTTATCAGTAAATGTTGTTTTAGGTGCTTTCAAGTCGATTCTGACTCATAGCGACCCTATGCACCACAGAACCAGACACTGCTTGGTCCTGCACCATGCTCACAGTCATTGTTACGCTTGAGCCCATTGTTGCAGCCACTGTGTCAATCCATCTCATTGAGGGTCTTCCTCTTTTTTGGTGACCCTCTACTTTACCAAGCATGATGTCCTTCTCGAGGGACTGATCCCTCCTGACAACATGTCCAAAGCATGTGAGATGTAGTCTCACCACCCTTCCTTCTAAGGAGTGTTCTGGTTGTACTTCTTCCAAGAGAGATTTGTTCGTTCTTTTGGCAGTCAATGCTATACTCAATATTCTTCACCAACACCACAATTCAAAGGTGTCAATCCTTCTTTGGTCTTCCTTATTCATTGTCAGATTTCGCATGCATATGATGAGATTGAAAATACCATGGCTTGGGTCAGGTGCACCTTAGTCCTCAAGATGACATCTTTGCTTTTCAACACTCTAAAGAGGTCTTTTGAAGCAGATTTGCCCAATGCAATGCGTCTTTTGACTTCCTGACTGCTGCTTCCATGAGTGTTGATTGTGGATCCGAGTAAAATGAAATCCTTGACAACTTCAACCTTTTCTCCATTTATCATAAGGTTGCTTATTGATCCAGTTATGAGGATTTTTGTTTTCTTTATCTTGAAGTTTAATCCA
Source organism: Dugong dugon (assembly GCA_030035585.1). Taxonomy (NCBI): domain Eukaryota; kingdom Metazoa; phylum Chordata; class Mammalia; order Sirenia; family Dugongidae; genus Dugong; species Dugong dugon. The sequence continues at coordinate 2,788,807 of CM057466.1, forward strand.
TACTGAAGGCTGTGGTCTTTGATCTTCACCAGTAAGTGCTTCAAGTCTTCTTCACTTTCAGCAAGCAAGGTTGTGTCATCTGCATATCGCAGGTTGTTAATGAGTCTTCCTCCAATCCTGATGCCCCTTTCTTCTTCATATAGTCCAGCTTCTTGGATTATTTGCTCAGCATACAGACTGAATAAGTATGGTGAAAGATGCAACCCTGGTGCACACCTTCCTGACTTTAAACCACGCAGTATCCCCTTGTTCTGTCCGAACACCTGCCTCTTGGTCTGTGTACAGGTTCCTCATGAGCACAATTAAGTGTTCTGGAATTCCCATTCTTCACAATGTTATCCATAATTTGTTATGATCCACACAATTGAATGCCTTTGCACAGTCAATAAAACACAGGTAAACATCTTTCCGGTATTCTCTACTTTCAGCCAGGATCCATCTGACATCAGCAGTGATATCCCTGGTTCCACGTACTCTTCTGAATCTGGCCTGAATTTCTGGCAGTTCCTTGTCGACATACCACTGCAGCGACTTTTGAATGATCTTCAGCAAAATTTTACTTGCATGTGATATTGATGATATCATTCGATAATTTCCACATTCGGTTGGATCACCTTTCTTGGGAATAGGCATAAATATGGATCTCTTCCAGTCGGTTGGCCAGGTAGCTGTCTTCCAAATTTCTTGGCATAGACAAGTGAGCACTTCCAGTGCTCACTTCCATTTGTTGAAACACCTCAATTGGTATTCCATCAATTCCAGGAGCCTTGTTTTTTGCCAATGCCTTTAGTGCAGCTTGGACTTCTTCCTTCAGTACCATCAGTTCCTGATCATATGCAACATCTTGAAATGGTTGAACGTCGACCAATTCTTTTTGATGTAATGACTCTGTGTATTCCTTCCATCTTCTTTTGATGCTTCCTGCATCGTTTAATATTTTCCCCATAGAATCCTTCACTACTGCAACTTGAGTATATAAATGTTATTAAATCCAAGAAACTGGATAAATCACCAAAAGAAATGAGTGCAGATGAGCCTGCAACACTCCAAAGTTAAGAGATTGAGAAAAGAAGAGGAAACTGAAGAGCAACTAGTAAAGTAAAAAAGAGAGAGAGAGAGAGTGGCATTATGCAAGTCAAGTGATCAATTGTGTGAAATGTTGCTGATGGACTAAATAAGGTGAGAATTGAGAGCTGTCCATTGGATGCTGCAACATGGTGGTCATAACTGGTGGCCTTGACAAGAGCAATCTCAGTGGAACGGTGACAGCAAAAGCCTGAGAGGTTTAAGAGAGAGAATGAATTATTAATGAATAGTGAGGAGAGAGCAATATAGATTATTTCTTCAGGTTGCCACCCTATGCAAAAATTAAATCACTGACTACAAAAAGCTGGTGGAAAAAAGAGTGGTGACGTGCTTCTAATGCAATATCAAGAAAAAAATCAAGTGCAAAATGTTATAAATTAAGTGATCAAAATTGATTAAGAACATGCTCAGGAAAAAGATAGGAAAGAATACAACAAAATGTTTACACCTTTAGTAGTGAATTATGGATGACTTTTTTAAAAAAATCTAATCTGTTCTTTCCAATTATTTGATTACAAGCGTATATTACTTTTATAATTGAAAGTAGTGACTTCACTCTTACTACTGTGCACAAACAGGCTGGAAATAAACTCTCAGGGATGCCTTTGTGGGGGTTGATGGAAGCAATTTTGTCGAAGGCTGAATCAGATGTCCTTTGAAACCCTTTCTCACCTAAAATTCTGTGATATTCAGCCATTACCAATTCCATTTTACTTCCTCTGGTCTTCCCTTAAGAAATCTCTACTTAAAATATTCAATAAGCAAAAGCAAAGCTCCTGAAACAAGATTCCTGCTTCTTGGCAATTAAGTGTGACCCCTGGCCACCATGACACACAGATCCACAGTTTTATCAGAAACGTCATTTTACCATTCAGTGCTCTGGGGATGTTTACCTTAAAACATTTTTGTCTCTTAGAAAGCTAACATTTTTTTCAAGTTCCATTTTACCTTATTTTTACCTTTTCACAAAAGAAATCTAAGGAACAAATTACTTCTTCAAGCCAAATAACATCTGATTACTCTTTCAAAAGATTTGGCTTTTGTTATTGGATACTTTAAGTAGCTACTCCTTTATTCTAATACAATACCTTTCAGTGACTTACCACATCCACCAATGTACTCTGATGCTTTGACATAACTTTCAACTTGAGATCTGAATAATAAGATTTTGTTATCAAAGGTACAGTGCTATGCAGAGTCCTGATAATCTCAATAATTGAACTTCTCTATACAATGCCCAAAAGAAACTCACTCATGTTACATTAACACACTAATGTATCTTCTCTTTTCTCCACAATAATAAAATAAGAGGTAACAGGATATAAATTTGGAACACTACCATCATAAAAGGCAATGTTTATTGCCTAAAATATAAACTAAAAACACTGCTATTTACAGCCTACCAAATTCTGACATGTTGTGTACTGTCAGCATAAAAAGGAATAGGGTCTAGATTTAAAAAACAGTGAGCGTAGCCAAGTAAATAGAATGCATACGTTGGTACCAAAAAGGCTGAAGCTCTTCTCTCTATTAACTATGCAGCCCTAGGCAAATGTCCTGGCTTTTCTTGGAAGAGTTACTGTGAGGATATATGAGATAGTGTTTGTGGAGCACGTAGTATAATGCCTGGAAGAGTAGTAGGCATTCAAAAAATGGCAACAATCGCTACCAGTTTTTTGCTGTTTGCTGCTCCTTTTGCTATTGCTGTGTAGTAGTTGTTGTTTTCACCAGCGGCCTATAAATTTTGAATACTAGGACACCAGAGGCAGTATGGTGCCCTGGTGGTGCAATGGTTAAGAGCTGGGCTGCTAACCAAAAGGTCGGCAGTTCGAATCCACCAGCCACTCCTTGGAAACCCTATGGGGCAGTTCTACTCTGTCCTATAAGGGTGCTATGAGTCGGAATCAAGTCGACAGCACATAACAACAACAAAAGAGGCAGTATAGCAAGATCATAAATTCTGTCGCCTACAAATTCCGCATGTCAATAAACATATTTTAATTGCATGACCAGTCTAGTTAACCTGCAGTAAACTTCCCAGAGAGCAATGGATCCCACGACAGTCAGAATGCCCAGAGCGAAAGAGAGGCTTATGCACAGAGGCCAAGTTGTGGAACACACTGGCAACTCAAGACCTTTCAACGTAAATACAAGTCAGCTCAGTCTGTTGTGCACTACTGAAGTTTTAGTGGTTCTTTTTGCTCTAAGTAGCAAAGGAAGGAGGAGAAAGTTAAGTGTCCCACTTTCCTGTAAAAAGTAGGAGTTTTCTAGTGAAAGTTTGTCAAAATGTCAAAATATTCTACTAACAAAATTCCTTTTAAAGGAGTCTATAAATAAGACATCATATATTAATATTCTGATCAAAAAAATTTGACCATTCTGATAAAAAAAATATTTGACCCATTTAAAATTATTTCAAGAGTTCAGTTTTTAGAGAATAAATAATATTTTGTATGGTGTTATACAAAAGAATCTCATTGGCATCTTTTGGGATGTTTCTTAATGTGTTTCATAACAAGTTCTTAAAAAAAGAAGAAAACAAAAGGACTGCTGAGGAGCCAGACCTGCCATGGTCTGTACGGTGCCTCTGCTCGATGGTCTCCACCACCTCAATGAAATTGCTTTGACGAAGGTCTTCAACGGTTCGCTCACCAATTGTCAGCTCAAAGGGCACTTTCAGTTCTTATTCTGCCACATCTCTTTAAGGACCTTGAAACTTTTACTGTTCCCTTCCTCAAACCCTTCTATTGATTTCCATGACATCAATCTCTTGTGGTTTTCTTTCACCACTGACTGCATTTTGTTTCTTCTAGTAGTTTCTTTTTCTGATCCACCCCTGAAAAATATGGTTTTCTCCAGATTCCATACTATGCCTGCTGTTCTATTCAACTCAACACACATCCTTGGAAAATTTCATTCACTCCCATTGATCTATCCATCCCGTATGGGAAGATGACTTCCATTCCTGACTTCTTATGCTTTGAACTTGTATTTCCAGCTCTCATAAAAAACATATTGAATAAAAAAAATATATATATATATATCAAACACCAACATGCTCCTTCTCTTATGTTCTAATGTAATCAATGACATCATCATCCACATTGACTGATATTAAAATACCCCAGACATCCATGACTACTACTTAACCCTCCATATCTAGTTGATATAAAAACCCTATTTATCTTACAACCAAAATGTCTTCTAAATCTTTTAAATTACTACTACTCATGTGCAAGTCCGGCCCTATTGTTTTTATCCAAAACTATTAAAATATCCTCCAAACTGATTTCCCTGCCATTAGCTTGTTTTAATCCTAGTCCATGATCTGACATTCCCTTACCTGAGATCCTTCATTGGCTTCCTATCACCTATTGGATAAAATCTCAACTCCTTAAAATAGCATACAATTTTCTTTACAATGGGGCCTTAGTTTATTTTCAAGCTGTTTACTGAGTCCAGAGATTGCAAACATTGGCCACATCTGACCTGCAGATCCTTATGTTTGTTTTGAGCTCACACAATATTTTTAAAATAGGAAAATTTTACATAAGATTACAAATGTCAAGTTTTCTTGAGAAATTTAAAAAGCAGGTAATGCTGAGCCCTCATTCTCTAATAGAAATAATCAGCTGGAGCTGAAAAGTTAGATTACTCTTATGCTCCCTGCCACCCTTTATGAGGGTGTTGAACTCCACTCAGAGCAATTCCTCATCTAGACTCATCTATGTTTCTGCCTAGCTCATGAAGCCTCTAAGAGTACTGCTCTAGTCACCACATATTCTCCCCACACTGTGCCTTCTTCTCTAGCCACCAAGAAATGCCATGCTTCTCTGTCTTTGTATAGGCAATTGCCTCTATCTAGAATGCTCTCTATTCATTTTGTTACCCTAGTTAACTTTTTAAACTCCTATCTAACCTTCAAATCTAGTTCAAATTTTATTTACTTTCTAAAATAGTCTCTGGACTACTCTCCAACTCTGTTTACCATATAATCTATAATTCCATAGTTCTATTACAGCAACCCACAGGAGAATTGTCAACACTATAACCAGAAATAATAGGACAGTGTAAAAGCCACCACAAATGATGTATAGTTAAAATGGTGAAAAAGGAAGAAACACAAAACATAAGGAAAAAAAAACTTAAGCTTTTTGGAAATGAAAAAAATATAATGCATTGAAATTAAATCTCAACGGATAGATTAAAAAACAGATTATACACAGCTGAAAAAAGAAATAGTAAAGTGAAAGACTGAGCTGTGAAAATCAACCATAGAACAACGATAAGCTATAAAGCAAAGTATGACAGAGGGAGTAAAATAAGTGAAGAACATACTGAGAAAGTCCAGTACAATTCTACCAGAATTTCCAGAGAAGATAGATAACTGAGTGAATGACTATGTCATGACTCATGTTTAGGAAAAGTTTTGATAATCAGGTCAGTAACTGCAAGCCTGCTTACCTATGGAGAGACTTTTGATCCCAGGCAAATGTAACAACAGAGTAAGTTATATTAGACACATTGTTGCCTGTCCAGTAGCATGTGCTCTTAACAGTCGATGCCCTGTCAGCCTGGGGTTCACGCTCAGTGATGCAATCTCCATCTGGGGCCCAGGAAATCTGTGCAGCCAGCTTCCCTGCAAATGCTTTGCACACAGCAGTTCTATTCTTCCCTGAGAGAAGTGTTACCCCTGGTGACACTGTTGATGAGGACAGGAAAAAATTGCTTCATGTTTAATATATAAAAAGTAAGAGTTTATCTATGAGTATTTCTTGAGAATCTACTGGTAGTGCATGTTGATTAAGGGCATGGGCGCTGGAGTAAAATTATCTGGCTTCAAATCCTGGCACTCCTGCTTCCTAACTCAAACAAGTGACTGCATTTCATCAAGTAAAAGAAAGCTATAATTTTTAAATGTATCATTATGTAAGTGACACTAGGAAAGAAAAACATACATCAGTTATTTTATGACATGTGTTCTACAGTAACCCTGGGTGGTGCAAACAGTTAACGTGCTTGGCTGCTGACCAAAAGGTTGGATGTTTGAGTCACCCAGAGGTGCCTTGGAAGAAAGGCCTAGTGATCTACTTCCCAAAAAATCAGCCACTGGAAACGTTATTGGGCACAGTTTTACTCTGACACACACGAGGTCTCCAAGAGTCAGAACTGACTCAATGGCAACTAGTTTTTATCTATTGTAAGATGCAGCCTTTGCTGAAATATTCTATTTTCCCTTCCAGATGCATTCTCCAACCTTCTACATCCTGCTCTTGCTGTAAGTGGTTTACCCAATGGAGACACTGGCAGTAGATGTAGGTCACAGTAGGAGCAGAGTAAAATCAGAGTACTGTCTTTCCTGTGGGGGTGCAGTGAGTTTTCTATAGGCAGCCCTCTCCAAACTACTCTCTTTTCTAGTCTCCTTCTTTTTGTGATTTCAGGCTTAGGAGTGGAATGGCTTCCAGAGGTTGCAAAGCCCAGGGTCCTTCATGCCCCAAACACTGGCCACACCCCTTTGTAAAGTGTGCGTCCTTTCATTACACTGTCCTCAGGTTACTCAGAGTTTGCCATCTGTCCTCTTCTGGGGCTCTGACTGATATGTACCCCAATTTCAGAGACGTTAAGGTGTGAAAAAATATATTCATCTTAGATATAATGAAACATGGCACTTAGCCACTCTATGCCTCAGTTTCCTTATCAGTAAAATGGGGATAATCATTCCGCTTTAGAATTATCACGAGTGTTAAATAAATTAGTTTATGTAGAGTACTTAGAACCACATCTGTGCACATAATATATGCTCAATAATTATCATTAGTTCATTTGAAGCATTGTGATAGGTGCTGTGGATTATACAAAGATGGGTAAGAGACAAAGCACACTTCCAAGTATCTTGAGCAAATTTTGTCTTTCAGCCCTAGACCTGGATATCTGCACCATCCTGTCAGTAGATATGATTTACTCAACACAAAGAGGTGATAGTGATGCTGGAAATTCCCATCAGGCATTGCAAGAGTACACATGCGATACCCATCATGAGTGAGGGCCACTGGATTGATCTGAAGGGCAGGATTCTGGTCAGGTCTGGGGGTCCAGGTAATTCTTTTATCAATGCAGTTTCTTTCCATGGTCTCATTTTTATCACTCCTGTAGGCTTTGATGCAGGAAGATTTGTTTCTGAAGACTATTTCCCATGTTGTTAGCACACAGTTATCAACAGGAGAAGAGGACAAAACAGTACAGCTTTTGTGCCCATTGGTACAAACAGCAAAGTATTAACTGGACATAGAGAGAAAGTATCGATAAAAACCTCCACAGATCGGCCAATTCAGGGAACACTATTCAAAGTTGTCCACTGGCGATATCTTTTTACTTAAAACATTTAGTGAATTTTTAATTCATAAAAATAAATATTAAATAATACCCTCACATAAATCCACGTGATATAAATACCAGTATCCATTCTTTTACTTGTAAATATAAGGGGAATTACTTCCAATACTACCATTATTAGAAAACAAACAAACAAACAAAAGACTTGTTTTTATCATTGTAAATTAACTGTTCTGGTCTTAGGGTCTGGTACTTACACGTAGTTCAGAGTAAGGCAAAATAGCACCACTTTGTCTAAATGCCTCACATCAGAGTATTCTATCTACTGTAGTAAGAGAAAATAGCTGACCCTTCAACATCTTTTCCTTAAGAGAAGCAGCCAGGAGAATATCATTTACAGCATTCACCTTAAAGAGTCAAACACTTCCTGTGTACTCAAAACCTATAATTTAACAAGCTTACTCCTTACCTTGAATCTCACTCCGTCTAAAGCAGCAGCAATGCCCTCCAGTTTTGGTCCTCTGAAGTCAGACAGATGATAACTGTGAAGCCGGGTCTCTGAGTTAAAGCAACAGAAAGAGGAATAGTTTTGTACCAGTGCACATAGAGATTAAAGTAGGGACTGACTCCAGAAGAGCAATTCAGTGAGGCTATAAAGCAGGATGGGTGAGAAAAACACAGCAGGAAGAAAGTTTGGAAAAATGGGTCGGTTAATGGGGGCGGGGGATGCTAAGGAAGGTGGACCTTATCCTGTAGGCAGGATAAATAGGAAGCCATTGGAGGTTTTTGAAGAAGAGGGTAGTTTTAACAGAGGGATATTTTACAAAGACAACTGGTTGCATCATGCAAGATGACTGAGACATAGACTGGACACAGGGAGACAGGTGAGAAGATCATTGCCACTCTCCAGGCAAAGGGGAGTGAACTAGGACAGGGAGAAGAGAGGACAGACTCAAGCATCTTTCCAGGTAGAACAGCCAACATTCCTATCTTTCAAGGCCAGCTGCTACAGTGACAACTGCTTTATCTGAAAGCAAATTACCAAGTGTGAGGAGATTTGGAACAGCAAGACACTGAGCTCTAGGATTTGTGAATGTGGATTTGTTGCTGTGTACACGAGGTGGAGATCCAGAAATGCTTCCTGGAAGCAAAGCATGAAAAAGACTGTTAAAACACGGACAATTGAAAAGAGCAAGGTTATTTTTTTTTAAGGAAATTTCTCACACAGAACACTATACTTTCTGTATAATAAAAGTGAAGGAATACCAGAAAGAAAAGGACCCAAAGAGATGAGATGAGAGATAAAAGAGGTGTAGTTAAATTGAATTAGGGATGGTAGCTAATCAGTGTTGATTTCCCTTCTCAATTTTTGCTAGAATTTCCAAAATCAGTTTTTCAATCAAGGTGATTGCAAATTGGGACTCATAGTTGCCACATCAAAACCTTTGCAACGTATCTTTATGTCATTAAACACATGAGAAACAAAACAAGAAGCAAATCGACTCAGGCAGGGAAGTTTCTAAATATAAAATTCCACTGGAAAGTAATCATGCTCTTGATGATTGTTGAACACGTGTTTGATTGTGATGTTCTTCTAGATCAATGGTTCTTAAATGCTGGGATGTCATGGAACAGTAAATATTTCTAAATGAGTAGATTTTTAAGAAAGAACATTTAAAAATGACTTTCACCATCAATTCACTTTAAAAAAAAAAAGATGTTTTAACACCAAAAATCAGAAATTTGAGAATTCTATAATTTCAGAGTGAAAATTCTTAAACTGACTCAATTTAGAGTTATGTAAAATTTTACTACTTTTTTTTTTTTTTATTTCTTCACGTATCACAGAGTACTTAGCCAGGATTCAAAAAACTTTATATCGCTACTTAAGGCAAATGTTCATTAATCTCACTATAGCCCAGTTTCTTCACTGGTCTAAATGAATGAAATTGATTGTTTTTCTATTACATAGGAATGGATATAGATGTGTCCTTTTAGAGAGAAAATGAGTTTGTATAATATGCCAAACTAGTCAAGTGTGTTTGTGATGGGTGTGGACAACCAAGAATGAAAAAAAATGCTACCCAAAGAATCCTAATAATTAATAGTGGTAATTCAGGTGATAAATAGAAAGAATAGAATTAGCTTGAATGTAAAAATGATAATTATTTATAAACATGTAGATAGAGTTTTCTAAAGATAAGGTAGGAAAGAGAAGGAAACTCCTATTTATCATGCATCTACTATGTGAGAACCATTTCTAGAGTCAGTCCTCAACAAAACTCTAGGAGGGAGGTTTGACTATTCCCATTTTAGAGATGAGGCAATTGAGTTATGAATGGACAGAGCAGAGATTCAAACCCAAAGGTCCCACAGTCAGTTAAGAGAGAGTACTGTGCCTTTGCCTTTTCTATACCACACTGCCTCTAGAGTTTTTAAAAAACTCCCCTAAAGTGTGGTCGCACAGTGGTTAAGAGCTCAGCTGCTAACCAAAAGGTTGGCAGTTTGAATCCACCAGCAGCTCCTTGGAAACCCTATCGGGCAGTTCTACTGAAACCCTATCGGGCAGTTCTACTCTGTCCTGTAGGGTCGCTAGGAGTTGGAATTGCCTCAACAGCAACGGTTTTTGTTTGTTTGTTTGAAGTAGATTAAATAGCACATATCCACTTACAAGAAGATTTACATTTATGTGTGAATTTGTTCTCAGACTTTTTTTTTTTTTACAAATGGTACACAGATGTACTCTACCTAAGAATTACCACAAGTCTCTATTTTCAAAGAACATGAACTTATTATTCCTTAAAACCTTGCTACTCAAACTGTGATCACCATCTCCTAGAAGCTTGTTAGAAGTGCAGAATATTAAGCCCCTACACAAGGACTATTCTAAAATTCTTAGCCAAGGAAACTAGAAAGAGAATAATAAAATTGAACGTTTTAAAAGATAAGAAAAATTAGTGGAAAACATTGTAATGCATTTTTCTCATCATGGTTTACTCTGCACGCTACCCTCATACCCTTCACCCTCCCCTCGTATCTTCCCACCCCAACAGACTCCTTAGCTACAAAATGGAGAAAAATAGTGAATAGTGTCTCAAAACCTGCAGCTATCTTCCAAAGAGAGTTCCTTCTACTTTTTCCTGCCTTTACCTCTGTGTTTTTCTTCCAGCATACCACAAGCCTAGCTGTGGTCTTTCATCTCCTCCTCTCCTCCACTGGTGAGAAGTGTCCTACTTTCTCGGTCCATTGCATTTCAGACTCATGAGCCAGTTAAGAAAACTCATTTCCTGTTTGAAGAGTTGAGGCAATAATGGCTGTTTCCTGGTTTTGAGTTCTATACATTTATTTATCTCCAGGGAAGTATGTACAATTGACCCACAATTCATATTCAATTATCTTTTTCTGAGCTTTGTCCCAGATACTGTCAGAAGAATTCTTATGACCCTGTGGTCAGCCCAACACTCATTATACCCATTTTTATACATGAGGAACCAGAGAGTCAGAGAAGTTAAATAACTTATCCTAAATCAGTAGAACCAGGACAGAAACCAAGATCTTTACAAGGGTAGTTTTCATTCCTTTGCATTGTATTTTGTACTTGTGTATATGTACATTTGTCCAGTAATTCATTGTGTGGTTTATGAAAGAAGTTAAACATGATTACTCCCTCTAATATGCCCTTTACCACAGAACATACAGAGACAACAAACATTTAAACGTAAAACACTTAAAAAGACCACAATACTGCCTTGAGTCTGGTCGTCACTCAAACAACAGTGTTAATCTCTTCTATTTCATAACTTCTGCTTCATTTTTGTTCTTCTTTTCTTAGTTCTGTTTGTTATTGGATAAAGCAGTTTAGGATTTGCCATTTCCTGCCACAACAATAAGTTTTCTGTATGGAGTGGACTGGTGGGCTAACACTTCTGCTTGTAAATCCTACTTCTGTTGAATATACAATAATCTTGTCCTCTGGATTTTTTTCACCCTCCCCCCAAAATGGTTGTCTTAGGCTGGGTTCTCTAAAGAAGCAAAACCAGTAAAGCATATAAATATATATATAGAGAGAGATTTATATCAAGCAAACAGCTCACCTGATTGTAGAGGCTATAATGTTCCAAGTCTGTGGATCAGAGTAGAGGGCTCTCCCAAGTCACACAGCTGCAGAAGCTTGCAAGCCCAGGACTGGCAGCTCGGTGAGCAGATCTCCCACTCACAGGCTGTGAAGGTTGACAAATTTCAAGATCTTCAGGCAAGACTGCAAGTTTTCTCCTGATTCATGTAGCTGCAGGGGCTGGTGAGCCCAAGGTCGGCAGGTCAGAAAGCAGGGCTCCCGCTCACAGGCTGTGAAGGTTGATGAATTCCAAGACCAGCAGGCAAGACTACAAGGTTTCTGCTGATTCATGTAGCTGTAGGGGCTGGTGAACCCAAGATCAGCAGGTCAGAGAGCAGGGCTCCGCTCACAGGCTGTGAAGATTGACAAATCCCGAGTTCGGGAGATAAGCTGACAGCTCAAGTCCCAAGAACCAGAGATGAGATGACAGTAGGCAGCCACAGGATCCAGAGTGAGCAAAAAGCCAGAATGTCTACTTATATTTGGAAGCAGGCCACACCCCCAAGGAAACTCCCTTTCATCTGATTGGCTACTCATAGTATATTCAATCGTGGCAGTGATCACATTAAAACACTGAGAATCATGGCCCAGCCAGGGTGACCCATAGTCTTAACCATCACAATGGTTAACACTGGTTTCAGTTTGGTTAGCCAAATGGAATGGTGAATGACAACTTTTTGTGAAAAAAGTTAAATTTGATTTTGTACATTTGTTAACTTTCCAGATGAAATACTTACCCCCAGGACCAGATTCCTATAGCCAGGCAGACAATTCCTCAGTACAATTGAAGGTGAAAGTTGGGGTTTTTAGAGAAAGAGCAAAGTAGCTACATCCTCCCCTCCACCTCCAGCCCTAATACATGGATTGTACTGATTGTCATGACTGGAGCAAAGCAATATTCAGAGAGGTCATCTCTTTAAATAAAACAGGGGTTGTGTGATGGCAAACATGGGACTGGGAGAAAAGTGTCAGCTGCTACATTCAGTGAGAAGAATTGAAAAGGCATATCATCTCACACAGGGAATCCACAAAACCACTCTATTTTAAATAACTACAGTAACACTGCAGGAATATGGTCATGGTGAATCAGAGCCCTCACAGCGCTGTGTTTAAAATCATGCTCTCTTTGCCTGGCTTCTTGTATTGAAAAATCCTGTTTCCTTTGCTGGGCTTCCCCCTCCCCACAGCTTTGTATCTGAATCCTGCTTTTGCTTGGAGGTCATATGTAAACCCCATTGCACCTGCGTAGTATGATTAAGAATATTCGCAGCAAAGATCAGAAAAACTAAGTCAAACAGAGTCACATGTCAATCCTGAAACCCTAAGCATCAAATGAAAATATAAAGAACTCAGCCAAGCACTGAATGGAATAAGAAACTGACTGAGAACAGAGACCAAGGAGAGATACACGCAGAAGTCCCCTATCAGCTACCGCAGCACGGATCTGCCATATTGGACTCCTATTGGAGATCAGCGAACCTGGGGTATGAGAAAGGAGCTCCCAGAAGGAGACAGATCAGCCGCACAGGCACAGCCTACTGGGATCTGCCCTGCACTGATTCCCAGTCTGCACTGTCAGCCCTGGTATGTGCCAAAAACAACCCAACCCAGCAACTCCCCTTCACCTGGACCTGCCCTGCTGTACCATACCTAAGTGACTGACCCTGCCCATTGGAGAAGGAGGTGAAAAGTATCATGCCCACAGACGAGCAAACAACAAAGAACACACAGCCTGCCTGCTCAGACACAACCAAATGAAACAAAAAAGCAGGATGAAACAAACAAACCTACAATCAATAAACAAGGAAAATAACCACTGAATACACTGAAGACAGCAGATAATATCAAAACATTTACAAAAACAGGACAGGATGGTTCCAGCAGGCAACCAAAATAAAACACCAGATGACTTTCCAGTAGAAGAAAAAGCACTAGACCTAACTGATAGGGAATTCAAATCTCTAATATTCAGAATTATCCAAGAGTTGCAGCAAAAAGCAGACAAAAATGAGGAAAAAATAGACAAATTCATGGAAAAGGCAGACAAATTCATGGAAAATACAGACAAAGAAATGGAAGAATTCAAGAAAATAATACAGGAACTAAATGCTAAAATAAATTCACAACTAGAAATCATACAAAAACAACAACTAAAAATCCAAAAGATAAACAACAAGATTTCAGAAATGGACAGTGTCACAGAAGGGCTGAGGAGCAGGTTTGAAACGCTGGAAGATAGAATCAGTGAAATTTAAGAAAAGCACTTGGATACAACTCTGTTTGAGGAAAAATCAGAAAAAAGAACGAAGAAAAATGAAGAGACCCTGAGAATTATGTGGGATACAATGAAAAGCAAAAATCTGCAAGTGATCAGAGTTCCAGAACAAGAGAAAACAGAAAACACAGAGAAGATCATTGAAGAATTGCTGACAGAAAACTTCCCCAATATCTTGAATGAAAAGCTGACCATCCTAGAAGCTCAACAAAATCCATATAGGATAGACCCCAAAAGAAAATCACCAACGCGTATCATAATCACACTCGCCAAAACCAAAGACATACAAAGAATCCTGAGAGCAGCTCGAGAAAAACAAAAAGTCACATACTGAGGAGAAACAGTAAGACTAAGCTTGGCTTATTCAGCAGAAACCATGCAGGCAAGAAGGCAATGGAATGACATATATAAAGCCTTGAAGGAAAAAAATTGCTAGCCAAGAATAATATATCATGCAAAACTCTCATTCAAATATGATGGTGAAATTAGGTCATTTCCAGATAAACAGAAATTAAGGAACTGTGTAAAAACCAAACCAAACTTACAAGATTTATTAAAGGGAGTCCCTCGATCTGAGAACAAACATCAGACCACAGGCTGAATCTAGGGCACAGGATCGTACTAGCCAGATACCAACCTAGGAAATGAACTCTTAAGGACTATGCAAAACCAAAAGAATTACAAAAGGAAACCAGAGAAGTTAATCTGTAAATGACAACAGCATCAAAACAATAAAAGAGGGAATAAACAGTGTAGGTACAGAACCTTCTAATGGAGAGGAAGGCAAGGCGATACCAAGCAATAACAGACTGGTTCTAATCTAGGAAGATAAGGGTAAATTCCAAGGTAACCACAAAGAAAGTTAACAAACCTACTCATCAAAATAAAGAAGAAAAACATAAAGTCTCAGTAAAAACAAAACCTACAAAAACAAAAGAAATGAAAAAAAATCCACAAACAAAAGGAACTCAGCACAGGAGAGTAAGAGGAACAAAGAAACGTCAGCACCACAAAAAACAGCCCTACAAAATGCAATCCTACTCCTGGGAATATATCCTAGAGAAATAAGAGCTGTCACACGAATAGACATATGCACACCAATATTCACTGCAGCACTGTTCACAATAGTAAAAAAGATGGAAACAACCTAGATGCCCACCAACAGATGAATGGATAAACAAACTATGGTACATACACACAATGGAGTATTATGCAACGTTAAAGAACAATGACGGACCTGTGAAGCATCTCGTAACATGGATGACACTGGAGGACATTATGCTGAGTGAAATAAGTCAATCACAAAAGGACAAATATTGTATGAGACCTCTACTGTAAAAACTCATGAAAAAGTTTACACACAAAAACAAACCATCTTTGTTGGTTACGAGGGATAGGAGGGGTGGGGGGGAAGTAAATAGACAATAGATAAGCGGTAACTTTGGTGAAGAGTAAGACAGTACACAATACTAGGGAAACCAGCACAACTTGTACAAGGAAAGATCATGGAAGCGCCATAGACACATTCAAACTCCCTGAAGGACTGAATTGCTGGACAGAGGGCTGTGGGGACCATGGTCTCGGGGAACATCTAACTCAATTGGCATAACAGAGTTTATAAAGAAAGTGTTCTACATTCTACCTTGGTGAGTAGCATCTGGGGTCTTAAAAGCGTGTGAGCAGCCATCTAAGATACTCCACTGGTCTCACCCCTTCCTGAGCAAGGGAGAATGAAGAGAACAAGATACAAGGAAAAGATTAGTCCAAAGGACTAATGGACCACAGCTACCAAGGCCTCCACCAGACTGAGTCCAGTACAGCTAGATGGTGCCTGGCTACCACCACTGACTGCTCTGACCAGGATCAGAATAGAGGGCCCTGGACAGAGCTGGAAAAGGATGTAGAACAAAATTCTAACTCACAAAAAAAAAAGACCAGATTTACTGGCCTGAAAGAGACTGGAGAAACCCTGAGAGTATGGCCCCCAGACACCCTTTTAGCTCAGTGGTGAAGTCACTTCCGAGGTTCATCATTCAGCCGGGGATCGGACAGCCTCGTAAAACAAAATGGGACTAATGAGGCACAGCAGTCCAGGGACAAGGACTAGAAGGCAGGAGGGGACAGGAAAGCTGGTGATAGGGAACCCAAGGTTGAGAAGGGACAGTGTGGACATGTCTTGGGGTTGTTAACCATTGTCATAGGGCAATATGTGTACTAACTGTTTAATGAGAAATATTTGCTCTGCAAACCTTCATCTAAGGCAAACAAATAAAGAAGAAAAGAAAAGAATTATCTATGTGAGATCAAATTGACAACAGCAACTCAAAAAGTTTGATGGGAAGTCTAGGGGGCAGTGAGTTGAAGATAATGGTGATGGAATAATTTGGAAAAGGATAGTGGGAATAGCAGCACAACTGGAAGAATGTAATGGATGTCACTGAATTGTACATGTAGAAACTTTTGAAATGGTGTAACTTTGGCTATGAATATTTTCACCAAAAAAAGGGTCCTCCAAGGTCCAGAAGGGAGAGTGTTGATATGTTGTGGGGTTGTTAACCGATGTCATAAAACCAGATGTGTACTGACTGTTTAATGAGAAACTGTTTGTTCTGTAAACCTTCATCTAAAGTACAATAAAAAAAATTCAAAAAACAAAATAAGAATGTTGCTGACTTGTATGAACTCGCTACTTGTAAACCCCTTAAAAGTAACTTCTCTGCTCACCCTTGGGGAGCAGTCTTGGCAGCAGTAGCTCCGACTGACTCCTTTCCTTGTACAATGAAATACAGGTGCCTTTCCTGTTCTCCCACCTTGATCTCTTGTTTATTGGCCAATATGAGTCATGCCAAGCAAGAACCTGGGGTTTCCACCCAGTAACATTTCTGGTGAGCCAGCCGGGAGCCATCTGCTAGGTTCCTGAGGTGGATTGGAAAACAGACCAGCCCCAATATCTAGTGCCATCAGGAGATTTCTCCTGGAGACCTTGGAGCAGCTTTGAAAGCCGACCCCCCTGGAACTCAAATGATGGCTCTGTATGAGACATGGAACGTGCTTGGGTTGTTTGGTAAGTACCTAGGTAAGGCCTTAGAAGCGTCCTAAGAATCAGAGAAATTGACTGTTGAGGGCATTAGGAATCTGAGGTTATTTGGCAAATAACTGGGTAATTCCTAGAAAAGGCCTTAGAAGAGTCCCAAGAAGCAGGAGGAATTGACCGCTGAGGGCATACCTGTTAAGTTGGTGCACCAGATTAGGTTGTGTGAGTGTGTTAACTGTGTGCATCCAGAGAATAGGGAACACTCAAGGGATCCTGGAATGTGGCCCGCTAAGATACATCCTTAAGAACTGGGAACAGAGACTCGGACAGACATGGCCCTGGCAGCATGCTTGTCCCTTTCTACTTTGCCTCTTTAAATATATGTTGAATAAAACCTTTTTTTTTTTTTTTTTTGCTTTACTAAACTTTGTGGTATTTTCACCCAGCAAGAGTTAATGGTGTAGCTGTTGCAGGGATTCTAAAACCACGAATCCAGTCAACCTCAAGGAGACCTGGACTGTGGAGCAGAAGCCAGCAAAAAGAGAGGTCCTATCTTTTGGACCCACGCGTTTGCATTCCACCTCCCTTTGACATCAACGGGGTGAGTGTTCTCGGAAAACAAGCCTTCGGTTATTCTTTTTGTTCTTTTTCTCATGTTTTCTTAAGTTTTGTTTGGCATATTTGTTTGAAAAACCTGTTGTTTGATTAAGGAGAATCTTTCTTAGATTTTTGCTTAACTGTTACTAATACCTAGTAACTCTTGGTGAACAGCAGTTTAGGTCCAGATTCAGATATTTGAAACATTAAAGAGGTAATTCTATTTTCAAAGAGCTCTGAGGCACTGTAAGCCACAAAAATTTGGGCACAGGTCAACCAGTAAAAGCCATTAGAGTGGTGGCCAGCGCTCATCATAAGAGTTAAAGACTCCGGTGATAGGATAAGGTGGTCACAAGATAGGCTAGAGCACTAGGCTGCCTGCCACCCACAAGCAAACTCTTGCATGTTGAAGGTAGACACTGGTCTAAGAGAAATACTGTCCAAACCCCGCAGCATTCCTCATTAGGTTTCTTTTTGTGGCTCAGAGAAAACCTGGAAGATAGTGCTCTGTTTTGCCAAATTCTCAGGGAGAGGTGGTAGCTCCTGACCTGTGTTATGAAATCTGCAGGAAGAAGTGGCAGTTCCTGACCTGTTTTATCAAATTCTCAGGGAGAAGTGGTAGCTCCGTACCTGTTTTATGATACAGTTTCTCAAACAGTGTTAAAATTAAAATCATCAGTAGCTACTTTAAAGTACTTTCCAATTGGAAGAACTAGTATATTTAAGGTCTAAAATAAGAGACTAGGTCTCTAGCCATCAGAATGAATTAAGTTCAAAAAGAAGCAAACCAAAAGCTTGAATATTAGAGCTTAACATCTTTGATAAATTAGCCTGAATTTTCCCCCTGCTACCGAGACACTGGTTTGGGGTTCATATTTATATGCACTTTAAGAAACTAGAATCCCCATATCTTTGTTTTGTGTGGTATTGTTCAGTGAGTTTATGTGGTCTTTCTGTCTCGTTTTGTTCTGAGAGCTTGCTTCTGGTCGAGAACATTGTGTTTAAGTTTCTGTTTTGTATCATATTGGAGGCTATCACTGAGAAATGCTGTTTTTTGTAAGGCTATCTTAGAACCTCAGTTCTTTCCTCATTCAAGAAAAACTATCTTGCGTCTGTCTTATGATTTAAATTTATTTTTTTATTTTTTATTTTTATTGTACTTTAGGTGAAGGTTTACAGATCAAATAGTTTCTCATTAAACCATCAGTACACATCTGGTTTTATGACATTGGTTAACAACCCCACGACATGTCAACTGTCTCCCTTCTGCACCTTTTTTTTTTTGGTGAAAATATACATAGCCAAAGATACACCATTTCAAAAATTTCTACTTGCACAATTCAGTGACATCAATTACATTCTTCCAGTTGTGCTGCTATTCTCACTTTAGATGGTTTACAGAACAAAATACTTTCTCATTAAACAGTTAGTACACATGTTGCCCTATGACAATGGTTAACAACCCCACTACATGTCAACACTGTCCTTACTCAACCTCGGGTTCCCTATCACCAGCTTTCCTGTCCTCTCCTGCCTTCTAGTCCTTGTTCCTGGACTGCTGTGCCTCATTAGTCCCGTTTTGTTTTATAAGGCTGTCCAATCCCCGGCTGAATGATGAACCTCGGAAGTGACTTCACCACTGAGCTAAAAGGGTGTCTGGGGGCCATACTCTCAGGGTTTCTCCAGTCTCTTTCAGGCCAGTAAATCTGGTCTTTTTTTTTTTGTGAGTTAGAATTTTGTTCTACATCCTTTTCCAGCTCTGTCCAGGGCCCTCTATTCTGATCCTGATCAGAGCAGTCGGTGGTGGTAGCCAGGCACCATCTAGCTGTACTGGACTCAGTCTGGTGGAGGCCTTGGTAGCTGTGGTCCTTTAGTCCTTTGGACTAATCTTTTCCTTGTATCTTGTTCTCTTCATTCTCCCTTGCTCAGGAAGGGGTGAGACCAGTGGAGTATCTTAGATGGCTGCTCACACGCTTTTAAGACCCCAGATGCTACTCACCAAGGTAGAATGTAGAACACTTTCTTTATAAACTCTGTTATGCCAATTGAGTTAGATGTTCCCCGAGACCATGGTCCCCACAGCCCTCTGTCCAGCAATTCAGTCCTTCAGGGAGTTTGAATGTGTCTATGGCGCTTCCATGATCTTTCCTTGTACAAGTTGTGCTGGTTTCCCTAGTATTGTGTACTGTCTTACTCTTCACCAAAGTTACCGCTTATCTATTGTCTATTTACTTCCCCCCCACCCCTCCTATCCCTCGTAACCAACAAAGATGGTTTGTTTTTGTGTGTAAACTTTTTCATGAGTTTTTACAGTAGAGGTCTCATACAATATTTGTCCTTTTGTGATTGACTTATTTCACTCAGCATAATGTCCTCCAGTGTCATCCATGTTATGAGATGCTTCACAGGTCCGTCATTGTTCTTTAACATTGCATAATACTCCATTGTGTGTATGTACCATAGTTTGTTTATCCATTCATCTGTTGATGGGCACCTAGGTTGTTTCCATCTTCTTGCAATTGTGAACAATGCTGCCATGAACACGGGTGTGATGACTCTTATTTCTCTAGGATATATCCTAGGAGTGGGATTTCTGGATTGTATGGTATTTCTATTTCTAGCTTTCTAAGGAAGCACCATATCATTTTCCAAAATGGTTTTATCATTTTCCATTCCCACCAGCACTGCATAAGAGTTCTGATCTCCCCGCAGCCTCTCCAACATTTGTTATTTCCAGTGTTTTTGATTCGTGCCAGTAATGCCGGGGTGAGATGGTATCTCATTATGGTTTTAATTTGCATTTCTCTAATGGCTAGTGATCGCGAGCATTTCCTCATGTGTCTGTTGGGCACTTGAATGTCTTCTTTAGTGAGTGTTTGTTCATTTCCTTTGCCGATTTTTTAATAGGATTATTTGTCTTTTTGTTGTAGAGGTGTTGGATTTTCATGTAGATTATGGAGATTAGACCTTTGTCTGACTTGTACTGTCCAAAAATTTTTTCCCAGTCAGTAAATTCTCTTTTTACTCTTTTGGTGAAGTCTTTTGAAGAGCATAGGTGTTTGATTTTTAGAAGATCCCAGTTATCTAGCTTATCTTCTGGGGTTTGTGTGTTGATGGTTATGGTTTGTACCCTGTTAATGCCGTGTATTAGGGCCTGTAGCGTTGGTCCTATTTTTTCTTCTATGAACTTTATAGTTTTAGGCTTTATATTTAGGTCTTTGATCCATTGATTTAAATTTTTAGTAGCTACATTGAAAAACTTTATGTTAAGTCAATCTTAAAAGCAAAACCTTTCTAAGTAACTTAAGCTAGATATTATATGAAATGTGTTTTGTTTAAGGAAAAAGAGTAATTTTGTCTTAAAGTAAAACTAGTAGTTCCAGAGTGGGTAAAAGGAGGCACAGGACAAGCCGAAGGGGTTGGGGAGAAGCTAGCCAAGAACTGATGGATTCATTTACAATATTGCTAAAGAGCTTTGGTATTTACTGGGTAGATAGCCTTTCAAAATGCCTAGATCAATTTAAACATATGTAAATCTTGTCTTCTACCATGAGTCAAAAAATAGGGAGGGCGGGGCAACATCAGGCCTCTCAGGCTCCAAGTCTCCAAGGTCATATATCTCCAGGAAGCTTACTATAGTTATCAGAAATTGGGTGGATAGCAATCGTAAAAGAAATGTAAACAAGTTCTCTCTATTGTAGGGGAACTTTAAGAAGCCAAAAAATAGAAATCACAATGAGACACACCTGAAATGGCCCGGGAAAATGTTTCCAACCCTAGCCAGAGATTTCAGGTTATATCCATATCAACGAATTGGTCAGTTGAGCAGAGACTTTGTGATTTCCAAAGCTAGTTGATAAAACATTTAAGGGCCAAAATTAGATTGGGAAAAATATGGAAATAGTAAAAGTTAAATGAAAATTAGAATATTTAAACAGACTTTACTTCAACTACAGTTATGTTTGATAGTATACAGGCTTAAAATAATTTCCAAGACCTTTTAGGTAACTTACAGATATTGAGTTAATAGATATTCATCATAATTTAAGCTTACATACTTTTGTTTTTTATACCACAAGAGAAAGGATATAATAGATACATATATTTAAGTCTGCTAATGAGTGTGTTCATTTTTGCCATTTTAAAAGAATGTACTGTAAGAGATAGGCAACAAAGACAACATTTAAGAGGGTTATTAAAAAAATATTCAATATGGTCAAAAATTTTATCTGTGCGACTGAAGTTTAATGGTTTAATTTATGAGATTTTTGAGAGTTTAATGTTAAATAGCATATAAAACAAAGAATTAGGTTTCTCCCTGTTAAAATAACAAAATTTTCTTTGATTTCTGAGTTGAAGGGTTAATTTATTCTTTGTGTAATCTTCCTAGAAGGGAAAGGTTCAATCTCTTATTAGAATAAGATTCCTGAGTTGAAAACCAAGGCACAGGGCTTAAAAAAGAAAAAAAAAAAAAAGCTAAGGTTTTTACTTTAAGATCTTTGGTTAAATAACTTAAGTATTGTTTCACAGTGACCTATAATAAACTCCTGACAACTCTGAAACTTCATGGAAAGCCACAAAAAAAATTTCATAAAGGAAAAGTGCTAAAAAGTTTTATTTAATAAATTACATGTAATGTACAGTCAAAATCCAGAGAAACGCCTGATTCTCTTTGGGTCAAAATTTATGTTAGTATTTTCTCTTATGTTTTTGCCTAATATCAGACAGCAAATGCATAACATTATGCCATAATTTTATTATTATTTCTTTATTGCTAACTTGGCTGCCATTTTATTTTTTTTGAATTTAGCATCAAAGGCAATGATTTGACTGGGGCATTCACTTCATTTACCTATGAGGTCTTTTTATTACTATTCAGGTATTTAGAGACTTGATAATCTTCGTATATTCTTGTTATATCCTGACTGTATGGTATTTTGTCTCAAAATTATTATATAATGTATTATATCTGAAGCTCTTTAAAAATAAGGTTAATCATTTTATTTAAAAATATTTTTGTCTAAGCACTAGAAGGCAGGAGAGGACAGGAAAGCTGGTAATAGGGAACCCAAAGTCGAGAAGGGAGTGTTGACATGTCACGGGGTTGTTAACCATTGTCATAAAACAATATGTGTACTAACTGTTTAATGAGAAACTATTCGTCCTGTAAACCTTAACCTAAAGTACAATAAATAAAACCTATTTCTGTCTAAATTTTTTTCAATTGACTTTATTTGGTTCTGAATTTTTTTATAATTAAGAGTATTATGTTTATAAATTAATCATGGCCATTGTAAGATTTGTCATCTGCAGGTAAGTTTTTACTTTGCTGATTTACTAAAAACCTTTGACCAAAATATCTCAACAAAAAGATGGACTATATTAGACTTATGAAAAGAACTGTGACTATACTGAATCAAGATTTCCAAAACTCTTATGTAGAAGCTGATGGGTTGACAGACTGTGGTTGATCCAGAATCACTTGGAACAGAAATTAACTACATAAGACTGAGTAAAGAATACTATGGGTTTTTTGTGGGAACATAGCTGATGTTTTAAGGTCCTACTTTCTGGATATAAGAAAACATTTTCCTTTCTCCTGAACTTTTTAACTAATGGGTTTAGATATTGTAACTCAAATTAGAAGTTCTTCTCTCATAAAAAGTTTTGTGACACTTCTGCTTCTGAGCGAGTGACCCATGACTATTAATAGATCAACCAAGGAAGGGCAGCTTGCCCTTGAGAAGAACACTTAGTATGTATTAAACAGATTAACAGAAGACCTCCAACAGGAGAGGTCCATCCTGTATTTTTGAGTTAATCATGTATTCTCTAATGAAAATCTGGTTGTCACATGTGAATTTTTCTATACCTTCTGTTGCCTCTAGACAGACTGTGTGCTCCTTATGAATATAGTCGAATTGGAGAAATCTTTAAGCAAATTTGTCAATTACTGTGGGACAAACAGCAAATGAAGTCGCTAGAGGGATAAATACAACAATCATCTCTGACCTCATTAGCCAAGGTGACATGAGATAACAAAATAGCCTTAGATTTTTCAATTAGCCCAAGAAAGTGTAGTCTGTGCTGTAGCAAATACCCCTTGTTGCATTTGGATAAATACCACAGGAGACGTACAACAGGATATCCATAGAATTAGACAGCAATCTACTTGGTTACACACTGTAACACCCTTACAAACACCAGATTTATTTGGTTGGTTACCATCAGGAATAAGTACATGGGCTAGATCACTACTGCAAGGTAGTAAAGTAACATTCTTAGTCTGGATCCTGATAGTATTAGGCATAATAAAATTTATCTTCTATTGTCTTATACATCTAAAAGGGCAAAAGAAGGCCTTGGGCTAAAATGTTGATGTACATTGAGTCTGCTCACTTCGGCAATGCAATTGATGAGAACATCGTTCTTACTGAAGATCCTGGTGAAGAACCAGATGGTATCCAGTGGAAAACTGGCACCATGAGTTTAAAGACCCTGCCACGACCGCCATCTAAGGGCTCGACTAGGTCAGGTATTAATATCTCCAATCTCTGATCAAAAGAAAAGAATGATTTAGAAGATAATATTGGAGCCATTATTCCCTGTCCTTGAGCATAAAGAATGTGACTTAGCTGGAGCTCGACTCACAAAGACTCATAAAAACACATCAACTGGGCCCTGAGGTATAAAGACACTAGCTAAGAAAATCTTTTTTAAAAAAAAAGAGAGAATCTTTTAGGAAACTAGTCACATAAACAGGACATAAAAGCCACTCTTTTTCTTTTAATATTTAGTAAATAGTCACTTATAAACCAACAAGGGGTCAGTAGCCACAATGAAAGGCCTAGGTCCAATATTTGCTCCTCCCCAAAAATATGCCAAACAATTCCAAGCAGGGCTGTAGTTCAAAATGGACACTGGTCTTGAATGACCAATGTCCAAAAAGAAACAGAAGGAGTGAGACAGAGCCCCCACAGTGCTGTATTGAAAATCATACTCTCTTTGCCTGGCTTCTTATATTGAAAAATACTGTTTCCTTTGCTGGGCTTCCTTCCGCCTCAGCTTTGCATATGAATCCTCCTTTTGTTTGGAGGTATTATATAAACCCCATTGCCCCTGCATAGTATGATTAAGAATGTTGCTGACATAAATTCTGTGAACTCCCTACTTGTAAAACCCTTTAAAAGTAACTTGTCTGCTTGCCCTTGGGGAGCAGTCTTGGCAGCAGTAGCTCTGACTGACTCCTTTTCCTTGTACAACAAAATAAAAGTGACTTTCCTGTTCTCCCACCTCGGCCTCTCGTTCACTGGCTGACACAAGTCATGCTAAGCAGAGCCTGGGTCTTCCACCCAGTAACAACAGTCCCTGCCTTTGCACAACTGAGCAAGCCTGCTTATTGTCCTGCCTCCAGCCACATGTGCAGTGCAGAACCCTGTGGTCAGCCTAGCAGTCAGAGAAAAAGCATGATAATAAAACCCACACCACCTACTGATACTAATTAATTAGTCTTTCATCTTTAAGATGAACGACACTTGAGCATAATAATAACTAAGAAAACCAAACCCATCACCATCAAGTCGATTCCCACTCCTAGCGACTCTATAGGACAGAGTAGAACTGCCCCATAGGGTTTCCAAGGAGCAGCTGGTGGATTCAAACTGCCAACCTTTTGGTTAGCAGCCAGGCTCTAAACCACTGCACCACCAGGGCTCCAAGCATAATAATTGCAGTTAAAATGTACCGAACAGTAGTATTTCACATTTTAATGCATCTAATTCTCAAATCTGTGATGTGAATACTATTAGGTATTCTCATCTTCTCCAAGTCAACATCTATTAAATGACAGAGCCAAGAGTCAAACTCAGATACTGGGCTCAAAAGCCTGTACTATTAACTGCCACACTATACTCTCACCAGATGCTTAAGGAAAAGCAATACCATGGAATAAAAGCACACAATAAGAAGCAGAGCAACTGATGCCTGAGAAAATAGAGCTAATCTAAGAAAGAGAAGAAAAAAAATAACTTTAAAAAATTATATTTACAACTTCTATTTCTGGAAAAAAGAAATCTAGCTATAAAGACCAAAAATGAAGGATGAAATACAAACAAGATTAAGTTTTAAAAGTATAGCTGAGCTTACAAAAAATTAAGGAAAACTTCGGGAGATTCCAAACTAAAAAGAAGCAACAATATGGACTGGAAAGATTGAAGAAACCCAAAGGCTGTCCTGACAGTGATATTAAAAACTTAGAGACCTGGGTTTTAAAAGCCTTTCAGGAGACAGGAGAAGAACTTTGGGACTATGCAAGGCAGAAGATGAAACTAAGACCCCCAAAAAACCCAGGGTAAGCTTTAAATAAATCCAACTACTGGCAAAGAATGATGATGAAGTTATTTGCCTCACCCTTAGATCTGGATGGAAAAAAAAGCAACAGAAAAGGTCTCCACTATGAATTTGTTACTACAACACTGTCCTTACATGGGTTTGGGGGTTGAATTTATATTCTTTGTGTGATTTAGGAAATTAACACAAAGGCATTTAACTGTGTCGATCATAACAAATTATGGATAACATTGCAGAGAATGGGAATTCCAGAACACTTAATTGTGCTCTTGCGGAACTTATACGTAGACCAAGAGGCAGTCATTCAAACAGAACAAGGGGATACTGTGTGGTTTAAAATCAGGAAAGGTGTGTGTCAGGTTTGTATCCTTTCACGATACTTATTCAATCTGTATGCTGAGAAACGCATATGACACAACTTTGCTTGCTGAAAGTGAAGACAACTTGAAGCACTTATTGATGAAGATCAAAAACTATAGTCTTCAACTTCATCAGCCTGACACCAGAAGAAGTGGATGGTGCCCAGCTACTACCAGTGACTGCCCTGACGGGGAACACAGCAGAGAGTCCCTGATGGAGGCAGGGAAGGGTGGGATGCAGAAGTCAAATTCTAGTAAAAAGACCAGTCTTAATGGTCTGACTGAGACTGGAGGAACCCCAGAAGGCATGGCCCCTGGTTCTCTGTCAACCCAGAACTAAAACGATTCCTGAGGCCAACTCTTCAGACAAGATTGGACTGGACTGTGGGATATAAAATGATACTCGTGAAGAGTGTGCTTCTTAGCTCAAGTAGATACATGAGACTAAATGGGCAGCTTCTGTCCAGAGGTGAGATGAGAAGGCAGAGAGGGTTAGGAGCTGGTTGAATGGACATGGGAAATCAGGGGTGGAAAGGAAGAGTGTGCTGTCACAGTATAGGGAGAGTAATTAGGGTCATATAACAATAAATTTGTTGTCACATAAATGCATAAATTTTTGTATGAGAGATTAACTTGAATTGTAAACTTTCACTTAAACTACCTCAATTAAAAAAAAAAAAGACTATAGTCTTCAGTATGAATTACACCTCAACATAAAGAAAACAAAAATCCTCACAACTGGACCAATAAGCAACATTGCGATAAATGGAGAAAATATTGAAGTTGTCAAGGATTTCATTTTACTTAGATCCACAATCGATGCCCATGGAGGCAGCGGTCAAGAAATCAAATGACGTATTGCACTGGGCAAATCTGCTGCAAAAGACCTCTCTAAAGTGCTAAAAAGCAAAGACGTCATCTTGTGGACTAAGGTGAGTCTAACACAAGCTACGGTGTTTTCAATTGTTGTAGCTTGGATGACCACTTGCAAGCTTTTAAGACCCCAGTCACTATGCAACAAACTAGGAGATAAAACAGGGGCACTATACACATTATTAGGCCAATTAATTAGGATATCCCATGAAATTATGGCCCTAAACCTCCAAAGGATCCAAATCCCGTAAGGTATTTGGTTGTACCTTAGCAGCCTCAGCAGCTGCTTTTTTGTTATATCTGCCACACATCATTTGCCAATTCAAGTTTTCACAGGTGTGCAATTTATTGGCATCAATTATTTTAATCAGCTGGGCAACCCTTACCCTTAATCAATTCAAATTTTCCATCCTATAAACTGAAACTTAGTGCTCCGTAAGCAATAATCCCCATTTTCCCCTCTCTCCCATTCCTGGTAACCACTAATAAACTTTAGTCTCTATACCTTTGCCTATTCTTGTCTTTTTATGTAAGTGAGACCATACAATATTTGTCCTTTTGTGATTGACTTATTTCACCCAGCATAATGTCTTCAAGCTCCATCCATGCTGTAACATGTATGGGGACTTCATCTCTCTTTCTGGCTGAGTAGTATTCCATTGTATGTATGTACCACATTTTGTTTATCCATTCATCCCTTGATGGGCATTTAAGTTGTTTCCATCTTTTGACTATTGTGAATAATGCTGCAATGAACATTGGTATACAGGATATCAACTTTTTAATGGGACTAAATTATCTTTTATTATCATTAGAGTAAAGGTTGCTTGGGACCATCCTAAACAAATCTTAAAAGCAACCCTGAAAAAGATCAAACTAATAACAAATAACTTGAGTGCCAGTCAGAACAAAATGCAACACTGTTTAAAGGGATACAAAAATATCCAGCAATTAAAAAAAAAAAACAAAACATTAAATTCATAATGGCAAGTACCCAATCAAAACTTCTTAAGCATGCAGAGAAAGAGGAAAATACGACGCACAGTAAGTTGAAAAAAATCAATCGATATAAAAGGAAATTAGCAGAAAGAGACCTTAAAACAGCTGTTATAACTATGCAAAAGAATGTACAGGAAAAAAGGAATATGAAGAGAAAAGAAATGAAAAAAAAAATAAATAAAGATCCAAATGGCTCATTTAGAGATGACAAATACAATATCTGACATAAAAATGATACTGAATGGGATTAACAGTAGATCAGACCCTTCCAAAGGGGGGAGACCATTCAGTGAAAAACATAGCAATAGAAACTGTACAAAAGAAAGCAACAAAGAAAGGCAAACCAAACCCATTGCCATCAAGACAATTTCAATTAAAAAGACTGAAAAAGACATACAGAGAGTGAGTGACCTTTGGGATATTTGGAAAACAATGAACTTTGTCTCATAAATAAGCCTGTCTCATTAGAAGAAGCTAAAGGGACATAAAAGTCAGCTGTACGATATTTGACGCGACAACTGGAGAATTTTGAATATGGTCTACAAATGAAATGAGAGAACATTTTTCAGAAAGGAAAATGACGCTGTTTAACTTAAAAAGAAAGTTACAAAACAATATATAGACTATGATCTCATTTGAGTCAAAAAATATAAAGATGTGCAAGTCTTAAAAATAACTCTCAAATGACTTCTGAGAACTGATAATTGAGTTAAGGATTTTGAGATGAGGAGATTATTTTGGATTATCCAGGTAGGCCCTAAATGCAGTCACAAGTGTCCTTATAATAGAGGCAAGACTTCCTGGAAGAAGGCAGCTTGAGCACTTCCACGATTGCGTGCTCCACGGAATCACCAGGGAGAACCACCTAAAATTGGAAGACTCAACTGTAAAAACTCTGAAAAGTAGTCACTGAATCACTGAATCAAGAAAAAGTCCACTTTTAACGATAGGAAAGCTCTAATTCTCTACTGCCTGTGCCCTCTCTCTCAGCTTGGTGGTATGGCCATTTTAAAGAGGCAGTGGCTATGAGCCCTGCTCTTAGAGAGGGGCCTGATGACATGATTGTCTATGTGGGAAATCTGATGAAATCTACAAAAACACTGCTGGAACTAACAAGTACATCTAGCAAGTCTGAAGAAAACAAGGTAATATACAAAACTCAATTCTGATCTTATATAAAAGCAAGAAACAATTAGAAATTGAAGTTTAAAAATAAGTACCATTTATAATAGCATCAAAGAATATGAAATACAGTATTTAAGGATAAGTCTGACAAAAGATGTGTGAGAGTTCCGGCAAAATGGCGCTCTAGGCAGAAGCATCACGCCATCCCTCCACAGCAAAGATCCGAAAAACTAAGCCAAACAGAGAATACAACAATCCTGAAACCCTAAAACATCAAATGAAGAGATAAAGAACTCAGCCAAGCACCAAATGGAGTGAGAAAACTGACAGAGAATGGAGAGCAAGGAGAGATTCATGCAGAGGTCCCCTACTGGCTAATGCAGTGCGGATACACCATCTTGGACTCCTGTCGGAGACCAGCAAACAGGGGTATGAGAAAACAGCCTCACAGAGCATCCAGCGGGAGACAAAACAACCGGTAATTTGCGGTATGCGCTTTCCCACCGCCCAACCCTCTTTGCCCCGGCTCGGCCTCCTCTGCTTCCCACGGCCACGGTCTCTTGACTGGGAAGCGCCGGCTGCATGGATTCCACACACCCAAGCGGGTGGCTCTCTGGGTGCCATTTGTTGGCTGCTAGTGTTGCTTTTTTTCCTGCTTCTCTTGATTTCTTACTTGCCTCTCGCCACCTCCCCCTCCTTTCACTCGAGTGCCTGGCTCCGTGCGCCACCTTTGCTTCTTCCTGAGAGGCGGTAGACTGCTGGCAACTTGTGATATACACTTTCCCACTCTCTACCCTTCTTCCCCCACAATCGGACTCCTCTGCTTCCCGCGGACACAGTCTCTTGTCCAGAAACACCAGCCCACACTAGCTGGCTCTCTGAGTGCCATTTGTTGGCTGCTGGTGTTGCTTTTTTTTTTCCCTGCTTCTTTGGATTTCTTGCTTGCCTCTCGACGACTCCCCCTCCTTTTGCGTGAGTGCCTGGCTCCATGCGCCATCTTTGCTTCTTCCATTCGAGTGCGGAGCTCCTTCCCGGTCTGGGCTACCATGCTGGTGGGATCACGGGGCTTTTGTTCATTTGTTCATTTTGAATTGTTTGTTTTCTTTTCCTTTCTTGACTTAGAAGCCCTTTCTGGCCAGGCAGAGCTGCATGGAAAGGAACTCCCCTTCAGCTTCAACAAACATGCAGAGGGAGCCCTGAGAGCACTTCTTTTTTCATTGTTGTTTGTTTTTTTTTGGGGGGGGGGGCTTTCTTGTTCTTTTTTTTTTTGTTTTGTTTTCTTTTCCCTCTTTTTCCCTTTTTGTCTTTCTTCATTGCTCAGTCTCTTGTCTCTCTATATCTTCCTTCTCTTTCTGATCCATGAATACCAGCCATTGTATACCTCTACGCCTTCTAGCCAGGCTGTACTGAAACACGTGAGAGCGACTTCCCCAGACCTCACAGCTGCATTGGTGGGATCCCTGGGAATTTTGCGGTTCTTTAACCTTTATGATTTTTATTTATTCATTCTTTTCTTTTCTTCCTCTTTCCCTGTTTTTCTCCATTTCATAGTCTCTCATCTCTCCATTCCCACGGCAAGCTCCCCTAGCATTCTTTTTTGTTTGTATGTTTTTGGCTCCTGTTCCTCTCTCCTCTCTCCCATATCCATCTTAGCTCCACACATAACAATCTCCCCGCTGCATCCTGCCTACCTGAACCGTGCGCTTTACATCACACCACCAAGCAGCACAGGCACGGCCTACTGGAACCTGCCCTGAACTGGTTACCGACCTGCCCTGGAGGCTGTAGTAAGTGCCACAAACAACCCGTCCCAGTAACTCCTCTTCAGCTAGACCTGCCCTGCTGTAACATATCTGAGTGACTAACCCTGCCAGTTGGAGAAGGAGGCAAAAAGTATTGAGCACACAGACAAGCAAACAACAAAGAACACACAGTCCACCTGCTCAGACATAGTCAATTTTTTTTTTAAGAAAGGGATGAAACAAACAAATCTACAATCAATAAATGAGAAAAATAACGACTGAATGCCCTGAAAACAGCAGACAATATCAAAACATTTACAAAAACTTGACAGGAAGGTTCCAGTAGGCATTCAAAATAAAACACCAGATGACTCTCCTGTGGAAGAAAATGCACAATAACTACCTGATAGGGAATTCAAATCTCTAATACTCGGAATTCTCCAAGAACTGAGGCAAAGGGCTGACAAACATGAGGAAAAAATAGACAAATTCATGGAACATACAGACAAAAAACTGCAAGAATTCAAGAAGATGGTACAGGAACAAAATGCCAAAATAAATTCACAACTAGAAATTATACAAAAACAACAATTAGAAATCCAAAATATAAACAACAAGATTTCAGAAATGAATGATGTCATAGAAGGGCTGAGAATCAGATTTGAAATGGTGGAAGACAGGATCAGTGGAATTGAAGACAAACACTTGGATATAACTCTGTTTCAGGAAAACTCAGAAAAAAGAACAAAGAAACATGCAGAGACCCTGAGAGTTATGTGGGACACAATTAAAAGCAAAAATTTACAAGTGATTGGAATTCCAGAACAGGGGGATAACACAGAGAGGATCATTGAGGAACTGCTGACAGAAAACTTCCCCAATATCATGAAAGATGAAAAGATGGCCATCCAAAAAGCTCAACGAACCCCATATAGAAGACACCCCAAAAGAAAATCACCAAGGCATATCATATTCACATTCGCCAAAACCAAAGACAAACAAAGAATCCTGAGAGCAGCTCGTTAAAACCAAGAAGTCACATACAGAGGAGAAACAATAAGACTAAGCTCAGATTATTTGGCAGAAACCATGCAGGCAAGAAGGCAATGGGATGACATATATAAAATCTTGAAAGAAAAAAATTCTCAGCCAAGAATAATGTATCCTGCAAAACTCTCATTCAAATTTGATGGTGAAATTAGGTCATTTCCAGATAAACAGAAATTAAGGGAATATGTAAAAGTCAAACCAAACTTACAAGAATTATTAAAGGGAGTTCTTTGATCTGAGGACAAACAGCTTCAGCTCATAGGCAGAACCCAGGATGCAGGTTCGTACGAGCCAGATATCAATCTAAGAAATGAACTCTGGAGGACTATCCAAAACCAAAAGAAATACAACCGGGAGTCAGAGCAGTTAATCAATAAATGACAACAACATCAAAACAATAAAAGAGGGAATAAACGGCATAGGTATAGAACCTTCTAATGGAGAGGAAGGCAAGGCGATACCAAGTAATGGTAGACTGTTTCAAACTTAGAAAGATAAGGGTAAAATTCATGGTAACCACAAAGAAAATTAACAAACCAACTCATAAAAATAAAGACGAAAAACATACAGTCTCGGCAAAAACAAAACCTACAAAAACAAAAGAAATGAAAAAAAAAATCCACGAACAAAAGTAACTCAGCACGAGAGAGTAAGAAGAACAAAGAAAACTTAAGCACCACGAAAAAAGCACTACAAAATACAGCAACAAACTCACATCTATCAATAATTACACTGAATGTAAATGGACTCAATGCATCCATAAAGAGACGGAGAGTAGCAGAATGGATAAGAAAACAGGATCCAGCAATATGCTGTCTACAAGAGACACACCTTGGAAACAAAGATGTGAATTTCTTAAAAGTCAAAGGTTGGAAAAAATATATCAAGCTAACAACTACCAAAAAAGAGCAGGAGTGGCAATTCTAAAGTCAGATAAAATAGACTTTAAAACAAAATCTAGCATAAAAGACAAAGAAGGACACTATATAATGATTAAGGGGATGATCCATCTGAAGACATAACCGTAATATACATCTACGCACCCAATGACAGGGCTCCAAAATACATAAAACAAACTCTAACTGAAACACTGATAAGAGGAATTGACAGTTCCACAATAATAGTAGAACTTCAACACACCACTCTCAGTAAAGGACAGACCAACTAAGAAGGAACTCAGCAAAGATACAGAAGACCTAAAGGGCACAATCAGCCAACTTGACCTCATAGACATATATAGAACACTCCATCCAACCACTGCAAAGTCCACATTCTTTTCCAATGCACATGGAACATTCTCCAGAATAGACCACATCTTAGGCCACAGAGCAATCCTCAACAAGATCCAAAACGTTGAGATAATTGACAGTATTTTCTCTGACCACAATGCCTTCAAGGTAGAAATTCACAATAGAAAGAGCAAGGAAAAAAAATCAACTACATGGAAACTGAATAATACCCTGCTTACACATCACTGGGTAATAGAAGAAATCAGAGAGGGAATCAAAAAATTCCTAGAATCAAATGAGAATGAAAACACATTATGCCAAAACCTTTGGGACACAGCAAAGGCAGTCCTCAGAGGACAATTTATAGCAATAGATGCACGCATCAAAAAAGAAGGGACAAGATCAAAACATTAATTACAGAACTCAAACAGATAGAAAGAGAACAGCAAAAAAAAGCCCCCAGCCACCAGAAGAAAGGAAATAGTAAAGATCAGAGCAGAAATAAATGAAATAGAGAACAGAAAAGCAATACAAAGAATCAGTAAAACCAAAAGTTGGTTCTTTGAAAGAATCAACAAAACTGACAAACCACTGGCCAGACTGACAAAAGAAAAACAGGAGAGGACACAAATAACCCAAATAAGAAATGAAATGGGGGACATTACAACAGACCCAACTGAAATAAAAAGGATTATAACAGAATATTATGAAAACCTATACTCCAACAAATTTGAAAACCTAGAGGAAATGGATAAGTTTCTAGAATCACACGGCCTACCCAAACTACAACAAAGTGATGTTGAAAATCTGACCAGACCCGTAAGAGGAGAAGAGATTGAAAAGGTAATAAAAAAAACTCCCAACCAAAAAAAGCCCTGGCCCAGATGGCTTCACTGGAGAATTCTACAAAACATTTACGAAGAGCTTGTACCAGTACTACTCAAGCTTTTTCAGAGCATAGACGGGGAAGCAACACTTCCAAATTCATTCTATGAAGCCACCATAATGCTGATACCGAAACCAGGCAAAGACGCGACAAAAAAAGAAAATTACAGACCAATATCTCCCATGCATATAGATGCAAAAATTCTGAACAAAATTCTAGCCAATAGAATTCAGCATCAGATCAAAAAAATAATACACCACGACCAAGTAGGATTCATACCAGGTATGCAAGGATGGTGCAACATTAGAAAATCAATCAACGTAATCCACCACATAAATAAAAGGAAAGAAAAGAATCACATGATCATCTCAATTGATGAAGAAAAGGCATTTGACAAAGTCTAACACCCATTCCTGATAAAAACTCTCAATAAAATAGGTATAGGAGGGAAATTTCTCAACATAATAAAGGGCATCTATGCAAAACCATTAGCCAACATCATTCTTAACAGAGAGAGGCAGAAAACATTCCCCTTGAAAACAGGAACAAGACAAGGATGCCCTTTATCACCACTCCTATTTAACATTGTGCTGGAAGTTCTAGCTAGAGAAATAAGGCAAGAAAAAGAAATAAAGGGCATCCAGATTGGTAATGAAGAAGTTAAACTGTCCCTGTTTGCAGATGATATGATACTATACATAGAAAACCCTAAAGACCCCACGAGAAATCTACTGGAACTAATAGAAAGATTCAGCAGAGTAGCAGGATACAAGATAAACATTCAAAAATCAGTTGGATTCCTATACACCAGTAAGGAGAACGATGAAAAGGAAATCAGGAAAACGATACCATTTTCAATAGCCCCTAAAAAGATAAAATACTTAGGAATAAATCTGACCAGGGATGTAAAAGATCTATACAAAGAAAACTACAAAACACTACTGCATGAAACCCAAAGGGATCTACATAAATTGAAAAACATACCACGCTCATGGATAGGCAGACTCAACATTGTGAAAATGTCAATTCTACCCAAAGCAATTTACAAATACAACGCAATCCCGATCCAAATACCAACAACATTCTTCAAAGAGATGGAAAAACTAATCATTAACTTTATATGGAAAGGGAGGAAGCCCTGAATAAGTAAAGCACTACTGAAGAAGAAGAATAAAGTTGGAGGACTCACACTACCTGACTTCAGAACCTACTATACAGCTACAGTAGTCAGAACAGCCTGGTACTGGTACAGCAACAGATACATTGACCAATGGAACAGAATTGAGAACCCAGATGTAAATACATCCACCTATGGTCACCTGATCTTCGACAAGGACCCAAAGTCCATCAAATGGGGAAAAGACAGTGTTTTTAACAAATGGTGCTGGCAAAACTGGATATCCATTTGTAGGAAAATGAAACAGGACCCATACCTCACACTGTATACAAAAACTACTTCAAAATGGATCAAAGACCTGAATATAAAGCCTAAAACTATAAAGTTCATAGAAGAAAAAATAGGACCAACACTACAGGCCTTAATACATGGCATTAATAGGACACAAACCATAACCATCAATGCATAAACCCCAACAGATAAGCTAGATAACTGGGATCTTCTAAAAATCAAACACCTATGCTTCAGAAGACTTCACCAAAACAGTAAAAAGAGAACCTACAGACTGGGAAAAAATTTTTGGACAGTACAAGTCAGACAAAGGTCTAATCTCCATAATCTACAAGAAAATCCAACACCTCTACAACAAAAAGACAAATAATCCTATTAAAAAATGGGCAAAGGAAATGAACAGACACTTCACCAAAGAAGACATTCAAATGGCCAACAGACACATGAGGAAATGCTTGCGATCACTAGCCATTAGAGAAATGCAAATTAAAACCACAATGAGATACCATCTCACCCCGGCATTACTGGCATGAATCAAAAACACTGGAAACAACAAATGTTGGAGGGGCTGCGGGGAGATCAGAACTCTTACGCACTGCTGGTGGGAATGCAAAATGATACAACCATTTTGGAAAATGATATGGTGCTTCCTCAGAAAGCTAGAAATAGACATACCATTCGATCCAGCAATCCCACTCCTAGGAATATATCCTAGAAAAATAAGGGTCGTCACTCGAATAGACATACGCACAGCTATGTTCATGGCAGCATTGTTCACAATAGCAAAATGATGGAAACAACCTAGATGCCCATCAACAGATGAATGGATAAACAAACTATGGTACATACACACAATGGAGTACTATGCAACGAGAAAGAACAATGATGAATCTGTGAACCATCTCATAACATGGATGAAACTGAAGGACATTATCCTGAGTGAAATAAGTCAATCAGAAAAGGACAAATATTCCATGAGACCTCTATTGTAAAAACCCATGAAGAAGTTCACACACAAAATGTAACAATCTTTGTTGGTTATAGGGATGGGAGGGGTGGGGGGGGGAATACTCAATAAGCAATAGATAAGTGGTGTCTTGGGTGAAGGGTGAGACAGTACACAATACAGGGGAAACTAGCACAACCTGTACAAGGAAAGGTCATGGAAGCCCCATAGACACATCCAAACTCCCTGAGGTACTGAATTGCTGGGTGGAGGGCTGTGGGGACCATGGTCTCGGGGAACATCTAGCTCAATTGGCATGACACTACTTATAAAGACAATGCTCTACATTCTACCTTGGTGAGTAGTGTCTGGGGTCTTAAAAGCCTGTGAGCGGCCATCTAAGATTTTCCACTGGTCTCATCCCTTCGGGAGCAAGGGAGAATGAAGAGAACAGGATACAAGGAAAAGATTAGTTTGAAGGACTAATTGTCCACAGCTACCAAGGCCTCCACCTGACTGAGTCCAGTACAGCTAGATGGTGCCCGGCTACCACCACTGACTGCTCTGACCAGGATCACAACAGAGGGTTCTGGACAGAGCTGGAGAAGGATGTAGAGCATAATTCTAACTCACAAAAAAAAGACCAGATTTAGTGGCCTAAAGGGGACTGGAGAAACCTCGAGAGTATGGCCCCCAGACACCCTTTTAGCTCAGTGGTGAAGTTACCTCCGAGGTTCACTGTTCAGCCTGGAAATGGACAGCCCCATAAAACCAAATGAGACTAACGAGGTACAGGAGTCCAGTGACAAGGGCCAGAAGGCAGAAGGGGACAAGGAAGCTGGTGATAGGGAACCCAAGGTTGAGTAAGGATATTGTTGATGTGTTGTGAGATTGTTAACCATTGTCATAGGGCAACATTCGTAGTAACTGTTAAATGAGAAACTATTTTGTTCTGTAAGCCTTCATCTTAAGTGAGAATAACAGCACAATTGGAAGAGCGTAGTCAATGTCAGTGAACTGTGTATGTAGGAATTTTTGAAACGGTGTATCTTTGGCTATGTGTATTTTCACCAAAAAAAAAAGGTTGAGAAGTTAGAGGGCTAATATGTTGTGGGGTTGTTAAACAATGTCATAAAACAACATGTGTACTACTGTTTCATGAGAAACTATTTGTTCTGTAAGCCTTCACCTGAAGTACAATAAAATTAAAAAAAACTTAAAAAAAAGATGTGTGAGAGCTTTACACAGAAAAAAGAACAAAGCCTTGATGAGAGCCCTTAAAGAAGGCCTAAATAAATGGAGATGTACTGTATTCATGGATTGGCAGACTCAATATTCCTAAAATGTCATTTCTCCCCAAACTGATACATAGTTCAATGCAACTCAATCAAAATCCAAGTAGGCTGCCTTGTAGAAATCAGCAAACTAATACTAAAATTCATATTGAAATACAAAATACCTCATATAGCCAAATCAACTTTGAAAAAGAACAAAGTTGAAGAGTCAACACTACCTGATTTCAAGACTTATTATAAAGCAACAGTTAAATAGACAGTGCAGTATTGGCACAAAAACGGCAAACAGATTAATGGAACAGAATAGAGTGTCCAGAAATAGAGCCATACATATAGGAATAAATGATTTTCAACAAAGATTAAAAGGCAATTTAGTGGTGCTAGAACAATAAGATATCCATATGCATAAAAAAAAACCCTTCAATCATACCTCACACCATATTTAAAAATTAACTCTCATGTATCATAGACTTAAGCATAAAACTTATAACTAGAAAACTTTGAGAAGAACGCAAAAGGTAAAACCATTGTGATCTTGGATTAGGAAAAAAATTTTAGATACAATATCAAAAGCATAGTCCATAGAAGAAAAAAATTGATAAATTTTTCTTCATCAAGATTAAAAACTTCTTCTCTTCAAAAGACATTATAAAGTGAATGAAAAGGACTTGTATCCAGTATATATGAAGAATTCTCTAAAGTCAATTTAAAAAGTGGGCAGAATATTTGGACATGACCAAAGATGAATACATATGGATGACAAATAAGTATATGAAAAGGTGGTCGACATCATTAGTCTTTAGGGAAATACATATTAAAACCACAATAAGATAGTAATACATAACTATTAGAATGTTTAAAATTGAAAAGACTGACCATACCAAGCACTGGTAATGATATGGAGGAACTGGAACTCTCATCCACTGCTGGTGGGAATGTTAAATGGAATAATAACCTCTTTGAAAACAGTGGCAACTTCTGGAAAAGGTAAACATCCACCTACCATATAATTCAGTGAACCCACTCCTAGGCATTTACCCAGAAAAATGAAAGCATATGTCCACAAAATGAATTGCACAAGAAAATGTTTATAGCAGCTTTATTTGTAATAGTCCCCAAACTGGAAACAACCCAAATATCCACTCACAGGCAAATGGATAAACAAACTGTGGTACACCCATACAATAAAATACTATTTATCAATAAAAAGAATGTACTATTGATGTGTGAATGTATCCCAAAATAATTATTCTGAGTGAAAGAAGCCATACGCTCCCCCCCAAAAAAGAGTATATACTGTATGTTCCCATTCATGTAAAATTCTAAAAAATGAAAACGAATGTATAGTTACAGAAAGCAAATCAATAGTTTCCTGGAATGGTTTGGGGACAAAAATTGCTGGGGGCAGGATTACAAAGAAGTATAAGAAAACTTTTAGGGGTAATGGGTAAGTTCATTATCTTGATCGTGGTGGTGTAGAAAGTCAAAACTTAACAAACTGTATACTTTATGTGCCAAACAAAAATTGCATGCATTAAATATATCAATTATACCTCAATAAAACTGTTTTTAGAAGTTCATAAATAAAACATAACTACTAATAGATGTAGATTACAATGGAGAACTTTCAAACTACTAGAAATGTTATTTAAAAAAAAAAGTAATCAATCTAGCAAAGTAAAAAAACAACCCACAAACTGGTTGCCGCCGAGTTGATTCCAACTCATAGCGACCCTATAGGACAGAGAAGAACTGCTCCAAAAGGTTTCCAAGGAGCAGCTGGTGGATTTGAACTGCCGACTTTTTGGTTAGCAGATGAGCTCTTAACCACTGAGCCAGCAAAGTAAAGGAAAAAAACAAAAGAAAACAAAGAATGCATAGTGAATGAGAAATAAAAAATAAGATTATAAAAATTTGATCAAATATGTAAGAAATCTCAACAGTTGTGCATGATTTAAATTTCCTTATTAAACGTAGGAGTCCCT
The DNA here is from genome assembly GCA_030035585.1 of Dugong dugon. Classification (NCBI taxonomy): domain Eukaryota; kingdom Metazoa; phylum Chordata; class Mammalia; order Sirenia; family Dugongidae; genus Dugong; species Dugong dugon. Next base: position 2,828,492 of record CM057466.1, read on the forward strand.
GGGTAATGCAAAAGGTTAATGTGCTCAGTTGCTAACCAAAAGGTTGGAACTTCAAATCCACCCAGAGGTGCTTCAGAAGAAAGTCCTGGTGATCTACTTCCAAAGAGTCAACCAATGAAAAACCCTATGGAACACAGTTCTACTCTGACACACACGGGGTCAGCATGAGTCCAGAATCGACTTGACAAAAACAGGTTTTTCTTTTTGGATTAAAAGATAACATTTTTAAATGAGTTAATAAAAATCAGCTATATTTTCTTCAGTAAAAAAGCTAATGCTTCTTTATAAAAGGTATGCCTGAAATAAAATCCCACAGAAGAGTTGAAAATAGACAGATGATGACATACCAGGCAAATACTAACCAGTGAAAGGATGGAAAGGGCATCCCTGGAAGTGCGCCACTCAGATCGCCCTTCAAGAAAGTAGAGCAGCTAGCTGATGTCTCCAGCTATTAGCCACTTCAGGATCTAGTTCAGGTTCTGAGCTAAGGTCCTGCTCTTCCTGGTCAGCCCCCAGACAATGGCTAATCATGGTGGGGTATCAGGGCTTGGCCATTTCTGTGCATGAAAGACTCTTCTAAGGAGCAATCTTTGCTCCAGAGCTCCCCGTTGGTTTGGTCAAGACTTTGACAATCTTTGACTTGCTTCCTCTCCTTTTAATCTTTCACAGATATAACCTTTCTCCTCCAATTAACCTTTGTCACTCCTAACTCCATCTCAGCCTCTGCTTCCTGGGGAACCTGACACAGCTGGTCCAATCTCTAGATCTGATTCAGCAGGTCTAGACTGCATTTGGGGAAACTATAATTTTTTAATCTTTGCATGTAAGTCTAATGTTCAACCACATTCAACACTCCAATCCTGGGAGACTCTAATACATGTATTTCCTGGACCATACAATTGAGCACTTAAAAACTAACTTGTCTTTACTATGGTATCGTTTGACATGGCTGTTTTGACAATATTAAGATGGATTTTAGGTTTTGTTTTGTTATTTTCAGTAGTATTTAAACATATGTTCTTGAACCTAACTAATGTGAACCTCAACCCAACCAGGGATGAATAAACAACTAATAAAAGGTCAAGGATAGATTTATGATGTCTATTGTACACACTGCTTAGTAATATTTATATGTTGAAATATAATGGATTGGTTATTTAGCCAAGTCAAAATGATTTGGTCAAAACACCATGTACCAACTGTCCTTATATTAGTTATATATCCCAAATATACTAAAAATCACTTTAAGAATAAAGCCTAGAGTAACTAAAATGGGGGCGGGGGGAGGAAAACATACTAATAAGATAAAATAGCTGTAAAAATGGCACAGTGGAAGAATGAATGGATTTTGTTTTAATTTCTATCATGATGAAAAAAGTCTAGTGATTTTCCTGCCAGGGAACAAACAGAAGCACAATTTTTTATAATTTAAAAAAATGATTCGTACACACACTCCCAATATTTTACTCCACAGAAAAACAGATGTCATTCCCACGGCCATTCCCTTAGCACATAAACCACATTTTATAGACACCCCATGTCTGCCATAATATATATTTAGTTGTTTATACAGTCAATAAACATTTGTTATTTGATATATACATCACAATAGAATGCACATCATAAAAATACACATTTCCAGTTTATTACAGCTGCAAAACTGTTATGTATTGGATATCAATACCTCTGTAGAGACATAACAAGTTTAGAAGACACTAACGTTCCCCACACGTGTTCACCCTCTCTCTCTCTCTCTCACACACACACATAATACACTTTCATAAACATGACAGAAAAATATAAACCAAATTTGATTAAATAATATAATTCTTATTACAATCTTACATTATATTAGTTAACTGGTTGATTTAAAAGGAGGAAATAGTAATGCTGCAGATATTAAAATAACAATTCAATAAAAACTCAGTTCTTCAGCATAAGGAAAGGCCCATTCAAACATTGTTAGAGAGAAAATAAATTGATACAATTTGACATATCTATGAACAATCACTAGGGGTGTGGTTAATTAAATGTAATTCTATGTAGCCATTAACAAGAATAAGGTAGCTCTGTTTCTGTTGATATGAAAAGTTCTCTAAAACATACTATATTATCAGCTCTTCGTAAGTACAGAACAGTGTGTACAATATGTCCCCATTTGTGTCTTAATCAGAGTATGTGTATATATATGTAAACAGACATATAAATGCACAATATATCTATAGGCATATAGATATGTCACATGTACATAGAAACTTTCTGGAAGAACACATAAGAAACTGTTGATGATTGTTCCTCCTGAGACTTACTTCTTGAGGAAACTAGGTTTTCATTATTTACTGTACTGTACATTTTTAATATTTTATCATGAACATTGCTTTCTTTGTAAAAACAACAGCAGTTTTTTAGAGAACTAGCTGATAGCAGCCAAGATTCTAAAGTCCCAATTGTTTAAGGATATGAATGCACATTCATTAGAGTGTTTTTGTCTTCTAGAACCTTTGAAAAACTCTAATTCCAAAATGGGTCTTCCATTCTAGAATTATTAGAAAATTAATGTAGTAATTGTACCGTATCTTGATTCATTTGTCCTAGTGCTAGATTCCAACAACGTATACTGTATGGAGATCCATCCCAGCAACTTCAGTTTGTAACCCCTGAGATGTCATCACCCTGTTTACAGTATCATAGAGTGGATTGTTCTTCTCTGTATAGCTGGCATAGGGCTGCATTTCATCCTAAGAAAGAACTCAATGCCAAAATCAATTTTTAAAAGCCAGAAAATCATCATAGAAACTATGTTTTTCCAACAGGTTGCCACAGCTTTAGCTCATAATGCTTATATTTGTGTCTCTGGGCTCACGTGAACATAAAAGTGGGACTTTATTCTTGTATTTTATAAAAAATACATATTTATTGATAACTTAAGTCCCAGTGTGAGATGATAAAAACTGTGTGAAAGTAGGAATGGAGAAAGAAGTGATATGAGAAGTACTTCAAAGCAGAGAGTTGGTAAGACTCAGTGAGCTACTGGTTAGAGGAGATTAAGGAGCAGAATAGGCTGTAAGTTCGGGTAAGAAGGAAATGGTAATAGTATCACCACTGAAAAAGGGAAGTCAAGGACTAGAGGTCATTTCATGGAGAAGGAAACACCAATTCTCTGAAGATGACAGTCCAAACTAGGCAAACAAGATGTGTTGTGTAGGATGCGATAATTCACAGATGAAAACACAGCTTTCGCGGTGGTGCAACAGTACGTGGTAGTTAATTAGCAGAAGGAGTACAGCTGGCTGTCAGCAGTCTAAGGCCAGACCCTTCACCTTCCAGCTAAACACTGATGTGATGCAAACTGGGACTGTGTGACTAGATTTCTAGGCCGCGTGGCCTAAACGTTTGCAAATACTCGTTTTCATCTTACCTCCACAGAAACTTGAATAGTTTCCGTTTTCATTGGTTTACATTTCCTGGAAAAACAAACTGGAGTGAATGCATAAAACTCATTATTTAATTAAAAATGGAAAAAAAATAGTATACTATTGATGTTTGTGGTTGATTTTGGTAGAAGTCATAATAAATCAGAAATAAATGATCAGAAATAAGTGGAGAATGCTGCTTGGAGTTAATACACATATGCACCAAATAAGATAATTCCAGATTTTAGAAAAGGAATTAAAATCAGAAGCTTGATGTAATACAATATATACAACACCTCTTGATACATGAAAGATTTGTTGTAATTCTTTTCTTAAATAGAAAATTAGCAGACACCGTATCTCCCAAGACCCTGCCCTGTATGGCCTAATTCATCATGTTACATGTCTCAGTAACGTACAAAATTGCTCTTAAATCAAACTAAGTCCATTCTAACAGCTTCAGGATACTCTTCCTGATTATGGGAGAACTGATGTTAACATCTTAATTTTACCTAGTCAGTCAATTCTGTATTTCTGATACTTTTCTAGCTTTAACAAAGCTATAAGAAGGAAAAAAAAAATCAGTCAATACCTGGAGCCAGTGGTTTTCAAAAAATAAACAGATGACACGATGATCAAGACAATAGGAATAAGAAGGACGGTGTACAGAATACTTGAGATTACTGATGTTCCTGTATCTGTAAATATAGAAACAAAAACATATGGTACAAGGGTGTCTCACAATACATGAAATTCATTTCTGTGATCTTATTTTAAACACCTCTGTCACATTAATAGCTCTAAGAATTGTTATAATGAAGTTGTTTAATCAATTTAGACTCCAGAGTTCCCAAAAAGACATCATCGTATGTCAGGATTTTGTTGCTTTTAAAGATAAGGATTCATGGATGGTGAATCTCTCCGTTATAGTAATAGCAGAGTGTTTCTCACCTCCAGTATTTAGAAATAAATGGAGTATTATAAGAAAGGTAGTTGGAAAAATAATTCTAATTCTGAGATCACCTTTCTGCCAGGGCATTGAAGCTAAAATGAACACATGGCAGCACTGTTAAAATGTGCGCTAACTGCTGGCAACAGTATATGGCTCCACATTACAAACTGCTGGTAACAGTATAGAAAGTTCAATCTGACAAGAGGACTAGTCAACAAGGGAGTCACCAGCTCTGCAGGCAGTGGTTTCAGAACAGTGCTCCTTATGTTCAGCGAATGCGGCTCAGGGGCAACAGAAGGAGATGAAATGGATGGAAGCCCAGCAGGCGGTGCCCCATCTCTTCCCCTTCCTTAGCAGTTTGTTTTTTATGATTTTAAATATTGGATTTTTCAGTATTTTGTTTGAAAAATAAAGGGTTTGCTTGACAGCTAAAACAACAACATGGTTTTGAAACTCACTCTTTTTAGACCAGTGAGGTCTCTTTGGTTAGAAGTGTGCTTGCAGACACTAAGGATCCGCCCTGCAGGATGACACGGAGGAGACCCTGCACTAGGTTGGGGCCCTTCTGATTCTAAGGTTCTACAGATATCACCTCGTTACAATGCCGAATGGTCTGATTTCATACACAACAAGGGCACAATTACGCTTCTCAGTAAATACTGCTAAATTCTTTAGTTAAAAAAAATCACAATTATCTACTTTAAGAATGGATAATTCTTATAGTAGAAATACATGGAATTTTCTCTTCCCATGTCTTTAAACAAAAATGTCAATAAAGAAAATTTAAACATACAGACCTGAAAAGACAAACAGGAATGAAGACAAGAGCAGAGGACAGATTTCAACTTGTTTGTAGGAAAAAGTGGAACAGAAGAATGACAAATGGTTACAGAGTGGAATAAGCAAAAATTCTAGTGCCCACAGAACTCCAGAAAGCCTTAAGTAGAAAGCACCAAAGACAGAGGAAAGGGGTTGCAGGCCATGAAGTGTGGGACTAAAAGTTGGGAGCTTATTTGAAAGTCTGTACAGAGAGCAGATAGGCTGCCCAGGGCCCTGCCCCACCCTGTGCAGCCAAGTAACTATACCTTCCCCAACCAACAAAAGCCAGGAAGTTTAGCCTGGGAAGATGAACTGGAGAGAGTCCAGAATAAAGGGTTCCATACTTAATGGAGAGTGAAGATAAGGTGCCAGACTGAAGAGAGGTATATTAAAGGAAAGCCTGAGTTCTGAACAGTGAGACCCATGCACACACAGTCACCTCTTTGCTCCCAGAACACTGACAGGCTTATCGGGCTTAGCCCTCCAACACAAGGGACTGGAGAGTTTCTTTTTCCACAGAACCTAAACAGCCTCAGAGAAAAGACCTTCAGATGCATAAGGAATTCCCAATTTAAAACAAAAATTGCATTTGCCCCCTTTTCACCCTAGCTAGTTGACAAGCCCCACTCACAGAGAGTATAGCTCACTCTGAAGTGAATGGATAGCCAAGCATTACCAAAGGGTTAAGGAAAGCCTCACATGTGGAAGAAGGGATGAAAACACATGTCTGGAAGGTGGAAGAAACTCAGATTAAACAGACGTGGGATCAAGCGGAGGAGGGAGGCAAAGGGGATGTCCAGGCAAGACAACAGGTCTACGGCAGATCCCGTGACCAACCAGGCCAGACTAGAACAAGAGCATAGGAAAACTCAAGAAGGGATGGCTTCAAGAAAAATAAAGGAACTGCCAGATTACCTCATAAATTTGACCATGTGGGAAATAGTATTAAGAGGGTGTGCTAATCTTATCAATGAGTTTAACAATAATTAACAATGTTGTTGTTGCATGCCATCAGTTGATTCTGACTCACAGAGACCCTATAGGTCAGAGTAGAACTGCCCCATAGGGTTTCCAAGGCTGTAAATTTTTATAGGAGCAGATTGCCAGGTCTTTTCTCCTGGGTTTGACCCGCCAACCTTTCGGTTAGCAGCTGAGCTCTTAACCATTTCACCACCAGGGCTCCTTTAATTGATAGGTACATACATTATTAAGAAAACAAAAAAGTAAAGTAATTAAGTCCAAGAAAAACAAAAAAGTTATTTAAAAAATTAGAGTTTATAGCCTGATTCAGCACTTAACAATATTTACATATTCAAAATAATGGAAACATTGGCTATTTAATTTTATCAAAAATTGCTATATAACTGTATATGAAGGACAAGTGAAGACAATAAAGCTAAATCCTCATCTACCATCAGAGGAAGTGGGTACACGAGGTCTAAACCTGGTATATTAAGAAAGAGCAGTACCAGCACATTACTGAGAAACACAGAGTTGTCCACTGGTAGAAACACCTAAAGATTTGAAAGCACTTGCCTCGAGGAGCTGCATGAGGACAGATAAGTAGGAGTGGAGAGTCAGGGCAGGGCTAATGTTTTTCATTATAAGCCTGATAGAACAATCTGACTTTAAACTATGGGTGCTATGTTGATTAGAATACTGTGTAACTTTTTCAACACTAGGCAATAGGAGTCAGATAGGAGCAGAGAGTAGAGAAACTGGACAGATACACTAGTCATAGATGTTCATGCAAGACATCTAAGAAAGTCCACCAGGAAGAAGCTGGAGAAAAAATTCTACCAGACAAAAACTTGTAAATGCAATTTATGGATGACTTCATCCTTCTATTAAAACTGTAAGTATTCGTTCAAAATTGCACTTCATCGTTCTGTTAACGTTGCAGTATTTGTGAAAACTACATGATGCAAAGCAGTTCATTGTGTCGAAGTGAACAGGGCCCTGGTGGCGTGGTGGTGAATTGTTTTGCTGCTAACGAAAAGGTCGGCAGTTCAAACCCACCAGCCCCTCCTTGCAAACCATATGGGGCAGTTCTACTCTGCCCTATAGGGTCACTATGAGTTGGAATCTACTTAATGGCAATGAGTTTTGGGTTATACAACTGAACATTAAAAACAGAATAAACTGCACTCTAAAATATGGCTTTTTACAATAAATTTCTGTAATATTCTTCTAGACATACCTCTTTATTTGGGGGAGGGTAAGGGGATAAAATAGGGAGTGAGGAGAACATCCTTGAATGAAAACCAGTTGAAATTCTGTGCACACTCTTTTTTCCTTCTCAACATAACTTCTCTGAAAGAACGGAAAACTCTAACACAGAACAAGAGGAATTACTTACCTCGATGTAGGTCTAGTGACAGACTCCTGTTTCCAGTCAAGTGAGAGACAGAGCAGGTCACAGCAGACACGTTGCCCTCCTCCCAGTGGCACGTGCTCTGGACAGACACTATATCATTGCCTTGATCTTCTTGCTTAGTGACGCAGTCCCCCTCTGGGGTCCAGGAGATCTGTGCAGCCGGTTTCCCTGCAACTGCCTTGCACACCACAGTTCTATGCTCAGTTAAAAGTATGGTCGTCTTAGGGGGCACTGCAGAGATGTAAGGGAAAAACAGGTGCTCCAGTCTTTACATAAGCAATACGGAATTTAGAGAGACATGTGATTCAGTCCCAGATCTGGTTATCTGAAATACCACGATACATGATGTTCCTTACCTAACACTTGGAGGTGATAGCCATGCATGAAATTCCCCTCAGACGTTACCATATCACACACGTAATGCCCATCATGAGTGACGGCCACTGGCTCAATCTGAAGGGCAGGATTCTGGTCAGGGCTGGAGGCCCAGGTTATTCCCTTATCAGTACAGTTGGTTTCCACAGTCTCATGTGTATCTTTTCTGTAGGCTCTGGTGCAGGAAGTGTTGTCTCTGAAGATGATTTTCCATGTTGCTAACACCAGAGTTGTCAGCGGGATAGGACGGCAGGAGAGCAAAGCTTTTGTATCCACCAGTACAGATAGCAACGTGTTCACTGCACACACACACACACACATACAAAAGCAGAGTGATTTTTTTTAAAAGCTTGGCAAAGGACTCCATGGGTTAAATTTATCCATAATACCTGAAGTTACACTAGAATGTTATTTTGGTGGCATTCTTGTTCCAGAAATATTAGATTTAGATGACAAATAGTCATAAAATTGTATGTATGAAATGAAATCCAAAGATCAACCAATTTTCTCCTGTATTACATATTATTAGAAAAACAATATGTATTATATGTGGGGCAAATTTTTAAAAATTCTTATGAAACTAATTCAAATGTTTTGTTATCTATAGAATAGACAAAATGAGAAAACAGAATAGCAAATGAAAAGACAGTTTTCAAGCCTAATCTTTTGATCATAGAGACTATATAGGTTTATCATATAACTCATTCTCCTCAGGAAATAAAATGAACTGATTAATGATGTGTTTATCTCCTCCTAAATTTTGATGAGAATAAACATTAGAAACATCAGAACTAAATGTCTGTCCCTAAGGGTGGCACTTCAGACAAACATACGGTGGCAAGTACATGGTACTTCATTACAAATAAGTAGGATGAGCACTAAGGTTGAACAAGCTGGAATTTTTTTATTTAGTATATTTTTTATTTGGGGAATCACAAACTCAGTGAAGACGGTTGATCTTAAAATAATCTATAATTTAATCAGCTGAGCCATCCCATAAAAATGAAAAATGATGATGTCTAGTAGTAAGAGATGCCTAGAAATATTTATTTCTAGCATAGAGTGTAAATACAAAACAAAGAAAAGCAAGAGCTGTTTTTCTTAAGAAGTTTTCTGTAACATGGATCTTGTTGCGCGTATGGGATGTTACCAAACATGGCCTTTGGGTGAGTCTCCCTTCCTTCCTGTTCAGTCACACAAACTCCAAGACAGTTCAGCTGTGAACTTTGCTCACAGATTTTGTTTCCGTATGTCCAATCTAGTTCTCAGAATTGAATATAGAAGTTGACCTATTTTGTCCACATTTTAAGGTAAAAATTAAGCCCTGCAACCTCCAAGCATCTGTCAGCATAGAACCTCACACTTTCCCATAAACTCCCTCTCTGCCTCCCTCCCTCCGTTTCTCTCCCAACCTTAAGTGAAGTGTGGTAAGCCTTGAGGGCACCCAGTGGGATTCTGATGAATAAGAAAACTGCAGTGAGCCCCCACCCCCACCCCCCAGTGGTGCTGTCTGATGCCCAGAAGACAGCAGCCATGATGGACAAATATTCCTCCAGCACCTGCGAGCCTTCCCTTGTGAGCATTTCTGCCTCTGCAGCCCTGAGACCTGCTGCTGCTGGAGGAGCAGGTCTTCAAGGTCTGGTTCCACAGAACTCTCCTTCAGCACCAATTCTTCCGGTGTTCTGGCTGTCCCCCATTGTGCTCCCTGTTCTAAAACTAGGAGTTGTTCTCAGCGAGGAGTTAGAAGAATTCCACCTTAACGCCTTTAAAGGGATATTTAAAGGCTTTTCTTCTGTCCTTTGGGTTTTACTTCACGTCCTACAAAAATTGCTACTTTTAATGACAAAGCAAATGATTTCCACGCTCTGTTTAGTTGTTGCCATTTCGGTGGAAGATTAGCTATAAAGGCCTCATTAATTCTCATCAGATGTAACTAAACCCGTTTCCCAATAATCTGGGATCCTGCTAGAAGAACCTGGTCTTGATTAAGTCGTCTCTTCATAGTTGACTTGAAGGGAGTTGTTAAGTACTTTGGGAGTCAATGACCTCCTAGGGGCTGAAGTGAAAAAAGACCTTCTGCTGAATGAAGGCATTCCAGTGAGTCCAGGCCATGGAGAAATGTGCCTCTCCAACCAGACACCAAATTCTCTTACAATCAGGCCAGATCCAACTGCTTCCAAAGACCACTCTGAAAAGGTAAGTCAGTAAACCATACCTGCAACTTCTCAAATCAGACAGAAAGTCCACAAGTTGGAAGGTGTTCTTTGTTTCTGTATTTTTTTTATTGTACTTTAGGTGAAGGTTTACAGAAAAAATAGTTTCTCATTAAACATTCAGTACACATATTGTTTTATGACATTGGTTAACAACCCCATGACATGTCAACCCTCTCCCTTCTCGAATTTTTTTTTTTTTTGGTGAAGATATACATAGCCAAAGATATACGTGACATCAATTGTGCTCTTCCACTTATGCTGCTATTCTCACTTTAGATGAAGGTTTACAGAACGAAATAGTTTCTCATTAAACAGTTAGTACACATGTTGCCCTATGACAATGGTTAACAACCTCACTACATGTCAACACTGTCCTTACTCAACCTTGGGCTCCCTATCACCAGCTTTCCTGTCCCCTCCTGCCTTCTACTCCTTGTCCCTGGACAGCTGTGCCTCATTAGTCCCATTTTGTTTTATGGGGCTGTCCAATTCCTGGCTGAACAGTGAACCTCAGAAGTGACTTCACCACTGAGGCAAAAGGGTGTCTGGGGGCCTATACTCTTGGGGTTTCTCCAGTCTCTTTCAGGCCAGTAAATCTGGCCTTTTTATTGTGTGTTAGAATTTTGTTCTACATCCTTCTCCAGCTCTGTCCAGAACCCTCTGTTGTGATCCTGGTCAGAGCAGTCAGTGGTGGTAGCCGGGCACCATCTAGCTGTACTGGACTCAGTCTGGTAGAGGCCTTGGTAGTTGTGGTCCTTTAGCCCTTTGGACTAATCTTTTCCTCGTATCTTGTTTTGTTCATTCTCCCTTGCTCCCGGAAGGGTGAGACCAGTGGAGTATCTTAGATGGCTGCTCACAGGCTTTTAAGACCCCAGATGCTACTCACCAAAGTAGATTGTAGAACATTGTCTTTATAAACTATGTTATGCCAATTGAGCGAAATGTTCCCCGAGACCATTGTCCCCACAGCCATACCCCCCAGGGAGTTTGGATGTGTCCACGGAACTTCCGTGACCTTTCCTTGTACAAGTGGTGCTGGCTTCCCCAGTATTGTGTACTGTCTCACCTTTCACCAAAGATACCACTTATCTATTGTCTATTTAGTAGTCCCCTCCACCCCTCCCATCCCTCATAACCAGCAAAGATTGTTACTTTTTGTGTGTAAACCTATTCATGAGTTTTTACAAAAGAGGTCTCATACTATATTTGTCTTCCTGTGACTGACTTATTTCACTCAGCATAATGTCCTCCAGTTTCATCCATGTTATGAGATGCTTCACAGATTCATCATTGTTCTTTCTCGTTGCATAGTTCTCCATTGTGTGTATGTACCATAGTTTGTTTATCCATTCATCTGTTGACGGGCATCTAGGTTGTTTCCATCATTTTTCTATAGTGAATAATGCAGCCATGAACATGGGTATGCATTTGTCTATTCAAGTGAAGGCTCTTATTTCTCTGGGATATATTCCTAGGAGTGGGATTGCTGGATCCTATGGTATTTCTATTTCTAGCTTTCTAAAGAAGCACCATATCATTTTCCAAAATGGTTGTATCATTTTGCATTCCCACCAGCAGTGCATAAGAGTTCTGATCTCCCAACAGCCTCTCCAACATTTGTCATTTCCAGTGTTTTTGATTCATGCCAGTAATGCCATGGTTAGATGGTATCTCACTGTGGTTTTAATTTGCATTTCTCTAATGGCTAGTGAACACGAGCATTTCCTCATGTGTCTGTTGGCCGCTTGAATGTCTTCTTTGGTGAAGTGTCTGTTCATTTCCTTTGCCCATTTTTAATAGGATTATTTGTCTTTTTGTTGTAGAGGTGTTGGATTTTCTTGTAGATTATGGAGATTAGACTTTTGTCTGACTTGTACTGTCCCAAAATTTTTTCCCAGTCTATAGGTTCTCTTTTTACTCTTTTGGTGAAGTCTTTTGAAGAGCATAGGTGTTTGATTTTTAGAAGCTTCCACTTATCTAGCTTATCTTCTGAGGTTTGTGTGTTGATGGTTGTCTTAGTCATCTAGTGCTGCTATAACAGAAATACCACAAGTGGATGGTTTTAACGAAGAGAAGTTTATTTCCTCACAGTTATAGTAGGCTAAAAGTCCAAATTCAGGGCATCAGCTCCAGGGGAAGGCTTTTCCTCTCTGTCGGCCTTCTTCTTTTCAGTGTTCCCCTGGACTAGGAGCTTCTCTGCACAGGGACCCTGTTCCAAAGGACGCGCTCTGCTCCCAGCACTACTTTCTTGATAGTATGATGTCCCCAATCTCTGCTTGCTTCCTTTTCCTTTTATCTCTTGAGTGATAAAAGGTGGTGCAGGCCACACACCAGGAAAACTCCCTTTACTTTGGATCAGTGATGTGACCTGGGTAAATGTGGTGTTACAATCCCACCCTAATCCTCTTTAACATAAAATTACAAACACAAAATGGAGGCCAAGCACACAATTCTGGGAATCATGGCCAAGCTAAATTGATACACACATTTTTTGGGGGACATAATTCAAACCATGACAATGGTTATGGTTTGTATCCTGTTAATGCCGTGTATTAGGGCCAGTAGCACTGGTCCTATTGTTTCTCCTGTGAACCTTATGGTTTTTGGCTTTATTTTAGGTCTTTGATCCATTTTGAAGTAGTTTCTGTATATGGTGTGAGGTATGGGTCCTGTTACATTTTTTTGCAGACGGATATCCAGTTTTTCCAGCACCATTTGTTAAAAAGACTGTCTTTTCCCCATTTGATGGACTTTGGGCCCTTGTCAAAGATCAGGTGACTGTATGTGGATGGACTTACATCTGGGTTCTCAATTCTGTTCCATTGGTCAATGTATCTGTTGCTGTACCAGTACCAGGCTGTTTTAACTACCGTAGCTGTATAGTAGGTTCTGAGGCCAGGTAATGTGAGTCCTCCTATTTTATTCTTCTTCTTCGATAGTGCTTTACTTATTCGGGGCTTCTTCCCTTTCCATATAAAGTTAATTAGTTTTTCCATCTCTTTGAAGAATGTTGTTGGTATTTGGATCGGGATTGCATTGTATCTGTAAATTGTTTTGGGTAGAACTGTCACTTTCACAATGTTGAGTCTGCCTATCCATGAGCATGGTATGTTTTTCCATTTATTTAGATCCCTTTGGGTTTTTTGCAGTAGTGTTTTGTAATTTTCTTTGTGTAAGTCTTTTATATGCCTGGTTAGATTTATTCCTAAATATTTTATTTTTTTAGGGGCTATTATAAACGGTATTGTTTTCCTGATTTACTTTCCATTGTTTCCTTTATTGGTATATAGGAATCCAACTGATTTTTGTATGTTTAGCTTGTATCCTGATACTCTGCTGAATGTTTCTATTAGTTCCAGTAGATTTCTCATGGAGTCTTTAGGGTTTTCTATGTATAGTATTATATCATCCGCAAACAGTTTAAATTCTTCATTACCAATTTGGATGCCCTTTATTTCTTTTTCTTGCCTTATTGTTCTAGCTAGAACTTCCAGCACAATGTTAAATAAGAGTGGTGATAAAGGGCATCCTTGTCTTGTTCCTGTTTTCAAGGGCAATGTTTTCAGCCTCTCTCCATTAAGAATGATGTTGGCCATTGGTTTTGCATAGATGCCCTTTATTACGTTGAGAAATCTCCCTCCTATACCTATTTTATTGAGAGCTTTTATCAGGAATGGGTGTTGGACTTTGTCAAATGCCTTTTCTGCGTCAATTGAGATGATCATGTGATTCTTTTCTTTCCTTTCATTTATGTGGTGGATTACGTTGATTGATTTTCTAATGTTGACCCATCCTTGCATACCTGGTATGAATCCTACTTGGTCGTGGTATATTATTTTTTGATATGATGCTGAATTCTATTGGCTAGAATTTTGTTCAGAATTTTTGCATCTATATTCATGAGAGATATTGGTCTGTAATTTTCTTTTTTTGTCGCATCTTTGCCTGGTTTTGGTATCAGGGTTACGCTGGCTTCATAGAATGAATTTGGAAGTGTCGCTTCCTTTTCTATGTTCTGAAATATTTTGAGTAGTACTGTTACAAGCTCGTCTCTGAATGTTTTGTAGAATTCTCTAGTGAAGCCATCTGGGCCAGGGCTTTTTTTGTTGGGAGATTTTTTTATTACCTTTTTGATGTCTTCTCTTGTTATGGGTCTGTTCAGATTTTCAAAATCACTTTGTTGTAGTTTGGGTAGGCAGTGTGTTTCTGGAAATTATCCATTTCCTCTAGGTTTTCAAATTTGTTGGAGTATAGTTTTTCATAATATTCTGTTATGATCCTTTTTATTTAAATGTTGCCCATTTCCTTTCTTATTTGGGTTATTTGTGTCCTCTCCTGTTTTTCTTTTGTCAGTCTGGCCAGTGGTTTGTCGATTTTGTTGATTCTTTCAAAGAACCAACTTTTGGTTTTGTTGATTCTTTCTATTGTTTTTCTGTTCTCTATTTCATTTATTTCTGCTCTGATCTTTATTATTTCCTTTTTCCGGTGGCTGTGGGCTTTTTTTGCTGTTCTCTTTATATTTGTATGAGTTGTTAATGTTTTGATTTTTTCCCTTTCTTCTTTTTTGATGTGTGCATCTATTGCTATAAATTGCCCACTGAGGACTGCCTTTGCTGTGTCCCAAAAGTTTTGGTATGATGTGTTTTCATTCTCAATTGATTCTAGGAATTTTTTGATTCCATCTCTGATTTCTTCTATTACCCAGTGGTTTGTAAGCAGGGTGTTATTCAGTTTCCATGTAATTGATTTTTTTCCCTTGCTCTTTCTGTTGTTAATTTTCACATTGATGGCATTGTGGTCAGAGAAGATATTTTGTATTATCTCAACATTTTGGATCTTGTTGAGGATTGCTCTGTGGCCTAAGATGTGGTCTGTTCTGGAGAACATTCCATGTGCATTGGAAAAGAATGCATACTTTGCAGCTGTTGGATGGACTGCTCTATATACATCTATGAGGTCAAGTCGGCTGATTGTGCCCTTTAGGTCTCTGTATCTTTGCTGAGTTTCTGTTTTGATGTTCTGTCCTTTACTGAGAGTGGTGTGTTGAAGTCTCCTAGTATTATTATGGAACTGTCAATTTCTCTTTCCAGTAGAGTGTGTTTTATGTATTTTAGAGCCCTGTCATTTGTTGTGTAGATGTTTATTATGGTTATATCTTCCGATGGATCATCCCCTTAATCACTATATAGTGTCCTTCTTTGTCTTTTATGGTGGATTTTGTTTTAAAGTCTATTTTATCTGAGATTAGTATTGCCACTCCTGCTCTTTTTCGGTAGTTGTTAGCTTGATATATTTTTCCAACCTTCAATTTTTAATAAATTCACATCTTTGTTTCTAAGGTGTGTCTCTTGTAGACAGCATATTGATGGATCCTGTTTTCTTATCCATTCTGTCACTCTCTGTCTCTTTATGGGTGCATTGAGGCCATTTACATTCAGTGTAATTATTGATAGATGTGAGTTTGTTGCTGTCATTTTGTAGTGATTTTTCTTCGTGGTGCTGATGTTTTCTTTGGTCCTCTTACTCTCCTGTACTGAATTCCTTTTGTTTGTGGGTTTTTTTTTCTAATTTCTTTTGTTTTTGTAGGTTTTGTTTTTGCTGAGTCTTTATATTTTTCCTCTTTATTTTTATAAGTATGTTTGTTAACTTTCTTTGTGGTTACCGTGAAATTTACCCTTATCTTTCTAAGTTTGAAGCGGTCTATTACTACTTGGTATCGTCTTGCCTTTCTCTCCATTAGAAGGTTCTATACCTACACTGTTTATTCCCTCTTTTATTGTTCTGATGTTGTTGCTATTTACAGATTAACTTCTCTGATTCCCTGTTGTATTTCTTTTGGTTTTGGATAGTCCTTGGGAGTTCATTTCTTAGACTGGTATCGGGCTGGTACGATCCTGCATCCTAGATTCAGCGTGTGAGCTGAAGTTGTTTGTTCTCAGATCAAAGGACTCTCTTTAATAGTTCTTGTAAGTTTGGTTTGGTTTTTACAATTTTCTAAATTTCTATTTATCTGGAAATGTCCTAATTTCACCATCATATTTGAATGAGACTTTTCCAGGATATATTATTCTTGGCTGGCAATTTTTTTCTTTCAAGGTTTTATATATTTCATTCCATTGCATTCCTGCCTGCATGGTTTCTGCTGAATATTATTATTGTTTAGTTTTATTGTTTCTTCTCTGTATGTGACTTCTTGTTTTTCACAAGCTGCTCTCAGGATTCTTTGTCTTTGGTTATGGCGAGTGTGATTATGACATGCCTTGGTGATTTTCTTTTGGGGTCTATCCTATATGGGACTAGCTGAGCTTCTTGGATAGCCAGCATTTCATCTTTCATGATATTGGGGAAATTTTCTGTCAGCAGTTCTTCAATGATCCTCTCTGTGTTTTCTGTTTTCTCCCCCTGTTCTGGAACTCCAATCACTCGACAATTTTTGCTTTTGATTGTATCCCAGATAATTCTCAGGGTCTCTTCATTTTTCTTCATTCTTTTTTCTGAGATTTCCTCAAACAGAGCTGTATCCAACTGTTTGTCTTCAATTTCACTGATCATGTCTTTTACTGTTTCATATCTGCTCCTCATCCCTTCTATGACACTGTCCATTTCTGAAATCTTGTTGTTTATCTTTTGGATTTCTAATTGTTGTTTTTGTATAATCTCTAGTTGTGAATTTATTTTGGCATTTTCTTCCTGCATTATTTTCCTGAATTCTTCCATTTTTTGTCTATATTTTCCATGAATTTTTCTATTTTTCCCTCACTTTTGTCTGCTTTTTGCTTCAACTCTTGGATAATTCTGAGTATTAGAGATTTGAATTCCCTATCAAGTAATTCTAGTGCATTTTTTTCTACTGGAAAGTCATCTGGTGTTTTATTTTGGATGCCTACTGGAACCATCCTGTCCTGTTTTTGTAAATGTTTTGATATTGTCTGCTGTCTTTGGGGCATTCATTAGTTATTCTTCTCATTTATTGATTGTAGATTTGCTTGTTTTACCCTTTTTTTTTAATTTGGCTATATCTGAGCAGGCAGGCTATGTGTTCTTTGTTGTTTGCTCGTCTGTGGGCATGATACTTTTCACCTCCTTCTCCAATTGGCAAGGTCAGTCGCTCAGATATGGTACAGCAGGGCAGGTCTAGCTGAAGAGGAGTTGCTGGGATGAGTTGTTTGTGGCACTTACTACAGCCACCAGGCTAGGTTGGTAATCAGTGCCAGGCAGGTTCCGGTAGGCCGTGCCTGTGCTGCTTGGTGGCATGATGTTAAGCGCACAGTGCAAGTAGGTAGGATGGAGGGGGGGGATTGTGATGTATGGAGCTAAGATGGGTATGGGAGAGAGGAGAGAGGAACAGGAGCCAAAAACATACAAACAAAAAAGAGTGCTAGGGGAGCTTGCCGTTGGAGTGGAGAGATGAGAGACTATGAAATGGAGAAAAACAAAAAGGGGAAGAAGAAGAAAAAGAAAGAAAAGGAAATAATAAGTAAGTAAAAATTATAAAGAAAAGCTCCCAGAGATCCCACTGGTGCAGCTATGAGGTTTGGGGAAGTGGTTTCCAGGTGTTGAACTACAGCCTGGCTAGAAGGCATAGAGGTGTTATTCAGCGCAAGGTATTTAGGGGACAGGAAGAGAAGGAAGGTATAGAGAGACAAAAAACTGAGTAATGAAGAAAGACAGAAGGAAAAAGAGGGAAAAGAAAACAAAACAAATTTTTTAAAAAAGAACAAGAAAAACCCACAAAAAACAGAAAGAAAAGAAATGCCCTCAGGGATCTCTCTGTGCGTCTGCGCTAGCTGAGGGATAGGTCTCAAGCCACGCAGCACTGCCCAGCCACAACGGGCTCCCAACTGGAGAAAAGAAAAAGACAACAAACAAACAATTCAAAACAAACAAATAAAAAAATGCCCCAGGATCCCACTGGCATGGCAGCACGAACAGGGAAGCAGTTCCACACTCAAGCAGAGCTCCACAGCCCCTCAGGTAGAAGCAAAGATGGCACAGGGAGCCAGATATTTGAGCGAAAGGAGGGGGAGTGGTGATAGGTAAGGAAGAAATCAAAAGAAGCAGAGAAAAGCAACACCAGCAGCCAACAAATGGCACTCAGGGAGTCAGCCAGTGAAGGTGGGTGGAATCCAAGCAGCCAGTGCTTCCTGGGCAAGAGACTGTGGCCACAGGAAGCAGAGGAGGCTGAGTGGGGGTGAAGAAGGGTGGCGGGTGGGAAAGTGTATATCGCTGGTTACTGGTTATTCTGTCTCCTGCTGGAAGCTCCGTGAGGCTGCTTTCTCGTACCCCCTGTTCGCTGGTCTCTGACAGGAATTCAAGATGGCGGATTCGTGCTGCAGTAGCTGATAGGAGACCTCTGCATGGATGTCTCCTCGCTCTCTGTTCTGTGTCAGTTTATTATTCCATTTAGTGCTTGGCTGAGTTCTTTATCACTTCATTTGATGTTCAGGGTTTCAGGATTGGTGTTTTCAATGTTTGGCTTAGTTTTTCAGATCTTTGCTGTGGAGGGATGGCATGGTGCTTCTGCCTAGAGTGCCATGTTGTCGGAAGTCCTGGAATGTATTCTTCAGTGTTCAGAAATGATTGTTTTTGGAAGTGCAAAAAATAAATTATGCTTTCCTTTACAAATATTACTCTAAATGTATTTTATTACTCATAATACGGACTAAGTCTCCTTAAGCTTAGTTAATTGCTAATACAGTGAAATCTGGGAGAGCAGGAACTCAGTGGACCGCCTTGTTTTTCCAGGTCTCCTAAGTTTTCCGCCTTTGACAGGGTGCAGTCCTACCACTCTTCTAGAGCTCTCTATTAGTGGAAAATATTTGAGTTTTCCCTCTTACAGGTTTCCGCCTTACACACGTTCGGGCTTTTGCAGGTTTTACTGTATATGAGGCCTTTGTTTTCATTATCTTATTGGTAGCTAGTTGTCATAGGACACCTATTTCATATTATGTGTCATGTCTTCAAGAGCCCCAGGGTGATGCAAACAAGTAATGTGCTCAGTGGCGAACCAAAAGGTTGGAGGTTCAGGTCCACCCAGAGGTGCCTTGGAAGAAAGGCCTAACGATATATTTCTGAAAAAAAAAATCAGCCATTAAAAACCCTATGGAGCACAGTTTGAATCAAACTGATGGCAACTGGTTTATCACGTCTTCATTGGAAATAGGAATCGTCCTTCTCTTCAAGTCTTGCTTGAGGCTTTGTATACAATCAAGTAGCGCAACAAACATTTAAATCTTCTGATGAACGGTCCTATAATTTCTGTAATTTCTTTGTATGCAACTGAATTTTCTTTCAAGTTTAGAAAGATTATAGTTTTACATTGTTATCATCAGAAGTTCAATTTAACTCTTTGATATATATATATATATGAAGAAACAAATGTGAATTGTGTTTTTTTAAAATATAAAGTAGCGGAGTTCTGGCGGGATGGCACTCTGGGAGGAGGCACTACGCCGTCCCTCCACAGCAAGGATCCAAAAAACTAAGCCAGGCAGAGAGTACAACAATCCTGAAACCCTAGAGCATCGGGTGAAGAGAGAGAGAACTCAGACAGGCACCAGATGGAATGAGAAAACTGACGGACAGCGGAGAGCGGGGAGAGATTCATGCAGAGGTCCCTTACCAGCTGGTGCGGCGGGGATCCACCATCTTGGACTCCTATCGGAGGCCAGCGAATGGGGGTGCGAGAGGGCAGCCTCGCAGAGCATCCAGCAGGAGACGAGGCAGCCGGTGGTTTGCAGTGTGCGCTTTCACACCCCCCACCCCTCTTCGCCCTGGCTCGGCCTCCTCTGCTTCCCGTGGCCACGATCTCTTGACCGGGAGGCTCCGGCTGCTTGGATTCTGCACACCCAAGCAGGCGGCTCTCTGGGTGCCATTTTTTGGCTGCTAGTGTTGCTTTTTTTTCTGCTTCTTTTGATTTCTCAGTTGCCTCTCGCCACCTCGCCCTCCTTTCGCTCGAGTGCCTGGCTCCATGCACAACCTTTGCTTCTTCCTGAGGGGCTGCAGAGCGCTGGCAATTTGAGATGTACGCTTTCCCACTCTCCACACTTCTTCGCCCACACTCAGCCTCCTCTGCTTCCCGCGGACAGTGTCTTGTCCGGAAACACCAGCCCGCACTGGCTGCCTCTCTGAGTGCCAGTTGTTGGCTGCTGGTGTTGCTTTTTTTTTTTTTCCCTGCTTCTTTGGATTTCTTGCTTGCCTCTCACCATCTCCCCCTCCTTTTGCTCAAGTGCCTGGCTCCGTGCGCCATCTTTGCTTCTTCCTGGGGGGCTGCAGAGCTCTGTTCGAGTGTGGGGCTGCTTCCCGGTCTGGGCTGCTGTGCTGGTGGGATCTCAGGGCTTTTGTTCATTTGTTCCTCTGCTTCCCGCGGCCACAGTCTCTTGGCCGGGAGATGCCGGCTTCTTGGATTCCGCACACCCAAGTGGGCGGCTCTCTGGGTGCCAGTTGTTGACTGCTGGTGTTGCTTTTTTTTTTCTGCTTCTTTTGATTTCTCGCTTGCCTCTCACCACCTCCCTCTCCTTTCGCTCGAGTGCCTGGGTCCGTGCGCTATCTTTGCTCCTTCCTGAGGGGCTCCAGAGCACCGGCAATTTGTGATGTGCGCTTTCCCACTCTCTACACTTCTTCACCCACACTCGGCCTCCTCTGCTTCCTGAGGACACAGTATCTTGCCCAGAGACACCAGCCCGCACTGGCTGGCCCTCTGAGTGCCATTTGTTGGCTGCTGGTGTTTTTTTTTTTTTTTTTCTTCCTGCTTCTTTGGATTTCTTGCTTGCCTCTCGCTGATTCCCCCTCCTTTTGCTCGAGTGCCTGGCTCCGTGCACCATCTTTGCTTCTTCCTGAGGGGCTGTGGAGCTCCATTCAAGTGTGGAGCTGCTTCCCAGTCTGGGCTGCCGCACTGGTGGGATCCCGGAGCTTTTGTTCATTTGTTCATTTTGAATTGTTTGTTTTCTTTTCCTTTTCTTGAGTTGGGAGCCCTTTCTGGCCAGGCGGAGCTGTGTGGCAAGGAACTCCCCTTCAGCTTCCACAGACATGCAGAGGGATCCCTGAGAGCATTTCTTTTCTCATGGGTTTTTTTTTTTTTTCTGTTTTTTTTGGGGGGGCCTTTCTTATTTTTTTTTTTGTTTGTTTGTTTTTTTAATTGTTTTGTTTTCTTTTCCCTCTTTTTCCCTTTTTCTCTTTCTTCATTGCTCAGTCTCTTGTCTCTCTATATCTTCCTTCTCTTTCTGATCCCTGAATACCAGGCATTGTATACCTCTATGCCTTCTAGCCAGACTATACTGCAACACGTGAGAGCAACTTCCCAAGACCTCATAGCTGCATCAGTGGGATCCCTGGGAATTTTGCAGTTCGTTAACCTTTATGATTTTTATTTATTCATTCTTTTCTTTTCTTCCTCTTTCCCTTTCTATTTTTCTCCATTTCATAGTCTCTCATCTCTCCATTCCCACGGCAAGCTCCCCTAGCATTCTTTTTTGTTTGTATGTTTTTGGCTCCTGTTCCTCTCTCCTCTCTCCCATATCCATCTTAGCTCCACACATAACAATCTCCCCACTGCATCCTGCCTACCTGCACCGTGCGCTTTACATCACACCACCAAGCAGCACAGGCACGGCCTACTGGAACCTGCCCTGCACTGACTACCGACCCGCCCTGGAGGCTGTAGTAAGTGCCACAAACAACCCATCCCAGTAACTCCTCTTCAGCTAGACCTGCCGTGCTGTACCATATCTGAGTGACTGACCCTGCCAGTTGGAGAAGGAGGGGAAAAGTATTGAGTGCACAGACAAGCAAGCAACAAAGAACACACAGTCCACCTGCTCAGACATAGTCAAGTTTTTTTTAAAAAAAGGGATGAAACAAACAAATCTACAATCAATAAATGAGAAAAATAACTACTGAATGCCCCGAAAACAGCAGACAATATCAAAACATTTACAAAAACTGGACAGGATGGTTCCAGTAGGCATCCAAAATAATGACTCTCCTGTGGAAGAAAATGCACTAGAACTACTTGATAGGGAATTCAAATCTCTAATACTTGGAATTCTCCAAGAACTGAGGCAAAAAGCTGACAAACATGAGGAAAAAATAGACAAATTCATGGAAAATAGACAAAAAATTGGAAGAATTCAGGAACATGATACAGGAACAAAAAGCCAAAATAAATTCACAACTAGAAATTATACAAAAACAACAATTAAAAATCCAAAAGATAAACAACAAGCTTTCAGAAATGGATGATGTCACAGAAGGGCTGAGAAGCAGATTTGAAACCATGGAAGACAGGATCAGTGGAACTGAAGACAAACACTTGGATATAACTCTGTTTCAGGAAAACTCAGAAAAAAGAACAAAGAAAAATGAAGAGACCCTGAGAGTTATGTGGGACACAATTAAAAGCAAAAATTTACGAGTGATTGGAATTCCAGAACAGGGGGAGAAAACAGAAAACAGAGAGGATCATTGAGGAAATGCTGACAGAAAACTTCCCCAATATCAAGAAAGATGAAAAGGTGGCCATCCAAAAAGCTCAACGAACCCCATATAGAAGACACCCCAAAAGAAAATCACCAAGGCATATCATATTCACATTCGTGAAAACCAAAAACAAACAAAGAATCCTGAGAGCAACTCGTGAAAATCAAGAAGTCACATACAGAGGAGAAACAATAAGACTAAGCTCAGATTATTTGGCAGAAACCATGCAGGCAAGAAGGCATTGGGATGACATATATAAAATCTTGAAAGAAAAAAATTCTCAGCCAAGAATAATATATCCTGCAAAACTCTTCTTGAAATTTGATGGTGAAATTAGGTCATTTCCAGATAAACAGAAATTAAGGGAATATGTAAAAGTCAAACCAAACTTACAAGAATTATTAAAGGGAGTTCTTTGATCTGAGGACAAACAGCTTCAGCTCATAGGCAGAACCCAGGATGCAGGATCGTACGAGCCAGATACCAATCTAGGAAATGAACTCTCGAGGACTATCCAAAACCAAGAGAAATACAACCGGGAATCAGAGCAGTTAATCAGTAAATGACAAAAACATCAAAACAATAAAAGAGGGAATAAACGGCATAGGTATAGAACCTTCTAAAGAAGAGGAAGGCAAGGCGATACCAAGTAATGGTAGACTGCTTCAAACTTAGAAAGATAAGGGTAAAATTCATGATAACCACAAAGAAAGTTAACAAACCAACTCATAAAAATAAAGACGAAAAACATAAAGTTTCGGCAAAAACAAAACCTACAAAAACAAAGGAAATGAAAAAAAAATCCACAAACAAAAGTAACTCAGCACAAGAGAGTAAGAAGAAGAAAGAAAACTTCAGCACCACACTACCTGACTTCAGAACCTACTATGCAGCTACAGTAGTCAAAACTGCCTGGTACTGGTACAATAACAGATACATTGACCAACAGAACAGAATTGAGAACCCAGATGTAAATACATCCACCTATGGTCACCTGATCTTCGACAAGGACCCAAAGTCCATCAAATGGGGAAAAGACAATCTTTTCAACAAATGGTGCTGGCAAAACTGGATATCCATTTGAAAAAAAATGAAACAGGACCCATACCTCACACCGTATACAAAAACTACTTCAAAATGGATCAAAGACCTGAATATAAAGCCTAAAACTATAAAGTTCATAGAAGAAAAAATAGGACCAACACTACAGGCCTTAATACATGGCATTAATAGGATACAAACCATAACCATCAATGCACAAACCCCAACAGATAAGCTAGATAACTGGGATCTTCTAAAAATCAAACACCTATGCTTCAGAAGACTTCACCAAAACAGTAAAAAGAGAGCCTACAGACGGGGAAAAAATTTTGGGACAGTACAAGTCAGACAAAGGTCTACTCTCCATAATCTACAAGAAAATCCAACACCTCTACAACAAAAAGACAAATAATCTTATTAAAAAATGGGCAAAGGAAATGAACAGACACTTCACCAAAGAAGACATTCAAATGGCCAGCAGACACATGAGGAAATGCTCGCGATCACTAGCCATTAGAGAAATGCAAATAAAAACCACAGTGAGATACCATCTCACCCTGGCATTACTGGCACGAATCAAAAACACTGGAAACAACAAATGTTGGAGGGGCTGCGGGGAGATTGGAACTCTTATGCACTGCTGGTGGGAATGCAAAATGATACAACCATTTTGGAAAATGATGTGGTGCTTCCTCAGAAAACTAGAAATAGACATACCATTCGATCCAGCAATCCCACTCCTAGGAATATATCCTAGAAAAATAAGGATCGTTACCCGAGTAGACATATGCAAGCCAATGTTCATGGCAGCATTGTTCACAATAGCAAAATGATGGGAACAACCTAGATGCCCATCAACAGATGATTGGATACACAAACTATGATACATACACACAATGGAGTACTATGCAACGAGAAAGAACAACAATGAATCTGTAAACCATCTCATAACATGGATGAAACTGGAGGACATTATGCTGAGTGAAATAAGTCAATCACAAAAGGACAAATATTCTATGAGACCTCTTTTGTAAAAACCCATGAAAAAGTTCACACACAAAATGTAACAATCTTTGTTGGTTACCAGGGATAGGAGGAGTGGGGGGGGGGGGGGGGAATACCAAATAGGCAATAGATAAGTGGTATCTTGGGTGAAGGGTGAGACAGTACACAATACAGGGGAAACTAGCACAACCTGTACAAGGAAAGGTCATGGAAGCCCCATAGACACATCCAAACTCCCTGAGGGACTGAATTGCTGGGCGGAGGGCTGTGGGGACCATGGTCTCGGGGAACATCTAGCTCATTTGGCATGACACAGCTTATAAAGACAATGCTCTACATTCTACCTTGGTGAGTAGTGTCTGGGGTCTTAAAAGCCTGTGAGCGCCCATCTAAGATACTCCACTGGTCTCATCCCTTCGGTAGCAAGGGAGAATGAAGAGAACAGGATACAAGGAAAAGACTAGTCTAAAGGACTAATTGTCCACAGCTACCAAGGCCTCCACCTGACTGAGTCCAGTACAGCTAGATGGTGCCCAGCTACCACCACTGACTGCTCTGACCAGGATCACAACAGAGGGTTCTGGACAGAGCTGGAGAAGGATGTAGAGCATAATTCTAACTCACAAAAAAAAGACCAGATTTACTGGCCTAAAGGAGACTGGAGAAACCCCGAGAGTATGGCCCCCAGACACCCTTTTAGCTCAGTAGTGAGGTTACCTCCTAGGTTCACTTTTCAGCCTGGGAGTGGACAGCCCCGTAAAACCAAATGAGACTAACAAGGTACAGGAGTCTAGTGACAAGGGCCAGAAGGCAGAAGGGGACAAGGAAGCTGGTGATAGGGAATCCAAGGTTGAGTAAGGATATTGTCGATGTGTTGTGAGATTGTTAACCATTGTCATAGGGCTACATTTGTAGTAACTGTTAAATGAGAAACTATTTTGTTCTGTAAGCCTTCATCTTAAGTGAGAATAACAGCACAATTGGAAGAGCGTAGTCAATGCCACTGAACTGTGTATGTAGAAATTTTTGAAACGGTGTATCTTTGGCTGTGTGTATTTTCACCAAAAAAAAAAAAAAAAAAGGTTGAGAAGTTAGAGGGTTAATATGTTGTGAGGTTGTTAACCAGTGTCATAAAACAACATGTGTACTACTGTTTCATGAGAAACTATTTGTTCTGTAAGCCTTCACCTGAAGTACAATATATTATAAAATAAAAATAAAAATATAAAGTAGCAAAGTAACTTAATTACTCATGCATTTTCCCCATTCCTGAGATTTATAGTTTTCATAGTTATTTTACTTATCTTTTTCTGTTGCTGACCTGACACCTAATTACATTTCTAGATGTTGATTAATTGAGTATAATTAGGAAGGATATTTATTGAGTCCAAGAATTGCATTTTGAGATCATTGTAAATATTTTTCATTAAAGTACACAGTTAACAAGAAAAAAAATTTTTTTAATTTAAAGAAAAAGTTAGTTACAATGCTAAATAAAAATTTGGAAGGTAGGGTTATATCTTAGTCATTAGATGCTGCTGTAAGAGAAATACCAAAAGTGGTGGCTTTCACAAAGAGAAATTTGTCCTCTCACAGTTTAGGAGGCTTGTCATTGTTGTTATGTGCTGTTGAGTTGTTTCTGACTCATAGCAACCCTATGGGACAGAGTGGAACTCTCCCATAAGGCTTCCAAGGAGTGGCTGGTAGATTTGAACTGCTGACCTTTTGGTTAGTAGCGGTAGCTTTTAACCACTACATCATCAGGGGTTCTTTTAGGAGGCTACAAGACTGAATTCAAGGCGCCAGCTCCAGGGGAAGGCTTTCTCTCTCTGTCGGCTCTGGAGGAAGGTCCTTGTTATCAATCCTCCCCTGGTGAAGGAGCTTCTCAGCACAGGGACTCTGCGTCCAAAGGATGTGCTCCTTTCTCAGCTCTGCTTTCTTGGTGGGAGGAGGTCCCTCTGTCTCTCTGCTCACTTCTCACTTTTATATCTCAAAATAGATTGAGTCAAGATGCAACCTAATTTTATAGATTGAGTCCTGCCTCTTTAACGAACTGCCTCTAATCTTACTTCACTAACATCATAGAAGTAGAATTCATAACACACAAAAAAAATCACATCAGATGACAAAATGGTGGACAATCATACAATGTAGGGAACCATGGCCTAGCCAGGTTGACACACATTTTTGCGGAACACAGTTCAATCCATAACAGGTTAGGTAGTGGGTATAGAAAATAAATCACTAACACTTGCTAAGACCTGTTTTTAAAAATGTTGTCTAGAGTAATAACTTATTTTTCAAAACTTGAATGAAACATTTCCTTTGGACATACCATGGTTTTGTTTAGTGATCACTTTCTTGAAACAGGTGCCAAATAAGCACAGAAATAATTTCAGAATAAAAAAGTTATCAACACTGTTACACATAATAAATATTATTGAAACAATCATCTACACATACATACAAGACAATTCAAGACCTTAAAATGTAAAAACCATATAAGCACAGCACTCTCCCATTAGAATTATTATTAAAAGAGAGAAAATTACCCGAAGTACCGTCTTCCTTGTTCTTTTGCTGCATTAACGAGTTGTTTGGTGGAGCAGGACCTTCCACTCCTAAAACTACGCATTCTGAAAAAGGTATGGGGTAGAGAGAGGAATACACATTAGGAAATATAACTCCTAGTGAAAACCACATTTTTTTCACCTTCTTCAGAGCATTTATGAATTACAGTTACCCAAGAAAATGCAAGTTACTATAGCCAAGCAAAAGTCAGCAAAATTTACCATGGGTCTGAACTTCTGACCTGCTCTTCCCACCTGTTTTGGCCTAGCCCTGCTTTAGGCCCAATGTGCCCCTCCCCACCCTCCTGTCACATACTTAAGTCAAAGTAGTTCTTCTCCCAGGCCTACCGGCATTCAATCTGTCTCCAATTGTGGTAGAACGGATTTTGCTAACTATTACGGACTTTTCAGGCATCATTGAATAGACAGAAAAAGTTTAGTGGCAATGTCCTGATTGGATGCTGGTACGGAACAAAACAGGATTTTACCACGCATTGTTGAAATCACTTCATATAGACAAACCAAAACCAACCAAACCCACTGCTGTCGAGTCGATTCTGACTCATAGTGACCTTACAGAACAGAGAAGAACTGTCCCATAGGGTTTCCAAGGCTGTAAATCTTTACAAAAGCAGACTGCCACATCTTTCTCCCATGGAGCGGCTAGTGGGTTCAAACTGAAAAAGCTTTCAGTTAGCAGCCGAGCGCTTTAACCACTGCGCCACCAGGGCTCCTCTCATATAGACAATTGCCTATTAAGTTCACCCCAAATAACTGGAAGTTAAATACTTTTCTAAGTAACACTTTGGTCGAAGAAGAAATCCTTAACAAAATTAGAAACTACCTTAAACTGGATGATAACTAAAATACAATATAGCAAAACCTGTCATATGCAGCCAGAGCAATGCTTAGACAGAAATTAATAGCATTCAATGCTAATTACAAAAGAAAAAAATGTATATAATCCACCTGAAGTTACTAAAAACAAAAGAAAGGGAAGGAAATAATAAAAGTAACAGCAGAAATCAACAAAATAGAAAACAAACAATATAAAATATTAACTAACTCAAAAGCTGGATCTTTGAAAAGATCATCAAAATTTGTAATCACATAGCTAGACTGATAAGAAAAAGAGAGAGAGAAAAAAATCTCTAATATCAGGAATAAAAGAGGAGATATTAACATGGACATTATGTTCATGAAAGGAATAATAAGAGAATATTATTAACAATTGTATATTAATAAAATTCAATAGTTTAGGTGAAACAGACAAACTCCTTGAAAGACACAGCTTTCAAAGCTCATTTGAGATGAAACAGATAATCCAAAGAGATTTTATACATATTTTATACCGACACTTTTATACTTAAAAAAGAAATTGAATTTATTGATAAAATAAAATTGGCTACATTGCCAAATTTAACCATTTAAAAAAGAATACCAATTCTACACAATTCTACACGCGCTTTCAGAACACAGACGAGGGAACACTTTCCAATTTATTTTACGGGGGTAGAATTATCCTTACACCAAAACCATGGGAACACATTACAAATAAGAAAAATGACAGACCAATAACCCTCATGAACAAAAGACACAAAATTTTTAACAAAATTTTTGCAAATCAAATCTAGCAATATATAAAAAGATAGTAAAACATGATCACATTAGGTGTATCTCAGAAATACAGGTTAGTTTAACACTCAAAAATCATTCAATGAATTTCACCATATTAACAGAATATAGGAGAAAAACATGATTATTTCAGTACATGTAGAAAAAGAATTTGACAAGTTTTAGCACCCATTCATGATTTAAATATATATATATGTACATACATACATATATACGTATGTTTGTATATACGTGACAACTTTGAAAACTGTTAAAGGGCATCTATGAAAATCCTACAGCTAACACAATATTTAATCATGAAATATTTCCCTTCTAATGTCAGGAACCAAGCAAGAATGTCTGTTCTTAGTACTTCTACCCAACATTGTAGTAGAGGTCCAAGCCATTGCAATGAAGAAAGAAAAGAAAAAAGACAAAGATGAGAAACAAAGACATAAAACTGTCTCTTTTTGTAGATGACATGATTGTTGGAATTCTATAAAATGGCCACTAGTACTCATTGAATTTAGCAAAGTTGTACAATAAAATGGTACAAAGACTATTTTTTAAAATTATATTTTTTATATATCAGCAGCAAATAATCAGAAAATAAAATTTTTTAAATCAATTTCATTTATTATAGTGCTAAATAAGGACAAAATACTAGGAATAAATTTAACAAAAGATGCATAAGATCTGTACACTGAAAAGCGCCCAGCATTGCTGAGATAAAGAAAGCCTATATAAATGAACAGAAATACTATGTTCTTAGGTTGAAAGACTCAATATTATTAAGATATCAATTTTCTCCAAATTGGTCTAAAGATTAAACAGTATCTAATAAAAATCAGTAATCTTTTCTGTGGAAATTGGGAAGCTGATTCTAAAATTTACATGTAAATGCAAAAAACCTAGAATTGCCAACTCAATTTTTAAAAACAATAATCCACCTAATTTCAAGCTACAGTAATTAATACTGTCTAGTATTGGCTAAAGGACAGACATATAAATCAATGCAACAGAATAGAGAATCCAGAAAAAAATCCACACATATAGGGGCAACTGATTTTCAACAAAGTTGCTAAGGCAATTGAATTGGGAAAGAAAACTATTTTCAATAACTGCTGATGGAAAAACTGGATATCAATATGCAAAAAAAAAAAAAAGAAGAAGAAGAATCTCAACCCTTACCTCACAGCATATACCAAAAATCACCTTAAATTGAATGATTGGCCTCAATATAAAAACTAAAACTATAATACTCCTAGAAGAAAGCTTAAAAAATCTCTGTGGCTTTGGCACATACAAAGAATTCTTAGGACATAAAAAGAACAAACCATAAAGAAAAAATTTGATAAATTGGACATTATCAAAATCAAACTCTTTTGCTCTTTGAAAGCTATCATTTAGAAAATGAAAAGGCAAACCACAGAACAGGAGAAAATATTTGCAATGCTTACATCTGACAAAGGGATGCAGAATATATAAAAAGCTGTTACAATTCAATAATTAAAACATCAATAGAAAACTGGGCAAATTATTTGAGCAGCCATTTGACCTCAAAAAAGATATACAGGTGGCCAACAAGCATGTGGAAAGATATTCAACATTATTAAGCATCAAGAAAATACAAATTAAAAACACAATGATACAGGCATTTAGGTTGTTTCCACCTTTTGACTACTGTGAATAGTGCTGCAGTGAACATTGGTGTACAAGTCTCTGAGTCTCTGCTTTCAAGTTTTGGGGGTATTTATCTAGGATTGGAAACAAACAAACAAAAAACCCAAAGAGATAATGGTTACACACCTACAACAATGGCTAAAATTAAAAAGATTGAGAATACCAAGTACTGACAAGGATGTTGAGCAAATGGAATCCTCACACATTGTGAGTGTATGAATTAAAAATAGTATAACTACTTTAGCTATATAATTATATAGTATAATTACATAGGAAAATATTTGGAAGTTTTTTTTCCAAAGTCAAACATATCCTACCATACAACCTAGTGATTCCACTAATAGATACTTACCTATGAGAAATGAAATTGTTATGTCCACACTAAGACTTGTACATGAATAGCAGCTTTATTCACAATAGCCGAAAAACTGGAAACAAATCATATGTCCATCAACAGGTAAATGGATAAATTATACATACCATGGAACACTACTCAGCAATGAAAAGGGACACACAACACTGATAACATCAAAATCATTCCATTGAGTGAAACAAGGCTGACACAGAAGAGTATATACTACATGACTCCATTTACATAAAATGCTAACTAACCGATGGTGGCAAAAAGCCCATCTCTGATTTCCTGCAGACAGGGGTAATAAAGGCAGGGATGGCCTACAAAGATTCGTGAGGAATGTTTTGGAAGTGATGGGACTGTTTTGTATCTTGTTCACGGTAGTGATTCACAAGTGTATACAACTGTCAAAACTCATCAAATGGTACCTTTTAAGTGGAAGCAGTTAAATTATCCATCAATGACGTTGAAAAAAATAATTAAAAATAGTATAGGAAACATCAGGTTTTAACACACGTAACATCAGAAAATGCATCCACGCAAATAAATACGAAACAAAACACAAACAAAAAACCCATGACACTAAAAACAATGTTTTAAAACCATACTCTTCCATCTAAGGCGAAACCATCAGCAGAAGTAAGACTGTGTTGTGGTTTCACTACTAGTGAAACCTCTCACTCACTCTGAGCACCAGAATGTTCCTTCCCCAAATCCTAACTGTCATATGCCTGAGCAAGTGTCCACCACCCACGGAACCGACAGGGCACAGGCATGACTGTGCAAACCCACGCTCCACGAAGACGGCCCCCAGTGAGAAAAACGGCTCTCAGAAGCTGCAAGTTGTTTTCACGTGATGCTAAACAGTTGTTATTTACTGTAAAATGCTATGCTGTGCTAAAAAGACAGAAAAACTTAGAGATAAGCATTTCCCAATAAAAACCCCTGATTCAGCAGCTGTTATTAACCAAAATAGAGCATGGGTTATATCATACTTAAAAATTGTGTGTGCGTGTGTGTATGTGAGTGTGCTAAGATTTATTTATTGTTTGTAATGTATAGGGATGGGAAACAAAAAAGTTGAAAGACTGCCTGCCCTTGCCTTGATTCCCGGGTCTGTTGGGAGAATACAAAACAAAGCCGTAAGGAGTCTGGTAACATGAATTTTAAACGGAAAGAAACTTTAACTTGGGACAGAACTATAGACTAACAAATCTGGCTGTTATAAGATGACCATACAGCTACAGAAGAGAATACTGTGGAATGGTTTTCTTTGACTTTCTATTTACATTTCTCCACAGGATTTCCTGCAAAAGGCCTCTTTAAACAGTTAAAAAGTAAAGATGTCACTTTGAGAACTAAGGTGCACCTGACCCAAACCATGGTATTTTCAATCACCTCATATGCATGCAACAGCTAGACAATGAATAAGAAAAAAACGCAGAATTGATGCATTTGAATTATGATGTTGGCGAAGAATATTCAACATACCACAGACTGTCAAAAGAACAAACGAATCTGTCTTGGAAGAAGTGCAGCCAGAATGCTCCTTAGAAATGAGGATGCTCAGACAAAATTCATCTCATGTACTTTGGACGTGTTATCAGGAGGGACCAGTCCCTGGAGAAGGACATCATGCTTGTAAAGTAGAGGGCCAGAAAAAGAGGAAGACCCTCAGTGAGAGGGATTGACACAGTGGCTGCAACAGTGGGCTCAAGACAGCAACTGAGAGGATGGCACAGGACTGGGCAGTGTTCCGTTTTGTAGTACCCAGGGTCACAATGAGTCGCAGTCGGCTCCTGGCACCTAACACCATGCTGGTATTTAGCTAACTAGGAGTCATTCTTATTGCCTATTATGATCTTTACAACTTGTCACCTTTATTGTTATTTATTTATGTAATTTACTACTTTTTAAAAAAGGGAAAGAGCACAAATATAAGTGGAAATCTGTGAAAATACTCTGACATTTTATGTAAGGAAAACCAAATACTAGAATTATTTCACTCTTCATTTGCTGTTTCAAGAGCTCAAACTTCAAAACTCTCCAGACTGTAACAAACACAGAGCCGAACCATTACAGCCAAAAAATGCAAGGGATGTGAGCTTTCTCCTTCTTACTCTGTTTCTTCTTCCCTGAATCTTTTTAGACAACTAAACGAGTTTATGTGCTCTCTCTACTTATTTAACAAGTGAGGAATAACACAAAGCGCTTTACAAACAGAGGTATTAATTCAACCCAGTTAACATTTAAGTAGTAGATTTCTCTTAAAGATTCAAGGTTTCATTTAAAACAAATGCAATTTTGTGACTAAGATCTTAATCATATAAAGTCCAAGAAATTCAAATTACATTGCCAGAGAAACCTTAATTTAGCTACACTAAACACATGACTTCTTTTTAATCATCAGTATGGTAAGTAAAGTCAAGACAGTACAGGAAGCTTTACTATAAATCTCCTGGCTTGAGAAAGCTTAAACTGTCAATCTTAACCTTTTAGCTAGAGAATGTTTATACTGCATTTTATAAAATAGCACATTGTGGATGTAGATTAGACATAAAAGTGTATTTCTCAACAGTTTTTATGGTTATGAATAGATTCAAGTCAGAAGTTGTGGAATTCAATTGCCTCCTTTTCTAGACATCCTGAAAATAAGATGAATTATCATCCAAGTGTGTTAATTATATTTCTGCCTTGAATGCAGTAGTTTTCACAGTGTGATCTGAGGACTAGTAGTCCATGACAGACAGTGACAAAGTCCACAACCTTTGTAACTTTTAGGGAAGAAAAATGAAATTTAAATTTTAGTTTTGATATATAATTAAAAATCTACATCATTTGCAGGTACAATTACTACAACTGTAGGTACAATTGAAAGCATCACCAGTTTCCCCTCAAAATTCTGTTATTTCTAAATAGCAAACAGGAATAGTTAGAATAAGAGATCCATGAGATCTTTTTGTCTACTAATGCTACCTGCAGACTAATGCATTAAGTTTATGATAAATACTGGAAGTAAAGAAAATGTTTTCTTTGCTACCTTCTAAGATAATATTCCAGTCTCTCACTAGTAGTTTTCATTCAGGTGGCTCCTGGGTGACCACCTAGTGAGAATATTAGAGCAAAGGGCCGGTGGGGAGAGGATGGAGACCACAGTAATATGCATTTATTTAACTGTAATACGTAGGTACTCAGTTGTTCATCTACTTATCATGGAGATTATGATTTAATAGGAACCATAGGCATTAATCAAATAATCAAACAATTATGTAAAATTGTAATACCAACAAATGGAAACTACAGAAAATGTACCTGGAGGAACATATTTTGGTACTGAGACCTATGGTAGGCGGCCTCTAAGATGGCCCCCCAGTGATTCTGCCATCTTAGTATTCACGCCATCTTAGTATTCACGCCATCTTAGTATTCACGCCATCTTAGTATTCACGCCATCTTAGTATTCACGCCATCTTAGTATTCACGCCTTCGCAAAATCCCCTGCCCTTGAGTGTAGGCTGGATTTACTACAATTAGAACATGCAGAAGTAATGTGATGTCACTGACAAGATCAAGTAATAAAAAGACTGACTTCTGTCCTGGTGTGCTCTCTCTCACTCACACCTGGGTCAGCATGAGAGAATAAATATTTGTTGATGCTGTACAAACTTACAGTTTTATTAAGTTTTGCAGTAATTTGTTGTGCAGCAATAGGTAACTAATACAAGACTCAATGGATGAAAGCAGATAATGGGCAATGAAGGAGAAAAGAGCATTCTAAATAAAAGTAATGTTACAGGCAACGGACGTGTGGCTGGAGGGACAAAAAGAGTCTCAGCTTTTACTATTATTCTAGTCTCACATAATGATTTTAGGATTGTTTTCCCAAGACAATGTGCTTTCCTATGGAAGTGGAACAAAAAGGAAAAATAAATGATTCCATTTTAGTGATATGGAGTGCAACATGGTTTGAAAATTAAAATTTTCTCCTTTGTATATTTCATAGCTCAATATTTCAATTGTTATAATCTTTACTTCCAAAAAAAAAAGAAGAAACTGAAATACCAAATATGAAATTTCTTATTTTTAATTATATTTGTTAATTCTGTACCATTTTTTCCCCAAAATTGGTAGGGAAGAAAGCATTTTGCAAACACTTGAAATGTCAAGATGAAAATGATGTATATGAATGAACCACAACATAATTTTAGAATACTGATCCTGGCATTGTGTTTTGTCCTGTGGTGTTTCATGTTCTTACACTTTAGTTTATGAAACAGAGTTACCTATATATTTAAAGACATCAATTTAGTAGCAGAAGCAGTATACGAAATATTGAAAGAGAAACCAAAGTTTTAGCACAGACAAGGATAGAAAAAATACCAAAATTAGAGTAAGAAAATTGACTAAT
Source organism: Dugong dugon (assembly GCA_030035585.1). NCBI lineage: Eukaryota > Metazoa > Chordata > Mammalia > Sirenia > Dugongidae > Dugong > Dugong dugon. The sequence continues at coordinate 2,863,797 of CM057466.1, forward strand.
ATTTTAACTCTTCCACTTTATTACCCCTATAACTTTGCACAGGTCACTCTGTGAACTTCAGTTGCTTCATCTACACATATGAGAGTTTACTATGTAATAGAGTGGTCATTAAAATTGGTAAAGTAAAATTACAGACCAATTACCTCTCATGAATATAGATGCAAAAATCCTCAACAGAATTTTAGCCAAAAGAATTCAGCATCATATCCAAAAAAATATATATATATATACACCACATCCAAGTGGGATTCATACCAGGTATGCAATGATGGTTCAACATTAGAAAATCAATCAATGTAATCCACCACATAAGGAAAACAATCACATGATTATGTCAATTGACACAGAAAAGGCATTTGATAAAGTCCAACACCCGCTCCTGATAAAAACTCTCAATAAAATAGGTATAGAAGGGAAATTTCTAAACATAATAAATAGCATCTATACAAAACCCAGAGCCAACATCATTCTTAATGGAGAGAGGCCAAAAACATTCCTCTTAAGAACAGGAACAAGTCAAGGATGCCCTTTATCACCACTCCTATTTAACATTGTGCCGGAAGACCTAGCTAGAGCAATAAGGCAAGAAAAAGAAATAAAGGGCATCCAAATTGGTAAGGGAGAAGTAAAACTATCCCTATTTGTGGGTGATAAAATACTATAGATAGAGAACCCAAAGGACTTCACAAGAAAACTACTGGAACTAATAGAAAGATTCAGCAGAGTAGCAGGATACAAGATAAACCTACAAAAATCAGTTGGATTCCTATACTCCAACAAAGAGAACTATGAAAAGGAAATCAGTAAATCAATATAATTTATAATTAAAAAAAAAAAAAACCCATTGCTGTTAAGTCGGTTTCAACCCACAGCAACCCTAGAGGACATAGTAGAACTGCCCCATAGAGTTTCCAAGGTGTGGCTGGTGGATTTGAACTGCCGACCTTTTTGTTAGCAGCTGTATCACTTAACCACTGGGCCACCAGGGCTCCGCCATTTATAATAGCCCCTAAAAAAATAAAATACTAAGGAATAAATCTAACCAGGAACATAAAAGACCTATACAAAGAAAACTACAAAACACTACTGCAAGAAATCAAACGAGACCTACATAAATGGAAAAACATACCATGCTCATGGATAGTAGACTCAACATTGTGAAAATGTTAATTCTACCCAAAGCAATCTACAAATACAATGCAATCCCAATCCAAATACCAACAGCATTCTTTAATGAGATGGAAAAATTAATCATTAACTTTATATGGAAAGAAAACAGACCCTGGATAAGTAAAGCACTACTGAAGAAGAAGAATAAGGTAGGAGAACTCACACTACCTGACCTCAGAACCTACTATACAACTACAGTAGTCAAAACAGCCTGGTACCAGTATGACAGACACACTGACCAGTGGAAGATAATTGAGAACCCAGATGTAAATCCATCCACCTATGGTCACCTGATCTTTGACAAAAGCCCAAAGTCCATTAAATGGGGAAAAGACGGCCTTTTTAACAAATGGTGTTGGCAAAACTGGATCTCTATCTGTAAAAAAAAGAAACAGGACCCATACCTCACAACATAGACAAAAATTAATTCAAAATGGATCAAAGACTTAGATATAAAACCAAAAACTAAAAAGATCATAGGAAAAAAAAAAAAAGAGGCCCTAGTACATGGCATGTATAGGATACAAACCATAACTAACAATACACAAACACCAGAAGATAAGACAGATAACTGGGATCTTCTAAAAGTTAAACAATGCTCATCAAAAAACTACAGACTGTGAAAAAAATTTTGGCTATGACATATATGACAAAGGTCTAATCTCTAAAATCTATAGGAAAATCCAACACCTCTACAACAGAAAGACAAATAATCCAATAAAAAAATGGGCAAAAGATGTGAACAGACACTTCAGCAAAGAAGACATTAAAGCGGCCAACAGACACATGAGGAAATGCTCACGATCACTAGCCATTAGAGAAATACAAATTAAAACTACAATGAGATACCACTTCACCCAAACGTTACTGGTACAAATCAAAAAAGAAGAAAATAACAAATGTTGGAGAGGCTGCAGGGAGATTGGAACTCTTATGCACTGCTGGTGGGAATGCAAAATAGTACAACCGTTTTGGAAAATGATATGGTGCCTCCTTAAAAAGCTAGAAATAGAAATACCATACGATCCAGCAATCCCACTCCTAGAAATATAACCTAGAGGAATAAGAGCCGTCACACGAATAGACATATGCACTTCCATGTTCATTGCAACACTATTTACAATAGCAAAAAGATAGAAACAACCTAAGTGCCCACCAACAGATGAATGGATAAACAAACTATGGTACATACACATAATGGAATACTATACAACAATAAAGAACCATGATGAATCTGGAAAATATCTCACAACATGGATGAATCTGGAGGGCATTATGCAGAGTTTAATAAGTCAATCACAAAAGGACAAATACTATATGAGATCACTATTATAAAAACTCTTGAAAAGGTTTACACACAGAAAGAAACTATCTTTGTTGGTTTCTAGGGAGGGGAAGGAGGGAAAAACACTAGACAATAGATAAATGATAACTTTTGTGAAGGGTAAGACAGCACACAATACTAGGGAAGTCAGCACATTTTGACCAAAGCAAGGTCATGGAAGCTTCATAGACACATCCAAACTCCCTGAGGGACCAAATTACAGGGCTGAGGGCTGGGGACCACAGTCTTGGGGGACATCTAGCTCAACTGGCATAACATAGTTTATAAAGAAAATGTTCTACATTCTACATTGGTGAGTAGCATCTGGGGTCTTCAAAGCTTGTGAGCTGCCATCTAAGATACTCCACTGGTCCCACCCCATCTGGAGTAAGGGATAATGAAGAAAACCAAAGACATAAGGAAAAGATTAGTCCAAAGGACTAATGGACCACAACTACCACAGCCTCCACCAGACCGAGTCCAGCACAACTAGATGGTGCCTGCTACCATCACCGACTGCTCTGGCAGGAATCACTATAGAGTGTCCCAGACAGAGCTTGAGAAAAATATAGAACAAAATTCAAACACACACAAAAAACCAGACTTACTGGTCTGATAGAAACTGGAGAAACCCCGAGAGTATGGCTCCCGACACCCTTTTAGCTCAGTATTGAAGTCACTCCTGAGGTTCACTCTTCAGCCAAAGATCAGCCAGGCACATAAAACAATACTAGACTAAATGGGCACACCAGCCCAGGGGCAAGAATGAGAAGGCAGGAGGGGATAGATAAGAAATCTTGTAATGGAGAATCCAAGGTTGAGAAGGGGAGAGTGTTGACATGTTGTGGGGTTGGCAACCAACGTCACGAAACAGTATGTGTATAAAGTGTTTAATGAGAAACTAAGTTGCTCTATAAACCTAATCTACAGTATAATAAAAAAATAAAATAACAAAATTGGTAAAGTAAATTATATCATTGATAAATGGTATTGAAAGAACTGGCTAGCCATCTGGAAAAAAATAATAAAACCAGATTCCTATCTCACTTCTCTTACCAAATAAAATATAGAGTAGATCAAGAATTTAAACACAAAAAATAAAAATACTGGAAAAAGAGATGAGTAATTTTTTTTTCCTTTATCTTAAGTGGGAGATAGAGTGTCTGACATTTGATCTAACAGAGACTGGAGGGGTTTCCTGGGGCAAGAATTTTCAATGCTAAAACCAGGAAGATCCCAGGCAATACGGGACAGTTGGTCACCTCAAGCTAAGAATACCTTTCTAATCTTGATACAAAACATAGAAACCATAAAGGAAAATATTGAGAAATTTAACTATAAAGAATTTAAAAATTCTGCATGGCAAAAAAGAGAAAACAAAGTAATGTTAACAAAAAAGCAAATATCTGGGGAATATTCACAACATTTATGATAAACAAAAGACTAATTTCCTCCAAAAAATAAACATAAAAATACATAAACCAATTAAAAAAAAAAAAAAGAGATGGACAACCTAATCAAAAAATAGGCAAAAGATGATGAATAGGCTGACAAAGGATCTTTTGAAGGTGGCATTTCTCATTAACTATAACTGTACTCTTCAGGTACAACAAAGAGATGAAAATAAAACACTCAGATTGTTTATAAAAAGAAAAAACTAGAAATGTTTAAGGAAAAATAACAAGTTCCAAAACATCAAAATTCAATAATGAATTCAATGGATGGATAAAATTAAAAAGCAAAAAGAATTATGGTAAATAATAAACTTGATTCTAGTTTTCAAGGCAATGTAATCACAAAGTCAGTATCGGTTAGTTGGGATACAGTGCTAATAAAAGCCATATTGCTGAGCCTAATTTTTTATTTATTTATTTTTTTAGGCAGTTACCATCACAAAGTCCAAAACTAGTTAATGGGGACAAACAGAGAATTTGTAGTTCAGAAGCAGGAGCAAAAACCAGACTGAAAGGGGCCAAACAGAGGCAATCACATCAACAGTACACTACAGTTTTGAAAATTTTAACCTTGGAAGAATGGGAGAAATGAGACATGTCATACATGAAAGAGAGAGATGGGTCAGTACCTGGAGCTTTGAGGACAAGAGGATATTTAGAGTAGGGGAGATCACAGCATGTTTGTGGAGAGAAAGATGGAGAGCTAGAAATTACAAGAATGCAGGAGGCTGACTGGTAGAGCAGAATCCCAGAGGGACTGGGAGGAGATGCGGCAAAATGCAAAGTGGAGGTTTGCTTTTTAAAAGACTGATACTTTGACTGAGACAGAAGCAAAAAGAGCAAGAGTGGTTACAGACACAGCAGACATTTAGAAGAAGTTGAGGTTAACAAGAAGCCCTGGTTTCACAGTGTTGAAGTGCTCCACTGCTAACCAAAATGTCAGTGGTTCAAACCCACCAGCCACTCTGAGGGAGAAAGATGTGGCAGTCTGCTTCTGTAAAGTCTACAGCACAAGGGTTGCTATGAGTTGGAATCCACTTGACAGCAACAGATTTTTTGGTTTGGGATTAACAAACATTTTCTGAGTACCTACATCAGGCAGCTGTACAGATTCTGGAAGAGGCCAGATGAGCAAAACGAGGTCCCTACCCTCAGGACCTCACCTTCGGGAAAGGTTAGTCCACATCAAATAATCAGCAAATAGGAAGGTGAGTGTACCGAGTGTGAAGGGCAACAGGGAAAATATGAGTGGTGAAAATTAAGAAAGACCTAGGACAGTGTTCTAAACTCTGGCGCCCATCAGAATCACCTGCAAGGTTTTGTGAAAGTCCATATGCCCAGATTCTGTACCCTTGAAAGTCTAATTAAATAGGCGTAAGATGGCACCTGTGTTTTCTTGACTACGTAAAGGCAGTCAACTGTGTGGATCATAACAAACTATGGATAACATTGCAAACAATAGGAGTCCCAGAACACATCACTGTGCTCAGGCAGAACCTGCAGAAGCGGTCATTCAAACTGAACAAGGGAATACTGCATGGTTTAAAATCAGGAAAGGTGTGCGTCAGGGTTGTATTATTTCACCACACTTATTCAATCTCTTTACTGAGCAAATAATCTGAGAAGCTGGACTACATGAAGAAGAACATGGCATCAGGATTGGAGAAAGACTCATTAACAACCTGCAATATGTGGATGACACAACCTTGCTTGCTGAAAGTGAAGAGGACTTGAAGTACTTACTGATGAAGATCAAAGACCACAGCCTTCAGTATGGATTGCACCTCAACATAAACAAAACAAAAATCCACACAACTGGACCAATAAGCAACATCATGATAAATGGAGAAAGTATTGAAGTTGTCAAGGATTTCATTTTACTTAGATCTGCAATCAATGCCCATGGAAGAAGCAGTGAAGAAATCAAACAGTGTATTGCATTGGGCAAATCTGTTGCAAAAGACCTCTTCAAAGTGTTCAAAAGCAAAGATGTCACTTTGAGAACTAAGGTGTGCCTGACCCAAGTCATGGTGTTTTCAGTCGCCTCATATGCATGCAAAAGCTGGACAATGAATAAGGAAGATCAGAGAAGAATTGATGCCTTTGAATTATGGTGTTGGCAAAGAATATTGAGTATACCACGGACTGCCAGAAGAATGAACAATCTGTCTCGGAAAAAGTACAGCCAAAATGCTCGTTAGAAGCGAGGATGGTGGGATTTTGTCTCATGTACTTTGGACATGTTATCAGGAGGGACCAGTGCCTGGAGAAGGACATTATTCTTGGTAAGGTAGACGGTCAGTGAAAAAGAGGGAAACCCTCAATGAGATGGATTGACACAGTGGCTGCAACAATGATCTCAAACATAGCAACAATTGTGAGGATGGCGTAGGACGGGGCAGTGTTTCATTCTGTTGTACATGGGGTCACTATGATTTGAAATCGACTCAATGGCACCTACCAACAACAACAAAGATGACACTGCAGTGTCTCTAATATTTTAGACTCTAAGATGGTTCTGTCTGGCTTAAAATTACTCGTTTAGAACAACCCCTGGATAACATCTAGGAGGGACCCAACTAAGAATAGATAGGATGCATTTTTTTGAGAATTAGAAATAGCTAGATTTTATTATTTGGAATCTACTAGTCTTTACCACTGGATTTTTTCTTTTTTTCTTGGTAACATTGTCAGTACTACAAAACAGATGGTATAATCAGATATCCTCATAAAATGTAATGGATAAACCTTTGGGAAAAGGTAGCATTTCATGGTAAATAACAAAGTGGCAAGGAAAAAGAAATCACTAAACAACTTAAAGCTACATATACACACACAAAGTTTGGAGGAAAAAAACCTTTACTAAATCACTTAATTTTCTCAAATAACACCCTTTGAACACACTCAGGTTTCCCCTACGTTGAAAGAAGAAGAAAAAAAAATTAGATGCTAATTTCCCCTTCCAGCTATGGTCCTTTCTCCTTTCCTTGCCACAAATTTCTAGAATGAGTGGTCTTGCCCAGAGCCTCAATTTTCTACCCACCCACTCTCTCCTTAAACTCATTGCCATTGAGTCGATTGATAGAACTGCCCCATAGGGTTTCCAAGGCTGTAAGCTTTACTGAAGCAGACTGCCACATCTTTCTCCCGAGCAAGGGGTGGGTTTGAACCGCCAACCTTTCGGTTAGCAGTCAAGTGCTTAACCCCTGTGCCACCAGGGCTCCTTACTCTCTCCTTGTAGCTGGCAGTCCTTCTGTTCACACACACTTCTTCTCAAACTACAATTCTGAATATTACCTGCCCTATTCTAGTCAAAGGCCTTTCTCCAATGCTCATGCTCCTGGGTTGCTCGGCATTTGATCCTATTACCACTGTCCTCTCCTAAAGCCCCTTCCTTACCCTTCACCACCACACCCTATGCTTTTCCTTCTCTGTCTCCCTCCTTGTCTTCTCTGCCTCCTCGTCTTTCGGCAAGCTTACTTTTCTCCTTAGGCACCTTACCATAGGTACTCCTCAAAGTCTTACCTGCTCTTCTTTCTCTTTACACTTTCCCTCATCTTTCTCCCCTACCCTCAGAACTTCTACTGGGCCTCTAACAGTTGATTTTCCTTTGTTTTCACCACTCCATAGTTGAGGTCCCTCTGTCCTTCACGCATGCTGTCCGTTCTAACTGGAATATTTACCCCCTAACTGTCCTTGCCTAGTTGTTTTCTCCTCATCTTCATCTTAAACATCACTTCCTTTTGGAAGCCTTCTCTGACTCTGTGACTGAATTAGGCTTATCAATTACATACTTCCATGTCACTCTATGTTTATCCTTATACACTTTGTATTATTTAATTATTTGCAATAATTTATTTAATATCTGTCTTCCCTACCAGATTCTAACCTCCATGAAAGTTCAGTCTATGTCTGATTCAAATATCCCCGCCATGGAGAATGGTGTCTGACACACGGCACACTCCCTTCTTTATTGGTTGACAGAATAACTGACCCACATTTTAGCTTTGACTTATTTTTCCTAAACCAGAATCTTAAGCCTTTAACTGCTATTCCCACTGGAATGTTTGCTATCATTTAAAATGCAAAACGTCTGAAAAAATCATCTATTTTTACACACGCACTTCCCACATCTCTTTTCCCTTCTATTTTTGGTACTGTGGAGGGCATTCCAAACTCAGCTTAGGCACTAAAAGGTTGGGCGATACCTTCAGGGATTCCTTTAAGGACCCTTGGACTTTATTTGTCCTGTCTATAGAATGAAGGAATTTGATTTTAAGAACTCTAGAGCCCTTCCTGTCTTAAAGCTCTATACTTCTAAATAGTGTCATACAACTGCTTCATTTTATGAATGAGAAAATTACAGTCTAAAGAGGTTAAGCAATGTCTTAAAGATGGCACAACTAGGGGTTAGAATTATAAACCTTAAGACACAATACAGAGATATATTAGTATCTAGAAAATGGAGAAAAGGAGTAAGATTTTATAGAGAAAAATGAAAAGAACCCAAACATTTAATACATGTATAAAATTTAGAAAGCAAGAAGGCATTTAATAGTATAGTACACCCAATCTCAATGTCCAAGAGAATATAACCAACAAAGTCAACATCAGTTCATAAAAACACAGTGAAATAAAAAAATTGATCTGAAGAAAGTTTCACTTCTATTGTAGCTGAGTAAGATCCCACAGACAACAGCTATAAATCCTGGACAAAACGTATAAACAACAACCTGAAGATGAGGAGCCATGGTGGTGAAACAGTTAAGTGCTCATCTGCTAACCAAAGGGTCGGTGGTTCAAACCCATCAGCTGTTCCGAGGGAGAAAAGACCTGACAATCTGCCCTGTAAAGATTACAGCATAGGAAAACCTATGGAGCAGTCCCACTCTGTCCTATAGGGTCACCCTGAGTCAGAATTGACTCGACGGCACACAACAACAACAACAACAACCTGAAGACACTAGAAAGTGGAAAAAGAAGGAAGATTCCTAAGAGATGTCAACACTTGTAAAAAGGAAATGACTTAGGAAAATGCCCTTATTTTTACAGCTTTTAGTCTCAGAGAAGGCTACAGGTGGCAACACACTTGGTAGATAAAACTTTGGTAGAAAATTCATAGTTTTTCAGGCCTGAAGAGCCAGAGATTCAGGGCAAATTTAGCCACTGGAAAGTGAGAGTGCCATAGAGATGGAGTCCCAAATTCTGTGTATAAACTCTACCCACATCTCTTGCTGACACTGAACCACACATGACAGAACACACTCAAAGCAGACTATTAGCTAAACTTAAAAGAACTGAGGTTTGAGATGCCATCTCAAAGGCAGAGTTTGCAGTTAGAGTCCAACCAAGTTAAATGTTTTCTAAAATAAAACAATCAACACTCCTTGGAGCAATATAACAGAAAGTACTTTACTAGTAGAAGAAAGGTTGGCAGTTTGAACTCACCTAGAGGTGTCTCAGAAGACAGGCCTGGTGATCTCCTTCCGTAAAGCACAACCTTGAAAACCCTATGGAGCAGTCCTACCCTGCACACATGGGATCACTATGAGTTGGAATTGACTTGACAACAAATAACAACAAGCAACAACAAAATCCAGAGTTTCCACAATGTAACATTCACAATCCAAATAAAATTATTCAATATTTAAACAACTAGGAAAATGTGGCCCATTCTTAGAGGAAAAGACAATCAAGGGAGACCAATCTCAAGTGGCCCACATGTTGAAATTATCAAACAAAGACCTTAAAGCAGACATTAAACAATGCTCAGTGATGTAAAGAAAAATATGCTCACAATGAATGAAATGACAGAAAAATCTCAGGAAACAAAGGAAACTAAATAAAAAACAAATGGAACTGCTAAACCTGAAAAAGACAATATCTGAAATAAAATTATTATGGATGGATTTAACAGAATAGTGAAGATGAGAGAGGAAATGGTCAGTGAACTTGAAAATAGATCAATAGAAATTATCCAATCTGAAGAATAGAAAGAAAAAAGATTAAAAATAAATAAATAAAACAGTCACAATGGCCTGCGATGAATTAGCAAAACTTCTAACATATGTGTAATTGAAATTCCAGAAGAAAAGAGAGAGGGTTGGCAGATAAAAGTTCAAGAAAACAGTGATGGAAAAATTCTTAAATTTGGTGAAAAACAAAAATTTACAGTTCAAGAAGCTCAATGATCCCCAAGTAGGATAAATATGAAAAAAAATGCACATAGATATATTATATGTGCTGAAAATCAATAACAAAATGATCCAAAAAATGACAGATTACATTCAGTGAAACAATGATTTGAATGCCCACTGACTTCTCATCAGAAACAGTGAAACATTTATTTAAAAACATTTTATTTCTTAGAGCAGTTTTGGATAGCAGAAAAATTACACAGAAACTACAGGGTATGGAAGAAATAACATTTTTTAAAGTGCTGAAAGAAGAAAATGCCAACCCAGAACTTCATATCAATCAAGCAAAAATATCCTTCAAGGATGAAAGTGAAATAAAGACTTTTTCAGATAATAGAAAATGAAAAGAACTCCTCACCAGCAGACCTGCACTACTAGAAATGATAAAGGAAATTCTTTAAGTTTATAGGAAATGATACCAGACAGAAACTTGGAAATTCAGAAAGGATTGAAGAGCATCAGAAATGGTGTGTATGGTGGACGTGATATGTGCCATGCAGAAACCCCTTCAAGGAATGACTTTTTGTTCCAGCTACCAGGAGCACTGTTGGCAGACAGCCTTCAGCTCTCAGCATCTTCAGGGATTGCCTCAGTTACTTCACCCAAAGCCAGTCCCTTCCCAGCACAGCTCACGTCTAATGACTGATTGAGATGTGACTATAAAGGCCCAGGCTTTTTGATTCAATGCAGGGAGTCTATAGGGCCATTCTAGCTCCAGAGCTCCCCGTGGGATCAGATAACAGTGTCAGCGGTTGAGATTGCATGTGGACTTCTCCCTTTGCTCCTTTGTCCTTCTCTGCAGGTATTTTTTCCAAGGGCCTCCCTAATAAACATTCTAAACTCTATCTCTGAGTCTACTTACTGACGAACCTGCAAGAGCTAATAACTCAGAGGAACTGAGATGTTTAAAGAAAATTATTTGCTTCAGAAGTCTTCCATTACTGTTTCAATCCTGAAAATTTTTTATACTGCTTTCCTTAAACATGAATAGGTGGTTTCTACGTTCTCTGCACATATAAGGCATGTAGATTCTAGCTAGAACATCTTTGAAGTTCTTTGCTCAGTTTTAATGCATGAACAGTGTCATTTCTTCCTAGGGAGGAAATGAGCTGATTGTGACTATTATAGGAAATTTGTTATATATGAATTCTGTCATAATCACAGATCTGCTCCCTAATCCCAGTCAGGAGTCATTAAGTGTGTGTCAGTGATAAGAATGGCAGAGGGGCAAGAGTATAGTGATAGTTATCGTATTCTAATCACTGTACAGAATTTTTTTTCAATAAAACATAACAACAAATGACAATTGGTTTATTTTATTAACTAGCACCGATAACTGAAATACTCATTAATCTGTGAAATCTTTCTTTGGTTCCCATTTTCTTATTGCAATATTCAGCCTATGAGCATCCTTCTATCTAACTTATCTTACTCCTCAATTTCAGACTACTTTTCTCTCCTACTCTTTAAGGTTAAGCACTTCATTTATACCCTATCTCTTGTAGGATCTTGTTCTCAGTTATACAGAAGAAGGAGATAATTATGGCTCCTATGACCCAAATCCAAAAATCTCTAGTGCTTATTCTAAAATTTTTGTCTATGTTTCCTCTCTTTGTGGGATCATCCACTCCATGACTGATTCACAAATCTGGATTGTGCTATATTTCACAGCCCCTATTGTAATTTTCCTCCTAGGTGTCCTCCCTTCTCAACCACCATGTGTTTCTCAGTGGCACCAACGGGCTTCCTAAAATGGAAACGCAGTGGTAGAAGTCCGTGACTCTTGCTTCAAAATAAATTTTTACTAAGTGCCACTCCCACTCAATAGGTTACTGCTGCCAAGTTATTCTCTTAAACTACAGCTTTATTATATTATTTTCCTGTTCATAAAAAAAAAAAGATGGCTCCCAGTTGCCTACTGCACTATGTCCAGGTTCCTATGGTTAGCTATCAAGGACCCCAGAAATCCAGCCTTATTTCCCACTATCATACAACATACTATCTCTGTTCTATTAAGTAAAAGTTCCTCCTCTCCCTAAACCACCTTGCCTTTGTTCATGCTACACACCTATCTTAGGCTGGTTCTCTAGAGAAGCAAAACCAATGAAGTTTATGTGTACATCTACAGAGAGATTTATCTCAAGGAAATGACTCATACAATTGTAGAGGCTGGCAAGTCCAAAATCCATGAGTCAGGGGTCAGGCTGGAGGCTTCTACTCATTTACGTGGTTGCAGGGGCTGGTGGACTGACAATAAATCAGCGGGTCAGATGACAGGCTACTGGCTCACAGGGCTGCATAAGCAGGCAAATTCCAGAATTGGCAGGACAGACAACAGGCTGCTAGCTCAAGTCCCAAGAACTGGAGGTCAGATGATAATGAGCCAGATGCAAGTCCAGAGTGGGACAGAGATTTGCCAAAGCATTCATATATATAATTAATTCAGGCCACACCCTCAAGGAAACAAGGCAGTGACTTAAGTAAGGGTGTGACTTAAGTGAAGTTGGTGACTTGAGTAAGGCTGTGCTTTGAGTCATGTCCGTTACACCCCACACTAATCCTGCCTTATTAGCATATAGAGGTTTAAGATTTAAAACACATAAAATGGAGATAATTATACAATATCACAAAATGGAGGACAACTATATCAGATCACAAAATGAAAGACAATTACACAACACTGGGAATCATGGCCTAGCCAAGTTGACACATAACATTAACCAGCACAGTCCACCCCTTATCAACTTGGCATCTATACACATCTCCTTCTACATAAAAGACAATTATAAGGTCATACTTGTGTCAACATGATACAACTAGCATGTGTACAACAGTAAATGCGCTAGCCCTGTTTACATCTTATATTTTATAAGGGAGGAAAGAAAACAAAAATAATTGCTATGTATATATTTTGTTTTTGTTGTTAGGTGCCATCAAGTCGGTTCAGACTCATAGAGACCCTACGCACAACAGAACGAAACACTGCCTGATCCCGCACCATCCCCACAATCACTTATATGTTTGAGCCCATTGTTGCAGCCATTGTGTTACTTCATCTCATGGAGGGTCTTCCTCTTTTTCAATGAACCTGTACTTTACCAAGCATGATGTCCTTCTCCAGGGACTGATCCCTCCTGATAACATGTCCAAAGTCTGTGAGACATAGTCTTGCCATCCTTGCTTCTAAGAATCATTCCGGTTGTACATCTTCCAAGACAGATTTTTTCATTCTTTTGGCAGTCCATGGCATATTCAATATTCTTCACCAGCAACACAATTCAAAGGCATCAGTTCTTCTTCGGTCTTCCTTATTCATCATCCAGCTTTTGCATGCAATATATTTATATATATACATATATATATGCACACATACACATTATAAAACATGGAAGAAATACTCACAACAATTACAGTCCTCATTTCTGCAACTGGTCATGTGGTCGTAACTAGTATTTAGAACCACCTTCTTTCACCACTCTTTCCATAATCCCTTTACCTTCAGCAAGCACCTTAGCTGGTCATGGTTTTTTGCCTGATGGGGTGACCCAAACCTTCATTCTTGAAGGGTCTGGGCCATTAGCACTTGTGTCGGAATTGGGTTGTAGTTTTCCATTGGGAGCCCTGGTGGCATAGTGATTAACAGTTTTGCTACTAACCAAAAGGTGAGTAGTTCAAATTCATCAGCCGCTCCTTGGAAACTCTATGGGGCAGTTCTACTCTGCCCTATAGGGTCGCTATGAGTCAGAATCAACTCAGTGGCAATGGTTTTCAGGTTTTTTAGTTTTCCATTGACTTTAATCACAGGGCGTGGTAGTGCTAAGAGACACCCTAAGGGATCTCCCATATTCCAGATACGCTCTTCCTTACCTCCATTATGCAACATCACTCTGATTTCTACAAGATCAGTTCAATATTGTAGCAATCATTCCAGACTATATTGTAACTCCCTTCTTTGCCTGTTGATCCAGAGGGATGAGGAGCACAAAGTGGCCAGGCGGCATTCTTAACATCCGGTTCAATGGAATCTGTATTGTGTCTCCATGTGGGAGCATTCTGCCCTTTGGAATTAAGACCTCTAGCCATCCAGAGCATAGGGTTGCAGGGACAGGAAGCAAAAAATTTGCGAGTGGGTCATACGGGGTAATAGTAAGTGGTGCCACTCCCATTTCCACCCCTTGATTCCGGGACCCATGAATCTTGGCTACGGGAGAAACAGAACCATATATTGGATGCTGGTTTAGAGCATATAGAGCCTCCTGGAGAACACTGTCCCAACCCTGCGAAGTATTGCCACCTAGCTGGTGCCATAATTGTGTCTTTAGAATGCCATTCCATTGTTCTATCAAGCCAGCTGCTTCAGTATGATGGGCAACATAGTAAGACCAGTGAATTCCATGAGCATGGGACATTGCTGTACTTCATTTGCTGTGAAGTAAGTCCCTTAGTCTGAGGCAATGCTGTGTGGGATGCCATGACAGTGGATAAGGCATTCTGTGAGTCCACAGATGATAGTTTTGGCAGAAGCACTGTATGCAGGGAAGGCAAATCCACATCCAGACTGTCTATTCCAGTAAGAACAAAACTGCTTTTCCCATGATGGAAGTGGTCCAATTAATCAACCTACCACCAGGTGGCTGGCTGTTCACCCCAAGGAATGGAGACATATTGGAGACTCAGTGTTGGTCTCTGCTGTTGGCAGACTGGGCACTCAGCAGTGGCTGTAGACAATTAGGCCATGGTGAGTGGAAGTCCATGTTGCTGAGCCCATACATAACCTCCATTCTTGCCACCATGGACACTTTTTTCATGAGCCCATTGGGCAATGACAGGAGAGGCTAGAGAAAGAGGATGAGTGGTTTCTACAAACACACTTTCCTATCCACTTGATTGTTAAAATCCTCCCCTGCTGAGGTCACCCTTTGGTGAACATTCACATGAGACACAAGTATCTTCAGTTCTTTTGCCCATTCAGAGAGGTCTATCCACATACCTCTTCCCATACATCCTTGTCTCTGATTTTTCAATCATGTTCCTTCCAAGTCCCTGCCCATCCAGCCGAACAGTTGGCCACAACCCATGAATCAGTATACAATCGTGCATCTGGCCATTCCTCTTTCCAGACAAAGTGAACAACCATGTACACTGCTCAAATTTCTGCCCATTGGGAGGATTTCCCTTCACCACTGTCCTTCAGAGAGGTCCCAGAAAGGGGCTGCAGTGCTGCCGCTGTTCACTTTTGAATGGTGCTTGTATATCACACAGAATCATCTGTAAACCAGGCATGAGTTTTCTCTTCCTCAGTCAACTGATCATAAGGAACACCCCATGAGGCCATAAGTGCAGACTGAAAGAGAGCAGGTAATGTGGAGGGCAGGAGTGAAGACCATGGGCATTTGGGCTACTTTCTCATGCAACTTCCTTGTGCCTTCAGGTCCTGCTCAAGCCCGATCTTATATATATCACTTCCATTTAATAATGGAGTGCGCTATGCACATCCAACTTTATGACTCTGTGAGTCAGACAACACCAGTTCACGGTGGGCAACTCAGGCCGCATGATGACTTGGTGGCCCATGGTTAAGCGTTCAGTCTCTACTAAGGCCCAGTAACAAACCAAAAGTTGTTTCTTAAAAGGAGAGTAGTTATCTGCAGAGGATGGCAGGGCTTTGCTCCAAAATCCTAAGGGTCTGTGCTATGATTCACCAGTAGGGGCCTGCCAAAGACTCCAAACAGCACCTCTATCTGCCATTGCCACTTCAAGCACCATCGGATCAGCTGGATCATATGGCCCAAGTGGCAGAGCGGCTTGCATGGCAGCCTGAACTTGTTGCAGAACTTTCTCTTGTTCCGGGCCCTACTCAAAACTAGAAGATTTTCAAGTCACTTGATAAATAGGCAAGAGTAGCACACCCAAATACGGGATATGCTGGCTCCCAAATCCCTCCTTTTCAGTTGGGGGAGTGGGTGGATACAACAACTTATCCTTCACTTTAAAAGGAATTATCTTGACATGCTCCACACCACTGGACCCCTAGAAATTTCACTGAGGTGGAAGGCACCTGAATTTTTGTTGGGTTAATTTCCCACTCTCTAGCACACAAATGTCTTACTAATAAGTCCAGAGTCATTGATACTTCTTCCTTACTACGTCCAGTCAGCATAATGTCATCAATGTAATGGACTAATGTGACGTCTTGTGGAAGGGAAAGGCGATCAAGGTCCCTGCAGACTAAATTATGACATAGGGCTGGAGAGTTGATATACCCCTGACATAGGACAGTGAAGGTATATTTCTGGCCTTGCCAGCTGAAGGCAAACTGCTTCTGGGATTCCTTTGAAATCAGAATCAAGAAAAAGACATTGGCCAGATCAGTAGCTGCATACCAGGTACCAGGAGAAGTATTAATTAGCTCAAGCAATGGAACTACATCTGGAACAGCAGCTGCAATTGTCATCACCTGGTTACATTACAATAATTCGCTGTCATTCTCCAAGATCCATCTGTTTTTTTGCACCAGCCAAATAGGCGAGTTGAATGAGGCATGGGGGGAGTCACCACCCCTGCATCCTTCAAGTCCTTGCTGGTGGCATTAAATCTTTGCAACCCCTCCAGGAATACAGTAGTGCTTTTGGTTTACTATTTTCCTAGGTAGGGACAATTCTTATGATTTTCACTTGGCTTTTCTTAACATAATAGCCCTTACTCCACATCTCCGGGATCCAATGTGGGGGTTCTTCCAGTTGCTGAATATTTCTATTCCAATTGTGTATTCTAGCACTGGGGAAATCACTACAGGATGGGTTCTGGGCCCCACTGGACCCACTGAGACAGACATGAGCTAAGACTCCATTAATAACCTGACCTCCATATGCCCCTACTCTGACTGGTGGGCCACAGTGATGTTTTGGGTCTCCAGGAATTAGTGTCAGTTCAGAGCCAGTATCCAGTAATACTCAAAAAGTCTGAGTATTTCCTTTTCCTCAATGAACAGTCACTCTCATAAAAGGCTGTAGATCCCTTTGGGGAAGGCTGGGAGAAAGATTAACAGTATAAATTTCTGGCAGTGCAGTGGGGTCCTTCCCATTGGGACCTGGCCTCCACTTCATTCAAGGGGTTGTAGATCTGTAAACTGGCTCAAGTCTGGGAATTGATTGAGGGACCATGACTCTTTATTCTGGAGATTCAAGTTAGACTGCCATTCACTTGACCAAAAATTCTTCCGCTTGTACAGATCAAGTAAATGTTTAGTAGATTTCCCATCTATTTCATACCTAGGGACACCATGACTAAGTAGCCAATGTCATAAGTCCATACAAGTCAGACTATTTTGATTACTGCTTTGACTCTGCTGCCTGTTATGGTAGCCATGCCTACCTTGTCTTTGTCAATTAAGTGCTGCCATTTGGCCTCACCACCATGGGGTCCAACCAGTCCTACTGTAGTTAGGTGTCTTAATTCAGTTAGGGCAGTTCCCACTGTCAAATCTGACTTACATGAAATAGCAATCACAGCAGTCTTCAAGGATGCTAGGGCTCCCTTCACAAATCTTTTTCTCACTGTTGTGGTAAAAGGTGTGTCCTCTGGGTACTCCATGTGTGAGTCTGTGGGTCTAACCTGATAAATCCACTCAAACATGCCAATTTCCCTAAGCCTTTGGATACCTTCTTCTACAGTATACCAAAGCAGGTCTGTTACTTCAACTTGATTTAGTGTAGGCCACTAAGTAATCCATGCTTTAGCAAACAAACTAAATAAACAATTAGACCCTTTTCTGTCCTCTCCAACTGAAATACTGAATGAAGGATCTGTGCTTAGTGGGCCCATATCAATAAACTCAGACTGATCCAATTTTATATTCCTTGCACTCTTATCCCATACACTTTATAGCCATTCCCACATATATTCCCCAGGTTTCTGTTTGTATATGTTAGAAAAATCAAGCAGTTCTTTTGGAGTGTAGCATACTTCCTTCTAGATCACACTTTGTATTTCACATTTTGAGGCTCACTGGGACTTAAGTCTAGTTATAGGTCTAGAAGCAAAAATGGGTGGTGGGGTGGGTCCTGGAAACATTCAGCAATGTCTTGTATGGCATCTGCCTGAGATGATGCCCTGGCAGAGCTGGGTCAATCTCGTCAAATGGTGGTGGGAGGGATAATGGTGACAAAAGTGGAATAATCTCTTCAGATGGGAGGGGTGGTGCTGTTGGCAGGAGTGATTCAGTGGGATTTAGAGGTTTGGTGTCCCCAGTTTCCTGATTATCTGCCCCTATGTCCCCATCCCAAGTTTCAGGATCCCATTTCTTCCTTATCAATGCCCTCACTTTAACTTCAGACACCATTGAAGGATGAGAATTCAATTGGCCTTGTAATTCAGCCACTCTTATGATAAGACTCTGGGTTTGGTTTTTGGCAATATCAGCTCTGTGACTACAAGAAACAAGGCTTTCTTTAGGGCACAATTGGCCACTTTCAGATCTTTTATGTGGCACTTGAACTGTGACTCTGAAGTTCTGAGCTCATCTCCTTTTCTGACCACTTCATCTAGCAAAAGGAGGACCAACCAGTTTCCTTATACTTCTCATTCTGACAGGATTATAGAAAAGTATCCCATTGCAATCACCTGTAACCTTGAGTTTCACAAATATTTGATCTATTGGTGGTGATATTTTGCTTATTTCTACTGCCACCTCACACCACGGATTAGCAGTGCCCTCTTTACTACTGGAGGCAGAGTCATCAATGCCTTTAAGACTAGCCAGACTTTAGAACCAATTTAGAAAACTCATTTTTACAATTTTGTTTCTCTAGAACCACCCTCAGTACCAAATATCTTAGGCTGGGTTCTCTAGAGAAGAAAAACCAATGAAGCATATGTATATATAGAGAGATTTATCTCAAGGAAATGGTTCACATGGTCACAGAGGCTGGCAAGTCCCAAATCCGTGAGACATGGGCAGGCTGGAGGGTTCTCCTGACTTAATTGGTTGCAGGAGCTGATGGACCCACAAGTGGCAGGTCAGATGACAGGCTATTGGCTCATTGGGCTGCATAAGCTGGTGAATCTCCAAGTCAGCAGGTCATATGACAGGCTATTGGCTCACAGGGCTGCCAAAACCAAAAACCCAAAGCCATTGCCGTTGAGTCAATTCCAACAAATCCCAGAATCAGCAGGTCAGACAAGAGGCTGCTAGCTCAAGTCCCAAGAACCAGAGGTCATAATGAGCCAGATATAAGATCCAGAGTGAGAAAGAGTTTTGCCAGAGCATCCATATATATAATTAATTCAGGGCACACCCTCAAGGAAACTCCCTTTACATCAGATAAGGTAGTGAAAGGCGGTGACTTAAACAACGGTGTGATTTGAGTAAAGATGGTGACTTAAGTAAGGGTGTGACTTGAGTAATGCTGTGCCTTGAGTCATGCCCTTTAGTACTCTAGATACACCCCACACTAATCCTGCCTCATTAGCATATAGAGGTTTAAGATTTACAACACATAAAATGGAGGATAATTATACAATACTACAATATGGAAGACAATTACATAATACTGGAAATCATGGCCTAAACAAGCAGACACATAACCTTAACCAGCACAACACCCCTCCTCCCAATCTATCCAAATCTATCATTCAAAGCCCAGCTCAAGACCTATTTACCTCCATAAAGCTTTCAACAACTCCAACTCACGGTAATTTCCTCCATGTTTGAATTACTAATCTGTGAACTTCTAGGTTCATAAACCATTTTAAGCTTTATTAATTTTAAATGTCCTCCAATCATTTCATCATAGCTTCATCTCCCTAATTTAGATTGCTAAAAACATTAGGGCACTATTCTCCCACACACCACACCTCCTCCCCTCCACGTACACTCACTGCTCTCAGGAAGTACTGTAGATTAATTTATTAATTGCTTAAGCAAGGAAGTCTATCACACACTAGAAAAGGAAGTTCGGTCTGCAGTTAATGAGGACAAACCCTTCTTTTTTGCAATTGCTTTTTATCTCTTTTTCATCAGTCCTAGCCGCTCTCGAGTTTGACCTTTTCCTCTTGTTACTGCCTGCCCCTAATGGAAGATAATAATAAATAAGTTAAGATTAGCCCGGGGGGGCGGGGGGGGAGTAGAGGGTTCCTTTACTGTAACCCATAACCTCAATTTCAGTTCAAGTAACTGTTATAAAAGATAAAATCATTTTAATTGGAATAGCAAACTATAATTTGAACACACACACAAAAAGTATAGAAACATTAGGACTAAAAGAAGGAGGAAGAAGGAGCATGGGGAGGGGAGAGTGTGAGAGAAAGGGACCAAGCACAGAGTGGAGGAACTTTGCTCTGAAGTAGACAGTTTAGATTGTTTTCATCTCTTACATATTTCTTTTAAATAAGCCTTGCCTACCACTACCACATTGCTGGAAGTTATAAGTAAGTAAGCAAACAAAAAAGTAAATAGAAAAAAATGTTATGTTTTATAAGGAAATAATTAGCTCTTTTGCTCTTTTGGGAATTCATCTTATAAAAAGACAGATTTCTATTTGGCAGTATTAGTAATTAAGACATAAGGTCATTGTCCCAAAAGGTTTGTTTCTCATTATTTTAGATCATTTCATGTTGAATTTACCAGGCCAAATCACTGCACATAAAGTAATTTGCTTTTTATATCTTGATCCTAAACATCTCGATAACCTATAATGATAAAAGCACAAACTTCAGAGTTTGATATATGTAGTATCTCCTAGCTGTGCTCAGAAACAGTTTTAAAATTCAAACCGTTAAACCTAGTGCAGTTTTCCATAGACAGACAGCTCCTGGTGTAACTGGGTTTCCTGCCATCTCAGGTGCTGCACAGGTCTGTGTAAGAACTGTCTTCAAGAATATCCCAACTACGGAAAGATTCAGATAACTTGATTTTTTTCTTACGTGAGTAAATAGTCCATTTAAGTTTATTTCCACTTTTTATTTCTACTTTGTTTCCATTTAAGTGAGTAAATAGTCCATTTAAGTTTACAACTGAGTATTGGCTTCACTTCAGCTCAGTGGTGTTATGAGTGCTTTAGTAAAAAGCATAATGGCTAAATATTGAGGAAACCTGCCTACTCAAATTTCATGATGCCTCCTGAGGTATATCATTACTAGGTGTGACTCTGTCAATAACAGTAATAACCTTCAACAAAGCATTCTACCTATCTAAGCCTCTATTTGTACCTTTGTAAAATGGAGAAATACCTTCCATGCCTACTTCACTGGGTTGCTGTGCAGATCCAGGTAGAAAAAGTTATATGAAAATTCTCCAGGGAAAGTTCCAGTAACAGAGTATTTTTCCTGTGTTCACTATTAAGAATACCATGTGGGAAACAGATTTTTTAGGGCTGGAAGACAGACAATATTTTAAACAACCGTTTGTATGAGGAAAAAAATACCTTTTCCTCATTCAGTGTTCAAATTATACAATTAAAACTAACTCTACTGTTCCCTTGCAGCTGCTCCCATCTACTAAAAGTGAAACCTGAAAACTCCCTCCCACATCAACTCCCACCAACCCTCTATGGTGAAACCGGAACGCCCCCTCTCCCCAGTAGCTCCAAGTTCATACAACTCCTGCGGGCGCCTAGACCTTGAGAGTGTGTGCACTAATCCAGAGGGTCTCTCTCACAGCCCACACGCCTCAGAGATAAACACAGACACCCTCAGCCACATCACTGTAAGCGCGCTAGATGAGACATTCATCTAGTCATAGAAATGGATTCCTAATCTATACTATTAACAATGGCGACCTAAATAGGTTAGGATTCTTATTTAAAATAAAAGCAAGGGAGAAGGTAAAGAGAATTCAGATGACTTGAATTGCTACTAGTATTTATTAATGTACCCTGCCTTGGCCAAAAAATGGGAGAGAGATGAGGACATGAGCAGTGAAGTGAATTACAGAGATGCATGTACCGTACAGGAGCCCTGTGGCACAAGGCTGCTAACCAAGAGGTCAGCAGTTCAAACCCACCAGTGGCTCGGGGGGAGAAAGCTGTAGCAGTCAGCTTCTGTAAAGATTTACAGCCTTGGAAATCCTATGGGGCAGTTCTACTCTTCCCTATAGGTTGCTGTGAGTTAGAATAGATTTGACAGCAGTGGGGGTTTTTTTTTTTTTTTGGTGTATATACTGTATAGGATACAAAGTAAAATAAGGAAATGGTGACAAAGAAGAAGGTAAAGGTAATAAAGTAAAATAAATCTCAGAGTAACCCCCATATCTATGATTACAATGACCTTGCACTGCTCTGTAAGAAAGGTAAACAAAGCTCAGGAATAGCCAAGACCAGGCTTCTCACCAGTCCTTCTCTGCCATGCTCCCAAAGAGAAGTCGAACTCACCAGCCATTAAGAAGACAGTCAAAATCAGTAGCAGCCCCAGGTCAGAAGTTGTCCGAGTGCAGAGCATTTCTGTTTTCTCTCTTCCTGCCCTTCACTCAGCACTTTCTCTCCACACAGGCAGAGAAGGATCTGTGGACACGGGGAGGCTCTCTCTGGTGACTCCCGCTTCTCTGTGCTGGGTCTTCATAGCCTGTCAGCAGCGGGCACCCCTTTCTCCTATCCCCTTCCTTCCATTCTGTGTGTTGTAGCCTGATTAGCAAGCTGGCACAGAAGAGGCCCTTCTCTGGAACTTGACCTAGCAATAGATTTCCTGTACAAAGCACTGAAGCAAAGACGGAGGAAGCGGATTGATTGAGCTATCTTTCAGCTCACTGGTTCTCCTCTCACTTCTACCTTGCACAGATAAACTTTACTGTAAAGCATTGAACTACCCAGGATAAACAGATTTGTCTAAACTTGGATTAAGGCAAACAGGACAGTTTTCATTTTTTCACCAATCCATCAAATTTCCCAGTCATGATCATTTTTAGCAGCTTTTCCCATGTTGAAACACTGTACAGCCTTAGTAATAAAGTCTAGAATAAAATGTTTTTCCTTGAGTCTTCTTGTGTGAAATTGCTGTCTATAATGGAAGTCAACACACTCCTCCAGAAGCATCATACGTTTATTAGTTTCCTATTGCTGCTGTTAAAAATTGCCACAAACTTAGTGACTTAAAACAATGCATATTATCTTACCATTCTGAGGGTCAGAAATTTGAAATGGGTCTTATGGGCTGCATTTCTTCTGGAGGCTCCAGGGGAAAATCCATTCCTTGACATGACCAGCTTCTAGAGGCCAATGGCATTCCTTGGCTCCTGGCTGCATCCTCCCAGCTTTCGCTCCATCGTCAAATCTGATTCTCACCCTCCTGCCTCACTGTAATAAGAACCCTTGTGATTACATCAGTCCTACCAGGATAAATCTTTAACCTAGTCGTATCTGCAAAGCCCCTTTTGCCACGTAAGGTAATATATTCACAGGTTCCAGGGATTAGGACATAGACATGTTGGGGACCATTATTTTGTCTACTACAGTAAGTATTCAGTAATTACTACCATTCACTTTCACCTCTGAAGAGCCAGGCTATTTTACAAATTGCAAATAAACACCCATCTTTAGTTGCCACACAGCTGGAATTCAGACTTACCAGAAACACTCAGTCTTAATGTTGCTAGTAAATATGCATTCAGATATGTTTGGGAGAAAAAAATCCTCCGTGTGCTAAGAATTTCCAGCCCCAAAGCAAAACTCTCCAGGAAGAGGAAGAAAAAATTGCAAACAGGAATAAGATTTAAAAACATTCATTTTTTTTCTTTTAAGTTAGCAGTTCCATCTTCCCTCTTGCCCAATATCAAAATATTTTTTCCCTTCTCCTTCTCAAGCTTGACTTCCAACGAATCTATTTGACTAAACAGTGATCCTTGAGGGGACAGTATACTTGAGGTTATAAGCTATGTGGCAATAAGTGGACTATGACAAAAATGACTTCTCTTCTAATATTATACTAGGTATTGGGAAAATCAGTAAGAAAATTTTTAAAATATAACACTCTGCTTTCCACCACATAGAGGTTAGATACAGAATAGTTAAGACAGTGGGTTTTAGCAACAGGTAGACCTAGGCTGGAGTTTAAGCTGTAAAATTACTAGTGCAATGATGCTGGCAAGTTTCTCAATCAAGTCTGTAACTTGCTTTTCTCACTTAAGATTACAGGTAAAAGGGTTTTATCATGTCATCAGAAAACTTCATGATCATTTTTTTTTAATGCCTGCTCAATGATACAGTCAAATCTGAAGCACAGAAGCGTTAAATGGCCTGCCTAAGGTTTCAAAGTGACTTGGTGGCACAACTGGGAGTAAAACTCAGCTTTCTTGTTTGCTAGCCCTGCGTTCTTTCCACTCAGCTCCTCTGATTAACCATTTCAGGCAATGGCATTCAGACACACACCCCCATGCACTCACCTGGTCAGTCTCCTGGTCAACAATCAACAGCATAAGAGTCAGGTGAGTGGTGTCAAAAACCAGAGGATTCAGAAAGTAGATTTAGCAGTACGGGTTTCTTTTCCCATATTTTTATCCCTGCTGGCCCACAACCCCCTTTGCCTCTTATGGAGAGTGAGTATTTGGAAGAACAGTAGAGGGACAAAAAGTTTGTTAGCATAATCATCCACCAAAGGTATACCATGAAAGTCAATATAATAAGATAAAGATGTGCTTGTCTAGTAAATGCTCCTCTCTGAAAAAATCTGTAGGCCCCAAATTCTCCTTAGCTGTATCCCTTGGGGAGAGGGACCCAGGGAGCATACCAGAGGAGTGAGAAAGGATCAAGAGAAAGGTGTATTTCCAGTGACAAGGGCCAGAAGGCAGAAGGGGACAAGGAAGCTGGTGATAGGGAACCCAAGGTTGAGTAAGGATATTGTTGATGTGTTGTGAGATTGTTAACCATTCTCATAGGGCAACATTTGTAGTAACTGTTAAATGAGAAACTGTTTTGTTCTGTAAGCCTTCATCTTAAGTGAGAATAACAGCACAATTGGAAGAGCATAGTCAATGTCACTGAACTGTGCATGTAGAAATTTTTGAAATGGTGTATCTTTGGCTATGTGTATTTTCACCAAAAAAAAAGGTTGAGAAGTTAGAGGGTTGACATGTTGTGGGGTTGTTAACCAATGTCATAAAACAATATGTGTACTAGTGTTTCATGAAAAACTATTTGTTCTGTAAGCCTTCACCCGAAGTACAATAAAAAAAAAAGAGAAAGGTGTCTTTCAAGCAAAAACCCAAGCCTTTTACTCCACCTGTCTTCCAACTGTCCTTCAATAACACCAATTAAGAATAAGTGCTTGTGAGACACAAACACAATATAATGCTGGTTAATGTTAGAGTAGCCAAAAAACAAAAAGGTAACCTGTTGAACTGAACCCATTGCCGTCAATTACGACTCATAGCAACACTATTTGTTATTGTTAGGTGCCGTTGAGTCAGTTCCAACTCATAGCAACCCTGTGTACGACAGAACAAAACACTACCCAATCCTGCGCCGTCCTCACAATCGTTGCTATATTTGAGTCCAGTATTGCAGCCACTGTGTCAATCCATCTTGTCGAGGGTCTTCCTCTTTTTGGTTGACCCTCTTTATCAAGAATGATATCCTTCCTGAGGGACTGGGCCCTCCTGATAACATGTCCAAAGTATGTGAGACGAAGTTTTGCCATCCTCTCTTCCAAGGAGCCTTCCTCTAAGGAGCCTTCCCCTAAGTAGCCTTCCCCTAAGGAGCCTTCCTCTAAGGAGCGTTCCTCTAAGGAGCCTTCCTCTAAGGAGCATTCTGTCCTTCTTCCAAGACAGATTTGTTCATTCTTCTCACAGTCCATGGCATGTTCAATATTCTTCACCAACACCATTATTTCAAATGCATCAATTCTTCTTTGGTCTTCCTTATTCATTGTCCAGCTTTTGTACCTGTAAACCTGTAAGTTGGAGCTCTGTAAGCCATAATTAAGTAGCCCCCAAATTGCCCTGACAATTCATTCAAAAATTCATTAATTTGTCTATACATGCTTGTTGAACTAAACTTTTTCCAGTCAGGTACATTTCTTTGTCTCCAGTGTCAGATTCAGGCTTAGCCACAGCCTGAACCAGTTAAGAAGAAGACATTGCAGTCTTGCACTTGAGACCTCTCCCCATTACTGAGAAGCTATGCATGAATCTTGCATACTACTGTTCAAACTATATGGACATTGGTTCCTGATCCCTTGTTACCTGGACCCTTTGTTCTTCAGTACCAGTGCCTGCTCCTTCACCTCCTGGATTTGGACCTTGGCTGCCTAGAACTCTAGTACCTGCCTGCCCGTCCTACTTTGCTGAATTTTCTGGACACGTATCCTTGCAAAAATGAGCCAATAGCTACTTACCTTATCATCTTTACTTTGAGTAGCCACTCTAGCTTATACATCTGGCCTGACTTGCTCTTCCATACAGACACACATACAGGTATGCATGTACAGATACACACACACACACACACACACACACACACACACACTCACGAACACACTAGCTAAGCTCTTAGCCCCAGTTCCCTCAATCTACCCTGTCCTACTTCTACCCAAGTACTAATGTAACAACTTCTCAGAGGTGGAAGAGCAAAGTTCAACAGTGTGAAAAATTTCAAGGGACTCACGTGCTCCCAAGGCTGTATGGAGTCCTTATACACTCTTATACACTCTTGTAAAATACACGTGCTCCTCATATCAGAGAACTGCAATTTCCCCAGCAGCCTTAGCATCCACCTGCACTGTGGAGGCAAAATCAGTGGTCCACAACAGTCTACCCTTTATCATACTTCTACCTGCCACCAAGGAACAATGGTTAGGAATTTGAATCTAACTGGTTACAGCAGACGCACTAATTCAACATATCTCTATTTCCCAACTCACCTCTCTGCAATCTTCTGATAATTCACCCACAGTCCTGGATTTTCCTCTTTGGACTGACCAGTAACTTAGAAGAGTCTCACAAAAATGTGTATTTTTATTTTTTATACCCTACCATTACATTGATATTTACCTTGAAATTTTTCCTTCGAAGTTTTAAAAAACATATCGCATGAGAGTTAATCATTATTTTTCAATATACAAACAGTCCCCAGGTTACAACGTCCAACTTACAGACAACTCATACTTAAGAACAGACTGCCATTAAGCCCACTGTATTAAAAATTGAGTTAAGTGAACACAATGGTTCATAATAATGAATGCACGCACTATTTTGTGACACTCATGAAAACACTACGCAGTTTGGAAGTGTTTCTTAACTGTTTTATATGCATAGAAAGGTAAAATATATACTATATACTAAGACAAACATTTGACTAACACTAAATAAGAACCATATGTACCTGTTCCGACTTACCTACAAATTTGACTTAAAGACAGACTTAGGAACGGATTTCATTCATAACCCAGGAACTGCCTATATTTACAGATTCTGCAAATAAAAATTTAGAAATAGATGTTTGAAAATGAAATATGCATGCAACATCAAATAAACAAGCAAAATTAGAGCAGAGGAATTAGTATCCACATTTTACACCTTACATTTTGCTAAGTATAATTCCTAGACCTCACCGGCCACATCAATAGTAAATAACATTTGTCAAGCCAGGCCCTGTTCTAAGCACTTTATAAATATCACCTCATTTAATACTCTCAACAATCCTATGAAGAAAATGTCATTACTATCCCCATTTTACGGCTGAAGTAACTGAGGCTGGAGAGCTTAAGCAAATTATCCAAAGTTACACAGCTAATAAGGGGTGGAGTTAGGATTCAAGCCCAAGAAATCTTACTACAAAATCTATCTCTTGGCTATGTAACTACCCACTTTTTAACTCTGTCTTTTCTCCAATACATCCCTCACATTCCTAACCCTTCCTAAAACTATTCATCTATTCACTGGCTTTCTGGTCCAGTTGGTCACCATTACAGTCTCATAGTTTCTATTCACATTAAAGTCACTCTCTGCCACCCCCTGGAGGTAATTTGGTGAAACCAATGCTAACAGTTTCATGAATTTATTTAGCAAATTCAACAACAGCTACACTTTGGTATTTTGATCACAAAGTATGCTAACATGCCTTAAAATCTTATGTTTAATTTACATTTTTAGAAACTAGTTAAACATAGCACATGACTACCTGATATATAGTATAGATGTTACGTTGGCATTAAGAAATATTATCGAAAAGAACAATAATGATGGCTTAAGAAAAACTGTAACAAGAGATGGATGAATGAATGGAAAGCTAAATAGAAGATAGACTCCATGCCTGTTCCAGAGAAATGTGCAGTGGATTGTTATAGGTTGAGTATTCTGGGAAGCAAACTCTGAGATGGAATTTACTATGAAGGATGTTTATTAAGGAGTAATCTTGAATTATCACTTGTGGAAAAGAAGGAAGAGAAACAGGTGTGGGCAGAGGGAGAAGTCAAACCACCGAGCTGGTGTACATCAGCTTCAGCTAACCCTATGGGGAGATCTGGAGACAGAATAGTCCTTCAGACTTGTCCTCTATTGGGCTGAAATGGCCAAATCTTTATACTCCGGCAAGTATCAGTCATTGGATATAGGCAGCCCCAGGAAGGGGCTTGATGACCTTGGAAGAAGCAATCTACACAGGAGCTGACCCCCGAATGCTGTTTGCTGGCACTGCTCTTAACTCTAGAGCAATAAGTCCCTCATTAAAGGGATCAGGCAATACCTCTCAATGTCTGCCATGTGGGTAAGTGTCGGAAAATATTCTACACTAACCCTGGTCTTAAATATAATGGTATTTCAGTCAACCAATTGCCTTCAGTTCCCAAGGAACCAAATAATGGATATAAATTTTGTTGAAAATTTAGCCTTGGAGGAGCTCTACCTTAAGGTATTTCCTACTTTGGAGGCAGTTACATTATTTTCATCTGTGAGTGACAACTATGAATTCCATAAGACACAGAAATGAATGGAAAAGAATGAAAAGTCCCGTCTTATGTCTTGCCTAAAAAGTAACATCAAGGCAAAGCATTCTGGAAAAAGATAGATGTCATCTGATTTCCAAAAAACCCCAGCTACTCGAGTCAAGAAGAGACAGAGCAAAATGGGATTACCTTAAATGTCTCAGCTGGTATTAAATTAATAAATTATTTCTGAATATCTTTCTAGTGCAAGAATATGAAACATGAAAATCGTATCCATCACAGAAGTTTATAACTGCCTGTAATTTTATTCAAATTGTACTGGGTCTTTTTCTGAGGGAAGACAAATGTTCTGTTGAACCATCATGATTTTATTATATCTGTGGCTTAAAAATTTGTCCCCAAATCCCATATTTAACCATGCTGTCTATCTTTTATAAGATGATATATTTTCCACAAATAACTGGAAAGTAGTTTAAGTTGGCTGAACGCCAACTAATTTTGTATTTTAAGAATGTGGCAAAATTTTTTTTTCTAGTTTTGAGAATATCTGTTGAGACTATGGCCTCTAAAACTGAACTTCCTGGGTTCAAAATTCAGTTCTGCCACTTAGTTTCTGGCAACTGTATATTTTTTCCCTGCTCTGGAATGTCTATTTGATTCTTTTTTCAAATCTGCTATGTCATTTTTAGTATCCAGTTCCACACCAAAACTTTTTGTTTTTTGTTTCCTTGAACATAAAAAGAGTATTTTTTTCAGTTACTAATATAATAATGTTATAATTAACATAGAAAGATTTTACAAAACAATTTTGCTGTATTCATATAATCTAAGAAATATTACATTTAAGCAATTTATAACTATATCACATATTATTCTATGATTAAAATTAACAATGAACATTACTAAGGATTCTGTTCGGTCTGGTGCAAGAGGAGGCCCATGGGGGGGTGGTGACAAGAGTTAACACACTGGTGATACCAACCCTCATGATGCCACTGTTCTGCAGCATACCTGCAGGCCAGTTCAGATACCAGCCTCTTCATGCAGAGTGCCGGCCTTACACCCAGGGTGTCGCTTTCCTAGTTCCACCGAGTGGACCTGCTATCAGGTAGGAAAATGGCAGAAGTGGCAAAGACAAAACCAAATCAACACTTGTGTTAATCGTATAAAAAACAGTATTTTAAAGGCTCTGATAATTCCAATATTCGGAATCGCTTGGATAAATCTCCATCATCTATGTTTCTGATGGTTTTTGTTTGTGATGTTTTACTGCCTAATGTACTAGGAATTGTGTTTTTGGTTTTTTTTAATGTAGAAATAATTTGAAGCCCTCAGTGATTTTATCTTCTTTCAGAGAGGGTATTGTTTTAATTGGTGATCCTGTTTGACCATTTGATTCAGGTAGTATACTTTAAATTTTTTTATTGTAAAGGTATATTCTACCTTTTGTAGTTAGTAAGGTTAAAAAAAAGGGGGGGAGGGGTCAATACCTTGAGACTGTAAAATATCCTGTTCCCAAAAATCTTTCATCCAATGATTGAGCAACTATTGATGATCAGAGAGGATTTTCATTTCCTTCTGCTAGGCATATGTGAGCATTAGTAATCTGGGAACCCCTTAATCCAACTTCAAGGATTAAGATATTTCTGGGCCTCACCGATGACTCAAGAGCTAGGCTGCAATTTATGTGAGGAGTGGTTTTAATGTTCTCATGACCAGGATGCAGCCCTTCAAGGGATGTACAAGCACTTCCATTCTTACACTCTTTGTAGGCCCTAAAATACAACTCTCCCTCTCTCCTTCTTCCCATCCCAAGAGACTGTTAAAAGCACTGCTTAACCTTTCAGGCAGCCCTTCTAGACCAGCAAATAAACATCTTCAGGGCAAGAGTAGCTCCAAGTGCTATGCTCATAAATCTGTATTTTCTTATTTTTGAATCTTGACCAGGTAATTCTTCATTGTCTTGCTAAATCTCTGATGCCTTCAAGCAGATTTGTTATTATGTCTAGCTTTTCTACTTGTCTTCATTGGGAGGGTTGGTCTCAATTTCTTAGTCAGCCATTACCTGATGAAGTCCCATTCTTTGATTTTTCACTTTTCCTCATCTTTCACAATCCATCAGCAAGTCTTTTTGGTTCCTCTTCTAAAATATTTCCTGAACTTGACCATTTCACACAACCTCTACTGTACTGAGTTAGAAAAAAGTAGATGAAGTTATGAATTCAAAAGCATGGTTTTTAAAAATAAATCAGTACATCATTTTAACTTCTGCATAGCAGCAAAAAGATAATCAGATAGTAGAAGCTGAAAAATCCTGTGTTTGGTGGCTGCTCCATTTTATCACAACTTTCTACAATCTGTTCTATTAAAATCTTTATTTTAGTCACTTGTAGAATTGATTATGTTAACGAAGCATAAAATCTCAGAATTCCATGCATGAAATTCAAGAATTTTAAAAGTCAGAAGTCCTACATTAAGATTTTTTTCCTTGAGATAATTTATGCTGATTTAACATCTATCTAAACTATTTCTGTGACTATTTTCCTATTGGTGAGCTTTCTTCCTTGCATACTTTAACTCTTTTTATCTATATAAAATGCTACCAATAATTCTGGAGCAATATAATAGGATTTGAAAGTGTTTCTAAGGGAATTTTCTGAAGACTACTGTTATGATTAGCTCACCTTGGGAAAAGAAGAAGTAAGGATTGTGAAAGTGTTGAAAATGTTTAGATGATGAACGATCTGTATGGCAAAAAGAAAGTAAGTAAAATCTTTTTTTGATTTAGTGTTGCTATATTTTACTTGACCGAACATGATAAAGAGATTAAACCTATAAGAAGTGGTACCCTGCTTCTAATGAATTTGCCCTACAGGTGAATAAACGAATTATAAGTGTGCTCCTCCTGGTCATGCAGCAACCTCAGGGAAAATGAAGAAAGGAGAAGCTAGCTCTACAAGTTGATCTATGAAACTTTTTCAAAGTGAGAACCCCAGAACCAATGTCAGAAGGACCACAAATAGCCAAGCCTCAGTCTTCAAAACAAATCACTATTACAATATCTATTGCTAGACACATCTGTTCAGAGGGAGGACCTAGACCATGAGAATAGGAAATAATTTTGGGAGAAAGATGGAGGCAGCAGTGTGAAGGGTAGGCTAACTCTGTCTTTGTCCATTACACATGTATTAAATAAGTCTCAGTTTTAAGATAATGTATTTTCTGATGACTTAAATTTGGCTTGCTGATATTAGGGTCAGGAAAAGAGGGTAACAAACTGCTAATACTGTTAAGAGAGTTAAGTTTTCTTAGGAATATGACACCAGGACATAAGGGAAAGAGGGAGGCAGAAGAACAGAGTCAGAGACAGATTTAGAGATACTACACTGCTGGTTTTGAAGATGGAGAAAGGGGCCACGAACCAAGGAATGCAGGCAGCCTCCAGAAACTGGAAAAGAGAAAGAAACGAGCTCTCCCCTAGAGCCTCCAGAAGGAGCAGAGCCCTGTCAACACCTTTAGCCCTATGAGAGCCATTTCAGACTTCTGACCCCTAAAACTGTCGAATAAATTTGTGTTGTTCTAAATCACTAAGTGTGTGGTACTTTGTTACAGCAGCAATGGGAAACTGATATACCATTTCACCACTGTTGCACTTGCATGTTGTTGTTGTTAAACGTCTGGAGTTGGTTCCAACTCATAGTGGCCCTATGTCCAACGCAACAAAACGTTGCCCCATCCTGTGCCATTCTCACAATCGTTGCTATGTTCGAGCCCATGGTTGCAACCACTGTGTCTCATCGAGGGTCTCCCTGTTTTTCACTGACCCTCTACCTTACCAAGCATGATGTCCTTCTCCAGGGATTGGTATAACATGTCCAATGTATGCGAGATGAAGCACTCTGGCTGTACTTCTTCAGCAAATGAAGGTCCCAAAAGCTTGACTCCAGCCACGTCATTAAGGTCAACCTTCTTTGAGGAAGCAGCTCTTCCCCAGTCGTATTTTCAGTGCCTTCCAACCTGAGGGGCTCATCTTCTGGTACTATATCAATGTTCTGCTAATATTCATAAGGTTTTTTGTCAGTTTGTCATACTATGGAGGCTTGCATGTTGCTGTAATGCTGGAAGCTATGACACCAATATTTCAAATACCAGCAGGGTCACCCATTGTGGGCAGGTTTCAGCAGAGCTTCCAGACTGAGACGGACTAGGAAGAAGGACTGACTGTGTACTTCTGAAAAAATTGGCCAGTGAAAACCTTATGAATAACCTTATGCACTTGTATAGTCTTCCACAATTTGTACAAAGGTCCACTATGGTTTTCTTTTATTATTCTCTTCCTTTACCAGGCATACCCCTAATATTTGTGGGGCCCAGGCAAGAGTGCAGATGTAGGCCCACGTGTCTATCTAAATATTTAAAAGTTATAAATCAAGGTAACAGATTGTTAAATAAAATGTGTTCTATCCTCCAACCTTAACAACTATACCTTCAAAATAAAATAAATGTAAATCTACATTTTATATAAGACCAAATGTTTGAATTTCAAAGATGATTGGGTTCAGTTTTTATTATGCATATCTAGGTGTTCTCTTGATGGGTCATCTATGTTTGGAAGAGTCATAAAACATATATAATTCATAAATCATTATATATTTTATGCCATAATCTTTTTCTTGCTTTTACAGAATTCAGTTTTCCCTTTAAGTAAATTAACTATTCATATGCTGTTATGGATTGAATTGTGTCCCCCAAAAACATGAGTTGTAAATCCTAGCCTGTATGCCTGTGGTTATAATCCCATTTAGGAATGGGTTGTCTTTGCTATGTTAATGAGACAGGATTAGTGTAGGGTTACAAGAGATTAAGGCAATCTCTTTTGAGATATAAAAGAGATTAAACAAGCATAAGAGAAGCAGAGATAGGAGAAGAGAGATGCCAAGCCACATGAAGATCACCCGGGAGCAGAAGCTCAGAAGAAACAAGGACCTTCCTCCGAACCAGCAGAGAGAGAAAGCCTTCCCCTAAAGTAGGCACCCTGAATTTGGACTTCTAGCCTCCTAAACTGTGAGAAAATTAATTTCTGTTTGTTAAAGCCACCTACTTGCGGTATTTCTGTTATAGCAGCACTAGATAACTAAGACATATGCTTTACCTAGTCTTTTCTTTTTCTACTTGGGTTAACTATATCTTTTGATGATATAATGAAGTTCCTTATATTCTACATATTAATCCTCTCAACTGCCATGTGGCTTAGCCCCACCTCATCTGGCTGCTTTCCATAAACATTTTGGAAGAAGTTAAAAGGCTAAATACCTTCATTTTAAACTTTGTTTCAGATACAACAGATAGAATTATCTGATGGATTTGAACCTTGCATTTTTGTTGTTTTTTTACCAATATTGAGAGTCGTCTCATTCTATTGATTAGTTTAACTTTATCATATGGTTGTTAATTAGGTCTTATTTCAGTCATCTTATTTCTAGTTGTCTATTTACCATAGTCTCTTTTTATTTATTTATTTATTCTTTCATAACATTTACATTAGATAAATTCAATTTTCTTTTGCTATTTAAAAATATCTACATCCTATTTTTATTTTTATGGTGGATACTCAAATGCAGTATGACTCATCCTTATGTTTGTTTTTTCCTATACATTTTAGAGTATACTAATATACAAATCTCTCTACCACAAAACCAAGACAAATATTTCAGCACACTACAAGTCCCTGTGGTCTTCTTTACCCCCACCCCACATCTACCCCATAATGATATCAACTAGAGAGCAATGCTACTCAAAATGTAGCTGGCCCACAAACCATATGATATCAGATTTTACAAAAAAAGAAGCTTTGTGCCACTGTAAATCAACTATGTCCCTAAGAACACAGTTTAATTCAGTTTACTTTTTTTTTCTTACCAAGACTTTCTCGGAAATCTCCAGAGAAATCATTTGTATTTAGAGCGGAACTTACATCTTCCCTACAAGTACAAAATCTCACAATTAAGTGAACATCAGAAACTTCTCATTTTTGAGGTTTTTTTTTTTTTAACCTTTTAATATATGTACAGAAAAGAGTTAACCTAGCAGGCTGAGACTGCTGTCCTTAGAAAGGCCTGCTTACAAGGTTAGCCCTCAGCTGGTGTTCTGGATTGAACTATGTACCCTAAAAAGATATGAAGTCCTAACCCCTGTTCCTGTGAATGTGACCTGGTTTGGAAACAGACTTTTCTTCTGTTATCAGTTAAATTCAATGAGGTCATACTGGAGAAGGGGGGTCTTAATCCTAACCCTTTCCAAGTGGTGTCATATGAAAGGGGAGAACAGACATGGAGGAGGGGTCAGACACACAAGGGGAAGATGCCCTGTGACAACAGAGGCAGACGCATCTATAATCAGCAAAGGAACGCCAAAGATCACCAGCAGCTACCAGAAGCTGGGAGAGAGGCATGGAGCAGTTCCTCTCTCAAAGCCCTCAGAAGAAACCAACACAGCCAACATCCTTAATTCAGACTTCTAGCCACCAGAACTGTGAGAAAACTCAATTCTGCTCTTTAAAGCCACCCACTTTGTGGTATTTTGTTATGGCTGCCCTACGGAACTAAGGCAGCTGGCATCAGGAAACCTGGCTGGTAAATCCCTACTGTGATGGATTGAATTGTGTTCTCAAAAATGTGTGTCAATTTGGCTAGGCCATGATTCCCAGTATTGTGTGATTGTCCACCATTTTGTCATCTGATGTGATTTTCATAAGTGTTGTAATCCTACCTCTATGATGTTAATGAGGCAGGATTAGAGGCAGTTATGTTAATGAGGCAGGACTCAATCTACAGGATTAGGTTGTATCTTGAGTCAATCTCTTTTGAGATATAAAAGAGAGAAGTGAGTAGAAAGATAGGGGGACCTCATATCACCCAGAAAGTAGTGCCATGAGCAGAGCATGTCCTTTGGGCCCGGGATCCCTGTGCTGAGAGGCTCCTTGACCGGTGAAGATTGATGACAAAGACCTTCCCCAAGAGCTGACAGAGAGAGAAAGTCTTCCCCTGAAGCTGGCACCCTGAATTTGGACTTGTAGTCTTCTAGACTGTGAGAGAATAAACTTCTGTTTGTTAACGCCATCTACTTGTGGTATTTCTGTTATAGCAGCACTAGATAACTAAGACACACTGACATAAAACTTTCCCTAAATGCTAAAGGTGGCTCACTGTGCCTAAACTGTTTGCACAAACTATGTGGTTTATGCAGAACACCTGCCTTCTTTCTGGGAGCCTGAAATTTCAGTGAATATAGTCATGCGGTAGTATGTGCCTGTATGATCAACTCCCAATAAAAACCCGGGACCCCTAGGCTCATGCAAGCTTTCCTGGAAGACAACTTTTCACACAGGTTGTTACAGCTCCTTGCTGGTGGAGTTAAGCAATCTCCTGGGACTCCACTGGGAGAGGACTCTTGGAAGCTTGCATCTAGTCTTCTTAGACTCCACCCCACAGGCCTTTTCCCTTTATATCCTTTCACTGCAATAAATCACAGGTATGAGTATGACTATATGCTAAGTCTATGAGTCCTTCTAATAAGTCTCCAAACTTGGGGGTGGCCCTGGGGACCCTTGACACAATCTACCTGAGAATAAGTCAAACAATTTGAATATACTTCAACATATCTACCTGTGGAATGCCATCTCATTTATCCAGGGTGCGAGATAGCATAGTATTCACTTCCAATAAAAGCAATGAAAATATAAGTTAGAGGCATACTACAAAGTAAATTTGTCCACCAAAATAACCTTGCATAATAAGTAATAAGAATTAAAATGGTAATAAATTAATCAGTGAGAACAACAGCAAAATCCATGTTTTTTTCCCAACAAAAAACTGAGCTTATGATTAATATAAAAGCACAAGTGGAACATGGCAAAGAATTTTCTAAAATATTTTAATAACATTAATATGGCAGAGAGCTCAATTATAAAATATAAAAATTAAGATTGTTTAAAACAACTGTTTCTTTCTCTATTGATACAAACAACCTTGAGGGAAGTGAATCTTTACACTCCTCCTCCTCTAGAATTCAAATCATTCTAAGATCTCACCTCCCACACATGAACACTGATACTTAATCTCCAGATCTCGTTCGAGAGATGTGACAGTGCAGCAGGTACAACCTTAAAAGAAAGCTAAAAAAGCTAAGTCAAGAAGAAAATTTCTCTGAAGTTATAAATATTCGCTAAAGGCATATAAATGAAATACAAAATAACTACATGATTTGATGAATTCTAAAAGAAGAGGATCACGGGAAACACATCTCTGTTGCTTCTTGACTAATTGTAAAATAATAAATTTCAAGAACAATAATCTATAATCTAATTAAGAAATTGGGTGGACAAGTCATCATGTTGCATGTGCCTACCATAAATTTCTGTCGATGCCATAGATGATGGCTAATGTAAATTTTTTAATGAGCCCAGAAAACATGAGAACAATATGATTACATTGCATTCTGAATGAAAGCACTCATTCAGACAATAATCATTACAATTTAAATAACCATGAGCTAGAAGAAATACAACCAGGATGCTCCTTAGAAGCAAGGATGGTGAGACTTTGGCTTGCTTACTTTGGACACATCATTAGGAAAGATCAACGTTAGAAAAGGACATCCTGTTTGGTAAAGCAGAGGGTCAGGAAAAGGAAACTGTGATCATTAAGGCCGAGTGTCAACTTGGCTGGGTCATGACTCTCAGTGGTTTGGCAGTTATGATGTACTCTGGCAGTCATATAAGGATGTGATCACCTCCATGATGAGATCTGATATAATGTGATCACCTCCATGATGGGATCTGCTGTGAGCAGCCAATCAGTTGAAATGGAGTTCCTTGGGGTATGGCCTACATCCAATATACATAGACTTTCTAGCAAGGTTCATGGGCTTTCTCTTGCTCTGGATCCTGCAGCTGGCTCCTGTTCCTCTGACCACTGGTTCTTGGGACTTGAGCTAGCTGCCTACCTGCTGTCTTGCCTGCTGATTTTAGGATTTGTCAGTCTTTGCAGCCTGTAAGCCAGAGACCTCCTGTTAACCTGCCAATCTTGGGCTCCCCAGCCCCCGCAGCTACGTGAATCAGGAGAAGCCCCAGACTGACTCACAGAGTTGGGACTTTCCAGCCTCTACAACTGTGTGAGCCATTTCCTTGATATAAATCTCTCTCTACATATATTTATACACTTTACTGGTTTTGTTTCTCCAGAGAACCCAGCCTAAGGCAGAAACCCTCAATGAGATGGATTTAACACAATAGTCACAACATTGAGAACAATATGATTACATTGATTACAATGATCATGAAGATGGCACAGGACCAGGCAATATCATGAGTTGGAGCTGACTCAATAGCAACTAACAACTACAGAAACAAGTTACATGTGGAAAGTTCTCCCACATCATCCTTATTCATATAATGCCTCTTTTTCCTTTCTTTCCCCCAAAATTTTATTCCTCATACAAGAGGTTGTAGTCCTAATTAGATTGTGACCAGGTATTTCTCATATTTTATCCCTGGTATCCAGATTAATTCCTGGCATAGCACAAACTCAATAAATGTTAATTACTGTTGTGAAAATAAGAACAGAAGTGAAAGCAAAAGGTCTTGTGTAAATCTGACACTGAGGACCTAATCCACTATCTCCCCTTGCATCTAGAAGTAAGTATTCTTAGAATCTCTGTCCTTGTTTCTTTCAGAGCATTCAAAACGTTTCTAGACTAGGGTGAGAGTTTACTGTATGTGTGAGCTGTGCTTGCTTTCACTCTGATGTCCCTGATTCTGCCTACCTAACTGACCCATTGCCGTTGAGTTGGTTCTGACTCATAGCGACATCACGGGACAGAGCAGAACTACCCCATAGGGTTTCCAAGGAGCGGCTGGTGGATTTGAACTGTCCACCTTTTGGTTAGCAGCTGAGCGCTTAACCACTGCACCATCAGGACTCCCCTACCTACCTAGACCTACAATATTTGCCTTCTTCATGTCTTAGATGGATTCCCTAAACTTGATGCCTGTTGGATGTGGACATAAACCAGGACCACCCTAGACCCAATGGCCACTCATTATAGAGGCAGACATCACTAAAGGAACAATTGAGATGATCTTATCCCAATGATAAGATCCCCAGCACTGTTCTACCCATGTTCCTTCTATTGTCTTTAGCTGAATATGACAGAGTATAACTATGGCATTTAGATCAAATAAATTGTATCAATAATAGCTGATTCTAAGGAACGTGTGTAAGTAGATAATACTTGTCCAAGTCATATTAAATAAAAATCTTGTTAACCTTGTGGAGAACTACCTCCTAGGCTGTCAAAACAGAAGACACTTTTTCTCAGGAGGACTCTAACCACATCCTAAGCCCAGCTAATTTTCACAGTGTAACCAGAGTACTGACCTTTACCAAAGATTATGAAGATCCATTTGATGAGGAAATATCCTGAGTTTCTGAATTCCAGTTGTTAAATTAAGGAAGGATGATATTTTAGCCTGCTTAACCTGCAGCCACAGCCACTCTAAGCCCTAAAGCTTTACCATGACTACTACTCCACAACAGGGCCAAAATTTATGTAGGACACTCTAGCTATCCTGTCTGATGGTCCTTCATTAGGGATCACCCCAGGAATCACATAGCATCATACAATGCTGTATTAATCAGATCTTTCAGTTGCAAATAACAGAAAATCCAATTCTAACTAGTTTCTTAAAAACAAGGAGAGGAACACACTGTGTGACTGGACAGCAGAGGGACAGAGAATGTGGCACTCAAAATAAGTCAGAAGCAGCTGCCCAACTCCTCCCTCCTACCTCTCAATACTGTTTTTCTTTGTGTGTTGGCCTTATTCTCCACTTAGGCACTTCAGACTTCCTCTTTATGGCAGGAAAGAACATCATCATAAGGCTGAACTCACAGTTCAGCACCATGACATGAGCCTTGATGGCAGAGCCATCTGCCCCTCCAGCTCTCGCACAGATGGCTAGTTTTGTTGGGTCATCTGTACATTGCTCAAGTAGTCATTATCGTCATAACATATACAATGAATGGCCAAATTCCACCTCCTGTGATCACAAGAATCCTGTTACTGACAGCCCCACCAGAACCACAGACAGAGTGGGAGAGGAAGGCTCCCTTAGGCAAAGGGTGCTTGAAAACAACATGTTCACTTCAAATGTCTATATCCAAATTAATGTTTGCTAGGAAGAGCCAGAGTCACTGCCAGCATCCATTCACAAATATTTATTGAGCCAGACAACTATGCTAGATGCTGAGAATATAACATGAATAAGGCCTGATCCTTACCCTAGTCTCTCTCCTCTGTCCAAAACAGAATTCCTGGTTTCTCTCCTAATCTCCTTTACAGTTATTCCCGTCTGAATAAATAGCAACTGCATTCTTCTAATTGCTCCAGTGAAAAAATCTTGGGAGAAATTCATGACTCCTTTCTTTTACACCCCACATCCAATCTGTTAAATCCTCTTGGTTTTTCCTCAAAACATATACAGAATATGATATGTCTCAGCACATCCACTGCTACCACCACAAGCCACCGTTACCACCTAGGTTATTACAATAGCCTCCAAATCATTCACCCAGCTTTGCGCTTTGCCCCTTCAGTATATTCTCAACATAGCAGCAACTGTGATCCTGTTAAAATATAAGCCAAAAACCTCCAACAGCTTCCTATCTCACTAAAAGAAAAGCCAAAGTCCTTTCAATGACTGAAGGGCCCTCATGACCCCTTTCTTCCACGCCCACTCCAACCTGTCTGACTTCACCTAATATCATTCTGTCTCTTGTCTACTCCATTCCAGCCACACTGGCCTCCATGCTGTTCTTCAAACAGGCCATACACACTCCAGCCTGAGCCTTTGCACCTCTACCTGGAAAGCTTCCCCCAGATAATACATGGCTATTCCTCCACCCCCTCACGTCTTTGCTCAAATGTCACTTTCTCAGTGAGGACCACTGTAAAACTGCAACACCTCACACTCACTCACTCACACACACACACACATATACCCTATTTCCCTACCCACCTTTAGTTTTTTTCCTAAGTATTTAACATCATCTAAGATACTCTATGGAGCTCTGGTGGCACTGTGGTTAGGCATTTGGCTGCTAACCAAAATGTCAGCAGTTTGAATCCACCAGCTACTCCTTGGAAACCCTATGGGGCAGTTCTACTCTGTCCTATAGGGTTGCTATGTGTCAGAAACGACTCAACAGCAGTGGGAAGATACTCTATATTTTACTTATTTATCGTATGATGAGAATAACATGAAAACATGGAGTTTTGTCTGTTTCATTCACTCATCTATCTCCAGTACCTAGTACAGAGCCTGGCATGTAACAGGTGCTCATTAAATATTTGATGAATGAAAAATTATTGAATCTAGACAAGGGATACCTTATCAACCTTACTGTTACATAATATACACTATAGTATAATTCAAGGACGAGTTCAGAACTCTTCACTTATTGACTATCTCATTATCTGACATTTCACATTTATGACAATAGTAAAAAATCTATTGACTGTTTTGCACATTAACGACGTACGTCTGGCAATAATGAATGTCAAGGTGCAAGGCGAGAGTAAGGCTGACTGTGATGGTGAAGGTTATGTGTCAGCCTGGCTGGGCCATGATTCTCAGTGGTTTGGCAGTTAATGTAA
Organism: Dugong dugon; assembly: GCA_030035585.1. Classification (NCBI taxonomy): domain Eukaryota; kingdom Metazoa; phylum Chordata; class Mammalia; order Sirenia; family Dugongidae; genus Dugong; species Dugong dugon. The sequence continues at coordinate 2,905,523 of CM057466.1, forward strand.
CGATGTAATTGGGCAGTTATGTAATGATGTAACTTGGCAGTTATGTAATGATGTAGTCATTCTCCATTTTGTGATCTGATGTGGTCATCCTTCATTTTTGCACAATTTTCACAAAACGACCTGGTCTTTGGAATCTAACCAAGTCGATAAGTGAGGAGTGGGTATATAGTACATGAACACAGTCCTCATTTATCAATCTTCCCAGGCTAATATAGCTTGACAAAATGCATTTCTGATCTCAATGCTATGGAACTAGAACACAAGTGGGTTTTCTACATTTCTCTGGCAGGAGTACTAACAAGCCCTTTGTTCAAGCCCTAACTCACATCCTTGTTATGTTTGTGCAGTCCACACAACTAAATAGTTGCTTGGGTTTTTAATCTACACTTCCATTCCTTACTAGGACTGAAACTCTGTTCTTAATCTCAGCCCTGACACTCTGTATATCCAAGAGGCTAGATCCTGACTCCCACTCCATAGCTGTTGGCTAGGGTCCCACTTCACACAGAGTGATTCTCCAGAACCACGATGTTGCCAACAACAGATTCAGAATATTTCCAGAATCCAGAGAGTTCTTTTGCAACATCCCACCCACTAGCCTGGATTTTTACCTGATTTTCCTGGACTTTGGCAATTCCCTGTGGACCCTGTGATTTCCATTGCAGCTTTACAACAGGGCTAATTCTCTCAAGCTAATTCCTCTGGTTTCTAGCTTTCTCCCTTTCTCACAATATGCCTCACTGCTATGCATACCTCACCTTTGACCTTCAGCCTGCACTGAATGTCAGGAAAGAATTTGACTGCATTTGCCTAGTGAAAGCATAGTGTATTATTTACTCTAAACCGTCTTTCTGAAATTTTGTATGCCTTGTTTACCAGGATGCTTAAAAAAAGTGAAGGAGAAAAAAAGGATGATTAAATATATCATTAAATGGTTTTCCTAACCATTTTTCCCCCAGTGGAATATGTTTGACTTCCAGGCCTTTGGACAGAAAGACAATTTATTTTGTAAAAAATTGTCCTGTCAAATGATTATGGATTCACAGCCATGTGGGATTACAAAATGAGCACTGTGATGGCTTTTAATCCCTAAACATCTCCAAAACCCCTCTAAAAATTGGCAAAATCCCTTTATGCTCTGGTTTATTTCTAAACCTAAAACTTCCAGGTTTAGAAATGAAATGGCATACATGAAAGCACTTTCAAAGTTCAGAGTTGTCTGGAAATGGACTCACATACATATGGAAATTTAATATAGGGTAGACGTATGATTACCAATCAGTGAAGAAGAGATGGATATTTAATACTGTTGAGACAACTGGCTAATCATTTGGGAAAAAAATAATGCTAAATTCTTATCTGATTCTCTACACTAAAATAAATCTCAGTTGTATTAAATATTTAAGCATAAGAAAAAAGAAACCATGAAACTACTAGATGAAAAAATAGGTTAACTTGTTTATAATCTTAGGAGAATTTTGACACAAAGCTTAAAATACATAAAAGACTGCTAAATTTGACCACCCACAAATAAAAACCTATACAGCCAAAAGCACTATTAAAAAGTCAAAAGATAAACAACAAATTGGGAAAAATATTTGTAAAGAAAATGATAGGCAAAGGGTCAATATCATTAATAATTAGTTATTATAAATCAATTCTTAAAGAGCAAATAACTTAATAGAAAACATGATGTGTACAAAAGAAAGATATATAGCTAACCAAAATGTCAAAATTCATTCATCCTCCCTAATAACCAGGTCCGTAAAACCAAACACCCATTGCCATCAAGTTGATTCCAACTCATAGAGACTCTATAGGACAGAGTAGAACTGCCCCATAGAATTTCCAAGGGTTGCCTGCTGGATTTGAATTGCTGACCTATTGGTTAGCAGCCATAGTACTTAATCACTACACCACCAGAGTTTCCAATAACCAGGTAAATGGAAATTAAAAATGGTTATTAAAACAAGAAATAAGATTTTTCACCTATTCACTGGCAAGATTATACAATATAATATCTAGGTCTATAGGGACTCTTTAGAGACTGTGATACTTTATTATTAGAAAGTGACTTACTCTGGGTTCTCTAGAGAAGCAAAACAGTGAGGTATGGGTGTGTGTGTGTGTGAGCGAGAGAGAGGAAGAGAGATTGATTTACTTCAAGGAAATGACTTACAAAATTGTGGGGGCTGGAAAACCCCAAATCTGTAGGTCAGGTGGCAGGCAGGAGACTTCTGCAGGGTTACATCCCAGGAGCCAGAAGTCAAGCAACGAGAAGAGTACAGGGTCTAGAGAGAGCTTTGCCAGAACATCCATTTATATTTTGGAGGCAGACCACACTTCCAAGGAAACCCCTTTCAACTGACTGGCTGATCACTTCATGAACGGTGATTATATTACATTATGGAAGAGCAACCAGTCCAGTATCTGCCAAGCCACTGAGAATCATTGCCTATCCAAGTTGACACACAATATTAACCATCACGGTGTGTAAATTGCTACGATTTCTTCAGAGAACAACTTACCAATACCAAAAACAAAACAAAATCTGTTGCCACCGAGTCCATTTGGACTTACAGTGGCCTTACAGGACAGAGTAGAACTGCCCCTTATGTTTTCAAAGGAGTGGCTGGTGGATTCGAATGGCCGACCTTTTGGTTAGCAGCCAAGCTCTTAACCACTGCGCCACCAGGGCTCCAACTTATCAGTAGACGTATCAAAAAATAAGTGTGCATACCCTATACTCTTCTAGAAATATAGCCTACCTCCACAAGCGTGCAAAGGTATCTTTTCCTGAGTGCTCACTGTAGCATGATTTGTAATAACAAAAACTAACTGCTGATCAATAGGAGACTGGGAAAACAAATCGAATAACATGCTTAATTGAAACCTATCATGTAGGAGGATATGCAGTCATATAGAAAGATTTCCAAATACATTGCTATGGGAAAAATTAGGCCGTAGAACCAGTAGTTTGAGTTAAAATATATACACAGTAACATGTTGTCTTAGTTATCTAGATACTTTTGAGGGACACAATTCAATCCATGACACATGTGTATGTAGAATTTCTGAATGCACACAAAATAGTGTTTTCACTACAGGAGAGTAAGACTAGGGGACAGAGGGAAGCCTCAAAGCCTGTAACAAATTTTAATTAAAAATCAGTCCTCCAGCAGTCAGTTTAAGCCTGCTGTATTGGCTACTCTCAAAGTCATTGGTCCTATTCATTGATTTTTGCATCGAAATTCATTCAGGATTTGCACTGACGAATCACTGAAAAACCTGGAGAATCACTCAAGAGGCTGCGAGTTAATGTTCCTCTGCTATTTGCTGCTGCTGTTTTAGAAAATCTAGCCCTGGTGGCAAAAGCAGTGGTTGAGCGTTTGGCTGCTAACTTAACGGTCAGCTGTTGGAACCCACCAGCACCCAAGTGAGAGAAAGACCTGGCAGTCGGCTTCCACAAAGATTACAGCCTTGGAAACCCTATTGGGCAATTCAGTGAGTCAGAATCAGCTGGGCACACAATGACAAATCTTTCAGTTACTCGTTTAATCATATAATATCTGTATGTCCCATTTCGTCATTCATCGTTTTGAATTGCTTTTGAAAATAAACTTTTGAAATAAGATATTACTATATAACTTCCATGAAACAATTCCGTAACACCTAGGCAGAACTGTTTTGCTTGTACGGAATCTCCGAGTTTTAACGAAATTTCACGCAGCTCTAGAGAAGACTGAAATATGAACAGTCCCTCCCTTGAAAACTACGTGCTTCTTCAACCACATTTTTCACCAGGCTTTTCCTTTTTTGCAGAAGGGTTTTTCCTATTGATGTTTACTTACAACAACCAGAAATTGTAAAGATAAAACGGGCCACCAGAGCTTCACACTTCATGCTTTCATAACTTCACGCCTTCGCTTAAGGCTCAGCGGCCATAGTGCCAGGTATGTGTCTTCGCCTCTGAAAACTGTTAAACAGCCTCCCCAAAGTTACGAACTCGATGGAGGCCCAGTTTTCAGGGCCGGGGTGTCACCGAAAAACGGGCAGCCAACGCCACCTCCCGCACGCTAGGCGCCAAGGGCTTACCAGAGAACGCGCGAGGCCAGCAGAAACTACAATTCCCAGCAGGCGTAGCGGGAGCGGCAATCGCTCATGCGCAGTCCGGACCGCGGAGTAAGACGTCTGGCTGCGAAGGGCTACTGGCAGAGAAAAATGGCAGCACTGCGGTTTCGGCGCGGGATAGGCGGACTCTTTAAGGTGCCGGCGACGCGGCAGCACAGGAGCCGAGCCTACAACGAGTCCCAGGACTTTGCAGAGGTACTGCGGCAGCCGAAGGGGCAGCGCACAAAGCTGGTCTTCCCGCTGCAGGAGCTCGAGCGGCACCTCGCCCCGGACGCGAGGCCTAGCCTTCACCTGAAGCTCTTCGAGCCGAGCCTGGAGGACATAGCGAGAGCGGACGACCTGTTCACGGCCACCGACCGGCACCGCATCGAGTACCTCAGCTCCGCCGTCCGCCTCGAGCACGCCCCGGACCTCCTCCGCCCTGAGGTGAGCGCTTCTCTGCTCACGGTTTGCAGCGTGCGCGGGGAGTGTTAGACCGGGGTGGATTAACCAGTAACAAGGTACGCACGGGCTGGCTTGTGCTTACTAATCTGCAGTGCACAGTTTCACATGATGTGATGAAAACCAGGTGAAATTGTGCACTACAGATTAGTAAGTCAGCACAAGTGAGCCCGTGCGTATCTCGCTTACTGGGCAGCCCGTCTCTGGTGTTAGATCTCCAACCAGAGGCCGGCCGGGGTAGAGGCTTTGCGATCACTTCTTTTTTGGGGGGGGTCACCAAAGGGAGAGAGATTTTCTGGCTTTGTGTTGGTTAATTTTCTAGCTTTATGTTAACATGTAACGTGTAATTATCTCAACTAAGTAAGTATATATAGTTTTAACTATTTTGTTAATGAATATAGAATTTAAAAGGCTTTAGCTAAGCGTTAACAAGATTAACTGTTGTTTTATTATCCTTTTCCTATTTAATTGAATTCCTATTAATTGAATTTAAAACCTGCCGAGACAAATTAGACAAAGTGAAGAATATGAGAAAGTTTAATAGTCTCACAAATGAGGTGATCCTTATCAATCTGTAATTTTCACACAATCTAAATTTCCTGTCATGTTCAAAACTGATTGATGTGAAAGGTTTTTAAAACAACTTTTTATTAATTTCCTGAGTGTGCTTTTCATGAGTGTCCTAAGGATTAATAATATTTTGTTCTAAGTCTGTAAAAGAAAAGTTCTAAGTCTGCAGAAAGGAAAGTTCAAATGCTCTTCCATATTTGCAGGAACTGCACTACTGCACTGAAACTTTTCTTCTAAATCCATTTAGAACTGCTGTAGTGAACTGAGTGGTCAGAATTCAGAGAGGACATAAACTATTTAATAATTTTGACATAACACTGCTTTTTCAATTTAAGCTTCTAAATTACTGGACTTTGTGTAATTTGTTAAAATTTTTCAGTTTTATTTATATTTTAGCATTGAGTTTAATCTGGCAGGACATTCAAAATTCATGCAGGACTTAGTATCCCTGGCCCCTGCCTGCTAAAAGCCCTCGATTGTATTAATAATAAAAAATACCCCACAGATTTTCAAAATGTCCCGCAAGAGGCGGTACTGGTCTCATTTGGAATCACTAGTTTGCATTGTCCCCCACTCAGGACTAATGTTAAAAATGAGAGCTATATGTGCTAATGGTTAGTGTCAGGAATATTTTGTTGCTTTCCACACTGCACAGATCTAAATGAGGAAACCTTAATTGGAACAAGAAAGGTCAAGAAAAAGGAATAACCTCTTAATTGTTACTGCTTATTCTGGGATTTGTGAGAAAATGTAGTTCTAGACGTGCAATTGTACTTTAGAGCCAGTTTTGTTGAAATACATCTCTTTTTTACTTAAAAAAGGTTTGTAAATACAGAGTGCTTACAAATGGTGCAGATATTCTTGAGTGACCCATTGCTGTCAAGTCGATTCCAACTCACAGCAACCGTACAGGACAGAGTAGAACTGCCCCATAGGATTTCCAAGGAGCGGCTGGTGGATTTGAACTGCCAGCATTTTGGTTAGCATCCTGAGCTCTTAACCACTGCGCCACCAGGGCTCCAGATATTCTTGAATAGCATAGTGTAATTAAAAGCTCAAATGTTGGATATGTTATTGTTAGGTGCCGTCGAGGCGGTTCCAACTCAGTGACCCTATAGGACAGAGTAGAACTGCCCCATAGGGTTTCCAAGGAGCGGCTGGTGGTTTTAAACTGCTGACTTTTTGGTTAGCAGCCATACTCTTAACCATTATGCCACCAGGTCTCCAAAAAAGATGTCCTAAATTCAAATCCCAACTCCTTCACTTTCTAGCTGTGTAATTTTGGGCCAGTTATTTAACATCTCTCTGCCTCTAGTTTTGTTTTTTTTTTTTTTTTTGTAAAATGGGGATAATAATATTACATGTCTTATAGGAATGTTGAGGTTTGACTAAACATAAGCCACTTTTTATGCAGGTAGGTAAGGTTGTAAATAACTTGATAGAGTTTTGTAACTAATACAGCATATAATATATATATGCTCTAGTACTCAGTTATTTTCTTTTTTCTTGTATAAGGTGTGTTTCATAGGCAGAAGCAATGTTGGAAAATCCTCCCTAATAAAGGCTTTATTTTCACTGGCTCCAGAAGTTGAAGTCAGAGTCTCCAAAACACCGGTATGTTGAAATTTTAAAATATACCTAGACTATCTCTGAATTGACTGAGATGAATAATAAATTTTAAGAGGTGCAAGAAATCATAATTGTTATCTAAGTTCCTGGAGAAGTGGTTTCTTCTAAGCAGGTAGTAAAGTAAAACATTTCATTAATGCCTGTGTATTTCTCTGAAAAAAAGACTGTGACTGAATTTATTTTAGTAGTCTCATCAATAGCTCGAGGAAATTTTCCTTTATTCAGATATTTTCCAAAGAGTTGCTAAATAAAGTGTTCTGTTGTCATTTTATGGGAGCAATAGTGGTTCAGTGGTAGAATTCTCTTCTTCCATGTAGGAGACCCAGGTTCAATTCCCAGCAAATGGACCTCATGTGCACCCATCTGTCATTGGAGACTTGCATGTTGCTATAATGCTAAACAGGTTTTAGCAGAGCTTCTAGACTAAGATGGACTAGAAAGAAAGGCCTGGTGATCTAATTCCGAAAATCAGTCTATGAAAATCCTATGGATCACAACGATCTGATCTGCAGCCAACAGTGAGATGGCACAGCACCCAGCAGCTTTTTTGTTCCGTTGTGCACGGGGTTGCCATGAGTGAGGGGTCCCTTGACGGCAGCTAACAACAGCAGTAATAACATTGTCATTTTACATTTGCTTCTAGGACAGTCATCCTCTAGTTCTGCACTGATTTTAGTGGAAACAGCTTTAAAGTTGTTTTTTTTTCCTTCTACAATCTTTTTGGAGCCCTAGTGGCATAGTGGTTAAGAGCTCAGTTGCTAACCAAAAGTTTGGCAGTTCAAATCCACCAACCACGCCTTGGAAATCCTATGGGGCAGTTCTCCTCTGTCCTGTAGGGTTGCTATGAGTCGGAACTGACTCAACGGCACCTAACAACAACAACATAATCTTTTTATACCTTGCCACTCTATAAGAAACCCTGGTGGTACAGTGGTTAAACACCTGGCTGCTAACCAAAAGGTTGGCATTTTGAACCCACCAGTCACTTTCAGTGGGAGAAAGATGTGACAGTCTGCTTCCATAAAGAATTACAGCCTCGGAAACCCTGTGGGGCAGTTGTACTGTGTCCTGTAGGGTTACTGTGAGTTGAATTCGATGTAACAGCAGTGGGTTTGATTTTTGGTTTGAACTCTTATCTATGCATATATATAGATACATAGAGCTAGAGAGATATAGACAGTCCCTCATTTACCCAAGGCCAAATTATTTGCTTATTATCCGAGCCAGTCTGCTGTATAGCTTTCTGTCTTTTTTTAATTCCTTTCACTTCCTCTTCAATGATGCAGACCTCTCCACCAATATCTGAGATGCCCTCTCCTTAGAACTCACCCCCAAATCCCTTTGCTATGACAAGACCTTCCCACAACACTAATGCTCGCTGCCCCCCTTTCATCATGTGGAAACCCTTCCGTGAGGCTTCATTGATCTTCTCTTCCTCTTCACTTCATATAGTTGATTCCGTGGGTCCATCGCTAATGATTGGCAGAAACAGTGTTGACAAAACCAGTCTTTTCATTCTTTAACCCTGCCATCCTCACTCCCATCCTGCCTCATCACATAACCTAGCTAAACCGTCACTTCTTGCCTTGAGAGGATGTGGAGGAAATATATTCTTGAATTCCCATTTTGTAATTGTAAAATCATTTTCCTCTGGATACACAGATAAACTGACCTGGGAACCTAATCACCATTTATAAAAATCATTCCTCTGAGAATATTTGTTCTAAGTTCCAGCTGACTAACTTTTTAAATTGTGTGTCTTAAATCTTTCATTTTCTGGTTAATAAATGTTCTGTGGACACAAAACCATGGATAAACTGTTTATCATCTTTACATCAATTTTTGCTGCACAAATATTTTATAATTGTAAATCATACATGCTTTTTAAAAACTGTTTAGTGAAAGCACTACAACGTATGCAGAACATCTCGATTTTAGGGTAACACTAGTCTAGACATACTAAACTATAGTGAAATCTGTGAGAGCCGGAACTTGATGGAACTGCCTTGTTTTTCTAGGTCCCGCGAGTTTTCTGCTGTTGACAGGGTGCAGTCTTACTTTTCTTTTGCTGTTAGTGGAAGATATTTGCGTTTTCCTTCTCTGACAGGTTTCCGCCTTATGCAGGTTCTGGCTTTTGCAGGTTTTACTGTATCAGGCTTTGGATCTAGGATTTATGAAAACCTGTATGCCTGAGGGTAAGCATTTTAAGCTGACTGTGCCATAATTTGTTTTCTTAAAAGCAGAGATACATTATTCATTAGAAATATTGATTAATGTAATCACACCATTTAGAATAGGCTGACTTTTTCACCAAGAGAGAAAGTTAATGAATCAAGAAAGACTCCAAAATATTCGGCCTACATGTTTCTAATATGGAATCTAAATTTCTTCCTAAATCATGGAGATTTTATGATTAAAACAAAATTAATTGGAATGAAGTAGTATGATCTGAGCTTATGTCCAGCTACTTCCCTACTATCTTCTTTCGGCATAGCTAGGATTTTATACAGAGTACTTAGGCCTTTAATAAGTATTTGTTAATTGCCTAGGTGGAAAACATTTTGAGCCAAGAAATATATAAAGGACATATTTTAAGACACCTTTTATTTTTCTATTTATTTTATCAGGGGCACACAAAGAAAATGAATTTTTTCAAAGTTGGAAAATACTTTACAATGGTGGACATGCCAGGCTATGGCTATAGAGCACCTGAAGATTTTGTTGACATGGTAGAGACCTATCTAAAAGAACGAAGGAAGTAAGGAAAACTTCTTCTCACGATAGTTGCACATTTAACCCTTAGCGCCTTTTCATCAGTAGAGCGTTCTGTACGTGATGAACACTTTAGAAAGGCCATTCCATTCTTCCCATGCTATTCTGCAGTACAGTATGTAAGACTGAGTGCGTACTGCTTGCTTGGTTCCTGCCTGCAGTTAATCCTGATCTGAAATTCAAGTGCTTTCCTAAATAGAGAATATATAAAGTACTTCAGCAGAGTTAGTTTATTAATTTTTAGCTTAAATTTTAGAAGTCAGACTCTTAGCTGGCTCATTTTGAAAATGAAAATTGTTGGTTAATGTATCAAATTTACATAAACCAGTAAATTCTGATCATTTTTAAAATGCTTCTGACGTCACATCTTCTGTAAATGTTACCTTTTTTGTCTCCGTTGGTAGTCAGGTGACAGTTTTGTGTTTCAAGAATTGCAGAATATATAGAAAAATTAATGTTAAAACTTTTGAAGTATAAAAAAAGTTCACAGATATTTTGCTTGTTGTAGCTTTGCAGGCTAATGGTAATTTTCTTAGAAACTAAGATGAAATATTAATCCAAATATAGTGTGTCTGGTTCCTGTTACATGTTGGTCTTTAAGGTAATATTAAGAATGTTAAACATTTCTGCAGTAACTTAATTGGATTCATCTCTCTTTCTCCCACTAGAATCTAAATTCTTAGAGGAAGGGGCTCCTTCATAGTTATCTCCAGTCCCAGACAGAGTATTTTACGTTTAATATATGCCTATTGAAATAAATTCATATTAGTGGATTTAGTTATTGAAAATAAACAGCATTGAAACCTATTGGACCATAGGATGAACTTCCTAGTGAATTGAGAATTCCTTTTGCCTAAAGAAATTTTTAAACTTTGGTTTGATAATCTTTCAAAGGGAAATTTCTTAGTCTAGTGGGGGCTGGGGGAAGGGGATAAACAAATGGGTATATTTTATATTGCCATTAATCTTCATTTTTTCATTCCTATAGCTTGATGAGAACATTTTTGTTAGTGGATAGTGCTGTTGGAATTCAAAAAACAGACAATATCGCTGTAGAAATGTGTGAAGAATTTGCATTACCTTATGTGGTAAGTATTTCTTTTGAATCATGGTTGCTGTTAGAAATAATTCTATGCATGTGTTGTGTGTGTGCTTTTTAATGAATGAGCAGGTCTTGCCTTCTCAGAAAATAGAAATAAAGAAGATAAAGAGTACCTTTTGAATAATCTTTTCCATTATCAACTATTAATATTAAGATAAGTTCTGTGGCACTTTTATTCTCTGTTCCTTCTCTCGGCTTTAAGTTTTTGAAATTATAGTCAAAGCATAGCTTTCATTTAATGTTCTTAAATGCTTTCCTTTTTCATGTTTTTTTTTTTCTTAAGGCAGTGTAAATATTTGTCCAAACATATTAGTAGCTCCTTAACAGCAGCTTGGCAGATAGTACCTATCAGAATGTAAATATAACAATGGGAAATGAAAACTTTTAAATCAGTTTGGAATTTAAGACCCATTCCAAGAACAAAGCAGGCTTTTGCATACATAGTAGGATTTTTATTCTTAAAGAAAACAGAATTCCTTCTGGGAGTATCTGACCAGTGTTCTTTCTGTCACTTGACCTAGAATACAATGCAGACTAGTTGATTTTGCTTTATGAGGCTTCTGGATAAAATAAGTTCCTTTCTAAGGAAAAGTGAAGAACCCAATGACTATAATTTGGTTTCAAACAAATGTCAGAAAACCACTATAAAATATAACAGTGGAATTCAGTGCAAATCAAACCATGTTACTAGACAGCCACTTTTTTGTGTTGTATGGAATTCCTGGGGTTTGCAAAAGTCATTTGAGACATTAGAAATAAGAGTCAAAGGATTAAGAAACATAGTCTTCCATAGTAAAAATGCCTAAATATTGCCAAATTGATTTAGTTGATTTGGTGTCATAAGTACCAGTTTTTGAAATCATATATTTTCTTCAGTTTTTTTTTTTTAAATAATATTTTATTGTGTTTTAGGTGAAAATTTACACAGCAAATTAGGTTCCCCTTTAACAATTTTTATGGAGCCCTGGTGGCGCAGTGGTCAAAATGATCGACTGCTAGCCAAAAAGTTGGTGGTTTAAAACCACCAGCAGCTCCATAAGAAACCCTGGTGGTACAGTGGTTAAACACCTGGCTGCTAACCAAAAGGTTGGCATTTTGAACCCACCAGTCACTTTCAATGGGAGAAAGATGTGGCAGTCAGCTTCCATAGAGTTACAGCCTTGGAAACCCTGAGGGGTCGCTGTGAGTCGGAATTGACTCGATGGCAGTGGGTTTGGTTTGAACAATTTTTATACAAATTGTTCCATGCCTTGGTTACAGCTGTCAGCATTCTCATTATTTCCATTCTGTTTGTTCTGTTTCCTTAGATTAGCTTCCCTTCCCCTCGTCTTCTCACATTTACTTTTGGGTAAACGTTGACTGTTTGGTCTCATATAGCTCATTTTTTAAGGGATCACATCACTCACTGGTGATGCTGTTTATTTTATAAGCCAGTATATCATTTGGCTGAAAGGTGACCTGCAGAAATAGCTTCAATTCCATGTTCCAAGGTTATCTTAGGGCAGTTGTCTTAGGGTTTCCTTTAGTCTGTATCAGTCTAGTAGGTATGGCCTTTTTTAGAAATTTGAATTTTGTTCTAAATTTTTCCTCCATTCTATCCAGGAACTGCTGTTGTGTCCCTGGTCAGAATGATCGGTAGCGGTAGGCAGGCACCGTCTAGTTCTTCTGGTCTCAGGTTAGAAGAGGCTGTGGTTCATATGGGCTGTTAGTTCCGTGGATTAGTTTCTTCTTTAAGCCTTTGATTTCCTTCATTCTCTTTTGCTCCATTTGTGTAGAGACCAATAGTCGTATCTTAGATGGCCACTTGCAGGCTTTTAAGACCCCAGATACTACTCACAAAACTAGGATGTAGAACATTATCTTTGTGAACTATGTTATGCCAGTTGACTAAGTTGTCCTCTGAGACTATGGTCCCAAGCCTTTTAACTCAGTAAATCAATCCCATCAGTTGTTTGGATATGTATAGGAAGCCTCCATAACTGTGCCTTGTATGTGGTTTATTGTATGTGTGGATATATATGCAGCACATATAAACATGTATATTCATATGCCTACAGATACATGTATACATGCATGTGCATTTATTTGCATATGCCTCTCTATACACATATATGCATTATTTTCTTCAGTTTTAACTAGAAGATATATAGTATTTTTTTCTTTGGAAAAGGAGTTGGGATAGAGGAATTATATCTCACTTAAATAACAGCAGATTTGCTTTTATGAGGAAGGACTCCCATTTGGAGGGATTCAGGGGTCATTAGAACCCATACACTTTCTGCCCTTCCTCACTCCTTCTGCCTTTAGTATTTTTATGATTGAAAAACATAAGTGATTAGCCAGGAAATTTAATTTTATAGAAATACTCTCAATTTCCCAGAAAAACGTGATGGATCAAGGTTTTACTTTTTAATTGATTTTGCAATCGTCTGTGCCTTGACCCTCCTCCAGCACTTCATTGTCTTTGGACAAGTAAAATTCTAGGCTTACTTGGAACGTAAGTATAGTGGATACAACTTAGAAGTAACCTGATTTCTGATTTTTCCATTAGGTCATTATATATAAGATTGGACCATTTTGTAGGTAGAAAATTATCACAATTTGGCAATTTTATGTGGTTCAACCTAATAGTACTCATTTATATGTCTCAGACCACAAGGTATATAGTGATCACATGAGACATTTGGCTTGTGGCAATTGCAAATACAGCTCTTGAGTCCTTTCCACCTGACCTGGAATCCAAGATCTTATGGCCCTGTGTTGTTGAAGCATAGTTAAATAGCAAACACATAGGGAATACTTCACATGCTTCTTACATTGGCTCAGTTCATCTTCACAGCAACTCCTTTAGGTGGGTATTGCTTTTCTTTATGATGAGGAAACTGAGGCACAAGGAGATTAAGAAACTTGCACGCGTCACGTAGTTGTAACTGAAAAATTGTTTAAAATGTATAAAACTAAGAAATACTTTATTTCCAGTGCTTAAAACTTTGTTTTCTTATAGATAGTATTAACAAAAATTGACAAATCTTCCAAGGGACGTCTTTTAAAGCAAGTGCTTCAGATCCAGAAATTTGTTGACACTCAAACGCAAGGATGTTTTCCTCAATTGTTTGCTGTAAGGTAAGAGTTTTAACTTTTTATATGTCCTAGCCAGCCTCTAGTATTAAATCACTCTTTCTTAAATGAAGATGTCATTTAGAATTAGAGAAGTTTGGAAGGCCGTGCACTTGGCCATGAGTTGTTGGTGCAGTCCAACAGCACTTTATTTTTTTCTTCCTCATATTCTTTCTTCCTTTTGCTGGTTCTGGTTGGATTTTCTTTGCACTTTATTCTCTTCCTACCTCAGCCTACCTCATCCCTAGACCATAGCAGAAGTGAAAACTTTTTGCCTTGTAAAATTAACTAAACAACGCCCACAATAAAGATACTACCATCTCTTTCTCAATTCCAAAAAAAAAAACCTGATACAGGTTGTGAGGGAATTTTCCTTTAAAAGGACCGTACATAAAGAAGAAATGCTTCATATACGTTAGAAATAAGTATTGGTAGCAGAGGGACTGGTCATTATCTGAGCTGGTAACTTTTGAGATATTATAATGTGGTTTAGTGATGAAGCATCAGCCTGTACTTTCATTGTTCACCTTGGATACAGGTAGTGATTTGTACTGTGGAAGAGGTATAGTGATTTTCTTACTCTGATTTCTTTGCGGAAGGCACTATGTTAGTTGCTATGAGAACATAATGAATACAAGTAATACTTTATTATGTATGAAAACTATCTCCTAAATGTCATTTTAGGTTCTGCCAATCTAGATGAGACTTAAATTGTTTGGACAAGTAAAATTCTGTCAAAATCAAATCTTCATTCATTCCTACAAAATGCTACTTCTCCCTTGACTTATAGTAAAAAATTCATCATGTTCATTTGCCTATGTCCATATATATAATGGAAAATCTTAGGGGCAGGACTGAAATCTTAATTCTTCTTAGAACCCTGAGCATTGTCATACAAAAACAGCTATTTCTTTTAAGTCTTTGATACAAAGGAAGTGAGGCTTCAGCTAAAAAGGCAACACAGACAGGATGGGCAAATCATGGCTTAACTGCAACATTTATTGAAAGAGATTGGTCATTTTAGTTGACTATAAACTGAGTGTCAGCTAATAGTGTAATGGGGCTGGGGAAAGAATGCCAGTGTTTTCTTGAGCTATGTTAATAGAATTAGGGTGTTCAAAACTACTGAGGGCTGTGTGCCACTAGACCAGTCACATCAGACTGTGGCTCAGCATTAAGAAGAACAGTTAGACCTATCTGAAAACAGATGGCCTTGGGGGATGTTACCAATAGTTAAAACACTTAATTGATCCTCACAGTAAACATCTCTATTTCAAAGATAAGGTCCTGTCGGAGAAGTTATGTCAATTCCAGAGAGCCACTGGCTGAAATAGAAAGAGCATAGTCCTTAGTGTCAGACAGCCATGATTTCTGGCTTTCAAGAACGTCAGCATTTACTGTTCTACAGTGACCATTTACAGCAGGAAGTTGGCAGGCTATACTCTCTAGCATGACCAAGCCCCAGTCCAGCCCTCTAGAAGGGAATCTGGCCTTCCCGCAAAATAGTTAATATGAAAATCGAGTGTTATTTCCTTCTCTTCTTGTGTATTGTTGGGAAAGATGGAGGTGTGGGGTAGATACGTCTTTTATAAGCCTGTAGGCAAAAGGTTAAGTGCTGACCTTCATGTCGCAACTCTTCCTCAGCAGGATAGAAAAGTATAAATGGTGAAAGGCCCTATAAGGATTGATGCTGCGATCAGTCTGTTAGCAGTTTTTATACGTGGTATGCAAAAAATACATAAGTAGGCAGAGTATAATTGTTTCTGTGATTTTCTATGTAGTGAAATTCCAAGCAGATGAGAACTCACTCTTAAGAACAGAAGAAATTATCTGAGTTGCCAGAAACGTAGCAGATGAGTTCAAGATGACATATTTAGTGGATGGATGGATAGATATTAGAAAAACCTGAAAAGAGTCTAAATTATTAAAGTGATTGAATTTTTGTCACAAAAGGGAACAAACTAAAGAAATTAAGGCTTCTAGAAAATAGAAAGCAAAATAGAAGATACGAAATTTTTAGAATCATGAAGGATCAGATTTTAGAATACTAGAAGAGGCTAGAGAAAGAACAGAAAGATAGAAGAAGTTAAAGGACGTTCTGCTTCATAGATGGAACTTGCAGGTACTTGTAATTATATTTTTTTTAAGTTTAGATTACTTCAGATTTATTATTATCCCTGAGATAAGGAAGAAAGTGATTTTTCCTTTCTTTTCTTTTCACAGTGCTGTAACCTATTCTGGAATCCATCTGTTGAGATGCTTTATAGCACATATAACAGGAAACCTTAAGGCTAATGACTCCCAGTTTAGCTGAAGATTCAAAATTCTTTGTCAGTTGGAGTTAAAAAACACCTAGAAGAATTTCAGCATTGTTTGAAATGTTGTGTATTTGTAACTTGCAGGATTGCTTTAGCTTTAAAATCTGCATCTTCCCAAAGAATGAATTGTGTGTGAGAAAAAATAGTTTACATATAATTGAATTATGCTGTTCATTAGAACAGATACTAGCTGTTTTTCCTGTTTAACAAACTGACAAGCAACAGCATATAGAAGTCCAGAAAAGGAAAACTTATTACTACTGTGTAGAGAAGGGCTTGCCATGTTATTTACTGAGCTTTTGTCTTTTTAAAGAATATCTATTATGTATATATATTTTAAATATTAAAATGGGCTAGGTAAAAGGGCTGCTTGTGTGTTAAGTAGGTTGATGGATAAATGTTCCTTTGTCTGCCTGTAATTTATCTTCTTTCTTGAGTCTTTCTCTGAATATAAAAAAAAATTATTCTTGAAACAGTTGGTCTATGTTAGAAATACTAGTACTTTCTGCCTAGGATCATTCACCTTTGTAGGTAGAACATAGGATTCTGAATGAGAAGACCAGAATTCTCTTTCCAGTTCTAATATTTACTGTATGCTGGATTTTGGACAAATTACGTGATTTTCTTTGAGCCTCATCTGTTACTGTAACCTCACAAGTGATGAAGATTAAAATGGTATTACACGAGGTAATATATGTGGGTGTGCCTGACTCAAGCCATGATGTTTTCAGTCACTTCATATGCATGTTAAAGCTGGACAGTGAATAAAGAAGAACAAAGAATTGATACTTTTGAATTATGGTGTTGGTGAAGAATATTGAATATACCATGGACTGCCAGAAGAATGAACAAATCTGTCTTGGAAGAAGGACAGCCAGAATGCTCCTTAGAAGCAAGGATGGCAAGACTTCATCCCATATACTTTGGACATATTATCAGGAGGGACCAGTCCCTGGAGAAGGACATCATGCTTGGTAAAGTAGAGAGCCAAAAAGAGGAAGACCCTCAATGAGATGGATTGACACAGTGCCTGCAACAGTGGGCTCAAACATAGCAGTGATTGTGAGGATGGTGCAGGACCAGGCAGTGTTTCATTCTCTCGTACATAGGGTCGGAAGTGACTCAACGGCACCAAACTACAGCAACAAGAATACATAGGAAAAGGACATCTGCATATTTGTAAAGCAAAACCAGCCAAAGAGTACAGCAGAATTCACAGGTGGATTTGTCACAGAAAAAATCCGTCATGCAGGAAGTAATATGTTCTGTAATGAAAGGCAAAAGACAAAAATAGCTTAAGTGACAAAACTGATTTGCAAAGGGCAAGAGAAGAAAGTGTGACAATTTAGAACTGGTGTGTTAAGATCCAGAATGGAAAGAAAAAGCCTTACCTTGAACTGAAGTTAACGGAAAAGGTCTTCATGAAGATGCCACTGACCTGTCACAGAAATGGTTTAACTTTTCAAAGTGAGGCTGAATGTGAAAGGTTATAGCTATAGAAAACCTGTTGCCGTAAGTCAATTCCAACTCATAGCGACCCTATAGGACAGAGTAGAACTGCCCCATAGCTGTAGCACTGGATAAAAAAAATGAATGCTGTAAAACCACGTTATGACTTTTTTAAAAGAACTCAATTCTGAATATATTTTCAGTTTTATATTTGATAGAGCTGGTCTGTTTTATTCTAACCAGCAGTGTTTTGAGCAGAAAAGACTTATCTGTAGGTGTTCCTGAAGTAAAATATATAGTGATGTCACAGTGGCGGCGAATGTCGGGGTGGCGGAGACAGTAACCAAACACAACTCTTACAGAGAAGTGGGGCCAGGAGGGTCACTCTGAGGAGTCGACCCCGGCTTCAGTCCCAGGAGTTTATTTTATAGTCAGTACAGCAAACAGTGAAGCAAATAACAGAATATTGGGCTTTGGGTGAGTAACAATAAGTTTCGGGCAAGGGAGAAGGAATTCAGGTAAACAAGCCAATCAGTAACAGGGCAGTAGGTTTGGGAAAACAAGTTGTGCCTAATCTCATCGCTGACAAGTCTCCAACATGTATACAGCACAGAGGCCTGTGGGGGCTGCAGTTGTCAATAGTGCAGCCATGTTTAAATGGCATATATCCCACACGGTGATAAGCGAATTAGAAGCCATCTTTCTGCCTGCCAGTGTTACTTCACTGCTTATCTTAGCCTTGGTTCCCCTAAAAGTAGAACCTGAGACAAAAGCTTGCATATGGGTAGTTTGTTTGGGAAGTGATCCCAGTGATCCCAGTGGAGTGAAATGGAAGAAAAACCAATCAAGGATGCATTGAGTTGGCCACACTATGGCCACTAGTGCTTAATTTTGAGGAACCTTCTGAGGAGTCTTTTGAAATGTGCCTCTCAATTGTTGGGGTGGTAGGGGGAGAGGTGGCCTCACAGTTCTTCCAGGCTGTATGTGCCCAAGAGCCAGGCAGTTCCTGCAGTTTGTCAGAAGGCTGGGTGCAGGAAGTAGGAGGTGCCTGGAGCAGGAGACAAGGTGTTTGTCAATACTGCTCTGAAGTGGTTGCCACAGCAGTGGCTTAAGTAAGGCCAAGAGGAAAAGTGACATGCGGGAGCTGCCGTACAATGCTGGTGAATTACCTGTGTGCTCTAATGCCACCAGAAACAATACAACTGGTATACGTTAAGTGTGACCCTGACCAGTAAAGAAACATTTATTTCTAATCTAATGTACTGGATAAGTATATTGGTATATTTTCTGTTTTTAAATTTTACAACAAATTTCAGTTATTTGGGAAAATAACTTATATAGAATACTATATTCCTTATAAATATATAAATTATTATTTTGTGGACACATATGAAGTTTTTACTGTTTTTGCCAGAATTGTAAGGGGTGGGAGATAGAAGATGAAAGAGAGAAAGAAACTTACTCCAAAGGAGCATTAATGAAATAGAACGGGGGAAAAAAAATGCTAGGCTGATAGTCCAATCCAGGTTTTATAGTTCTTCCTCCTTAGACCACTCACTAAACCACTTGGGTTTTTCCAGTGAGGGACAGACATTATCTCCCAAGTCCCATTCAACTATAAAAGTTGATTCTGGAACAATGCCACTTCAGATGAAGAAACCCAAGCCCAGGGAAACTGACTCGCTCAGTGGAGTCATACCCAAATAGAAGCAAAAGCAAGACTGGACCTTAAATCTAGCTCCTAGGGACCACATTTTTAACCTTATCTTCTGAATCAAAAATTGGGACATGAACTCTTAAAAAACAGGGCTACTTAAGGGAAGTGGGTGCGTGAGTATAAACAACTCCCAGGAAATAAATCAGGCCCTAGAGTCAACAAAACTGTATACCAGTTACTTAACTAATTCACCTTCATTTCTCAATATGTAATGGGGATACACTGAACGTAAGGCCACTTATGAGTCAAAGGCAATTTCTAGACTTAACATGGTATCTCTTTGGTATTCTTCATGCTTTAAGGTACAAAGTAGTTACTACCACTTGATAGGAAGTCAGGAAGAATATAAACAGTGAAAAATAACTAGAGATTAAAAAACTAGATTAAATCAGGATGTTTAACAAGGTTTCAAGAAAGTAGATAGACCAGTGTTTATCTAACCAGATTGCGGGCCAAAGGCATCAAAATCTCTTGGGCTCCTTGTTAAAAATGCAGACTTCTGGCCCCACCCCAACCCATCTTTATCAGTCTCACGGTGGGGCAGGGATTCTGCATTTTTAAACAATATTCCAGGGGATTCTTAACGCTGCCTGAAGTTTGAGAACCACTGGTATAGACAAGTGGGAAAATGTACAGCAGCCAGACAGGGAAAGGACCAGGCCAGATAAAGAACAGAAAAGAAATACAGAAAATGATACGAGGGCCAAGGAAAAGGATGTAGTATATACTCGGGTGGTGGTTTCTTTTTCTGTAAATCTGTAACAATTTATAAAACTTGAGGATATAACAACTTACTAAAGCAAAGGTTATTAACCTAATTCTAGTAAGCTGTAACATTTGAAAGATACCTCAAAGTTCACATCATTACAAATGATTATGAATTTATGTACTGTCCTCATCCCTAGGTCTGTTTTGTGTCTCTTGGCTTTATTTTCCATTTTACTTTCTGTCTTAGTGACCTAGTGCTGCTATAATAGAAATACCACAGGTGGGTGGCTTTAACAAACAAATTTTTCACAGTTTAGGAGGCTGGAAGTCTGAATTCAGGGCACCAACTCTAGGGGAAGGTTTTCTCTGTCAGTTCTGGGGAGGGTCCTTGTCTCTTTTCAGCTTCTATTCCTTGGCTCCTTGGTGACCTTCATGTGGCATGGCATCTATCTTACCCCATATCTGCTGCTGTTCTTCCTTACTTAATCTGTTCCTTTTATATCTCAAAAGAGATTCAAGACACACCCTACACTGATACTGTCTCATTTTCAAGCACATAACAAAGAAAACCCATTCCCAAATGGGATTATAACCACAGGTGAAAGGGTTGGGATTTACAACTCACATTTTTGGCGGACACAATTCAATCCATAACCCGGTCCTACTTCTACTTTGCTATCCTGTTATATTTCATGTATAGCCATAAGCAGCCTTAAATCCTTTTTGAAAAAAAGGATGATTTTGGAATCAATCACTGGCACCCAAATAAACAAAACAGTAAAAACCTTTTGGAGGACTTCAAAAGCATTTTAATGTGGGCCTGTGAGATAACGTGAACAAATGAAGTGAAGTAATGGTTGTTACCAGTTAGTGGCAAAACTTTGAATCCCTTTGATGATCAATTCTAGTCTATATAAGCAAGAACACAACCATCAGAAGCAAGAAACGTTGGTATGCTGAGGTGGACTTACCCATGATGGAGCCAGTAAGGCAAGTGATCTTTCAGGGGCTTCCTTGCTGCTCCCCACTTCTACCCTAGCCCCACATCCTTCAAGGCACAAAGTAGGCTTTTGCAAACCTAATTATTCCAAGACTTAATCCCTGGTAAATCATAAAATTGTTCAGTTTTTCAGGGACATGCCAGCCTTAGTCAAGGAATTACATCAGATACGTAAGGGCAGGCTGTGGCAGATTTTCCATCTTAACCCCTGGCTCCTAGTTGAAGCCAAATAAGTATTTGTTCATTAAATGGCATAAAGATACTTTAAATATTTATTGAACTGAAAACTCCTGTGCAGTGTTGCACGAAAGCAGCTCCGCTCTCAGTCCAAGCGGTACTTCCAGATAGCAGCAGCTCCATATAGAACAGCAGAACCCTGGAGCAGCTTGTTAGCACTTCAAAGTAATGAACATCTAAACTCCCATTAAAGCAAAAATGTCATCAATGTCATCTCTCTGCTTAATAGTTTCTGATGTATTATGTTCATTCGTTTGGGTCACTGTCCATGAACCAGTTTCATTGTCATTGCTTCGTGTGAGATTTTCATGGTTTTGTTTCTTCTTAGTTCTCACAACAGGGTTTGAAGCTCTGCTACCTACGAGCTGCGTGCTGTAAGGGTAGAGATCAGCTGTATGAACCGTGCGGTGGGAGAGTCTTCGTTTAGCACTGGTGTCTGTAGCACCCTTCCGCGCCCCTTGAGGGAACTGGTGAATTTCCTTTAAAAGGGCTGACTGCAGCTTTCTCTGCGGTTTCCTTCGTCTCAGTAAAAATTTATTCTGTGACCTTCTTTGACTCAGATGATGCTTTGAAGTTTTGTTACCTGAGCCATGAAGAATGCAGTTGCAAATAGATGTTTTTATGCACTCTAATTTCTTTGGCAAGCTTTAAAGGACAGAGAAAGGAAAAATCTGAGCTTGTTAAGATACAGAAAAACATTCTCAAGCACTTTTAATTTATCTCCTTTCTAGCTCTAGCAACTGCCAACTAAACAGAAAAGAAAGTACACAACTTATTTGCAAGTCCCATGCCTATGTAAGGCATTCTGCTGTGTGGATCATAACAAATTATGGATAACACTGCAAAGAATGGGAATTCCAGAACACTTAATTATGCTCATGCGGAACCTGTACATAGACCAAGAGGCAGTTCAACAGAACAGAACAACGGGATACTGCATGTTTAAAATCAGGAAAGGCATGTGTCAGGGTTTTATCCTTTCACCATACTTAGTCTGTATGCTGAGCAAATAATCTGAGAAGCTAGACTATGTGAAGAAGAACATGGCATTAGGATTGGAGGAAGACTTATTAACCTGTGATATGCAGATGACACAACCTTGCTTGCTAAAAGCGAAGAGGACTTGAAGCACTTACTGATGAAGATCGAACACTACAGCCTTCAGTATGGATTACACCTTAACGTAAAGAAAACAAAAATCCTCACAACTGGACTAATAAGCAACATCATGATAAACGGGGAAAAGATTGAAGTTGCCAAGGATTTCATTTTACTTGGATCCACAGTCAACACCTATGGAGGCAGCAGTCAAGAAATCAAAAGACGCACTGCACTGGGCAAATCTGCAAAAGACCTCTTTAAAGTGTTAAAAGGCAAAGATGTCACCCTGAGGACTAAGGTACGCCTGATCCCAGCCATGGTATTTTCACTCACCTCATGTGCTTGCAAAAGTTGGACAATGAATAAGGAAGACCCAAGAATTGATACATTTGAATTACGGTGTTGGCAAAGAATATTGAATAGACCACAGACTGCCAGAAGAACAAACACGTTTGTCTTGGAAGAAGTACAGCCAGAATGCTCCTTAGAAGCACGGATGGCAAGACTTCGTCTCATGTACTTTGGATATGTTGTCAGGAGGGACCAATCCCTGGAGAAGGACGACATCATGCTTGGTAAAGTAGAGGGTCACCAAAAAAGAGGAAGACACTTGGAGTGTAATGGATCACTGTTGTGTGGCTTTTCTAGCCATGGTCTTGTAACTCCCACCCAAGTGATTGGGCAGGACTGCAGATAATTGTGGCCCACCAAGGGGATTGGGCAGTTTTGCCTTAAAATAAGGCCAATTCCAGAGCAGAAAGGAAAGCCCACCACCACCAAGGAAGAACAGGCAGAAGCCGGCACATCCTTTGGACCCAGAATCCCTGCACTGGGAGGCTCCTGGGACGAGACAGAGAGTAAACTGTAACCCTGAAGATGGTGAGAAGCGGTGGCAGGAGAGACCTGGCAGCAGGAGACAGCGTGGTGGGCTTCCCAGCCCATGAAGCAAGAAAGCTGAGTGCCTTTGGGCAGAGAGGCCTAGGGCCAGGGAAAAGGTGTGCCTACAAGCACTGCTGGGAAGAGGCTGTCCTTATGGAAGAACTGTATCCTTGAGTGTTCCTGATTCTGAATTGTAACCTGTTAATTCCCTAATAAGCCCTATAATCTTGAGTATGGTCTGTGAGAACTGTGAGTACTGTGTGGCCATTGCAGTGAATTATCGAACCCAGTACAGAAGTAGAGAGTGCCTTGACGGTTGGTGTCAGAATTCGTAAAGATGGCAGAGAGAGGAGACATGTCTGACCCCTGTCCTCACAGGAATCAGTCCTGGGCTGTTGATCTTAATTCTCCTTCCCCCTTGTGAGGTTGGAGGTCAGACACCACCCCCAAGCCATTTTTACTACCCTCAACAAATGGATTGACACAGTAGCTGCAACAATGGGCTCAAACACAGCAACGATTATGAGGATGGCGCAGGATCAGGCAGTGTTTTGTTCCATTGTACATGGGGACGCTATGAGTTGGAACCGACTTGATGGCACCTAACAACAACATGCCTGTGTACAATCCCAGAATCACAATGAAAAATAAGGAAGTAGGGGTTTCAACCCAAATCTGTCTTTTAAGATCCCAACTTGCAACTCAGGTTGGAGGCAGACGTACTCCATTATGCTCCCAAAGTGAAGTAACGCATGTAACTGCCTGGGAAGGTAGCTGAGCAGTGAAGAGACCTCCACACTTTAGAGCCAGAGCTTTTCCCTGCAACCTGCTAACTTGTCCATAATATACCAGCAGTGGAGCTGGAAAAAGGATGTATCACAAATGGCAGAATCTGCCAGTACACAGGAATCCACATCTGGATAAGCAACTCGGGTTGTGGCAGGAAGTTGACAAGGAAAAAGGAATAAAAGTGAAAAATCAGAAGACAGGGCTTGCACTAACTGACAGCCTTGAGCTACCCTAAGTGTGACTCTGTCAGTTTGGAAATTCAGAACTCAAACAGCTGATTATTTTAGGTGTTTTGCTTCTGGTTAGGCTGCCCTACCACAAGGCACCTCAGAGTCTGCTGAACTGCCTGGCTACGCCGGAGGATCAGATTTGGAGATTAGCATGAACCAGTACTCCCAGCCCCACCACCCTCCACTTTTATTTTTTAAACAAATATAAAACTTTGAGGAAGACCATTATAATGCAGTAATTCACAGTCTGTTTTCTATACCATTTTCTTGTCTTACTACAACAGTGACTTTTAAGTACCTGAAATGGAGATAGGCAGAATGAAAAAAAGAATCAGAGGACCTGAACTAAGTTCTACATCACCAGTTCCAACACCTTGAACAAAATCCTCCAATTCCTCATCTATAAAACAGGAGTAATACTGCCCACCTCAGAGTTACCATGGACATCAAGCCAGCTGTCAAATGTATTATAGATATAATGTATTACTGAAATGGCAAAACAGAGCAGGAAGAAAGACCACTGTATTTCTAAGGGGTACAGAATAATGATTTAATGAAACTCCAATTTGTTACCCTTCTCGTTAGTTTTTAATCATTACATCCTCTGCCTCACCCCACCCTGACTTTAAGCCCAGTCGTGAACAGAATGCCTCTCTGCATCTCAGGCTGAGTTTCTGCCCTAGAAGGACTCCCTTTCTGATGGCTACAGGCCTTTAGGGGTCCCCACTGTAAAACCTCTCCAAGCAGTTCATCTCCTAGGAATATTCGACACCTTCTGCCCTGGCTTTTAATCAAAGCCCTCATTATATATTACTAGTTTCCTAAAGAGGGAGTATCTTCTCCATAATTTTTAAAAGAAAAGTTTAACAGATTTTGGGAAGTTAAAGGGGTTCATCCTGAACAGATCAACGTCTATACCTACAGATAACAAATAACGGTGGATGCACAGAGTATTTCTGGAAGGATACATAAAAACTGGCCAGAGTGATTGCCTCTATGAAGGAGAATTAAAGACCTACCTGTATACTCATTTGTGTGTGACATTGCTCCTATGGTTATTATTTTTTCAATAAAAAATATAAAGCTCTAAACTGTCTATCTTCACATAATACTTCATGCAGTGCTGGCACATGATCAAAGATAGCCATCCTTAAGCAGTTCCATGAATGTGAGAATCATGGGAAAAGAATAAATCAATAACAGAGTCGAGCTCCTGTCAACGTTAATGCTGACCCTGGCCCCGGCAGTCTGGCGTGTGCCCACAAAGAAGGCAGGCACCTCCGCTTCTGCTCCCCAGGCCTCACCCCACTCTCCCCAGCCCTCAACCCTCTCTCTCCAGCCCTCACCCCTCTCTCCCCAGCCCTCACCCCTCCAAGCCCTCACCCCTCTCTCCCCAGCTCTCACCCCACTCTCTCCAGCCCTCACCCCTCCAAGCCCTCACCCCACTCCCCAGCCCTCATCCCCCTGTCCAGCCCTCACCCTGCTCTCCCCAGCCCTCACCACCTCCTCCCAGCCCTCACCCTGCTCTCCCCAGCCCTCACCCCGCTCTCCCCAGCCCTCACCCCTGTCCAGCCCTAATCCCCCGTCCAGCCCTCACCCTGCTGTCCCCAGCCCTCACCCCTGCCCAGCCCTAATACCCCTGTCCAGCCCTCACCCTGCTGTCCCCAGCCCTCACCCCACTCTCCCCAGCCCTCACCCCTTTCCTGCCCTCACCCCACTGTCCCCAGCCCTCACCCCGCTCTCCCCAGCCCTCACCCTTTTCCTGCCCTCACCCTGCTGTGCCCAGGCCTCACCTCACCCTCTCTAGCCCTCACCCTACTCTTTGCAGGCCCACCCCACTCTCTCCAGCCCTCACCCTGCTGCACTGAAGCTGTCAGCAGATGCCATCTCCCAGCAGAGCATGAGCCCTGGGAGGACTCCGTCGGCCTCACAGCTGTCGTCCCAGGTCTTCCCAGTTTAGCATACAGACACTCCTAACGTTTTCTGAATAAATAGATGGAATGATGAAGAGTATAAATGAATAAGGCCAATAACCTGAGCTTACTTTCCTCCTCCCTATGATGTGTGACATAGCTTTGTCCACATAACCAAACCCAAAACAACGCCGCAGTTAGAGCAGATCCCGCTTTTAGCTCCCAGGGCTGCTGGACAGACAGCCGATTTTAAAGACAGGTGACGAGGATACAGACATTTTTGCCTTAAATGACAGCAGAAAAAATAAAGGAATATAATTTTTGTAATACACCTACCTATAACCTTGAGCTTCCACATGTTTAAGCCGGTTACTTTTAAGAAGTTTGTTACCCAGAAAGGTGGCCTGAGCTTTGAGTTTCTGGCTCCTGCACCATACAATCGCCATCTGGATTTCTTCAGAAAGCTTTATGAAGGTCTCGGCCTCTCGGAATCTTTGCACAAAACTGTTGGCACAGGAGATTTCTATCACTTTCTGAGAACATTTAGTTGCCTTTATTTTGGACTGAGAACACTTAAAGTTGGTCTCCTGAAATGTGGGAAGGTGAGAAAAACAATACTGAATGTTACTGACTTGTAACTATATGACAACAGGGAAAAGCTATCAAACTAAATAACTACTAAGAGAAAAAACTATCAAAATTTGAAAATAATCAGTCTTTTAAAAAGAAAACTTTTTTTTTTAGCTCACTCAGCTTTCTTTTTGTCTTCAAAGACTTAGTTTTTGAATTTTTATTCCACTACTCCTAACACAAGTATTATGGGTTTTTTTTCCCTCTGTACTAGGACAGGTCCCATCTGTAGATGAATTCAATTTTACACGGGAGTCTTAATATTCTAACACACATATGTATTTAACATGTGCACCAGAATAAAACTCCACATGATTAAATATTATCCAACAGCTATTGGGGATGGGAGGATCATCAACAGGGCCCTTCTCTCCTCTGTACCACTGGACAACCACACTTGTTTTCATATCTGCACCCTAAGCAACCCTACTCAGTGATGGGTCACCAATGTTACTAAAAATGCTTCAGGACAGAGAAGGTGTAAGCCTTACAGAGCACCCAGCAGAGTAGGTCCTCAGTAAAGGACTGCTGCATGCATGTTACATATGCTTAACCAGGCAACATTTCCAACTGCACTCCACCATCTTCTTTGTTTCTTCAACCCCATCTTTATATATCAAGTTTGGATTTTACCAACTTCTACTATTTCTTTATGAAAATATGCCAGCTCCCAGGTGTGCTTCCATCCCTCGTTCATAGCCTACCTTCTTCCAAATTTCTCAGCATAAAAAACAGTAGAGAAAAGGGCGCTCTAGGCAGAAGCACCACGCCGTCCCTCCACAGCAAAGATCCAAAAAACTAAGCCGAACAGAGAATACAACAATCCTGAAACCCTAAAACATCAAATCAAGAGATAAAGAACTCAGCCAAGCACCAAATGGAGTGAGAAAACTGACAAGAGAATGGAGAGCGAGGAGAGATTCATGCAGAGGTCCCCTACCAGCTAACGCAGCGTGGATCCACCATCTTGGACTCCTATCGGAGACCAGCAAACGGGGTACAAGAAAGCAGCCTCACGGAGCATCCAGCGGGAGACAAAACAACCGGTAATTTGCAATATACGTTTTTCCACCCACCACCCTTCTTCACCCCAACTTGGCCACCTCTGCTTGCCGCGGCCACAATCTCTTGACCGGGAAACACCAGCTGCTTGGAATCCACACACCCAAACAGGTGGCTCTCTGAGTGCCATTTGCTGGCTGCTGGTGTTGCTTTTTTCCGCTTCTTTTGATTTCTTCCTTGCCTTGCCACCTCCCCCTCCTTTCGCTCGAGTACCTCGCTCCGTGTGCCATCTTTGCTTCTTCCTGAGG
The DNA here is from genome assembly GCA_030035585.1 of Dugong dugon. Taxonomy (NCBI): domain Eukaryota; kingdom Metazoa; phylum Chordata; class Mammalia; order Sirenia; family Dugongidae; genus Dugong; species Dugong dugon. The sequence continues at coordinate 2,933,566 of CM057466.1, forward strand.
GGCTGCAGAGCTCCAATAATTTGTGATATATACTTTCCCACTCTCTACCCTTCTTCACCCACACTCGGCCCCCTCTGCTTCCCGCAGACACAGTCTCTTGTCCAGAAACAGCAGCCCGCACTAGCTGGCTCTCCGAGTGCCATTTGTTGGCTGCTAGTGTTGCTTTTTTTCCCCTGGTTCTTCTGATTTCTTACTTGCCACTCGCCACCTCCCCCTCCTTTCGCTCCAGTACCTGGCTCCGTGCACCATCTTTGCTTCTTACTGAGGGGTTGTGGAGCTCCGTTTCAGCATGGAGCTGCTTCCTGGTCTGGGCTGCCGCGGTGGTGGGATCCCAGGGCTTTTGTTCGTTTGTTTGTTTTGAATTGTTTGTTTTCTTTTCCTTTTCTTGAGTTGGGAGTCCTTTCTGGCCAGGCGGAGATGCGTGGCAAGGAGACTACCCTTCGGCCTCCACAGACGTACAGAGGGAGCCCTGAGGACATTTCTTTTCTCCTTGGTTTTTTTTTTTTTTTTTTTTTCTGTTTTTTTGGGGGGCCGTTCTTGTTCTTTTTTTTTTTAATTTGTTTTGTTTTCTTTTCCGTCTTTTTCTCGTTTTGTTTTCTTCATTGCTCAGTTTCTCGTCTACCTATATATTTCTTCTCTTTCTGTTCCCTGAATACCTGGCATTGTATATACCTCTATGTGGTCTAGCCAGGCTATACTGCAACACCTGAGAGCGACTTCCCCAGACCGCATAGCTGCACCAGTGGGATCCCCGGGAACTTGGCAGTTCTTTAACCTTCCTGATTTTTATTTATTCATTCTTTTCTTTTCTTCCTCTTCCCCTTTCTGTTTTTCTCCATTTCATATTCTCTCATCTCTCCACTCCAATGGCAAGCTCCCCAGCATTATTTTTCTTTCTTTGTATGTTTTTGGCTCCTGTTCCTCTCTCTTCTCTCCCATATCCATCTTAGCTCCACACGTAACAATCTCCCCACTGCATCCTGCCTACCTGCACCGGGTGCTTAAAATTACACTACCAAGCAGCAAAGGCATGGCCTACTGGAACCTGCCCTGCACTGACTACCGACCTGCCCTGGAGGCTGTAGTAAGTGCCACAAACAACCCGTCCCAGTAACTCCTCTTCAGCTAGACCTGCCCTGCCATACCATATATGAGTGACTGACCCTGCCAGTTGGAGAAGGAGGCAAAAAGTATTGTGCCCACAGAGGAGCCAACAAACAAGAACACCCAGTCTACCTGCTCAAATATACTCAAATTTTTTTAAAAAAAATGGATGAAACAAACAAATCTACAATCAGTAAACAAGAAAAATAACTACTGAATGCCCGAAGACAGCAGACAATATCAAAACATTTACAAAAACAGGACCGGATGGTTCCAGTACGCATCCAAACTAAAACACCAGATGACTCTCCTGTGGAAGAAAATGCACTAGAACTACCTGATAGGGAATTCAAATCTCATACTCAGAATTCTCCAAGAACTGAGGCAAAAAGCTGACAAACATGAGGAAAAAATAGACAAATTCATGGAAAATACAGACAAAAAATGGCAAGAATTCAGGAAGATGATGCAGGAACAAAATGCCAAAATAAGTTCACAACTAGAAATTATACAAAAACAAAAATTAGAAATCCAAAAGATAAACAACAAGATTTCAGAAATGGATGGTGTCATAGAAGACCTGAGAAACAGATTTGAAATGGTGGAAGACAGAATCAGTGGAACTGAACACAAACACTTGGATACAACTCTGTTTCAGGACAACTCAGAAAAAAGAACAAAGAAAAATGAAGAGACCCTGAGAGTTATGTGGGACACAATCAAAAGCAAAAATTTACGAGTGATTGGAATTCCAGAACGGGGAGAAAACAGAAAACACAGAGAGGATCGTTGAGGAACTGCTGACAGAAAACTTCCCCAATATCATGAAACATGAAAAGCTGGCCATCCAAGAAGCTCAACGAACCCCATATAGAAGACACCCCAAAAGAAAATCACCGAGGCATATCGTAATCACACTAGCTAAACCAAAGACAAACAAAGAATCCTGAGAGCAGCTCGTGAAAAACAAGAAGTCACATACAGAGGAGAAACAATAAGACTAAGCTCAGATGATTCGGCAGAAACCATGCAGGCAGAAGGCAATAGGATGACATATATAAATCTTGAAAGAAAAAAATTGTCAGCCAAGAATAATATCTCCTGCAAAAGTTTCATTCAAATTTGATGGTGAAATTAGGTCATTTCCAGATAAACAGAAATTAAGGGAATATGTAAAAGTCAAACCAAACTTACAACAATTATTAAAGGGAGTTCTTTGATCTGAGGACAAACATCTTCAGCTCACAGGCACAACCTAGGAAGCAGGATCATACGAGCCAGACACCAATCTAGGAAATGAACTCTTGAGGACTAGCCAAAACCAGAAGAAATACAACAGGGAATCAGAGCAGTTAATCAGTAAATGGCAACAACATCAAAACAATAAAACCGGGAAAAAACGGCATAGGTATAGGACTTGTAATGGAGAGGAAGGCAAGGCGATACCAAGTAATGGTAGATTGCTTCAAACTTAGAAAAATAAGGGTAAAATTCATGGTAACCACAAAGAAAGTTAACAAACATACTCATAAAAGAAAAGAGGAAAAACATAAAGTCTCAGCAAAAACACAACCTACAAAAACGAAATGAAAAAAAAAAAAATCCACAAACAAAAGTAACTCAGCACAAGAGAGTAAGAAGAACAAAGAAAACTTCAGCACCACAAAAAAAAGCACTACAAAATGACAGCAACAAACTCACATCTATCAATAATTACACTGAATGTAAATGGACTCAATGCACCCATAAAAAGACGGAGACTGACACAATGGATAAGAAAACAGGAACCATCAATATGCTGTCTACAAGAAACATACTTTGGAAACAAAGATGTCAATTTATTAAGTCAAAGCTTGGAAAACAATATATCAAGCTAACAACTACCAAAAAAGCAGGAATGGCAATTCTAATCTCAGATAAAATAGACTTTAAAACAAAATCTACCATAAAAGACAAAGAAGGACACTATATAATGATTAAGGGGACAATCCATCATGAAGACATAACTATAATAAACATCTACGCACCCAATGACAGGGCTCCAAAATGCATAAAACAAACTCTAACAACACTGAAAAGAGAAATTGACAGTTCCACAATAATAGTAGAAGACTTCAACACACCACTCTCAGTAAAGGACAAAACAACTAAGAAGAAACTCAGCAAAGATACAGAAGAGCTAAAGGGCACAATCAGCCAACTTGACTTCATAGACATATATAGAACACTCCATCCAACCGCTGCAAAGTACACATTCTTTTCCAATGCACATGGAACGTTCTCCAAAATAGACCACATCTTAGGCCACAGAGTAATCCTCAACAAGATCCAAAACGTTGAGATAATGCAAAGTATCTTCTCTGACCACAATGTCATCAAGGTAGAAATTAACAATAGAAAGAGCAAGGAAAAAAAATCAGCTACATGGAAACTGAATAATACCCTGCTTACACATCACTGGGTAATAGAAGAAATCAGAGATGGAATCAAAACATTCCTAGAATCAAATGAGAATGAAAACACATCATACCAAAACCTTTGGGACACAGCAAAGGCAGTCCTCAGAGGACAATTTATAGCAATAGATGTACATATCAAAAAAGAAGAAAGGGACAAAATCAAAACATTAACTACAGAACTCAAACAAATAGAGAACAGCAAAAAAAGCCCACAACCACCGGAAGAAAGGAAATAGTAAAGATCACAGTAGAAATGAATGAAATAGAGAAGAGAAAAACAATAGAAAGAATCAACAAAACCAAAAGTTGGTTCTTTGAAAGAATCAACAAAATCCACAAACCACTAGCCAGACTGACAAAAGAAAAACAGGAGAGGACACAAATAACCCAAATAAAAAATGAAATGGGGGACATTACAACAGACCCAACTGAAATAAAAAGGATTATAACAGAATTTTATGAAAAACTATACTCCAACAAATTTGAAAACCTAGAGGAAATGGATAAATTTCTAGAAACACATGGCCTACCCAAACTAAAACAAAGTGATGTTGAAAATCTGAATAGACCCATAACAAGAGAAGAGATTGAAAAGGTAATAAAAACAACTCCCAACCAAAAAAAGCCCTGGCCCAGATGGCTTCACTGGAGAATTCTACAAAACATTTACAGAAGAGCTTGTACCAGTTCTACTCAAGCTATTTCAGAGCATAGAAGAGGAAGCAACACTTCCAAATTCATTCTGTGAAGCCAGCATAACACTGATACCAAAACCAGGCAAAGACGTCACAAAAATAGAAAATTACAGACCAATATCTCTCATGAATATAGATGCAGAAATTCTTAACAAAATTCTAGCCAGTAGAATTCAGCATCAGATCAAAAAAATAATACACCACAACCAAGTAGGATTCATACCAGGTATGCAAGGATGGTTCAACATTAGAAAATCAATCAACGTAATCCACCACATAAATAAAAGGAAAAAAAGGAATCACATGATCATCTCAATTGATGCAGAAAAGGCATTTGACAAAGTCTAACACCCATTCCTGATAAAAACTCCCAATAAAATAGGTATAGAAGGGAAATTTCTCAACATAATAAAGGGCATCTATGCAAAACCAACGGCCTACATCATTCTTAATGGAGAGAGGCTGAAAACATTCCCCTTGAAAACAGGAACAAGACAAGGATGCCCTTTATCACCACTCGTATTTAACATTGTGCTGGAAGTTCTAGCTAGAGCAATAAGGAAGAAAAAGAAATAAAGGGCATCCAGATTGGTAATGAAGAAGTTAAACTGTCCCTGTTTGCAGATGATATGATACTATACATAGAAAACCCTAAAGACCCCACGAGAAATCTACTGGAACTAATAGAAAGATTCAGCAGAGTAGCAGGATACAAGATAAACATTCAAAAATCAGTTGGATTCCTATACACCAGTAAGGAGAACGATGAAAAGGAAATCAGGAAAACGATACCATTTTCAATAGCCCCTAAAAAGATAAAATACTTAGGAATAAATCTGACCAGGGATGTAAAAGATCTATACAAAGAAAACTACAAAACACTACTGCATGAAACCCAAAGGGATCTACATAAATGGAAAAACATACCATGCTCATGGATAGGCAGATTCAACATTGTGAAAATGTCAATTCTACCCAAAGCAATTTACAAATACAACGCAATCCCGATCCAAATACCAACAACATTCTTCAAAGAGATGGAAAAACTAATCACTAACTTTATATGGAAAGGGAAGAAGCCGTGAATAAGTAAAGCACTACTGAAGAAGAAGAATAAAGTTGGAGGACTCACACTACCTGACTTCAGAACCTACTATACAGCTACAGTAGTCAAAACAGCTTGGTACTGGTACAACGACAGATACATTGACCAATGGAACAGAATTGAGAACCCAGATGTAAATCCATCCACCTACACTCACCTGATCTTCGACAAGGGCCCAAAGTCCATCAAGTGGGGAAAAGACAGTCTTTTTAAGAAATGGTGCTGGCCAAACTGGATATCCATCTGCAAAACAATGAAACAGGACCCATACCTCACACCATATACAAAAACTACTTCAAAATGGATCAAAGGCCTGAATATAAAGCCTAAAAGTATAAAGTTCATAGAATAAAAAACAGGACCAACACTTCAGGCCTTAATACACGGCATTAACAGGATACAAACCATAAACATCAACGCACAAAACCCAACAGATAAACTAGATAACTGGGATCTTCTAAAAATCAAACACCTGTGCTCTTCAAAAGACTTCACCAAAAGAGTAAAAAGAGAACCTACAAACTGGGAAAAAATTTTTGGACAGTACAAGTCAGACAAATGTCTAACCTCCATAATCTACAAGAAAATCCAACACCTCTACAACAAAAAGACAAATAATCCTATTAAAAAATGGGCAAAAGAAATGAACAGACACTCACCAAAGAAGACATTCAAATGGCCAACAGACATATAAGGAAATGCTCGCAATCACTAGCCATTAGAGAAATGCAAATTAAAACCACAATGAGATACCATCCCACCTGGCATTACTGGCACGAATCAAAAACACTGGAGATAACAAATGTTGGAGGGGCTGCGGGGAGATCGGAACACTTATGCACTGCTGGTGGGAATGTAAAATGATACAACCATTTTGGAAAATGATATGGCGTTTCCTCAGAAAGCTAGAAATAGACATACCATTCGATCCAGCAATCCCACTCCTAGGAATATATCCTAGAGAAATAAGAGTCGTCACTTGAATAGACATATGCACACCTATGTTCATGGCAGCATTGTTCACAATAGCAAAACGATGGAAACAACCTAGATGCCCATCAACAGATGAATGGATAAACAAACTATGGTACATACACACAATGGAGTACTATGCAATGAGAAAGAACAACAATGAATCTGTGAACCATCTCATCACATGGATGAAACTGGAGGACATTATGCTGAGTGAAATAAGTCAATCACAAAAGGACAAATATTGTATGAGACCTCTATTGTAAAAACCCATGAAGAAGTTCACACACAAAATGTAACAATCTTTGTTGGTTACCAGGGATGGGAGGGGTGGAGGGGGAATACTCAATAGGCAATAGATAAGTGATATCTTGGGTGAAGGGTGAGGCAGTACATAATACAGGGGTAACTGGCACAACCTGTACAAGGAAAGATCATGGAAGCCCCACAGACACATCCAAACTCCCTGAGGGACTGAATTGCTGGGCGGAGGGCTGTGGGGACCATGGTCTTGGGGAACATCTAGCTCAGTTGGCATGACACAGCTTATAAAGACAAGGCTCTACATTCTACCTTGGTGAGTAGTGTCTGGGGTCTTAAAAGCCTGTGAGCGCCCATCTAAGATACTCCACTGGTCTCATCCCTTCGGGAGCAAGGGAGAATGAAGAGAACAGGATACGAGGAAAAGATTGTCCGAAGGACTAATTGTCCACAGCTACCAAGGCCTCCACCAGACTGAGTCCAGTACAGCTAGATGGTGCCCGGCTACCACCACTGACTGCTCTGACCAGGATCACAACAGAGGGCTCTGGACAGAGCTGGAGAAGGTTGTACAGCATAATGCTAACTCACAAAAAAAGACCAGATTTACTGGACTAAAGGAGACTGGAGAAACCCCGAGAGTATGGCCCCCAGACATACTTTTAGCTCAGTGGTGAAGTTACCTCCGAGGTTCACTGTTCAGCCTGGGAGTGGACAGCCCTGTAAAACCAAATGAGACTAACGAGGTACAGGAGTCCAGTGACAAGGGCCAGAAGGCAGAAGGGGACAAGGAAGCTGGTGATAGGGAACCCAAGGTTGAGTAAGGGTATTGTTGATGTGTTGTGAGATTGTTAACCATTCTCATAGGGCAACATTTGTAGTAACTGTTATATGAGAAACTGTTTTGTTCTGTAAGCCTTCATCTTAAGTGAGAATAACAGCACAATTGGAAGAGCGTAGTCAATGTTACTGAACTGTGCATGTAGAAATTTTTGAAATGGTGTATCTTTGGCTATGTGTATTTTCACCAAAAAAAAAGGTTGAGAAGTTAGAGGGTTGATATGTGTGGGGTTGTTAACCAATGTCATAAAACAACATGTGTCCGACTGTTTCATGAGAAACTATTTGTTCTGTAAGCCTTCACCTGAAGTACAATTAAAAAAAAAAAAAAGTAGAACATATAAAAGTGGCGACCTATCAAGTTAGTATTTGGTGACAGGAAGAGAAGCTTGGCCTAAAAGAAGGTGAGCATATCAGTGCTAATTACTAAAAATGTGCCCATGATTAGTCATGAACAGAGGGACCTGACCCACCAGCTTCAAAACCAGCTCACAGAAGCAGACAGACGGACTGCAGAAGTTTCCAAGGGTCATGAAGAGCCATAGTTCTCTTTGAGACAAAGAGTTCAGAAAAGTATTTTTGGGACTAGTGTAATGGTATAGAACAGAGACTGCCTGCATTCAAATCCCAGCTCTGCTGCTTATTTGCTGTGTGGCCTAGGCAAGTTTCTTGACCTTTCCGTGCCTCACTTTCCTCATCTGAAATACGGAAACAATGAACAACAGTACCTGCCTCTCAGGACTTTTGTGAGAGCCATATGTGTCAACACAGATGACACGTTCAGAACAATGCTCGGCGCAGAGTAAATGCAAAATAAGCATCAGCTATCTTCTTATTCCCCCATCTGGGACTCATGAATTAAACAGAATATGCTAGGAGTCCTTATAAAAGCTCAAGAAAGTACTCTGACTTACTAAAAATGATTAAGAATTCTTAAATAGAATGGAAGAAATAACCGATGAAGGAAACTGGGAGAAAAAGATTTTGAGAAGACAGGGTAACAGAAGTCAAGGACCTGTCAGGTGAAAGAGGGTGATACTGATTACTCACCTATTGTTAGGTCCCAAGCAAACAGAATTTACAGACACTAACGAATAAGAGAAATCAGGTTAAAGCTTGAATCCAACAGGAAGAAAGGAATAGAAGCCTCATGACAAAGGATAAGGGTGATGACAGTGATGATATCTAATACCAATTAATTGCTTACCATACTCCAGACTCTGTGTTAAACACTTTACATGCATTTAAAACTGGCACAACCCTATAAAGTACATACTGTTACTCGGAAATAGATTTATAAAGAAGTCAAGAAACTTACATAACAGTCGCAAAAGGACAAATATTGTATGAGACCACTGTTATAAGACTCAAGAAAAGGTTGAAACACAGAAGAAAACACTCTTTGATGGTTACGAGGGTGGGGAGAGAGAGAGAGGGGTATTCACTAACTAGACAGTAGAAAAGAATTATCTTGGGTGAAGAGAAGGACAACACATAATACAAGGGAAGTCAGTACCACTGGACTAAACTAAAAGCTAAGAAGTTTCCTGAACACAACCAAATACTTTGAGGGACAGAGTAGCTGGGGCTGGGGTCTGGGGACCATGGTTTCTGGGGACATCTAGGTCAATTGGCATAACAAAGTTTATTAAGAAAATGTTCTGCATACCACTTTGGTGAGTGGTGTCTGGGATCTTAAAAGCTTGTGAGTGTCAATTGGTTCCAACCCACCTGGAGCAAAGGAGAATGAAGAACACCAAAGACACAAGGAAAATGTTAGCCCAAGAGACAAAAGGGCCAGAGACTCCATCAGCCTGAGACCAGAAGAACTAGATGGTGCCCGGCTACCACCTGTGACCACCCTGACAGGGAACACAACAGAGCAGGAGAAAAGTGTGGAGCAGACCAGACTTAATTGTCTGACTGAGACTAAAAGAACCCCTGAGGCCATGGCCCCCAGACGCTCTGTTAACCCAGAACTAAAACCATTCCCGAAGCCCACTCTTCAGACAAAGATTAGACTGGACTATAAAACATAAAATAATACTCGTGAGGAGTGTGCTTCTTAGCTCAAGCAGATACACAAGACCAACTGGGCGGCACCTGTCCGGAGGCAGGATGAGAAAGCAGGAAGGGACAGGAGCTAGTTGAATGGACACAAGAAACCTGGGGTGGAAAGGGGGAGTGTGCTGTCAGATTGTAGGGATTGCAACTAATGTCACGTAACAATGTGTGTATAAACTTTTGTATGAGAAATTCACTTGAGCTATAAACTTTCACCTAAAGCACAATTAAAAAAAAAAAAGCAACTTAGGTAAGGTCACACAGCTAGTACAAGCCAAAGCCAGGCCTCACCCCTTTCTGCTTGACTGCAAAGCCCATTCTCTTAAACTGCAATGCAATCCACACTTGTGGATCCCTAGGGTTTAAAATTCTAGAGACACTTTGACTAAACGTTTCTGAAGGCATTCTAGTAACTGAATTAAATGGATCCCTTAAAGTCCCACAGAAGTGCATCTATTCATTCAGTAGCAGACATTGAGGAGTAAGAAGGCACTAAGCTTACAGCTAGGGACAAAAAGAGAAGATTCAATCCCTACCATCAGTGGGTAACAGCCATGTTCTAAATTAATGAGCTATATTAAAACAAGTCAGACAAACCTGAGTAGCTCTGTGTTTCAGCCGTTTGCAGAAAGCCCTCACATCAAATTCTGACGACTTTTCTGTAGATGGAAAAGATCCCAGAACAAACATTTAGGTGACAACAAACTCTTAAGTGCATGGGAACATTTCTTGCCAAATTACTATAAAATAAAGGGAATTAAGCAAAGAACTCCGAAGCAACAACAGAAACAAACAACTTGAAATATTCAAGCCTAAAAAACAGGTATTATACTTCGCTAGAGAGAATCGATGTGGGTTACAATTAAGAAGGGAGATGCTGAGTTCCTCTCTATGCAGTGCATGATTATATTATAATTTCAACAGCTTTGATCAGAGCATGTGCTATAGCAAAGCAATTACCTGCAAAAACTTTCCTTTTCTTTACCAGCTGGCCGAGATCCACAGTATCCTCTATGTTGGTCTTCATTTGTTTAGCTTTTTTGGTAATTCTAAGCAAGGCTTCTTCACTGGACGTCTGGTGCTGCTCTCTTGTTAAAAACAGTTTATTTAGCAACCTAGTTACTCCTTTAGTTACAAAAGCTGTAGGCATTTTTTTCTTAAAGACCTCAAAATAGGGCTGTCCTAGAAATTCAACAATATCAGAGGGAAAGGTGAAAGCTTTAAAGTAAGGCATTGGTCGAATCCTGGAGATCTCTTGTAGCAATCCAAACAATGGTTCATATAAAGAAATCAGCCTTTTTAAAACACCTTTATAGAGAGCCCTAGAGAAAGAAACAGAAGTTCATGAATTAGCCAGTAATTACAATTTACAAACTGCATATTAACAACAACAAATTCAAAGCTGAAAATAAATGCCTACCAAGCTCCTCCACTGTAGATAAGAAACGCTACAGTACGAATCTGCAAACAGCCCAGTTAGTCCAGCCCAGATAGAAAAATCCAAGTGCAAAATGTTACTCAAAAACAAATAAAGCACTACCCAGAGAGATGGCTCAAAGGATGCACATCAAAATCTTAAGTGTAGTTATATTATTTCTGAGTGGAGAGATTTTCGGCAAATTTCAGGTTCTTCACATTATTCTTACTGTTTGAATTCTTACAATAAGCATGTATTACGGTTGTAATCAGCAAAAATTAAAGCTATTTTCGTTACAGAAAAGAAAGAATAAAGGTTTGACATTTTAAAATAATAGGATCAGGTCTAACACTGTTAACTCTGATTAAAGATAAACAGAATCAAAAGTAATCTGATTGGAAATAGTACTTGAGACATCCAGATTAAGTAAGACATGAAAGCAAGGTTTTCAATCTCCAAAGACAAAAAAATTTTCTCCTATTTTTTTTCCTAGTTTTCTTACATTTAAATCAGAGCTTACCATTCTAATTGTTTTAAATGGGCCCCAAAGATCTCCTTACAAATAAGGGCAGATTCTGAGTCCAATTACACGTAAAATCAGTTTCACAATATATAATGAGGCATGCAAGAGAAGGTATCTTTAGTTTTCAAGTATTACCAGTGTTTGTAATTGCATCAACTAAGCATGCATCAAAAAAGCAGTGCTGTTTCAGGTGGAAGAAACGATGCTACAGCACATCCAGAATGTCAAAAATTATATTTATCATTGCCATTAAAAATTAGAAATCTAGTGGCTGAAAGAACCAAGTGACACAGCCAGCCCAAGAACACCGTAAACAGTCCAGCTGCTGTATGATCACTGCCGCTACGTTTTATTATTCGAGATCCTAATCCTAGAAGCCCTGTGGCACAGTGGTTAAGAGCTCAGCTGCTAACCAGAAGGTCGGCAGTTCAAATCCACCAACCACTCCTTGGAAACCCTATGGGGCAGTTCTCCTCTGTCCTGGAGGGTCGCTATGAATCGGAACCAACTCAACAGCACCTAACAACACAATCCTAGGAATTCGTTTAGTTGTTTAGTGTTGGGTTGATCCCAGGCTTCAGATTCAAAGCCCAGTCCTTTGACATAACCCCAAATAAACTCTGATCAGAAGAAGGAAGTCTGCACCTTCAGCATCCCACATGAAAAGTACTAATGAGAAGCCTAGACTGAGGTAGAGAGATGAAAAGGAATGAAGGATTTCAAAGGCATGTACATACCACAGCCTGCTCACCAGTCCAACCATCACGAGGTTTAAAATAATGAATTCTCGCAAACCAAGGTGCTTCACGGTCAAGCTGGAGAATCAAGTTAAGGTTAGAAAACAAAACCAAAATAATTTGAGTTGTGTAAGTTATGTTTATGAAAGAGCAGATTTGAAGTAAAAGAATTTTCTTGAAGGTATTAAAGCCTTAAAACATGTTCTATTTAAGGGATGGAGACTTAAAAAGTAACACACACTCTACTAGAGCCCCATTATTACATTTCATTTCAAAGGTTTCGTTTCTAAGATTCAGCGTTTCTAACTCTTAACGCTCTTAGAATACTACATGCTAGCTAGAAACAGGCAGTCTCTGGCAATGGCCATTTATCAGGCGATTCCTGGGAAAAGGAGGCCAAGAAGCCACAGTTTAAGAATTTCCCACAGGTTACAGCTCCCACAGAGTCCTAGCTTTTAAACAGAAGTATTAATAAGTAGATCCAAACAATTCCCAGATGGAAGAGGATATTTAGATTGATCAAGGATACAGGAATGTCTTGCAACAACAGTCCAACAAACGGAGTAACAGCTTGCAGGCTCCCAAAACCTTCATTAACACCAATTCCACCACTGGTTCACTGGGAATGACACGTTCTTTGGTAGTTACAGGCTGGTTTTCACTTGACAAAAAAAGAAAAGTATTTATGACTTTCATCTTTAAATATAAAGCATTTATACAGCACTTTTCAAATGCAGACTTGCTTTAAACACAGGGTCAATGTGAGGTAGCTGTGCTCAGTAACAACCCACTGACATTTCATTACAACTCACTGGGGCCCAGAATTCAATGTCCTCTCCAGTCTCTCCCACAGGCAAGCGGAAGGTATTTACTACCACACGTACCAAGTGGCCTTTATTAAAACAAGACTTGTACGGTGGAGGTATAATTGGTTCTATTCCAAAACCAAGGCAGAGAAAGTACAAAGGGAGATCACAACAAGACATCAGGTTCCCAGCCCACCACATCACAAAGCAACTGGATCACTTACTTGGAAGAAAGCAACTCAAAAATATCTTGAATTGAACCTTCCAAATTCATGGTTTTCAAACGTTTTAAACATTGTTCAACCTGAAGGAGGAAGAGCAGCTCAAGTTCATGTGTACATAAGCAGACAGGGTCACTAATGTGACCAAGAAGCCAGAGATCCAGATTTTCAAAGTATGAAAATATACTGAATACCACAGAATACCTTTTGTTTTCCAAGAGTAAAGAAGTCCAAAGCCCTGGTCTGGAGGGCCCAATTTTGTCTTAAGCTCCAATTAGTTCATGAAGCCACTTTATACCACATCGTGTTGTACGCCCAATTACTCTAATATTCTACTGATCAGATTATATATCCCACAATAAACCAACCACAATTTTCTTCTTTTTCATGGATTTAGGATTCTGACTGTGCTCAGGGAACTGTTTCATAATGTCCAACATTCTGTCTTGTTCAAATTACTCTGTCTCTGAACTAAGCAAAGGCACTATAACTTATTTACTGTATGCAATGAAAAGAATTTTTCTTTTCACAAAAAATTACTTAGCCGCTAGAAACAAGACTGGCAAAGAACAGATCCGAACATATTTTCTTACTAACAAAAATCATTTTGTGAAATGCTTATCAAAAAAAAAAAGTCCACATGCAACTGTGCACTGAAGAAATATAAATCACAAATAATACTGAGATTTTCCAAAACGACAAAACAGTAACTGTCAATGTAGGTATTAAATGTAGAAATATAGAGCTTCGTCCTCACCTGCTTGAGGGCCAAATGGGGCTTGTGGCGGCCCATTCTGTTGTGATTGCTGTAAATGACTGCACATAACACATCTGTTTCTGCATCTAAGGCTTCGCTTTTCAGCAACAGTGTGATGTTGTGGCACTCTTTAATGACAGCTGCAATGCAAAGGTCTAAAGCAGAGATTTTAGTAAGAGTATGTATTTCTACCTCAAGTATATTGTATAAAAAACACACCAAAAGAAGCATCTTTCCTTCTTATTTGTCTTAAAGGATGAGAACAAATGAACATAATAAGCCTCAATTGTAAGAACATAATTATTCTAAGGAGGTGAGAAGTTGGAAAATGGTGACAGATGATAAAAAGTCCAGAAAATCATTAACACCTGTTAAACAAGAATGTATTTATTTTGTCGTAATTTTAATGATCTTTGATATGAATACTCTGCAGTCAGTTATTTGGCGTACAACCATACGGTAAGTACCCTAAAGTTATAAACGTCTCTAAATCCCCCATTTTGCTATGCACATAAGCATGACAGAATAAACTCATACTCTTAAAAATCAATGCCAATTATTTGGGTACTGCTTTAAGGTAGATAAGAATATACTCAGAAAAGAGAAACCACCATGGCAACTGAAAACTATTCTTGGATCGACACCTGACTCCATCAGTGGAGTTCACGTGTTCCCCATGGCTCCAAGAGCAGCACTAGCACCCGAGGCACAAGTAACAAAAAGGCAGATTTCTACATACAACATGGAGAACTTTCTTATATTCCCAATCTTTTGAAGGCAGAATGGACTGCCTTAGGGATGGGGTAGCTGTTGTTAGGTACCATGAAGCTGATTCTGGCTCATAGGGACCCCATGAGGCAGAGCAGAGCTGCCCCACAGAGTTCCCTAGGCTGTAATTGTGTGCGTGCGTGCGCGCACGCGCGCTTTAGATGAAGGTTTACAGAGCAAATTAGTTTCCTATTAAACAATTAATACACATTGTTTTGTGACACTGGTTGCCAACCCCACAGCATGTCAACACTCTCCCCTTCTTGGCCTTGGGTTCCCCATTACCAGCTTTCCTGTCCCCTCCTGCCTTCTCATCCTTGCCCCTGGGCTGGTGTGCCCATTTAGTTTCATATACATGGTTGAAATACGTGTATTATTGTTTGTTTTATGTTGTTGCTGTTGTTAGGTGCCATCGAGTCTGTTGACTCATAGCGACCCTATGTACAACAGAACAAAATGCTGCCCAGTCCTGCGCCATCTTCACAATCGTTGTGCTTGAGCCTGTGTTGCAGCCACTGTGTCAATCCATCTTGTGGAGGGTCTTCCTCTTTTTCGCTGACCCTCTACTTTACCAAACATGTCCTTCTCCAGGGACTGATCCCTCCTGATCACATGTCCAAAGTATGTGAGACGCAGTCTTGCCATCCTCGCTTACAAGGAGTATTCTGGCTATACTTCTTCCAAGACAGATTTGTTCATTCTTTTGGCAGTCCGTGGTGTATTCAATATACTTCACCTACACCACAATTCAAAGGCATCAATTCTTTGAGATTCCTTATTCATCGTCCAGCTTTCGCATGCATATGAGGCAACTGAAAATACCATGGGTTGGGTCAGGCACATCAACACTTTAAAGAGGACTTTTGCAGCAGATTTGCCCAATGCAATGCGTCTTTTGATTTCTTGACTGCTGCTTCTGTGGGTGTCGATTGTGGATCCAAGTAAAATGAAATCCTTGACAACTTCAATGTTTTTCTCTGTTTATCATGATGTTGCTTATTGGTCCAGTTGTGAGGATTTTTGTTTTATGTTGAGGTGTAATCCATACTGAAGGCTGTGGTCTTTGATCTTCATCAGCAAATGCTTCAAGTCCTCTTGGCTTTCGGCAAGCAAGGTTGTGTCATCTGCATAACGCAGGTTGTTAATAAGTCTTCCTCCACGCTTCAACAAACTTACAGACATGCAGGGGGGTTGTTTTATAGGCCTGTCTAATCTTTGGCTGAAGGGTGAACCTTGGGAGTGACTTCAGTACTGAGTTAAGTGTGTCTGGGGGCATGCTCTCGGGGCTTCTCCAGTTTCTGTGACACCAGTAAGTTTGGTCTTTTTTGTGAATTTGATGTTTTGTTCTACCTTTTTCTCCTGCTCTGTCTGGGACCCTCTGTTGTGATCCCAATCAGAGCAGTCAGTAGTGATGGCCATGTACCATCTAGTTCTTCTGGTCTTAGGCTCACACAGGCTGTGGTTCATGAGGTCCATCAGTCCTTTGGACTGATATTTCCCTTGTGTCTTTGGTTTTCTTCATTCTCCCTTGCTCGAGACAGGTTGGGACCAGTGGAGTATCTTAGCTGGCCACCCACAAGCTTTTAAGACCCCACACGCTACTCATCAAAGTAGGACATAAAACATTTTCTTCATAAACCATGTGATGCCAATTGAGCTAGATGTTCCCTGAGACTATAGTCCTCAGCTCTCAGCCCAGTAACTTGGTCCCTCAGGGAGTCTGGATGTGTCTATGAAGCTTCTATAACCTTGCCTTAGTCAAGTTGTGCACACCTCCCCAGTATTGTGTACTGTCTTACCCTTCACCAAAGTTACCACTTATCTATTATCTACTTAGTGTTTTTCCCTCCCCCGACCACCTACCCATCAAAGATTGTTTCTTTCTGTAAAACTTTTCATGAGTTTTCATAACAATAAGCAGATCGCCAGGTCTTTTCTCTTGCAGAGCAGCCAGTGGTTCCAACCCTGAGCTTTGGGCTAGCAGCTAGCAGCCTAGCCCTTAACCTCTGCAACACCGGGCTCCTTGGTGGTAGCTGTTAGGTTGGAATTTCTCATGCGCCATACAAATCTTGATAAAGTTTTGAATAGAGAAAGAGGGTGGATGAACCTGTAAACTGGTTAAGACTCATGGACAGGAGGACAAGGGGGGAGATGCTGACGGTTAGGTAGGTTCTAAGCACTAAGTATTAGTAACAAGTTATTATTTGAGTATTTATATACTACGTCAGGAGTGCTTTACCTGTAATGTTAACTCTTTCCTCGCAGCAGCCCTACAACACAGGCACTTTATTGTACTTTAGATGAAGGTTTACAGAACAAATAGTTGCTCATTAAACAGTTAGTACACATTGTTTTATGACAATGGTTAACAACCCCACGACATGTCAACACTGTCCCTTCTCAACCATGGGTTCCCTATTACCAGCCTTCATGTCCCCTCCTGCCTTCTAGTCCTTGTCCCTGGACTGTTATGCCCCATTAGTCTCGTTTTGTTTTATGGGGCTGTCTAATCTTTGGCTGAAAGGTGAACCTCAGGAGTGACTTCATTACTGAGCTAAAAGGGTGTCCGGGGGCCATACTCTTGGGGTTTCTCCAGACTGTACCGGGCCAGTAAGTCTAATTTTTTTTTTGTGAGTTAGAATTTTGTTCTATATTTTTCTCCAGCTCTGTCCGGGGCCCTCTGTTGTGATTCCGGTCAGAGCAGTCAGTGGTGGTAGCCGGGCACCATCTAGTTGTACTGCATTCAGTCTGGTGGAGGCCATGGTAGTTGTGGTCCTTTAGCCCTTTGGACTAATCTTTTCCTTGTATCTTGTTTTGTTCATTCTCCCTTGCTCCCGGAAGGGTGAGACCAATGGAGTATCTTAGATGGCTGCTCACAGGCTTTTAAGACTCCAGACGTGTAGGCACTGTTTTTATCCCCATTTGAAAATGGGTAAACTAAGACACAGGTTAAATAACTCCCCCACGCTCCAGCAAACAAAACCAGGATTCAAACCCAGACAATCTGGCTACAGCGACAAGCTACTAACTACTGTGCCCTACAGCCTGATAACAGCAATACCAATATGCACTGGTAAATCAGTTCAACCTGGTGGTTGTTGGGGACTAGCCTCATCCTTCAGATGAGGAACTGGAGGACCACAAAGATTGCGATCTAAGTCCATTGTGATTAGGTGGCTCCCCTAGCTGCTCAGGGACAGGAGTTGGGAACCCACGGTGGGAGAAACAGCCCCCGGTGACCCTTCCCCTCCAGCTGTGTCCCCCCAAGCCTCCTGGGCGCGGGACTGGGCCTCGATCCTTCACCACTCCGGCCTGGCCTCGTGCTAGCCACACAGCGGGAGGTGTACGCTCGTTTAGTGAAGGATCGACAAACGTAGCCAGAGCCCATTAACGATTTCTTCGCAAACGTCCAGTCCAAGCCCCCAGCAGCCGCGCAGGGGGCGACCCTTCCCAACGTCCCGCGGGCGCAGGAAGTCCCGCCCCCGGCCCACGTGCACCGCCCCGGCCGGCCGGTCGCCGCTGGAAAGGTCTGCCTGTCCTGCTGCCGCCGCTTCCTGGGCGGCACACCTCACCCCTCACTCACCAAGCGCCGCGCTAGGCTCCCGGACTACTATTGCGGTGCAGCTCCCCGCTTTGGGGATCTTCAAGCGGTTCCACGGCTCTGGCCCCGGCCGCATTGCGGCCATTTTGAGAGGCGGGGCAGGGACCCAGCACGGCGGAACTGGGCGAGACCAAGTTGAGCAAGGAAGCGGGGGAGAGGGGACGTCACCTCCCAGGAAGGAGGAGACAGGGGACGAAACCTCCCGGGAGGGAGGGGGAGAGGGGACACCACCTCCCAGGAGGGAGGGGAGAGAGGGATGAAACCTCCCGGAATCCTGCGGCTGAAATAGGCTTGGGTTGGAGAGGGCCCAGATGACAGATGATCATCCAACCTCGGGTTACCAAAATCTGGCCAGTGCGTCAGAATCACTTGGGTTGTGATGGTTAATTGTCCTCTAGTCAGTTCGGACACAGGACGACCCCATGTGTGCAGAGTATACTTGTGCTCCATAGGGTTTTAAAGTCTGTGACCTTTCAGGAGCAGATCACCAGGCCTTTCTTCCGAGGCCCCTCTGAGTGGGTCAACCTTTCAGCTTAACCATTTGTGCTAGCCAGGGGCCCTAATCACTTGGGAATGCTTTGGAACTACTTAATCAGAATAACTGGGAATAGGATGAGGATTCTGCTGCCTGTTTTTTTTTTTTTTGTTGTTGTTGTTTCTGTTTTTGTTTTTTTTAAGTTTCCCACATGTGATTCTGAGACATAGCTGAGTTTAGAACCAGTTCAAGGCATTTTACTGATGTGGAAACTGAAGCCCAGAGTTGAATTGGTGCATGCATCTCCAACTCCGCTTTAGACTTGGGAGAAAAGGAAGAAATGAAATAAAAAGGCTTATGCAAGATGTGAAACTGTGCAGAAAAGAACTCGTTTACTTTGTCTGAGGTGGTCGAGAAGGCTCCTCTGTATCCAGAGCAACAGAAGAGCTGCAGTCACATCACAGAAACCTGAAGCTCCTCTGACTCTCCATGTCCCCCGCCCCTTACCAGTGCCCATCATGTGTGCTAAGAGATGAAATTGGGGATCAGGTTGAAGGGTAAAATCATGGGCAGAATTTGGATTTTACCCTCATACTTTAGGCAGTTCATGCCACATTCTCTTATTTCGACTATAAATCCTCCTCTATGGGCCCTTCCCCACCAGCATTTGCATATAAAAAAGTCTCTTGCATCTTAGGGAGGAAAAACGGCCTCCTCCTGCTTCAGGGTTTCTCCACTTGTCCTAGCTCTCTCTCTCTCTCCGCTTTACAGCTAAAGTCTTTGAAATTCTAACTCCTTCACCACCTACTCACTCTTAGGCAATTTGATTACCACCTTTCTACTACAATTACTTTATCACTCAGTGTCCCAGCAGGACACAGAATCCATCCCTGATGGTTAAAACAAAGGAACTACTTCAGATATGTAGGCAGGGTTAGGGGTATAAACATGGCCTGGTGAGGCAATCAGAGAGTAGCGAGAGTGGGAAGCCATTATCATTCCTAGGGCTAAAGAGACCAAGGGAGGAAATAGTGAGAACTAGAACCAGGGAGAAGAGGACACGGGTGGAAACAAGTCATAGTGGGGTACAGCTTCTGCCAGAGATGAGGCACCAAAGCAGGGAGGAGATGGCCAAACAGATCGCACCCTCTCTTCTTCGGTCTTCTCCTCTGTCAATGCCTCCCATTGGCCAAACCCACCTGGAAGCCAGAGGCTAAGGGAGCTCAAGTGATAAAGTCTACAGGGCTTGTGTCAAAGATTGCTGCTGTTCAACAAGATCCATGGGCTCTTCTCCTGGTACACAGATGGGCTGCTCTCCCAGCCTCTCCATGAATTAAATGTGGCTGTGCGACTCATTTCTTGCCACCAGATGCCATGTCCAGCCAGTGCTCTTTAAGAGGCACCTGTGCCTTCCACACTCTATCTTCCTCCGTCAGACGTTAGGATGAGATCCTAGAGCATGGCAAAGCCACAAGATGAAATCACTGCCTGGAGGAAAGGCACGGCAGACCGGGATCACCTGCTTGGATTTTAGGTGAGCTTAAAATATATTACTATCAAAAACAGAAGTGCAAAGGGTTAAGTAATTAGCACAAGGTCCCATGGCGAGTATTCAGTGGAGCTCAAATTTGATCCAGTCTGGCGTATTCCAGAGCCGACGTTACTGATCACTGTGCTGTACTGCTTTTCTTATTCGATACTGAGTTTTCAACTCATTGCTTAATTGGTTGTCTCCACCACGAAACTACAATCTTTTTAGAAAAGGGATCACGTATGCTTGTTAATTGTTGCTTCCAGTGCCTAGCAGGGTGTCTGGCGTATAGTAGGTGCACAAAACATATTTTTAAATGAACAACTTTGGCAACTTCAGGAAAAGAGACAGGTGAAAGAGTGAATGACATAGTTATTGCCCTTCTCTTGCTTCCCAGCTTTTGAGGAGGGGGGTGGTAGTATTTTGGGGAGGAGGAAAGAAATCTCATATGTGGAGTTCAGAGGTTGATTAAGAATTGACTGTATCTGGACAGTTTTCAGTTCTTACATTCCAAAACACCTCTATGGGGAAAAGGCATTTCCATGGCACTAAATAGCTGTCCACAATTTATTTTCCTAACAAAAAGTATTCTTTAGGAAGAAGTGTCTAATTCTCTGCCACATAGAATAATTGTATGTCCAATCTTTTTCATCCTTTAATTCTCAATTCAGATGCCACCGCTTCACCTACCCCCAAAGTTGAGACTAATCTCTTCCCTCTCTGAACTCCCATCTCACTTTATCTCTCACTGTCTTATGACATTGATCGTGGTCTGCCTTGGGCTTCAGATGTTCTGCACGCAAGTCCATGCAGATGATGTGCATCTCCCATGGTGCTGGAGCGTGGGTGCTCAGTAAATACTTGTTGAATAAAATAAATGCTGAATTAATTAACTCACGGATTTTTAAAAAAAAATGATTTGAACCAAGTACGAGTTTTGCATTTTTTTTTAAATTCATAAACTATGATCACTCTAGAAGTTACTAGAACACATTTAAAGATCAGCCACACACTTATACATAATGTGTTAATTTCCCATGCATGAGTCTCCAAAAAATGTCCTTGATTCTGAAAAATATTCTTCCATAGGATTTAATTAAAAGCATATGCTTCTTCTACCTGGCTATACTTTTTGAGAATTTTAGCATTTTTAGGGCTTTAAAAATAAACTACTTTCTCTTTTGAAATGTAATTTGCATGAAAAAGTCTTCAGAAGATAGCCTCTCACTTGCACTGAGGGACTCTCAGAAGGTATGAGACTAAAGTATGCTTCCTTTGAATTCCTGCAGTGAATTTTTACTTGGATTTTGATCTGAATTTGTAAGTATGGGTTTTAAGATTTGGAGTATCTAAGAAGTACACTTTTCCTGGGTCAAATGACAGTTTTCATTTTTTGGAAATGCTTGAAGATCATCTGACAAGAGTTTTTTAATTATCTCAAGGTGCATAAAATGACAGTTGAGGAAAAGGAGGAGTATGGAGAGAGAAAAGTCTTCGCACACACAGAAATAAGAATTGTATACAGAGCCAAGATGGATTCCAGGTCTCAGTTTTCTGAAGAGTAATAACCTCGTATGTCTTCAAAATGCTTAGCAGATACGGTGCGTGTTCTCCTGGCACCTTTCCCTAATGCACGCTGCACAGCAGCCTCCCCCTCCGCAGGGCAGACCGACTGCCTACGGCGGAAACACGGGGCAACAGGGATCATCCATCACTCATGGTCCAGCTCTACTTTTCCTGTTGCCCATTCTGATTTCAGTGACCCCCACTGCTTAAAAGACCTCAAAATGGGTGACAATTAAAGGCCCCATTGCTGTGAAATCCCACTCTTATAGAGCAGCAATTCAAACCCCGCTGATTTAATGGATGTTTTTCTAGTGTAACATTTAGATTCACATTTTCGTGTAACTTAATTAGCTTCAAAACCAAAACCAGTTGCTGTCAAGTCAGTTCTAACTGATGGTGACCCCATGTGTGTCATAGTAGAACTGTCCTCCATAGGGTTTTCAATGGCTGATTTTTAGGAAGTATAACGACAGGCTTTTCTTCCGAGGCATCTGTTGGTGGACTCAAATCACCAGCCTTTCGGTTAGCAGCCCAGCGAGTTAACAGTTTGTATCGCCCAGCTTTAAGTGTAACTGACTCCCCCGTGGGCCTTTGCACGGACATTTTAACAGCACTTGGCTCAGGAAACGAAAATCCCGCTCTTACTGACAGTTCCGGTGTTCAACACCTGGCTGTGCCACCAGGTGGCAGCAAGAGGCTGTACCCGATTCCCTCTCTAAATTGGTCATTCTGGCTTCAGTTAGAAGTCAAGCAGAGGAGCCTAATCTGCATTCCATGAGGCTGATGGAATTCAGGTCCCACAACCTAGAATGGAGAATAGTGGACTTATCCCTATCAGAGAAGATCCAGGTCATCAAGAAACAGCCCACAGGTGGTTTACATGCTCATGATTTCAAGATTTGGTCTCTGAGGTGGAATAAGGTCCCGTGACCTGATGGCCTGGCACATTTGGGTGTTGTTAGGTCCGTGAAGTCTATTTTAGATTCATAGTGACCCAACGTGACAGAGTAAAACTGCCCCATAGGGTTTTCTAGGCTTCAAAGGAGCAGGTTTGGGCAGGAGTAGCATAACCTAAATTTACTTTAAAGGAGCAGACTCACCCAACACTGGGGATGGCTAGACTCAGAAAAGTTAATAATCAGATAATTGGATGTGTTTTCTCTACATTTAAGTTCAAATGCCAAGAATTAGTCCTTGGGAAAAATAGAATCGTTATTTCTACTCTTTGACAGCCTCGAGGCAGCATTTTTTAAGGTGTATAGGGATTTGGTAGCTTGTTTTGCTTTCTTCTCTCTTGCCAGTTACCTCCTAAGAGCTGGGCATGGATCAGTAAGTTCCCTCCACTGTGGCTGCCAGCAAGTCTATACCTGATTTGGCGAGTTTCTGAAAAGGTACCAGTGCCTTCTCCCACCAGGCCCTCCAATGAAACATAACACCCCAATGCTATGCCAAGGGACAGAGCCAAGCCACACGTCAGTGTCTGCTGAGGAACTAAGCCCCAAGCATCTTCAATGCCAAAATTGTTACTGGAATCTTTCAAGTGTTTGCTTTTGAGAGTAAACTGGTCACGGAAAGGTGGAAAGAAATCAGGGTTGACTCAGAAAGGAGATAGTCTCTGTACTCCCACATTTCCAAGACACTTACCTGTGCACCCAGATATACTCACAAACACACACATACACACAGCAAGAAACAACACGTTCTCAGGAGAGTCATGATTCTGAAAGCTTTCTCTTATACACCAGTACTCATTGCTGTTTCTTCTTGTCCCTGAGTGCTGCAGACAGTGACACGTTAGGCAGCTAACCAAAAGGATTGAGGTTCAAGCCCACCCAGAGGCACCTCAGAAGAAAGACCTAGTGATCTACTTCTGAAAAATCAGCCATTGAAAACCCTGTGGAGCACAGTTCTGCTCTGACATACATGGGGTCACCATGAGTCAGAATTGACTCGACAGCAACTGGTTTGCTGGTTTATTCTGAAACAATTTACTGTGGGAGGTACTGTCAGCATAACTTTGCCTCAGGAGTGGACTAGGGTAAGTCAGAAAATACTGCTACTAGGGTGCCGGTTCATACATGCACGGGTTTGTTCCAAACAAAACATGTTTAAATATGTCTCTGTGATCAGTGGATGGATGGCTGCCAGTTCTCTCAGTAATATACCTTCAAAAAAAAAAGATTTTTTTTTTTTGTGCCAATTGGGGGGAAAAAATGATTTTGAGGCCAGGGCTAATATCAAGTTTTTAACAAAACTCAAGTGGACATCTTCCCAAATCATTGAAGCTCTGCAACAAGTTTATGGGAATGCTTTCCCACATAAAACAACAGTTTTTAGATGAATCAAGTGTTTTAAGGAAGGTCAGGAAGACCTCAAAGATGAACCAAGAGAGAAGACCTCTCAGAAGATTATGGTGACTGTTTTTGGGGATTCCAATGGGGTGATCTTGGTAGATTTTCTCAAAGGACACAGGATGATCATGGGGGCTTATTATGAAGAAGTTTTGAGAAAATTGAAAACTGCATTGATAAGCAAAAGGCCAGGAAAGTTGTGCCAAGGAATTTTTTCTCCATCACGAATGTGCCTGCTCATTCTTCGAGGATAGCAAGGGCTGTTCTATGAGAATTTCATTGGGAAACCTTACCCTATCCACCCTACAGCCCAGATCTTGCACCTTCAGACTACTTTTTGTTCCCAAAACTCAAAGAACCTTTAAAAGGATCATAATTTGATTCCCTCGAGGATGCCAAAACTGCTGTTTTGAAGTGATGTAAATCAAAGAGCACAGAATTTGTCATGGTTTGAATTATGTCCCCCCAAAAATGTGTATATCATTTTGTCTGGGCCATAATTCCTGGTACTGTGTGACTTTCCTATATGTTGTAAATCCTGCCTCTATGATGTTAATGAGGGAGGAGGGGTGGCAGTTGTGTTAGTAAGGCAGGACTGGATCTACAAGACTGGATTGTGTCCTGAGGCAATCTCTTGAGATATAAAAGACAGAAGTGAGCAGTGAGACAGGGGGACCTCATACCATCAAGAAAGGAGTTCCAGAAGCAGAGCACGTCCTTTGGACTGGGGTCCCTGCGCAGAGAAGCTCCTAGTCCAGGGGAACACCGAAGGGAAGAAGGCCAACAGAGAGAAAAAGCCCTCCCCTGGAGCTGACGCCCTGAATTTGGACTTTTAGCCTACTTTGACTGTGAGGAAATAAATTTCTCTTTGTTAAAACCATCCACTTGTGGTATTTCTGTTATAGCAGCACTAGATGACTAAGCCAGAATTCTTCCAGGAAGGGTCAGAGAGATGGAAACACCGCCTTCAGAAGTGTATAGACTAAATATAGGATATGTCGAAAAACAATAGCTTCACATGTTGATGTTTTTATTTAATAAGGTTTCTATGATTTAGTAGCAATACCTTTTGACTTACCCTTGTATAAGAAAGCATAATCAGGTCAGTAAGCAGATGAATTCAAATAGTGACAAGGTACTAAAGTGTAACAAAGTCAATACATGGAGTCGTATATGACTCTGGTCAACCCTAGAGTAAAAATTAAGGATATTAAACTAGCATTGGAGATCTCCCCCATGAGCATGTAGGCTCCATGAAAACAGGAATTTTTGACTGTTTAGTTTTGTACTCTACCCTAATTGCCTAAGTTCAGATGCTCAATTTTTTTTTCTTTTTTGGCTCAATTAGAATTTGTCAAATAAAGAAAATATTTAAGACATTTAACGCATCAGAGACCAGTGTACTAAGCCCAACTCAGGCAATCTTGTTCCCCTTCCAGCATTAAAACATCACAATTTCTTCAGCTGAATACTAGCTGAAGTAGCTACTTGACTTGGGTTTAGGGCCATGTTGTATGTATCCTTAACAACAGCCATCAGAGGGCCAGGGTGCTCACCCTAGAGGAACACACGGGCACAGCTCCCAACCGAATAAACGGCAGATTCCCATCTCCTCCTCTCTGGTAGGCTTACCAGATAGAGCAAATAAATATACAGGTTGCCCAGTCAGATTTGACTTTCAGAGAAATAAATTTTGCGTGAGACATACTTATGCTAAAAAAAATCTTCATTGTTTATATAGAATTCAGAATTAACTGAGCGCCCTGTGTTTCATCTGGCAACCCTGCTCTGGGTCATACACTGTCTGAGCGTGGGAGAATTGTCTGCCTTTTTAAATTGTGGACATGTTGGTTGTATCCCTTTAACTTCAATGTATTAATGTCATTGTAGTGTGATAACAGTGGATTCCATTTAACCCCTATAAGTGTGTCATCAAAAATTTCAGAATTCGAAAATGTTCCCTGAGTTCAAAATTTTGAGAGCCACTAGTATATAGCCTTTAGTAATCAGTCTTTTTTTTTAAAGCTGAACAAAGGTTCTGCCCTTGTTCCTCCCTGTACTTTGGGAAATGATTAACGATGGATAACAGTGTTTTGTCGTTGTTAGGTGCCATGGAGTTGGTTCCTACTCGTAGCAACCCTATGTACAACAGAAAGAAACTGCCCAGGACTGCCCTATCCTCACAACTGTTGCTATGTTTGAACTCATTATTGCAGCCACTATGTTAATCCATCTCACTGAGGGTCTTCCTCTTTTTCGCTGACCCTCTACCAAGCATGATGTCCTTCTCCAGGGACTGGTTCCTCCTGAAACGTGTCCAGAATATGGGAAACAAAGTCTCACTATTCTCAGGTCTAAGGAGCATTCTGACTGTATTTCTTCCAAGACAGATTTGTTCATTCTTCTGGCAACGTATGGTATATTCAATATTCTTCCCCAATACCATGATTCAAACGCGTCAAGTCTTCTTCAGTCTTTTCTTTTTCATTGTCCAGTTTTCACATGCGTATAAAACGATTGAAAATACTGTGGCTTCTGTCAGGCACACCTTTGTCTTCAAAGTGACATCTTTGATTTTTAAGATTTTAAAGAGGTCTTTTGCAGCAGATTTGCCCAATACAGTATGTCATTTGATTTCTTGACTGCTGCTTCCATGGGCGTTGATTGTGAATCCAAGTAAAATGAAATCCTTGACAACTTCAATATTTTCCTTCATCTATCATGATGTTGCTTATTGGTCCAGTTGTGAGGATTTTTGTCTACTTTATCTTGAAGTCACTATGAGTTAGAATTGACTTGATTGCAATGGGTTTCAGGTTTGTTTTTTTTTTAATTTTTTTTATTGTACTTTAGATGAAGGTTTACAGAACAAATAGTTTCTCATTAGACAGTCGGTACATGTATTGTTTTATGACATTGGTTAAGAACCCCACGACATGTCAACACTCTCCTTTCTTGACCTTGGAGGACATTTTTTTTTTTTTTTTTGGTGAAAATATACATAGCCAAAGTTACACCATTTCAAAAATTTCTACATGTACAAATCAGTGACATCGATTACATTCTTCCAGTTGTGCTGCTATTCTCACTATCCTTTTCCAAATTATTCCATCACTATTATCTTCAACTCACTCTCCCCAGGCTTCCCATCAAGCCTTTTGAGTTGCTGTTGTCAATTTGATCTCATATAGGTAATTCTTTTTTTTTTTCGTACCTTAGATGAAGGTTTGCAGAACAAATAGTTTCTCATTAAACAGTACACATATTGCCCTATGACAATGGTTAACAACCCCATGACATGTCAACACTATCCCTTCTCAACCTTGGGTTCCCTATCATAAACTTTCCTATCCCCTCCTGCCTTCTACTCCTTGTCTCTGGACTGCTGTGCCTCATTAGTCTCGTTTGGTTTTATGAGGCTGTCCAATCCCTGGCTGAACTGTGAACTTCGGGAGGGGCTTCATCACTGAGCTAAAAGGATGTCTGGGGGCCGTACTCTCGGGGTTTCTCCAGTCTGTCAGGCCAGTAAATCTGGTCTTTTTTTTTTTTTTTTTTGTGAGTTAGAATTCTGTTCTACATCCTTTTCCAGCTCTGTCCAGGACCCGCTATTGTGATCTTGGTCAGAGCAGTCAGTGGTGGTAGCTGGGCACCATCTAGCTGTACTGGACTCAGGCTGGTGGAAGCCGTGGTAGCTGTGGTCCATTAGTCTTTTGGATTAATCTTTTCCTTGTATCTTGTTCTCTTCGTTCTCCCTTGTTCTGGAAGGGGTGAGACCAGTGGAGTATCTTAGATGGCTGCTCACAGGCTTTTAAGACCCCAGACGCTACTCACCAAGGTAGAATGTAGAACATTGTCTTTATAAACTGTGTTATGCCAATTGAGCTAGATGTTCCCCGAGACCATGGTCCCCACAGCCCTCTGCCCAGCTATTCAGTCCCTTAGGGAGCTTGGAAGTGTCTATGGAGCTTCCATGACCTTTCCTTGTACAAGTTGTGCTGGCTTCCCCAGTATTGTGTACTGTCCTACCCTTCACCAAAGTTACCACTTATCTATTTAGTTACCCCCATCCCTCCCATCCCTTGTAACCAGCAAAGATTGTTTCTTTTTGTGTGTAAACTTTTACAGGAGGTATACAGTAGAGGTCTCATACAAAATATTTGTCCTTTTGTGATTGACTTGTTTCACTCAGCATAATGTCCTCCAGTTTCATCCATGTTATGAGATGCTTCACAGGTCCATCATTGTTCTTTACCTTTGTATAATACTCCATTGTGTGTACGTACCATAGTTTGTTTATCCATTCATCTGTTGGTGGGCATCTAGGTTGTTTCCATCATTTTGCTATTGTGAACAGTGCTTCAGTGAATATGGGTGTGCATATGTCTATTAGTGTGATGGCTCTTATTTCTCTAGGATATATTCCTAGGAGTGGGATTGCATTTTGTAGTGCTTTTTTTGTGGTGCTGACATTTTCTTTGTTCCTTTTACTCTCCTGTGCTGAGTTCCTTTTGTTTGTGATTTTTTTTTTCATTTCTTTTGTTTTTGTAGGTTTTGTTTTTACTGAGACTTTATGTTTTTTCTTTCTTTTAATGAGTAGGTTTGTTAACTTTCTTTGTGGTTACCTTGAAATTTACCCTTATCTTTCTAGATTTGTACCAGTCTGTTATTACTTGTTATCGCTTGACTTCCTCTCCATTAGAAAGTTCTATACCTACACCGTTTATTTCCTCTTTTATTGTTCTGATGCTGTTGTCATTTACAGATTAACCTCTCTGGTTCCTTGTTGTAATTCTGTTGGTTTCACATAGTCCTTAAGAGTTCATTTCCTAGGTTGGTATCTGGCTAGTAAAATCCTGTGTCCTATATTCAGCCTGTGGTCTGATATTGTTTGTTCTCAGATTGAAGGACTTCCTTTAATAAGGCTTGTAAATTTGGCTTGGTTTTTACATATTCCCTTAATTTCTGTTTATCTGGAAATGACCTAATTTCACCATCATATCTGAACGAGAGTTTTGCAGGATATATTATTCTTTGCTGGCAATTTTTTTTCTTTCAAGGTTTTATATATGTCATCCCATTGGCTTCTTGCCTACATGGTTTCTGCCGAATAATCCGAGCTTAGTCTTATTGTTTCTCCTCTGTATGTGACTTTTTGTTTTTCTTGAGTGGCTCTCAGGATTCTTTGTCTTTGGTTTTATCAAGTGTGATTATGATATGCCTTGGTGATTTTTTGGGGGGCTCTATCCTGTATGGGGTTCATTGAGCTTCTTGGATGGTAAGCTTTTCATCTTTCATGATATTGGGGAAGTTTTCTGTCAGCAATTCTTCAGTGATCCTCTCTGTGTTTTCTGTTTTCTCCCCCTGTTCTGGAACGCCAGTCACTTGCAGATTTTTGCTTTTGATTGTATCCCACATAATTCTCAGGGTTTCTTCATTTTTCTTCTTTCTTTTTTCTGATTTTTCCTCAAACAGAGTTGTAGCCAAGTGTTTGTCTTCAATTTCGCTGATCCTATCTTCCATCATTTCAAACCTGTTCCTCAGCTCTTCTATGACACTGTCCATTTCTGAAATCTTGTTGTTTATCTTTTGGATTTCTGATTGTTGTTTTTGTATGATTTCTAGTTGTGAATTTATTTTAGCATTTTGCTCCTGTATTATTTTCTTGAATTCTTCCATTTTTTTGTCTGTATTTTTGATGAATTTGTCTGCCTTTTCCATGAATTTGTCTATTTTCTCCTCATTTTTGTCTGTTTTTTGCTTCACCTCTTGGATAATTCCAAATATTAGAGATTTGAATTCCCCATCAGTTAGCTGTCGTGCCTTTTCTTCTACTGGAAGGTCATCTGGTGTTTTATTTTGGATGCCTGCTGGAACCATCCTGTCCTGTTTTTATAAATGTTTTGATATTGTCTGCTGTCTTTGGGGCATTCAGTGTTTATTTTCCTCTGTTATTGATTGTAGATTTGTTTGTTTCATCCTGCTTTTTTGTTTTATTTGGTTATGTCTGAGCAGGCAGGCTGTGCGTTCTTTGTTGTTTGTTTGTCTGTGGGCATGATACTTTTCGCCTCCTTCTCCAATGGGCAGGGTCAGTCACTTAGGTATGGTACAGCAGGGCAGGTCCAGCTGAGAGGGAGTTGCTGGGATAGGTTTTTTGTGGCATGTACCACGACTGACAGTCCGGACCAGGAATCAGTGCAGGGCAGGTTCCAGTGGGCCATGCCTGTGTTGCTTGGGAGAGTGATGTTCAGCACACTGTGCAGGTAGGCAAGAAAGAGGGTGTAGATTGTGATGTGTGGAGCTAAGATGGGTATGGGAAAGATGAGAGAGCAGAGAGAGGAACATGAGTCAAAGACATACACACAAACAAAAAAAGAGTGTTAAGGGAGCTTGCTGTTGGAGTGGAGAGATGAGAGATGAAGAAATGGGAAAAAACAAAAAGAAAAAAAAAGGGTAAAAGAAAAAATATGAATAAATCAACAAACTGGAAATGAAGAAGGACAAAAAGAGAATAAGAGAAAGAAGAAAACTAAACAAAGAAATGAAAAGAAAAACCAAAAACAAACAAGAAAAGAGAAGTGCCCTCAGGGATGTCCTTTTGTGTCTGCACAGAGTAAGGGACTATCTTCCAAGCCACGTGGTACTGCCCGGCTAGAAGAGGCTCCCAAGCTGAGAAAAGGAAAAGAAAACAAACCAATCAAAACAGAACAAACCAGAGCAAACAAAAAAAAAGCCCCGGGGGTCCCACCAGCATGGCGGCATGGGCCGGGAAGCTGTTTCACAGTTGAGCGGTGTTTCACAGCCTTTCAGGAAGAAGAAAAGATGGCGCACGGAGCCAGGTATTTGAGAGAAAGGAGGAGGAGAGGTGGTGAGAGGTATGGAAGAAATCTAAAGAAGCAGAAAAAAGCAACACCAGCAGCCAACAGAAGGCACTCAGGGAGCTGGCCAGTGTGGGCTGGTGGAATCCAAGCAGCACTGGGGGGAAGCTCGTGCTTCCCACCCAATAGACTGTGGCTGCAGGAAGCAGAGGAGGCTAAATGGGTGTGAAGAAGGGTGGGGGGTGGGAAAGCCTATATCATGGGTTTCCGGTTGTTCTGTCTGCTCCTGGAAGCTCTGTGAAGCTGCTTTCTCATACCTCCTGTTTGCTGATCTCCGATAGGAGCCCAAGATGGCAGATCCGTACTGTGGTAGTTGATAGGAGACCTCTGCATGTATCTTTCCTCGTGCTCTGTGGTCGGTCAGTTTCTTATTCCATTCGGTGCTTAGCTGAGTTCTTTATCTCTTCGTTTGATGGTTAGGGTTTCAGGATTGATGTGTGACTCTGCTTGACTTGGCTGCCGCTTGGTGGTAAGCTCAGTGGAGGGCTCAGTGGAGGGCTCAGTGGATAACCCTGGATGCCTTGGGCAGGGGTGGGGGAAAGTGGAGAGGTGGAGGGAGGTGGAGGAATCTAGCCACAGACCAGGGAGGAGATAAGACTGAATGCTTTGTCCAGATGAGCTCAAAGCCTAAATTACAGAATTTTATGAACAAAATGCTCTTTGTCACTTTTAAGCATTTGTTACTCTGCTTTAAATGAGTACTGTTGAGTAACGTGAGACCAAGTAAATTAATAAAAATTAAGTTCTTGCCTTTCACAAGTTAGCACCAGTCTCACGTCTGCCCTTCTTCCCAGGACCCGCACTCCCCAGGGTTTCCCAGCCTCGCCACTATTGACACTTTAGATGGGGTACCTCTTTGTTGTGGGGGCTGTCCTATGCATTGTAGGATGTTTGGCAGCATCCCTGGCTTCTACCCACTAGATGTCAGTAGCATGCCCCCCACCTGGCCCCACCCCAGCCAAAATCATTACAATCTAAAATGTTTGGAGTCGTTGCCAAATATCCCCTGGGGGGCAAAATCGCCCCTCACAGAGACCCTCTGCTCTGGCCCTGTGAGGCTACCTGCCCTCCTATGAGCACATTCTACACCTTCTCACACGCCTTTCTTCCTGTTCCCTGTACCTAAAACCCTGCTCTCCCTCCTTCCACTGACTCTTACTTACTCCTTAAATCTTAAGTCAAAGCTGCCTTCCTCTATAGCTTTCCTCACAGTCCATGTCAACCTAATTTCTTTTCCCTCCTCGAGGCTGCCACAGACATGTGCACGTCTTTCCTTGGACTAACAGTGTCCGGCATATGAAGTTGCAGTTGTTTGTTCACCCTTCCCTCCTTCTCTGGAGAGACTCTGAGCTCCTCAATAGCAAGGTGTGTGCAACCACACTAGCCATGGCATCTCACGTACGTGTGTCTGTGTGTGTGCACTCACACATACACACCCAACAGGCACACTGTCATGGTTTGAATTATGTCCCCCAAATATGTGTGTCAATTTGGCTGGGCCATGATTCCCAGAATTGTGTGGTTGGCCTCCATTTTGTGATTGTAATTTTATGTTAAAGAGGATTAGGGTGGGATTGTTACACCACCCGTCCCCAGGTCACATCTCTGATCCAATGTAAAGGGACTTTCCCTAGGGTGTGGCCTGCACCACCTTCTACCTTACAAGAGATGAAAGGGAAGCAAGCAGAGAGTTGGCGACCTCATACCATCAAGAAAGCAGTGCTGGGAGCAGAGTGTGTCCTTTGGACCGGGGTCCCTGCGCTGAGAAGCTTCTAGTCTGGGGGAACACTGATGAGAAGGCCAAGAGAGAGAAAGCCTTCCCCTGGAGTTGATGCCCTGAATTTGGACTTTTAGCCTACTTTACTGTAAGAAAATAAACTTCTCTTTGTTAAAACTATCCACTTGTGGTATTTCTGTTATAGCAACGCTAGATGACTAAGACACACACCAACCAAAAACCAAACCTGTTGCGGTAGATTCCGACTCAACAAGCACGCAGCACTCAAATAAATGTTTGTTGAAGCGTAAGCTGAGGTCCTAAGTTATACCATTTACTATATATTTCCTCAAGGAATATATGGATTTTAGTATTCACCAAGGAGGATAAATTAAATTTTGATCCTCCACTAGGCCTCTATGCTCCAGATAAACAGAATTCCTCACTAGTCTTCCAAACATGCAAGTCACTTTTCCATCTCTACCGAAAAAATCAAACGCGTGCCATTGAGTTGATTCTAACTTACGGTCACACCACGTGTGTGGAGTAGAACTGTGTTCCATAGCTTTTTCAAGGCTGTGAACTTTTAGAAGCAGGTTGCCAGGCCTTTCTTTCCAGGTGCCTCTGGGTGGTTTCAAAACACCAACCTTTCGATTAGTAGTTGAGCACTTAGCCATTTGCTCCACCCAGGGACTCCTCCCATCTTTACATCATTGTTGAAATTATTTTCTTCACCTGGAAAGTTGTGCTTTCGTTTCTGCCTGTCAAGATCCTGCTCCACACACCACCTCTGCTTTTCACAACCCTAGACACACACACACACGCACACGATGATCTCCTTCTCAAAGGGCCTTTGCTTTTTTCTCCTCTTTTCTAGCTTTCCCCATCTGGTTCTCCCAAGGTTCTCCCTTAAAATTGGATTCTCATCCTTGAAGGCAAAGTCTGTACCTTCCTCTTTACTTCTGCAGGTCCTCATGTACTGCCTTGCACATACTAGGTACTGAGTAAGAATTTGTTGAATAGAAAAATCAGAGGCTGTTTTAAAAACACTCTGTTAATATCTAGAGACCAAACCAAAACCAAACCAAACCCACTGCCATTGAATCAATTCTGACTCATAGCAACCCTATAGGGCAGAGTAGAACTGCCCCATAGGGTTTCTAAGGCTGTAAATCTTTACAGAAGCAACTGCTACATCTTTCTCCCATGGAGCTACTGGTGGGTTTGAACCACCAACCTTTTGGTTAGCAGCCAAGCACTTTAACCACTATGCCACCAGATGCCTAAAGGGAGGGGGTTGTGACACCATCAGAGTGAAGCTTTAGAAAGATTAATTCACCTGGGGTGGAAGAGAATGGAGGTGCATTATCAGGTAACTACTGTAGTCCAATTAAGGTAAGAACCATTACTTTTATAATAGCCAAGATGGTAGAAACCATTTCAGAGTGACACTGGACAGGATTTGGTACCTAAATGGAAATGGGGCTAGGGAGAGAGAAGGATAAGGAATAACTAATGTCATCCAGATGCTATATCTGAGTGCTGGGGATGGTGACAGTATCACTCATCAGTAAAGGGGAGAATGAAATGAGTCCAGCATATGGGGTGTGCTATGGATTGAATGTGCTCCCCAAAAAGAGATGTTGAAGTTCCAACCCCTGTAGTGATGAATGTGACCTTGTTTGAGGAAATAGGATTTTTCTTTGCAAATGTTACCAGTTGAGGAAGTCATGCCAGAATAAGGTGTGTCCTAATCCTAATCCCTTTTGAGTGCTGTTTTTTTTTTTTTTTTAATTGTGCTTTAGGTGAATGCTGACAGAGCAAATTAGTTTCAAAAATTTATACACAAATTGTTCCGTAACATTCTTTTCAGTCCCACCTTGTGTCAGCACTCTCCCCCTTTCCCTTTCCACCCTGAGTTCCCTGGTTCCATTCGTCCAGTTTTCCTGTCTCTTCCTACCTTCTCGTTTTTTTTGTTTGTTTGTTTTGGGGCAGATGTTGCCCATTTGGTCTCCTGTTGATTGATCTAAGAAGCACAGTCCTTACATGTGTTATTGTTTGTTTTATAGACCTATATAATCTTTGGCTGAAACATGAACTTTGGGAGTGGCTTCAGTTCTGAGTTAGAAGGGTGTCCAGGGGCCATAGTCTTGGGGGTTCCTCCAGTCTCTGTCAGACGGGTAAGTCTGGTCTTTTTTGTGAATTTAATAATTTGTTCTACATTTTTTTCCCACTCTGTCAGGGACCCCCTGTTGTAATCTCAGTCAGAGTGGTCGTAGTCGTAGCCGGGCACCATCTAGTTCTTCTGGTCTCAGGGTCGTGTAAGCTGTGGTTCATGTGGTCCATTAGTCCTTTGGCCTAATTGCTCCCTTGAGGATTTAGTTTTCTTCACTCTCCTATGCTCCAGACTAGAGACCAATAGTTGTATCTTAGATGGCTGCTGTCAACCTTTTAAGACCCCAGACGCTACTCACCAAAGTAGGATGTGGAACATTGTCTTTAAGAACTATGTTCTGACAATTGACATAGCTGTCCCCCAAGTCTGTGGTCCTTTGCCTTCGAGCCTGGGAACTTCATCCCGTGAGGTGTTTAGCTGTGTCTAAGAGGTTTCCCTGACTGAGTGCTGTTTCATAGAAGGAGAGAACAGACACAGGGGAAGGGCGCCATGTGAAGCGTCTACAAGCAGTGAAGGAATGCCAAGGATTGCCAGCAGCCACTAGAAGCTAGGAGAGAGGCATGAACAGTTCCTCTTCCAAAGCCCTCAGAAGGAATCAACACGACTGATACCTGATTTGGGCTTCTAGCCTCAGAGCTGTGAGACAATAAATTTCCGTTATTCAAAGTCACCCACTTTGTGGTATTTTGTTACGGCAGCCCTTGTAAACTACGACAAGGTGCCAGTGAGCCACCCCAATAAAAATTTCACAGAAACAGTTAGAAATACGAGAGTGAGGCTGAAAGAAGCTGGAGAACCCAGAGGCAGGCCTTAGGGGCCAGTCACGTGGCTGAGGCCAAGGGAGCAAGTGGGATCGCTGAGGGATGGGACATGTGACCAGAGAAGAGAAGAGGGACCAAGTCACAGTTGTGAGGGCCAGAGAGGAGGCAAGCAGGTTGAAGAGGGAAGCTGGGAAGCACGATGCTGTGAAAGCTGAGAGGGAATCACATTTCCAGGAGGAAATAGTCCACAGATTTAAATGATGCTGACGTTGGTCAGAATGAGGACTGGAGACAGGCTGCTGGATTCATTGACCTGTAGGCCTGCTGACTTTTCAGAGACGAGATTCAGGGGATGGAAGGGCTAAAAGCCAGATTGTTAGAAGGTAAGGAGTGAAAGAGCAGTAAGAAAGTAATGGCTGAGATGAAGAAACAGATTTCCCTCACCAAGTGTGTTGTTAAGAGGAAGGATATCAGCACCACAATAGCTTGAGGGGATAGCCGGGTTCAGAGGTTTTGTTTGTTTTTTGGTTGTGTGAGACTGGCACTTGTTGATGGAGGGAAAGGAACTGGAAACTAGGAGATCTGGAAGCTATGAGAGAGAAAACTTCATGAGCTAACTCTTGCAGGCAGTTGGACAGGACTGGGCTCCCTGAGGACGGTTTGGCTTTTGAAAGAGTAAGCACCCCTTCCCCTGAGAGAAAAGGAAAGAAGGGGAGGAGGGAAAACCACACAACTAAGGTAAAGGAGGAGGAGAGTGGAGGGGCGACATCTCCAGAATTATCGTTCTGCTTAAGCAGGAGTGTAGATGGGGTGCCGAGCAAAGGCCTTTAGGGTTTGTGAAGCTGGGAGTTCATTGCACATGAAAATGTTTCAGGAAATTGACAAGAGATGAGTTAAAGCATTGCAAAGCAGCAATGAAGTCTCAGGAGTCCTCTCAGCTGGGCATATCTTTTCCTGGAAACTCCTACTCATCCTTCAAGGCCCAGCTCAAATATCCCAATCTCTGGCTCACCCAGGAAGAAACTGAACTCATGAGAGTCATCCCCTCCCATCCCCCCAATCTTTGTAATGGTAATTATTTTGTTGTATTTTTTTCTGTTCACTCATTTGCCTCTTCCCCTAGTTTGTGAGCTTCTTAGAGGTCATAATTCATCTCTGTATTCCCAGTGTCTAACATGTCTAACACAACAAGTAATGAGACAGTGAACGAATCTACGAACAAGTGGTATTTCCCATACTGTGGGAGCTGACTTCTCCTTACAGTGCATTAACTAGAGCAGAGAGAGACCCAGGGAGGGACTGAGCATCTTCTCTGGCTGCACAAGAGCAGAAGAAAGGGACGTTTGGATACACGTGGAGTCAAAGCCCATGAGAACAGTGACAGGTGTGAAGTGAATATGAGAGTCAAATGGTTTTGTCAAAACCCGTCTGCAGTCCTGAGTGCCCGGGGACAGCAGCGGGGATGGGGAACTGTGTGAAAAAAGCTTCAAGCCCAAAAGCTAATTTGCAGTGGAGAATGGAAGGACTTCCTAAACCGTAGAGTGTGCGGTCCAGAAAGTAGAGCACCACAGATGAAGTTACTGTAAAAAACCACTGGTGACTTTTTTGCCAAAGAGAGAAAGTCTGTTTTGAATCTGATTATCCCTCTAGCAGCACACAACCTTGCCTTAGAAAGCAACAGCTCCATGAAATCCCGTCTCAGATGCAAGTCAGCTGAATGTGAATACATGGCACCTTCCAGCCCTGGTGATTGATGTTTACTTCTACTACATGCTCTGCGTGTCTTTCTTTGGTCCTTGCAAATTCCTGCTAAACCAAAAAAACCCAAACCCGTTACTGTTGAGTCGATGCTGACTCAGAGACCCTGTAAGACAGAGTAGAACTGCTCCACAGGGTTTCCAAGGTGAGCCTGGTGGATTCACACTGCTGACCTTATGGTTAGCAGCTGAACTCTTCACCACTGCTCCACCAGGGCTCCCACTAGATGCATATTATTGTCCCTTTTTCTCAGACGAGGAAACTGAGGCAAAGAGCAGTTAGGTGAGTAACCCAGGATTACACACTAGTAGACAACAGGGCCAAGATACTCCTTCAGATGTAATCAGAAGAAGGCGGTGACCGGGAAATGTGAAGGATCAAGGCTGGGTTCACGGGCATACTGCTGAGTTTCACAGCCCCACACTTAGAAGGGCTGGTGCTTGGTTAAATGCTCTGCTGACTGTCACTGTCTTGAAATTCTTAATTTTTGAACAAAGGACCCTGTGTTTTCATTTTGCACTGTGTCCCACACATTATGTAGCCAGCCCTGCATAGACTCAGAGTGCTCAGGCTGGAAGGGGCCTTGAGGCCATCCATTGCAACCCCACCATTTTAGACTGAGGCACAGAGAGAACTGGCCTGCCCTGTGGCACAGAGCTAGTTAGTGGCCAAGCAGCACTGGAACCCAGGTTCCCGTTGTTCTTCCTCCCTGACCACACTGCCGCTCAGTACCCTTTAAAGTCAGAAAAGGAATATTTTCTCCTTCTCCACAGGAACTTTATCTCCATCCAGAATATCATTTGTGGCTGAGCTGGGTCAACTCATTTCACTCCTGGGCAAATGGCCCTGGATTTTTCATGAAACCAAATACACATAAACCTGAATGTGATTCCAGCAAAACCACAATGTCTACACTGTGGTACAACAAACCTTTAGCTGAGTTTCTCATCAAACATCCCTCTGCCCTGGCCCCCACCTCATCCCTGCCTGCACCTCCCTGACATGCACTTCTCATGTAGGGGGTGCTGCCTTAGTCAGGCTGGGGTCATCGCAGGAGCAGCCCTGGGGAGGCCAGGCCGAGCTGGGGCTCCTATCCAAGCTGACCCAGAGGAGAGGGGGCATTTTAACCTTCAGGCTGCCAGTCTCCCTCCAGGCCAAGTTGTCAACATTCTGCTTCTCCTAAACTGACACCGCATTAAGGTCCTCAAAGCTTCAGGCTCCTCAGCGGGGCCTCTGTCAGCCAGCCACAGGGTCTTTAGGGCTGAAGAAGTAGGGCAGCACATGTAGGGCTTGTGCTCACCCTTTCCGTGCCCACATATTTGGACGTTACAAGAATGAGGAGGTGGTGCTCTGTTTCTAACTTGGAAAACATGTATTTACCTCAGACGCACCAGGGCATGTGTGTCTGCTCAGTGGACGGCCAGTGCTAAGAAGTGTTGGACTGTTTTGAAGACCACAAGCGTCCACCACAGCCTGAAGGAGAAGAGGCGTGGCTCATAGGAATTACCAAGGAAACTTGGTTATGTTTTAGAAGAGCGTCTGGAAGTTTCCTGGTATTGTGGGAAGCTGTTGCCTATAGGAATAGTATGAGCAGTTCCCATTTTCAGACAGAATGAACTCAGTATATCTTAACATGGCTGTGTGAGATGGGACAGGATGGCCGTCAGTCACATCCTTATGGACAAGGCACATAAATCACCACTTAGCACAGAAGTGCCTCAAGGGCAGAGAATGTTACCTCTTTTGTTCACTGATGTGTCATAGCTACCTGAACAGTGTCTGGCACATAGTAGGTGCTCAGTGAATATTTGTGTGAGTGAATGCTACTTGTAATTTTAAAATCATTATCAGTATAAAAGAATGAATAATGTAGGGTCACAGATTTTTACTCTCACACGATAATCAGAGAGGATATTTCAGAGACTCTGAGGGGGGAGAACAGGTCCATCATGTCTTGTGTGCATTTGATCCAAATGAAAACAAGTGACTGTGAGAAAAATAGCAGAAGTCATCGTTTCATTTCTTGCACTCATTCCCTTAGGGCCTGTCTTAGTGTCCTAGGGTCACTGTAGCAAAGCACCACAAATGGGGTGGTTTATAAGAACAGAAATGTATTCTGTTTTCTGAAATAGTTTTAAATCAACAGAAAAGTTGCAAGAAGAGTACATCATTCCTAAATATTCCAGTGCGTACCTCCCAAACACAGGAACACTCTTCTATGGTACCATCATACAACCTTCCCAATCTGGAAATCAACATTAGCACAGCACTACCTTCCAATCTTAATGGTGATTTCAAAAAGTATAAGACAGACCTTGGACTATTCTGGACATGCTGATTCCTTTGGGTGGGAGGGGTTGGCTTGAAGCAGACAGAATCTCAGAGCATTGATTGCCCCAGCTAATTTGCCTGTATCCCAGTACTAAACACTTATAACATTTGACCCACTTGGGAGTAGAATCAAGGATTGGAGCTGGGGAGAAGTCCTGGGCACTCTGGACTGTCTCTAACCGGGCATTCAAAAGCAGCTGCAGCAGTATATCAATAGGGAACTGCCAGAAATTCAAGCTGGATTCAGAAGAGAAATGGAACCAGGGCTATCATTGCTGATGTCAGATGGATCCTGGCTGAAAGCACAAAATACCAGAAAGGTATTTACCTGTGGTTTATTGACTATGCAAACGCATTTGACTGTGTGGATCATAACAAGTTATGGATAACATTGCAAAGAATGGGAATTCCAGAACACTTAATTGTGCTTATGACGAACCTGTACATAGATCAAGAGGCAGTCATTCAAACAGAACAAGGGGATACTTCATGGTTTAAAGTCAGGAAAGGTGTGCACCATGGTTGTATCCTTTCACCGTACTTATTCAACCTATATGCTGAGCAAATAATCCAAGAAAATGGACTATATGAAGAAGACCATGGCATCAGGATTGGAGGAAGACTCGCTAACAACCTGTGTTATGCAGCTGACACAACCTTGCTTGCTGAAAGTGAAGAGGACTTGACACACTTACGGATAAAGATCAGCCTTCATTATGGATTATACCTCAACATAAAGAAAACAAAAATTCTCACAACTGAACCAATAAGCAACATCATGATAAATGGAGAAAAGATTGAAGCTGTCAAGGATTTCATTTTACTTGGATCCACAGTCAATACCCATGGAAGCAGCAGTCAAGAAATCAAAAGATGAACAAAGTGGGAGGCCTCACATTACCTGATTTTAGAACCTATTATACCACCATGATAGTCAAAACAGCCTGGTGCTTGTACAACAACTGATACATAGACCAATGGAACAGAATTGAGAAACCAGACGTAAATTCACACACCTAGGACCAGCTGATACTTGACAAAGGCCCAAAGTCCATTAGCTGGGGGAAAAGACAGTTTCTTTAACAAATGGTGCTGGCATAACTGGATATCCATCTGCAAAAAAATTAAACAAGATCCATACCTTACACCATGCACAAAAACTAACTTAAAGTGGATCAAAGACCTAAATATAAAATCTGAAATGATAAAAATCATGGAAGGAAAAATAGGGACAACTCCAGGAGCCCTAAATGCATGGCATAAGCAGAACACAAACCGTAAGTAACAATGCACAAACACCAGAAGAGAAGCTAGGTAACTGGGAGCTACTAAAAATCAAACACTTATGCTCATCAAAAGACTTCCCCAAAAGAGTAAAAAGACAACCTAGAGACTGGGAAAAAATTTTTGGCTACAACAAATCCAGTCAGCGTTTAATCTCTAAAATCTGCAAGATACTGCAAAACCTCAACAACAAAAAGACAAATAACCCAATTAAAAAATAGGCAAAGGATATGAACAGGCACTTCACCAAAGAAGATATTCAGGTGGCTAACAGACACATGAGGAAATGCTCACAATCATTAGCTATTAGAGAAATGCAGATCAAAACTACAATGGATACCATCTCACCCCAACAAGGCTAGCATTCATC
This sequence comes from Dugong dugon, assembly GCA_030035585.1. NCBI lineage: Eukaryota > Metazoa > Chordata > Mammalia > Sirenia > Dugongidae > Dugong > Dugong dugon. The sequence goes on from CM057466.1 coordinate 2,975,091, forward strand.
CAAAAAAGACCAAGTAATAAATGTTGGAGAGGTTGTGGAAAGACTGGGACACTTATACACTGTTGGTGGGAATGTAAAATGGTACAACCACTTTGGAAATCGATTTAGCGCTTCCTTAAAAAGCTAGAAATAGAAGTACCATACAATCCAGCAATCCCACTCCTTGGAAAATAAGAGCTGTCACATGAATAGATATATGCACACCCGTGTTCATTGCAGCACTGTTCACAACAGCAAAAAGATGGAAACATCCTAGATGCCCATTAACGGACAAATTGATAAACAAATTATGGTATATTCACACAATGGAATACTACACAACAATAAAGAACAATGATGAATCTGTGAAACATCTTATAAATGGAGGAATCTGGAAGGCATTATGCTGAATGAATTTAGTCAGTTCCAAAAGGAAAAATATTATATAAGACCACTATTATAAGAACTCAAGAAAAGGTTTAAACACAGAAGAAAACATTCTTTGATGGTTACAAGGGTGGGGAGGGAGGGAGAGGGGTGTTCACTAAGTAGATAGTAAACAAGAATTATCTTAGGTGAAGAGAAGGACAACACATAATACAGGGGAAGTCAGCACAACTGGGCTAAACAAAAAGCTAAGAAGTTTCCTGAATACAACCAAACACTTCAAGGGACAGAGTAGCAGGGGCAGGGATCTGGAGACCATGGTTTCAGGGGACATCTAGGTCAATTGGCATAACAAACTTTATTAAGAAAATCTTCTGCATCCCACTTTGGTGAGTGGCGTCTGGGGTCTTAAAACCTAGTGAGCAGCCACCTAAAATGCATCAATTGGTCCCAACCCACCTGGAGTAAAGGAGAATGAAGAACACTAAAGACACAAGGAAAATATTAGCCCAAGATACAGAAAGGGCCACATAAACCAGAGACTTCATCAGCCTGAGACCAGAAGAACTAGATGGTGCCCAGCTACCACCAATGACCGCCTTGACAGGGAATACAGCAGAGAGTCCTTGGTGGAGTGCAGAACTCAAATTCTAATAAAAACACCAGACATAATGGTTTGACTGAGACTGGAGGCACCCCAGAAGACATGGCCCCCAGAGTCTCTGTTAGCCCAGAGCTGAAACCATTCCTGAGGCCAACTCTTCAGACAAAGATTAGACTGGACTATGCAACATAAAGTGTTACTCATGAGGAGTGTTCTTCTTAGGTCAAGTAGATACATGAGACTAAATGGGAAGCTCCTGTCTGGAGGCGAGATGAGAAGGCAGAGAGGGTCAGGAGCTGGTTGAATGGACATGGGAAATCCAGGGTGGAAAGGAAGAGTGTGCTGTCACAGTAGGGGGAGAGCAACTAGGGTCACATAGCAACCTGTGTATAAATTTTTGTATGAGAAACTGATGTGAATTGTAAATTTCACTTAAGGCACAATTAAAAAAATCAAAAGATGCATTGTATTGGGCAAATCTGATGCAAAAGACCTCTTTAAAAAGTTGAAAAGGAACAATGTCACCTTGAAGGCCAAGGTGTGCCTGACCCAAGCCATGGTGTTTTCAGTAGCCTCATATGCATGCAAATGCTGGACAATGAATAAGGAAGATCGAAGAATTGACACCTTTGAATTGTGGTGTTGGCGAAGAATATTGAATACGCCGTGGACTGCCAAAAGAAGGAACAAATCTGTCTTGGATGCTCATTAGAATGCTCATTAGAAGCAAGGATAGCGAGACTATGTCTCACATACTTTGGACATGTTATCAGGAGGGATCAGTCCCTGGAGAAGGACATCATGCTTGGTAGAGGGTCAGTGAAAAAGAGGAAGATCCTCAATGAGACAGATTGACACAGTGGCTGCAACAATGGGCTCAAGCATAACAATGATTGTTAGGATGGCACAGGAAAGGGTAATGTTTCGTTCTGTTGTACATTGGGTCACTATGAGTGGCGACTGACTCGACAGCACCTAACAACAACACCTTCCAATCCATTGACCCCAGGAACATGAATGGTTTTCCTGCAGTATGGAAAAGTTCCTCCTTCTTTCCCTGCTCTTAACAGTCCTGAAGAGTACAGACCTTTCATTCAGTAAGATGACCCTCAGCTTGGAGTAGTCAATGTTTCCTCAGACTCAAGCCTTATATTCTTGGCAGAAATACCAGTGAATGATGCTGTGCTCTTCCCAGGAGGTATACTATGTCAGCTTGTGTCACTACTGGTGACGTTAACCTTGATCACCTAGTCAGCTTTGTGTCTGCCGTGTTTTCCACTGTGAACTCACCATATCCCCTTGTATTTGATTAGTATCTTGTGGGAGCTATTCTAATATTACACCAATATACTATTCCTCATCAAACATGTCACCACCACTTTAGAATCCATTAATGACTCCTGCCTTTACCAGCCACTACAGTGACGATTACCAAATAGTGATTATCTATTTCCATCATGCTTCTACATTTTTAGTTGGTATTCTACTGTAAGGAAGAGCTTCTCTTCTTCCTCATTTGTTTATTTATTCATTCGTTTATATCAGTGTGGACTCAGAGATTCTTATGTTATTCATTGAGTTTCAATCTAACATTTTTCCTTATTTATTTTGATGTTTTAATTCTCCTAGATTTGGACAGTGGGAGCGCTTTCAAGCCCACTCGTATGTCCTATTGACATGTTCTTATCATTCTTTGAGCTTTATTTTCTGGCACAACAAGATGTTTCAGGCTCTAGTTTGGTGAGTAGTGTCTGGGGTCTTAAAAGCTTGCAAGGAGCCCTCTAAGATACAGCTGTTGGTCTCTTCCAGTCCGGAGCAAAGGAGAGTGAAAAAAACAAAAAACTCAAGGGAGCAATGAGTCCAAAGTACTAATGGACCACATGAACCACAGCCTACATGACCCTGAGACCAGAAGAACTAGATGGTGCCTGGCTACCACTACTGACTACTCTGAGTGGGATCATAACAGAGGGTCCTGGACAGAGTGGGAGAAAAATGTAAAACAAAAAATCAAATTCACAAAAAAGACCAGACTTGCTAGTCTGACAGAGACTGGAAGAACCCTTAACACTATCACCCTAAGACACCCTTCTGACCTGGAACTGAAGTCATTCCTCCAGACAGCCTTACAGCCAAACAATAGACAAGCCCATAAAAAACACAGTAACACCCAAGGGGAATGTGCACCTTAGAACAATCAATCATACGAGCTCAAGAGGGCAATATTTGCCCCAAAACAAAGATCAGAAGGCAGAAAGTGGTAGAAAATCAAGAAAAAAGCAAACAGGGAATCCAGGGTGGAAATGGGTAGAGTGCTGACACACTGTAGGGAAGGAAGCCAAGACCCTGAAACACTTTATGTACAAACTATCGAGTGAGAATCTGATTTGCTCTGTAAACTTTCACCTAATGCACAATAAAAAAAAAAAAAAGAAAGTAAATAGAAGTCACAGACTGAAAAAAAAAAAAAAGCAACCACCTCACAACACATATCTGACAAAGGGCTTATATCCAGAGTACATTAAGGACTCATTATCAATAATATAAAGACAAACAATCTAACTTAAAAATTGGGTGAAATAGTTAATTGGTGTAATAACGTGTTTAGTGCTTCTGTTCTAACTCCTAGTTCACTGCGTAGTGCCTGGAGTATTAAAAGCTTGCAAGCGGCTATCCAAACCATGACAATTGGCCTCTATTGGCCTGGAGTGACAGAGGAAGAAGGAGAGTAGAAATAGGGGGAGGATATGGAATGGGTGGCGAATTGCCTCCATGAATAACTGCTTCCTTTGCTATGAGATCAGAAGAACTGGATGGTGCCCAGCTACCATTACTGAACTTTTTTTTTTAAACTGTGCTTTAGATAAAAGTTTACAGAGTAAATTAGTTTCTCATTAAACAATTAAAACACATATTGTTTTATGACATTGGTGGCCAACCTCACGACGTGTCAGCACTCTCTGCTTCTCAACCTTGGGCTCCCCATTCCCATTCATCCAGCTTTTCTATCCCCTCCTGCCTTCTTGTCCTTGCCCCCACGCTGGTGTGCCCATTTAGTCTTGTATATATGGCTGCACTACCTGTGTTATTGTTTGTTTTATAGGACTGTCTAATCTTGGCTGAAGGATGAACCTCAGGAGTGACTTCAGTACTGAATTAAAAGGGTGTCTGGGGGTCATACTCTCGGGGTGTCTCCAGTGTCTGTCAGACGAGTAAATCTGGTCTTTTTTTTTTTTTTCTTCTTTTTTTGTGACTTAGAATTTTGTTCTACATTTTTCTCTAGCTCTGTCCAGGACCCTCTATTGTGATCCCTTGTCAGAGCAGTTGGTGGTAGTAGTGGGGCACCATCTAGTTTTGCTGGACTCAGACTGGTGAAGGCTGTGGTAGTTGTGGTCCATTAGTCCTTTGGACTAATCTTTCCCTTGTGCCTATGATTTTCTTCATTCTGCCTTGCTCCAGACTGGTTGGGACTAGTAGATATATCTTAGATGGCCACTTAAAAGCTTTTAAGACCTCAACTACTCACGAAAGTAGAATGTAGAACATTTTCTTTATAAACTATGTTATGCCAATTGAGCTAGATGTCCCCTGAGACTGTGGTCCTCAGTCCTCAGCCCAATAATTTGGTCCCTCAGGGAGTCTGGGTGTCTAGGAAACTTCTGTGACTTTGCCTTAGTCAAGTTATGCTGACTTTCCCAGTATTGTGTGCTGTCTTACCCTTCACCAAAGTTACCACTCATCTATTTTCTGGTTAATGTTTCTCCCTCCCACCCCTCACCTCCCTCATAACCATCAAAGATTGTTTCTTTCTGTGTGTAAACCTTTTCATGAGTTTTTATAATCATGGTCTCATACAGCATTTGTCCTTTTGTGATTAACTTATTTCACTCAGCATAATGCCCTCCAGATTCATGCAAGTTGTCAGATGTTTTGCACATTCGTCATTGTTCTTTATCGTTGCATAATATTCCATTGTGTATGTACCATAGTTTGTTTATCCATTTATCTGTTGATGGGCACTTAGGTTGTTTCCATGTTTTTGCTATCGCGAATGACGCTGCAATGAACATGGGTGTGCATATGTCTATTTGTGTGACAGCTCTTATTTCTCTAGGACATAGTCCTAGGAGTGGGATTGCAGGAGCATATGGTATTTCTATTTCTAGCTTTCTAAGGAAGCACCATATCGTTTTCCAAAATGGTTGTACCATTTTGCATTACCACCAGCAGTGCATAAGAGTTCCAGTCTCCCTGCAGCTTCTCCAACATTTGTTATTTTCTGTTTTTTTGATTCGTGCTAGTAATGTTGGGGTATCCAATTGTAGTTTTGATTTGCATTTCTCTAATGGCTAGTGATCGCAAGCATTTTCTCAAGTGTCTATTAGTCACCAAAATGTCTTCTTTGGTGACGTGTCTGTTCATATCCTTTACCTATTTTTTATCGGATTATTAGTCATTTTGTTGTAGAGGTGTTGGATTTTCCTACAGATTTTAGAGATTATTAGACCTTTGTCAGATATAACCAGTTTTCTTTTCCCAGTCTGTAGGTTCTCTCTTTACTCTTTTGGTGAAGTCTTTTGATGAGTATAAGTGTTTAACTTTTAAAAGATCCCAGTTATCTAGATTATGTTCTGGTGTTTGTGTTATTGTTAGTTATGGTTTGTATCTTATTTATGCCATATATTAGGGCCCCTAGCATTGATTCTATTTTTTTCTTCCATGATCTTTATAGTTTTTGGTTTTATATTTAGATCTTTGATCCATTTTGAGTTAGTTTTTGTGTATGGTGTAAAGTATGGGTTGTCTTTCATTTTTTTAAGGGTGGACATCCAGTTTTGCCAGCACCATTTGTTAAAAAGACTGTCTTTTCCCCATTTAGTGGCCTTTGTTAAAGATCAGGTGACTGTAGGTGGATAGATTTACATCTAGGATCTTGCTTCTGTTCCGTTGGTCAATGTGTCTGTCGTTGTACCAGTACCAGGCTGTTTTGACTACTGAAGCTGCATAGTAGGTTCTGAGGTCAGGTAGTTCGAGCCTTCCTACTTTGTTCTTCTTCTTCAATTATGCTTTACTTATCCGGGGACTCTTTACTTTCCATATAAAGTTAATGACTACTTTTTCCATCTCATTAAAGAATGCTGTTGGTGTTTGGGTCGGGATTGCAATGTATTTGTAGATAGCTTTTGGTCAAATTGACATTTTCACAATGTTGTCTACCTATCCATGAGCATGGTATGTTTTTCCATTTATGTAGGTCTCTTTTGGTTTCTTGCAATCGTGTTTTGTAGTTTTCTTTGTATAGGTCTTTTATGTCCCTGGCTAGATTTATTCCTAAGTATTTTATTTTGGGGGGGCTGTTATAAACGGTATTGCTTTCCTGATTTCCTTTTCGTAGCTGTTTTTATCAATGTGTTGTTGTTAAGTGCTGTCAAGTTAGTTCCCACTCATAGTGACCCTATGTACAACACAATGAAACACTGCCCTGTCCTGAGCCATCCTCACAATCATTGTTGTGCTTGAGCCCATTGTTGCAGCCACTGTGTCAATCCATCTCATTCAGGATCTTCCTCTTTTTCACTGACCCTCTACCAAGCATGATGTCCTTCTCCAGGGACTGATCGTTCCTGATAATATGCCCAAAGTATGTGAGACTTATTCTTGCTATCCTTGCTTCTAATGAGCATTCTGGTTGTACTTCTTCCAAGACAGATTTGTTCGTTCTTTTGGCGGTCCAAAATACTGGTATAGTCAATATTCTTCGCCAACACCACAATTCAAAGGCTTCAATTCTTCAATCTTCCTTATTCATTGACCAGCATTCGCATGCATATGAGGTAACTGAAAACACCATGGCTTGGGTCAGGTGCACCTTAGTCTTCAAGGTCACATCTTTCCTTTTCAACCCTTTAAAGATGTCTTTTGCAGCAGATTTGCCCAATGCAATGAACCTTTTGATTTCTTCATTGCTGCTTCCATGGATGTTGATTGTGTATCCAAGTGAAATGAAATCTTTGACAACTTCAATCTTTACTCCATTTATCATCATGTTGCTTATTGGTCCAGTTGTGAGGACTTTTGTTTTCTTTATGTTGAGGTGTAATCCATACTGAAGGCTGTGGTCTTTGATCTTTATCAGTAAGTGCATCAAGTCCTCCTCACTTTCAGCAAGCAAGGTTGTGTCAGCTGCATAACGCAGGTTGTTAGTGAGTCTTCCTCCAGTCCTGATGCCACACTCTTCTTCACGTAGTCCATTTTCTTGGATTATTTCCTCAGTAATACAGATTAAATTAGTATGGTGAAAGGATACAACCATGGCACACACCTTTCCTGACTTTAAACCATGAAGTATCCCCTTGTTCTGTTTGAATGACTGCCTCTTGGTCTATGTACGGGTTCCTCATGAGCACAATTAAGTGTTCTGGGATTCCCATTATTTGCAATGTTATCCATAATTTCTTATGATCCACACAGTTAAATGCCTTTTCATAGTAGATAAAACACAGGTAAACAGCTTTCTGGTTTTCTGTGCTTTCAGCTAGGATCCGTCTGACACCAGCAATGATATCCCTGGTTCCATTTCTCTTCTGAATCCAGGTTGAATTTCTGGCAGTTCCCTGTCAATATACTGCTGCAGCTGCCTTTGAAAGATCTTCAGCAAGATTTTACTTGCATATGGTGTTAATGATATTGTTCAGTAATTTCCACATATGGTTGGATCACCTTTCTTGGGAATAGGCATAAACATGAATCTCTTCCAGTCAATTAGTCAGGTAGCTGTCTTCCAAATTTCTTGGCATAGTCGAGTGGGCACTTCCAGCACTGCATCCATTTATTGAAACATCTCAATCTGTATTGTCAATTCCTGGAGACTTTTTTTTTTTGCCAATGCATTCAGTGCAGCTTGGACTTCTTCCTTCAGTACCATCTGTTCCTGATCATGTGCTGCCTCCTGAAATGACTGAGTGTTGACCAATTCTTTTTGATATAGTTACTGTGTATTCCTTAGATCTTCTTTAGATACTTCCTTCTTCCTTTAATATTTTCCCCCTAAAATCCTTCAGTATTACAACTCGAGGCTTGAACTTTTTCTTCAGTTCTTTGAGCTTGAGAAATGCCAAGCGTGTTCTTCCCTTTTGGTTTTCTATCTCCAGGTCTTTGCACGTGTCATTATAATACTTATTGGTGTATAGGAATCCAACTGATTTTTATATGTTTATCTTGTATCCTGCTACTCTGCTGAATCTTTCTATTAGTTCCAGTAGTTTTCTTGTGGAGTCTTTTGGCTTCTCTATGTATAGTATCATATCATCTGCAAATAGGGATTGTTTTACTTCTCCCTTACAAATTTGGGCACGCTTTATTTCTTTATCTTGCCTTATTGCTCTAGCTAGAACTTATTACTGTACATTTTGACTAAAGATTCTATAGAATAATTCTGATCAGAAGGGGTAAAATGCAGAACAGAATTTCAAATTCTCATTGACTCCACACTTTCTAGAGTCATGGTGGCTGGATGAAGCCCTGAAACTATTGTCCTGAAATAATCTTTAAAACAGAAGCCAAAAATATCTCCTAAAGTATTCTTAAATCCAAACCAGTAGCTTAACCAGTAAAAAATGTCTGCTTTAAGCATTATGCACTTTTAGGAGCTATCTATATGGGATCAAATTGAAAACAGCAACTGGAAAGAGTAGATAGGAACCTTAAGGGGCAGTGAGTTTAGGTTAATGGAGGAGGAACAGCTCAGAAAAGGAAGGTGAGAATCGTTGCACAACTCGAAGAACGTAATCAGTGCCACTGAATTATATATGTAGGAAGAGTTGAATTGGTGTATGTTTTGCTGTATATGTTTTCAACAACAACCAAATAAAATTTTTAAAAATGATATCGAGATCCCAGGAAATATGGATGGAGCATGGTAGATTAGTGTTGTTGTTATTCTGCTTTAGTAAAAACAAATGAATAAATAAACCCTATGTTATAACAGAAAAAAACTTGTGTGAAACACTTGAACAAACAATCTACACATGGCCAATAAGCACATCAAAAACTTCTCAACACCTTTAGTCCTCACAAAAATGCAAATCAATTCCACAATGAGATACTGTTAAACACTTACTAGAATGGTTATAATCAAGAAGATTAACAATACAAAATGTTGGCAAGAATGTGGTGCAACTGAAATGTTGCATGTGGGAGCTTAAATTGTACAACCACTTTGGAAAACAGCTTGGTAGTTTCTTACAAAGGTAAACATGTATCTACTCTGTGATTTAGTGAAACAAAGAGTCTGACTCAAAAAAAAAAAAAAAAAAAAAAAAGGCCATACGAGGGGGGAAGAAGGAAACAAACTCAAAAAAGAAACTAGTCTACAGGAGTAATAGCCTATAGGAAGCACAGCCTTGTGTATCCTGTGACCAGAAGAACTAGATGGTGCCCGGCTACCAATACTGACTGTTCTGACCAGGGACACGATAGATGGTTGCGGATAGAATAGGAGAGAAATGTAGAACAAAACTCAGATTCTTACAAAAGGCCAGACTCACTGGATCAGTTGAGACTAGAGGAACCCCCAGACTATCACCCTGAGATACCCTTTAAATTTGGACCTGAAGCCACTTCTGAAGGTTACCTTTCAGCGAAATAACAGGTTGGCTTATAAAATAAACAATATCATCCATGAGTACGGAGCTCCTTTAAAAAATTATCTATATGAGACTAAACAGTCAACATTTATCCTAAAGCAAAGATGAAAATGTAAGGGAGGGCAGGGAAGCTAGATTAATGGAAACAGACCAACCAGAACAGAAATAATAAGAATGTTGACACTATGTGAAAAATGTAACTGATGTCATCAAACAATATGTATAGAAATTGTTAAATGGAAACCTAATTTGTTGTGTAAACTTTTACCAAACACACATACACACACATTTGCAAACATGTTCCAGGCTCATCTTGTTGTTTCCTTGTTCCTCGCCTTAGAATCGGCCATTTATCCAAAAATCATGGCTCCTTTTAGTGGAAGATAGTATTTTCAAACGAAGATCTGGAGACTCAGTGTGTTTATTGCTACATAAAGCTATAACTATTTTTACATTTATCTGTGTATATATATTTTAAACACCATGAGTTCATATCAGTACTTCCAATTTTAATCCGATATCCCAGGATCTTTCTAGCTTTACTTGTTTCCATGTTTGTAAATCTCTCTTCAGGTGGGGAGAAACTGGATCTGACTATTCTCAATATATTTAGCTACTTCCTCCAAATTAACTCATTTGCTGAATGTGACCAGTCCTCAACCTTCCAGCTTCCTCTTCTTCCTGCCTCTTCTGTATCTTTCTCACTTTCTCTCTCAACCACCAGGGTGCCTCCCATGACCGCATCATCACAGCACCCCCTCTTCTTCACTGCCCTGCTTTCTTGGATGAAGATGAGAAGGGAAGATAGAAAAGGAAAGGAGGAGCATTTTTAAAGACTTCCCAAGCAGTTGTAAGTATGCAGGCAGAGTCGAACAGTACTGGGCTAGAAGCAATAGGAAGAAAATGCGTACGTCAAAACTGGGTACTAAATTAACAAACAGACCATATGATATTCTCCTGGAAGCATCCCTTTTGAACAGGTATTCAGTGTCTCCCAGTCAAGTGTGGAGTTGGGAGGCTCCTGGAAATAGTGGGATGACAAGACTTCAGAAGGAAGGCAAGATGACAGAACAGTGGAAGCAGAGGACGCCGAGATAAATCGTGTAATTTTGCTTCAGGCTGGTTCCGACTGTGCCCACTCAAAATTACCTCAAGTGCCCCCTTTAAAATGTGCATGAGTTGCAGCTCCCTAATCTAACTTGAAATTGACCTCCTAATGCTTTGACTCCTGAAGTCTGGGAAGAACGTTGACTACTTGTAATGTGTTTTAGGCATCACTGTTTCTAGAGGTCTCGCATTGTCCCACTTTGGAGAGTGGATTGTACTCCTGGGAATGAGTACAGGCAGAGGATGCACAGTTCTGTCTTGAGCACATTTCTGCCAGCGCCCTGAGCCTTGGCCTGTGATATCTGTCCTTGGTTATCCCGACTTTGAACCCCCACTAGGCGAACATTATTGTCTTCTTTAGTCTTTGCCATGTGGCCTGGCAGAAAGCTGTAACCCAACACTAAACTCCACAGACCAAAATTTCCAGGCTAGGGCAGTATTAACCCAGCTGAGCCAAGGTTGCTGCATGTTCTCCAGCTCCACACTAATGAGGAAATTGGTCAAATATTTATCCTGGAAGAGAAGTTAAAATCAAATTAATGGGAAAGGAGGGTGAATGACTGAATTCTGTTCTTGCCTTTCCTGTGTCCCTGTGTTGCTGGAGAAAGCCAAAACCTTATTTGTGCTGTCATTTTCATATTTTCATGCTTACATTATGGCCGAAAGAAAAGCCAAGGCTTGCTTCAAAGGAAACGTCTCAGCCTGGAAAAAGAACACTTTGTCCCTGGCCACAACTGGCACAGACCTGCTAAGCAAGCTTGCACAACAAAGTTAGGGCAAAAGCTAAACAAGAGAAGAGCTGAAAGGACAAAGAGCCCAACATAGGGAGGTGATTTAGTTTGTTAAGGCTTTGAGAAAGGTCCACACTGTGTAGTCGCATCTGATGTGCTAGTAATGGCAGGTTGGTCTCTACAATCCTCCCCCGACCTGACCCTCTGTTCTCAGAGATCTCCGTGTATGGGGTTTCAAGAAGAAATCCTTCGGTAAATCACAAACTAATGGAGACCACAGGAGAGCTCCGTTGTGCGATGGAATTCACGCTGCTTTAAGCTTAGTTCTGGGAGCACCTTCTCTTTCCTAGTATACAAACAGGCAAGCTTAGCCATTGTTTTGTTTTCATGAGTGTGTGTATGTGTTAAAAATCAAAGAACTGGGAGAGGAAAGAAAAAGAAATAAAAGAAACCAGACTAATTTGTAACCTGAAAAGAATGCCACAATAAACGGAATGAATTAGGGTCTAGGATTAAGACCAGGCTGGAAAATAATTACAATTACTGCCCAGAAAGATTATGTAAGTAAAGAAGATTGTACTAGTCAAGGCATAAAGTGGCTCAGTCAGGCAAGGACTTCACTTGGGTTCCCACTGTGTACACTGCAGTGTGTTGACACCATGCACTGAAGAAAGAAGCAGAGGCTCAGCTTAGACTCTATTTAGATCTATGTCTAGCCAGCAGCGTGCTGGAACCGCCTCATACCAGCTTGTGGAGGAGATTGTTAAATATTTAGAAATTTCTTGAGCTGGTTGTTAAACTATTGATAGCTTGAAATTGGCCACGAAAGGAATATTTACACCATGAAAATGGACAAACACTACAAACCAGGGCTTTGTTTACAGAGAGCCAGTTTACTAGCACCCCACTGCCAGGAATGCACAGAGGCATGCACGAGATTGGGGATGGTAGAGTTAGAAGGAACATGAGGAGTGTTCAAGAAAGGACAACGGAGCTCCTGTGAAGCCAGTCTCCAGAAGAGGGCAAAGCCACTTGGTCTCATGAGGCAGCTCTGTTGAAAGCAGGACTTGAGGAGAGTGGAGGAGAGGAACAGAAGAGTTTTTTTTCCTAGCCAACCTTAGTCACCATCCCCTCCTCATCCCCAGCCAGGGCCATCCCATCAGCAAATTCAGTGTCCAGGGAGAGAGGCAGAGAATACAAACAAAGAAGAAAAGGTAGAGAAGCTACTGAAGCACTGAATTCATTGGCTCTTAGAGATGGAAGGGGCCTGAAGATTACCCAGCCCAACCCCCTCGCTTTACACTTCTGGAAACAGAGCAAAGAGGTAAAATGGCACCAGAGTCATACAGCTAGTTAATGACAGAGCGAGGGCTGAAAACCAAGTCTCATCCATTATCCCTACTATGTGCTAGCTATTGTGTTGGTTCCTAATCTTAGCGCTTCCTTACCATGACCTCCAGTATGACTCACTCACAAGCTGGGAAGTGGAGGATTAAAGGAAGAACTAAAGCTCTCAATTCCCCCGTTACAGCTGGCACATGGATACCTATTGTTTCCGAAAGAATTAGGTGTATTAATTCTGACAACAAAGGGCCTGCCAGTTTAGAAAAGGGATGTATGGTGAAAGACCTGATAAAGAAGTTGCTAAGTGTGTACCATCTGGCATAACTGGAAAACAGTGTCTTTTGTCGTAAATTGAGTTCCAAGTCATAATTTCTTAAATCACAACCTTCATTTCCAAACAGGCTACCAAAAAATGAGCTGGCGATTTCAATTCTTTCCAGATGGTAAAGGTGGATCTCATCCCAAGCCTTACCTCTGCAAGAGTCATTTGTTCTGCCCTGCCTAATGGGGCAGCAAAGGCAGGGGTGTCAGAGTTAGAAGGGGTCCCTGAGATTAAAGGATCCCCTCTATAGCTATTTTCCCCTAGTCAAGGTTGTGCCTCTCAGATCTGGGGAGAGAAACGCACTCTGTGATCACACCCGCTGGACCTTCTCCGGGAACGGAAGATTTGGCTCCGCGCTTACCATCCAACTTCTTTCATTAGCATTAAACTCATGTTATTTTAAGGAGAGAGGTTCTTATTAAGCCAGGCTAAATAAGCCCTTGTAAGGGAACAACTCCACACTGGTCCCCAGAGGGATGGGCAGGACGCATGGCTCCATTGTTCTTCTGCCTCTGATTGCCGTGGTCATTCCAACAAAGGTAAAAACTAAATGGAAAGCCCTTCTTTGGCCATGGGGACTTGCCTTGGCAAGAGGAGTGCAGGGGTTTTCTTTAATGGGTCATTCTGGGGACTGGCCTTGGGAAAAAAGGGTTATCTCAGATCAGTTTTCAAAGTTCTTCGTGCCTGATAGTTAATTGCATTACTGAGATGACTTAAAGGACCAGCTCATTGTTATCAATACATATGTCCACTGAAGAGATGGTGACCCCCACGTAGTTGGGAGTGAAGTGGGACTGTAGAGACATGGAGTAAAGCAAATGGAAACCACTTGCTGTACAGTTGGCCTCTGGCCCACTCACCCTCTCCTGACAGAAGTAGCCCATCCATGTGAGACACACTGTTACCCAACTCATGGCGATCCCATGTATGTCAGAGTAGAACTGTGCTCCGTGGGGTTTTCAATGACTGATTTTTCAGAAGTAGATCACCAGGCCTTTCTTCCAGGAGGGAGCTGCTGGGTGGACTCAAACACCAACATTTTGGTTAGCGGCCGAGCGTGTTAACTGTTTTTGCCACCCAGGGACGCATGATAGATCATCTTCCTAACAGCTCCACTTAATCGTAGGGTAACCAATGATCCCAGTGTGTCCGGGACTTAGGGGTTCCTGGAACGCTGAGTTTTAGTTTTAAAACCAGGATTGATCCGGGGCAAACCGAGATGCCGTGGTAACCCTACCAGGCCACCCTACTCCTTGTTGCCTGGTTCTCTACATTAAACTCCCTTTCCCCAGTTCACTTACTGAGAAACTGAGACTCCAAGAAACTAGGGAGCTTGCCAAGGTCACGTACTATTTGGTGGCAGATCTGACTGTGTATCCTAGTGTGACATCAGCAGGACTTTCCTTTCAATGGCTTGTAGGGAGAACTATGCTTATTGACAGAGAAAGATGTGCCGCTGTGACACCGGCAGTTGTTTCCTTGCGGCCCTCCACATCGAAGCCTGTTTAACAAGGTAACAGGCTTGAAAACCAGATCCTTAAATTTCTCTAGGAAGGAATCATGGAGACCTCAGAGCATAAAGTGTCTCCTGTATTTTATAGAAGATGCAATTTCTGCTTGTAAGGTTAGGTGATGGGTAGGGTAACCATACGTTTCAGCTTCCCGGTACAGACCTGGTCTATTTCTGTTGTCCCAATGAATAATGAATAGTGCCCCTTTCCTGCTCATAAAGCTCCTGGTTTGGGTGATTAATTGTATGGTTAAGCCGAGACACTTAAATCTCCATAATAGAAGAAGAATGTGATATATTGGGAAGAAAAGAAAGCCCATCTTTTCTGACTAAGGAAGAGAAATTGAGAGAAGAGTTAAGATGATAAATGAGAGAGAAATGAGGGTAGAAGAGGGAAGGTTCCAGGCAGTGACCTGCTGGAGTCAGCTTATACTGGCTAGCAAGGCCAATTTTTAAATATTCAGAGATTTTGTGAGCAGAGAGTTTAACCATTGGGTACTTCTTAGTATGCTGGAGGACTTGGGAGAAAGAAACAATGAGCTCAGGGCTTTAAGTTTCCAACTCAAATTTGAATGGGGGCGTGTGGGCAAATCCTGATAAAACCAGGGACCTTAAATCCCTAAATTTTGCTGGGTCTTCTTTACTAGTAGAATAGACCTTCCTTCCCGTCTGAGGAGGTTAGTGTCCCCTTGCCTGAAGAAGAATCTTGTTACGGATTAAATTGTGTCTCCTCTCCAAATATGTGTTGGAATTCTAACCTGTATACCTATGGATGTAATGTAATGTAATGACCTTACTTCTAATGTTGCTGCTGCTGTTAGTTGCTGTCAAGTCAGTTCAGACTCATGTCAACCCCATGTGTGAAGAGTAGAACTGCTCCATATCGTTTTCAAAACTGTGACTTTTCAGGAAAAGATGACCCTGACTTACTTCCGAACAGCTTCTGGATGAGTTTGAACTGCCAGTCTTTCAGTTAATAGTCCAGTGCTTAACTATTTGCATCACCCAGGGACTCCTATATTTGATGTAAGGTAAGGTAATCATCTTCCATAATGTAATCAATTGCAATGTAATCTCCTTCCAAAATGCAATCTAATGTAATGGAAGCAATTAATCAGTTGAAGTCATACAAGTATAGGGTGGATCCTAAACTTACTTCTAAGTTAGAAAAAGAGCAAAATGGACACAGAGACTCACCCAGAGGGGTGGGGCAAGAGATACCATGTGAAGGATCATCCACAAGCTTAGGAACCAAGGAACACCTGGGACTACCTACAAGGAAGAATTGACAAGGCCAAGACCCTGACTTGGATTTATTTTACAGAACTGTAAGAAAATAAATTTCTATTCATTAAAACCACCACTTGTTGTAATTCTGTTACAGTACCAATGGAAAACTAAGCACTAGGAAGCATCTGCCATATGCAGATAACACAACTATGCTTGCTGAAAGTGAAGAGGACTTGAAGCACTTACTAATGAAGATCAAAGACCACAGCCTTCAGTATGGATTACACCTTAACATAAAGAAAACAAAAATCCTCACAACTGGACCAATAAGCAACATCATGATAAAATAAGAAAAGATTAAAGTTGTCAAGGATTTCATTTTGCTTGGAGCCACAATCAATGCCCACGGAAGCAGCAGTCAAGAAAATCAAACAATACATTGCACTGGGAAAATCCACTGTAAAAGACCTCTTTAAAATCTTTAAAAATCAAAGGTATCGTTTTGATGACTAAGGTGCACCTGACCCAAGCCAAGGTATTTTCAATTGCCTCATATGCATGCAAAACTGGGCAATGAAAAAGAAAGATCGAAGAAGAGTTGACACCTTTGAATTATGGTGTTGGCAAAGAATATTGAATATACCGTGGACTGTTAGAAGAACAAAAAAATCTGTCTTGGAAGAAGTAGAGCCAGATTCCTTTTTGGAAGCAAGGATGGCAAGACTTCATCTTATATACTTTGGAGATGTTATCAGGAGGGACCAGTTCCTATAGAAGGTCATCATGCTTGATAAAGTAGAGGGTCAGTGAAAAGGAGGAAGACAATGAGATGGGTTGACACAGTGGCTGCAACAACGGGCTCAAACACTGCAATGATCGTGAGGTTGGCACAGGGCCGGGCAGTGTCTTGTTCTATTGTACATAGGGTCGTTATGAGTCAGAACTGACTCGACAGCACCTAACAACAACAGGAAACTAAGACAAACCTGTAATGGGAAACCCTGCTGATCTTTCCCAAAGCTACCCTGACATCCCCTCCTTGCCTTTAGACCTATAACCAAGCTCAGGTCCCAGAGGGTAACGTACAAAGCTGATGATCCATGAGCAGTTGCAGTACACACACAATTGTACCCATTTGTCCTGACAGCAACCTGGAGAAATGTGTAAGAATGGATCTAATGGATCAAGGTGGAAAAAATATAATGCTAGACTGGCGTAATTATTGGTTTGGTTGCACTAAACAGAGGTTCTGGATCCACAGTATTAACTGGAGTGGCTGGGAGTGGCTCTAATAGTGGATCTAACTTAGTTCTAATTGATGGAGACCTGGACTCAATCAGGCGAATAAAGTGCCAGGACTTGCTTGGTACTCTATAGAGCAGTGGTTCTTCAAATGTTTTCCACAGGCCCCTAGGGGTCCCCAGCACCCTTTCACAGGGCCCACAAGGTCAAACTATTTTCATAATAATACTAAGATATCATTTACCATTTTTCACTGTGTTGATATTTGCACTGATCGTGCGAAAGCAATAATGGGTAATGATGCTAGTGCATTAGCAAGCAACAGTCACCATCGCCAAACTGTACTGGCAGTCACTGTAGTCTTCAATGCCACACATTCACAGTAGAAGGAAAAATGCCAGTTTCACTTAAGAATGTCCTTGATGAAGCAGTAAAAATATGAATTGTATTAATTTCAGCCCCTGAATGCCCGTCTTTTCAGCATTCTGTGTGATGAAATGGAAAGAACCGTAAAGTACCTCTCCTGCACAGTGAAACATGGCGGTCGTCTGGGAGAAAGAAATTCTGCGAGCCTTTGAGTTGTGAGCTTAGCTAGGCTTTTTTTTTTTTTTTTTTTTCCGTGTGATACCTTTTTTTTTTTTACATGAAAGAACAACAGATGAACTATAGTTATTCAGAGCTGGGTATTTGGCAGATACTCTCTTGAAAATGGATGAAGTGAGCCTGTCACTTCAGTGAAAACAACTGGCAGCATTTGTTGATAATGGTAAAAATGTGAGATTTCAAGTGAAAATTAGAGTTTTGGAAAACTTGTATCTGCCACTCTGAGCTTGACAGTTTTTTAATTTCTGATATTAACAGATGTGCTTTTTAATATTGTAGAATGAAATATCCCAGCATTCAGAAGATCTGCATAACTCAGTGGATCACCATTTTGCAAATGATCAGTATATGATGTTTCAAAATCATGCCTGGGTAAAAGATGCATTCAAAATTCAAGATAGACCAGTGGGTTTTGATGTAACAGAGTGTTAAAATATTCACTGATGCAGTTGCAGATTTCATGTGGTAACTAACCTTTAAAAAAGTACCACTTACAAGTTTTGGTGTAGTATCAAAGAAGAATATCCATAATTACTTGAAAAGGCTATCAAAATGTTCTTCGTTTTTCCAAGTACATGTCTGTATGAGGCTGCATTGTTTACATCAAACAAAACAACATATTGCAACAGACTGAATGCAAAGCAGATTTGAAAACTCAGCTATCTTACACTAAGCAGACAGTAAGGAGATCTGAAAACATAACAATGTCACTCTTCTCACTACAATTTTTTGTTATTGTTTTGGAAAATACAGTTATTTTTCTTAAAATGGTATTTATGTTAACATGTAATGGATTTGTTATTATTATTTTTAAATGAATTATTAAGTGAAATTTTTAAACTTCTCAGTTTTAATTCCTAACATGGTAAACATCAGTAGAGAGAACCTAAATAAACAGAAGCTCTTTGGGGGCCTTAATAATTTTTAAGAATGCAAAGGGAACTGAGACCAAAGAGTCTGGGTTAGGCTTCTGCAGAGGAAGGTATTCAAAGGCTTAATAAGATCATAATACTAGGGGGGATTTACCTTTTAAGACTCCCCCCGCCAACCGCCCCAAACTAGGAGAGCTCAGAGGACACGCCTTCTACCACAGCTGTGAGAAATATATTCATGAAGGAAACTCCTTGACTCACTCTGTTGCCATCTAACTGGTCCACCTGAATTCAACAGGGATAATGGCATCCAGGTGTTTGTGTGTATGTGTGTGTGTGTGTGTGTAGATAGATGTTAGATGATTAACAGAGAGAGGAATAGGCATATGGATATATACATGTAAGTTCCTTTAAGAGATAGAGGATGAGAACTCTGGGAGCCTTCCCCTCCATAGTCAGTTTGTACTCTTCCCTCATCCAAACTGAGCTGTGACTAAGCGTCTTTTCCAAGGTTTCTCCACTGCTCTCTTTTTCTTGGAGAAGGAGTTTGTGTGTCAGCAGCAGCTCTCTTGATACGTTGAGTACTAATGCTAATCAGTGATCTGGCACCAGTTTACTGATTCTTTGGTCTGATTATTTATTATTTATAGAGTGTGGTAAGTGCAGATGGCATTTTGCAAAGCATGGAACTCTGAGAATGAAACCCCAGCCTCAAGGCGTTGACTGTCTGATTTAGACATAAACAAAACACTGGATAAACAGTAGACATCTAGTTGAGTTGATGGGGCTGGGAAGGAGGAAAAAACTGGGAAACCAGGAGAAAGAAGTGAGTTTTATGAGGGATTTGAAGGAAGGAAAAAGCATGAAAACCGCGAGCTATTTCAAAAGGCATACAAGAAAAGTTACCAAACCCAGGGGTTAAAAAGAAAACAAAAGCAGCATTGAGGAGACAGTCCCAAGAGGAAGAAAGAACTCAGCGAGATTCTCGGCTTCTGCCTTTTGGTTGGAGGGTTGAGAGGCAGGGATACCGGAATGAAGAAAACCTTAAGGATCATGGTAGAAGGGGACCAGGTCATGCACTACTGGTTATTTTCTGGAGAGGAAGAGAAAAAGATGGCAGTCAGAAGTGTGAGAAGACTTGGAGAAATTCTGAATGAGAAGAGAAGGGAAAGAAATGGAGAACTCAGATGATGATTTTAACACCGCTCAAAGGAGCAGCCCTTTCTGTCAGCTGGGCCGTCTGTACCTTGGGGTGCTGATCTTGACTTTTCCTTTAGGTTCAGAAGTTTCCTCGTATTGAATGATGTGGAGAGCATCATACTCTCAATATCCTCCTCAAACTAAATAAGTTCACGACAGGCTGTGATCTAAACAGAAATTTAGACGTATTGATTCAGAGTGGGTGATATAGGTTGAAAGTAACTGGATAGAAAAGGGAGACCGTGCAAGCAGTAAGCAGAAGAGGGACGAATGGCATAGTGCTAAATGGCAATATTAATATCAGATGAAATAGACTTTAAGACAAAAAGTATTTCCAGAGATAAAGAGGGACATTTCATAATGTCATAATGATAAAGGAGTCTGTACTATTCATGAGGAAGACATAACAATCATAAGTGAGTTTGTACCTCATAACAGAGCTTCAAAATACATGAAGCAAATGGACAGAATTAAAAGTGAAGAAAATGGGAGAAACAGACAAAATCTAGTCATAGTTGGAGATTTTAATGCTCTTAGTAATTGATAGAAGAACTAGACAAAAAAGTTAGTAAAAAAAAAAAACTGAAGATATAGATGATGTCCTTGAACTAATTGATATTTATAGAACACTTAACTCAACGTCTACAGAACACATATTCTTTTCTAAAATTGGTGATAGTTCTGACCCCAGAACACATATAGGTTGTCTGAATAAATTAGGCCCACAAAGTGGCAGAGCATTTCAACATTTTTAGTGTTACCAAAATCTCACGTCCCCACATCGGGATTAGATTAGTTTATTTTATGTTCATTGCAGTCTTTCTAGAGCTCTGGTGGTGCAATGATTAAGTGCTCCTCTGTGAACCAAAAGGTCATTGGTTCAAACCCACCAGCTGCTGCACGGGAGAAAGATGTGGCAGTCTATTTTTGTAAAGATCACAGCCCTGGAAACCCTATGGTCGCTATGAGTCAGAATCCACTCGACAGCAACAGGTTTGGTTTTGGGTTTTGCATTCCTTCTGATTTTTAAGTAGCGATCCTAGGTTCCTTAGCAAGACTTGAGAAATACTCCACTCTATCAAACCTACAGATTTTCTTTGAGGCTGAATTATTTTCAGAGACTATATTGCTGAGGTTAACTTCATCAATGGAAACAGGGAGAATTCATTCTCTAGCCACTCTCCCCAGCAATAGCATGAAGCATTCTGGACGGGGGCATCCTAGGAGACCTGGGTTCTTGTTCCCCCATGCAGCTTCCTAGTTGTGTGACCTCAGACAGGTAACCTCTTTAAGCCTGCCTCATTTCCCTCATCTGTAAAACTCATAGGGTTTTAGTGATGTTAAACTGAAGGGCTATCTGTGGAGTTGTTTAATAAACTATGAAGCTCTATAAAAACATCATGGAAAAATATTTTTTTGCTAATACCAGTTGGAGTATATATACTCCTGAGAAAGGGAAACTGGGA
This sequence comes from Dugong dugon, assembly GCA_030035585.1. Classification (NCBI taxonomy): domain Eukaryota; kingdom Metazoa; phylum Chordata; class Mammalia; order Sirenia; family Dugongidae; genus Dugong; species Dugong dugon. The sequence continues at coordinate 2,996,333 of CM057466.1, forward strand.
CAGGCATCCTGTGTCTGCCCCCGAATACAAGTAAGTCAGCCATAGTGTGAGCTGAAATTGTATGCTGGGAGAACGAAGAAAAGACTGAAGGGCTTATTCTGAAGTAAACCTGTAAGAATCTTAGATTTCATATTGCAGGAGAGATTTTAAAAGGTATAATGGGCATCTTTATTTGGTTATTTATTAGCCTGTTAATACACTTTATTTTTAAAGCAGTTTTAGGTTTTCGGAAAAACTGTGGAGAAAGTGAATAGTACTCGTTCGGCCCCTCTTCCCCCTGTACAGTTTCTCTGATTAGAAACAGCTTACATTTGTTACCATTGATTAACCAATATCAATATATTATGATTAACTAAAGTCCACAGTTTACATTAGGGTTCACTCTTTGTGTTGTACAGTTTTATGGGTTTTGACAGATGCGTAATGTCATGACCACCATTACATACCCTGTAGGACAATGTCATTGATGGGCACTTTTCCAAGCTTGTACAGAAGGAGACAAGGGGAAGGCTTAGACATAAAAATAAGATTGATGTCGTTGTTGATGTTGTTGTTGTTGTGTGCTGAAGGATAGGCTGTGGGAAGTGCTGAAGGGCATGTTGGAAGCCATTGCTGTTACAGAACTGTGGGTGGGTTACAGCGTAGGAGTAGTGGATCCTAGACCTCATTCCAGAACCTTGCATGAAAGGTTTCATGTCTCCGAATCTGTTTCTCCATCTGTAATGTGAGGGTGACAATAAATGCTACCTACCTCTGTTGTGAGACCTAATTTACGTTTGGGAATGCTTTGAGCAATTGGAAAGGACAAGGTTTTATGAACACAACATATCATTTAGAAAAGTGAAAGAACTGGATCAGAGAAGACGTGGCGCGCCTCCCTCTGCACAGTCAATCTTCAGTGAGGCTTGTTTTTGTCTTATAAGGGAAGAAAACCAAGTCAGGAGGTGACTAATCCCACAGGCGGCTCTCTCCCCTTAGAGTTCTCCTGACATACTAGAGGAGTATGCTGGAATTTTGTCTTTCAGAGTTCCTCGTCAGAATAATTACATTCTTTCCTAGAAATACGGTAGCAAAAGATGAAGGCTGTGGTTTGGCGTGGAGCTGGCTGTGGGCCCTGCCGTCAGATGCTGTCCATCCCAGCACTCCCTCAGGCCTTGTGTGAATCTCTTGGGCTAATCGGCGCTGTTCTTCAGCTTCCTTTCCTCAACGCGCAATCAAGATGGAAACGCTGCTCTCTGGGAGGTCAAGTGAAAATCAATTAGCTGAGTTTCCTTTACACCCCTCTCCGCTGATATTTCAGCACTCTGCGGTCATCAATTGCAACAGTACTTTCAGGCATTCTTTCTGTCCCGTGACCACAAAATTCTTACTGGAAAGGAATATGGAAGAATCTGGAAAGTTTAGTAATCACTGAAGTTTTGAGATTCTGGTAACATTCCCTATGCTTTATATCTAAAAAGACACAAGAGACTTTTGCCAAATTTATTAGCCAGTGAAACTTAATGTACAGTGTGTAACTGTGTGTTACATTAAGAATACCAAAAACACATCTGCTTTCTCTCCCCCTCTTTTCTCCTTTCTCTCTTTGCTGCAATTTCTCTCCGAATCCTGTGGGCTTCTCCCTCTGTTTCTCTCTCTCATTTATTCAAGATTCAGCACACTTGAGAAATGAAGTTTCGCTGAGTGAGGCGTTAGAACAAAGTTCCCCACCTTGCAACCTTGCTGGGAAATAGAATTCTTTTAAATACAGCTGTCATCAAACTCATCAGAATCCTCCTCCCCTTGCCTCTTTCCCATTGGGTCACTAACAAGTTACAATGTTTTTCTCTTTCCTCTCCAGTCCCCCTTGTTTTGGGGTTTTGTTCTATTCTTCCTCATTTCCGCCTTGCTTGCTCTGCTCGAAGCATGGGGTCGCCACCGCCGCCATCACCGTCATTACTCCCCAGCAGACAGAAAGGCTAACCTGTCAGAAGATGCCTCGGTTGCCGCTGACAAAAGTGCAGATCAGCTCTGGAGGGAATAAATATGATAGGGGGCACGGTAACAGCAGCGCACACTTGCTAACTAGGAGAATGCAGCGAGAGTAGGGGCAAGGGGGGAGAGACGGCTGGAGAACCGGCTCTGCCTGGCGGAGCCCCTGAGCAAGCGTGGAGGGCCTCCAGCAGCGACCGTCAATTATATGGCTGGTTTTGTTTTCGTTTTGTGAGGTCTGAGCCAGCCTCAGCTGATGGGGCAGGGGGTGGGGAGGGGGAAAATAAGGGATTTTACCCAAACCAGTGACTTTGAATGGAGGTCTTGGGCTCCGTTGAGGGGCCGCGGCAGTGAGAGCTTGAAAAGAAAGTCTTTGGACTGTTGGAGGGAAAGGGGGCTGGGGGCTGGGTGGGGGCTGGGAGAACATTTTGAGGTGGGAGGGGTGGGGGGAAGGAAGAGAATAGCAAATAATGAGAAAAAGGAGGCCAGCTTCTGAGCTCTCATTTCTGACAATGAGTCCCATGTGGTTCTCTTTATCTCAGCCATTCAGGAGTCAATAGAGGGAGCTTTTTTATTTTCAACTCTAAGTATACAGCTACCCCACCTCCGCACCACACACACACACACACACACCCCTAAAAGTGGGGGCACTGGGCAAGACATTAGAAATGTCTGAAAGTTATTGCTCCACACAGGTTTGCTGACTTTTCCATCAGCCTGCTACACCTGTACGCAGGGGACACCCACTTCCTGGCCACCCCGGCTCTCTACCACCCTTCCCCAGGCACCCCACACTCAGCCTCTAATCCCTCCTGCATCTACCAGGCACCCATCCTCCTGCCTAGGGAAGTCAGGAGAGGTCGAAGGGGGAGGAGGTCCTCGACTCTTTAGAAAGACTTGAGTCACGTGATGACAGGCAACGTGGAGATCCATGATAGAGTGATGGGGATTTTCAACCAAAAAAGCAAAAATAAAAGATTGGAGCAAACGCAAGCCTGAGCTCTATTTAGCTTAGAGAAAAGAACAAACAAAAAAGCAAAATCTTTTTTAATAATAGACTTCTCTGAAATGTTGAGTCCCCAGTTGGATAAATCCCATTCGCTTTATTACTGAGCCTTTCGTTGAGGCAGCACAAGCCTCCGAGCTTGCATAGCTTGATGGAGAATAATTCTTTTTTCAAGTAGTGTTGGTGTGTATTCTCATTGGCACAATGTTCTTAACCAGGGGTGGAAGCTTTCTGAAAACACAGGTTCCGGGATTCACCTCTTCAAGATTCTGATTCAATAGGTCTGGGTGGGGCTCCGTGTGTGTGTGTGTGTGTGTGTGTGTGTGTGTGTGTGTGTGTGCGCACGTGTGCATGCGTATGTGTGCGTGTGTATGTGTGCGTATGTGTATGTGCCTGCCCCTGTGCATGCATATGTGCTTGTGTGTATGTGCACACGTGCGTGTGTGTGTACGTGTGTGTGGTTTTTCAGGCGATGTTCAAGCACACGTCCATTTGAAATTCTCAGGACTGAGGAAGTTTTTCACCTTCACTTGGATACAGAGGCATTAGTCAAATAACAGTTACTAGTCTAGCATTAAGGAGCCCTGGTGGTGGAGTGGTTAAGCGCTCGGCTGCTAGCCAAAAGGTTGATGGTTCAAATCCATCAGCCACTCTGCAGGAGAAAGATGTGCAGTCTCCTTCTGCAAAGCTTACAGTCTGGGGGACCCTATGGGGCAGTTCTATTCTGTCCTATATGGTCACTATGGGTCAGAATTGACTCGAAGGCCACAGGTTAGTTCAGCGCTGGGCTACTTGAACCAGATCGATCTGAATGGAGGAGAGCTCTGCTACCAGCAATGTGGCTGAATGAAGATAATCATTTTCATTAGTAATAAATGATTGGAAGAAAAGTGTAATTGAAAAATGGCAATAAATATAGAGCACTTGCTTAGTGCCAGGCATTTTTAATACAAAAATTGCTCTATCTTGTTAAGCAACTTGCCAAAGGCCACAAAGCTAGTCAGTGGCAGAGCCAGAATTCCTCCCCTGGCTTGAATGATCTCAACAGCAGGCTCTGAGCTGGGGGTGGGGACCCCAGCAGTGGGGTGAGAGTGACAGAGTCACGGGGAAGTGGACTGGCCCACACAGCCCATAGCAATGCTCCAAAGGATTGTTCACACACACAGTGTCGGCGAGCAGTGGGGTTGCTCACTGCTGTTGCCTTCACCCAGGACGCCAAACCTCCCTAACCTCCAGCAGACCTTGTTTCTTCTCCTAATCCCATTTGCTCTGCAGAGCAAAGCCCCTACACCAGCACAGAACAAAGGTGGTTCTGCTTTCCAGTCTTGCTCTGGGCAGAAGGTGAGTATGGCTTTCAGGTCCCCCTCTCAGACGATAAGAAAAAAAAAAATCACAGTCACATTTTTCTTGGCTCCATTTCCAATCTCCAAGCACAGCCGTGTGGCTTGGCTGTGAGAGTCGGGGAGAATGTGGAGCAGGTAGGTGAGGAAATGACTCCTCTGCCTCTTCACACCTTGCTCGGCTCCAACAGACTCTTCTTCATTTAAAGTGAGTCTCTACTGCAAGGAAGTGGTGGTTCAGTGGTGGAATTCTCGCCTTCCATGTGGGAGACCCGGGTTTGATTCTGGCCAATGCACCTCATGTGTAGCCACCACCCATCTGTCAGTGTAGGCTTGTGTGTTGCTGTGATGCTAAATAGGTTTCTGCATGGCTTCTGGGGTAAGATGGAATAGGAACAAAGGCCTGGCAGTCTAATTCTGAAAGTCCTGTGGATCACAACGGTTCGATTCTCCAACTGATCATGGGGATGGTGTAGGGCCAGGCAGCATTTTGTTCCATTGTGCATGGGGTCAGCATGAGTTGGGGGCCAACCGGACAGCGGCTAACAATAACAACACCTCCACCGCACAATGTGAATGTTCTCACACGGTTCATCTCCTCTCCCTAATGACACTGCAGGCTCTTAAGGCAGGAGCACTGCTTTGTACTTCTGAATCCCCAGCACACCCAAGCCCAGTGCAAGCACACGGTGCTCAGTAATTAGGGCCCTTTGGTTGATGGGCCGCAAGCGCCTTTCAAATTGCAATGCTCAGGGTTGGAACAGCCTCTCAGTTTTTCCTGTTCACCATCCTCAGTCATCCTCCTCTTATCGATATGCTGTAGTTTCTGGATTCTCCTATATGAGGTGTGATAACCTCCTGTGGACTCCCACAGCTGCCTCCATAAGCACCTTGCATTCGGTTGCCCATGTCATCTCCTTCAGGCTGCTGTGCTGGTTCACGTCCCTGAGCCATGCTCACTGTCACCGTCCTTAGGTTTGTGTTTGTGCAGACCTGGCAAATTCACGCTCAACTGTTGCTTAACAATACTTTCATTCACCTTTTGCCAATTTTTCTAGCATGACATCCAGGCCAAAACATCTCCATTCCTTCACTCCACCTGAAGACCCAGAACTTGAGAACAATCTCACGGAGTCCTTTGTTGGGGTGATGGGTGACCAGACTCTAAATACTCCCTCACTGCACCCTTCTTCCAGGCGATGTGACAGCGGAGGTGTCTGCCACTTACAGGCTAACCCCTGTACCAGAGGGCCTGACTCCTTAGGGATTTTACCACCTCAAAATCTTTTTTTTTAATTTTATTGTTACATTTTAAAATATATACATATTTTATTGTGTTTTAGGCGAAAGTTGACACAGCACAGCACGTTACGTTTCCGTCCAACGATTCATACGTAAATTGTTCCATGACGTTGGTTACGGTCCTGCCTGCGTCAGCACCCTCCCCATTTCCACCCGCCTGCTGTTTCCATCCCTCCAGTTTCCCTGCTCCTTCTTGCCTTCTCATCTTTGCTTTTGGGTAAATGTTGACCGTTTGGTTGGTATACTTGAGTGTTTAAAGGAGCACATTCCTCACGTGTGTTCTTGATTATTTTATAGGCCAACTTATTATTTGGCTGAAAGGTAACCTCCCGGGGTGGCTTCACTTCCAGGTTAAAATACCACCTCAAAGTATTGTCCCTCTGCAGTTTTTGTACACCATCAATTTTTCTCTTCTCTTATTTCCTTCTCCTTAATCAATAAACAAAACAATCTGTGTCACCACTGTAACACACACAAAACAACCAAAGCGCTTGGCATCACTGTAGCTTTTAGTTCCCATCCTATTGCTTCCTTTTTCCACAGGAAGTTCAAAGTTCTGTCTCACTTTGCTGTGACTTGCTTAGTCGTTAATCTCTCGTCATCTGGCTTCCGCCCTTGCCACCCTACGGTGGTCACACTTGGAAAGGCATGTGTCGCCTTCAAGAGCCTTTGCTTAGACTGAGGTTCTGTGGTTTTTCTGCAACATTCGATGCTGCGGCCCCTGCCTCTGTCTTGACACTCCCCCTTTCTTTTACTTCTTCGACATTCTGTGTGTCTATTTCTTCTACAGCTGCTGTTTCTCCACCCAGCCTCACATACAGGGATTTCCCAAGATTCAGGCTCTGCGCACCTTTCCTCGATGATGTCTTCCACTGCCATGACTTCAGTTACAAACCACCTGTCAATGCTGTCACACTGTCACACGTCCTACTATTAAAACTTAAAATGTCTCAAGTTGAATTTATTTCCCCCCAAAATCATTCCTTTACTACTCTACTAACCTCAAGCCTCAGGATCATTTTGGACTCTGCCCTCCATTCACTATAATGTCCCACAAGTCATTAAAGCCTATGATTCCTCTAGATTTGCCCTCTCTTCCATCCACTCAGAGTCCGTTGCCACCATCCTCATTCTGGTCCTTATCCCTCACATTTGGACTATGGACAATGAACCTGTTAAAACACCTTACTTACAATGTACTCTTCTGTTCAAAATATCCGAGGATCTGCCATTATGTACAGAATGAAATCCAACCTTTCTGGTCTAACATTCAAGACCTTCCTTAATCTGATCCTAACTTCATCGTTCCCACCATTTCTTCCTCTACCATATTTCCCCTAAATAAATAAACCACTCTAGAAAAACTGCTCCGCTCGTAAGCGCCCAAACGCTTTATGTTCTCTTGTATCCGCACAATTTCTCACGTCCTTACACGTGCCTGGTGTTTCTTCCCCTCATTTCCATCTCGCCTGGTGTAACCTTCTTTCAAACCCCAAGATCTGAATGATCTCACCTTTCAGAAAACCTTCCTTGACCATTTCAGTCTAAATTAATCTCTTCTTCCTATAAATTCTCAAAACATTGCTATTCAGCAGTTTATGAAATTAGTTTACATTTTTCCATCATTTACACTTTAAATTATTGATTAATTTTCCTACGTTATCATCCTAACTAGACTGTCAGTTCCATTTGTATCCAGACCACCCCATGGCGCCTAGCTCAGCCGGAGTGAATGCTAGCTGTCCCCCTCTGAGTTTCCCTGGATTCATGTATACAAGTTGCCTCTGTGACTTGAGCCTGAAACCTGTGTGTTTCTGAGAGCAAACACCTTGGGCAGGATTAACTGTGCGTGTATGAATGTTCTGTTGTACTTCTTTCCAAACAAAATCTTCTTTATTGGCTACCAATGGGACTGTATGTATAGTACTTCATCTCATTTTGCCTTGTCTTTAGCAGGAGATCAAGAGGAGAGAAACAAGGCAGACGGTTGTTCTTCTCTTCCATGTAACAGCATTTGTCACACAATGGCAGATTTATTTCTTTTTCTTAACTTCCTGTCAAAGTAACTCTAGTGTTTAGAGCCCCTCCCTAAAAAAAAAGGAAACTTTTTAATAGGATCTGATTCAAGTATGTAGAAAAAACAAAAATTATACTGGACAAAACAGCTTTAGTATTTCTAGATCATGAGTTAATACTATTTCCAAGCACCTTCTACGCTTATTTACCAAAAAAGATACAAGAATCATAGATATAATCTTTTCCTCTTATCTGAGGTGTCAGAATCTTTAGTAATGAAATGTTTGCTTCTTTAACCCAGGTTAGAATCAATCTGTTCTTCACAAAGCTCTCTCCATTTCTTCCCATGCCTTGCCGTAGACCACCACCAACAGCATCGTCTGGGACCTTGGTAGAAATGCAGAATCTCAGGTCCCTGCTTAGAATTGGCCCGGTGAGTCACAAGCACATTAAAGTTTGAAAAGCACTGAAGTAAAGCAGAATTTGGTAACATCACTGGAAATTCACCTCAGATGACATTAATGTGAAGCTTGATGATTCCACAGGAATCGTAAAGCAATATGTGGGCGGTGATGGGCTGACAGTATAAAATAGCTACATTTTGCAAACCAGAGTCCTGCTCCCGGCATTGTCTTCCCAGTAATGCCCAAGATTTCAGAAGCCCTGAAATAAATGCCTGCAGCCTTACTTTGGGACTCAGGAAAGCCTTCCAAGACTCACATCCTACCCTCTGGTCCTCACTTGTTTCCACCACACCGCCCTCTTGGTCCTTGCCTCTCTGCCTACATATAGATGTGCCTGGATTAGACAGGATGGGCGTGTCTTCCTGCTACTGCCCTTGGGTGACTCCTCTCCATTCCTTCGGAAGCGGGGCACCAGGGGAGGAAGGCACTGGAACTGCTCAGAACTCAGCCATGAGCTGACCCAGAGAGCGTCTCTTCTCTAGTTGTCATCTTCTATAACCTTGACTCTGTCATCTTTCTCAAGTTCATCTGGAGAAATGTAATCATTTCAAGCATCAAGTTGTTGTTAGTTGCTGTTGAGTCAGCCCCTGACTCTTGGCAACCCCATGCACAACAGAATGAAACGCTGCCTGGTCCTGCACCATCCCCATGATCGGATGTGGATCAAACCATTGTGATCTGTAGGGTTTTCACTGGCTGGTTTTTGGAAGTAGAGCACCAGGCCTTTCTTCCTAGTCTGTCTTAGTCTGGAAGCTCAGCTAAAATCTGTTCAGCATCACAGCAACACGAAGTCCTCCACTGATGGACAAGTGGTGGCCACACCTGAGGTCCACTGGCCGGGAATCAAACCCAGGTCTCCCACATAAAGGGGAGAATTCTACCACTGAACCACCAACGTTTCTTAAGCATTATAGGATTTGTTAGTTTCCTATCAGGCTTTTCGTAGGAATATCTTTGTTTTAGATAGTAAGGAAAACCTAGTACTCATATAAAAGAGTAAAGACAAGAGACAAGGAGTAGGTAAGCCATTTTGGTGTGGTGCTGGGATCTCCTTAACCCTAAAAACCACCAGTGACATTAAATGTTCATTCATTCATTCATCCATCATTCATTTTCAGCAAAGATTATTGAGCTCCTACTTGTGGCAGGTGCTATTCTAGAGAGTGCAGATACACCGGAGAACAAAGCAAAGTCTTTTATTCTCATGAAGACTTATTCTAAAAGAGGAGGCAAACAATAAGCACGCAGCTGTAACATTAAACGGACCCTTAGGGGCACAGTGGTTAAGAGCTCGGCTACTAACCAAAAGGTTGGCAGTTGAAATCCACCAGCTGCTCCTTGGAAACTCTATGGGGTGGTTCTACTCTGTCTTATAGGGTCGCAATGAGTCAGAATCAACTCAATGGCGATGGGTTTGGCTTTTGTTTTTTTTTTTTTTAATTTATATCATTAAATAATACAATTTCAGATCATGAATAGTGCTATGAATAGAATAAAATAAAGTAATGGGAAAGAGAAATTGGGAATGAGTTGTGACTACTTTAGCTTGGAAAGTCAGGGAAGACCTTCATGTTTTCTTGAGCTAAGCTGTAAATGAAGAGAAGAGGCAGCTATTCAAGTGTCTGGGGAAGGTGTTCCAGGCAGTGGGGACAGCAAGTGCCAAGGTCATAAGGAAGGTGCTGTTATGGTAAGTATTGGGGGTGGGCAAGGAAGGGGAGAGAAAGGAAAAAGCTGAAGAAAACAAAATCCCTGTTCTCAAGAATCTTATGTCTGCAGAGTAAGTGGTGGGATCACAGCATGGATAGGAGGAGGAGGGAGAGAGAGGAGAGGAGAGAAAAGCAAGAGGAGAAAGAAGTCAGGAAGGCATGGGAGTGGCAGGGATCACCAACCACAACCCACTGCCCAAGCCACTGGCCAGCACAAGTGCTATGGGCCCCTACTCAGCGTCTGTGGCCAAGCAGCGCTAGCGTCTCCTGTTGAAGGAGCAAAGCTGTAGAAGTAAGACACTCTTAATAAGCTAAGGAAGCGCTTAGTAACAAGAACCTTCTGAAGAAAGGAAGCTAGGGAACAGGTTATAGCACAGATAAAAATGGGAGGTTACAACATTTCAGAGCCCCTGCTCAGAGTTCTCACAGTCCTGTAGGGTATTCACGCAAACACGTCGGTGTATGAATACATGAGCGTATGTACATGGTGTGTGTTGAGATCGTGGGGGGCACTTGGACAGAGGGAAAGAAAGAAGGGAAGGCCGTTAAAAAGCCTTGCTGAGAAAGGTATTTTTTGTGGACAAAAAAAAAATCAGGCCCCTCGCTCCCTACTGAGCCCATTTCTCCTGCCTTTACCGAGCTGTCAGGCATGAATCCCTGCAGCATTCCGTAACTAATTGACAGTAATGGGGGCCATTGGGAGTCTAAGAATACGCAGCATTACCCAGCATGCACTGGAAGGGAGGGAGGCTGCCTCAGGGGCAGCTGAGGGGAAAATAAAGCCTCACTTTTAAACTTGTTTTTTTTTTTTTAATTGAAGCTACGATGTAGAAAGTAGAGAGGAGCAAATTTAGGCAAACTTCTGCTTTAGCCTAAAAATAAAAAATTGGAATCTCATATCTTATCCTGAGCTAATATCCCAGGGTACTGTGTCTGCAATAGAGAAGAAACAGATGGAATTTGAATTAATCTCGGAGCACCCTGTTAAATCTATATTGTACCCTCTGGATTTACAACATATTGTAATATATGACTTCGAGCTCCAAGGATTCCACCACAAATCAACCCTCTAAAACCAGGGGTTCAGAAAACAGCTAAAAACGCCCATTTCAGAATTAAAAATGGCCAGCTTCTTACAACTTCATTCTCAGAATTGAAATCAAAGTTTTAATTTCTTAAGATTTTGTTTATTGAGTAATCGCATGTGTTTATAAGGTGGGACTTTTTTTTTCTTTCTATTAATGATTATATTTATGCACTAAAACTGTTTATTCCAAATTAAAAGTTGGAAGAGAGGTGTAAACTTATGGCTTTGACTTTTATTTCTAGTTGGCTTTGCCTGTCTGCATTTGTTCTTCATTTCCAAAAGAATATTTACATAAACATTCGATTTCTCACACACAAAACATTTAACCGTAAATTTTGGCTTATTGATAACAGGGATAAATTTTTTGCACATTTTTCTTACAAGACTAGTTTTTCCTAAAACTGCACTTCAACTCGAATCCTTCACCAGCTTCTGCAGAGATGAGATTTCCCTGGGCAGTGGGGCCGACTCCTTACTCTGCACGTTGGGGCCGCATTAACCAGCATCATTTTATGGCAGATTTGCCTCTCACCTGGAAAATGTCTGTAGGAAATCAGATGAAGCAAAGTTCCTGAACTTTGAGAAAAAGCTATTTTGGAGCACTGAAATGTGCCTTTTTGAAAGATTAGGGGTTGAAATACAATATGAGGGCTCTCCCTCATTCGAAGGTAGCCATGAGGAACTGAAGACCAGAGGGCTGTCCTTGGCGATGCAATCTATTAGACTACAGATCTTCAGAGCTGGAAGGAATGTGAAGAACCATCATCCAGGCAGCTAAGATATTGTTATCCCTACTTTGCAATTTCATGGAAGTAAGTAAGCAAAGCTCAATGAGGCAGTTAGTGCGATGTTGCTCTCCAAATTGTCAGAAGAGCGGGGCTCTCCAGCCACGTGTTCTTTTCCTCCACCAAAGGCACAGCCGCAGAGCCAGCACCATCGGGAAACCCTTCCTTCTCCTTCCATCTACCAGGGTCTGGCTAGACCTGCAGGGGCCGTTCCAAAGCTGAGGAAATCCTGCCAAACCAGGCAGAAAGCCTTGGTGTGGTGTATGGACTGAAGGGCCACCAGGGAAATTCAAGAAAGTGGTCAACTCATTCTTCTGGTAGATTTAAAGCATTGAGCTCAAAGGCTAAAAGAGAGTTCTACTAATGAAACAAACCCAAACCAAACCTGTTGCCATCAAGTAGATTCCAACTCAAAGCGACCCTATAGGACAAAGCAGAACACTCCAAGGAGTGGCTGGTGGATTCGAACTGCTGACCTTTATTGTTAGCAGCTGTAGCTCCTAACCACTGTGCCACCAGGGCTCCACTAATGGGACAAGCCCCTCTTAATTCTTGTTGAAGCTGGTTTATCCTTAACCACTCTTTAATCAGAAAAACTAGAGTGTTTTTAAATAGGTTGAACACTCAGGTGGTTTGGACTTCTTAGTATCAGGCAATCAAAGGTCATTGTGATGTGATTGTTAAGATTCATTTCTTGATCTGAACAAAGACGTGGATTTGTATTAAGCTTTCTAATCTAGGCAGACATACATTTATCCTGTCTCATTCCCATCTTAGATATCATTTATTTTGGAAAGAACAAATATGTGGTTACTTAAAAATAATATACCAACCCAATGTTAAGAGTAACTAGGTTTTTTGTTTGCTTTTTTTCCTTTTGTGTGTATTTCTTCTGAATAATAAAATCCAATACTTCTGCAGTGCTTACTCTGTGCCAGTCATTGCTGTAACTGCTTTCTAAGTGTTACTTATCATCACACAACTCCTATGAGGTATCATTACCCTCTTTTTCCAAAGACAGAATATTAATTGCATAAACTGTGTTCTAAGTACACATCTGTTTTCAGCCTTTTAGAGGTTATGGCTAGGCATCAGGTTTTCCAATGGCCTGTTTATTTGCAGAGTTGCAAGTAATTTGTCTTTCAAAACATAATCAGTGTTGTTCTTCACCTTCTCGCATTCCCTCCCCTCAGCCTCTCTTCCCAGTCTGCCCTGAACGTTGCTATCTGAGTCTCCCTTGGGGTGATTGATAACTGTGCTTTCAGACCTTCTGCTTTTCTGTTTATCCTTTTACTTTTTATCCCAGTGCCACTAGGAGTTAAGGCAAGATAAAAGGACAAGGAGAGAATAATAGAGGAGGCGTGCTGAAATCACCTGGAAAACGTCACAGTCAGATGAAGCGGGGAACATGCTCTGGAGAACTCAACTTGAAAAAAACATGTAGTTGGTGAATTTTTTTGTTATTACTTTGCCTCATTTCTTTTTTTCTGGGCTGGTTTTACTATTACACCATATCTTAGTCCCTGCGACTCAAACTGTGATTGCTTTTAATCACTTTTGTTGGCCCAAGGAAATTAAGTACATTGGACCAAGCAAGTTTTCTGTTAGCTCTTTCTCAGGAACCTCTACGCATCAGTTTTCTTCCTGAAGTTTTCACTGACAAGCCTTTCCCACAGCACTGACACGTACATGAAACGTGGTGGTGAACATCTCACCAACAAGTACTTGTCTATTATCTGGCTTGGTACTGTTCTCTAGTCATTTAATATATGCACCTGTTAGCTTCACAACTAGGTTCCAAGCAAAAGGGCTATGTTTTTCCTTTGCATAGTCTACAAAGCTTTATTCTGTCGGTTAGACAAATTTGTTGGGCTGAGTTAGGGTTAGGCTATATATAAATGACACATTTCCCTAAAGTATGATCGCTGAGGACAAGAGGCTCTGAATTGACTGGAAAAATGGGCAAGTAGAACAAAACATCACAGCAGGAATAGGAGAAAATTTGGTCTAGAAAAATAATTTTAGATGGGAAAGGAGTCTACACAGCAGCAGAGTTACAGCTGGAGAAAAGCTTGGACTCCTCTGTAGTAGTGGGACCGTATGACGAAGACTGTCTAGGATTTTGGAAGATAGTGAAGTTACAGCTCAGAAGTAAGAAGGAATTTCCTCTGAACAAAAGAAGAGACATTCTCTGTAGCATTTATGGAGAAGATAGGCCAGGAGAAATATCTGCACTGGGCCTGGAAAGCAACCCACCCTGGAAACCAATCCACGGGACACCAGAGATGGAGGTGTTCAAAGAAAGCATCCACGTGGTTGGGTGACTCACCAGGAATGTCTGATTGACCTATTATGACAAAATTGATTGCAGAACCTCATTTTTGTGGTTTTAACAACTCTTCATCCATTCTGTGCAGATTGCGCTCCTTACCAAAGGTATGAGTTTCATCCTTTTTGTCCCTAAAAGCTACGAGGGAGTCGTTGTTTAAGCAAGATGGGATTCTGCTTGTGAGGGCAGAGTCCACACCTTATGGCCTGTCCTGAGCTTACTGTGTGGCCTCGTTGCAGAGACGCCACTCAGACCCACCCGTGCAATGACCATACCCTTTTTCTACGTTAGCAAGCTGTTTTCACGTCTTCGGAAATCATTTCTGCCCTCTCATTAAAAACGATAAAAATTTTGTCATGTATCTAGGATCTCTCAAACAAACAGCTCAAAAGTCAATAATGGCAAAAGGGCTATCATTTTGAAGGTGAACACCAGAAGCCAGCCTCTCAGGATTGTATATCCCCACAGTTTCCCGTCTGTTGGCTGGCTCCAAGGTTCTGATGACTGTTTTCTTCAGGCTATTCTGGCTCCTCCTTCAAACTCCACACATGGCAGAGATTAAAGTCATAATTATGTACAACCACCTGATGGCTAATTCCAGACCAGAGTATGATGAGCTCCAAGGGGCCACTACTGTGGAGAACATTCTAGAATGTTCTAGAAGCCATTTGGAAATGCTATTTCCAACAATGTGCTGCAGACAGTTCTTTCATTTTCTGAAGCCAAGCCCCAGCTTGCTAGATGCTATACTTACACCTACTTTTAACACTTTTCCAAAAAATGAAACCAAACCAGTTGCCATAGTGTCGATTCTGACTCATGGCGAGCCACTGTATATCAGAGTAGAACTGTGCTCCACAGGGTTTTCAATGACTACGACCTTTCAGAAGTAAATCACCAGACATTTCTTTTGAGGTGCCTTTGGGTGGACTCAAACTACAGTTAGTAGCTGAGTGTTTAAAGGTTTGTGCCACCTAGGAGGCCATCTGTACGTTTTGAAACCCTGCTTCAGTCTCAAGGAAACAGCCATCAACTTCTTTGTTCTACCTGGAGAAGGAAGATTCTTATTAATTAGAACTACCCATTTTAGGGAAACCCTGGTAGCATAGTGGTTAGGGCTGAGGCTACTAACCAAAAGGTCAGCAGTTTGAATCTCCCAGGTGCTCCTGGGAAATCTTACGGGACAGTTCTACTCTGTCCTACAGGGTCACTATGAAACGGAATCGACTCAACAACAGTGGGTTTATCCACTTAGATTTCTTCCATTGGTTCCTTCTTTCTGCTACTTTGTTGTCCTCTTGAATTCCACGTATATTTAAAATATGCCTTTTGGGGAGTTCTATGAATGTGGGTCTCCCACCACCAAAACTGTGGAGGTGGCCCTGTTGTTGGCCAATTCCTCCTCATCCATGCCGTGGTGCTTCTGAGCTCACTGCAGGTCTTGCTGTCAGTGCTCAGCTGCTCTCAGATTTTCTAGCCACCCCAACCATCCCAAGCAGTAAAGGGCTGAATACCTCCAGGTGTTTTCCTCCCCTTATTGCACTTCAGTAAAGAATTGTACCAGTCAGGAGATAGGTGCCTGACCCAGAATCAAGGAGACAGCAGTTTGGCTGTCCTGAGGCTGCGAGGAGGGAGCCTTCCTCAGGTTAGTGCCTCACTTAGAGCCGCCTCCACAAGCACCTGAAGTGTTCTCATCACACAACTCACTTCCTGAACATTCCCTGAAGAGGGTTCAGTTTCCAGTTTTCTCATGGTGGCTCTTCCAAGTTCACACTTGACACTCTTGTTCAGAGGTCTGTTCTGGAAGGGTTCCTGGCTAGGGAACAAGAGCAACGTGCCAGGTGTCAACAAAGTGGGCTTCTTCTGGCCAGGAGGCCCAATCAGCCTCTCCTTAACCAGTTGTCATTGAGTCGACTCCAACTTATGGCGACCCCATGTGTGTCAGAGAAGAACTGTGCTCTGTAAGGTATTCAAAGTCTGATTTTTCAGAAGCAGATCACCAGGCCTTTCTTCCAAGTTACCTCTGGGTGGACTCAAAGCTTTTGGTTAGCAGCTGAGTGTGTTAAGTGCTTGCACCACCCAGAGATTCCAAACTCCGCCTACCTTGTTTTAACTTTTTGTGAAAAATGGTCAGCAGCACTTGATATGAGATTACCCATAACACTGCACATCAAAATGCTAGAGGAAAGAAGTCAATGCTGCCCCTGTCAGAAGACAGGAGAAGGCGTGGGGCAGGAAGTAGCATTTTCAAGACAACAACTGAGGCAGGAAAAGAAGTAGCAGAAACTTGAGATAAAATCTGGGCAGTTCTGAGATGGAAGGGAGAAAAGAGAGGGCCAGGAAGTAGCTAGGATGAATTGAGTGAGATGGTTTCACTGTGGTGTGTTTTGTGTACCTAGGACCTGGGTGGCATAAACGGCTTGCACTTAACTACTAACCCAAAGGCGGGCAGTCTGAATCCACCTACCAGTGCCTGGGAAGATGGGCCTTGTGATCTGCTTTGGTAAAGATGACAGTCGAGATAACCCTATGGAGCAGTTCTACTCTGTAACATATGGGGTCGCCATGAGTCGTAATTGACTTGACAGTAAAGGGGTGTGTGTGTGTGTGTGTGTGTGTGTGTGTTTGCGAGGAATTCTGAGGATACAGAGGCAAAGAAGACTTTGCTCTCAAGATCTTTTTTGGCAAGATGCTCCTTCCACAGAGAAAATATTGGTCCCCTAGGTGGAAGGAGCTTCAACCTTTACAATTAGAGATTTATTCCTTTATCTAAAACTTTTCTTCTTTGGTAAGTTTCTTTTTTTTTATTTTATTTTTTTTCCCATACAAAAATTTATACATACATTGTTATGCGACTCTAATTGCTCTCCCCATATTGTGACAGCACACTCCTCCCTTCCACCACTGATTCCCCATGTCGATTCAACCAGCTCCCAACCCTCTCTGCCTTCCCATCTCACCTCTGGACGGGAGCTGCCCATTTAGTCTCCTGTATCTACTTTAGCGAAGAGGCACACTCCTCACAAGTATCACTTTATGTCCCACCATTCAGTCCAACCCCTGTCTGAAGAGTTGGCCTTGGAAATTGTTTTAGTTCTGGGCTGATAGAGGATCCAGGGGCCATGCTTTCTGGGGGTTCCTCCAGTCTCAGGCAGAGAATTAAGTCTGGTATTTTTTACTAGAATTTGAGTTCTGTAACCCACTTTCCTCCTGCTCCATCCGGGACTCTCTGTTGTGTTCCCTGTCAGGGTGGCCATTGGTGGTAGCCAGGCAGCATCTAGCTCTTCTGGTCTCAGGCTGATGAAGTCTCTGGTCTACGTGGTCCTTTCTATCTCTTGGGCTAATCCTTTCCTTGTGTCTTTGGTGTTCTTCATTCTCCTTTACTCCAGATGGTTGGGACCAATTGGTGCATCTTAGACGGCTGCTTGCTAGCTTTTAAGACCCCAGATGCCAAAGTAGGATGCAGAACATTTTCTTAATAAACTTTGTTATGCTAATTGACCTGGATGTCCCCTGAAAGCATGGTCCCCAGACCCCTACCCCCACTACTCTGTCCCTCAAAGTGTTTGATTGTATTCGGGAAACTTCTTAGTTTTGGTTTAGTCCAGTTGTGCTGACTTCCCCTGTAGTGTGTGCTGTCCTTCCCTTCACCTAAGATAAGTCTTGTCTACTATCTAGTTAGTGAATAACCCTCACCTTCCCTCCCCACTGTCATAAAATGTCAAAGAATGTTTTCTTCTGTGTTTAAACCTTTTCTTGAGTTCTTATAATAGCGGTCTTATTCAATATTTGTCCTTCTGTGACGGACTAAACACACTCAGCATAATGACCTCCAGCTTCCTCCATGTTATAAGATGTTTCACGGCTTCATTGTTGTTCTTTGTCATTGCGTAGTATTCCATTGTGTGGAGATACCATAATTTGTTTATCCATTCATGTGTTGATGGACACCTAGGTTGTTTCCATCTTTTTGCTACTGTGAACAGTGCTGCAATGAACATGGGTGTGCATATATCTATTCGTGTGATGGCTCTTATTTCTTTAGGATATATTCCAAGGAGTGGGATGGATAGCTGGATAGTATGGTACTTCTATTTCTAGCTTTTTAAGGAAGCACCAAATCGATTTCCAAAGTGGTTGTACCATTTTACATTCCCACCAACAGTGTATAAGTGTTCCACTCTCCACAACCTCTCCAGCATTTATTATTTTCTGTTTTTTGGATTATTGCTAGCCTTGTTGGGGTGAGATGATATCTTACTGTAGTTTTGATCAGCATTTCTCTAATGGCTAATGATCGTGAGCATTTCTTCATGTGTCTGTTAGCCACCTGAATATCTTCTTTGGTGAAGTGCCTGTTCATATCCTTTCCCCGTTTTTTAATTGGGTTATTTGTAGTTTTGTTGTTGGGGTTTTGCAGTATCTTGTAGATTTTAGAGATTAGACACTGATCGGATTTGTCGTAGCCAAAAATTTTTCCCAGTCTGTAGGTTGTCTTTTTACTCTTTTGGTGAGGTCTTCTGATGAGCGTAAGTGTTTGATTTTTAGGAGCTCCCAGTTATCTAGTCTCTCTTCTGGTGCTTGTGCACTGTTACTTATATGATAGTTCCTGTTGTGTTTACGCCACGTATTAGGGCTCCTAGCATTGTCCCTATTTTTTCTTCCATGATCTTTATTGTTTTCGATTTTATATTTAAGTCTTTGATCCAATTGGAGTTAGTTTTTGTGCGTGGTGTGAGGTATGGTCTTGTTTCAGTTTTTTGCAGGTGGATATCCAGTTATGCTGGCACCATTTGTTGATGAGACTGTCTTTTCCCCAATTAACGGACTTTGGGCCTTTGTCAAATATCAGCTACTTGTAAGTGGATGAATTTAAGTCTGGTTTCTCTGTTCTGTTCCACTGGTCTGTGTATCTGTTGTTGTACCAGTACCAGGCTGTACTGACTACTGTGGCGGTATAATAGGTTCTAAAATCAGGTAGTGTGAGGCCTCCCCTTTGTACTTCTTCAGTAATGCTTTACTTATTCGGGGCCTCTTCTTTTTCCGTATGAAGTTGGTGATTTGTTTCTCCATCTCATTAAAAAATGCCACTGGAATTTGGATCAGGACTGCATTGTATCTGTAGATAACTTTGGGTAGAACTGACATTTTCACAGTGTTGAGTCTTCCTATCCATGAGCGAGATATATTTTCCCACTCGTGCAGGTCTCTTTTGGTTTCTTGCAGTAGTGTCTTGTAGTTTTCGTTGTATAGGTCTTTTATGTCTCTGGTTAGATTTATTCCCAAGTATTTCATATTCTTGGGGAGTATTGTAAATGGTATTGTTTTGGCGATTTCCTCTTCGAGGTTCTCTTTGTTGGTGTAAAGGAATCCAACTGATTTTTGTATGTTTATCTTGTATCCTGAAAGTTTGCTGAAATCTTCTGTTAGTTCCAGTAGTTTTCTTATGGATTCTTTGGGGTTTTCTGCATATAAGATCATATCGTCTACAAGTAGAGATACTTTTACTTCTTACCTACCAATTTGGATGCCCTTTATTTCTTTTTCTAGCCTAATTGCTCTGGCTAGGGCCTCCAGCACAATGTTGAATAAGAGTGGTGATAAACGGCATCCTTGTCTGGTTCCCATTCTTAAGGGGAATGCTTTCAACGTCTCTCCATTTAGGATGATGTTGGCTCTTGGCTTTGTATAAATGCCGTTAATTATGTTGAGGAATTTCCCTTCTATTCCTATTTTGTTGAGAGTTTTTATCATGAATGGGTGTTGGACTTTGTCAAATGCCTTGTCTGCATTGATTGATAAGATCATGTGGTTCTTCTCTTTTGTTTTATTAATGTGATGGATTACATTGATTGTTTTTCTAATGTTGAACCATCCCTGCATACCTGGTATAAATCCCACTTGATCATGGCGAATTAGTTTTTGGATATGTTGCTGAATTCTATCGGCTAGAATTTTGTTGAGGATTTTTGTGTCAATGTTCATGAGGGATATTGGTCTGTAATTTTCTTTTTTTGTGGTGTCTTTACCTGGTTTTGGTATCAGGGTGATGCTGGCTTCACAGAATGAGTTTGGGAGTATTCCATCCTTTTCTGTGCTCCGCAATATGTTTAGCAGTAGTGGTGTTAACTGTTCTCTCAATGTCTGGTAGAATTCTCTAGTGAAGCCATCCGGGCCAGGGCTTCTTTTTGTTGGGAGTTTTTTAATTACCTTTTCAATCTCTTCTTTTGTTATGGGTTTATTTAGCTGTTCTACCTCTGTTTGTGTTAGTTTAGGTAGCTAGTGAGAATCTAGAAATTTGTCCATTTCCTCTAGGTTTTCAAATTTGTTAGAGTACAATTTTTCAGAGTATTCTGTTATGATTCTTTTAATTTCAGTTGGGTCTCTTGTGATATCACCCATCTCATTTCTTATATGGGTTATCTGCTTACTCTCCTGTTTTTCTTTTGTCGGTTTGGCCGATGGTTTATCAATTGTTGTTGATCTTTCCAAAGAACCAGCTTTTGGTCTTCTAACTCTTTCAATTGTTTTTCTATTCTCTATTTCATTTAATTCTGCTCTAATTCTTGTTATGTCCTTTCTTCTGGCACCTGAGGGCTTCTTTTTCTGCTCTCTTTCTACTTGTTCCAGTTGTAGGTTTAATGTTTTGATTATGGCCCTTTCTTCTTTTTGGATGTGTGCATTTACTGCTATAAACTGACCTCTGAGCACTGCTTTTGCTTTGTCCCAAAGGTTCTGGTAGGATGTGTTTTCATTCTCGTTTGAGTCTACGAATTTCTTTATTCCATCCTTAGTTTCTTCTATAACCCAGTAGTTTTTGAGCAAGGTGTTGTTCAGTTTCCATGTGTTTGATTTTTTTTCCTTGCTTTTTCTGTTGTTGATTTCTACTTTTATCGCTTTATGGTCAGAAAAGATGCTTTGTAATATTTCGATGCTTTGGATTTTGTTAAGGCTTGCTTTGTGGCCTAATATGTGGTCTATTCTGGAGAATGTTCCATGTGCATTGGAAAAGAAAGCATACTTGGCCGCTGTTGGGTGGAGTGTTTGGTATACGTCTATGAGATCAAGTTGGTTGATTGTAGCATTTAGCTCTTCCGTGTCTTTGTTGAGCTTCTTTCTGGATGTTCTGTCCTTCACCAAAAGTGGTGTGCTGAAGTCTCCTACTACTATTGTGGAGCTGTCTATCTCTCTTTTCAATGCCATTAGAGTTTGTTTTATGTATTTTGGAGCCCTGTCGTTGGGTGTGTAAATATTTATTATAGTTGTGTCCTCCTGGTGTATTGACCCTTTAATCATTATATAGTGTCCTTCCTTATCCTTTGTGGTGGATTTTACTTGAAAGTCTGTTTTGTCAGAGATTAGTATTGCCACTCCTGCTCTTTTCTGAGTGTTGTTTGCATGATATATTTCTTTCCATCCTTTGAGTTTTAGTTTGTTTGTGTCGTTAAGTTTAAGGTGTGTCTCTTGTAGGCGGCATATAGACGTATCTTGTTTTTTTATCCAATCTGCCACTCTCTTTCTCTTTATTGGTCCATATAGTCCATTTACATTCAGCATAATTATTGATAGGTATGAGTTTAGTGCTGTCATTTTGATTTTTGTGTGTGTGTGTTCACAGTTTCTTTGTTCCACTTAACTTTCTGTGCTGAGTCATTTTTCTTTATGTATTTTCTTTTCATCTTTTTTCATTGCTGTTGATTTTGTATTTGCTGAGTCTTTATATTTTTCTTGATTTTTACTTTGGTGTGTAGGATTGTTAGTTTCCTTGTGATTACCTCAATATTTACCCCTATTTTTCTAAGTTTATACCAGTCTTTTATTTCTTTGTATCACCTTGACTTCCTCTCCATATGAAAAATCTATGTCTACAATTTTTAGTCCCTCTATTTTGTTTTAATGTTGTCATCTTTTACTTATTAAAATCTGTTTCCCTATTTTCAGTGTTTGAGCTTTGATTTATTTTTGTGTCTTCCCTATCTGGATTGATAGTTGGTTGCTCTGTCCTGTGTTCTAGTCTTCGGTTGTTATCTGATGTTATTGATTTTCTAACCAGAGGACTCCCTTTAGTATTTCTTGTGATTTTTGTTTTGTTTTTGCAAATTCCCTCAACTTCTGTTTATCTGGAAACGCCCTAATTTTGCCATCATATTTGAGAGACAGTTTTGCTGGATATATAATTCTTGGCTGGCAGTTGTTTTCCTTCAAGGCTTTATATATGCCATCCTTTTGCTTTCTTGCCTGCATGGTTTCTGCTGAGTAGTCGAATCTTATTCTTTTTTTTTTTGTTTTGTTTTAATGTTTTTTTTTTTAATTGTAGTTCAGGTGAATGTTTACAGAACAAATAGTTTCGCATTAAACTGTAGTACACATATTGTTTTATGACATTGGTTAACAATGTCAACTCTTTCCCTTCTCATCCTTTTTTTTTTTTTGGTGAAAATATACATAGCCAAAGATACACCGTTTCAAAAATTTCTGCGTGCAGTTCAGTGACATCGACTATGCTCTTCCAATTGTGCTGCTATTCTCACTTTAGATGAAGGTTTACAGAACAAAATAGTTTCTCATTAAACAGTTAGTACACATATTGCCCTCTGACAATGGTTAACAACCTCACAACACATCAACACTGTCCTTACTCAACCTTGGATTCCCTATCACCAGCTTTCCTGTCCCCTTCTGTCTTCTAGCCCTTGTCCCTAGACTGCTGTGCCTCATTAGTCCCTTTCTGTTTTATGAGGCTGTCCAATCCCCAGCTGAACGGTGAACCTCGGAAGTGACTTCACCACTGAGCTGAAAGGGTGTTGGGGGCCATACTCTTGGGTTTCTCCAGTCTCTTTTAGGCCAATAAATCTGGTCTTTTTTTGTGTGTGTTAGAATCCAAGCTTATTCTTATTGACTCTCCTTTTTGTTTATCCCTAGCTTCTCTTAAAATTCTCTCTTTATCTTTTGTTTTGGCAAGTTTGATTATAATATGTCTTGGTGACTTTCTTTTGGGATCTCCCTTATGTGGGGTTTGATGAGCATCTTGGATAGACATCTTGTCATCTTTTACGATATCAGGGAAGTTTTCTGCCAACAAATCTTGAACAATTCTCTGTGTATTTTCTGTTATCCGCCACAGTTCTGGTACTCCAATCACTCATAGGTTATTCCTCTTGGTTGAGTCCCACTTAATTCTTAGGGTTTCTTCATTTATTTAAATCCTTTTGTTGATTTTTCATCAAGTAAGTTGGTGTCAAGTGCTTTATCTTCAGTCTCTCTAATTCTGACTTCCAGTGCCTCAGTTCTGCTCCTATTGAGTTGTCTAATTCTGACATTTTATTGTTAATCTTCTGGGTTTCTGATTGCTGTCTCTCTATGGATTCTTGTAGTCTCTTAAATTTGTCACTATGCTCTTCTGTAATTTTTTTGATTTCCTCTATTGCATGTTCTGTGCTTTGCTTAGTTTCCTCCCTAATTTCTTGAAGATTTCTGTATATTAATCTTTTCTATTCTGCTTCCAGTAATTCCAAGAAATTTTCATCTTCTGGAAAATTTCTAGATTCTTTATTTTGGGAACTTGCTGAAGCCATCATGGATCACCTCTTTATGTGATTTGATACTGACTGTTGTCTCCGAGCCATCAATAAGTTATTATATTTATTTATTTTATGTTTTCTTACTGTGTCCTGGCTTCTTGTTTTGTTTTGATATGCCCAGATAGGCTGCTTGTATGAACTAATTTGATTATTGGCACCTTTGAAGCTCTAATGTCCTGTCACCAGGTGGTTAGATCTGTTACTAGGTTTGTGAGCTCTGGAGTCCACCCACTCCTTCTGTATGGATTCAGCTCAGGTGCCCAGGTAGATAGCCACCAAGTGTGTGGTGTAGGCTCTCACTTACAGTCCTAGACAGGCATGGGTTATTGGTGTAGGCACAAGCATCTGGCTGCAGCAGGGGGACACACTCTGAGCAAGGCAGGGGGCTGACGGCCACCCCGAGTGTCCAGGAGGAAGGCATGTCCCTGTTCCCTAGAGCTCCTAGGTGGTTGGGTTTTGCAGCTGGACTATGAGCACCTAATGCTGTTGCTGTAAGGACTGGGGGGGCACCTCTTATTCATGGGCCCTATCACAGGTGGGTAGGTGGCCTGGGGGGAGCCACCAGTCCTCAGGCCCCTGATGTGGGTAGGTGAAGACCCTGCTTCATAGGCAGAGCAGTGTCAAATGTCAAGAACCTGCCAACACAGCTAAAACAGTTGAAATTATGGTTCCAGTATTTACCCTGTTGCACTGCGGTAATTAGGGCCTACACTGTTGAGATGGACCCACACAAGTCTATGCAGGGGGAAAGGCACTCAAAGTCCGTGGATCCCTAATGCTGGTGCATAGGCAAAGGAGCTGTGCCTACCCTGGGTTCCTGGCTTAGGGAAGTCTGCAGTTTATTTTTTCCCGTTTGTTAATTTGTTCACTCTCCAAGGTAGGGAGAATGGCCCCGGGCATGTGACGGATCCTACTTCCGGCCCAGGGGACTTGGCAATTGCTGAAGCCGGTCTGGGACCCAGGGCAGAGCAGGGAGCAGGGAGGTAAATGGGAGAGAGGTTTTTCCCTAAGGGGGGTGTTTTTGATCCACACAGTAGGCAGTATGCTAATACTTACCTTTCGTACTTTTGTATCTTGTGCTTCTCCCTGCTTCTGGGTGGCTGAGCAGAGTCTCTGGCGCTGGGTCTCTCCCGGTGTGGAAAACACATCTCCCGAGCACGGCTGCTTGCATGCCTTACTGCTCACCCCCGAGCTGATCATGCCTAAAGGGCTTAGGCTCTCGCCCGGTCAGGTCTGGCAACTCCTTGCTGCTTCTGAACTGTCTCTCCCTCCCTCTGCCACTCAGTCTGATTCCTCAACTCTGTCTTTGATGTTCAGGGCTCCCAGATTGCCATATATATTCGAATCACTTGCTTTTTTTGGTCTTTGTTGTAAGAGGGTCGACCGGAAGCATCTGACTACTCCGCCATCTTGGCCCTGCCTCCCTTCTTTGGTAAATTTCTGCTGAGAAGAGTGGACCATTAAAAAGTTTATCATTAGTGTATTCCTTTCTGAGAACATATTGTTGAGAGAATTTTCTACAAGGAAATTTTGATTGTGTGCATGTGGAGTGAGGGGTAATCAAAAAAGGGAAAAAAGGGATAGTCAGAAAAGGGGCAAAATGAGGGACCAACACAGAAGGGGAGCCAGAGATGGAAGACACCTTTGCTTTCTCCTCAAATGTTTGTGGGTCCAGTGCTACCTGGGTGAAGCCCTATCCCTCCACACCCCTCCCTACCAGCAGGACACGAGTGTAACAACCAGGATCTCTTCACACCCTAAAGGATCAGGGAGTGGGAGGCAGCTAGCTGAGAAGGCTGGCCAAGTTGGAGATGGGGGCCGGGGTGGGGTGGAGACAAAGAGGGAAGTAACTTTTTAAATAAAAAGTGGTAAGTGATGAATAGAATGGCTGATCCCAGGAAGCCCTGAGAATGCCGGCCACCGGGCAAGGCCCTCTCTTTTTTCACTTTCCTTTTTCTTTTCTTTTTAATTTTCTTTTCTTTAATTTCGCTGCAGCACGTATAATCAATTACAGCCTGAATTGGGATAAAGGGAGGGAAGCACTTTAATTCATAAATCAATTTTATACGGTCATCAGTCAGGTTGTGAATGCAAATACCTCTGTCGGTTTAGGTTATTCAGAATTAATTGACTCCCACCAAGCTGGGCTGCAGATGGAGATGGCTTTCTCACAGTGTCTCCCTGAAACCAGCATGAGGCCGATGGTTTCCCCCCTCCCCTCAGCCCTCTGGCCGCCCACTCCACTTCTTTCCCTCTGGGCCCCTAATGTGGAGTTGGTGGGGGTGGGCGTCCAGCTGAGGAGCTGGGGTGGATGAGAGCCCAGAATGGCTGTTTGAAGAAGGAACGGATACACAGAAAGATGAAAGCCCCCAAACAAACCCTCTTCAGCCCAAGCCATCCAGAGTCACCTTTATGTGATTAGAAGTGCTTAGCTTTCAAGGATCTGCTTTTAAGTTCTCTTGAGCTTCTTAAAGAAGAAAGAAAAAGGGAAACAAACAGAAAAGCCAGAGCCCCTGGGCTGAGGCTGAAGGTCTATCACTCAGAAACCACTGCCTTGCAGGGTTTGTGCGGCTGCCAGATATTAGCAACCAGCCAGCAGCACAGGTCAGGGCCTGCCAGGGTCCCCCAGAAGTGAGTGGGAGGCCCCCAAGGCATCTCAGGCCACAGAGGAGGCCGGGGACCCAGCACCACAGGATTGGGATAGAATGAATCGTGGCACAGAAAAGGCAGGCGGAGGTGTCCCAGCAGGGCAGTGCCAGAGTCTCCTGTGACAGGAGTTCCTTTTAGTTTGGAAAAGGCATCCACCCACCCACCTTATATTCAACATATCCTGCCCTCTGCTTTTCCACCTTTTACTCCCAGAGAAGTACACCCTAATGTGTTGCTCCAAACACACTGTCTTACTGGTTGTCAGCCCTGGCTATACATTAGAGTCACCCAGGAAGCTTTTTTTTTTTTAATGCCAATGTCCAGGCTCACCCCTAAAAATCCTGCTTTAATTGGTCTTGGGTAGAGCCTGGGAATTGGTGTTTTTGTTTTTATAGTGATTTAGGTGAAAGTTTACAGAGCTAATTGTTTTCTCATTAAACAAGTAAGACATATATTGTTTTGTGACATTGGTTGCCAAATCTGCAATGTGTCAACACTCTCCCCTTTTTGACCTTGGGTTCCCCATTTCCAGTCATCCGGCTTTCCTGTCCCTCTTGCCTTCTTGATCTTGTCCGTGGGCTAGTGTGCCCATTTAGTTTCATATAGGGGGTTGAACTACATGTATTATTGTTTGTTTTATGGGCCTGTCTAATCTTTGGAAACCCTGGTGGCATAGTGACCAGAAGGTTGGCAGTTCAAATCCACCAGACACTCCTTGTAAATCCTATGGGGCAGTTCTACTCTGTCCTATAGGGTCGCTGAGTCAGAATTGACTCAACAGCAGCGGGTTTTACGGGTCTAATCTTTGGCTGAAGGGTGAACCTCAGGAGTGACTTCAGTACTGGGTTAAAAGGGTGTCAAGGGGCCCTACTCTTGGGGTTTCTCCAGTCTCTGTCAGACCAATAAGTCTGGTCTTTTTTTATGGGTTGGAATTTTGTTCTGCGTTTTTCTCCAGCTCTATCTGGAACCCTCTATTGTGATCCCTGTCAGAGCAGTCAGTGGTAGCAGCTGGGCACCATCTAGTTGTGCTGGACTCAGTCTGGTGGAGGCTGTGGTAGTTGTGGCCCATTAGTCCTTTGGACTAATCTTCTCCTACTGTCTTCGGTTTTCTTCATTCTCTCTTGCTCTAGATGGGGTGGGACCAGCGGAGTAGCTTAGATGGCCACTCACAAGCATTAAGATCCCAGAAGCTGCTCACCAAGTAGGATGTGGAACATTTTCTTCATAAACTATGTTAAGCGGGTTGAGCTAGATGTTCCCCCCAGACCATGGTCCCCAGCCCTCAGCCCAGTAATTTGGTCCCTCAGGGAGTTTGGTTGTGTTTATGAAGTTTCCATGACCTTGCCTTGGTCAAATTGTGCTGACTTGCCCAGTATTGTGTACTGTCTTACCATTCCACCAAAGTTACCACTTATCTACTATCAAAGATTGTTTCTTTCAGTGTGTAAATCTTTTATGAGTTTTTATAATACTGGTCTCATGTAGTATGTGTCCTTTTGTGATTGACTTGCTTCACTCAGCATAATGTCCTCCAGATTCATCCATGTGGTGAGATGTTTCGCAGATTCATCATTGTTCTTTATTGGTGCATAGTATTCCATTGTGTGTATGGACCATAGTTTGTTTATCCATTTATCTGTTGATGGACACTTAGGTTATTTCTATCTTTTTGTTGTTGCTGTGAGTTGGAACTGACTCGATGACACTCTAACAACAACAACATAAATGGTATTGCTTTCCTGGTTTCCTTTTCGTAGTTCTCTTTATTGGTGTATAAGAATCCAACTGATTTTTGTGTGTTTATCTTGTAAACTTCAGCAGCAAAATTCTTATGAATTTTTATCCAGAACGCAAATATATCAGCCCCTGATCTTTAGTACAGTTGTTTGTATGCAAATGAGCCATATTTGTTTATTTTAAAAAGCTGAGAGGAACTCCTGGAAATGCTTTGTTAGTCATTCATTTATATTACCATATGTTGTTGAAAGCAATAAAACTGCCTTTCTTTAAAATTTTCAATATTTTGGGCTTCTTTCTTTCCCGAGTCAGACCAGACTTCCTCTCTAAATAGTCTAAAGGTCTTAATGTAGATTAAATGTATGTTTTTTCCTGCTGTGCTTAGCCAGCAGAAAAGAGAAATTTGGGGAGGGGATGGTCCAGAATGAAAGGGCACTTTGTTTGCAAAGCTCCGTGTTTCTAAGGTAGGTAATCTGAGACGTTTATGGAGAAAAATCCTTAGACCATTAAGGTGGTATGGCAGCGTGATTATATTATATACATGCCTCAGAGTCAACATTGGCCAGCTGTGAATCTTAGCTTCACCATTTACATTGGGCAAGATATTGAGTAACCTTTTTGTGCCTCAGTTTTCTCCCCTTTAAAATGGGAATATTAATAGAAGCTACCTTATGGGGTTGTCGTGAGGATTTGACAAAATAAAGCATGTGGAGAGGTATGCAGAGAGCAAGCTCCATAAATGGCACTCACTTGCATAGTGAGAAACCGTGGTGAGCACTGAACAGTGTGATTTGGTTCCCCAGGAGCATCAGCATCACTTGTGAATTTGTTAGAAATGCCAATTCTCGGGCCCCACCCCAGACCTACTGAATAAGAAACTCTGGGAGTGGAACTCAACAATCTGTGTTTTAACAAACCCTTCAGGGGCTTCTGTTGAATGCTAAGTTGGAGAACTGGGATAGGTTAAGGACTAGAGGCTGGAGGCTTGGAAGGCAATAAGATGCTTCTTTAGAGTTAAGCGCTTTGTGGTAAAGAGTTGGATTTAGCTCTCTATAGGAAAGTGAAGGCAAAGATGTCACACACTACTATGAATTTGGGATGGGATATAAAGGAATCTCAGAGGCTGCCAACCTGAAGTGTCCAGCCAGGACATGGGACTCTCACCAGTAACCATAACTCCTGGTGCAGTAGCATGGTTTGCAAAGCCCACCACAGAGAGCATCTCACAGCCCTCACTACCTCACAGCACCTCTCTGTCCCACACCTCTAGTCCCTCCACAGATTCCAAGGCCCAGCAGTGCCCCCAACTCCCAGGACTGTACTGCTCCACTTGCCAGATGAGAGCAGCAGAGAAGTCTGAGGCTCCTGTCCTAGACTTTGTGCAAAGAGGGAAGCCCTCATGGGGAAAGGGTCATAGAGGAGTGGTTTCAGCCATTTTGCTCTGAGATTCAAGAGGGTATCTGGTTAGCGCTTTTCTTCTCCCACTGTAAGGATTCCTAAAGAGCAGAGGAAGAGATGGGGGCAGTATAAGAGGGTGGGCACAAAAGAATCTGGAAATCATCTGTTGTTGTTAAGTGCTGTTGAGTCAGTTCTGACTCATAGCGACCTTATGTACAACAGAATGAAACACTGCCTGGTCCAGCGCCAACCTCACAACCGTTACTATGCCTGGGCCCATTATTGCAGCCACTGTGTCAATCCATCTTGACAAGGGTCTTCCTCTTTTTCATTGACCTTCTACCTTTCCAAGCATGATGTCCTTCTCAAGGGACTAGTCCCTCCTGATAACATGCCTAAAATACATGAAACGAAGTCTCACCATCCTTGCTTCTTTCTAAGAAGCATTCTGGCTGTACATCTTCCAAGGCAGATTTGTTCATTCTTCTGGCAGTCCATTGTATATTCAGCATTCTTTGCCAACACCATCATTCAAAGGCATCAACTCTTTGGTCTTCCTTACTCATTGTCCACTTTTCACATGCATATGAGGCAATTGAAAATACCATGGCTTGGGTCAGGCGGACCTTAGTCCTCAAAGTGACATCTTTGCTTTTCAACACCTTAAAGGGGTCTTTTGCAGCAAATTAGCCCAATGCAATACGTTGTTTGAGTTCTTGAAGTTATCTACAGGTATTAAAAAAAAAATAAAAGGAGAGAGAAGATCGGGGGCTTGGGAGAGAAACTTAATGAATTTAAATCTACAAGAGGCTAAAGAAGGAAAAAAAAAAAGGCCACGTAGGCTGAAGGGGATGGCTAATGTGCTTGGTTAAAGATTTTTACTTCCCTTATTGACCACTCCCAAGGGCCAGGTACTCTGCTAGACTCTGAGGGAACAGAAATGCTTAAGACACAATTCCTGCCTTCAAGGAGCCATTAAAAAAAAAGACTTAGAAGAAAAAATTTCAGTTTCCCCACCCACCACAAAGTAATGTCTAAAGAAAGGAAAGAACCATGCAACCCCCAGTGTTTCTCTAAGCATTCAGTTCCAATCGGAGATTCGGGATTCACCAAACAAGTGTGGTGCAAATTATCCACTCTTGATCCCTCCCCTACACACGCACACGCGCACATGCACATGCATGCATACACACTCACACACATGCATGCACACACACGTGCACACACAGAGGCATGCACATATGCATACTCACACATGCACACGTACATGCACACACTCACATACCTGCATGTACACATGTGCACATATGTACACACATGCACACACGCACACACGCGCGCACACACATGCATGTACACATGCATGCACACATTCACACTCTCATGCACACACACACACACACACACACACACACACCAGAAGCAGTCTTGTCTAGCTGCCCAGTGGAGAACAGGTCCTCGTTGCTGCCGGCCCTTCCACCGTCCTTCAGTCTTGATCAGAAAGGTATTCAAAGTTAATTAAAGAAACAAATCCTAGCAGTTTCCGGTTCATGAGCCAACTCTAACCCAACCTTCATTCAGTGAGGTAAGGGTAAAGGAACCCAACGACCACAGATTTCATTTCCTGTGAGATACACAGGGGTTTAGAAGCTAAGGGGGAAGCAGGATTTGGACAAATACATTCTGGGTTTTATCACACAGGACATAAAACTCTTTTGTTGTGCTTCTCAAGCCCAGGCCCACTTGGCTTCACCCACCCTTGATATGCACGGATATTCTCTGTCTGAACTTCAGCCTTTAAGCTCCTCCTTCAGACTGCCTCTCTCTTTAGAGGGTAAGTCAAAGTAACATTGTTGTGGGGCAATGCCTGGGACTTAAGTCAATGGCTTCCAAGGTATCTGTCCCAGTGGTCACTTTCCCAGGCAGGGTAGTCAATTACTGGGCTGGTCAGAAGGGAGACTCAGAAAGGGGCCTCTTTGTGACTCTGTGTGCACCAGCCCCCAGGTGCACCTGAGACCTGTTCCCTCCCTCCCTGAAGGAAGAAATTAGTTTTCATTTCCTCTCAGGCCTCTGCTAATATTTACTTCTCAGTTCAGTTCCAAACAGCCAAAAGAATTTTTCAGAAAGACCATAGCTGGCTTGTCAGAGCCCAGGTAATATTATGAAAATAATCCCAGCATCCCTTGGGTATCATTTTCACAAAGTTTTCTTCTGGGCAGCCTTATATGCTCAGGTTATTCTCTGTTTCCTGTCTGTCCTCCTCAGCCATTTTCCTCTGATGCTTCTTCTTCCTCTAGTCTTTCATATTGTTCCCAAAAGTACCGCCTGTGATCCTGAACAAAAATGATACCAAAAGTTGTGTGTCTATCTGTCTTTCTGTGTGTTTAAGAACGTTTCATAGACAAAACACAACCTTGACTGCAGCTGGAAGCTGCTGGAATTTCTGTGCCTTGTTTTAATGCATGGCCCCTTTCATGAAACCCGGGGGGAGTTAATGGAGGTGGGGGTGGAGGGAAAAGAGAAGGAGGGGGAAGAAAGGCGTCAACCTTTACACCCAGAATGGCACTTCAGAAGAATTTACAGCCATCTTTTCTGGAGACCGTTAAGATTTTATTGCCTTAGTACCAGCAGTTACAATGTCCCATGGAACTCCTAGCTGAGACCATGCCAAGGATTCTCCAGCTCACTAAAGCTGGAAAGAGGCCAACTTGACTGCAAAGTTCACTTCAGGAAGAGAGGAGGGAGCTAGTGGAAGACGTGGGTCAGAGGAAAGATAGAATTGCAGAAAGTAAGTAAGGCCTAATAAAGTCACAACTTCGACCCTGCAGCCTAACAGGGCAGGCTTGGGGTGTGAGTTCCCCCATGTACGAGCTTATGGCATTGAACAAGTGACTCAGCCACCAAAGGTTTGGTTTCCCATCTAGGAGCTGGAGATAATTGTAGTACCCACCCTCACTGGATTACTGTGAGAAGTAAAGGAAACAAAGCTTGTGAGGAGTTCAGCGCAGGAGTCTACTTCACAGTCACAGCTTCACACACACTGTCTTACATTCGTACAGTTATATACAATGGCACCGTGCAACGAGATCACGGAGGAGTCCTCACACATTCCCTAAGCATGAATGTGCGCGCAGAGGCGGTTACACACTTTCTTCACTCTGAACAGTCCCTTCCATGACAACTCCCCTACCTAAGACTGCTGGCTACCTTGAGTGTGAGGTGAAGAGTAGCAAAACAGACAAAAAAGAAGGAAAAAAGGGAGAGCTGATATAAGGCAAAGGAGATTCAGCAGGGAGAGGAGAGGAGAATTGGAAAAGACACGCAAAGATAAACTAAGTGAAAGAAATGAGTACAGGAGTCGTCAAAGCTGGAAAGTTTTGCAGCTGGACCTAGACAGAGCCTGAAATGTGGACGTGAGGTGTAGGAGTCTGGAAATGCACCAGGTTTGAGGAGGTAATGACTCCTGAAAACCAAGGACCTGTGGGTGTTTAGAAGGGACCTCAGCAGCAGAGCATACCTTCCTGCAGTCCATGTAAGCCCACATAGACTTTCTGTCAATCACAATTTCTCCTTCATGACCCTCACTGAGCCATGATAAATGACCCATCCCTACCTCCCACCATCTCACACCGGCAGACTTTACCATAACTCTAGAAGAGATTTCGCTCCTTAAAATACTGCTAGACACTTTATGCTGTGGGCAGTTCTGCTGCAGAGGGGAGGGTAAGTCACCCTGGGTCTGGAGCTTGATAAGTGCTCAGTAATGTTTGTTGAATGAATGAATGACGTTGTCCACTTGAAAAAGGCCTACATACAAGCGAATAAGACTGCTAAGAGGTACAGGGGTTCTTTTTAGGGTGACTAAAATGTTCTGGAATTTGTTGTTGTTGTTAGGTGCCATCAAGTCGGTTCTAACTCACAGCAATCCTGTATACAACAGAACAAAACACTGCCCACTCTTGCGTCATCCTCATAGTGGTAATGTCTGCATGGAGTCCTGCATGGTGAAAATGGTTTAAGTACTCAACTGCTCACCAAAAGGTTGGAGGTTCAAGTCCATTCAGAGGTGCCGCAGAAGAAAGCCCTGGCAACATACTTCCAAAAAATCAACTTTTGAGAAATTTATGGAGCACGGTTCTACAGTTTGCCATGGCAGCTGCACAACCTTTCAGATATACTAAAATCCATTGAACTTTAAAAAGTTGAATTGTACAGTGTGTGAATTATATCTCAATAAAAAATAAACAGAAAAGCACAGGCCTGAACTTCCAGGCAACACGGCACTACAGTCAGAACCACCACACTGTCCCTCCCCAGCAAAGATCAGAAAAACTAAGTCAAACAGAGTCACATGTCAATCCTGAAACCCTAAAACATCAAATGAAGAGATAAAGAACTCAGCCAAGCACTGAATGGAATAAGAAACTGACTGAGAACAGAGAGCGATGAGACATACATGCAGAGGTCAGCTATCAGCTACCACAGCAAGGATCGCAATCTTGGACTCGTACTGGAGATCAGCAAATAGCAGGTACGAGAAAGCAGCTTCATGGAGCATCCAGCAGGGGACAGAACAACTGGTAACCAGCAATATACGCTTTCCCAACCCCCCACCCTTCTTCATCCCCACTTAGCCTCCTCTGCTTCCTGCAGCCACAGTCTCTTGGGCGGGAAGCACCAGCTTCACCCTCATGTCGCTTGGTTTCCACCTGCCCGCACTGGCCGGCTCCATGAGTGCCATTTGTTGGCTGCTGGTGTTGCTTTTTTCCACTTCTTTAGATTTCTTCCTTACCTCTCACCACCTCCCCCTCCTTTCTCTCAAATACATGGCTCTGTGCGCCATCTTCGCTCCCTCCTGAAAGGCTGCAAAATACCACTTGACTGTGAAATTGCTTTCTGGTCCATGCCACCACGCTGGTGGGACCCCCAGGGCTTTTTTGTTTGTTTGTTTCTTTGTTTGCTCTGATTTGTTCTGCTTTGATTTGTTGGTTTTTTTTTTCTTTTCTCAGCTTGGGAGCCCCTTCTAGCCAGGCAGTACCACATGGCTTAGAAGCTACTCCCTTGCTCTGCGCAGACACACAGGGACATCCCTGGGGACATTTCTTTTTTCTTTTTGGGGGGGGCATTGTTTCTTTGTTTTGTTTTATTCTTTCTCTTATTCCTTTTTTGTCTTTCTTCATTTCCAGTTTCTTGATTGATTCATTTTTTTTTACTCTCTTTATTTTTTTTTTGTTTTTCCCCATTTCTCAGTCTCTCATCTCTCCACTCCAATAGCAAGTTCCCTTAGCTCTTTTTTTTGTTTGTGTGTATGTTTTTGACTCCTGTTCCTCTCTCCTCTCTCTCATCTTTCCTGTACCCATCTGAGCTCCACACATCACAATCTACTCCCTCCTTCCTGCCTACCTGCACTGTGTGCTAAACATCACACTCCCAAGCAGCACAGGCACAGCCTACTGGAACCTGCCCTGCACTGATTCCTGGTCCACACTGTTGGCCCTGGTATGTGCCGCAAACAACCTATCCCAGCAACTCCCCTTCAGCTGGACCTGCCCTGCTGTACCATACCTGAGTGACTGACCCTGCCCATTGGAGAAGGAGGTGAAAAGTATCGCACCCACAGACAAGCAAACAAGGAATTCACAGCCCTCCTGCTCAGACATAACCAATAAAACAAAAAAGCAAGATGAAACAAACAAATCTACAATCAATAAACAAGGAAAATAACCACTGAATGCCCAGAAGACAGCAGACAATATCAAAACATTTACAAAAACAGGACAGGATGGTTCCAGTAGGTTTCCAAAATAAAACACCAAATGACCTTCCAGTAGAAGAAAAGGCACTAGAGCTAACTGATAGGGAATTCAAATCTCTAATATTCAGAATTATCCAAGAGTGAAGCAAAAAGCAGACAAAAATGAAGAAAAAATAGACAAATTCATCGAAAATATGCAGACCAAAAAAATGGAAGAATTCAAGAAAATAATACAGGAACAAAATGCTAAAATAAATTCACAACTAGAAATCATACAAAAACAACAATCACAAATCCAAAAGATAAACAACAAGATTTCAGAAATGGACAGTGTCATCGAAGGGCTGAGGAGCAGGTTTGAAATGATGGAAGATAGGAGCAGCAACATTGAAGACAAACACTTGGATACAAGTCTGTTCGAGGGAAAATCAGAAAAAAGAGTGAAGAAAAATGAAGAAACCCTGAGAATTATGTGGGATACAATCAAAAGCAAAAATCTGCAAGGGGGAGAAAACAGAAAACACAGAGAGGATCACTGAAGAATTGCTGACAGAAAACTTTGCCCAATATCATGAAAGATGAAAAGCTGACCATCCTAGAAGCTCAATGAACCCCATATAGATAGACCCAAAAGGAAATCACCAACACGTATCATAATCACACTCCCTAAAACCAAAGACAAAGAATCCTGAGAGCAGCTCCAGAAAAACAAAAGTCACATACCGAGGAGAAACAATAAGACTAAGCTTGGATTATTTGGCAGAAACTATGCAGGCAAGAAGGCAATAGGATGTAAAACCTTGAAAGAAAAAAATTGCCAGTCAAGAATCATATATCCTGCAAAAGTATCATTCAAATACAATGGTGAAATTAGGTCATTTCCAGATAAACAGAAATTAAGGGACTATGTAAAAACCAAACCAAACTTACAAGACTTATTAAAGGAAGTCCTTCAATCTGAGAACAAACAACATCAGACCACAGCCTGAATATAGGACACAGGATTGTACTAGCCAGATACCAGCCTAGGAAATGAACTCTTAAGGACTATGCAAAACCAAAAGAATTACAAAAAGGAACCAGAGATGTTAATCTGTAAATGACAACAGCATCAGAACAAAAAGAGGGAATAAATGGTGTAGGTATAGAACCTTCTAATGGAGAGGAAAGCAAGGTTGATACCAAGTAATAATAGACTGGTTCAAATCTAGGAAGATAAGGGTAAACTTCAAGGTAAGCACAAAGAAAGTTAACAAACCTACTCATCAAAATAAAGAAGAAAAACATAAAGTCTCAGCAAAAATAAAACCTACAAAAACAAAAGAAATGAAAAAAAAATCCACGAACAAAAGGAACTCAGCACAGGAGAGTAAGAGGAACAAAGAAAACACCAGCACCACAAAAACAGCACTACAAAATGCAATCCCACTCCTAGAAATATATCCTAGAGAAATGGGAGCTGTCACACGAATAGACATATGCACACCCATGTTCACTGCAGCACTGTTCACAATAGCAAAAAGATGGAAACAACCTAGATGCCCACCAACAGATGAATGGATAAACAAACTATGGTACATACACACAATGGAATATTATGCAAAGATAAAGAACAATGATGAATCTGTGAAGCATCTCATAACATGGATGATACTGGAGGACATTATGCTGAGTGAAATAAGTCAATCACAAAAGGACAAATACTGTATGAGACCTCTACTGTAAAAACTCATGTAAAGGTTTACACACAAGGAAACAATCTTTGGTTACAAGGGATGGGAGGGGTGGAGGGGGACTAAATATACAATAGATAAGTGGTAACTTTGCTGAAGGATAAGACAGTACACAATACTGGGGCAGCCAGCACAACTTGTACAAGGAAAGGTCATGGAAGCTCCATAGACGCTTCCAAACTCCCTGAAGGACTGAATTGCTGGGCAGAGGGCTGTGGGGACTACGGTCTCGGGGAACCTCTAGCTCAATTGGGATAACACAGTTTATAAAGAAAACGTTCTGCTTTCTACCTTGGTGAGTGGCATCTGGGGTCTTAAGGGCCTGTGAGCGGCCATCTAAGATGTTCCACTGGTCTCACCCCTTTGGGAGCAAGGGAGAATGATGAGAACAAGATACAGGGAAAAGGTTAATCCAAAGGACTAACGGACCATGGCTGCCATGGCCTCCACCAGACTGAGTCCAGTACAGTTAGATGGTACCCGGCTACCACCACTGACTGCTCTGACCGGAATCACAACAGAGGGTTCTGGACAGAGCTGGAGAAGGATGTAGAACGAAATTCTAACTCACAAAGAAAAGACCAGATTTGCTGGCCTGGCAGACTGGAGAACCCCGAGAGTATGGCCCCCAGACACCTTTTTAGCTCAGTGGCGAAGTCACTCCTGACGTTCACCGTTCAGCCAGGGATTGGACAGCCTCATAAAACAAAAGAGGACTAATGAGGCATAGCAGTCCAGGGACAGGGACTGGGGGGCAGGAGGGGACAGGAAGGCTGGTGATAGGGAACCCAAGGTTGAGAAGGGACTGTGTTGACATGTCGTGGGGTTGTTAACTATTGTCATAGGGCAATATGTGTACTAACTGTTTAATGAGAAACTATTTGTTCTGCAAACCTTCATCTAAGGTACCAAAAAAAAAAAAAAATTATCTATGTGAGATCAAATTGACAATAGCAACTCAAAAGATTTGATGGGAAACCCAGGGGGCAGTGCGTTGAAGATAATGGTGATGGAATAATTTGGAAAAGGGTAGTGAGAATAGCAGCACAGCTGGAAGAATGTAATCGATGTCGCTGAATTGTACATATAGAAACTTTTGAAACGGTGTAATTTTGGCTATGTATATTTTCACCAAAAACAAATGTCCTCCAAGGTCGAGAAAGGAGAGTGTTGACATGTCGTGGGGTTGTTAGCCAATGTCATAAAACAATACGTGTACTGACTGTTTAATGAGAAACTATTTGTTCTGTAAACCTTCATCTAAAGTATAATTAAAAAAAAAATAAAAACAAGGAAAAGCACAGGCCTTGGAGGAGCAAACAGCTATGACTACCCCTCTCTCCCTGTTGTCCTCTTTACCTTGGGTCCACTTCCCATCCCATTGCTCCTTCTCAGAACATAAGAACAAAATAATTACTTCAAAAATTCTTTCTTAAATTTTTCTCAGATTTTTCAAGTGTCCTAAAAATCTAAGCGAGACTAAGGATGGTTAGATCTTATGAAATGAGGAGGCTGAGTACGAGGAACTCAGTTTCCTTTGGCCATTTCTCCAGGAGCTGTGTAAACTCTTCAGGCTTTCCTGAAGACAGCAGATTCAGCTCTCGCAATGGACATATTGTCCCAGTTCCTGAGGCTCAACCTCAAAGAAATGCCAGGAAATAAGGCAGAATGACTGTATCTTAATTTATGCTAGCTGAAAGGGTTTACATAGCACCTTACCTTCTCTGACTGTAAAGGGGTTTTGAATAACCAAAAATGTTTTCCAGATGTGATGAAGAGGGAGAACAAAACCTAACAATAGATTATTCTGCTCTTTTAGTCTCCCTGTTCACTCGGAGCCTGTTACCCCACACACACCTATATACACACCGACATCTTCCTAATATTTGAAAATGATTGCTTTCTACAGATACTGCCAGTTTTCGAGAGTGTGTGGTTAACTCATACATGGCACAATTCCCAAAGGATTTTAGCTGCTTGTTTAATGTTCCCACCCATTGCTGTGGAGTCGAGGCCAACTTGCAGCAATTCTAGCAAAAGAAAATCCTGAATCTTAAGTTCCATTTAATACATCAGTAATAGACTGTTAAGGAGTCCTAATAGCACAGTGGTTAAGCAGTCAGTTGCTAACTGAAAGGTCAGCAGTTCGAACCCACAGCCTCTCTGCAGGAGAAAGATGAGGCAGTCTGCTTCTGCAAAGATCACAGCCTTGGAAGCCCTCTGGAGCAGTTCTACCCTATCCTATAGGGTCACTATGAGTAGGAATTTACTCTGTGGAAATGGGTTTGGTTTTGGGTAATAGACTGTTTAGACAAACAGGATTTCAGGTGTAGGAGCTAGTGTCTGCTCTATTTACATGAGATAAAGGGGATATGCGTGTATACATTTCTGCATTTCATTTTAGGGTTTGGGTCAAACATTGAACTCCTAAAATAAGCAGCAAAAGTGGATTACCTTATGATTCAAGTTCTTTTTCCAGCACCTCATTCTGAGCAGTATAAAAACACACACAAAAAATGACATCCTACTTACTTAAACAATCTTGAACATAAAAAAAAGGGGGGGATTAAAATTAAAATCTTCACGCACGCAGGGGCCTTATCTGAGCTGAGAATCAACAAGTTTGATTACTTCCCTAGGAGCTTCTAAACATCTCATCGATCATCCTACATAACGTGTCCTCAGCTCACCGAGAGTCTCACTCACCAAACCTAGGCAGGGTGTTTGATCTGGAGCTGGAGTTCCCAGCTTTGTCACCATTAAGCTCATCTAACCTAACCCATTGCCATCGAGTCAATTCTGACCCACAGCGACCCTAGAGGACAGAGTAGAACTGCCCCATAGGGTTTCCAAGGCTGTAATCTTTATGGAAGAAGACTGCCAAATCATTCTCCCTGGTGGATGTGGGTTTGAACGACTGAACTTTCAGTTAGCGGTTGAGCCCTTAACCATGGGGCCACAAGGGCTCCTTTGTCACCACTAAGGACCTATAATTTTTAATTTCATTAATGTGATCATCAGCCAACCACAGCCTCT
The DNA here is from genome assembly GCA_030035585.1 of Dugong dugon. Lineage (NCBI taxonomy): Eukaryota > Metazoa > Chordata > Mammalia > Sirenia > Dugongidae > Dugong > Dugong dugon. Next base: position 3,036,228 of record CM057466.1, read on the forward strand.
AATTCTCAGGAGCTAGCACTGCTAACAACTGGATTGTTTGTCATTGTCATGAGTTGAGTAATTTATGGAAAGTTAAATCTATGATTTCCTTTAGGCTTTTAAAATTGATTGGGAAAAACAAGAAAACTTTAGAGCTGTGTTTCTACCTTGGTGACCCTCCACCTGTTCAAGGATCTCAGGTTGGAAGCCACTGACTAAATAGTCTCTGAGGCCCCTGTCAGCCTCCAGATTCTCTGGGCTTGGAAAACCAAGGGACCCTGAGTCTCCATGAGTTACCTGGATGGGCCCTTGCTTTCAAAGATTCTCCCTAAAAAGCAGAGTTGACATTGGCTGGACTACCCTTCTGGAGCTATAAACGCCACACTCAGAGCCATCCTTACTGTCCTCATAGTTACGGAAAAACAATGCCAAGACTTTCAAACTAAAGAAATGGTCATTACTTGGACATAAATCACAGTTGTTTAATTTTCCCTAAATGTCTCTGGTCTCGAAATTTAAGGGAAACAGCTTATCCTTTGTCTTTTCCAATGGACTTTGCGAATAAAGGAGATGGATAGAAAGATTCTTTTCCACTGTGCTCCAGACATCAGATCATAAAACTCTTGAGCTGAAGGACCCTGGAGAGTCCTCATACAGAAACAGCAGCTCAGCTGAGACTTCAAGAGATAGTGAGGGAGAGGCAGGGCCAAGTTAGTGGAGTAGTCAGATGCTTCCAGTGGTCCCTCTTACAAAAAAGACCAGAAAAAACAAGTGAATCAATTATATATGACAACGTAGGAGCCCTGAACATCAAAGGCAAAGTTGAGGAATCAGACTGAGTGGCAGGTGGAGGGAGAGACAGTTTGGAAGCAGCGAGGAGTTGCCAGACCTGACCCTGCAGGAACCGGAGCCCTTCATGCCAGATCAGCTCGGGGTGTGCAGTGAGCAGGCAAGCAGCGGTACTTGGGAGGTGGTTTCCACATCAGGAGAGACCCAGCTGCATAGAGTCTACTTGGCCATCCAGAACCAGTGAGAAGCAGCCCTCAATCAGTGAAAGATAAGTATTTTCATCTGGCCTATCACACAGATCAAAAACACCCCCCTTGGGAAAAACCTCTCTCCCATTTACCTCCCCACTCCCTGCTCTGCAGTGGGTCTGGTACCAGCTTCAGCAATTGCTGAGTAACCTGGGCTGGAAGTAGGACCCATCACAGGACCTGAGCCATTCTCCCAGCCTTGGAGAGTGAACAAATTAACAAACAGGTAAAATAATATGCTGGCTCCCCTAAGCCAGGAACCAAGGGTAGGCACAGCTCTTTTTCCTAGGCACAGGCGTAAGGGATCCATGGAGTTTGAGTGTCTTTCCCCCTGCATAGACTTGTGTGGGCCCATTTTACAGTGTAGGCCCTCATTACTGCAGTACAACAGGGTATATACCGGAAGTCTAACTTCAACTGTTTCAGCTGTGAAGTGGTAGGTTCGTGATATTTGACACTGCTCTACCCATTAAGCAGGATCTTCCCCTACCCACATCAGGGGCCTGAAGACTGGTGGCTCCACCCACACCACCTAGCCACTGGCGATAGGGGCCCAAGAAGAGATGCCCCCCAGACCTTAGAGCCAACAGCAATGGGTTCTCATAGTTCACCTGCAAAGCCCACCCACCTCTGCACTCTAGGGAACAGGGACATGCCTTCCTCCTGAACACTCGGGAGTGACTGTCAGCCCCCTTCCTTGCTCAGCTTGTGGCCCCCTGCTGCAGCCAGATACCTGCACCTACACCCATCACCCATGCCTGTCTAGGACTGTAGGTGAAAGCCTGCACCACACACTTGGTGGCTGACTACCTGGACACCTGAGCTGAATCCATACAGAAAGAGTGGGTGGGCCCCTCATCTCATGTCCTTAGTGGCAGGTCTGGCCATCTGATGGCAGGACGTTGGAGCTTCAAGGGCACCGGTGATCAGCCTAGCTCACACCAGCAGCCTATTCAGGCATATCAAAACAAAACAAAACAAGAAGCTAAGACACAGTAAGCAAACATAAAATAAATAAACGTAATAACTTATTGATGGTTCAGAGATAACAGTCAATATCAAATCATGTAAAGAGGCAGACCATGATAGCTTCAGCAAGCTCCCAAAATAAAGAATCTAGAACTTTTCTGGAGGAAGAAAATTTCTTGGAATTACCAGAAGCAGAATACAAAAGACTAATATACAGAACCCTTCAAGAAATCAGGAAGGAAATCATGCAAAATGCAGAACACACGCTAGAGGAACTTAAAAAGATTAGAGAGGAGCATAATGACAAATTTAACAGGCTGCAAGAATCCATAGAGAGACAGCAATCAGAAATCCAGAAGATTAACAATAAAATTTCAGAATTAGACAACTAAATAGAAAGTCACCGGAGCAGAATTGAGGCAATGGAAGTAAGAATTAGTGAGATTGAAGATAAAGCACTTGATACCAACTTATCAGATTTGAAAAAAATCAGATAAAAGGTTTTAAAAAAATGAAGAAACCCTAAGAATTATGTGGGAATCTATCAAGAGGAATAACCTACGAGTGATTGCAGCACAAGAACACGGGGGGATAACAGAAAATACAGAGAGAATTGTTGAAGATTTGTTGGCAGAAAACTTCCCTGATATAGTGAAAGATGACAAGATATCTATCCAAGATGCTCATCGATCCCCACATGAGGTAGATCCCAAAAGAAAGCCACCAAGATATAGTATCATCAAACTTGCCAAAACCAAAGATGAAAGAGAGAATTTTAAGAGCAGCTAGGGATAAACGAGAAGTCATCTACAAAGCACAGTCAATAATAATAAGCTCAGACTACTCAGCAGAAACCATGCAGGCAAGAAGGCAAAAGGATGGCATATATAAAGCCTTGAAGGAAAACAACTGCCAGCCAAGAATTATATATCCAGCAAAACTGTCTCTCAAATATGATGGCAAAATTAGGGTGTTTCCAGATAAACAGAAGTTGAGGGAATTTGCAAAAACAAAACAAAAATCACAAGAAATACTAAAGGGAGTCCTCTGGTTAGAAAATCAATAACATCAGATAACAACCGAAGACTAGAACACAGGACAGAGCAACCAACTATCAATCCAGATAGGGAAGACACAAAAATAAATCAAAGCTCAAACACTGAAAATAGGGAAACAGATTTTAATAAGTAAAAGATGACAACATTAAAACAAAATAGAGGGACTAAAAATTGTAGACATAGATTTTTCATATGGAGAGGAAGTCAAGGTGATACAAAGAAATAAAAGACTGGTATAAACTTAGAAAAATAGGGGTAAATATTGAGGTAATCACAAGGAAACTAACAATCCTACACACCAAAGTAAAAATCAAGAAAAATATAAAGACTCAGCAAATACAAAATCAACAGCAATGAAAAAAGATGAAAAGAAAATACATAAAGAAAAATGACTCAGCACAGAAAGTTAAGTGGAACAAAGAAACTGTGAACACACACACACAAAAATCAAAATGACAGCACTAAACTCATACCTATCAATAATTATGCTGAATGTAAATGGACTATATGGACCAATAAAGAGAAAGAGAGTGGCAGATTGGATAAAAAAACAAGATACGTCTATATGCCGCCTACAAGAGACACACCTTAAACTTAACGACACAAACAAACTAAAACTCAAAGGATGGAAAGAAATATATCATGCAAACAACACTCAGAAAAGAGCAGGAGTGGCAATACTAATCTCTGACAAAACAGACTTTCAAGTAAAATCCACCACAAAGGATAAGGAAGGACACTATATAATGATTAAAGGGTCAATACACCAGGAGGACACAACTATAATAAATATTTACACACCCAACGACAGGGCTCCAAAATACATAAAACAAACTCTAATGGCATTGAAAAGAGAGATAGACAGCTCCACAATAGTAGTAGGAGACTTCAGCACACCACTTTTGGTGAAGGACAGAACATCCAGAAAGAAGCTCAACAAAGACACGGAAGAGCTAAATGCTACAATCAACCAACTTGATCTCATAGACGTATACCAAACACTCCACCCAACAGCGGCCAAGTATGCTTTCTTTTCCAATGCACATGGAACATTCTCCAGAATAGACCACATATTAGGCCACAAAGCAAGCCTTAACAAAATCCAAAGCATCGAAATATTACAAAGCATCTTTTCTGACCATAAAGCGATAAAAGTAGAAATCAACAACAGAAAAAGCAAGGAAAAAAAATCAAACACATGGAAACTGAACAACACCTTGCTCAAAAACTACTGGGTTATAGAAGAAACTAAGGATGGAATAAAGAAATTCGTAGACTCAAACGAGAATGAAAACACATCCTACCAGAACCTTTGGGACAAAGCAAAAGCAGTGCTCAGAGGTCAGTTTATAGCAGTAAATGCACACATCCAAAAAGAAGAAAGGGCCATAATCAAAACATTAAACCTACAACTGGAACAAGTAGAAAGAGAGCAGAAAAAGAAGCCCTCAGGTGCCAGAAGAAAGGACATAACAAGAATTAGAGCAGAATTAAATGAAATAGAGAATAGAAAAACAATTGAAAGAGTTAGAAGACCAAAAGCTGGTTCTTTGGAAAGATCAACAACAATTGATAAACCATCGGCCAAACCGACAAAAGAAAAACAGGAGAGTAAGCAGATAACCCATATAAGAAATGAGATGGGTGATATCACAAGAGACCCAACTGAAATTAAAAGAATCATAACAGAATACTCTGAAAAATTGTACTCTAACAAATTTGAAAACCTAGAGGAAATGGACAAATTTCTAGATTCTCACTAGCTACCTAAACTAACACAAACAGAGGTAGAACAGCTAAATAAACCCATAACAAAAGAAGAGATTGAAAAGGTAATTAAAAAACTCCCAACAAAAAGAAGCCCTGGCCCGGATGGCTTCACTAGAGAATTCTACCAGACATTGAGAGAACAGTTAACACCACTACTGCTAAACATATTGCGGAGCACAGAAAAGGATGGAATACTCCCAAACTCATTCTGTGAAGCCAGCATCACCCTGATACCAAAACCAGGTAAAGACACCACAAAAAAAGAAAATTACAGACCAATATCCCTCATGAACATTGACACAAAAATCCTCAACAAAATTCTAGCCGATAGAATTCAGCAACATATCCAAAAACTAATTCGCCATGATCAAGTGGGATTTATACCAGGTATGCAGGGATGGTTCAACATTAGAAAAACAATCAATGTAATCCATCACATTAATAAAACAAAAGAGAAGAACCACATGATCTTATCAATCAATGCAGACAAGGCATTTGACAAAGTCCAACACCCATTCATGATAAAAACTCTCAACAAAATAGGAATAGAAGGGAAATTCCTCAACATAATTAACGGCATTTATACAAAGCCAAGAGCCAACATCATCCTAAATGGAGAGACGTTGAAAGCATTCCCCTTAAGAATGGGAACCAGACAAGGATGCCGTTTATCACCACTCTTATTCAACATTGTGCTGGAGGCCCTAGCCAGAGCAATTAGGCTAGAAAAAGAAATAAAGGGCATCCAAATTGGTAGGTAAGAAGTAAAAGTATCTCTACTTGTAGACGATATGATCTTATATGCAGAAAACCCCAAAGAATCCATAAGAAAACTACTGGAACTAACAGAAGATTTCAGCAAACTTTCAGGATACAAGATAAACATACAAAAATCAGTTGGATTCCTTTACACCAACAAAGAGAACCTCGAAGAGGAAATCGCCAAAACAATACCATTTACAATACTCCCCAAGAATATGAAATACTTGGGAATAAATCTAACCAGAGACATAAAAGACCTATACAACGAAAACTACAAGACACTACTGCAAGAAACCAAAAGAGACCTGCACGAGTGGGAAAATATATCTCGCTCATGGATAGGAAGACTCAACACTGTGAAAATGTCAGTTCTACCCAAAGTTATCTACAGATACAATGCAGTCCTGATCCAAATTCCAGTGGCATTTTTTAATGAGATGGAGAAACAAATCACCAACTTCATACGGAAAAAGAAGAGGCCCCGAATAAGTAAAGCATTACTGAAGAAGAACAAAGGGGAGGCCTCACACTACCTGATTTTAGAACCTATTATACCGCCACAGTAGTCAGTACAGCCTGGTACTGGTACAACAACAGATACACAGACCAGTGGAACAGAACAGAGAAACCAGACGTAAATTCATCCACTTACAAGTAGCTGATATTTGACAAAGGCCCAAAGTCCGTTAATTGGGGAAAAGACAGTCTCATCAACAAATGGTGCCAGCATAACTGGATATCCACCTGCAAAAAACTGAAACAAGACCATACCTCACACCACGCACAAAAACTAACTCCAATTGGATCAAAGACTTAAATATAAAATTGAAAACAATAAAGATCATGGAAGAAAAAATAGGGACAATGCTAGGAGCCCTAATACGTGGCGTAAACACAACAGGAACTATCATATAAGTAACAGTGCACAAGCACCAGAAGAGAGACTAGATAACTGGGAGCTCCTAAAAATCAAACACTTACGCTCATCAGAAGACCTCACCAAAAGAGTAAAAAGACAACCTACAGACTGGGAAAAATTTTTGGCTACGACAAATCCGATCAGTGTCTAATCTCTAAAATCTACAAGATACTGCAAAACCCCAACAACAAAACTACAAATAACCCAATTAAAAAACGGGGAAAGGATATGAACAGGCACTTCACCAAAGAAGATATTCAGGTGGCTAACAGACACATGAAGAAATGCTCACGATCATTAGCCATTAGAGAAATGCTGATCAAAACTACAGTAAGATATCATCTCACCCCAACAAGGCTAGCAATAATCCAAAAAACAGAAAATAATAAATGCTGGAGAGGTTGTGGAGAGTGGAACACTTATACACTGTTGGTGGGAATGTAAAATGGTACAACCACTTTGGAAATCGATTTGGTGCTTCCTTAAAAAGCTAGAAATAGAAGTACCATACTATCCAGCTATCCATCCCACTCCTTGGAATATATCCTAAAGAAATAAGAGCCATCACACGAATAGATATATGCACACCCATGTTCATTGCAGCACTGTTCACAGTAGCAAAAAGATGGAAACAACCTAGGTGTCCATCAACACATGAATGGATAAACAAATTATGGTATCTCCACACAATGGAATACTACGCAATGACAAAGAACAACAATGAAGCCGTGAAACATCTTATAACATGGAGGAAGCTGGAGGTCATTATGCTGAGTGTGTTTAGTCCGTCACAGAAGGACAAATATTGAATAAGACCGCTATTATAAGAACTCAAGAAAAGGTTTAAACACAGAAGAAAACATTCTTTGACATTTTATGACAGTGGGGAGGGAAGGTGAGGGTTATTCACTAACTAGATAGTAGACAAGAATTATCTTAGGTGAAGGGAAGGACAGCACACACTACAGGGGAAGTCAGCACAACTGGACTAAACCAAAACTAAGAAGTTTCCCGAATACAATCAAACACTTTGAGGGACAGAGTAGTGGGGGTAGGGGTCTGGAGACCATGCTTTCAGGGGACATCCAGGTCAATTAGCATAACAAAGTTTATTAAGAAAATGTTCTGCATCCTACTTTGGCATCTGGGGTCTTAAAAGCTAGCAAGCAGCCGTCTAAGATGCACCAATTGGTCCCAACCATCTGGAGTAAAGGAGAATGAAGAACACCAAAGACACAAGGAAAGGATTAGCCCAAGAGATAGAAAGGACCACGTAGACCAGAGACTTCATCAGCCTGAGACCAGAAGAGCTAGATGGTGCCTGGCTACCACCAATGAATGTCCTGACAAGGAACAGAACAGAGGGTCCCTAATGGAGCAGGAGAAAGGTGAGGTGCAGAGCTCAAATTCTAGTGAAAAGACCAGACTTAATTGTCTGACTGAGACTGGAGGAACCCCAGAGAGCATGGCCCCGGGACTCTGTCAATCCAGAACTAAATTCCCGAGGCCAACTCTTCAGACAAAGATTGGACTGGACGTGGGACATAAAATGATACTTGTGAAGAGTGTGTTTCTTAGCTCAAGTAGATACATGAGACTAAATGGGCAGGTTCTGTCTGGAGGCAAGATGAGAAGGTAGAGAGGGTTAGTATCTGGTTGAATGGACATGGGAAATCAGGAATGGAAAGGGGGAGTGTGCTGTCACAGTATAGGGACAGCAACGTATAAATTTTTGTATGAGAGATAACTTGAATTGTAAACTTTCACTTAAATTACAACAATAAAAAAAAAAGAGAGAGAGAGAGAAAGTGAGGGACAGGGAAAGAAGGAAGACATCCAGAAACCTGGAGTTTCTATGGCTTCTTTGCCTTATCCCCACCCCCTTCTAAAGGACTTCAGCAGGGGCCTAGGCCTCGTATGCATCCCCTCTCTCTTATGCCTCGTAAAGGTATGTATTGGGTTTCTAGGCACTTTGGACATAAAAAGAGAAAAAAACCAGTTTCCACTGAGTTGATTCCAACTCACAGAGGGACCCCATGTTTGTCGGAATAGAACTGTGCTCCACAGAGTTTGCACTGGCTAATTTTTTGGAAGTAGATCGCAGGGGCTTTCTTCGGCGGCACCTCTGGGTAGACTTAAAACACCAACCTTTTGGTTAGTAACTGAGTGCACTAACCTTTTGCACCACCCAGGGACTCCAGGCATGGTAGATGGCAATGATTTATTATTAAACCTCTGTTGGCCCAGAAAATCCAGAGTAGGTGCTCTCTATTAGGAAAAAAAAAGGCCCTTCTCACTGTAGCCAGCATGGGCTCAGCGCTGTCTCTGGTGGCAGCAAGGCTGCAGTATGGTTCACCTTGCCCAATTTTATTAAAATGTTTGTTTTGCCACTGCCTGACCAAACTAATTTTTTTCCCTTAAGCCCTCAGAGTCCCTGGGTAATGCAGTTAAAGACTTGGCTACTTACTGAAAGGTTGTTATAGGAATCCACCCAGAGGCACCTTAGAAGAAAGACCTGGTGATCTACTTCAGAAAGCTCACAGCCACTGAAAACCTGTGGAGCATAGTTCTACTCTGACATCTGGGGGTTTGCCATGTTTTGGTTTTTAAATAATATTTTATTGTGTTTTATGTGAAAGTTCACACAGCAAACTAGGTTCCCATTTAACAATTTTTATGCAAATTGTTCCTTGACATTGGTAACAATTTTCCCAATGTGTCAGCATTCTCATCATTTCCATTCTATTTGTTCTGTTTCCCTTGATCTAGCTTCCCTTCTCTCCTTGCCTTCTTATCTTTGCTTTTGGGGAAATGTTGACCCTTTGGTCTCATATACTTTATTGTTTAAGGGAATGCATTACTCATGGGTCATATTGTTCATTTTATAAGCCAATCTACTGTTTGGCTGAAAGGAGACCTCCAGAAATAGCTTCAGTCCAAGTTCAAAGGGTCTCTTTAGGGTGACAGCCTCAGTGGTTCTTCTAGTCTCTATTGGTCCAGTAGGTCTGGTGTTTCTTAGGAATTTGAAGTTTTGTTCCACATTTTTCTCCCATCTATCTGAGACCTTCTATTGTGTTGCTGGTCAGAATGGTCAGTAGTGGTAGCCTGGCACCATCTAGTTCTTCTGGTCTCAGGTTAGAAGAGTCGTGGTTCGTGTGGGCTATTAGTCCTGTGGACTAATTTCTTCTCTGAGCCTTTAGTTTCTTGGTTTGGTTTTTAAAAGCCTTTACTCTTAGTGGGAAGTATTTCTGGCAGTTCAATGGTTAAGCACTCACCTGCTAACCAAAACGTCCTCAGTTTGAACCCACCCAGCAGCTCCTCAGGGAAAAAGACCCAGTGATCTGCTCCAGTATAGACTGTTCTTGTTGTTGTATGCCATTGAGTCAAGTTGATTCCAACTCATAGTGACACCATAGGACAAAGTAGGACTGCTTCAAACGGTTTCCTAGGCCGTAATCTTTACAGAAGCAGACGGCCACATCTTTCTCCCATGGAGCGTCTGATGGGTTCCAACCACTGACCTTTAGGTTAGCAGCTAAGTACTTAATGATTCCACCACCGTGGCTTCTCCCTATGGATCACAGCCTAGAAAACCCTAGTAGTTCTACTCTGTCACACGGGGTTGCTATGAGTCAAAAATCAATTCAATGGCACACAATAGCAACTCATACTGGCAGGGGACAGTTCTTCAGCATATTTATCAGCAGTCTATTTGATTCGCTAAGAGGGGTTTATACTCCTTTTGTAATCTAAAGGGAAGATATTTCTGATAGCCATAAATTATATATGTTTCATTTCACCTCATTAGTCCTAGCTCTTCCTTCCCAGAGCACCTTAAGCATAGCAGTTTCCTTTCCTTAATGCTCATTCAAGCAGATGCTTCATGTTTTCGAGTGAAACATTATTATTTCAGGAATGTGTAAGGCTGTTCCCCGGAAGTCAGCCCATTTCCTGGTGGCCCCCAGCAGAGTCTTCACTTGTATATTATCTGTTTGTTTTTTGGGTTGATTTGGTAATGCTCCTCCAGAGAAACTGGAAAACAACCCAAAGAACTTCTGGAAATTAAACATTGCTGAAACATTCATCATCATCATCATCACCATCATCCCTGTCACTGTGGTGTTGAAGTCTTCCATAAACAAATAAGCAAATGGATTTCTGGTGTCAGAAAAGCCAAAGACGGCTTGTTGTTTTTCACCTTTATTGAAGGTGTGCTGGAACCCGGATGTGAAGCAAACTCATTTACTCATATTTTAAGGAAATAAATGAGGCTCTGAACATCGAGCCTTTCCCTTCCATCCCTATTCTCGGCAGCATCTTCACACACGAAGATGGTGAAGGAGTAGAAACAACCAGTTAACTCTTTCTCATGCTGTGCACCATGCCTGGATTTCTCACCTCCTTCTCACCACAAGTCCACAAGGCTGGTTTAGTATATGCCTTCTTACTTTTTTATCCACAGTTGCTCAGAGTTGACCACTTTATCATCATTGGTTCGTGCAAAGTTCCTCTGTTTGGCCGACACACCACTCCCATTTCACCACCACACCCCACAGGCAGTGTGTTTAATGTGTATCTTTGCATATGAATATATTCTTGTGATAGTCCTCTCTGTACATGTATTTTACTTACACAAATTCTTAGACATTTTTTCACATTTTAATCTCTGAAATCTGTATCCATCTTACAATCAACAATATGTATAGTTTAACTAGCAGAGTTTTTTCTTTCTTAGTGGTGCATAAAATGATGGTGCATCATACAGTGGATGATGTGATGGTTAAGGTTGTGTGTTAACTTGGCTGGGCCATGATTCTCAGTGGTTTGGTAGTTAAGATGTAGTTTGGCATTCGTATGATGATGTGATCACTTCTATGATGAGATTTGATATAACATGATCACCTCCATGATGGAATCTGCTGTGAGTAGCCAGTCAGTTGAAAGGGAGTTTCCTTGGGTGTGTGGACTGCATCAAATATAAATGGACGTTGTAGCAAGGCTTGGGGGCTTTTGCTCACTCTGGATTCTGCAGCTAGCTCCTGTTCATCTGACCTCTGGTTTTTGGGACGAGCCAGCAGCTTATCTGCAGTCTTGCCTGCCAATCTTAGGATTCGTGCATCTTTGCAGCCTCTGAGCAAGAACCCTGCTCTCTGACCTGCCGATCTTGGGTTCCGCAGCCCCTGTGACTACATGAATCAGGAGGAGCCGCTATCCTGACCTGCCGATCTTGGGTTCCGCAGCCCCTGTGACTACATGAATCAGGAGGAGCCTCTATCCTGACCCACGGACTTGGGACGTTTCAGCCCCTACAACCATGTGAGCCGTTTCCTTGATATAAATCTCTGTATAGATTTATATGCTTTACTGGTTTTACTTCTCTAGAGAATCCAGCCTAAGTCAGATGATATTTAGATTTGATGAAATATGATATATATCATGTTCTATTTTTACTTTTTTATCACCCAGCACCAGTTTGTTATGACTATGCATGTTGCCATGTACACATCAACTCTGTTGCTTCTAATTGTTGCAAATTACTTCACCACGATCTATCTATCCATCCCTAAAGACTGCCAGGTTGGCTTCAACTTCCTGCCACCACTAGCAATGCTGGAATAAGCGTCCTTGTACATACCCCTATGAAACATTGTCCAAGTTTCACTGGGATAGTACATCTAGGAGTAAAACTTCTGGGTCATGATGTTTGTGTATATTAATTTGACTAAGTCCAGCCATATTGCTCTCCAGAATGGCTACACAATCTGTTTCTACCAGCAATGCATGAGGGTCCTGTGTGCCCACTTCCCTGCCAACACTTGGCATTATACAGCTTTCTCCTTTGACATTGGAGAAAATGAAAGCTTGCATGGGTGGACTCTCTTCCCTTTTATCAAGAAGAAGTACATGTAGTGAGGGATAGCAGAGCCTGGACTACGCCAAGATGCCTTTATGGCCATATAAATGTTCCATGTGGTTTCTCAATCAGCATTTCTTCAGTTACTTAAGAAAGTCCTTTGGCCTCTCTGGGTATCAGTGTCCTCATCCCTTAAATAAAGAGGCAGTGTATGATGATCTCCAGTGTTCTTTCCAAATTTATAATCCTCCAACTCTGACTACACTTTAGTCCATCTCTAGCAGTTGCCTCTGATGGCATCCACTTGTCTTTGTGGGCTTCAAGATGTTGGGGGTGATTGATTCTTCTGTGCCTTTTCATCTGAGTGACAAGAAAGCATAAAGAAATAACCAAGCACCCACACTTAACACTACCCCCTTCCATATGAACCTCCTCTCCTAACCTCTCTCCCTCCACTGAGACAACTCAGGAAATAAAAGACAAGGTCCTTGGTGCACTTCTGTAAAGCCCAAGGGGATGTTCCGTTAGGCTTTGTTCCGGTCATTTCAGTGTTTTTATTTCCCCTGTGCTGGTGAGGAATGCATCACGTCTTTTCACTCAGGCAAAATCCAAACACGGAAATGATATCACCCAAGCAGGGGGAAAAGCCAAGGGTCTACTCTAAGCCATTTCTTGTATAAGGATAGAGAACTGACCTATGAAGTAGGAGGTTGATTTGAGAGCTTTTACAGCTAAAAGCTCACTCTCCACTTATTTTTCTCTCCACTGGATGAGATTCTGCAGCTCCCCTGGCTTACAGCCAGTGAAGTGAAATGACTGTTGGTGCATGTTCCTAGATACCAGCTTCACCAAGATTCACTTCTGATGGCTCCCTAAGGGAGAACAGCCATTCGTGGGCCTCACAGAGGAGTTTGGTGGTTGGTTTCCACCAGCAAAATCTCCATCTTCAAAATCCTTCAGTCCCTTCCCATGTCACGTTCTTGTCAGGTTTCCAGACCTCAGGGACCGGACAGAGGCTATATTATTGGCTGAGTTTCAGCTCCTCTCATCAGGAAGAAAGCGATAAAGTGCACCACTAGCTATGGAGGAATATGGCAGAAATAACACAGATCTGGTGTCTCTCTGTCTCTCTCTCAAGCCCACAGACAGTGAAATTTGTGAGACCTGGAGCTTCACGGGACTGCCTTGTGTTTGCAGGTCTCACAAGTTTTCCACCTTTGACAGCGTGCTGTCTTACACTTTTCTATCACTCGTTTTAGTGGAAAATATTTGTGTTTTTCTTCTCTGACAGATTTCCGCCTTACACAGGTTCTAACTTTTACAGGTTTTACTGTAATTCCATTTTGAACATTCATGTCTTAGTTTCTTAGTGCTGCTATAACAGAAATACTACAAGTGAGTGGCTTTAACAAGCAAAAATGTATTTTCTCACAGTTTAGGGGGCTAGAGTCCGAATTCAGGGCACCGGCTCTAAGGAAAAGCTCTCTCTGTGGGCTGGGAAAACCCTTGTCTCAGCATCTCCAGCCTCAGCGTTCCTTGTTCCTAAGCAGTCTCCATGTGACATCTATCTTCCGCATTTGTGTTTGCTTGTCTCTGTGCCTAATCTCCTCCTTTTATGTCTCAAAACTGATCAGTCTTAAGACAGCCTACACTGATATGGCCTCGTTAACAAAGAAAACCCTATTCCCAAACACGATTAAACTCACAAGTATAGGGGTTAGGAGATTCCAACACAAATTTTGGAGGGACACAATTCAATCCATGACACCTTAGTACACTTCTGTCTATTCCAACATTTCAAAGTGAAGGGTAAGGATTGTTACTGAAGGGCAGTCAGTAGGACATACAGGAATGTGCTGTCTCGTGTAATCCACACACCTCGGCACCCTCCACAAAGGACACTCAGCTGGTTATTTTGCCTTCTGCATGAGGTATCCCAGCGGACGGGCCAGCTGGTAGCAGCAGGATTCAATCCTCTCCCCTCAACAGCCAAGTTGAGAGATTTATTCTACTCTGCTGTGACCCATGTTTGCTCATTAAGAAGAGCTGCTTTGCCAGTTCACATCAGCCCTTCTGGAACTTGGATGAGAAATCCACTGTCAGCCCACGTGGAACATCACTTTGGCTTAGCAGTAGGGTTAGGGTTCAGAGTCCAATGCAGGGTCACAGCTAGGACACTGGGGCCCTGCCCAGCTCAGGCCTGTAGGGGAGTTCTCTGGTCTGGGGCTTATTGCTTCTTTTTAGAGCTTTGACTTATAGTGTGTTATAGCAGAAAGAGCAGTACGCAGGAAATCCTGACTTTATCATGCTAATTGAGATAGATAAACATTACATCCAGTCTCACATCAGTTCAGACCTGGTTTATTCTGAAAGAGGTTTGGGGGGAAAAGATTTTCTGATCTATAAAGCTCTTTTAGATTTGGGATTGTTGTCCTACTTAATGGAGAAAGCAAACTAAGCCTTTGACACAAGAAAGACGTAGACTCAAATCCCTTCAGTATTACCTTGGTGAAATGTCTTAACCTGCTCTGCATCTGTTTCCTCATCTGTAAAATTGACTGGTTTCCAGTTGTCATCAAGTCGATACCGACTCATGGCCACCCCATGTGTCAGAGTTGAAAAGTCCTCCACAGAGTTTTCTTTCAATGGTTGATTTTTTGGAAGTAGATCACCAGGCCTTTCTTCCAAGGCACCTCTGGGTAGACTCAAAACTCCAACCTCTTGGTTAACAGCTGAGTGCCTTAACCATTTGCACCACCCAAAGACTCTGTAAAATGAAGGTAACTAGAACTACCTTGCAGCATTATTTGAAAGATCAAATGAGCTATTTCACGTGCAGTACCTGGCACTGGGTAAATAAAGAGAAGAAACAAACAAGGAGGTAACTACAATTTTTAGGATCTGTGGAGGGATGCAGGGATAAATTAGAAAAATGCAATATGGAGAGAAACAAGAAACTTAAATTTGGGGAGGGGTGAACTACAATGGAAAACCTTAACTTGAGAGCAGGAGGGAGCAGGGGAAAAAAGAATCTGGAAGATGGAAACTTGACAGTAGGCTGAGTGGGTCCGGGGAAAGCTGGGGCCTCAAAGCTAGGTGTCTAGAGCATAGCAGGAGATTGGCCAATTGGAGGCAGATGGTGGGCAGACGGTTCAGCTAGGAAAGGTTGAAAACCAGCATGGGCACCTGCTGGTTAGGCCTGCAAAGAACCAGTCCATGTGTCCTACAGCATCAAGCGAGTCTTTCCAACAGGACCACCTGAGTCTTACTCACCTGGATACGTCTTTATCCCAAGATTTCGTTGCACTTTGAACCAAGTGACTAAATTCATGTAACACCAAAGCCCCGAAAGAGAAACAAGAAGTAAACTATAACAGCTGGTATTCAGTGCATGCTCACCCAAGGTGCCTAAGCATGGGCTAAGGCACTTCCATCTATCCTGTCCTTAACTTCTGCTAACAACACTGTGAGGTACACGTTATCTTCCCCATACTATATAGATAAGGAAACTGAGGCTCAAAGAAGATAAATGATTGTCCGGTCACACAGATAATAAGTGGAAGAACTGGAATTCACCTCTAATCTGACTGACCACAAGAATCATGCTCCTAACCACGGTGACAGGCTTTCTTCCTGCTGCTAAACAAGGAACAGCAGTCACAGAGTTTATATGAGAAATTCCTAAGCTCTCAGATATTGGAAATGGAAGCTCCAGCAGCAGAGCATCTGTAGGAAGGACCTTGGGCCACTTCACCACACTGCCTCCCCTTCACTGTGTCCCATCTCTGGGATGACATCCACTAGGTGCAGTGTCCAGAACTCATAGAGCTTTCAGGGGCCTGTGAAAATGTTTTAATTTATTTTTAAATCACGAGAAAATAAATGAGTTTAATTTCTACCAATGCAGTACCCATTGCCATCGAGTTGATTCTGAGTCATAGTGACCCTATAGGACAGAGTAGAACTGCCCCATAGGGTTTCCAAGGAGGGGCTGGTAGATTGAAACTGTTGACCTTTTGGTTAGCAGGTGAACGCTTAACCACTGTGCCACCAGGGCTCTACCAATGCAGTAGTAAAACGTAATTTTTAATACTTTTTTGTGGAGGAAGGGGCCCACAAAAGCAAAGGACCTAAAGGGTCCATGGAAATCATAATGCCAGGTGTATGCTGTGTGATCGCAGTCCTTGAATAGCAAGGCACCCACCACTTTCATTCATTTGGAGAGTTGTATCATTCTAGAAACCCTTAAATAGGAAACATGCTTCTCTTGGCAGTCTATTCTTTTTAGCTAACACAAAAGTTGATACAAACATGTCCAAATACTCAGATATACAGATGTGAACAGATAGTTACAGCTCAAAATACACAAGCTGCACTGATCAAAAGAACAGAAGACAACAAATACAGGCAAGGTTGTGGAGAGGTTGGAAGTCTTCTACACTACTGGTGAGAATGTAAAATGGTACAACCACTGTGGAAAACGGTATGGTGCTTCCTTAAAAGGCTAGAAATAGAAATACCATATGATCCAGCAATTCCACTCTCATGTATACATCCTAGGGCAATAAGAGCCGCAATAAGAATAGACATATGCATACCCACGTTCACTGCAGCATTATTCACAATAGGAAAAAGATAGAAACAATCTAAGTACTCATCAACAGATGAATGGATAAACAAACTGTGGTACATATATGCAACGGAATACCACGCAATTATAAGGAATCCATGAAACATCTCTTAACATGGATGAATCTGGAGGACACTTTGCTGAGTGAAATAAGTCAGTTGCAAAAGGACAAATGTTGTATGAGACCACTATTATGAATAGTCAAGAAAAGGTTTACACACAGGAAGAAACATTTTTTGATGGTTATCAAGGATAGGAGGGATAGGGAAGGAAAATCACTAACTAGAGAGTAGACACATTAACTTTGGTGCAGAGAAAGGCAGTACACAATATGGGGGAAGTCAGCACAACATGACCAAGGCAAGGGAAGACACTGAGAGGCACACAAGAATAAAAGACAATGATGGTAAATACTATAATGGTAAATCCTGCAACAACAGTAATAAACAATAATTTATGAGTGGATACATAGGTAGACATGTATGCTAAGTAGGTGTGGGAGGGCGTATGGGAGTACACCCACGTGCAAGTATAGGTTTAGCTGTAGATATTTCTGCATACATGTCTGTACGTGCTGCATGTATATTCATATATATAATAGAGCACACAGCGGGCACAGTCACAGAAACATCCTAAACATAACCAAACACCTCATGGGACTGAGTTACCGGGCTTAAAGGTTAAGGACCATAGTCTCAGAGGACATCTAGGTCAATTGGCATAGTTCATAAAGACAATGTTCTACATCCTACTTTGGTGAGTAGTGTCTGAGGGCTTAAAAGCTTGTGAGTGGCCATCTAAGATACAACTATTGGTTCCGTTCCATCTGGAGCAAAGGAGAGTGAAGAAAACCAAAGACTCAAGGTAATAATTAGTCCAAAGGACTAACGGACCACAGGAATCACAGCCTCCACTAGCCTGAGATCAGAGGAACTAGATGGTGCCCAGCTACCACTATTGACCACTCTGACAAGGAAAACAATAGAAGGTCCCAGGTAGAGTGGGAAAAAGTAGAAGAAAATTCAATTTCATAAAAAAGATCATGTTTACTGGTCCAAGAGAGACTGGAAGAACCCCTGAGACTACGGACTTCTCTAACTTGGAACTGAAGCCATTCCCAGAGATCACCTTTCAGCCAAATAATAGACAGGCCTATAAAATAAACAGTAACATCCATGAGGAAAGTGCTTCTTAGAACCATCATCTATTTGAGACCAAACAGGAAACATGTGCCCAAAAGCAAAGATGAGAAGGTAGGAAGGAGCAGGAAAACCAGACAAATGGAAATGGGGAACTCATTGTGGTGTTGACACGTTGCAGAAGTTGCAAACAACATCATGAAACAATTTGTGTATAAACTATTGAATGGGAAACTAATTTGCTCTGTAAACCTTCACATAAAGCATGCATACACACACAAATACACAAACTATACCCAAGTCTTGTATACCCCAACCTGTCTATGGGCATAAATTCGCAAGCATCAGTGGGCAGGCCTGGTAACTTCACTGCAAACATATTCACCAAAACACACACACACACACACACACACACACACACACACTCCCCTAACAATTCAACAAACAGACAAGCAGCCAAGACGATCAAATTACCATCCCATGAACAGTTAAAAAGAGAAAAAGCCCAGATTTGGAGGCCAAGGTAGGTAGATAAAGGGGTAAGCAAGAGTGGGAAAAAGGATAAAGCTGTGCAAATTGAGCCAATGCATTTATTATTATTTTTTTCAAGGTCATTAATGATGGCTCTCAGAGTTTCCCCAATTAGGCGTCCCCTGCTCCCTTTCAGGGGTTCCAGATATGCACAACTTGGCAATAACATCAGATTTGCTTTCTTACGGCCCAGAGCATTGAGTTGGGAGTTGAGAGCCTCAGATAAGGGGAAGGGGTAGAAGCTTTGTGAGGGGCTCCATGGTTAAAAACAAGTTCAGAAACAGCTGAAAAGCCAGAGAAGAAACTGTCTCATTAACTGGACCCCTTTCACCTCTCTCCTTTTCCATTCTGCCCACAATTCTCCTCACTCCACAGAATGCACCCAGGCAAAATAGCTGAAAGAAAGGGATTATCAGCCCTGTTATTCAAAGCCAAGTTATTTTGGTTAATTGGAGGTGAAAATGTGAGGCAACCTCTGGGCAAAGGTACCTATGAATCCTGCTTCTTTGGAATCAAATCACAAACCCACACTGAAAGGAAGCCTGAGACCCCAGTAGGGTCACTACAAAATTCACTGAACACTTGGGAGATTTGGGTGCTTTGATCCACTGAGTCATTCCACAAAGATGTAATGCCACTACTTATTGAAATAATAATACCAAAAATAATCATAAGTGATAACTGTGTGCCTGACACTGTGCTAATACTTTACCTATTGTTACGGATTGAATAACATCATGATAAATGGCGAAGACACTGAAGCTGTCCAGGATGTCATTCTTCTTGGATCAACAATCAATGTCCATGGAAGCAGCAGTCAAGAAATCATATGACCTATTGCACTGGGAAAATCTGCTGCAAAAATCCTCTTTAAGGTGTTAAAAAGCAGAGATGTCACTTTGGTGACTAAGGTGCATCTGACCTAAGCCCTGGTATTTTCAATAGTTTCATATACATGTAAAAGCTGGACAATGAAAAAGGAAGACAGAAGAAGAATTGATGAATTCAAATTGTGGTGCTGGGAAAGAATATTGAATACAGTGTGGACTGCCAGAAGAGTGAACAAACCTGTCTTGGAGGAAGTACAGCCAGGATGCTCGTTAGAGGGGAGGATGGCGAGACTTGGTCTCACTTACTTTGGACATGTCATCAGAAGGGGCCAATCACTGGGGATAGACATAATGCTTGGTGTCTCAGTCTTCTAGTGCTGCTATAACAGAAATACTACAAGTGGACAGCTTTAACAAAGAGAAGTTCGTTCTCTTACAGTCTAGTAAGCTAGAAATCCATATTCAGGGGCCCAGCTCCAGGAGAAGGCATTCTTTCTGTGGGCTCTGCAGGAAGGCCCTTTTCATCAATCTTCCCTTGGTCTAGGAGCTTCTCCAGGCAGGAACCCCAGGTCCAAAGATGTGCTCTGCTCCCAGTGCTGCTTTCTTTGTGGTATGAGGTACCCTCCCCCCATCTCTCTGCTAGATTCTTTTATTATTTATTTAGATTCTTTTATATCTCAAAAGAGAATGATTTAAGACACAATCTAATCTTGTAGATTGAGTCCTGCCTCTTTAACATAGCTGCCTTTAATCCTGCCTTTTTAACATCATACAGGTAGAATTTATAACACATAGGAAAATCACATCAGGTGACAAAATGGTGGACAATAACACCTGGTAAAGTAGAAGATCAGAGAAAAAGAGGGAAACCCTCAATGAGATGGATTGATACAGTGGCTGCAACAATGGGCTCAAGCATAACAATGCTTGTGGAGCTGGCACAGGACCAGGCAATGCTTTATTCTATTATTTATAGAGTTGCTATGAGTTGGAGCTGACTCGATGGCACCTAACAGCAACTTGGACTCAATTATGTCCCTCCAACATATGTGTTGTGAGTCTTAACCTCTATACCTGTGGGATAATCCCATTTGGGAATAGGGTTTTCTTTACGTTAATGAGGCCATATCAGTGTGCAGTGTATCTTCAACTAATCACTTTTGAGATATCAAAAGAGTAGATTGGGCACAGAAGCAAGCAAGCACAAATGGGGGAAAGATAGATACCACATGCGCATCTCCAGGGAACACTGAGAAGAACACTAGAGAAGCTCAGACAAGGATTTTCCCCCAGAGCAGACCAAGCCTTTCCACAGAGTCAATGCCCTGAATTCAGACTTCTAGTCTCTAAACTGTGAGAAAATAAATTTCTGTTCATTAAAGACACCCACCTGTGGCATTTCTGTTATAGCAGCACTAAGAGACTTTTGTTGTTGTTGTGTGCTGTTGATTCAATTCTGACACATAATTCACAAGAGTAAAACTGCCCCATAGGGTTTTCTTGGGTTTAATCTTTAAGGATTGTCTTAGGTATCTAGTGCTGCTATAACAGAAATACCATAATCGGATGGCTTTAACAAACAGAAATTTATTCTCTCACAGTTTAGGAGGCTTGAAGTTCAAATTTAGGGCACCAGCTCCAGGGGAAGTCTTTCTCTCTCTGTCAGTTCTGAGGGAAGGCCCTTGTCATTAATTTTCCTCTGATCTAGGAGTGTCTCAGCACAGGGACCCCAGGTCCAAAGGACATGCTCTGCTCCTGGCACTACTTTCTTGGTGGTACGAGGTCCCTGTCTCTCTACTCACTTCTCTACTTTTATCTCTTATAAGATAAAAGGTGACGCAGGTCACATCCCAGGGAAACTCTCCTTACATCTGATCAGGGCTGTGACCTGAATAAGGGTGTTGCATCCTACCCTAATCCTCTTTAACATAACCCAGTCTTGCCTCATATTACCACAGGCAGAAATTAGGATTTACAACACATAGGAAAATTACATCAGGTCACAAAATGGAAGACAACCACACAATACTGGGAATCATGGCGTAGCCAAGTTGACACTTATTTTAGGGGGACACAGTTCAGTCCATAACAAAGATTAAAACCATTTGATCGCCAGGTCTTCTTTCTTCAGAACTGCTGGGTAGATTTGAACCACCAACCTTAGCAGCCAGCACTTAACCGTGTGTGCCACCAGGCCTCCTTACTAAGAGACTGAGACACTTATAGTCAAAAAAAAACAAAAACAGTTGCTATCAAGTCAGTTCTGACTCATTGTGACCCCACGTGTTTCAGAGTAAAACTGTACTCCATAGGGTTTTCAATGGCTGGTTTTTTTCCAGAAGTAGATTTCCAGGCTTGTCTTACAAGGCACCTCTGGGTAAACTTGAACCCCTCAACCTTTCAGTTAGCAACAGAGCATGTTAACTGCTTGCACAACCCAGGGACTTCTTGCCTATATTAATCTCATTCAATCCTCAACAGCAATAGCTTTGATTTTGTTTTTGTTTTTTTTAATCTTCACAGCTCCATGAAGTAGGGACTGTTCTTATGCCCATTTGACAGAGAAAGAAACTGAAGCTTGGAGACATTAAATAATTTACCCAAGTTCTCATAGCTGGTAAGTAGCTCAGCTCTGTCATCACTGTGCACTTTACATCCTGTCTTTTTCATTGTTATTTGTTATTTAGGGTTTTTCCAAATTTTAATGACTAGAAATAATATGACAATGTATTTTTTGTTCATAAAGCTTTTCTCTTATTTTTTATTATTTTTTTCAAATACATTCCCAGGAGCAAAATATCTGGATCAAAAGAATTAAATATTTTTTGACTCTATTTATTGCCAAATTAGATCTTTAAAGGCTTTGCTAATTTACATGATGAACAACAGCACAAGGGCATACCTTTTGTCTCATATCCTTCCCAACGCGGTCTGTTTACTGCTGAGGTTTGGCCACTCTGGCCACCGTCCCGCGTTCAAGGGCAGAGGTTCTGGGGGATTCCACTACAGTGGCCAGTAGCATTCCCAGGCAATGGACGTGCTACATTATAATAGGTTTCAGGAAGGCCTATTACTTTCCAGCAGGTCTCCCATCTACTGGCCAGCACCTGTAATTCTACCATTGGGAACTGTCTTCGTCATCTAGTGCTGCTGTACCAGAAATACCACAAGTGGATGGGTTTAACAAAGAGAAATTTATTTTCTCACAGTCTAGTAGGCTAGAAGTCCAAATTCAGAGCATCAGCTCCAGGGGAAGCCTTTCTCTCTCTGTCGGCTCTGGAGGAAGGTCTTCTTGTCAATTTTCCCCTGGACTAGGAGCTTCTCAGTGCAGGAACCCAGGGTCTAAAGGATGCGCTCTGCTCCTGCTGCTTCTTTCTTGGTGGTATGAGGTCCCCAACTCTCAGCTTGCTTCCCTTTCCTTTTATCTCTTGTAAGATAAAAGGTGGTGCAGGCCACACCCCAGGGAAACTCCTTTTACATTGAATCAGGGATGTGACCTTAATAGGGGTGTTAGAATCCCACTTCAATCCTCTTTAACATAAAATTACAATCACAAAATGGAGGACAACCACACAATACTGGGAATCATGGCCCAGTCAAATTGATACACACATTTTTTGGGGGACATAATTCAATACATGACAGGAACTCATCCTTTTGGCGTTAGGCCGAGAGTTTTGTTCTAATGCCCTCTGGAAGAAGTTACCTGTACATGGTTATCAGTGTTTGTGCTCTGCTGTGAAGACAAAGAACCAGACTGAAGGAAAGGAAGCAGGGGACAGTGATTGGAGTGCTGGCGGGGGAGAGACTGGGAGCCAAGAAGGTGAAGGTCCTTTCCCTTCCCATCTAGCCAAGAGTTCACTCCGCTTTTGCTCTTCAGTGCTACTGTGTGCAAAGGAAGTATTCATTCATTTGCCAACAATTATTTAGAGTGTTTACTATGATGTAGACAGCTTTCTAGATGCTGGAGCAGGACAGATACATCAGTGATGAAAAGCAATGCTGTGCCCTAGAGAGGGACAGGTACATCAGCGATGAAAAGCAGTGCTGTGCCCTGATGAAGCCGACATTCTAGCGAGACGAGACAGACAATCAACACATAAATAACAATAAGATGTCAGGAATAATAACAACAAATGCTATAAAGCATGGTCTCTAAAGAGGAAAGTTGTCAGGAGCCAGGGTCTCTTCCTGCGCTGAGGGTGGATAATCTGTAGGCTTAAGATTTGGGGCCTATGGATGGGACAGGGGCTACGTCCGGAAAAGAAAAATGACAGGCAACGAAGTCATTATCAGACAGGGCAGTTTTCTGACTCTTATTAGAAAACGCCCCTGTCCCCCTTCACTCCCCCAACAAAGACCCCTGATTTGAGGCACAAGCCCTTCACTATGAGAATGTGACAGATGTGTCTCGATACAGTGCTGTCGTTTTACATCAGGGGCAGTGGTGGAAGGGGTGGGAAGCCCCGAGAGTCAAGGGTCACCCTAACCGCTGCAAGGCTCAGGCCAGGTCCTTCAACGCTCTGCACAGGGCTCAGTTAAGCCATGCAAAGACTAAGGAGTTTAGACTCTGGAAGGAAGTTCTCTGCCATTCCTTTTCCTACCTTAGCCTGCATTTCTTCCTGTGAGCCTTCCAAGGTCACAGCAGGATTAACCCATCAGCTCAACTGGGCCAGGAGAGGGAGGGAGGCAGGCAGGCGGAGAAAGCATCAAGGACACCACACTCCAGTGATCACTGGAGAGGGTCCATTCACGGCCAACAACACCTGGGAGGAGCCTTGGACTCAATCAGCAAAGGAGGTTCCTGCTGCAGCAACAATGGGAATCCAAGCCTCACTCTGCAATCCAGACACAGCTCTGTGGTCTTCTTGAGACCTGACCCCACTGGCTACCCCAGTTTGCGTGCCACACCCACCCACTCACACACAGGATTCCAGGTCTCCAGCAGGAAGGAGAGGCAAAGACAAAGCACCTGAGGAAATGGGCTAAAACCAATATGATTGAACACTACATTTGGCCTCTTTTAACACTACATTTTAGGCCATACCCTAGGAATACCTAGAGACTAAATTTGTTAAGTTAAGATACTTTTTACATTTAATAACCAAGGAGCACTCTGATGGGATTCAAAGTGAAGTTCTTACGTGGATGGATTCCGCATAAAACCTTCAGGGTCCACGGTTCCTCGAGTTTCTCATCCTATCATAGCAGTTGCAACACTTTGTACCATGCCTTTCCACAGAGCACCTAGCTAGGCACACTTTTTGTTTCTAATATTCGGAAATCCTTCTAGTAAAGTAGGTTGAGATTATGCATAGCCCCATTTTACAGGTGGGAAAACTGAGGTTATGTCTCTTATGGCTGCTTAGTGTGTCCACAGTATGGCCACTGTAATCCCTGGGCCAGATTCGTCCAAAGGCATGATCACTGTCCCTGCAATGACGGAGGTTGTCACCACCCTTCTATAAGTAAATTCAAGGAGGACAGGCAATTAGGATGCCACACAATAGGCAGCAAGTTTACTGGACATAGCTACCACTCTCTGTGCTAATCTGAATGTGTCTATCAGATGCTGAAAATCTCTGGAAGATTATACTGTTATTAGGATGACTCACAAAATTAAATAATTACATGTTTTGGTTTTGTTTGGTCCTCACATGTTTTTCTTCATGTGACCTTCTCCTGCCCTGTGCTATCATAAATTGCATCTTCCTGAAGACGAGTCAGAAGGAGTTGGAGTTCATGAGTGTGTTTGTCGCCTTTAACTGATGGGCACTATCTCTAAAGAAGAGCCAGGATACTGCAGTCTATGCTGAGATCTTCCACAAGACATTACCAATATTAGCGTAAATATTTCTGTGCTGAAACGTTGAGCATAAAAATGAAAAGAAGATTCCTGCGGGCGAAGAATACAGTTTATTAGTTTATTACGTTCAGTTATTTCTCCCCAAGGAGTAAGCAAGAGACGAAAGGCTGAAAATCACTGGTGGGCTGTCATGACCAGTAAATGACACGATACCTGTGCCCGTGAGCAGAAGGTGTTCTTTCTCGAGTTCACACTTTCCCTTTTCTGCGCTTCACTCCCTGCTTAGGATTTCCTCTTGCTCCGCTAACCAGACACCTCTGACCACTTGGTCCAGGTCCCACCCTGTGGTGCTGCCCTGAGCAGCACCCTTGAGTCCAAGCGTGCTTCCTCTTCCTTCACAATTCTTTCCCCACACTGGGTCCTGACATTACAGTCCAGGTGTTACATTGAATACTGTCAGGCATCCTTCCCGTTGCAGAGAGCATTGGGGGCATAGGGCCCTTTACACAGCACTCTTTCAATCACCCTGTGGAGACCCCATCCCACCCTCACAGAGAGAGCCAGGCCCTTGCACAGGCTCATGAGTGGAGCAAAGCAAGCTGCCGCAATCATAAACTGTTTCAAAGCTCTTTGTGGGGAAAGATCTTGTGGTGGGTCCTGTTGCCTCCTAACAGCTATCCTCCCACCCTCCCGCTGTCAGACCGTCAAGAAAGGGGCCGTGTCCTCCAGCTGCTGGGAGACTCCAGTGGGGTGGGGCCATGGCTGGGACAGGGATGCTCAGGTGCAGTCTGAGGCTCACAGCCGGCTCTGAGGGTTCACCTTGTGAGCCTTGAAAGTATTAAGCATATCTTTTGGGGCATCTTGACGTGGCAGATGCGGGCAAGTGAGCCATGGTGCCTTTGCCAGAGTAAGAAAACAAACAAAAAAGTCTGAGATCATTGCCGAAAGCAAAGGAATGGCTGTTGTCTTTGAAGAGGGTCTTCTGTTGCACCCAGAAAGGGCAAGCTCAGCCTATGACACAGCAATGCAGAGAAGGTCGCTGACAGCCTGGGCCTCAAAGACTCATCGCAGTCCTTCAGGTTAGGATCCTGACACTCCCGAGTCCCATCGGTGGCGTAGCATGCCCATCCCCCAGGTGCTTCCCAAGCCTGGGAAGTCTGGGGGAAGAACTGTCCTTTGTGCACGAAGATATTTCACACACACACACACACACACACACACACACACACACAATTTCAGTTTGCTAATTTACCCTGAAAAACACAACGAACAGATAATAGTGCTGGTCATCCACTTTGGCCTGATCAGCACATTCCTTCAGAATGAAGGGAGTAAATTGAGCTTAAGGAATGTCTGTCAGTTAAGCAGCCTTCCCCAAGTGGCTGGTCTGGCCAGGGAAGTCTCTGTCCAGGATGGTGCCTAGGTGGACTTACCAACCAATGCTTGCCCCCTTTTTCTTACACTTATGGCTGATCACTTATCCTCACCCATCCACTCCCATCACACACGTTCTGTTGGGAGGCCTTCTGCAAACAGCATGCGGGCACTTGGTTGGGAATGGGCACTGTCCTGCTGCTTCCCTGAGGTCTCTCCCAGTTCATCTCAACTGGCATTCTAGGTATCCCCAAGCCCTTGACTCACACATTTAGGGACGATTTCCTGGTTTCCTTCTATAGATGGCTAACTGCATCCGTGGTATATGGATCTTATTATTTAAGAGCAAACCGTGTTTCCAAAGTCTTAGAACAGATCTTGCTGTTGCCTCCAGGTCCTGTGAGGTCTTCTAAGCCTCTGATCTGCTGGTAGGAGAGAACTCTCCAGAGATCACAGCTCCTGGGTGGCAGAGACAGACGGTGAATGGGAGTATCCATCTGTTAGGTCCTCTCTGAGTCAGCCGCTCACCCTCAGCCCTTCAGCTAAGCCAGCTCTGGTAGCCTGCCGACATTGCACTTGAGCTGGGATGAGCCTTGGCTGAGCCACCCAACAGCTTTCTGCACAACAGAAGAATCCAGTGAGAGGTGAAAGCAGCCGCAAAGGAGTGTGAGCTGAAACATGAGTGACCATGCCCCCGGCTGGGACAGGGGCAGAAGTTTAGGGGCCCCCCCTCTCTGGGTCAGCCTGTTCGTTGTGGCTTTCACGATGGTCCCAGCTCAGCATCTCCAGGAGCCTCAGCCTGCCGGGCACGGACGTGGGCGTGGGGTTAGGGAAAGATGACGACACAGCTCACGCGCTCTGGGAACTCACAATCCCGAGAAGGCGGGAACGTTAGCCTGCTGGCAAGCTGTCGTGGGATAAGTTATGGGATAGTGGCTGGCAAGCAGGAGAAGGAGCGTTTGGGTGACCCGCGGGGGAGTTCAACCTCGAAGGCCTTCCTGCAAGCACAAGGCCGTTTTCCTGTTCAGGGAGCACCAAGCCCCTGCTTCCTCCGCCCCGCTGCCCTCGCCTCCCGGCTCGTGGAATCATGGTATCGCCGTGTCTGAGGACGGTGGCGGCTGCTGGACAAGTCACCTCCACCCCACCCCACGTGCAGAGCACACTTACACTCCCTGAAAAAAACGGGATTTGGGGACTGAGCTCAAGTTTGGGCTGATGTATTTACTTATTTTTAAGAGGTTAAAGAGCGAAAACGTAATTGAATGTGAATGTGCTTGGATGCTCAATTTTAAGGCATAAGGATTTTGTTCCTTTTTTTAAATATACATATCCCATTCGACTGAAACCCTGGGGCTAGAAACTTTGGACTAGTAACCAACAGGTTTAAAAAGCTCAGAGATGGTGCCCTGGTTTTAGATGAAATAAATTCCAAAACCAAGTGAAATGTCCTAAGAACAGGTCTCCCTACAGATTTTCTTGTTCATGAAATGATAATCCAGCCTAGTACCAATTCAACAAAAGTTTCCAGTAAAATCTGCAAAAGCTGGAAGCTATGTAAGGCAGAAACCTGTCAGTGGAAAACGCAAATATTTTCCACCAAGAGGGCACCATATAAAGTGGGGACTGTACCCTGACAAAGGCAGAAAACTTGTGAGACCTGGAAAAACAAGGTGTGTTCCGACTCTCACAGGATTCACTGTATTACATACCAGACACCATAGTTAGCCCAGGAGATACTCAGCAAGACACAATTTCAGTCCTCAGTTCCGTGATGTTTCTTCAAAATGAAACGCATGGCTTCCTGAAGGCCTGCCAGAAGGGAGAATCAGTGTACGCTTCTCAGACTAGAGCGGCTAGTTTAATCTCAGATGTTTGCTGAGTTCCTTCTAAGCACCAGGAACCTTACGCATATATTTCGCTTAATCATTGCAGTCACCCCACGAGCTCACACTCATCAGCCCATTTTATGAATGGGACCTTCATGGCATAGCTATGAAGAGTAAAGGCTCTAGTGTCAGACTGT
The DNA here is from genome assembly GCA_030035585.1 of Dugong dugon. Classification (NCBI taxonomy): domain Eukaryota; kingdom Metazoa; phylum Chordata; class Mammalia; order Sirenia; family Dugongidae; genus Dugong; species Dugong dugon. Next base: position 3,064,909 of record CM057466.1, read on the forward strand.
CTGGATTAAATCCAAACCCTACCAATAACCAGCTGCGAGACCTTGGGCGGATTGCCTTAACTTCCTCATTTGTAGAATGGGACTGATAGTTGTACATCACAGGGTTGCTGTGTTAATTAGATGAGATAATGTATATAAAGCACTTAGCCCAGGGTCTGGCATGTACTAAGAACTCAAAGGATGTTATTTAGAGTTACCCAAAATGAGAAAAATCAAGACTCCAAAAACTTAAGTCACTTGCCCAAGATCTCATGGTTAGTAATTAGAAAAATTTAAACTCTGGTCTTTCCAAATCCAAAGCACATGTGCCTGTGTTGTACCACATCATTCCATTATTTACACTTATATAATTGCCCTTAAGACTGCGTTAATCTCCTGAAATGTGGGTCAGGCAGTTCTCAGGCACGGCTGAAGGAAAGCAAGGAATCACGTATCAGCAGGCTGTGACGGAGCCACCGGTAAGGGAGTCACTCCATTTTCAAAACTGGTCAAAACAGACGCACAAAGATGCGTACAGTGTAAGAAGGGGGAGATGTCACTTAACAGTTTTTGATCACCTTCTATTAAACTGGAAACCCTGGTGGCACAGTGGTTAAGAACTACAGCTGCTGCCCAAAAGGTTGGCAGTTCGAATCCACCAGGCACTCCTTGGAAACTGTATGGGGCAGTTCAACTCTGTCCCACAGGGTCGCTATGAGTCAGAATTGAGTTGACTGACGGCAGTGGGTTTTTTACTATTAAATCACTGTGACCTATCAGGTTCTGTGCTCGGCACTTTGCTTGTGTTTTCTCGTTTCATCCTCACACAGTCTGTGGAGGGATTTGTTCTCCTCATTTTACTGAGGAGGAAACTAAGGTTCAAAGAGAAGGTTAAGAGGCATTGCCAGGGAAACGCTGAATCTCTGAAACAGAAATTAGGTTGGAAACAGCCTTTTCCCACCGAACAATATAATCTCCTTTAATTTCTTTTTTTAAGTCCAGCATTTTTTTCCAGATCATCAGAGTTATAAGTCGTCATAATAGAAAATTTGGGAAGTACTGAAAAGTATAAAGGAGGAGGAAAAGCAAACCGTGATCCTATCCCCCAGCCAATCACTTTAGGACGCTCCTCCATTTGTTGCCTCTGCCTTTGTCCTGACCTCCTTGAGATCATTCTACACACACAATTTTGCGATGTATTTTTTTTTTAAGAGACTAAGAATGGATTCAGCAGGCATTTCTAGTTATTGTAACGGAATCTTCCTTGTTATATGAACTCAGAAAATGATAATAGGTGGCACTTATTGACTTCTGTAAGTCTGGCACTGTTCAAAACGGGTTTTAATTTAAGTATCTCTTTTAATTCAACCCTGTGAAGTAGGTACCATACAATCAAATGAAGTCCCTGGGTGGTACAAACGATTAACAAACTCACTACTAACCAAAAGGTTGCAGGTTTGAATCCACATAGAGATACCTTGGAAGAAAGGCCTGGAGATCTCCTGCGGAAAAATCAGTCACTGAAAACTCTATGGAGCACAGTTCTACTCTGACACACATGGGTTGCCACGAGTCAGAATCAACTCTATGGTAACTGGTTTTGTATAATCAAACAATCAGAATATTTATTTAACTATCACTCTACTCTTTAAGAGAAAAGGTAACAGACAATAAATAAACTCCTAGTTCTAATTTATTTTGAAAAGCCAAACGAACCACTGCCACGTTGTGGGCTGTGGTTACCATGAATTCCTGGCTGTTTCCCACTCCTTTGCCACCTGCAGCACAATGAGGACTGGTGTCCTGCTGATAGCCACAATGATTATTCGCACATAACAGATTAAAGGGCATTTAATCACCCCGCCTCTGCTATGTAAATGTGCAGGTAAACCCTGTGAGATCGAGTCAGTTCCCACTCATGGTGACCCTGTGTACAACAGAACGAAATACTGCCTGGTCCTGCCATCCTCACAATCGTTGCTGTGCTTGAGCCCATTGTTGCAGCCACTGTGTGTACCTAGGATAAAATTTCTGGGTCCAGAAGCATATGTTCAGCTTTATTAGACACTGCTGAACAGTTTTCAAAGTGACTGACGAATTCATATCCCAAAAACAATACTGAGAGTTCACATTCTCTACATCCTCACCAGAACGTGTGGCGCTCCATGTTACATTGTGTTTTTATGATTAAGGTGGGGAAGGGGGCAGGGATGCCGTGGGACAACAGGGCTATTCCAGAGAAGGCCTCTCATTAGACAGAGATGTCTTCTGGATAACCAAAGACCTTAAGTCATGCCTTCAGGATCCAGGGCCAGCTGCTTCAAGTGGGACCACACTGTCCCTACCCTTGACTGTGCCTGGGTAGGCCAGGACCTGGGCAGCCTGGATTACAGGGCCACTCAGTGACCATCAGAAAGAGGAAATGAACCACATCGCCCTGATGGGACCAGGATCACTTTCCGCATTTAGACATTTTTACTGGGTCTACTGTAGCCTTCTTGCCTCAGGTTTCCCAACATCAGGCCTGCATTTCCTGCAGCCTTCAGGAATTTACCTGACTAACCAAAGACTACAGGGAAAATGGTAGCTGGATTGCCTTTGGATAATCTAAAATTCTCCTCCATGTAATCAGAACAAAAACCAGTTGCCATGGAGTCGACTCTGACTCATGACAACCCTGTGTGTGTCAGAGCAGAACTGTGCTCCACAGGGTTTTCAGTGGCTAATTTTTCAGAAGTAGATCTCCAGGACTTTCTTCCAAGGTGCCTCTGGGTAGACTAGAACCTCCAACCTTTCGTTTAGCATTCAAGCGCATTAACCACATGGTCCCTAAGCGTCTGGAGGGGAGAGGCAAGAGGAGACTCGAGCTTCAGAGATGCTAAAGGTCAGGAGTAGACTTCTGGGTTTTCTGCTTTATATTTTTAAAGACCTGGTCTGTGTTTTGACAACAGAACTTGCTAATAGCCCACCACTTGAGTTGCTGCTTCCAGTTCTCTGTTTTAAATAAGGAGATTCAGCCGGTATTAATGGGAGGGGCTGCAAATGACTTCCCTGGTTGGGAGTGCCTGCTTGTTTTTCCTTGTGCCTGGGCATGCTGAGGTCTCTCTCACGGACTCCCACATGTGAGGAGAGCCCAAGGGAGTCCTCAATCTGTATATTTGTATGGCGTGTGTGTCTAAGAGGGTGTTCAAGTACCAGAGTGGATAGGTAACTGAGAGTGAAAAGAGGAATTCTACTGCAAGAATTTAAATAGACCACTTCTCATATGTTCATCTGACAAAGCTTTACTGAGTACCTACTGTGAGACGTGGAGTCCCCGTGTGCTGTAAACAGTTAACACACTTGGCTGCTAACCGAAAGGTTGGAGATACGAGTCCATCTGGAAGTGCCTCAGAAGAGAGTCCTGGCTATCTGCTTCTGAAAAAAATCAGACATCGAAAACCCTACGAAGCACAGTTCTGCTCGGACACACATAGGGGCACCATGAGTTGGAATTGACTTGATAGCAACTGGTGGTACTGTGCGAAGCACTGTTCTATCGCTGTGAGATCTGCTAAGATTTCTAAAAGATCGACCCTAGTTCTTCCCCTTTCATAGGCTTACCTTCCGCTGGGAATGACAAAAGATACACAAGTCACCAACAGTGGGGAATAACACAGGATTAGATGCTTTTGATACTGATGACAGGTACTGTAGGAATCCAGAGGACATCAAGGAAAATAAAATATTTGAAGTGGGCCTTAAAGTCTGGAATTCATTAGGTGAAAAGGGCCAAGATGTTCTAGAAATGCTATGAGCAAATATCCAAAGGCAAGAAAAGGCACAGCATGCCAAAAGTTGCAAGCCAACCAGTTTACTTGGGGAGAATTTACATGGGAAAGTGCATTGAAATGAAAATGGATACTAGGGATCAGACTGTATAGGGTATTGAATGCCAAGTTCAGTTGACCTAGACATATATTGATGGGAAAGTGTTAGTGAGTGACCTCCCCAAGGTCTTGGAAATGCAGGAGATACAGGATGGTTTTTCACTCTCAAAATAGTTGCCAAGCCAGCAAGATACGACAATACCTTAAGGAAAAGAATTCTTGTAGAATTTGACAAAGTTGTAAAAAGAACATAACCTCCAGAACAAAAGATAACTCTTTCAGTTCAACCAATTAAGAAAAGTTGATTAGATTATGCTTGTTTTTTCACCATCGCCCAGCAAAGATGTCATCATAGCCATTAATATGGTTAATTCCTTCTAATTCCAACTCCAAGGTCACCAAGGAACCTTATGAATATCATAATGGGTCTATGGGAGAAGGCATCAGAGGCTCCCTTAGAGCAGAAGCTGCCACCCTGGGCTTGTACATTGTCCACTGGCCTTTGTTAGCATGAATCACTGTCTTTAGTCAGATAAGCTCTTAGGATGTTGGCCAGATCACATTTCTGAGCCTTCAAAGCTTAAGACAAAACCCTAAACAATGGTGAATTTACCAAGGCAAATGACCCTTTCTAGAATCCAAACTGGGCAGTTCACCAGCTTTCCTTCTGTACCTCCTTAAAAAAACAGTTGCCATAGATTCGATTCCGACTCATAGTGACCCTATAGGACAGAGTAGAACTGCCCCATAGGGTTTCCAAGGACAGGATGGTGGATTTGAATTGCTGACCTTTTGGTTAAGAGCCTGAGCTCTTAACCACTGTGCCACCAAGGCTCCAAATAAGAGGATCTGCACTGGCTGGGAATTCAACCCAGGTCAGCTACTTAGAATGCAGCTATGTGCATCACTATACCACCACCAACCCTACCTCGTTAAAGAGTATCTAATCCTTCCAAATACCCACCGTTCTGGTTAGTGGAAAAGTTCAGTTAATAGAGAGTTACTGTGTATCATATATGTAAACCACCAAGAAGTGAATAGAATAAGAGCCTTACACTAAAGCGACCCTAAATATTTACATTTTTAATGATTCAAGAATTACTTCACTAAAAGACATATTCAGAATATATTAGAACCCCTAAAACACAATAGAAAGCAAACAACTCAATGGAAAAAAATTGGTAAAATAATTGAACAGACACTTCACCAAAGAGGATATCTGGATGGAAATAAGCACATGAAACTTTGTCAAACAACATTAACCATTACCCGTTGCTATCAATTCTGACTCATAGCGACCCTACAGGACAAAGTAGAACTGCCCCATAGGTTTTCCGAGGAGCAGCTGGTGGATTTGAACTGCTAGCCACCACTAACCACAGAGCCACCAGGGCTCCCATTAGCCATTAGGAAAATGCAAATTAAAACCATGATGAGATGCCAGTACACACTTATTACAAAGGCTAAAATAAAAAATAGGAACAATACCAAGTACTGACAAGGATAGAGCAACTGAAGCAACCGCACGTTACTGGTGGGAATGCAAAATGGTTAAGCCACTTTGGACAATTGTTTGACAGTTTCTCAAAAAGTTAAACATACATAAACTACATGACCCAGCAATCCCACTCCTATGTATTTACCCTAGAGAAATGAAAACTTATGTTCACACAGAAACCTGTACACCAATGGTTATAGCAGTCCAGTCATAATCACCAAAAACTTGAAACAACCCAAATGTCCTTCAATAGGAAAATGGACAAACAAAATTTTTTTACTTCAGAATTTTACAGAACTTTGAGGGGAATGTTATGATCAATTGCCATGAGGTAACACTGCAGGAGGGAAATGGACGTATTTCCTATTTACTGAGATTCCAGACAAGGTGAGGGTTTTATACCACTGCCAACGTAAGGAAAAGCGTAAGCACCACTAGAAAGTTGTAAATTGGTTTTTGCACTAGCCACACTGTGTTTGATGAGTGTCTTTGTGGTGTTTACATGTGTACTATTGAGAAAGGATGCAGACTGTGAAGGACGAGAGTGAGGTATGTGGATGGCAGGAGCAAAAGAAGGTCTTCATGCCGAAGAGATGGAAGAGACTGTGCTCATCAACATCAACTTCAAACCCAGGACCAAAGGGAAGCAAGAGCTTGCGTGCATGTGCGAGTGTTCGTGTGTGTGCGTGTGTTCATGTGTGTGCGTGTGTTCATGTGTGTGCGTGTGTGTTCATGTGTTGCGTGTGCATGTGTTCATGTGTGTGCACGTGTGTGCACGTGAGTTCATGTGTGTACATGTGTTCATGTGCGTGTGTGTTCGTGTGTGTGTTCATGTGTGTGTGTTCATGTGTGTGCATGTGTGTGTGTACATGTGTTCATGTGCGTGTGTGTTCGTGTGTGTGTTCATGTGTGTGTGTGTTCATGTGTGTGCATGTGTGTGTGTTCATGTGTGTGCGTGTGTGTTTATTTGGAGGGCCCGGGTCTTTGAGGAAAATTTTTAAAAATTCATACTCAAGATCATTAAGTGATTTTTTTTTTTTAAACTAGTCTCTTTGGAGGACAAAAACCTATACCTATATTTAGATAGGAGTCCCTAGGTGGTGCAAATGGTTAACATGATCAGCTACTAACCAAAATGTTGGAAATTCCAGTCCACCCAGAGGTACCTTGGAAGAAAGTTCTGACGATCTGCTTCTGAAAAATCGGCCATTGAAAACACTATGGAGCACAGATCTACTCTGACACACATGGGGTCACCATGAGTCTGCGTCGACTCGAGGGCACCTGGTTTTTTATTTAGATAAATGCAAATGAGCAGGCAGAACCGGCAGAATGGGAGGCAGCACCAGAGGAAACTTCATCTACATGTTTCCTCCACGAGGCTGCGTCCTTTGCTGTCCTGTGTGCTCAGAGTCATGGTTCACCTCCACCCGTCCTGCCAATGCATCAGCCACTGAATCTGTAGATTAGTGACCACTGCTGACGCAGCAAAATTTCTTGTGCTACAAATCTACCTCCAGGTTCCAAACGTTGTTTAATCAGGGGTGGGAAAGCCATGAACTGAATTAAATGAGACAAAAATTTACCAGCAGGTGGCAACAGAGATAATTGTGTCTCCCTGAAAGATTAAACTTGTATTATTTTATAAACCAGAGATGGGAGACTTCAAAACCTGATTGGGCCCCAGCTCAAGTGTTCGCTGCCTCACACTAGCATTGTATGAGATGCAATTATTCAAGCCAGAAACACAGTAAACTTTCCTTTGCTGGGCTGCTATTATGCTCCATTTTCTAAGAACACCTCTGAAGAGTTTTTCTTTTTTTTTTTTTAGTTGAAGAATTGGAAATAATGGCAAAATCAGGTACAGTCCCATAAATTAGATTTACTTGGGGTGAAGGGAGGCTCAAAAAGGTAAAATAAAAGCTCCTTTCCAATATAACCTCCTGGCAGTATTAAATGAGTCCAGCCCAAATTCTCAAGGAACAAAGATGAAGCAATTAGACCACTTTTGAATGTCAAAGGGATATGTATTAGGTTCCTAAGTGAATTTCTCAAATCTTCGTTAATTCCTTCCACATATCAGGAGACCCTTAGACCTTTTAGGAAAAAGTAAACTATTTATTTGCACATGCTAATTTGAAAGACCAGTGGTGACAGAGCAGTTGGCTCTGAAGCTCATGTTCCAAGCAAACAGCGGAGTGTTGCAATAGCGTCTTACCTGACTGTTCTCAGCCTAGAACTTTACAGAAGGTTCTCATCGCCTCCTGTTTTCAACTTTCTGATTCTCTGATTCTCTCCTTGTCATGGACTGAATTGTGTCCCGCAAAATACGTGTCAACTTGGCTAGGCCATGATTCCCAGTATTGCGTGATTGTCCACCATTTTGTGATCTGAAGTGATTTTTCCCTATGTACTGTAAATCCTATCTGTATGATGTTAATGAGGCAGGATTACCGGGAAGTTATGTTAATGAGTCGGGACTCAATCTACAAGATTAAGTTGTGTTTCAAGCCAATCTCTTTTGAGATATAAAAGAGAGAAGTGAGCAGAGAGACATGCAGACCTCATATCACCAAAGAAAGAAGAGCCAGGAGAATAGCACATCCTTTGCACCCAGGGTCCCTGCGCTGAGAAGCTCCTCAACTGGGGAAGATTGATGACAAGGACCTTCTTCCAGAGTCGACAGAGATAGAAAGCCTCCCCCAGAGCCGGCACCCTGAGTTTAGACTTCTAGCCTCCTAGACTGTGAGAGAATAAATTTCTCTTTGTTAAAGCCACCCTCTTGTGGTGTGTCTGTTACAGCAGCACTAGATGACTGAGACACGCCTCCTGGGTAGGTTCCTCTAACTCCTGGTCTCATCCTCCACCATCCCTCTGTTCTCCTGTGCTCCACCCCCCATTGCATTTCCCAGTCTCATCTCTATCCTTCTTAGCTGAAGCGGAATTTGGAATACATAAATAATTAAAAAAATCATCACTGTATTTCATGGCCTTAAATTTAAAGCTTGACTCAATTCCATGGTATTTCTTTAAAAAAATAAAAATAAATTATGTACTTTTTAAATTATTTAACTTTTTTTAAAAATAAGTAAACAGATTTGTATGATTCAAAATTCGAAAAGTACAAAAGGGTAGAAATTCTCTCTCTTACCCCTTCCCCCAGCCAAACAGTTCTCTCTGGAAACATTGAATGCTACTAGTTTCTGATGAACACTTCCAAAAATATTCTATGCGTATACAAGCAATAGTTAAAACATCTCCTTTATTTTTCTTGTTTTTACACAAATGATAGCATGCTTTACACAACAGCTCCTTGCTGGTTTATTGTTGTTTGTTTGTTTACTTAGATATATATCTTGGCAACCATTTCACATCAATCTCTAAAGAGCTTTCTTGTTCTTTTTTATAGCTGCAAAGTATTACATGGTATGGATGGTCCAGGAGTTATTTAACTAGACCGTGGCAGATAGTAAGGAAGTCTCCAATGTTTTGCTATTACAAACAGTTCTGCCATAATAACCTTGTTCATATGTCATTTTGCACATATTGGTGTATGTCTGAAGGATAAATTCCTACAAGTAGAATTACTGGATCAAAGTGTATGTGCATTTTTAAATTTAGCAAAGATTGCAAAACTGTTTTCCATAGAAGTTGTACCCCAGAGATGGGAGGTTGCCTCTCTCCCTTCACCCTCATCACCCAACCCTCCTTGTTGCTCTATTTCAGAATTCTGGCTATTCTTACGTGTTTTTCTTTCTCAATGAACTTTAGAAGTAGCTTTAATTCCAAAAAATATCATATAGGATTTTTTCTTGGAATTTCATTAAATGTATAGATTATATTAGGGAGAATGTTGTTTGTTGTTGTTAGGTGCTGTCGAGTCAGCTCTGACTCAAAGTGACCCCATGTACAACAGAGACAGCTTGAACCCACTGTTGCATCCACTGTGTCAGTCCCTCTCGTTGAGGGTGTTCCTCTTTTTCCCTGACCCTCCACTTTACCAAGCATGATGTCTTCTCTAGGAACTGGTCCCTCCTGATAACATGTCCAAAGTATGTGAGATGTAGCCTCACCATCCTTGCGTCCAAGGAGCATTCTGGTTGTAATTCTTCTAAGACAGCTTTGTTCATTCTTCTGCCAGTCCATATTAGACCAAGAATATTCAAGAATATTCAGTATTAAAGAATATTCAAGAACATTCAATATTCTTCGCCAACACCACAATTCAAAGGCATCAATTCTTCTTTGGTCTTCCTTATTAATTGTCCAGCTTTTGCATGCATATGAGGCGATTAAAAACACCATGGCTTGGGTCGGGCGCACCTTAGTCTTCCAAGTGACATCTTTGCTTTTCAGCATTTTAAAGAGATCTTTTGCAGCAGATTTGCTCAATGCAATGCATGTTTTGACTTCTTGACTGCTGCTTCCATGGGTGTTGATTGTGGATCCAAGTAAAATGAAATCCTTGACAACCTCAATCTTTTCTCCATTTATCATGATGTTGCTTATTGGTCCAGTTGTGAGGATTTTTGTTTTCTTTATTAGGGAGAATAGATGTCTTTATAATGTTAAGTCTCTTTACAGTATTAAGTCTTCCTATCCAAGAGCATAATATGCTTTCCATTTGCTAAAGAATTCATTTCCATGCTCAGTAGCAATTGAATATTTTCTTCATACAGAGAATACACATTTCTTTTTATTTCTTTATTTCCTGGTGTTTTTATTATTGTTGCTGCTATTGTAAATGAGGTCTTTCTTTTTTTTTTTCTAGTTCTTCTAAGTGGTTGTTGTTATATACATGAAAGCTTTGATTTCTGTTCCTGGTTTGCACCTCACCACCTAAAAAGATTTTCATAGTATTTAAAATAGAGTCACTTAGGTTTTCCAGATATACAATCATATCATCACTCAGTAATGATAACTGTATCTCCTTCTGTCCATTTTATATACCTATAATTTCTTTATTTTGTTCAATGTATTGACCAGAACAATGCTATAAATAGAGGTAAATCTAGATATCTTTCTCTTACTTCTGAATTTAAAGGGGATGTTTCTAGAGTTTCCCCATAATAATGGCTTTGGGTTGATAAATAAATTAGTCATATTAAGAAAAGATGGATACTTCTATATTCATTGATTTGTTTTTAATTTGTTTGTGGTATTTCTGAAAATTAACAAATCTTTTTGACTTCTATGGAGAAGGTCATATGCTTTTTCTCCTTAGATTTATTGATAGGGTGGATTATGTTAACATCTTCCTATTATTGAACCATGTGTATATTCCTGATGGATACCACACTTGAGGATAGTGTATTACTCTTTTACTGTGATAGTGTATTCACTTGCTAATATTTTTGTTTGGACATGAGTATTGATATTAATTAATGAGATTGGCCTATAGTGTGTTTACATGTGTTGAGTTTTGGTATCAGTGTTTTCTAAGAGATCTTCTTTTTCTATGCTCTGGAAAAATTGGAAGGGTATTGAAATGATCTATTCCTGATGGTTTAGTAGAATTGCCTGTGAATTTTGAGAAAGGTAATCTCTTTATGTTTCTTTTAATTCCCCCTATATTTGCAGTGGAAACCCTGGTGGTGTAGTGGTTAAGAGTTCTGCTGCTAACCAAAAGGTCAGTAGTTTGAATCCACCAGGCACTCCTTGGAAACCCTATGGGGCAGTTCTACCCTGTCCTATAGGGTTGCTGTTGACTCTATGACAATAGGTTTTTTTGGTTTGGTATTTGCAGTTATTGTCTCCTTTATAATTTTTTATTTTATGTATTTGTGGTTTTTCTTCATTAAGGTAACTATATTACTTTTTACTTTTTCCCTTCAAGGACTCAGCTCTTGGATTTACTCATTCTATTCTTTTTTTTTTTTTTTTTTTAATAATGTTTTATTGTTTTCTTGGTGAAAGTTTACACAGCAAATTAGGTTCCCATTTGACAATTTCTACTCATATTGTTCAGAGGCATTAGTTTTATTTTTCAGAATAAGTCAATATTCTCTTTAATTGTGTTGTGGTTGTTCCATTTCCAGTGCTTTAGTTTCCCTGCCCCTTTGTCTTCTCATCTTTGCTTTAGAGTAATTGTTGACCTTTTGGTCTCATATAAATGATTTTTTAATGGCAGATTATACTCACAGATAATATCCTTTATTTTGTCTACCAGTTGGTTATTTTGTTAAAAGGTTACCTCAGCGGATAGTTTAGGTTCAAGGTTTAAACAGTGCCTCAGGGTGATAGTCTTTGGGAGTCCTCTAGTCTCAGCTGGTCCAGTAAGTCTGGACTTTTTAAGAATTTGAGTTCTGTTCTGTGCTTTTCTCCCATTCTATCAGAGTCCACATATTGTGGCTCTGATCAGAACAGTAGGTAGTGGCAGCAGGTACCATCTAGTTCTTCTATCTCAGGATAGATAAGGCTGTCATTCTATTCTTTGTGTTTGTTAGTTATTTAGTTAAATTTCTGCTTTTATTTTCATTAATTTCTACTTCCCACTTTCTTTAGGTTTATTATTTTCATTACTATCATTCAGTTCTTCTTTAAAACTCTTTGAGTTTGATGTTACTTCTTTTATTTTTAACCTCTTTGCTTATTATTCTACATCATAAGGCTATGAATTTTCCTCTGAGCACTGCTTTAATTGCATCCAATAGATTCTGATATGTAGTTATTTCTAAATTCATTTTTGGCAGAGAACTGAATCATTATTCTTGATTCAGGGTACACTTTTATCATTTGTCAGTGCACAGCTCTCTTTTTTAATTACTTCTCTTTTTAGTTTGTTAGTTTTTTAAAATGTCATAACACTCGTGCCCAAAACAATCTCAAACATAACCTGCATCTACCTATATGATTCTTCCCATCTCCTCCCTCTGCCTCTCTCTGCTCAGTCCCACTAACCAGAGAGAAACATCATCTTGATTTTTTGTCCTTCATTCCCTTACTTTCCTTTTTATATAGTTTTATAGCATCTATCTCTGAATATTTTTAATATATTTTTATTTTAGTTTTTTAGATGTTATTATTCTGCTATGAATATTTTGTAATTTTGATTTTTAGTTCCTCTTTGACCCAAGAGTTGTTTGAAAAGGAACTTTGTTCCCCCCACCCCCACCCCCACGTGTTAAATATTCAGCTTTTATTTTCTTGTTTTATTATTAAGGTCTAGTTTTATTGCATCATGATTAGATAATGTTCTCTGCTCTGTTTCTACAGTTTGAAATTAATTGAGGTTTTTCTTTGGCTTAAAATACAGTCAATTGTTGTGAATGCTCCATAGCACATGAAAAGATAGCATAGTGTCTGGTATAGAGTTTGATACATATCATAAGCTCTGTCCCATTAATTATATTATTTAGGTCTTCTATATCTTACTTTTTTGTTTCTATTTAATGTCATGAACTGAGAGAATGTAGTTATAATTTCCCGCTTCTGAAGTATTCTTTTCTCTTTTTCACTATATCTTCTGTGGTTTTTGCTTTATGATTGTTGATTTTGTGTTGATTGATGTTATAACTTTTAAAACTTGCTACTTGTTAAAACTTATTATAATGTTAAGACATTATAAAGTACAATTCTTTGGCTTCATTAAGCTTTTACTTTTGTAATGGTAAAATTGTGGCACATCCTCTCTGTATCATTACATTTTCTGGTATAACTCTGCCCATTCTTTTATCCTCACCCATTCTGATTCCTTTGTTTTAGGTAGGTCTCCTATACAGCCTTTAGTTGAGTTTTGCTTTGTGATCCAATCTGAAAGTCTTTTCCTCATCTTTGACTTCTCTGTAAATATCAGTGATTATCATATTATTATTGAGAGCCCTTGATATTAATTTTTGAAATCTTTCTTACCTTTTAAAAAGGGCAAATTGCTGAGTAATTATGGACCAGATGCAGTAAGTGTTATGAGTCCATAAGTTACCTCCAAAATGCACTAAAATCCTTACAACCCTAAGAAAAACCAGTGTTGCTTGCAGCTATCCCAACACTGGCATCCTCCAAAAAATCTCAGATAAACTAGCTACAAGCCAACCATCTGAGCATAGCACACCCTTTTCTTTTCAGGATTACATGATTTATGTGAATCAAAGAATTGAAATCAATAAGAGTCTCTCCAGCAACAGAGAAGTAAACTAAGATTTCCTATTACCTAATTCAGAGACACCTAGCTAGCACTTGCTTGGCCATTTCTAAATAGAAGAAACTTCTACTTCCTCCAGTAGGGGTAACTGCCTTGCATAACTGTAAATGACTAGTAAGAAAATGAGGGCAACAAAAGGTCCTAACGGAGACAAGACCCAGATTGTTCTCTAGAATTGATAATTCAACTGCTCATGCCCTTACCACCTACCAACAGCTTTTTGTTTTTGTTTTGACTTTGATTACCAATATTTACCAACTCATTATGCACTTGGGTCTACACAGAGCTAGAGAGCAGGTACAGCAGGGATGGGCTCTGTCGTAGAGGAGGGCTTGGCCCTGCTCCTCATGGGTGCTGTGGATGCTGGCCTCCAAGGGTCAGAACAAGGATCTAAAGTAGCCTTAGGCATCCATCCATCCCACCCCTTCATGTCTTCACTTCTTCCCTCCACAGCCAAGCTGCATGGAGAAGAATACCAGATATGTAATTTGAAGAATATGAGCAATTGCAATACTCTCAAACCGAACACAAGAATACCTAGTCTGACCCTTAGTGTTTGGAATTTGTATAGTTCCCAAACTCCGGCATGAATGGAAACTTTTGGAATGTAGGGTATGTAGGGACTGAAGCTAATCTCAGAATTCCTCTATGCAAATATATGAAGCATAAAACAAAAAAAAAAACATTGCCATATCCTAGCAACCCTATAGGGCAGAGTAGAAACTGCCCCATAGGGTTTCCAAGGAGCAACTGGTGAGTTCGAACTGCTTACCTTTTGGTTAGGACCCAAGCTCTTAACCACTGTGCCACCAGGGCCCCATATGAAGTGTACATCTTACCGAAAATGTGCCTCCCAAAGGGAAAAACAAGTATATTACCAGATTGTTGGTAAACTTCACTATTGGGAAGAATAAAACATAACTCAAAGGGAAAGTAAGCAAAAACATTTACTTGACCCTACATAAAACCCAGAGACCCTGGTGGCGTAGTGGTTTTTTCATTTTGGTACATAAAACCTGTTAAAACTAAACCTGTTGCCATCAAGTCAATTCTGACTCACAGTGACCCTACACGACAGAGTAGAACTGCCCCATAGGGTTTCCAAGGAGTGGCTGGTAGATTCAAACTCCTGACCTTTTGGTTAGCAGCTGAGCACTTAACCACTGGGGCCACCAGGGCTCCATAGCACTTAGTATTTTAAAAATCAGTTTAGAGGTAACAATCAGTTCATCCTAACCAAACACATCTTAGACAAGTCAGCATGACTCTGACATGAGGGTTAGGACTCAACAAACACAGAAAAGTTAGGAAGTTATCCAAGGCCACACAGCAGGCTAGAAGCTGAGCTGGGATTAGAGTTGGAGCCCTTGACTCCTGGCCCTGTGTACAGACCACACTTACGGTAAACAAACTAGCTAGCAGCTAAATCAGATAAATGTGCCTGAAAACAACCCCTCGTGGCTGCCAGATTTGACCTCTTGGGCATAGTCAATCAGACAAGGAATCCAAAAGTCAGGGCCTTTTGCACACACATCACCATGAGAACCCAGCCCTGAGAAGCTGTGCTGCAAGAAGCAGAGGACTGACTACCTTCAGTGGTCATCACGGTGATTACCTGTTGCATTTGTATGACCCTCTTCAGTTTTTGAAGCACTTTTAAGTGATTTATCCCAGACGCTTCTCATAGCGACACTGTGAGAGAGACTACAAAGCGTTATATTTTTTGTTTTGTTTTTAAGAAGCTAGTGAGTCAAGGAGGTCAGCAATCCAATACTGGGAACTGAATCTGTCCAAATGAGTATGAGACAAATAAACAGATGCTCTGGTCTCTAGTTAAACATAGGAGGTGGTCCTTGAGGTCAGATCTAAGTAGGGCAGAGGGTATTACTCTGGCGGGGGACAAGGTGGAGCACACAGCATAGGTAAGGGAATTCTGCACCTCTTGCTTACTGGTAGATGGGAAGATCCAGTCTATGAGAGTCTAAGCTTAAGAAAATACCATGACTTTACTATTTTTGTATCCTCTGTATCTAGCACAGGATGTGGCATATAAAAGACACCCAGCAAACACTTGAAGAATGAATGAATGAATCATTTTCTGTACACCGCTTCCATTTTAATACTCCCTTTGGGTGGAGAATAAACAGTTACTAAGCACCTGTTAGGTTTATGGGAACCAGGTTACATGCTTTCAAGTAGGTCATTTAATTTGCAAAACACCACTGTAAAGATTAAGGAGCCAAATTTTGTTTTCTCTGTTCCTTACCACCAAAAAAAAAACAAAACCCATTGTCTTAGAGTTGAATCATAGCGACCCTAGTTTAAATGCCTCTGACTGATTTTCAAAATCGTCCATGGTCTGGCCAATGCCTAAATTTATAACCCATCACTCCCATCATGCTCCATGTGTCCCAGTGCTCTTATTGTTCATTTTAGCCTTCTTCATCTGGTCTGGTATGCCCTCCTTTGCTCTCCTCTTTATCCAAATCCTTCCCATTCTTTAGGGCCCAGACCAAGTCCCATCTTCTCTATGGAGCCTTCCTTGACTACCTGGGCTCTCAATGATCAACTTTCCTTTTGGATTTCTTTAACCTAGAGAATCAACACCATATATTTTACACTCATTTTTTCCCCTGTGTTATTCAGTTATTTCATGTGCATGTGTTATTTGACTAACTGGATCATAAATTCTTTGAAGATGGGGTCTGTATTCAGTAGAGCACCTAGTACAGATAGGGGTTCATGTTGTCGTTGTTGTTAGGCGTTGTCAGGTTGGTTCCAACTCGTAGAGACCCTATGTACAACAGAATGGAACACTGCCCAGTCCTGTGCCATCTTCACGATCGTTGCTATGCTTGAGCCCCTTTTTGCAGCCATTGTGTCAATCTATCTAGTTGAGGGTCTTCTTCTTTTTCACTGACGCTCTACTTTACCAAGCATGATGTCCTTCTCCAGGGACTGATCCCTCCTGATAACATGTCCAAAGTATGTGAGAAGAAGTCTCGCCATCCTCGCTTTTAAGGAGTATTCTGGATGTACTTCCTCCAAGACAGACTTTTTCATTCTTCTAGTAGTCCGTAGTATATTCAGTATTCTTCACCAACACCGTAATTTAAAGTCATAAATTCTTCTGCATCTGTTTGTTGATACATCTCAATTGGTATTCCATTAATTCTTGGAGCCTTGTTTATTGCCAATGTCTTCAGTGCAGCTTGGACTTCTTCCTTCAGTATCATAGGTTCTTGACTATAATTTCCACATCCTGTTGGATTACCTTTCTTTGGAATAGGCATAAATATGGATCTCTTCCACTCGGTTGGCCAGGTAGCTGTCTTCCAAATTTCTTAGCATAAACGAGTGAGCACTTTCCGTGCTGCATCTGTTGGACGAATCACCTCAACTGGTCAATTCCTGGGGCCTTGTTTTTTGCCAATGCCTTCAGTGCAGCTTAGACTTTTCCCTTCATTACCATCAGTTCTTGATCATATGCTACTTCCTGAAATGATTGAACATCAACCAATTATTTTTGCTACAGTGACTCTGTGTATACCTTCCATCTTCTTTTGATGCTTCCTGCATCATTCAGTATTTTGCCCATAGAATCCTTCACTATTGCACTTCGAGGCTTGAATTTTTTCTTCAGTTCTTTCAGCTTGAGAAATGCCAAGCATGTTCTTCGTTTTTTGGTTTTCTAACTCCAGGTCTTTGCACATGTCGTTATAATATATTACTTTGTTTTCTTGAGCCACCCTTTGAAATCTTTCATTTGGCTCTTTTACTTCCTCATTTCTTCTGTTTGCTTTAGCTATTCAACTTTCAAGAGCAAGTTTCATAGTTTCTTCTGACATCCATTTTGGTCTTTTCTTTCTTTCCTGTCTTTTTAATGACCTCTTGCTTTCTTCATGTATGATGTCCTCGATGTCATTCCACAACTCATCTGGTCTTTGGTCATTAGTGTTCAATGTGTCAAATCTATTTTTGAGATGGTCCTTAAATTCAGGCGGGATGTACTCAAGGTCATACTTTGGCTTCTGTTGACTTGCTCTAATTTTCTTCAGCTTCAGCTTGAACTTGCATATAGGCAATTGATGGTGTGCTCTGCAGTTGGCCCCAGGTCTTGTTCTGACTGATGATATTGAGCTTCTCCATCGTCTCTTTCCACAGATGCAGTCGATTTGATTCCTGTGTATTCCATCTGGCGAGGTCCACTTGTAGAGCTGCCATTTACGCTGTTGTTGATAAAAGGTATTTGCAATGAAGTCTTTGGTCTTGCAAAATTCTGTTATGCAATCTCCTGCATTGTTTCTGTAACCAAGACCCATGCGGGAGCTCAGTAAGTAGATCTTCACTGATTGATTGATTAGTTTCAAACATAGGGCTGGAGAAACTACCTATTATTTGCACTCTTTGAAAACTTTCTGGAAGATATGTAGTGTTAAGAGCATAGTTTGACTGAGGTGTTAAGAAAGTTCTTCCAACAACTTGTACAAAGAAAGCTTCACGGAAGCTCCATAGTCACATCCAAACTTCCTGAGGGACTGAATTGCTGAGAGGAAGGCTGTGGGGACCATGGTCTCAGGGAACATCTAGTTCAATTGGCATAACACAGTTTATAAAGAAAATGTTCTACCTTCTACATTGGTGAGTAGTATCTGGGGTCTTAAAAGCCTGTGAGCAGCCATCTAAGATACTCCACTCGTCTCACCCCTTAGGGAGCAAGGGTGAATGAAGAAAACAAGATACAAGGAAAAGATTAGTCCAAAGGACTAATGGACCACAACTACCACAGCCTCCACCAGACTGAATCCAGTACAACTAGATGGTGCCCAACTACCACCACTAACTGCTCTGACCGGGATCACAACAGAGGGTCCCGGACAGAGCTAGAGAAAAATGTAGAACAAAATTCTAACTCACAAAAAAATGACCAGACTTACTGGTCTGACAGAGACTGGAGAAACCCCGAGAGTATGGCCCCCAGACACCCTTTTAGCTCAGTAATGAAGTCACTCCCAAGGTTCACCGTTCAGCCAAAGATTAGACAGCCCCATAAAACAAAACAAGCCTAATGGGGCATAATAGTCCAGGGACAAGGACTAGAAGGCAGGAGGGGACAGGAAAGCTGGTACTAGGGAACCCAAGGTTGAGAAGGGACAGTATTGACATGTCATGGGGTTGTTAACCATTGTCATAAAACAATATGTGTTTTGTTTAATGAGAAATTATTTGTTCTGTAAACCTTCATTTAAAGTACAATAAAAAAAAAAAAAAGTTCTTCCAAACTCAGATGAGCCATCCTCCTGTTACTTCCTGTCTTATTTTTCTGCCTCTTTCACTATTTAACGCGCTAACCTCCACCCAGGATCCCTGGTCTCACCCTCCCAGTTATCTCTGACCTCCTGCACAATCAGTCTCCTCCAATCCTCTGTGAAGATAAAGCCAACTGATCACCTACACTTTATCGGTTTTAAGAGATTAGTACTTGGCAAGAAGGAAGAAAGGGTAAATTTACCATATGGGTTCCTTAAGAATGTCAGGCACAGTCAGAAGCCAGGGATGGAAAGGTCAAAGAGAGCAATGTGAGGACAGGGGTTATCTGCAGCGCTGGGGAACTGAGGGCCTGGGGAAGAGTTTTGCTTACTTTGCAATTTAGCCTGGGGCCTCAGTGCATCTCTGAGAATTTTCTCGAGGCAGATGATGTTGCCAACACCCAAGCTGGGATGTCAGGACTTGTTTACAAAACACAAATAGCTTACTGCGGCTCAGCCCAGTGCTCCCAGTCTAGGCCAGTCTGCTCTCCTGGGGTTGAAGTCTGAGTCTCCTCATCCCTCCCTCTGGCAGAAAGAAGAGGGAAGAAAAAGAAGGACACTATCTATACCAGATAACTTTCATGTGAGTCTCCCCCAATGTAGCCTATCCGTGTCCAATATGATTACTCAACAATTTATCGGGGAAATTTGGAACCCATCCACAAAGAAGGACAGCTGGCTGGCTTTTGTACACCCAGAAACCTAACAAAGAGCACAGAAGAGGAGCTACAGGCTGTCAGAGGAGCGGGAATTATAGTGAACCACAGTGTCAGGAAGACTTTACAGAGAAAGAGAAAATGAATCAAGTCTTGAAAACTGAGCACGATTCAGTTATACAGTGAGAAGGTGGAAAAATTTCAAGTTCAAAATTTCAAGCTGAAACTAAACCAAACCTACTGCTGTTGAGTCAATTCTAACTTATGGTGACTCCATGTGTTACAGAGCAGAACCACTCCATGTGGTTTTCTTGGCTGTAATCTTTATAGAAGCAGATCACCAGGCTTTTCTTCTGTGGCACTGCTGGGTGGGTTCTAATTGCCAACCTTTAGGTTTGTAATCAAGCACAAACCGTTTGTGCCACCCAGGGACCCAGGGAGCAGAAAACATAAGAGTGTGTTGGGAGCTGTATTAGCTTCCTGGGGCTATGTAACAAATTACCACAAACTGGATAACTTATAACAACAGAAATTCATTCTTTCGCAGTTCAGAAGGCCAGAGTCTGAAATCAGCAGTGTTGGTTCCTTCTGGAGGCTGGGAGGGAGAACCTGTTTCACACCTCTCTTTTAGCTTCTGGGAGTTTCCGGCAATCCTTGGCATTTCTTGGCTTGTAGCTGCATCAGTCTAGTGTCTGCCTGCGTCATCACATGGCCTTCTTCCTTGCGCGTGTTGCTTTATGTTCTCTCCTCTTCCTATAAGGACATCAGTCATTGGATTTAGGGCCCACTTTCATCCAGTGTGACTTCAGTTTAACTTGATTATATCTGCAAAGACCCTATTTCCAAATAAGGTCACATTAACAGATACTGCTAGTTAGAACTTAAACATATCTCTTTGGAGGACACAGTTTAATCCACACAGGAGCAAATGTGTGGAAGAATCAGACAGGATGGATCCACTGGGGGAAGTGAATGCACCATACAACAACCTCTAACAACCTTCAGCCTTCATGCACCATTCCAACTCCATCCATGATTATTTGGGAGTCTCTAGACTCCCAAATAGAACATTCCATGGTTGAGGGTAGATTAGGGAGTGCATAAAAAAACAATCTGCAAAGAATCTTGTAAAATCTCTCATGAAACATTTTAGACCAAATGGAGAAAACTCGATTGGAAGAAACTATGGTTAAATAAATTTATAGATGGTTTGATCACTGAACCAAAATTATACTCATCTCTTGGCCCCATATATGTCATTGCTCATGTTTTTCCCATCTCTGTGACTAGCCATTCAACCAGTGGAAGTGATAGTGTGTTCTTAAAAATAAGTCACCTCACACACAGAATCAGAGTGCCCCTAGAGTCTCGCATGGTATGAGTTGTCACAGTAGAGGTATTTGTTGGCCTTAAAGGCAATCATAATGTCCTCCAAGACTCAAATGTAGGCCATGGTCTTATATGTTATATATAGAATCCCTGTGTAGTGCAAACAGTCAACTCAGTCTGCCGCTAATGAAAAGATTGGAGGTTTGAGTCCACCCAGACTTGTTGTGGAAGAAAGACCAGGTGATCTACTTCCAAAAAAATCAGTCACTGAAAACTCTATGGAGCTCAGTTCTACTCTGACACAGATGGGGTCACCATCAGTCAGAACCAACTCGACAACAACTGGTTTTGGCTTCATATGTTTCACATAGTGCTTTGGGACCCTTGTGTTTTCCACTTCTAGAGTAGTGACACTTTTATTCAGATTGACATCTGTATATGCTAGACCATTAAATAAATTAATGTTTCCATTTAGAACAACTCATGTGGTAGGAATAAGAAATTCAAGTGCCAATGGCCCACATAATGACCCTGCCATTAAAAATATGAATTATGCTGTATTTTCCCACTAATATGCACTGACTAGCACAATTATAGTGATTGACCTCATGTAGCATTCTGTATAAAATACATGCAAATGAAAAGAGCAGTGGAAAGGTAAAAAAAAGACAGGTCATAGGATGGAAGGAAAGGTGGGAGATACGTTTTACAATTCATCAAGACACAAATAGGTAATTATTGTTTAGAAAAAGGCAGTGGATCCACCAAAAAATAAAAGGAACTTAAGAGGAAAGGACCCAGAGATGTGGAACTCAATGGTCCAGCACACACAACTGCAAAATGCCCAAGCATTCTTTCTGTGACATCACTTAGAAAGGTTGGCAGGGCTTGAAGAATAAGGGGCACAGCAGCTGTCTGACCTGAAAGCCGAAGTAGGAAGACTTAAGGACTCTTGAAATCCTTTCTCTGCCCAGAGTTTTATAATTTCTGGTTGAGTTAGTAAGATTAGGAGTTCTCACGAATCCTGGGAGTGAGTGAACTGTGAGTGATCTAGGGAAGTCTTAATTTCTAAAAGACAGATGTTTCCATGGACAGAAGGAGGTTCCCCAGAGCTGGAATCTCCCAGTCTAAGGGTGTTGGTTGTGATAGATTCTGTCTGACAATTTGATTAGGAATTATTTCCCAAAGGGAATAACATCCCTTTTTTTTTTTTTTTAATGGAGAGCTGCCCATTTTTTCTCCTGAAGTTCTTAAAGTAGTAGTAATAATTCTTAAAGGAAAGTTGCTAATTTTGTCAGCATAGGCTTTGAACTGTCTAAATCTGCTAACACAAAAGACCTGGAGTTGAGTTAATGAAAGTCAACATGTAGAATGAGGAGAAGAGCACAAGAGAAGACCCCTTGATATAATAAGGAGACCAGAGGCTTGTCTTTGTTACACAGGTGTTGATGATGCACGGCATGATGATATATGTACACCACAATGTACATGTAGTCCACAACTTAATGACATATTTGAGTTGCAACAAACCACACTTACAACCGTCCCGTTTTTGTTTTTTTGTTTTTGGTACATCTTATCATTAGTAATATGTACTATGCACAATGCTGCAGCATGTGATTTGCTGATGTTATCATTCTCAGATGTTCACTTGCAGATGTTCAATTCTATGATTTATTGTTCAAAACACTGCCGCATAGCAGGCTATGGGCTGGTCTACAATAAGTTGGTGCCGATGTCAGGAGTTGTAATGGATAGAAAGTTTCAAGCATTTGATCAGGATAATATGATGGATGAGATTGGAGGAAAAATCATCCGTATGGCAAGAACTCTGAATTTATAATTTGATATCACTGATGTGGAACAGCTTATAGATCACAAAGAAGAGGAATTGACAGACTAGGACTTAATGGATTTTGAAAAGGAAAGAAATCCTGAAGAAGAAAGGAAGAATGAGGAAGAAGATGGAGAGAAGTTGTCAAAAAAAATTTATAATGAAAGGATTAGTTGGAGTTTTTTTAAACTAAGTCAGCGGCTTCAGTTGCTTGAAAACATGGCCCCAAATGCTGACCATTTTGCTGAAGTCAATAGGCAGATGTGGAAAGCAGTGAGATGTTACCATGAAACATATGGGGGGAAAAAAGGACCACACAGACAACTCTCACTAATTTTCTGACTAGAAACGCCACCCCCATTCCTAGGGATAATCCAAATGATCCAGAACCTTCCACAAGTGACAAAATGCCAATGCCGTTCAACTCTTCTTCTTCGTTGGAGTAATTTTTATGATTCATGTATTTTTCAATGTATGTATGTATTAAAATATATCTGTAACTTTATATGTAATGTTTCCAACATCCAAAGACAAATAAAGATAGTGTTTATAAACATACTGATAATAAAAAGCAATAATAATGAAAACTTAAAAAAAAAATGAGATATTCCACTTACACCAGAACCGACTTACGACAGAGTCATCGGAAAGGAACCTCTTCGTAAGTCGGGGACTGCCTGTAAAGAGTCGTGTCATAGGCTAGCAAGGCAGCCATTTGTTTCATACTGAGGGAGGGGAGTGAGTACTCACCATCAGAACAGGAGGGAAGGACACAGTTGAAAGGAGAGAGTTTCCATCTCACTGGCCATACTTGCCCCCTTTTGGGGCTCTACCTGAGTTCAAGGGTCTATAGACCTTTATTACATACCTTGGACTTGGCTGGATAACCAAGAGAAAGTCATCCATTAATCCAACCATAAATCCAAACACTGTTAAGTGTGGTTCACCATTTTCAAACACTCACCAACCCCAATGGAGAATGGATTCTAAAGGCAGCACTTAAGGTGAAAAAAAGTGGGGTGGGAGGTCTAATTAAAACAAATTTGGTAAATGCCCTAAATTGCCCATAAAGTATACTGTCATACTGTCTTTCAACAAACACAACATTGTCTTTTGGGTGTTTTCCTTCAGTTGGGTAGGCTTTTGTTGAAATGACCATGTTTTGTAAATAAATTCATACTCCTTCTTCTAATACACATCAGTTCATATTATGAGATACATCTGGGAACCAAAAGGGATGGAGGGGAGAGTAGATTCATATCGCTCATCTCTGCTCAAATAGCACTCTTGTTCATTAAGTTGAATGATGGGCAACTCACCCTCACTATCGCTCTGTCTCTTTTTTTGTTGTTGTTGTTTGCCTAATACATATCATTGAATTCACGTCAATAAAAATACATGGGTCTGAAATCCATGATTCATGGACACATACCGTCCAACTCACCTAAGAGCCTAAGTGAGTGCTAGAAATAAAAGTTAGGATTCTGACCTCCAAGGCTTTGGCCTCCGTACAAACGGACCTCTGGAAAACGCCTGCTGTTTGCTGCTGTCTGTCTAAATGTGTGCCCCAGATTCCAACACTAAATTATGACACTTCTTCCATTTGTGATACCTCCTCCTACCTATAAGTGCTCTTTACACAATCCTTGGATGAGGATTCTGGTCCAGAAGACCTTGAGAAAGAAGGAAATACAGTTTATGGAAGAGGAACTTGGACAATCTCAGACACATCTTTACTGTAACCTCCTGGATCTGGGAGAGAGAATGGGGTGGGGGGGAGGGCAGAAGCATCGGCCTTGAATGTGCTCCAGCTCTAGACTTGCAGTCACCCCTTCTCTTCAAGCTCCACTTGGGCCAAAGTTTTAATCTTTCCAACTCTCTCTGTCCCTCATCATTCCCTGTTTATTCATCTTTTCCATTCCCTTGTCTCATTTTCTCCTTCTTTCTGATCGCCCCACTCTCTCCACACTCATATTCCCTTGTGTATCATCCTTCTGTTGAAGCCTGTACCATGGCCCCTTTCCAAGAGCAGCAGGTCTGAGTCAGCTCCAGATGGAAATGAAGGCTGGCGTGGGGGTGGAGGGAGGCCAGGAGGGATAGAGGCTCTCCGATGCCCAGTGTATGGGGAGCACTGCCCTCCCTCAAGTTTCCCTCACTCTGCTCCTGCTCTCTCTCTGTCTGTACAGCCCTCCATGCACAGGTATGTACAAGAGAAAGTCTAATCATCCCCCGCAGGCAAAGCCAGCCCTCCACCCCCAATCAGCAGCTGGTTCCCATTAGATGTTCTGAGCCCTATAAATAGTCTCTTTTCTCACTTATCTCTTACTATTTTTCCTTTCCCTTTCTCATATTCCCCGCCTCTGGATTCCCTCCTGGGAGGAGGACTAAATTAAAAAGGAAGGCCTGCCAAACTTTGTATTAGCCATCTTGTCATGCCCCAGGCCTCTGGCAGAGCAGAACCCAGAAATGATGACTTCTTGACTGTCCTGTTTGCTGCCCCACACACAGAGGGCTGAGCCCCTGCCCGGAGAGCTGCTGGGCTCACCTCTCCACGTGCTCTTGACTGCAGCCCTGCTTAGCCTAGGCTGCTGAGGAGGTTGTGTTGTGCTGAGCACTATATGGTGTACGTGTCTTGGGCACGGCTCTGCAGTGTGACATTCCGGGGTTCAGATCCCAGCCCCTCTGGGCACCAGCAATGTGACCTCAGGCAAGTTATATAACCTCCCTCATTTGTAAGATTGTGCTGGTAACACTGACCTCAAAGGACTGTTAAACTAGCGTGTGTCAGAGTAGAACAGTGCTCCATAGGGTTTTCAGTGGCTGATTTTTCGGAAGTAGATCGCCAGGCCTTTCATCTGAGGCATCTCTGGGTGGACTCGCACCACCAACCTTTCTGTTAGCAGCCAACAGTGTCAACCATTTGGCAGCTCCCAGGGACCCCAAAGAACTGTTAATCAAAAAAAAAAAAAAAAAGAAAACCCGTTGACATCAAGTCAATTCCAACTCATAGTGACCCCGTGGGACAGGATAGAACTGCCCCCTGGGATTTCCAAGGCTGTGATCTTTACGAAAGCAGACTGCCACACCTTTCTCCTGTGGAGCAGCTAGTGGCTCTTAACCCAGGGCTCCTAAAGGACTGTTACAGGTTAAAACTAAGCAACTGACGGGAGAGCCTTCGGCTCAGGGTCTGCACAACACAGACTTTGCACCCGCCTTGACCACCCATAGGCCTCACTGCTGGGAAACCTGCACTCCTCCTTCTGGGCTCCACGCACCTCCAGCAATTTACTGAGTGATCAGACAACTAAGCCCTAAATGCCCACGGTCTGAGCTGGGGAATGTACAAAGCTTTGGTTCGTGCTCCTCTCTCCTCTGATCTATTTTAAGACAGAGACAGAGACAGACAGAATGTAAAATCTCTAAATCAGAACAATGTTTACAATTGTTAGTACTTCACATAAATCAGATAGCAAGAAGCTGTGTCATCGGTGACCTGGTGACCCTGAAGCCGAAGTTCCTCTGGGGTGGGGGTGGGGATGGGCACCCCCACCCCTGCCCCCAGCATCTCACCCTAAACCTGTGGTCAGGAATGCAGCCTGTCTCTGGGTCTCTCTTCAAGTTCCAACTCTTCCTAGCTGTTGAGCTTGAACACATTTCTTGACCTCTCCGTGCTTGTTTCCTCTCCTGTGAATGAGGATAATAAGCCTGCATGGAGTTGCTGCAAAGATGAAACAAGTTAAGACAGATGTGTTCGCTAACACAGCTTACCGCCCTTCCAACAGTGCTGGCCCAGAGTGAGCATGTGGCAAATGTC
The DNA here is from genome assembly GCA_030035585.1 of Dugong dugon. Classification (NCBI taxonomy): domain Eukaryota; kingdom Metazoa; phylum Chordata; class Mammalia; order Sirenia; family Dugongidae; genus Dugong; species Dugong dugon. The sequence continues at coordinate 3,091,337 of CM057466.1, forward strand.
GGCCAACCTTCCCTCGGGAAGTCAGCCCTGGTTTCTCTTAGCCTTTCTTCTCTGCCGTGGTCATTCCAAAGTGACCCACGCGTGTGGTAACATTCACGCACACTTCCCATGTCCCACCTCAGCCTCTTCAGTGGTGCTGGAGAAATTCCAAATCTCACAGCAGAACAAACTCTGGAAACTCCTTGACTGGCCTCCCTGAAGGGGATGAAGCTTTGGGAGAACATGCACCGTCTGTTCCAGAGCCTGGACGTCCACACCCTTCAGGCCCCAGGGCCTTCCTGAGACCAGAGACTTTGCCTGGGAGTGGAGCCTATGACAAGAAACAGAGATGGCCAGTCCAAACAGAGCCAAATGTCTTTAAACTGCCTCAGGGGGACTGAGACTCTCAGGCTGAGGGTGAATGAAAGTATTGTCCTCCCAGCCCAGAGGCAGGCACGCCTTGGCGCAGCACCCCAAGACTATGAAGAAGCTTCAGACCACAGAACTCAATCCCCAGCCTCTGCACACGGACTACGGGAACTTTGTAAAACAATTTTCCCAGTATTCACTGCTAATTTCTTTACACTGTAAGTCAGCCTTATCACAAACGATCATATACTGTGGAGTCAGCTAGACCTGGTTTTGCCACCCCTTAGCTGTGTGTCATTGGGCAAGTTTCTTAACCTGTCTGTGCCCCCATTCACCAAGCTATAAAATAGGCTAACGACTTTACAGAGTTGATGTGAGATTTAATTAGATAATATTTATGAACACTCTGCGCAGAGAAGGTCAGCAGTAAGTGGCAGGAGTGTGTGCACCTACCTGGAAGGGTATATCTCACGTCTTAGTAAATGTTAGCCATGGCTACCCACCTTTTGGAATACTTATTCTGTTATTTTGCTGCAATTGAATTCCACTTCCTCTAGTTTTATACTTCATGCAGTCAGAAAACAGCTGGTCACCATCATTCCTATACATAACTACCTTCCAAAGACCTGGAAACAGTTAATAAATCATTCTTCAGCCTCTGAACTCCAGGCTGAGCAATGCCATTTTCTCAGATCTTCTTTCCAAGATCCTATCTGAAAATCTTGAACAATTTCAGTTTTTGCCTCCTGGTCACTCTCTAAATCACTAGCATCTTGGTTAGTTTCCAAGCACCAATGTGATATTTTAGCCAGGGCCTGACAAAGCTGTTGGCCACAGGGAACGCACAAGTCTAATTTCGCTCATCCACGCTCAGCTTCATGCCCACTGGTGCCTCCTCTGTCTGTGTTTTTCTCCTGCATATACATGTGTGACAATTCAAATATGAAATAGAGAAGGAGGGCCAGGGTTTGTTCCTTTAAGAAGACAGCCCTGCAACTTACTTGTTAAACTGTATCCCATTCGCTGGGATAGGAGTAAAAGAAAAACAACAGAAAGAGACTCTGAAGGAAACCGTTGGAGTGAGGAGAAAAGCTCTTAAGAAAAGGCCGTTTTCTGCCCTCTAGACCTTTCTCCATTCCGTTTTCCCACGGTGACAGTGCAGCTAATATGAGTCTGTGCTCCACCAGGCCCCTGCTGAGAAGGGCTGGACAGGACAGGAAATCACCACTCAGAAAATAAATGACCTGTCCCAGAGTCTTTTGTTAATGAGCCCAGAGCATAATAAATCAAGGTGACCCAGCCTCAAGAAATACAAGCCTGTTTAAAAAAAAAAAAAACCCCGAAACCCCCAAGCCCCAGAGGTGAAGAGGAGGAGAAGGGAGAGCAGGGACCCCCGGGAGCCCTTATAAATCACACCCAGCCAAAACTAGTGCCGATGTTTTCCAGTTTCAGACCCACTCAGAGGCAGAGAACAGAAGCTAGTGGACGTGAATGGAAGGGGCTATCTGTCTGTGAGGGAAGACAGGAGACAGCCCGCTCTGCCGACACAACCCCTGGTCACGCTCAGGGCCCTTTAATGGCACAGATCTGCAAGCTCTTCCTTACAGAGCATGGTCTTCAGCGTCACAGCCCACTTGGTCTGCCACCCCCTCCCAGTCCCCCTCTAGGTTGCCTGGAGTGTCTGGAGCAGGCTGAGCATTTAAGTTCGCTTGGAAGGGAGAACCAAGAACCTCTTGTTGTCAGATGTGGATCTGGGCTTCCTACAGTGACCAAGAAAACCAAACCCACTGCCATTGAGTCGATTCCAACTCATGGCAACCCCATGAGTTACAGACTGGATGTGAGCTCCACAGAGTTTTCCTGGCTATAATCTATACAGAAGCAGATTGCCAGACCTTTCTTCTGTGGTGCCACTGAGTGGGTTCAAACTGCCCACATTTTGATTAGTAGCTGTCTTAGTTGTCTAGTGCTGTGGTAACAGAAATACCACAAGTGGGCGGCTTTAACAAACAGAAATTTATTTTCCTACTGTTTAGGAGGTTAGAAGTTCGAATTCAGGGTGTCAGCTCTAGGGGAAGTCTTTCTCTGTTGGCCCTGGAGGAAAGTCCTTGTCTCTTTTGAGCTTCTGCTCCAGGGCAGTCTTCATGTGGCTTGACATCTCTCTGCCCTCATTTCTGCTTGCTTCACTATGCCTAATCTGCTCTTTTTATATCTCTAAGGTGACTGGCTTAAAACACATCCTACACTGATATGGCCTCTTAACAAAGAAAAGCCATTCCCAAATGCAATTATAACCACAGGTATAGGGGTTAGGATTTACAGTTCATGATTCAGGGACACAATTCAATCCATAGCATTAGCTGAACATGACCTGTTTGCGCCACCCAGGGGCTTCCTCCAGCCACCATGCCAATGGCCATCAAGTGAGCTTACAGTGACAGGTCCCTGTACAAATAGAGCGGTAGTCAGGCCAAAGGAGACCCTGGATGGTGCGAATGGTTGTCATGCTTGGCTGCTAACTGAAAGGTTCGAGGTTCGAGTCCACCCAGAGGCAACCCGAAAGAAAGTCCTGACAATCTGCTTCTGAAAAATCAGCCATTGAAAACCCTATGAAACTCAGTTCCATTCTGACACACATGGGGTTGCATTAGCTGGAGTCAACTTGACAACAATTGGTTTACTGGTAGGTAAAACATGGAAGCATCTTATTTTACTAACCAAATTGCAAGCTCTCTGAGGGTGAAATTTCAGGACAGGATAGGAAGAACAGCAGGCTGGAAGCCAACATCCCATTGTGCAGTGGGAAGGAAGGGACCACAGGTCTAGGTGGGCTGTAACGTGAGCCTCAGCTCCTTGCAGAAGGCTTTCACACAAGAGCCATGACAGCCTGGTAAGGAAGGTGTCATTGCCCCTGTCTTAAAACTGAGAAACTGAGGCAAAAGAGGCTAAGGAATAACAATAGCAGATACTTATAAAGCACTTACAGTTTGTAAATTGTGTTCACATAGATTCTTTCATTTGGACGCACTCTATACGGTAGGTTAAACAGGCTATTCTTCCTTTGCTACAGAAAAGAAAATCTGAGCTGAGACAGGTTTAGAAACCTTTCCAGACTGCTTAGAGATGCCTGCATGGTAGACGAGTGGACAAGAGGAAACTGTGGCCAAAGAATGGTCACCATTTTCCCTGTCACATAAAACTCATCATTTGGTCATTTCCCTCCCTCCTTACAAGCATGGCCTCCCCTGCTTACTCTTGCCATCATTTCAAAAGACGTCACACCAATTACTTTTTTTAAAAAAGGATTCCCACACTGAATTCAGTTTCAACCACCATCATCACCACTACAAGTTTGTGTAACACTCTGTATTTTTCAGCATTCTTTCATATCTGTTTTTGTTGTTGCCATGGAGTTGATCCCAACTCACGGCAACCCCATGTGTGCAGAGTAGAACAGTGCTCCATAAGGTTTTCAAGGCTGTGACCTTTTGGAAGCAGATTGCTAGGCCTGTCTTCCAAAGCACATCTGGGTGGGGGCAAACCGCCAACCTTTCCGTTAGTAGATGAAAGCTTAACTGTTTGCGCCAACCAGGGACTTACCCTCTTATCTGTTACCTTCTCTGACTCTAAGTTAGAATTGTCTTTAACCTCTAATAAACTGAGACCACAGTGACTTGTCCATGATTGCTCCACAATATAGAACAAAAAATCCTTCTGATGGAAAATGGAAATGTTTCCCATGCCAAAAAAATCCAAGTAGCCAGATGTCTTTTTCCATCTTGATTTTCTTCACATTGCCCCATTCTACAGTGAGACTGACGTCCCTTCCCCCTCCAGGCTATCCATGGACTTCCAACACCAGCTCTGCTTCTCTTAGAAATAAAATAATGAACACCATGCTTCCTGACAAGTAGGAATGCAAGTGTTTACCTGTCCACACAATGTCATCAACCACAACAGGAAGATGTCACAGCAGGGTGCCTAAAACTAACCAAAATAAACCCACAGCTTTTTGGACAGCAGACACACCCATGAAAATCAGAACTGTGTCGAGTATTTTAGATGGAGCAGCAATCTCCTACCAAGGCAAAATACTGCTTTAGGTTCTCTTTCCTTGTTTTTTATTTGTTTGTTTGGTTGGTTGATTAGTTTTAGGTTTTGTTTTGGTTTGGTTCTACTCTCTAAGTCCACATCCTGTGTGAATAGCTTACTCACATCTTTCTTTTTGGGTGTATGTGTTCCAATAAAACTTTATTTATGAATGTTGAAATTTTAATTTCACATATTTTTTGACATATAACAAAACATTTTTCTTTTTTTCCCCAGTCATTTGAAAATATAAAACCATCTTAGTTCATCATGAGTCATACAAAAACAGGTAGTTGTTGTTAGGTGTCATTGAGTCGATTTTTGACTCATAGTGACCCCATGTGGCAGAGTAGAACTGTCCCATAGGTATTCACATCTTTCAATCTCATGCTTAATGATTTTTGAAAACATTTTAAGGCTTTTGTGAGCCAGATTCTTAAGTACTGTTGATGTTGGGTATACCCAAATATGAATACATTCATCAGAAAGGTGGGGATTTTTGTCAGTTTTGTTCACAAAAGTATTCCAAGCACCTAGTACAGTGCTAGGTACACAATAGGTGCTCAATAAAAAATTGCTGAATAAATAAATCATCAGTTAGTATATATTAGATGCCCATAATGTGCTGAGACAAATATGAGCAGTTCAAATGTTACACAGAGACTGATAAGGAGGTAAGGTCAAAATAGCAGGCAAAAAAAAAGTTGATTCTCACTTCAGAATTTAAAAAGACCACACACGGTGAAATGGTGAGGTGAGAAGCTATTGAGAAGTTCCTTCCGTAAGGATTTGACATTGCCAAAACATAGAACAGGAATTTGCCTGTGTGTTCTTTTTTTTTTTTTTCCCCCTCCATTACTGTGCACATTAAAATGTCAGACCAACTTTGGTTATCACAGTGTGAACTTAATTCATGCAACAAGTATTTTTCTAGCTCCAACTATTACATGCAGGCACTGAGCTAGCCACAGGGCACTCAACAGTGTACAGAACCCACTCCCCATGTATCCATGCAATAAAATGCTATTCAACAATAAAAAAAAGAAGGAACTACTGATACACAGTGTGTATGTGAATGTTGGAAACTGAGGTACTGACATATCTGAATTGGGTGACTTCAAACCTAAATTAAAAACTCCATTTTGAATTAAACTAAGATTTTCATTTCTGCTCTTCTAAAGAAGCCATTCAACCTTTGGTTAAAGTTTTACTGCTTGAAAGACTAAGAAAGCAGGAGTCAGGATTCTAACCTGGGTAAAGAATTACTTGGTGCCTGTTAAAGAATGTTTATGCAGCTGGCCCCAGAGAAGGTGCCTTGCTTAACAGGAGGGTAGGAAATATAAAAAATAATATTAAATAAAGTTACAACTTGTAAATAACTTCATAGCCAAAATAGGTATATATCAAGCCTCAATTCCACATCCTGACTCCCAAACTAATTATTACTCACTGGGATTTTTCCACAGTATTTCTTCTAGTTCTTTGTAAATTAGTAGCTAGGTAGAGACTAAGTTTGTTCAAATAAGGAGGAAGATCACAGGTATAAAAGTCTTGACTGTAACAGAAAGAGTGCAGAAATTCAGGCTTTAACTTATATAAATAAACTTGCTATCTTAACTGCTTTCAGTGACTTCACCCAGTGAATTCTCAGGTCCTGACTCACTCTTCCTTAGCTGGATGGGCAATGTTTACATTTCAAAAGACTTCAGATTTAGAGCTGATTTAATCTTCACTCTTCTTAACTAAATGGTTGATTTTACATTTCAAAGACTCTAGCTAAGTTTGACTCAGCCGGCAGTCCATCACGAAACCCTCACATCAAGAGTGTTTATAGGTCTCACTTTAGAAATATTGCCTTAGTCAAATTGTATCAGGAATAAGAGATTTGTGTTAGGCTAAAAATTGATGTTAAGAATGCTTGTAATTTAACCACCCCTTGTAAATTTCCCTTCCTTCCCTTGCACTCTCTTTGATGTGAAACTGTTTGTTTTTGTTTACTTTGCCTGTTAAATACCCCACTGTACTACCTGCAAGGCAAGAGCATGTGCTGCAGTGTTTGCACGTTTGAATGCCACGTGTTTCTTCATTCCTTGGAATGAAATTATTCCTTCAATAAAATTTTTGTTTTAATTTCTATCAGAGGGTTGGTCCAGTGCTTCCAGCAGAACAACAGTAAAATATGGAAAAACCTCAACAACACTATGCCAAGTGAAAAAGGGGAGACACAAAGACTACATACTGAATGATTCCACTTATGTGAAATGTCCAGAGAACACAAATCTGTAGATATCGAAAATAGATCAGTGGCTGCCTAGGACTGGGGATGGCGACAGGGAGTGGCTGCAATAGGCATTATGAATCATTTTGGGATGATGGAATTGTTCTAATACTAGACGGAGGTGACAGTTGCACAACTCTGTAAATTTACTAAAAAACCATTGGATTGTACACTTAAAACAAGTAGATTTTATGAAATGTAAATTTTACTTCAATAAAGCTATTTAAAAAAGAAAAAGAATGGCTGCCATGACTTGGGCACTCTCAAAACAAAGCAAAATAGAGTCCCCAGAAGAAGGAGGCACTGTCTGCTAAGGGCTGAGACAGGGGTGAACCCAGGGGCTGTGGGAATACTCTGGCACTTAACCCAATATTGGGGCTGAAGGAAAGTTTCCCAGAGGAGATGGTGTCTAACTATGAGCAACTGTTCCAGACAGAGTAAATAGGAGGTGGGCAAACAGGATACGAACCACCCTAGGTCAGTGACAAGAGTATTCATGTCACAGGAGCTAAGGCGATGCCCACCTGGATTGGAGTTAAGCAAGTTTCACAGGAGTTAAATGCTGAAAGAAAGCCTTGTGTGTTAATTATAACTATCATCTATCAAGACCTTGCGGTGAGGCAAAAGTTTTAGATAAAATAACAACAATCCTGCAAGCCAGGGTTACAGATGAAGACTTGAGGCAGAGGGGCTGTGTTAACTTGCTCAATTTCATAACCTTAGGATGAATAGCAGAGCTAGAATTCAGACATAGGCCTGACTCTGAAACCCATGCTTTCCCCATTCCACTATTTGCTTTTAAGAGTCCCTAGGTGGAACATATGATTAAGCATGTGGCTACTAACTGAAAGGTTGGTAGTTCAACACAGAGGCACCTTGGGAGAAAGACCTGGTGATTTTCTTCCAAAAGGTCACAGTCATGAAAACCCTATGGAGCACAGTACTACTTTGACACACACGGGGTCGCCATGAGTCAGGATCAACTCAACACCAACTTTTGTTTTGTTTTGTTTTTTAATCTGCTTTCACTACTACACAGACTTTTATAAGGTGTTGCATTAATGGCCACTGCTAGGAAGAATGTAGATTTTTCTGATCTGCCCTGAAGAATACATACATCTCATTTGCAAAGAGTTTTGCAAATGCAATCAGACAGGGCCTTAAGAGCCAAGTCTTTATAACTTATCACTGTCCCTAGCACAATGCTCTTTATACAGCAGGCAGGCATTCCAAACGTGCTTTTCTCTATTTAGCTTCTGATGAGTGAGTAAAATCCAATAATCTTGGTTCAAGATAAGTTAAAGGACATTGACTCTTTGAAGAGCTAGAAAATTCTAAAAGGCCACAGAAACCCAGTCTGTAGCACATAGCCTTGATCCAAAATCTTCATTTAATGCCTTTTGATAATATTTTAAATGGATCACAAAAATCGCTAAAGATAACATGACCAAAACAGAAACATGACTTCCTTAAAAACTGTGTTCAGTTTTTCTATTAGATGTTGTGAGAATTGTTCCTTTTCCTCACCTTTGGCCTAAGTGTCTGTATCCCAGTGGGAAACTGTGAGTTGGCTAGGGTGAGGCAAAGATATGCATTCTTCTCTTGAAAGAACAGACTTGCATTCCTATGAGTAAAATAAATTAAGCCCAGTTTCTCTGTCCATTAATTATGTGGAATAAACAACCTTCTCCTGCTCAGAGAAAAGCACAGGAGACCGGCACAAATTTCCTCCATGAACTCAGGCACAAGAACGCCTGTGATCCGCGAGGACTCTTACCGTTGAACAGGCTAGGCTCTGCCACCAGATGTTTGTAAGAAATCCACTGATGGACACAATCTCCTGATACAAACCACAAGAGGACTGCTGCATTTGCAGGGAGGGGGCTAGAACTGCAGAAGAGCAACAGACTGAGAAGGAATTTGCATCCAATTCTTACTCTCAGGAATCTCCCAATCCTCAACCCTGAAGACACCATGAGAAGTAAGGGATTACAGCACTTCTGAGTACTCCTGTTATTTGACAGTCTTAGACTATGTCAGGAACATCCTCTGGGGGCGCAAAAAAATGAAACAAAGCACAGAAGGAAAGTAATGCATTGCCTCAGATGATTTATCCACCACCAGTTGACAGTGGATTTCAACTTCTGGTGACCGTTATTGAACTGTGCACCATAGAATTTTCAATGGCTGATTTTTCAGTTGTAGATCGCCAGGCCTTTCTTCCAACACACCTCTGGGTAGATTTGAACCTCCAACCTTCCAGTTAGCACCCAAGCGTGTTAGTTGTTTGCACCACCCAGGGACTCCTACAGTTTATAGTCAAGTTGAACTTACTGCAATTTGCGAGAGTAGGGAATGTCACTACAGTGAATCTACAGACAGGAAAAACAGAGTAAGAGAGAAAAGGTTCAGAGTTCAAAATATGTTTGATTTTTAGTCTGCACTACTTGTTGTGGACGACATTGCTATTCATTATCCCCTTCTTCTGCACTGCTGCTGTTGTCCTGGACTTGATTCTGACTTATGGTGACCATGTCTGCAGAGTAGACTGCTCCACGGGGTTTTCAGAAGCAGATCTCCAGGCCTATCTTGCCAGGTGTCTCTGGACGGGTTCAAACTGCCAACCTTTCAGCTAGTAGTCAAATGCTTAACCGTTTGGGCCACCCAGGGATTCCTTTTTCCTTACTAAGAGAACCTTAATTTTATTCCGAGCTGAACCAACGCACCCGGTTCAAGTACCTTCCCAGACTCCACTGGAGTCCATGTGACCCGCTTCGGGCAATGAGAGATAAGTCGAATGCAATGGGTTGGGCTCTGGAAGTCACACCACTTTGCCCTTTGCCTTTCCCTTCTCTTTCAGACCGGAGCGGAGTGTGGCTGAGCAGCCCTCTTCTTTAGATGGTGAGAATGACAGCTGAAAGTCAGTCTGCAAACAGAAGTCTTGAAGCAGCCTAGATCCTTCATGACTGCGAGCAGCTACTGCACCAGCTCTGTGCTGCCACGCCTGCCCTGTTCACTGTGTGACAGATATGCTGTTTAGGTCCCTGTTGGGTCTTCATTGCAAGTAACCAAACGTAACTCCTAACTGATAGCAATCTGGACTCAGTTCAGATTGGCAACTTTTGTTGGTCATCTATTTTGGGCCAGGTACTGTGCTAAGTTTGGGAATACAAAGATGAGAAAGATCTAATCCCCATCCTAAAAAAGCTCACGACCTGGTGTGTGAGAGGTGATGCCTAAGCAAACCGCCAAAACGCGTCACTATGTCTCAAGTGGGGGGTGGTTTCCAGTTTTAAGGGGACAAAGTCATCATCAGTACTGACATGAAAGCAAAATATATTGGGGTAAAGTTTATACAATTTATCGCTATTGTTTTCTCACACCTTAGAGTACATTATACATACTGAGATAAATCTGATTATTAACCCACTGAATATCTGCAATTCATATTATTGATATTATCTGCCAAATCATGTGGTCACAGTTGTTTTATCCCCCAGTAAGTACTACTTTACACTTGTTTATTTTCTCTGGTGGGGTCAGAGGACCTCCGTGTTTCCTAAGTAAATTTCTCAAACCTTTGTCAACTACTTATACACAAGAGAGACCCCGAGAAGTCCATGGAAAAATAAACTCAACTAATCTCAAAGAGCAGAAGTAACAGAGGGCAGTTTGGTGTAGGGTGGCTTCTCCCTGAGATGAATGCAAAGTGCAGTAGCAGCATTGCACCAATGGCAGCACTTTACCTCAACACCTCCTGCCTCAGCCTGTGGCTCTGGGTCTCCTATGGTTCTCCCTCTGTGGGGGTATGTTCCTCTCTCTGCCAGCCCCGTCTTATTTCCCAGCACCCCTGTCTAGTCCCCTGGCTGGCCGCTGTTCCTCTCACTTCTCCACCCTCTCCACCTTTCTCTCTCCCTTTTCCAACCAGGAATTAAGAATAAAGAATTTTTGAAAAGTCATTTGCTGCATTTATTGAAGAGTTTTCTATCCAAGATTTCAATTTTTGAAGCTGATAATTGGATTGATACTCCACCAAATCTAAAATAAGTTGTGTGAATTGTTTTCTTATTGGTTTTTCCATCTTGTCATTGCCGGGTTTTGTTTCAGACTTATAAATTTGACTACATATAAACTAAACATCTCTGCAAGGTAAAACTCTTGACTAAGAGTCAAAAGACAGATGACACCCTGGAGAAAATATGCTTCCCAGATCTCAGACAAAGGTGAATTTCCCTAAGAAATAAAAAATTTGAAGATCAGTAAGAAAAAAAAAAAAACACCAACTTCTCTTTATCATACATTATATCGAATGTCGGTCAACAAGTGCTCTCTTACGTGACTGCTGCAAATTAAGGACTGATCAGGAGTCAAAGCAGAGAGGATGTGTGGAGGAAAGATGTGAACATCTGGCCTCAAATCCTCTCCACTCCTGGCTATATTGCTGGCCTGGAAATGAGGGCTTGGCCTAATTCTGCCATCCACCCTATGTATCTGTCTTCAATAGGTGAATGAAGACACCCAAAACTCCACAGGCCGGATGGTGTGAAATGTGATGTGACCTGTTTTGTCACATGTGCATAAGCATTTGAATTTTCACATTTGCATATCACAGTGTCATTTCTTCTGCTGGACGTCTAGGTGCTGCCTGTCTACATAGTGCCGTTATTGTTGCTCCTCAAAGGTAAAGATTCTAGCATGGAAGGTTTTGTGAAATCCTTTACAAAATTCCCCCAATACTTGGGGGTGGGACAATCATTTGCTATGCACACTCCTTGGTTGAGCAAGGCTTGAGAGTGAGTGAGGTACCTGTGTCATGAGGCAGCTATAATCAGCTAGAGCCATCCTCCTCTTCCATCCTCCCCCATGCCCCAGCCACAGCCTCCCAGCCCATGGGTCCCAGCTCCCTGCTTCAGTCGAAGCCAGAGTCCCAGACAGGCACATGGAGTAGAAGAAGCTGCCTGTCTAGAGGATTGAAAAGCCTCCACCAGTCAGAAGAGAGTTCCCAAGATGTCAGCATCAGAGTTTTCAGGAGCAAGAGCCCTTCTTCCATTGTTAACGTCAAAAGGGCAGAGGAGCTGGCCACTGTGGACTCAAACTTTGCTCTAGAGCATCATGGCTTTCTTGCAGGGAGTACCATTCAGACTTTAAGGATTTGTCCTTTGATTTTGTCAAGATTTTAGGGCATCTTGAGACGATGTGCTACCTACTAAGCTGAGGAGGTGGCCAGAAGCTCTGCTGCTGTTTTGGCATATATGGTTGGGTCACTCTGAGGGTTTTCTCTCAGTTACTGGGTGCTCCCAGGGCTCAGGCTGTAGCAGATGGATGTGCTCCCAGGGCTCAGCCTGTAGCAGATGGATGTGCTCCCAGGGCTCAGGCTGTAGCAGATGGATGTGCTCCCAGGGCTCAGGCTGTAGCAGATGGATGTGCTCCCAGGGCTCAGGCTGTAGGAGATGAAGGTGAAGCTGCTTGCAGCCCAGCAGAGCAGAGTGATGAGCAGAATTAGGATGTTTGGATCAGGAGGCTGAGTTATCTCAAGCCAGTGTCGTCGACGGCATCATGGACATAGACTCTTGGGGTAGAGTCAGAATGGGGGCGTGGGATAGGGGCAGGTTGTTCGAGTCACTGTGACAGCTCTGTGTGAGTGCTGAGATGGTGGAGGCCTGGAGACCGGCTTCCTCTGCTGTCTGCACAGTAACAGACCGGATGTGTGGCGAGGTCCTTGGACATTTGGGGGCATCACTAACACACAGGTGATGCACGCCTGGCTTTGCTGGTTTTAAGAGAGCCCCCTATTTCTTATTTGGGTAAGGAGAAGAGGGGATTCATTTGAGTCAGGAGACGGAACAGGGGGTGGTGTCCAAATGAAGAGAAAGCTATGTCCAGGTTGTTATGGATTGAATTGTGTCCCCAAAAAATATACTTGTTGATGTAAATTAATGTAATGTAATGTAATCACGTTCCATAATGCAATCTAATGTCATATTAACGAGGCCATGCCTTGTTAGCATGTGACACAAACCTAATCACTTCTGAGTTACAAAAAGAGCAGAATAGACACAGAGACAAGAGCATAGCAGGGAAGACAGATGCCATGTGAGGAGCTTCTACAAGCCAGAGAACTGAGGGACCCCCCCCAGCAATTGACAAGGATGGAATCAATATGGCTGACACCCTGATTTGGACTTTGAGCCTCCAGAACTGTGAGAAAATATACTTCTGTTCCTTAAAACCACTCACTTGGGGTGTTTGTGTTACAGCAGCAGTAGGAGACTAAGACACCGATTCCACAGACAGGCCCTTCTCATATTCCTAGTCACAGTTCAAGTGGTTTGGGAGCCATATTTTCTACCTGGAATCATGGTGGCAACTTGAGGTTTAAGCACAAGAAGAGACCAAGAGCAATAGAAAAAAGGCTCTGTGTTGTGGCTAGTCACAGTTCAAGTGGTTTGGGAGCCGAATTTTCTACCTGGAATCATGGTGGCAACTTGAGGTTTAAGCACAAGAAGAGACCAAGAGCAATAGAAAAAAGGCTCCGTGTTGTGGACTGAAGGGTAAAGGTCATCAGCCAGCAAGAAAAGAAGGAGTGGCCATTCACTCATTCATTTAAGCACTGTTCACAGACTTCTATGCGCCAGATTCTGCTTAAGGTACTGGGGATATAGCAGTGACAAAATAAAGTCCCTGCTCTCACGGTGCTCCTACCCTCATGGGGGAGTCAGATGGTAAACAGCAGCTGTGTGTAGATAGATAACAGTGGTGGAAAGAGCTAGTGCCAGAGCCAGGGAAGAGGACAGACACAAGTGATAGAGGGAGGGTGCTGTTTTAGAGAATGCCTGTGTGCTAACAATGTGACATTTTAGCAGAGGTTAAATAAAGTAACGGAGGGAACCAACCCCACATCATGGAAGAGCATTCAAGGCAAAGGGAATGGTAAGGCCTGAGGCAGGAGCATGCCGGGTAGTTGAGGTGCAGCAAGGAGGCCCACGTCGCTGGAGACAGTGAGTGAGGGCGGCACCATAAGAGACGAAGTCACAGAGGTTGAGCAGTACAGGTCATTTAGGGCCTTATAGGCCATGGTAAGAGGGCAGTGGTGGTTCAGCGGTAGATTTCTCGCCTTCCATGCGAGAGACCCAGGTTCAATTCCCAGGCAGTACACCTCATGTGCAGCCACCACCCGTATGTCAGTGGAGGCTTGAGTGTTGCTGTGATGCTGAACAGGTTTCAGCAGAGCTTCCAGACTCAGAAAAACTAGGAGGAAAGTCCTGGCGATCTACTTCTGAAAATCAGCTAGTGAAAACCCTATGGATCACAATGGTCCAATGCCCCATGTTGTGCATGGGGTCGCCATGAGTCAGGGGCCAGCTTGACAGCAGCTACCAGCAACCGCAGTCCATGGTAAGGATTTAGGCATTTGTTCTGAATGCAATGGGGGCCACTGGAGGATCTCATATCATCAGGTTACTGGAGGACCTGGAAGACGCAGTGCCATTATGTGAGTGTAACAACTCTCCTGGGCTGTACTCACCTCCCAGCCTCAGGAGACTGTGCCCACCAAGCCCCCAGTTACAGGGAAAACACGCCTGCCCCTTCCCCCGCTACTGTGCAGCTGCTGTGCTGCAGAGGGGCCTGAAGAGAGGCAGAAGACATAAACAAGCAAAGGCTGGAAACCTCAGGCCACTTGATCAAAGCCTTCATCAGCTGGGTGGCAGCTACAGGTGTCACTCGTGGGCGAGTTGCCTTGGACCTCCACTTGAGTTGCGTCACATGCACCAGTGAGTGGCCGCTGTCTTAATGCTCAGGAAGCAGTTTCCGCTTTCCAGCCCCTATGTCCCTTCGGCTCACATCCAGCCTCTGCTTAACAGCGCCTAGGAGGACACCTGCTATGCCCATTTTCTTCCCCCTGAGACAAGTTTCTCCCTCACATAGGAAGTGGAACATCTCCCCAAGCCCCCATCTACTTAAAGAATGAGTTCTGTCTACAGAGTTTATAGGTTCAATCTGGAAAATCCTGCAATTCTCATAAGATTCAAACGCATTAGCAGATCGCACACAGAAGGAACCCCAGACCCAGAAGCTGGTTTCTTTCACAGGTGTCCTTCCGTGAAGTCTTAGAAAACGCAGGGGACTGTTGTGGTTGTTGTTTGCTTTTAATCATGAAGTTTTCACAACGTTGTTGAAGACCATTCAATGACATGGAAAGATGTTCTCATGAAGCTGTCCGTTCCCGTCGACCCTCTGTGCTTGTGTGTTTAAGTCTAGATACACATGCATAGAAAGAGGTCTGGTGGGATTATGTATCATTTTTATACTCATTTTTTTATGTGTATTTTCGAATTTAAGAAATATTTTTGAAAACCCTTACATCCCAACCATCTACACATAATGTTAGAAAGCTTCGGTCTCAGTCTCATCCTCCTGCCTAACCACGCCCCGCAAGACAGGACCTTGTATTTCCGGCCAACAGATCCTATTCTCTGAAATAGAGGACGTGCGCACGCGCGCAGTAAGCGTTCGTAGACCGATCGCCTGACTCACTAACCAATCTACTTGTCGTTAGGCCCTTCCCGTAGCTAAGAATCATTCACATGGAGAATCACAGAATTAAAAACAATTTCAGAAATGTTCTTGTCCGACTGCCCCCTGAATCCCCGACTGGGCTAATCCAGCCTCTGCTCACGACATCCCGGGATGGGGTGAGGCAGCCATTGGTGACCAAGGGCCCTAGTTAAGAAGGTCTACCTTAGAGAGAGGAGTCCCTGGGTGGCGCAAATGGTGAAGGGCAACTGGCTGAAAGGTTGGTGGTTGGAACCCCATCCAGAGGTGCCTTGGTAGACTTGGTGATCTGCTTCCTAGAGGTCACAGCCTGGAAAACCCTACGGAGCAGTTCTACTCTGCACAGCTGGGGTTGCCATCAGCGGGAATCGACTGGACAGCAGCTAGCAGCAACAACCTTAGAAGAATTATGTGACTATCCCCACAGAACTCCCACCGGCAGATGCTAGCCCCAGATCTCCGGGCTTCGTGGTTTTAAGAGCTCATCTCACTGGAAGTAAAAAGCGAGTGAGATGAAGAATTGGCGTTCACATTGTTCGTTTTTAAGAGTCTCTCTTAGCACAACCTAGTTTCTTTTCCCTGTTCTTTGGCACCACCCAGACTCGTCTTGTCCTCTTTTCTCGCTTTTTATAGCGGAGGTTTCTTTCTCAGAGGCGAGACATAAAAACCTTATCCCCCTCGCTTTGTTCTGGCCATCCCTGTTCTTTCATTTCCTCCCTGTAGATGGCTAATTTCCTTTTTCTTTTCTTCTCCTCTTTCCACTTTTTCTTTCTTTCTTCTTCATGACTTCTTTCTTCCTCTGCCAGGGCCACTTTAACGTTAGAAACATTATAATATTATAACGCCCCTCCAAGTGTGAATCAAAGTAAAAACTACTGAATTACAAAACAAGTTAATGGGAGACTAAATTTTTTTTCAAATTTTTCTCACGGATGATTATTTCAATATTCTTGTTCTTCTTCTTCTTCTTTGCATTTTTTATGGTGGTATTATATACATTATGAAGATGGCACAGGACTAAGCAACCTTCTGTTCTGTTACACATAAGGTCGCAATGAGTCGGAGCCAATTCAATGACGCCTAACAACAACATAGTAAACATGACACATGTTTACCATTTTATTCATTTTCAAGCATACAATTCAGTGGCATGGAGTACAGCCACAATGCTGTGCAATCATCACCGCTATCTAGTTCCAGAAATTTCATCACCCCAAAGAGAACCCGTTAAGCAGTCACTCCCCATTTCAAACCACCCCCCACCACCAGCCGCCTGGCACCAACTACTCTGTGTTCTGCCTCTTTGAATTTGGCTGTTCTGGATATTTCAGATAAATGAAACCATACAATATGTGGCCTTTGTGTCAGGCTTCCTAGACTTAGCAGAGTATTTTTAAGGTTCCCCTATACTGTACCATGTATCGATACTTCATTACTTTTATGGGTAAATAATATCCCTTGGTACAGCTATATCACATTTTGTTTATTCCACCATCAGCTGATGGACATTTGGGTTATTTCCACCCTTTAGTTCTTGTGAACAGTGCTGCTGTGAACGACTGTGTATAAGTTTCTGTTTGAACACCAATGTTTTTTAAAATATATGTATTAATTTCCCCCCGCAAAAAACCAGGCTTGTGTACTTGTTTCTTGCTGGGGCAGGGGTGAGTGTGCCACTGCTTCGCTGAAGCCCTGAGCCCTGCTAGCCTGTTCCCTGTCCTGGGGCCATCGATCCCTTCTCCCACTCTGCTTCTCTGTACAACTGCGTGACTGTGAGTGGGCTCCCCCGCTGAAACAACTTGGATTCATGTTGGCAAGTGGATTTCCTCCCTCTTGTGCATGTTTTTTTTTTTTTTTAGTAAGTACAGTGAATGTGCCCAATTCAGAAAGGCCTCCGGCTTCAGTTCTCAGCTTCCCCTGACAAGGCCCCTTTCCCCTGAGAGTCCAGGAAAGCCAGTTCCTGGCGCTCAGGCCAGGAGAGGCCTCAGCCACACAGCCAAGGTGTGTCTGGGTCCCTCAGCTCTGTCAGGCTTGGAGCTTGAGCTTCCTTTGCTGGCTGCTGTCAGAGTTGAGTGCTCCCTGCCAAGCCCTGAAAGCCTAGGGCCAGAGAGAGAGAGCAGGAGAGGCGTCAGATTTCTGCCTGCAGAACAGAGGGGGCTGCCCTGTCTGACACTCCCCACGGACAGGCATTGTCAGGGATCAGAATGGCATTTGCAGATACAGTCTGATCGTCTCGCCTTCTCTCTTGCCTCCTCTCAGAGATACAAACGCAACTGCTCCTTTCCCCTCTGCACCCCCTTATTCCTGCGTCTGCCCCTTCCCCTCTCCCCATGCCCCCTGCCTTCCCAAGTCTATTTCCCCACAAGGCTGCTCATTCTCTCCTGTGCCTTTGCTTGCTCCCCTCCTTTCATCCTCAGAATCTTCTTCTCCGACTCCCCATCTCCTTCCCCTTCTCCCTGCGCCCTTCAGATCTGCGTCCTTTGACACAGGTCCCAGGCCTGCTGCCAAGTTTCAGACCCATTAGTGAGGTGCCTCGCTGACTGAAACACAAAGCAAGACTGATCCAGGGATAATTAGCAGCTGCTCACACCTCATCTGGAAAGCATTAGGCAGCAATGGGGTGGAGGAAGGGAAATGAGGGAGGGGAATATTGATGACAAACAGAATAGGTCTCCTATTTTGAAACATGAAAGGATCCTGACTCAGCAGACACATAACTGAGAATAGGATAGAAGCAGACAAAGAGGCCCCTATGAGATGCAAAGCTGAGCAGCCTCTTAGCCTACCTTGGGTATCCATCCTTCGGCATCTATCAGCCAAATAGGTTCTTCCACATGGATTCAGGTGTGTGAACATCCGCCAGGAAAGAGTGTTCCATTCAATCCAGATAGTCCAGCGTTTCTGTGATCTGGGAGTCCTCTGCTCTTTTGCTGCCTACTGTGTTATCTTAGCACTGCTTCTAGAAATGTAATGTGCATCAGAACCAACTGGTATTGAGTTAAAAATGCAGGTTCTGGGTCGCTGGCACTGGGGAGGGGCCTAAGATTCTGCATTTCTAACAAGCTGGTCGCTGGACCACACTTTAACTACAGATCCAGGACAATTCAACTTACACAACTTTAGTCAAGAGCCATTGCTAGAGGCTTCTCCCAGCACCTTGTCCTTTTCCTTTTTAGCACTCACAACAATTATAATTAAGTATAAATGATGTAATTAGCTACTTGACAGCTATCTTCTCCATTCAAATACAAGCTGCCCGTGGGCAAGAACCTGGCCTGTCTGGTTCACCTCTGTATCCCCAGTGCCAGACAGTGTATTGCACATAGTAGGTGCTCAGTAAATAGTTCACAAGTTAATGGATGACTGGATCAGCTCAGTCAATGAGGCCCATCAAAAGCCCCTCCCCCCTCAGAGAGCCTTCCCAAAGATGCTCCCTTCTTTGTACCCCTGAAAAATGAAAACATAAAAAGAACCAAACCAGTTGAATGGCGTCAACTCAGACTCATGGTGAACCCATGTGTGTCAGATCGGAACTGTGCTCCATGGGGTTTTCAGTGGCTGATGTTTCAAAAGCAGATCGGCAGGCCAGTCTTTCCGAGACCACCCCCACCCCCCGCCAATCTTTCCGTTAGCAGCCAAGCGTTTAACCCTCTGTGTCATCCATTTGCTATCTGTACCTGCCTGGAGGCATTTGATAATAGCCCTTGTGTTTTTAGCCCCTCAGCTAGATCATTAGCTGTTTGAGACTGGGACTCTATCTTCTGAGTTTCTGAATTTTTTATAACCTCCTCGTCTCCATCTTTTAGTACTGCCTTGCTCTAGCAGGCAAGTGATGTTAGCTGATTGACTGAGAGACCCTAGGGTGATATCAAGCTCTGTTTACTCGATTTAGACCTCAATTGTTAATGCCCAAGGGGTGGATGAATTTTGGCTTGGACAAAAGCTAAGGTTTTACATGCCCACATTTGTGGGGCGGGAAGGCTGAGACAGTCAGTGTACGTGTAGGAAATCAAGAGATGCAGCGCTGTGATGCTCCCAGAGCAGTTACAAGTCAGTCCTCTCCACAGGGTGACTGCGTGCTGTGCCATTCCCGCACTCCTGTTTTCTCCCGGAAAATGAAGGCTCAGATGCTGGGTTTTACCTACAGGAGTAGGGACTGTTCTTTTTCAGGATTTGGCAGATCATTTCTCTTCAAAATACAGAAAACTGGCTCACTGATTTCTGCCGTAGATAGGAGCTTGGTCTTGTTTGGAATTCATCAAACGCCCCAACTACATTTCATACACTTGGGGCTGCGTGAGACCTAGTGTGCATGCTGTCAAGCACTCTCCCCATCATCTTAAAACGTGTGTTGTATTTTAAGGGACATTTAATCCACATGTTTTTTATTTACTTACCCTTAAATCATCAAAATATTGTTTTGCAAGACCTGTTTGATGTCTAAGAAATTTTATGGGCATTATTTGGAACTTTAAAAACCTTGCTTTCAGAATAAAAACACAAAGTCGTGTTTTTTCCAAAAGCACATTGCCTTTAACAAGAAAAGTTTTGAGGTCTTTCCAAAATTCTAATTTTCACAGGGCTAGAGAGTGCAAAGCCAACACACCCCTCTTGTCGTCCGTGAGTCAGAAGTTTCAGGCTTGGTGGGCATAGGCGGCCTTACTTGATGTGAATCTATAGCCTTTCGGTCCCCGCTGGTGGCGAAAGCCTAATCTGTCTGGAGATGCCCTAGCACACTTTACAACAAATGCCCCAGATTCGCGTCCAACGTGTGTTCCTGGAAAATGCCTGGCTATGGCCTGACTATCTTCTTAAGCAGATAAAACATAAATTGCAGGGTGTTAGAGAAAACTTTTGAAGCTCTAAAGAGGTGCCTGGGAAAAAAAATCCACCCGAAGGCAGCTCAAAGATGTAGTTCTGTGTGATGGATTTGCGATGATCAGAATCATCTCAGGCTGGGGCGTGAGGCAGGGAATGTGGAGTATCCCATGGAATCCATTAAGGCCCTGTCAGAAATTGGCCCTCAGAACTGAAAGCCACTCGTTTGGTCTCTGAGTTCTGATTCCTTTTCATGTGAAATGGTGAAATGTGGTGAGTTTTGAAGCAATGCTGATGCACACACACATGTTGTTGTAGTTACATGCTGTCAAGTTGGTTCCGACTCATAGCAACACTATGTACAACAGAATGAAACCCTGCCTGGTCCTGCACCATCATCACGATCATTGCTATGTTTGAGTCCATTGTTGCAGCCACTGTGTCAATCTATCTTGTTGAGGGTCTTCTTCTTTTTCACCGACCCTCTGCTTTACCAAGCATGATGTCCTTCTCCAGGGACTGGTCCCTCCTG
This sequence comes from Dugong dugon, assembly GCA_030035585.1. Taxonomy (NCBI): domain Eukaryota; kingdom Metazoa; phylum Chordata; class Mammalia; order Sirenia; family Dugongidae; genus Dugong; species Dugong dugon. Next base: position 3,111,955 of record CM057466.1, read on the forward strand.
ATAATATGTCCAAAGTACATGAGACGAAGTCTTGCCATACTTGCTTCTAAGGAGCATTCTGGCTGTACTTCTTCCAAGTCAGATTTGTTCATTCTTCTGGCAGTCCACGGCATATTCAATATTCCTCACCAACACCATAATTCAAAGGTGTCAATTCTTCTATGAACTTCCTTATTCACAGTCCAGCTTTCACATGCATACGAGGGGATTGAAAATATCACAGCTTGGGTCAGACCCACCTTTGTCCTCAGAGTGACTTCTTTGCTTTTTAACACTTTAAAGAGGCCTTTTGCAGTAGATACACACATTATATTTGTACGTAAACGCCTGTATAAACATAATGAGTCCGAAGTAAGTGAGCAATAGAGAATGAGCAATGTGAGAGATTCTGATGGAAGACAAGTTGCAGTGTGGCTAGCACAAAGAAGATGCTCACTGTGTATTTTACTGACTGACTAGTGATTGCACCTTGCTCTGAATAGGTAATAGGAAATCTAGAACCACCATTGCCTAGTCACAGACAATAGCCTTGCTGGCTCCAATGTGGGAACATGGAAGTTTGGGGTGACAGGAGAACAGAAGACATCAGCAGAGCAGGTAGCAGCAGCCTAAGCAAGTGGTGAGAAGCAGAGGTAAGGAGGTCGGCACTCTGCAGGCCAGGCCTGCCTCCCCATGGTCCTCCCTCCTCTGCAGCCTTGGAGCTCAGCCTAAGAGGGGAGAGCCCTGCTGGGGAGTGAGTCCCCCTGGGACGACAGTCAGCATCTGAGTTAACCACTCAACAGACACTCATGAGGGCCTGCCATCTGTCAAGTGTGGCGTAGCAATTTCAGAGGTACAATGGGGGCTTAGATGTGGTCCCCAGCCTCACAGAGTTCACAGTCTGGCAAAGGAGAGGAGCCAGCTTCCCTCTTGCCTATGCAACAGTCAAGGGAGTGCAAATGGAAGTGACAGGGCAGAGTGGGAGACGAGGAAGAGGTAGAACTGCCCTGAGCAGATGTCAAGGGAAAGGCAGAATTAAGGACGACACTAATGTTTCATGTCTCACTGAGAATGGTGATGATACTGGTAAAAATGGAGATTACAGAAGGAGAAAAGCAGTTGAGGGTGAAGATGCCAGGGTCAGTTTGGGACCTACCTGCTAAGTCTGTGGAACACCAGCTGGTGGGGCATCCCATGGAATGCCCTTTCCATGTACATTTTGGGAGAACAAAATGGCTGACTAAAAAGTTCATACACCAGCAGGAGAAACAGTGGAGAGTAAGGCAAGAAAGCTTGAAGAGCCTTCCCTGAAAAAGTTACATTCTTGAAGAGTATAGAGACTGGTGGAAACAGTTGTCTCTCTTGGCCTGAGAACGCCTAATCATAACCAGCAACACCCCTCTGTCTTATTTCTGATTGTTCTAAATGTTTCCAAAGTGAAAGAAAACAGTAATCTCACACCTCAATAAACTGGATCAGCTATGTTGCTTCAGTGGGCAGCAGTGAACTTACATGTAGAAAGTTGTATTCAGAAACGTCTGGCTCCAGCACTTAAATCTCCTAGCACACATGGAGGGAATTGAGAAGACAGCCAAACTTAGAAATATTCAACCCACACTGTGTTATATGGCGTCCTGACGCGTTTTGGAAGCTGAAGAGCAACATGGTGGGAAAATCTCTCCACAGTGGAGCATGGATGCCTTGAGTATGGACTTTCCAAAGGCAAAGGGTTTACCTCTGTAAGAGCCAAAACTTTATTTATTTTGATTGTTTTGAATGAAATCTTTCTCAAAGGTATACATATTTTCTTAAATTCTTAAATGTGAACTTAATTTCACTTGAGAAGTGTCGATTAGAAACTATGCTATAATACAGAGAAATACTATACAAGTTCCGTGAGAAATGAGTGCCTGCAAAAGCTGGTGAGAGCTGAATAAAGTCTGTAGTTGAGTTAATGGGATTGTATCATGTCCACTTCCTGGCTTTGATAATGGACTAGACTCTGTGAGGTGGTATAGTTGGGGGAAGGTAGGTGAAGGGCACATGGAAACTCTGTACTATTTTTGCAGATTCTTGTAAGTCTAAAATTATTTCAAAATAATAAGCTTTAAGAAGAGGACCCCGAGGACAGGGACTCTATTTCAGTCATTGAGTAGGTGAGCAGGTGAAGGAAGGAGAATGGAAGGAAAGACAGACCCAGGACCTTTAGAGATCTGTAAAGTTGAATGGGAGAGAGGTTGGAGTAGCAGAAATGTGAAGGCATCAAATACGGGCAGGTTCTGAGGTCAAATCTCTGCTTTGCCCTTTGCTAGCTTTGTGACAAACTCCTTCTACTCTATGAGCCTTCAGGTCTATCGTCATAAAATCAGGGATTAAAACGCACATTGCAGAGGGCTGCTGTGAGGTTTAAATTAAACAATATATACAATACAGTCAATAGAATATTGCTCACCCAGTAGCTGCCAATAAATCGTAATTTGTCCTATTCTGTTGTCATATGCCTTTGAGTCCATTCTGACTCATAGCAACTCTATGGGACAGAGTAGGAATGCCCCATAGGGTTTCCTAGGCAGTAATCTTCCACTTTCGGTGAAGGACAGAATATCTAGAAAGAAACTCAATAAAGATACAGAAGTTCTAAATGCCACAATCAATCAGCTTGGCCTCATGGACATATACAGAACACTCTACCCAACAGCACCTAAGTATACATTCTTTTCTAATGCACATGGACCATTCTCCAGAATAGACCACATTTTAGGCCACAAAGCAAGCCTTAACAGAATCCAAAGCATCAAAATAATACAAAGCATCTTTTCTGACCATAAAGCCATAAAAGTAGAAATCAATAACAGACGCAGCAAGAAAAAAAAAATCAACTACATGGAGACTAAACAACACCTTGCTCAAAAACTACTGGGTTATAGAAGAAATTAAGGCCAGAATAAAGAAATTCACACAATCAAATAAGAATGAAAACACATCTTACCAGAACCTTCAGTACACAGCAAAAGCAATGCTCAGAGGGCAATTTATAGCAATAAATGCACACATCCCAAAAAAAGAAAGGGCCAAAATCAAAACACTAACCCTACAACTCAAACAAATAGAAAGAGAGCAGCAAAAGAAGTACTCAGGCACCAGAAGAAAGGAAACAATAAAGATTAGAGCAGAAATAAATGAAATAGACAATAGAAAAACAATTGAAAGAGTCAACAAGACCAAAAGTTGGTCCTTTGAAAAGATGGACAAAATCAACAAACCACTGGCCAAACTAACAAAAGAAAAGCATGAGAGGAAGCAAATAAAGTGAATAAGAAATGAGATGGGTGCTATCACAGCAGAACCAACTGAAATTAAAAGAATCATAACAAAATACTATGAAAAATTGTACTCTAACACATTTGAAAACCTAGAGGAAATGGAAAAATTTCTAGAAACACAGTACCTACCTAAACTAACACAGAGGTAGAACTAAATAAACCTATACCAAAAGACGAGATTGAAAAGGTACTTTTTAAAAACTCCCAACAAAAAAATGCCCTGGCCCTGACAGCTTCACTGGAGAATTCTACCAAACTTTCAGAGAAGAGTTAACACCACTACTACTAAAGGTATTTCAGAGTATAGAAAAGGATGGAATACTCCCAAACTCATTCTGTGAAGCCAGCATAACCCTGATACCAAAACCAGGTAAAGACACCACAAAAAAAGAAAGTTACAGACCAATATCCCTCATGAACATTCTGGCCAATAGAATTCAACAGCATATCAAAAAAATAATACACCATGATCTAGTGGGGTTCACACCAGGTATGCAGGGATGGTTCAACATTAGAAAATCAATCAATGTAATCCTAAACTGTAATCTTTAAGGAAGCAGATTGCCAAGTCTTTCTCCCTTGGAGCCCAGGGGTGGGTTTGAACCACCAACCTTTTCTTTTGTTTTATCTTTAGATGAAGTTTTACAGAACAAACTAGCTTCTCATTAAACAGTTAGTTGTTTTGTGACATTGGTTAACAACCCCACGACATGTCAACTTTCCCCTTCTCGCCCTTGAGTTCCCTGTTACCAGCTTTCCTGTCCCCTCCTGCCTTCTCGTCCTCGCCCCTGGGCTGGTGTGCTGCTTTAGTCTCATTTTGTTTTATGGGCCTGTCTAATCTTTGGCTGAAGGGTGAACCTCAGGAGTGACTTCATTACTGAGCTAAAAGGGTGTCCGGGGGCCATACTCTTGGGGTTTCTCCAGTCTCTGTCAGGCTGGTAAGTCTGGTCTTTTTTGTGAGTTAGAATTTTGTTCTACATTTTTCTCCAGCTCTGCCCAGGGCCCTCTCTTGTGATCCCTGTCAGAGCAGTCAGTGATGGTAGCTGGGCACCATCTAGTTGTACTAGACTCCATCTGGTGGAGGCTGTGGTAGTTGTGGAACATTAGTCATTTGGACTAATCTTTCCCTTGTGTCTTTGGTTTTCTTCATTCTCCCTTGCTCCTGAAGGGGTGAGACGAGTGGAGCATCTTAGCTGGCAGCTCACAAGCTTTTAAGACCCTAGACGCTACTCACCAAAGTAGAATGTAGAGCATTTTCTTTATAAACTATGTTATGGCAATTGAGCTAGACTGAATCACCAACCTTTTGGTTAGCAGCCAAGTGCTTAACCATTGCACCACCAAGGCTCTTTTGCCCTGTTCTAAATGCCCCTAATAATACATGATTATACTTCTTATGTCTTATTTCTGTAGTCCGGTTTACTTATCATCAGAATTCAGCTCTCACACTTTAATGCTCTCAGTGTGCTTCCCTGGTTAATTTGCTATGAACTCGATATAGTTCTGCGTAAAATAGTAAATAGATCAAAATGAGGACGTTGACAGAAAATAAAGTGTTTGTGGTTTAACCCACGGACGCTAATTTTAGCTGCTTAGACAGCTAAAATGAGTTCTGGCTAGCTGAGGTAATGATATTAATAAAAATAACAACAGCTGCCACTTAATGGCCATTGCAATGCTAAGCTTTCCTTATCACATTTAATCCTGACCACCACTCTATAAGGTAGCCATTTTCATCTCTACACAGGAGATTAAGGAAATGTCATCGCTTGCCCACAGTCCCAGAGCTAATTATCTGCAGAGATGGAATCACAAGGCCTGGCCGACTCCAGAGCCCAAGCTTCTATCACAGGAGATACTATAATAGCTTCCTATCCCTACACTGCGATTGAAAGTATTTTTAAATGGCCCCCATCCTTAGGGCAGGAGCCATGTCCCTTTGATGAAGGAGGTAAAGAGGAGGTAAGAAGAGGAAGGGAGGAAGAGAAATGAGGAGTCGAGAATCCAGTTCTTTAAAAACCTCAAGAAAATAGTCCTGGAGACACTGTGTTGCGTATTATTTTATGCCAGGTTTCACTGAGTGGATTCTGACCCATGGTGACCCTATGTGTCAGAGTAGAACTGTGCTCCACATGTCTGATTTTTTGGAAGTAGATCACCAGGCCTTTCTGCCAAGGTAGCTCTGGGTGGACTTGAACCTCCAATCTTTTGGTTAGCAGCTGAGCAGATTAACCATTTGCACCACCCAAGGATTTCATTTGATAATTATATTTATACTTAATAAATGTTTGTTGAGTGCTTCAGAAAGAACCCATGTGTCCCACAATTGCTTAGAGAAGGAAAACTTTTCCTCTCCCTTCTACATCCTGAGATACCATGTCTCCTGTTCTGACTGTACCTGCTATTGCATGACAGACTCAGCCAGGAAACATCTCTCACAGAACACAAAGCAGTGGAAAGGAGGATTTGAATTGCATGATTTCCCTTTACAGACTATCTCTCAGGACTTGTCTACTTTGCATTTTGAAGAACTCCAGGGTTTAGTGACCTGACATCTGAGTAAATGCTAACGATTATGCCAGTGGCTCTGTAGGTGTTCATTGTTCATGTACTTAAGCCCACAGTGGGAGTCACGCAGGTAGACACAAGCAAGGAAAAGAAGGTAGTCTTGCTCACAAGGTGCTGGTCTACCAGCACCTGGTCTAATGGAGAAACTGGTCTGAGAGGTAAGGAGAGGAGGTACCTATTCTCTAAGTGAACAGAGGCAGAATTCAGGAAGGTTGTAGGTTTACCCAGCTGTAAAGTCAGAGGAGTCTTTAACCAGAAAAGGCTGCTGGGTCTTGGCACGTATTTCACAATGGATTGCCGTTGAGGGATGTTTGGACTCGACTGTAAACAGGAACTGCTGTGTCCTTATTAGGAATAATCACTTCTCCAGGCAAAGAAGCGGCTGTTGAGGCATTTAACACGTTTTGTGCTTGAGACCTCCTTTCTCCTCCTAGTGCCTGCCTACCCTCCCCACCCCTCCTGCAGGGGCTCACTGAGGCTGTCCTCTATGGTTGCTCTTTGAGATTGCTGCTTGGCAGGGCCCAAGAAAACAAAAAGCCAGGGATTCCATCTGGCTGGGTCCACCTTGACCCCAGCTGCTCAAAAGAGCTGTTTCTGCCCACCAACACTGAGCCTAGTGTAGCTGTCCTCCCTACGGGGTGGCCTTTAGAGCTGTCCAGCAGGCCTGGCAGATTTCTCCAAAGCCAGAACACTGGGCAGGACTTCAGGGGTGGGTCTGGGTGCTCAGCTGCCTATACAAGGAGAGGCAAGATGGCAGCAGAAAGTTGTTGTTATTGCTACCGTTGTTAGCTGCTGCTGAGTCTGACACTGACTAATGGTGACCCCACGCACGATGGCATCAGACCGTTGTGATCCATACGGTTTCCATTGACTGATGTTTTAGAAGTAGATCACCAGGCCTTTCTTCCTAGTCTGTCCTATTCTGAAAGCTCTGTTGAAACTTCTTCAGCATCATAGCAACACGCAAGCCCCCACTGAGAGATGGATAGTGGCTACACCTGAGGTGCATTGACTGGGAATTAAACAGGGTCTCCCACATGGAAAGCAAGAATTCCACCACTGAACTACCACTGCCCCGTCGGCAGACAGTAGAGGCTGTGTAAAGAACAGACTGGCGCCTCAACTTCTCAGCAGGAAGGGCAAGTGAACCCTCAGGTCATTGAGGCCATTGCCCAGGAGCCATTCTGACCCAGTGTCAGCTGCACAGGGTAGCGATTAAAAGTACAGGCTGTGGTAACAGACAATATGGGTCAAAAGTCTGGCTTTACCTCTTCCCAGATGCATCTTATTGCGGATTAAAGTAAGACTTGACAAGTGGCTGAATTAAGGGGAAAGGAAGAGTCATTTAGAAGTCTAGGCATAGGCCTTGGAGGAAGTTAGAGTCGTTTATAAAAATGTGAGATGAAGATGAATATAAAGTCAGTTTTTCACATTTTGAGTTTCAAGTGCTAACGAAGTATTCAAGTGAGGATGTCCAGTAGGCAGTTAGAAAACCAGGAATTAATTTTAAGAGAGAGATTGGAACTGGAGATTTTTTTTCAAAATTGGTTCATGCAGTGACCCTATTTTATGTATTTTATTATATCTTCAATATTACGATGAACATCTTGGGCCTATAGCCCAATACAAGAACTAACCATTACTAGTAACCGACATTGACAACCCAGGTGCTCATCCATATCTCATCCATGAGCCTTGGAGGGGACCATGATCCTGGATTCTGTGTCTATAATCCCCATGCTTTGTTTTCTGTTTTATTACATATGCTTGTCTAAATAGTAAAATGATTAATTTTTCATGCTTTTGAAATTTTTGTAGAAGTTATACTATAATGTCTGCTGGAACTTGGTTTTGTCACTCAGCATTATGTCATTAAGATTCATCCATACCATTTGTAGCTGAATATCATTAATTTTCACTACTGTATAAAATTACATTCTATGAACATACACAATTTACTTATCTCTTGTCATTGGGCATATAGGTTGTTTCCAGTTTTTTTTGCTATTCTGGAACAGTGAGCTATAAACATTTTTTCATTAGTTTCTTGGTGTATATGTGTAAGAGTTACTCTTGGGCATATATCTAGGAGTGGAATTGCTAGGTCATATAAGCATACAGCAGAGCCCTGGTGGCACAATGGTTAAGCAATCAGCTGCTAACCAAAAGGTTGGCAGTTCTAACCACCCGGTGGCTCCCGGCGATCTGCTCCTATAAAGATCACAGCCAAGAAAATCCTATGGGGCAGTTCTACTTTGTCACATGGGGTTGCTATGAGTCGGAATTGACTCAACAGTACCCAACAAAAGCATACAAATGTTCAATTTTACAAGATAACACTAGATTGTTTTTCAAAGTCGTTGTGCCAATGAGACAGATTTTAGAGGTATTCCCAGGAGAGTGGGTGTTAAAATCACAGATGTGCGTCCAACAAAACTGTGTAAAACAAGAAAAGAAGGATGAGGTCAGATTCTTAGAAACACATGCATTCAAGTATGTGGAAGAGGAAGAGAAGTCAGAGAAGGAGACAGGAAAGGGTGGTCAGAGGGGAGGAAGACCAATCAGGAGAGAAGAGGGTCAGGCAAGCCAAAGAAGACAGTGGCTTAAAGAAGGAGTGATCATCCTCAAAGGAGGCTGCAGAGACTTTCTGAGAAGGACAGAGGTCGAGAAAAGGTCAGTGATCTTTAAGAAAACTATTTATAGCTTTGATGACTGCTGAGCGCAGAAGCCAGATTTCAAGGGATTTAAGAGTGAGTGGGAGGGGGGTGAGGAGAAATAAATACTGTATTTATAAATACCATTTGGATAAGTTTGACAGTGAGGCAAATAATAGATATAGAAAGTTGGAGGGCTGAGACAAGAGTTTTAAGTTTTTTAAGGATAAGGAAGGCTTGACATGTTTATATACTCAGAAGTAGAAACCAACAGAGAGAAGACATTGAAGAAGCAAGAAAGAGGGGAGGGTCTTCTAAGGATCAGGAGAAGATAGAAACCGAAGCACAAGTTTGTTCTTGGCAAGGAGAAATAACTCTAGAGAAGATGAGAAAAGGCTTAAAAATGCATCACATTGTCATCACCATCATCGAAACTAACATTTATTGAGTGCACCATATAAAAGATCCTATACTAAGCACTTTACACACAGTATCTAATTTAATCCTCAAAACAGCCCTATGGCATGAGTATTTTTAATCATCTCTGTTATTATTTTTGGGGCCCTGGTGGCGCAGTGGTTGAGAGCTACAGCTGCTAACCAAAAGGTTGGCAGTTTGAATCCACCAACCCTCCTTGGAAACCGTATGGGGCATTTCTACTCTGTCCTATAGGGTCGCTGTCTTGGTTATCTAGTGCTGCTGCAACAGAAATACCACAAGTGGATGGCTTTAACAAAGAGAAATTTATTTTCTCATAGTCTAGGAGGCTAAAAGTCTAAATTCAGGACCCCAGCTCCAGGGAAAGGCCTTCTCTCTCTCTCAGCTCTGGAGGAAGGTCCTTCTCATCAATCTTCCCCTGGACGAGGAGCTTCTCAGCACAGGAACCCTGGGTCCAAAGGAGGCACTCTGCTCCAGTGCTACTTTCTTGGTGGTATGAGGTCCCCTTGTCTCTCTGCTCGCTTCTCTCTTTTATATCTCAAAAGAGATTGACTTAAGACACAGCCTAATCTTGTAGATACCTGTCTCACTAACATAACTGCCGCTAATTCCACCGCATTAACATCATAGAGGTAGGATTTACAACACATAGGAAATCCTATCAGATGACAAAATGGTGGACAATCACATAATTCTGGGAATCTTTGCCTCACCAAATTGATACACATATTTTGGGAGGACACAATTCAGTCCATGACAGTAGCTGTAAGTCAGAATTGACTCTATGGCAATGGGTTTATTATTATTTCTATTTTCCGGAAAAGAAACCTGAGGTGTGGAGGTGTGGCTTATCCTTATCACACAGCTAGACTGGACTGGGTCTTGAGGTCATGTGTTCCTAATCACCACATGCAAGCTGACAGGACAGTGGAATGAACTTGTGCAGATGGCAAAAGCTCAGGACTGAAGGAAATCAGACATGTGAGAAGAATAGAAAAGATATGGACTATGGACCCTTGGGGATCAGTTAAGGGAAGAGGAAAGGGAAGTGCACTTATTGGGTTCCTACTATGTTTCAGGCGAGGGCCATGGTGATTCAGTGGCAGAATTCTTGCCTTCCATTCAGGAGACCCAATTTCAATTGCTGACCAGTGCACCTCAGGCCAGCCACCAACCATCTCTCAGTGGAGGCTTGTGTGTTGCTATGATGCTAAACAGGTTTCACTGGAGCTTCCAGACTAAGAGAGATTAGGAAGAAAGACCAAACAATCTACTTCCAAAAAACCATCCAATGAAAACTCTATGGATCACAGTGGTCTGATCCCGTTCTGCATGGGGTCACCATGTGTTGGGACCCAACTTGATAGCAGCTAACATTTCAGGCACCGTGCTAGGCCCTTTACATGCATGACTTATTTCAATAGAGATAAATAAAAGATGACCAAGAAGTAACAAGGGCCACTGTCTGGAAAGCATCCTATGCTTTCTCCAAGATGCTCAAATACCAGAACAGGAGTCGAAAAATACAGTGCAGTTGAGCATGGGCTGCAGATGCACATAATGGAAGCCAAGCTGGTGGAAGAGGTGGTGGAGAGAGTTCCTTACTGGCTGACCATGGGGTTCCATGTGGGGAGGAAGATAAATAATGTTTTAAGGGGCAGATGGACTGAGAGAAGGGGGGTGCAGATCAGTTCTCCGTCGGTATTAGAGGGAGGGAGGTGGGACAGTGAGGGCATAAGGCACAGAGGGGTGTCACGATTGGGATTTTAGATGCTGAACTGCTGGACGCTGAGAGGTTTGCAGCGTGGGCACCCAAGTGGGGGCTCAAGGAGGAGAGGAAGTAGACAGAGGCCACTGGAAATGAGAAAACAGAAGGCTACTTGTATACAGCACTTCCCAGTTTATGTTATTTTATAATGAAGTTGATGTTACAAGAGACATTTTGTAGCTGACCAAACTAAGGCTTCTCCAACTTGGAAGAAGCAACGCTGAGATATGAGCCAGTCTTGCATCTCAAGTGCCCCTCTTCCTTTTCTTTGCCTGCAACTCCCACTAACCGTTCAAGAATTAGTTCAATTTACCACAGTGAAAGAGAAAGTTGGTATCTAAATGCAAAAGTGGTGTTCTGGATTGGATCCTGGAACAACAATAAGAAATACATTAGTGGAAAAACTGGAGAAATCTGAGTAACATCCGGAGTTTAGTTAACAGTAATGTACCAATGTTGGCTTCTCAGTTTTGACAAACATACAGTGTAATGTAGGATGTTAGTACTGGGTAACGGGTATATCTTTGCAACTTTTCTGTAAACCTAAAATTATTCCAAATTAAAAGTTTATTTAAAAATAGAAATGAATCAGTTCAAATGCCATCTGCAAGAAGCTTTCACCTACTCTCCAGATTAGATCAGGTGTCCTTCTTCTGGGATTTCATGATTTCTTCTGTCAAGCACTTATCACCTTGTGTTCCAGTTGCCTGTTTATTGGTCTCTCCCTAGTCTAGAGGAAAGTGGCTGTGTCTTTATTCTGTCCAGTGCCTGACACCATTTCTGGCCTAGAATGGACTCAGTAAAAATTTACGGAATGTATTAATGTTTTTGAAAACAATAGGCTGGGCCCCAAGACATACCAAGCCAGGAGCCTTCATTTCCAATATTCCGATTTAGAGTACCCATAAGTTTGGTTTGAGGAAAATGGTTACTTATAAAAATAAGGCTAGTGTGGCAGAGACTAAGAAAGGCATGGGGTGAGGGGGCCGTATGAGAAACGGTGGGCTAAGGTGGATAGAATGAGTTCAGAAGACAGAGGAGAAGACACACCATAGCAGTACTGAATATGTATTTGTTTAATTAAGTAATTAATCAAAAGCCCTAGTCTTCTCTCCACAGCCCCCAGATAAATCCCTAGTTACCCTCTGAAGAAATCATACCTCCATCACTTCCCTTCCTACCCTACCCTATTCCCAAAAGAAAGGAGAAAGGGAACGTCTTGAAACCCCCCGCTCTACATAACCACCCACCCTCCACAGCCTTGCCTCATTCCTCACAGCAACCTTCCCTGCCCTGCCAACACAGGACCCAGTTCCGGCCCCACTGAGGAGCCTCGCCTGTTCTCTCAGCTGCTTCTCCTCCCTGGTTTCCCAGAAGGGGAGAAGAGAAAGCCTGTTTTCAGTTAAGCTTTGGTCACACAGAGATGCCTTTTCCATTACTCTTGTTTTTCGTCTTGAAGTGTAACATTTCCAATTAACTGTCCACAGGGGAGAAGGCCCTGCAGTAGCTACCCTGCGTGGGCATGTGGAATGGGAAAGCTGGGGTCGGGTCCTTGGAGACCTGCCCTGGGCTGCCTACAGCTGACCCCTGAACAGACTGCAACAGGGTCTGGGGCAGAGATGACCCTGTGGACACGGTGACCAGGGAATGTTGCAGGCTTGCCTATCCCTGTGGCTAACGTCTGTGAAATGCATACTCTGACAGCCCAAAGACCCTAAATAAAACACTGTCTAATTTTTATCTTGCTCTATCTTAGAACCCTAGAAGAAGAGTTAGAAAACAAGGACTGTAACCAAAAACAAACAAAAAAACCCACAGAACAGAACTAGTTGTTTTCATGGAGTTGATTCATGTGTGTCAGAGTAGAACTATGCTCCATAGGATGTTCATGACTTTTCAGAAGCAGATTGCCAGGCCTTTCTTCCATGGTGCCACTGGGTGGGTTCCAAACACCAACCTTTAGGTTGGTAGTTGAGCACAAAGCTTTATGCTACCTGGGGGCTTTAGGTCCATGAAAATCAAGAGGGGTTTGTCCCTCATGGACAGCATGTAATTTCCTCTACAGATCACAGTAGGGTATAAGTAAAAACACTAAGGAGTCCCTTCAGTCCGCTAATGAGAGCTACTGCCCACGTGATGGAGATACACAAAGCTACTTTGAAATAGGGGTGCTGAGTTGACTAAGCTCAATCACTAGCCCCCATAGACTAGCCTCCCAAACATGAAATTCAAATTTGGTCATCAAGAACATGAAAGACTGACATTTCTTGGGTGCTGAAGTTTGATCAAGAATTGTCAAACTGCAAGTGCTGATTTGTGACTGTCAGGTACCAGCTGTGATTTTTATGAACTACAGTAAGCCAGGCATTGTACTGGGAGCTTCCCGGTCACTGGGACGGCAGCAGACGGGTTTGAGGGGGTGAGCACTGTGGTGCACTGTGAGCACTGGTACACCAGGACTGCCAGCAAAACCCATCTGTGCAGAGGGTTTGGGTTCCATCTCTTTGCCCACTCAGAACTCCCCTTCAAGAATCCTTGATTCTGGGGGACTCACTGCTTAGGAGACCGGAACTTCTGCCAAGGGTGATAGGGAAACTTAGAAATGGAAAATGGTCATGGTTGAACAACATGACCAACCTCACTAACATCACTGAATTGTACACGTGAAGAATGTTGAAATGGTAAATGATAGGTTATGTGTGTATTTACCACAATACAAAATAAATACAAATAAACCCTTGGTTCCAGGTTTCATGGGTTAGAGATCCATCTGATTGATTCTGGGGCTGGGAAAAGGAGTTGGAGCTGTACCTTCTTGGCAGCGGGAAGAACAAAAACCATGGAACTCTGGCTATGGGAATCAGCAGGGAGATGGGAAGCATTTGGCTTGAAGGGAGGAGCTGGAGGTTCCTGGCAGAGCTGAGGCCCAGAGAACTCGGACATATGAAGGGCATGTGCTCTTATAACCGTCAGCAAAGGAGACATGAGTACACCAGTTGCACCTGGGTCCAATTATCCAGGGCCCCAACTACCTAGAAGAGAAGTAGCATTTGGCCCTGATTCCCAGTCTGACTTCACGCTCTCCTGACACTCACCCACTTTCTGATGTGAATTTAAAGAGCACAGGTGGGATAGGAGGTCCCGGCTATTGCTCCTACCCCCAGAAATGGAAAGGTGTCACTGTTTCACACTTCACATTCACATTAAGCTTTACCATCAACTTACTTATTCCTCTGCAAACTTCTTCTTGGCAACAATGTCTACTATACACCAAAATGTACGTGTATTTTAAGGGCATATCAGGTGATTAAGAATTTTTAGCAAAAAATCCAATCGCTGCTGTCAAGCCAATTCCAGCTCACAGTAACCCCATGTGTGTCAGAGTAGAACTGTGCTCCATAGGGTTTTCAATGGCTGTAATCTTATGGAAAGGAGTCCTGGTGGCACAATGGTTACCCACTCAGTTGCTAAACGAAAGGTCAGCAGTTCAAACCCACCAGTGGCTCCAAGGGAGAAAAGATCTGACAATCTGCTCCCAAAAAGATTATGGACTAGGAAACCCTATGGGCAGTTCTACTCTGTCATATAGGGTTGCTAGGAGTCAGAACTGACTCGACGGCACAGAACAACCCCAACAAACTTATGGAATCAGACCACCAGGCCTTTCTTCCATGGCCCTGCTGGGTGGCAACCTAGGGTTGCCACGAGTCGGAATCAACTGGACAGGAAGGGGTTAACATCTTTAGGAAATGGAAAAGTCATCCAGGCAATATAATCAGCAATGCTCAGTGCATGTTGTTGTTGTTGTTAGCTGTCATTGAGTCGATTCCCACTCATAACAACCCTATAGGACAGGGTAGAACTGCCCCATAGAGTTTCCAAAGGAGCAGCTGGTAGATTTGAACTGCCAACCTTTTTTGGTTAGCAGCCTGGCTCTTACCACAATGACACCAGGGCTCCACTCAGTACATAGGCATTGCTTTCAGATCACAGGAATGGGCAGGGGCAGATTACCCAACAGGCAAGGTAAGCGCAGTGCTCACCTTGCTTTCCAGATCATCTGTAGTGAACAGTCATTTTTTTGCAACATGAAAGATTCTGCTTCTAGGTATGGCTGGCATCTGTCTCTCTCCCAACCCCACAGCACCTTCCTACAAAATCAAAGCCTCTTTTCAAATTTACAATCTCTGAGAGGGACAGATTACCCAGTAAGAAAGGTAAGCACTTTTTTTTTTTTTTTTTGTGCTGACTTACTAATCGTAGTGAACAATTTCACATGGGTTCACTACAGATTAGTTAGTAAGCACAAATGAGCCCATGATTACCTTACTTATTGGGTAATCCACCCCTAGGAATGGGCATTTTGGAGAGAAAATAGAAAAAGTATGATCCTAGACCTCCAGGGGCAAACCTTAAAGGAGAGGCAGAATTCAGCCACATGCAAAGGGAAGCCAAATGCTTAAACACTCAGACTAGCGCGAGAGGGGTCTGCACCTACTTTTAATAGAGTAGTTAGGAAAAGCCTCTCTCGAATGATACATTTAAGCCAAACCAGAAGAATGAAAAAGATTCCAACTCGTAGTGACCCTATAGGACAGAGCAGAACTGCCCCATAGGGTTTGCAAGGAGCGGCTGGTGGATTTGAACTGCTGACCTTTTGGATAGCAGCCAAGCACTTAACCACTGTGCCACCAGGGCTCCGACAATCGATATAAAATAAAAATATTTTCTCAAAAAACAATACATGGTTTTGGGGAAATTGTTTGAAAAAAAATTAAATTACCTCCTTACCTTATACCATGTACTGAAATAAATCCTAGATGGATTAAATAGATACACATAAAAAGGTAAACCAGAAAACACCTCTAAGAAAACACAGGTGTATATTTATCATACAGGAGGAGAAGCCTAACAGCCAAGGGAGGAAACAAAGGAAGACAATGATGACTCTCACTAAATACAGATTTAAAAATTTTCTATTTTAAAAGTCTTATGAACATAAGTTCATCCCCTAAGAAAAAATTAGGTACAATAGAAGGTTTCTTAACAGTAATACCTAACGTGCATCAAGTACTTGACAAACCCTCTGCTAGGTGCAGAATATGCTTCTTATTATTTACCCTTCACAAGAACCCTATGAGGTAGACGCTGTTATTATCAACCCTATTTGACAGATGAGGAGACCAAAGCTTAGAGAAAGTAGAGAACTTGCTCAGAATCACCCAGCAGCAAGTAGCAGAGCTGAGCTGACCAGGGATGGTCTCTGTCAAACACTTGCAAGCTTACCCAGGACACACTAGCGGCCCAGGACGCTGCTCCTCACGCTCCCTCTGTTGCTGCTCCCTGGGCTGCCATATGCCTGGCCTGCTCCTGCCCATCCATGGCGTGATCATAGTACATTGTGATCTTACTAGTGCCAAGGCCAAAGACTGCTGTCTGTGGACACTGGTCCCCTCTTTCTCCTCTACCGTCCAAGCTAACCCAAAAGAAGGCACCGTAGAAACAGAAATATTATTATTGCTTGTATCACAAATCCAGGGACTGTCTCCATTGAGCTGAGACAGAAAACTAATATGTTTATCAAAAAAGACCACACTCGTCTGCAAAGAGTCCTTTTCAGGCCCGAGGATAAACAGAGGGAGCCGCCAGCTTGCCCTCTGGGACGGTCCCAGGCAGGGAGTGTGTTCTGTCCACCTCTGAAGAAGGGAGGCTGCGGACCGCATCTAGCCTCCAAGTCTTCCCCAGACAGACCCCAGCGCCCAGACCCGGACACTTTACTACCCCCATTTTTATTGTGAAAAGATATCCAAAGATGATTAAGGGAATAGAGAGAAATGATTTCTCAGAAAAGATTTTAAAGGCTAAATCTGTATAATATAGATAAACAATGACTTCAGCTCCTTGGGAACTCCCTCCAGCCAAGGCATTGTTTAGGCTGCCCTACAGGCCAAGAATCAGGAGGTGCTCATCCTCACATGGCTCCCGTAGGTTAGCCCACCTCTTCCCCTTTCCCTGTAGAAAGAGCACAGGCCGAGGCTTGGGTTCAAGTCCTGCCTCTTCCACTTATTAGCTGGATGGTCTTTGGCAAAATTCTTAACCCGTCTGAGTTTGATTATCTGTAAAATGGGAACAGTATTCCTAGCTATTAGAAATGTTTTGAGGGTTAGCAATAACAAGGCATTCAGTAAATGTTAGTAACTTACTATTTTCAGAATTAAACTCATGCTGTGTATTTCTCCTGGCTTCTCTTTCTGTCATTTTCTCTTTTTCTTAATAATAAAGAGAATTATCAAACTAATAAATGCATATGGTTAGAAAGCCTGATAGTACTAAAGGTGTTATAATAACACACATTCTCCCATCCATCCCCAAACCTAGCCTTGCTTTACAGAACTACTCTGAATATTTTCTTCTGCTTATACCTCTAATAACATGCTTATACTATTTTGCTCTTCTCTCTCTCTTTGTTTTTAAGAAAAGTATTTGTTGTTGTTAGGTGCTGTCGAGTTGGTTCCAACTCACAGCAACCCTATGTACAACAGAGTGAAACACTGCCCGGTCCTGCACCATCCTCACAATCTTTGCTATGCCTGAGCCCATTGTTGCAGCCACTGTGTCAGTCCATCTTGTTGACGACCTTCCTCTTTTTCACTGACCCGCTACTTTACCAAGCATGATGTCCTTCTCCAGGCACTGGTCCCTCCTGATAACATGTTCAAAGTATGTGAGAGGAAGTCTCTCCATCCCTGCTTCTAAGGAGTATTCTGGCTGTACTTCTTCCAAGACAGATTTGTTCATTCTTTTGGCAGTCCATAATATATTTAACATTCTTTGCCCACATAATTAAAACACATCAATTCTTTGGTCTTCCTTACTCATTGTCCAGCTTTCACAGGCATATGAGGCGATTGAAAATACCATGGCTTGGGTCAGGCACACCTTAGTCCTCAAAGTGACCTCTTTGCTTTTGAACACTTTAAAGAGTTCTTTTGCAGCAGATCTGCCCGATGCAATACATCGTTTGATTTCTTGACTGCTGCTTCCATGGACATTGATTGTGGATTCAAGTAAAATGAAGTGTTTGATGGCTTCAGTATTTTCTCCAATTATTGTGATGTTGCTTATTGGTCTAATTGTGAGGATTTTTGTTTTCTTTATGTTGAGCTGTAATCCATGCTGAAAGTTGTAGTCTTTGATCTTCACCAGTAAGTACTTCAAGTCCTCTTCATTTTCAGCAAGTAAGATTGTGTCATCTGCATATTAATGTTAATTAGTTTTCCTCCAATTCTGATGCCCTATTCTTCTTCACGTAGTCCAGCTTCTCAGATTATTTGCTCAGCATACAGACTGAATAAGTACGGTGAAAGGATACAACCCTGATGCACACCTTCTCTTATTTTAAACCATGCAGTATCCCCTTGTTCTGTTCGAACAACTGCCTCTTGGTCTATGTACAGGTTCCTTGTGAGCAAAATTAACTGTTCGGGAATTCGCATTCTTCATAATGTTATCCATAATTTATCATGATCCACACAATCAAATGCCTTTGCTTGGTCAATAAAAACAGGTAAACATCTTTCTGGTAGTCTCTGCTTTCAGCCAAGATCCATATGACATCAGCAATAATATACCTCATTCCATGTCCTCTTCTGAATCCTGCTTGAATTCCTGGCATTTCTCTGTCAATGTACTGCTGCAACCATTCTTGAATGATCTTCAGCAAAATTTTACTTGCATGTGATATTAATGATATTGTTACATAATTTCTGCATTGTGTTGGATCACCTTTCTTTAGAATGGGCACAAATACGGATCTCTTCCAGTCAGCTGGCCAGATAGCTGTCTTCGAAATTTCTTGGCATAGACAAGTGAGCGCTTTCAGCATTGCATCCGTTTGTTGAAACATCTCAATTGGTATTCCGTCAATTCCTGGAGCATTGCTTTTTGCCAGTGCCCTCAGTGAAGCTTGGACTTCTTCCTTCAGTATGATCAGTTCTTGATCATATGCTGCCTCCTGAAATGGTTGAACGTCAACCAATTCTTTCTGGCACAGTGACTGTGTATTCCTTCCATCTTTTTTTAATGCCTCCTGAGTCATTCAATATTTTGCCCATATAATCCTTCAATATTGCTACTTGAGTCTTGAAATTTTTCTTTGGTTCTTTCAGCTTGAGAAATGCTGAGTATGTTCCTCTATTTTGGTTTTCTAACTCCAGGTTTTTGCACATTTCATTGTAATACTTCATCTTCTTGAGCCACCCTTTGAAATCTTCTACTCAGCTCTTTTACTTCATCATTTCTTCCATTCACTTTAGCTACTCGATGTTCAACAGTAAGTTTCAGGGTCTCTTCGGACATCCATTTTGTTCTTTTCTTTCTTTCCTGTCTTTTTAGTGACTTTTCACTTTCCTCATGTATGATGTCCTTGATGTCATCCCACAATTTGTCTGGTCTTCAGTCATTAGTGTTCAATGCGTCAAATCTATTCTTGAGATGGTCTCTAAATTCAGGTGGGATATAGTCAACGTTGTACTCTGGCTCTCATGGACTTGTTTTAATTTTCTTCAGCTTCAACTTGAACTTGCATATTGATATGTCTGTTCCACAGTTGGGCCCTGGCCTTGTTCTGACTGATGATTTTGAGTTTCTCCATCCTCTCTTTCCACAGATGTAGTTGATTTGACTCCTGTGTATTCCACCTGGTGAGGTTCATGGGTATAGCTGCCATTTATGTTGATGAAAAAAAGGTATTTCCAATGAATAAATCGTAGGTCTTACAAAAATTCTATCATACGATCTCTGGCATCATTTCTATCATCGAGTCCATATTTTCCAGCTACTAATCCTTCTTTTTGTTTCCAGCTTTCACATTCCAATCACCAGTAATTATCAATGCATCCTGATTGCATGTGTGATCAATTTCAGACTGCAGAATTTGGTAAAAGTCTTCAATTTCTTCATCTTTGGCCTTAGTGGTTGGTAAGTCAATTTGAATAATGTCATATTAATTGGTCTTTCTCGTAGGCATATGAATATTATCTTATCACTGACAGTGCTGTACTTCAAGATAGATCTTGAAATGTTTTTGATGATGAATGAGACTGTGTTCCTCTTCAATCTATCATTCCCGGCATAGTAGACCATATGATTGTCCAATTCAAAATGGCCAATACCAGTCCATTTCAGTTCACTAATGCCTAGGATATCAATCTTTATGTGTTCATTTTTGACAACTTCCAATTTTCCTAGATTCATACTTCATATGTTCCACATTCCAATTATTAATGGATGTTTGTAGCTATTTCCTCTCATTTTTCATCATGCCACATCAGCAAATGAAGGTCCCAAAAGCTTGACTCCATCCACGTGAAGATCAACTCTACTTTGAGGAGGCAGCTCTTTCCCAGTCCTATTTTGAATGCCTTCCAATCTGAGGGGCTCATCTTCCAGCAGTATATCAGACAATGTTCTGATGCTACATAATTGGAATTATATACACAGTGGAGTAACCCCCTCATGAGGTCTTTGGCCTATTGAGTAGGAGTTATTAAAGTGGAAAACACCAAATAGAAACCTGTGAAACTCCCCTTGCCGCCTTCAATGCCAGGCCAAGATAGTAAATAAAAAACAGTATTATGTACTGGGGGACAAGGGATGGCTGAGATTATTGCCACCATTTAAGAACTAAAGGATTAAGAAGTGATTTTGTTATTGTTGTTGTTAGATGCCGACAAGTCAGTTCCGACTCATAGCGAACCCATGTACTACAGAATGAAACACTGCTCAGTCGTGCGCCATGCTCATATTTGTTGTTATTATTGAGCCCATTGTTGCAGCCACTATGTCAATCCTCTCATCGAAGGTCTTCCTCTTTTTCGCTGACCCTGTACATTCCCAAGCATGATGTCCTTCACTAGGGACTGATCCTTCCTGATAACATCTCCAAAGTATGTAAGATGTAGTCCCTCCATCCTTGCTTCTAAGGAGCATTCTGGTTGTATTTCTTCCAAGACAGATTTGTTCATTCTTTGGCAGTCCTTGGTATATTCAATATTCTTCTCCAACACCACAAATCAAAGGTGTCAATTCTTCTTCAGTCTTCTTTATTTATTGTCTAGCTTTTGATGTGATTGAAAATACCATGGCTTGGGTCAGGGACACCTTAGTCTTCTAGGTGACATCTTTCCTTTTCAACACTTTAAAGAGGTCTTTTGCAGCAGATTTGCCCAATGCAATCGTCTTTTGATTTCTTTATATATATATATATATATATATATATATATTTTATTGTACTTCAGGTGAAGGCTTACAGAACAAATAGTTTCTCGTGAAACTGTAGTACACATGTTGTTTTATGACACTGGTTAACAACCCCACACCATATTAACCCTCTAACTTCTCAACCTTTTTTTTTTTGGTGAAAATACACATAGCCAAAGATACACCATTTCAAAAATCTCTACATACACACTTCAGTGACATTGACTACACTCTTCCTATTGTGCTGTTATTCTCATTTAAGATGAAGGCTTACAGAACAAAATAGTTTCTCATTTAACAGTTACTACAAGTGTTGCCCTATGACAATGGTTAACAATCTCACAGCACATCAACAATATCGTTACTCAGCCTTGGGTTCCCTATCACCAGCTTCCTTGTCCCCTTCTGCCTTCTGGCCCTTGTCACTGGACTCCTGTACCTCGTTAGTCTCATTTGGTTTTACGGGGCTGCCCACTCCCAGGCTGAACAGTGAACCTCAGAGGTAACTTCACCACTGAGCTAAAAGGGTGTCTGGGGGCCATACTCTCGGGGTTTCTCCAGTCTCCTTTAGGCTAGTAAAACTGGTCTTTTTTTTTTGTGAGTTAGAATTATGCTCTACATCCTTCTCCAGCTCTGTCCAGAAACTTCTGTTGTGATCCCGGTCAGAGCAGTCAGTGGTGATAGCTGCGCACCATCTAGCTGTACTGGACTCAGTCTGGTGGAGGCCTTGGTAGCTGTGGACAATTAGTCCATCGGACTAATCTTTTCCTTGTATCCTGTTCTCGTCATTCTCCCTTGCTCCCAAAGGGATGAGACCAGTGGAGTAGCTTAGATGGCCGCTCACAGACTTTTAAGACCCCAGACACTACTCACCAAGGTAGAATGTAGAGCATTGTCTTTATAAGCTGTGTCATGCCAATTGAGCTAGATGTTCCCCGAGACCATGGTCCCCACAGCCCTCCACCCAGCAATTCAGTCCCTCAGGGAGTTTGGATGTGTCTATGGGGCTTCCATGACCTTTCTTTGTACAGGTTGTGCTAGTTTCCCCTGTATTGTGTACTGTCTCACCCTTCACCCAAGATACCACTTATCTATTGCCTATTTAGTATTTCCGCCCCCCCCCCCACCCCTACCATCCCTGGTAACCAACAAAGATTGTTACATTTTGTGTGTGAACTTTTTCATGGGTTTTTACAATAGAGGTCTCATACAATATTTGTCCTTTTGTGATTGACTTATTTCACTCAGCATAATGTCCTCCAGTTTCATCCATGTTATAAGATGGTTAACAGATTCATCGTTGTTGTTTCTTGTTGCATAGTACCCCATTGTGTGTATGTACCATAGTTTGTTTATCCATTCATCTGTTGATGGGCATCTAGGTTGTTGCCATCGTTTTGCTATTGTGAACAATGCTGCCGTGAACATAGGTGTGCATATGTCTATTCGAGTGACGACTCTTATTTCTCTAGGATACTTTCCTAGGAGTGGGATTGCTGGATCGAATGGTATTTCTATTTCTAGCTTTCTGAGGAAGCGCCATATCATTTTCCAAAATAGTTGTATCATTTTGCATTCCCACCCACAGTGCATAAGAGTTCCCAACTCCCTGCAGCCCCTCCAACATTTGTTGTTTCCAGTGGTTTTGATTCATGCCAGTAACGCCAGGGTGAGATGGTATATCATTGTGGGTTTAATTTGCATTTCTCTAATGGCTAGTGATCGCGAGCATTTCCTCATGTGTCTGTTGGCCATTTGAATGTCTTCTTGGGTGAAGTGTCTGTTCATTTCCTTTGCCCATTTTTTAATAGGATTATTTGTCTTTTTGTTGTAGAGGTGTTGGATTTTCTTGTCGATTATGGAGATTAGACCTTTGTCTGACTTGTAGTGTCCAAAAATTTTTTCCCAGTCTGTAGGATTTCTTTTTACTCTTTTGGTGAAGTCTTTTGGATAGCATAGGTGTTTGATTTTTAGAAGATCCCAGTTATCTAGCTTATCTGTTGGGGTTTGTGCATTGATGGTTATGGTTTGTATCCTGTTAATGTCATGTATTAAGGCCTGTAGTGTTGGTCCTATTTTTTCTTCTATGAACTTTATAGTTTTAGGCTTTATATTCAGGTCTTTGATCCATTTTGAAGTAGTTTTTGTATACAGTGTGAGGTACGGGTCCTGTTCCCTTTTTTTGCAGATGGATATCCAGTTTTGCCTGCACCATTTGTTAAAAACACTGTCTTTTCCCCATTTGATGGACTTTCTGCCCTTGTCGAAGATCAGGTGACAGTAGGTGGATGGATTTACATCTGGGTTCTCAATTCTGTTCCATTGGTCAATGTATCTGTCATTGTACCAGTACCAGGCTATTCTGACTACTGTAGCTGTATAGTAGGTTCTGAAGTCAGGTAGTGTGAGTCCTCCAACTTTATTCTTCTTCTTCAGTAGTGCTTTACTTATTCACGGCTTCTTCCCTTTCCATATAAAGTTAATGATTAGTTTTTCCATCTCTTTGAAGAATGTTGTTGGTATTTGGATCGGGATTGCATTGTATTTGTAAATTGCTTTGGGTAGAATTGCCATTTTCACAATGTTGAGTCTACCTATCCATGAGCATGGTATGCTTTTCCATTTATGTAGATCCCTTTGGGTTTCATGCAGTAGTGTTTTGTAGTTTTCTTTGTACAGGTCTTTTACATCCCTGGTCAGATTTATTCCTAAGTATTTTATCTTTTTAGGGGCTATTGAAAATGGTATTGTTTTCCTGATTTCCTTTTCATCGTTCTCCTTACTGGTGTATAGGAATCCAACTGATTTTTGAATGTTTATCTTGTATCCTGCTACTCTGCTGAATCTTTCTATTAGTTCCAGTAGATTTCTCGAGGAGTCTTTAGGGTTTTCTATGTATAGTATCATATCATCTGCAAACAGGGACAGTTTAACTTCTTCATTACCAATTTGGATGCCCTTTATTTCTTTTTCTTGCCTTATTTCTCTAGCTAGAACTTCCAGCACAATGTTAAATAGGAGTGGTGATAAAGGGCATCCTTGTCTTGTTCCTGTTTTCAAGGGGAATGTTATCAGCATTTCTCCATTAAGAATGATGCTGGCTGTTGGTTTTGCATAGATGCCCTTTATTATGTTGAGAAATTTCCCTTCTATACCAATTTTATTGAGAGTTTTTATCAGGAATGGGTGTCGGACTTTGTCAAATGCCTTTTCTGGATCAGTTGAGATGATCGTGTGATTCTTTTCTTTCCTTTTATTTATGTGGTGGATTATGCTGATTGATTTTCTAATGTTGAACCATCCTTGCATACCTGGTATGAATCCTACTTGGTCATGGTGTATTATTTTTTTGATATGATACTGAATTCTATTGGCTAGAATTTTGTTGAGAATTTTTGCATCTATATTCATGAGAGATACTGGTCTGTAATTTTCTATTTTGTGTGGTGTCTTTTCCTGGTTTTGGTATCAGGGTTATGCTGGCTTCGTAAAATGAATTTGGAAGTATCCCTTCCTTATCTATGTTCTGAAAAAGTTTGAGTAGTACTGGTATAAACTCTTCCCTGAATGTTTGTTAGAATTCTCCAGTGAAGCCATCTGGGCCAGGGCTTTTTTTTGTTGGGAGTTTTTTTTTTAATTACCTTTTCAATCTCTTCTCTTGTTATGGGTCTGTTCAGATTTTCAACATCACTTTGTTGTAGTTTGGGTAGGCCGTGTGATTCTAGAAATTTATCCATTTCCTCTAGGTTTTCAAATTTGTCGGAGTATAGTTTTTCATAATATTCTGTTATAATCCTTTTTATTTCTGTTGGGTCTATTGTAATGTCCCCCATTTCATTTCTTATTTGGGTTATTTGTGTCCTCTCCTGTTTTTCTTTTCTCAGTCTGGCCAGTGGTTTGTTGATTTTGTTGATTCTTTCAAAGAACCAACTTTTGGTTTTGTTGATTCTTTCTATTGTTTTTCTGTTCTCTATTTCATTGATTTCTGCTCTGATCTTTACTATTTCCTTTCTTCTGGTGGTTGTGGGCTTTTTTTGCTGTTTTCTTTCTATTTGTTTGATTTCTGTAGCTAATGTTTTGATTTTGTCCCTTTCGTCTTTTTTGATATGTGCATCTATCGCTGTAAATTGTCCTCTGAGGACTGCCTTTGCTGTGTCCCAACGGTTTTGGCATGATGTGTTTTCATTCTCATTTGATTCTAGGAATGTTTTGATTCCCTCTCTGATTTCTTCTATTACCCAGTGATGTGTAAGCAGGGTGGTATTCAGTTTCCATGTAGTTGATTTTTTTTCCTTGCTCTTTCTGTTGTTAATTTCTACCTTGATGGCATTGTGGCCAGAGAAGATACTTTGAATTATCTCAACGTTTTGGATCTTGTTGAGGATTTCTCTGTGGCCTAAGATGTGGTCTATTCTGGAGAATGTTCCATGTGCATTGGAAAAGAATGTGTACTTGGCAGCTGTTGGATAGAGTGTTCTATATATGTCTATGAGGTCAAGTTGGCTGATTGTGCCCTTTAGGTCTTCTCTATCTTTGCTGAGTTCCTTCTTAGTTGGTCTGTCCTTTACTGAGAGTGGTGTGTTGAAGTCTCCTACTATTATTGTGGAACTGTCAATTTCTCTTTTCAGTGCTGTTAGAGTTTGTTTTATGTATTTTGGATCCCTGTCATTGGGTGCATAGATGTTTATTATGGTTATGTCTTCATGATGGATCATCCCCTTAATCATTATATAGTGTCCTTCTTTGTCTTTTATGGTAGATTTTGTTTTAAAGTCTATTTTAGCTGAGATTAGAATTGCCACTCTTGCTCTTTTTTGGTAGGTGTTAGCTTGATGTATTTTTTTCCAACCTTTGACTTTTAAGAAATTCACATCTTTGTTTCTAAGGTGTGTCTCTTGTAGACAGCATACTGATGGATCCTGTTTTCTTATCCATTCTGTCACTCTCTGTCTCTTTATGGGTGCATTGAGTCCATTTACATTCAGTGTAATTATTGATAGATGTGAGTTTGTTGCTGTCGTTTTGTAGTGCTTTTTTTGTGGTGCTGAAGTTTTCTTTGTTCTTCTTACTCTCTTGTGCTGAGTTACTTTTGTTTGTGGGTTTTTTTTTTTTTTTTCATTTCATTTGTTTTTGTGGGTTTTGTTTTTGCTGAGACTTTATGTTTTTTGTCTTTATTTTTATGAGTTGGTTTGTTAACTTTCTTTGTGGTTACCATGAATTTTACCCTTATCTTTCTAAGTTTGAAGCAGTCTACCATTACTTGGTATCGCCTTGCCTTCCTCTCCATTAGAAGGTTCTATACCTATGCCGTTTATTCCCTCTTTTATTGTTTTGATGTTGTTGTCATTTATTGATTAACTGCTCTGATTCCCTGTTGTATTTTCTTTTGGTTTTGGATAGTCTTTGAGAGTTCATTTCCTAGATTCGTATCTGGCTCATATGATCCTGCGTCCTAGGTTCTGCCTGTGAGCTGAAGCTGTTTGTCTTCAGATTGAAGAACTCCCTTTAACAATTCTTTTAAGTTTGGTTTGACTTTTACATATTCCCTTAATTTCTATTTATCTGGAAATGACCGAATTTCACCACCAAATTTGAAAGAGAGTTTTGCAGGATATATTATTGTTGGCTGAGAATTTTTTTCTTTCAAGATTTTATATATGTCATCCCATTGCCTTCTTGCCTGCATGGTTTCTGCCAAATAATCTGAGCTTAGTCTTATTGTTTCTCCACTGTATGTGACTTCTTGTTTTTCATGAGCTGCTCTCAGGATCCTTCTTTTGTCTTTGGTTTTGGTGAGTGTGAACATGATATGCCTTGGTGATTTTCTTTTGGGGTCTCTTCTATATGGGGTTCATTGAGCTTCTTGGATGGCCAGCTTTTCATCTTTCATGATATTGGGGAAGTTTTCTGTCAGCAGTTCTTCAATGATCCTCTCTGTATTTTCTGTTTTCTCCCCCTGTTCTGGAATTCCAATCACTCGTAAATTTTTGCTTTTAATTGTGTCTCACATAACTCTCAGGGTCTCTTCATTTTTCTTTGTTCTTTTTTCTGAGTTTTCCTGAAACAGAGTTGTATCCAAGTGTTTGCCTTCAATTCCACTGATCCTGTCTTCCACCGTTTCAAATCGGCTTCTCAGCCCTTCTATGACATCATCCATTTCTGAAATCTTGTTGTTTATCTTTTGGATTTCTAATTTTTGTTTTTGTATAATTTCTAGTTGTGAATTTATTTTGGCATTTTTTTTCTGCATCATCTTCCTGAATTCTTCCAATTTTTTGTCTGTATTTTCCATGAATTTGTCTATTTTTTCCTCATGTTTGTCAGCTTTTTGCCTCAGTTCTTGGAGAATTCTGAGTATTTGAGATTTGAATTCCCTATCAGGTAGTTCCAGTGCATTTTCTTCCACAGGACAGTCATCTGGTGTTTTATTTTGGACGCCTAATGGAACCATCCTGTCCAGTTTTTGTAAATGTTTTTATATTGTCTGCTGTTTTCGGGACATTCAGTAGTTATTTTTCTCATTTACTGATTATAGATTTGTTTGTTTCATCCCTTTTTAAAAAAAAAAATTTGACTATGTCTGAGCAGGTGGACTGTGTGTTCTTTGTTGTTTGCTCATCTGTGTGCTCAATACTTTTCACCTCCTTCTCCAACTGGCAGGGTCAGTCACTCAGATATGGTACAGCAGGGCAGGTCTAGCTGAACAGTAGTTACTTGGATGGGTTGTTTGTGGCACTTACTACAGCCACCAGGGTGGGTGGGCAATCGGTGCAGGGCCAGTTCCAGTAGGCCGTGCCTTTGCTGTTTGGTGGTGTGATGTCAAGCACACGGTGCAGGTTGGCAGGATGCAGCAGGGAGACTGTTATGTGTGGAGCTAAGATGGATATGGGAGAGAGGAGAGAGGAACAGGAGCCAAAAACATACAAACAAACAAAAAAGAATGCTAGGGGAGCTTGCTGTTGGAGTGGAGAGATGAGAGACTATGAAATGGAGAAAAACAGAAAGGGGAAGAGGAAGAAAAGAAAAGAAAGAATAAATAAAAATCAGAAAGGTTAAAGAACTGCAAAGTCCCCAGGGATCCCACCAATACAGCTATGAGGTTTGGGGAAGTCGCTCTTAGGTGTTGCAGTACAGCCTGGCTAGAAGGCGTAGAGGTAATCAACGCCTGGTATTCAGGGATCAGAAAGAGAAGGAAGATATAGAGAGAAGAGAAACTGAGCAATGAAGAAAGACAAAAAGGGAAAAAGAGGGAAAAGGAAACAAAACAAATTAAAAAAAGAACAAGAACAACAAAGGTCCCCCAAAAAAATAGAAAAAAAAAAAAAAAACCAATGAGAAAAGAAATGCTCTCAGGGATCCCTCTGCACGTCTGTGGAAGCTGAAGGGAAGTTCCTTGCCACACAGCTCCGCCTGGCCAGAAACAGCTCCCAACTCAAGAAAAGGAAAAGAAAACAGACAAACAATTCAAAACGAACAGACGAACAAAAGCCCCAGGATCCTACCAGCACGGTATCCCAGACCAGGAAGCAGCTCCACACTTGAATGGAGCTCCGCAGCCCCTCAGGAAGAAGCAAAGATGGCGCACGGAGCCAGGCACTTGAGTGAAAGTAGGGGGAGGTGGTGAGAGGCTAGCAAGAACTCAAAAGAAGCAGGAAAAAAAAGCAA
Source organism: Dugong dugon (assembly GCA_030035585.1). Taxonomy (NCBI): domain Eukaryota; kingdom Metazoa; phylum Chordata; class Mammalia; order Sirenia; family Dugongidae; genus Dugong; species Dugong dugon. Next base: position 3,140,610 of record CM057466.1, read on the forward strand.
CACCAGCAGCCAACAAATGGCACTCAGAGAGCCAGCTAGTGTGGGCTGGTGTTTTTGGACAAGAGACTGTGTCTGCGGGAAGCAGAGGAGGCCGAGTGTGGGTGAAGAAGGGTAGAGAGTGGGAAAGCATATATCACAAATTGCCGGCACTCTGCAGCCCCTCAGGAAGAAGCAAAGGTGGCGCACGGAGCCAGGCACTTGAGTGAAAGGAGGGGGAGGTGGCGAGAAGCAAGTGAGAAATCAAAAGAAGCAGAAAAAAAAAAGCAACACTAGCAGCCAACTAATGGCAGCCGGAGAGCCGGCTGCTTGGGTGTGTGGAATCCAAGCAGCTGGCGCTTCTTGGTCAAGAGAACGTGGCCGCGGGAAGCAGAGGAGGCCGAGCCGGGGCGAAGGGGGGTGGGGGGGTGGGAAAGCGCACACCGCAAATTACCGGTTGTTTTGTCTCCCACTGGACACTCTGTGAGGCTGCTTTTTCGTACCCCTGTTTGCTGGTCTCCGACAGGAATCCAAGATGGTGGATCTGTGCTGCGTTAGCTGGTAGGGGACCTCTGCATGAATCTCTTCTCGCTCTCCGTTCTCTGTCAGTTTTCTCACTCCATTTGGTGCTTGGCTGAGTTCTTTATCTCTTCATTTGATGTTTTATGGTTTCAGGATTGTTGTATTCTCTGTTCGGCTTAGTTTTTCGGATCTTTGTTGTGGTGGGATGGCGTGGTGCTTCTGCCTAGAGCGCCATTTTGCTGGAACTCCTCTTTTGATTTCTTGACTGCTGCTTTCATGAATGTTGATTGTGGATCCAAGTAAAAGTACTGGTCCCTATAATATCTCCACTTACTCTGCCAGACTGACCCCTGCAGAAACCGATGGATCCTAGAAGATGACAGTAGACTACTGCAAGGTCAACCGAGTAGTAGACCTATTTGCAGTTGCTGTGATGACATTGTATCTTTCCTAGAGGAGATTCATATGGTCTCAGGTACATGGTATGTGGCCACTGATCTGACAAATGCATTTTTTTGAATCCCAATGAGAAAAGAGAATTAGGAACAGTTTGCATTCATATTCATATACAGTTTTGCCTCAGGGCTATGTTAACTCTACTGCCTCTGTCATAATATAATCCAGAGAGATTCAGACTACTAAAATATCCCAAAGACTGTCACACTATCCATTCCATCCTGTCCAATCATGTCATCATGCTGATTGGACAGGAGAAACAGCAGGTGGTCAGTACACTGGCTGCCTTAGTGAAACACATGTGCTCCAGAAGATGGAAGATAAACCCTATGAAGATTCAGGGACCTACTACTTCAGGCAAGTTTTTAGGGGCCCAATGGTTAAGGATGTACTGGGATATCTCCTCCAAAGTAAATGACAAATTGCTACCTCTAGCTTCCCTAGCAGAAAGGAGGAGGCGACTGCCTGCCAGGCCTCTCTGGGTCTAGAGGAAACACATTCCACTGCTTCAGCCCATTTACTGGATGACATGAAAAGCTCCTAGATTTGAGTGAGACTCGGAGCAGAAAAGGACTCGGCAGCAGGTCCAGGCTGCAGTGCAAGCATCCCTGCCTTTTGTACCATACGAGCCAGTAGACCCTATAGTGTTGATAATGTGAAGAGGTGCAGGATGGAGTCCTTGGCAAGCCTCAGTGGGAGAAACAGCTCACAGGCCTCTGGGATTCTGAAGCAAGGCCATACTATTCTAGGCAGAGAATTATACTCCTTTTGAGAAATTGCTCCTGGCACATTACTAGGCCCTGGTGGAGACAGAACTCTTGTCCATGGAGCACCAGATGACCACATGTCCAGAAGTTCTCATGTGAGTAGGGTCTGTCAGAGCTACCAAGTCATAAAGTCAGAAGAATTCAGCTGCAGTCCATCATAAGATAGAAATGATATATCCATCCTATACATCTACAGATCAAACCCAAGCAGGACCAGAAGACATGAGCTGCATTAGCAGGTAGCCCAGTCCTCCATGCCACTCACAACAGTTGTACCAATGCCCTTGCCTCAACTTGTATCTATGGGCATGGGAAATGCTATCATACAACCAGCTAACCCCATCCAAGCCCACCACCTTCAAGATGATTCTGACTCATAGCAAACCTACAGGACAGAGTAGAACTGCCCACATAGGGTTTCCAAGGCTGTAATCTTTACAGAAGCAGACTGCCACAACTTTCTGGAGGGTTCAAACTGCCAACCTTCTGGTTAGCAGCCAAGCACTTTGACCACTGTGCCACCAGGGCTCCTTACAGCCAGCTAAAGGAGGAGGAAAAAGCCTGAGCTTGCTTTACAGATACATCATCTCAGTTGGTGGGCACAAGCCAAAAATGAATGGTGACTACCTCACAGCCACACTCAGGGGTGACCTGAAAGACAGCAGAGAGGAAAAATCTTCCCAATCAATAGAACAGCAAGCAGTGTACCCAGTCATCCACTCCGTGTGGAAGGAAAAGTGGCCTGAGGAGATAACATCTCCATATTCCTGGGCAGTGGTCAATGGCATGGCCATTTGGGTAGGGGCTTGGAAGCAAAAGGACTAGAAAATTAGAAACAAGAAAAGTCTGGAATAGAGGCAAGGGAGTCCTGCAAAATGTCTATTTATAGTCTGGAAGCAGCATACACCCTAGGGAATACTCCCATTTGCTCTTAAGGTCTTCAACTAATTGGATAAGGCCCACCCACTTTATGGAGTGTAATCTGCTTTACTTAAGGTCAACTGATTTAATCGCATGTAACTACTTCACGACTACATATAGACTAGTGTTTGACCAAACAGCTGGGCACCATAGCCTAGCCAAGGTGACACATAAAATTAACCATCACAAGGCATATGGATGGACCCATTGGAATGAAGGCAAAGTGCAAAGATTTTTGTATCAGAGGTAATTTTCCACCAAAAAACATCCACCATGGAAAAGACACTGAATAGCCAAGTGGACAAAATGGTGCAACCAGTTGGCATTAGTCAGGCTTTGTCATCATCCATTCCAGAGCTAGCACAATGGGTACAACCACATGAACCCACACTTCCCAGGGCTATTCTACCTACTGCTGCCTTTGAACATCCAACTGATACCATCTGTTCGAGCTGATACTGTCTTCTAATCAGCTTCTTCCAGTTCACGGTGGGTTGTCCATCCCGAACCACTCAGGGTAGTTTGCAGAATCATGGTGGAGCTTGAATATAAATGGCTATCACTTAAAAATTAAGGACTCTGTGATGGAGACGCGCTGCAACATCGCCACTGGGTATGGTAGCTGTATGTGACATCAGGGTGGTGGGTGAAAGGTTGAGCGTGTTTGTGCTTCTATGTGAGATGGTTGAGGGCATCTTTGGGACTGAATGCATGAAAAGAAGGACAGGTAAAGGGGTGGAATATACTAGAGACCTCACCAGTCTCCCTGCCTCTTTCTCCATCCGAGAAATACTACCTGGCACCTACAGCTTTGGTTACTCTTTTTTTAAATCATTCTTTTTTTAAGCTTTTAATTGTAAAATAAAACACACATACACATTCCAATGTAAAGCTTGGTGAACTATTACAGATTTTGTTTTAACAATATATCTAAGATATTATTCCATGCCAGTAGATATAGATCTGCTTCATTCTTCCTAATAGTTGCATAGCACTGCATTGTATAGATGTAAAATAATTTATTAAATAAGGACCCACTGGTGGGCCTTTAAGTTATTATCAATGTCTTGCTAATACAAGCAATGTGGCAATGAATATCTATGCTTATATGTCTGTGCATATGGGCAGGAATATCTGTAGATAAATCCCTAGATCCATCAGTTTTAGATATTATATAATGACTTCCTGCTACTATAGAGGAGAATTTTGATCATTTGGTTTTAGCAACCCTGTTTGTTTCCCCTGTAAATTTAGATCTTCACACCTTCGTCTGTAGTTCTGTTAGTGTAGACTGTACTTCTCCACTCACGCTGTGAAAGCTAAGGGTTTTAGCGCCTTTACCTTTTAACACTTTTCTGTCTCCTACCTTCTGTCCTCTGTATTTCCACATTGTCAAGGCTGGTGACATTTGTACTCTGTTCTTCAACCATAATTAAAGCTTTCATCCTTCATCTATAGGTTGATCCTAAAAGTTTAAAATCAATAAAATGTGTGAACATTATTGAGGTTATGTAATAATTATTTGCTACAGTACCAAGTGGCTCACAACAATTACAATTACATGTCCTTATGTTTTAGCTTTTGATTTTCCCTGAAGTTTCTAATTGCAATTGTGGGGGGTTTACTCCTTTTTATTTGTCTTTGTTAGAGGTTCATTTAACAAAGACTTTTTATTACATCATATCTTCTATTGATACCTACTCCCCTTTTTTTCTGGAAGATAGTTCTTCTGCAGCTCTCTGGCCTCCTGCTCTGACTCAGGCTGGTGGCCTTTTTGACCTGCTACACAGCTGTTGGAGTGGGACTTCGCCGATCATTTGGTTTGGATCCACTGTTTTCTGGATTCTCTCACTCTCTCTCCACCCTCAAATAACTTCCTACAAAAAAGTGTATTCAAGGTAAACTTTCTGATTTCTTGCCTCTGCAAACGTCTTTGTTCTGCTCTCATACTTGATTAATGGCTGGCAGGGTATAGGAGAGGCTGAAAATCATTTTCCTCATAATCTGAAGGCATTGCTCCTTTGTTCTCGGTAGTCAGTTATTTCTGTTGCAAGATCTGATGCTATTCTAGTTCCTTTTTTACAAGTGATCAGTTTTTGTTTCCTGGAAGCTTTTTGGATCTTCTATTTCACCTTGATGGTCTAAAATCTCACAAATATGTGCCTAGGTGAGCACCTTTTCCATTTATCATGTTAGGAATTTGATGGGACTTTAAATATGAGAATTCATGGCCTTCGGTTCTGTGATAGTCTCTTCTCTTATTTCTTTTATAATTTTATTTCCTCCATTTTGTGTTTTCTTATCCTGATATTTCTATTAATCAGATGTTAGAACACTTAGAGTGACACTTTCTGTCTCTTTTCTTTTGAATCTTTTTGTCTTTTAAATTCTACTTGCTGGGACACTTCCTCTATTTTAATTTTGAGCTTTTCTACTCAGTTTTTTTTTTTTTTTTTAGTAAGTCCAAGTTTTAAATAGCAGCTTGATCTTGCTTCGCTTAAGTCATTACAAATTATTGTATTCTCAGATATTTGAGAAAGTATGACATCCAGATTTATAGGTTCTATTTAAATTCTATTTTTCTCCTCTAAATTTTCTCCTACTTGTCGTTTTTTCGTATTAGTTTATCTTCATGTTTCTCTTTCATATTGTACACATGAGATCTTTGGTTCCTCATTCATATTTATATATAAGGCAACAGATAAAATGATCGTGAACTCTGTGTACACAGAAGAGCAAGCCTGTAGGACTGTTCACACTGGGGTGAGTGGATAGGAAGTGGGCCATTCTGCTTTGAGATCCCTAAACGCCGGAAGTGCCAATGTCCACAAGAGTTGCTTTAGTTTTCCCCAAATAATTTGTTTTGTTTCTTTGGAGAAAACACCTCCTTTTTTCCCATTTGTAGGTACATACCTGGCATTTTGCATGCAGATGGAGAGGTTATGGGGAAAGTTAACTGTTATATGTACAACCTTTTGATTATCCTTCCTTTATTCAGGCCCAGACTTCTCTCCTGAGCTCTGGAGCTTCTCCAGGACTCTCAGGACAGGCTTCCTGCTGACTGCAGAGTCATCTCTGTGTGTATCCTCGGCTCACCCTCCTCCACACTGCTTCATCGGCCTCTACTCTTTATGCCACTGTTAGTCTTCCATACTTGTGTTGAAGGTCTGATGGCCTCCCTTTCATTCTCTTGGTTAAAGAGGATTGGTAACTTTTTATTATTCCTTTAGCATTCTTTAACATATTCTTGGGCAAGAAGACTGAACGTGTGTGCTCAATCAACCATCTTGAACCAGAAGTTTCTACCTTAACATCATTATTCTGTAGAGCCTCCATTACTATTTTACTCCTACCTACAGCATGCATCAATTAGAAATTATTTCTCAGACTCACCTGTCCTTATAAGCCTCACTCCCACTATGCAGTTCTGACTCTCACTACATTGCAGCTAGGCTACAACAACTACCTACCTAGTCACTCCAGCTTGATGGCTCTACTATCTTCCATAAAGAAGCATAACTCAAACCATGTCACTTGCCCACTCAAAAACCCAGAGTTGCTCCCTAATGACTGCAAAAGAAAAACTAAAATTTGCTTAGCATTCAAATTCTCAAGAATCTGCCCCCTGAGCAGCCCAGTCTCCATGCCATTCGTGAGACTGCCTCTTCCCCCAAAATGTCCCTACCTCCCATTGCCACAGCTTGAAGCCTTACTCTTTTTCCTTTATTCACACCACAGCTAAAGTGCTGCCTCCTCTTGCTGCCTTCACTGAATTTTACATCCTCCACACCTCTCCTACACCTCTCCCCTGGCCCCTCAAACTCTGAACTCTCTCAGAACCTGTCACAGAAGGCCTTGCAAGCTTCCTGAGAACAGTCACGCAAAGTGGCTGGCACATAGTTGTTAGCTGCCTTGGAGTTGGCCCCAGGTCATGCAAACTCCATTCACAATGTAACAAAACTCTGCTTGGTCCAGCACCATTCCCATAAGCAGTTGTAAATCGGACTGTTGTGATCCATAGTGTTTTCATTGGCTGATTTTTGGAAGTAGATAGAAAGGTCTTTCTTCCTAGCCTGTCTTAATCTGGAAGCTCCTCTGAAACCTGCTCAGCATATGGTTGACATATGGTTGGTGGCTTTACATGTGGTGCATTGTAGGAATTCTGAAACTGTCCAACCAGTAAACTCCAAAATAATTGAATTTACTTTTCTCTCTTTATAAGAAGTAGATCCCCTTCCAAGTTTCCCATTCAGACCTCTGCCCTCTTGCATTTATGCACATGGTAGCACTCAAAAATTCACTGAATGAATGGATGTTATTCCTACCTTGTTTTTTCCTAACCAAAAAAAAAAAAAAAAAAAAAAAACCAAACTGAACCAGTTACCCTCGAGGGGAGTCCAACTCATGGCGACCCCATATGTGTCAGAGCAGAACTGTGCTCTATAGGGTTTTCAGTGATTTCCCCTAGGGAGACTTTAAAGACCTGCATCTTATCATCTTAGTATCAGACAGCTACATCTGATAAACTAATTTATGCTAAAGTGTTTAGTGGGGTAGGGCTGAAATTCAGGCTCTCAGGAATTGGAATTGAGGCTGTTTAGAGACCTAGCCTTTATTATCTCAAAAGAACCATTAGCCAGACTGGAGCTGCTGTCTACCTGAGTAATGGAGTTGGAGACATGAAAAACCAAGGTGAGGGAAGGACAGAGGCAGACAGCACCAGTGGGGCTGCATTTAAAGAAGGAACTGCAGCCTCTAGAGAACAAGAGACGTGACCACTGTCCACAGGGCCTAGTAGTAACTAACCTGGAGGCATTCAGGATAGAGGATGCCTCTAGGGAACAGAGTAGGTTCAACAGGATCAAATACAAGATTAAGCAAGAATATGTATCTCCTCTTCACAAGGTGTGTCCACTCTCATTTGCTTGGTTAATTAGGTCAACCTGAGTAAAGACTGAGGTGTTTATTGTTGTTAGGTGCGGTTGAGTCCATTTCCGACTCATAGCGACCCCATGTGACAGGGTATAACTACCCCATAGGGTTGCTTGGCTGCAATCTTTATGGCAACAGATCACCAGTTCTTTTCTCCCGCAGAAGCACTGGATGGGTTTGAACTGCCAACCTTTCAGTTAGTAGCCGAGTGCTTACCCGTTGTGCCACTGGGGCTCCATTTTGTGGTGTTTAGTAGAACAAATTGACCGGGTAGTCCATAAGGGGCCATTCTTTGTCCCATATGCCCACAGACACTGAGCTCAGGAAATCCTTTTCGATTAGATGTACTTGAAGAGAAAACAGAAGTCCAATACACATGTGTGCACAGTCACACACGCACCCTGGGCTCTGGGTTAGACTCAGCGCTAAAGGGATTTTTGTTTTTGCTCATCTTTCTCTTTTCGAGCTAGAAGAAGGTTGCACAATCTTCTTTCCCAAGATGGCTTGCAGTATGCCTTCAGCAACCCAGGGCTTCTAGCACAGTCTGCAGCCACTCACAGTTTTAACCCAGGGCCTTTCAGGTAAAGAGGTAGAGAGTTTGGGCTCTTGCCTGAGGTGCCTGGGGGGGAAGGAGATTTTCTAGTTTCACCACTTTGCTCCCTTGGCCCTTCCAGGTGTGATCCTGTAGTGGGGCCCCGGGGGCCTGGAGCCAGAAGAGGGGTTAGAAAATGTTTACCCTCAATGTTTCTGAGGGTTCCCGACAGAGCCCCTCAGAGCTGCCTTTTATCCGGGCTGCGCACTTTAGTGCGTCTGTCACAGCTTGCAGACGTGGAGCTCCTGCCAGATTAATCCTGCTGCATTCACACTCCGGATGTGGGCCACAGGGCAGGCGGGGCAGCGGGGAGCAAGAGAGGGAGAGAGAGACAGAGCATTCAGGAGGGATGGGGAGAGGGGGAAAATAAGGTGAGAAGAGAAAAAAAAAGCTTGAAAGCTCCAAGTGACGGATCTAATAAGAAACAAAAATTGATTTGCAAAATTGAGGAGAAAGCACAGTTTGGACAGATTAAAGCTAAAAATCTGAAATGTGAGGGCTAGGAGCCGGTTGAATGGACATGGGGAATCACGGGTGGAAAGCAGAAGTGTGCTGTCACAGTATGGAGAGAGCAATTAGGGTCACGTAACAATGTATAAATTTTTGTATGGGAGACTAACTTGAAATGTAAACTTCATTTAAACTACAGCAATAAACAAAAAAAAAAAAAATCTGAAATGTAAGAAGAACAAGGGACAAAAAAAAAAAAAAAGGCAAACCCAATGTCCCAGATCATAAGGAGTATTCAGTATGCGGGCAGAGACTCAAGCTCCAAGTTAAGACTGTTAGAGGTGGCTTTTTTTTTTTTTTAGATTAGAAAGCAGACTGGTGGTTTGTGGACTCGTCCCTCTACTTGGCAGACATTCATTTAGCTCAATTGCATGCAGACACCATGCTCCAACACCCTGAAGATGTCCCTGTGTTCCCAGCCCTGCGGAGGATTGCTCTAGATCCCAGAGAAGAGCACTTAGTACAGCAGAGCCTCAGTGTTACCCTCCAGGAAACCTGGACGCAGATCAAACCTATTAGAAGAACATTTCAGCATTTCCTCAGTGAAAGGCCCACGGAGAACTCCCGTCATACATTCTGTGTATCTTAGGGCCACAGAAAGCCTCCTGTCTGGCCTGCTGACACCTAACTCTCTCCCGGTGCTGTGGTGCTGCGATTCTAGTTCTCAGTTGAGACGTGAGGTCTCTGTCCACATGAGCACCTTGAGGACAGAATCTAGTTGGTTTCTATATTCTCTGTACATGATTCCTGGTACTTATAGGTGCTCAAGTAAATTTTTTTTGGTTGAGAGGGATCAGGAAAGGCATCTGAGAATCCCTAAACACGAACAGGGCCTTAAAGCCTTATTGTACCCCTGCGTTTGGCATACAGAAGGCACTCCATAAAGGAAGCTGAGTAAATTTGTGGAGGCGAGAAGAGGATTGTGGCCCAGGGACTGAGGAACCAAATGCATGCTGGATTGTCTAGGGTGGCTAAATCAGCTTCTCTCAAATGGTTGTGTTCACAAGAATTGCTGGAGGAGCTGGTTTTGACATGCAGATTCCTGCAACATTTACACTCAGAAATTCTGATTCAGTGGCCTGAGGTCCAGGAAGAGAATCTGCAATTTTAAACAAGCACTGCCAGTTTATTTTGTTGTAGGTAGTCTGCAAACCACACTTTGAGAAGAGCAGAGCCAGAGATTTGGAGGTGGGTGGGGGTGGTGTGTGTGCACAGATGAGGCCAGGGTTGGCTGAGAAGAGTTTGGACTCTTTCCAAGAGAGGAGCCCTTCAAGGTTTCTAAGCAGGGGCCTCACAGGGCCAGATCTGTGATGGAAATCAACTGTTCTTACTAACGCTCACGGCATTTTCTCTTTGCTTCTGCTCCAGTAGATATCATTGCTTCAAGAGCCCTGAACAAATAATGTCCCTTGAAAGCCTCCGGGTTTTATAGGATCCAGAGTTCCAGTTTCCAGTGGAATGTGGAGTTCACAGGCCGTGTTCAGGCTTGCAAGGAGAGGATTAATTAGGTAAAAAGGCAGTTGCACACATAAGTGGGTGCCCACATCCCACGCCTGGCCTGGTGTTTTGGTGCACTCCTTCAGGCATGCAATACTCTCTTCAGCTCTAAGCGCCACTTCTTGAGACAAGTTAAAAAGCGGGTTCCAAGTGAGATGCCTCACTGCTATGTTTTACACAGACTAATGATCAGCAGGCCTGGCCACCAGACCAGGCTCACACTGCTAAGGGTGCCATAGGAGAGAACCGCTGCATCTCACAAGGGACTGCAGAGCCAAGTGCTGAAAAATATGTTGAGGTTAAAAAAAAAAGAAGCGATTGATTTACCAGAAATTTTTGTCTTTTAAAATACGTGCCTTCAACTGGACTAAACCAGAGCTAAGAAGTTTCCAGAATACAGCCAAACACTTCAAGGGACAGAGTAGCAGGGGCAGGGGTCTGGGGACCATTGTTTCAGGGGACATCTACGTCAATTGGCATAACAAACTTTATTAAGAAAATCTTCTGCATCCCACTTTGGTGAGTGGCATCTGGGGTCTTAAAAGCTAGGGAGCAGCCATCAAAGATGCATCAACTGGTCCCAACCACCTGGAGTAAAGGAGAATGAAGAACACCAAAGACATAAGGAAAATATTAGCCCAAGATACAGAAAGGGCCACATAAACCAGAGACTTCATCGGCCTGAGACCAGAAGAACTAGGTGGTACCCAGCTACCACCAATGACCACCCTCACAAGGAACACAACAGAGAGTCCCTGACAGAGCAGGAGAAAAGTGGAGTGCAGAACACAAATTCTAGTAAAAAGATCAGACTTAATGGTTTGACTGAGACTGGAGGGATCCCATAAGACGTGGCACCAGGATTCACTGTTAGCCCAAAACTAAAACCATTCCTGAAGCCAACTCTTCAGGCAAAGATTAGACTGGACTACAGGACATAAAATGATACTTGTGAAGAGTGTGCTTCTTAGCTCAAGTAAATACATGAGACTAGGTGGGCAGCTTCTGTCCGGAGGCAAGATAAGAAGGCAGAGAGGGTCAGGAGCTGGTTGAATGGGCACAGAAATCTGGGGTGGAAAGGAGGAGTGTGCTGTCACAGTACAGGGAGAGCGATGAAGGGCACATAACAATGCACGTATAAATTTTTGTGAGAGGCTGACTTGAATTGTAATCTTTCACTTAAAGAACAACAATTAAAGTAAAGTAAAATAAACAAAATGTGTGCCTTGTGGGTATTTTTTTTTCACATTTAAACGATGCCATGTGTTTCATTGTGTTGTGTTGGTGGCACTAACAGGAATACTTGTGAAGTATTTCACCCTTTAAGAAGCACTTGTACACGTAACATCTCATTTGATTCTCAGAATTATCCTGTGACCTAGGCATTATCCTTACCCCTACTTTACAGAAGAGAAGACAGGTTTAGTGACTTGTTTGCAGGCACAGCTAGAAGTCGTGGCACCAGAAGCCAAGCTCGGGTCTGCTGATTCTGAGATCCATGTCTTTACTGCCACTGAGGAACTCCAGCAATCCGTGTCTGCATTATGGGGTCAGGGCTCCGTGTCTGCATGGTGGGGTTAGGGCACTGAGTCTCCGCTGTGGGGTCGGGGCACCGTGTCTGTGTTTGGGGTCAGGGCACCGTGTCTGCATTGTGGGGTCAGGGCACGTGGCTGTGTCGTGAGGTCAGTGTACTGTGTCTCCGTTGTGGGGTCAGGGCACCATGTCTCCATTGTGGGGTCAGAGCACTGTGTCTGCATTGTGGGGTCAGGGCACCATGTCTGTGTTTGGGGTCAGGGCACTGTGTCTGCATTGTGGGGTTAGGGCTCTGTGTCTGCACTGTGGGGTCAGGGCACCATGTCTGCATTGTGGGGTCATGGGCACTGTGTCTGCATTTGGGGTCAGGGCACCATGTCTGCCTTGTGGGGTCACGGGCACTGTGTCTGCATTTGGGGTCAGGGCACCATGTCTGCACTGGTGGTTGACAAGACTGCAGTCAGCGATAGTAAGAGTCTTACCTGGAGCTGCCAGGCCAATACTTTGTACTTAACATAGCTCTCAAAAACTTGGAAACAAAATTGCCTTTGAGAGTAAACTACAAAATTATTATACCAGGTGCCATGGAGTAGATTCTGACTCTTGCTGGCCCCATGTGCATCACAGTGGAACTGTGCTCCATAGGGTTTGCAATGGCTAATGTTTTGGAAGTAGATCACCAGAGCTTTCTCCTCAGGTGCCTCTGGGTGGACTCAAACCTCCAACCTTTCGGTTGGCAGCCACGCATGTAAATGTTTGTACTATCCAAAAATAAACCAAACTCATTGCCGTCGAGTCAGTTCCGACTCATAGCGACCTTATAGGACAGATTAGAACTGCCCCATAGGGTTTCCAAGGAGTGGCTGGTAGATTCGAACTGCCAGCCTTTTGGTTAGCAGCCGAACTCTTAACCATTGCAGCACCAGGGCTCCCAGGGACTCTCAATTAACCCCAACAGATGATAAACAGAGATATTCCCAGTCACCTTAGAAGCAGAATAGCTCTTAAACTTGTGAGATTTGGTCACGTGAATGGAGGTCTTAATATATCTAAGGACTAATGAGGCAGACAGAAGGGGAGTTGGTCAGCATTCCACAGACAAATGTGGCAGGATCCCCTTGAGCTCAGCCCAGGGAAGGGGTGTCCTGGCTCAACAACCTGATCCACACAGGCCCAGTGGCATGAGCAGCTTCACCCTGGTGATGGACACTATTCGACATTTGGACCAAAAAACTGACCACCTGTATTATTTCCATGCTCGTGGAGGGTACTCTGGGGGTTAGCTCCCCTGTTTAACATGTTGTGGGGTCTCTGAGACACAGGCTCCCCCAGGGACCCCCCAATCTGACCTCTGGTCAAACATTCATTCACTCTTTTGAAACATCCAGGACAAGTCCTGGAAAGACTTCCATAGCTTCCTCGGCATTTGCGAAGGGCAGTGCGAGCCCACAGCTGCTTGAACGGGCCTCCAGTTTTTACCCGAGTGACTTAAAATGAGAAATGGTGATTTTTCTGTTAAGTGTTTTTTTCTTTCACATTTCCCACCTCCCTGCTGTGTTGAGCCTTTCTAGACTCCCCTATTCCCACCACGAACTGTGCTCTGTCTCAGAGGGCTTCAAACACTCCTTCCCTGCCTTCTCCTTCTCCCCCTCCCCCCACCCCAGTCCCCTTTTACCTGCATGTCCCCATTCTTTTTTTTAACTTTGTACTTTGAAGTAATTTTAGACTTAAAAAAAGTTGCAAATATGGTTCAGTGAGCTTCCGTGCATCGTTCTCCCAGTTTCCCCTATTGTTACCATCTTGCACAACCAAATAAAACAATCAAAGCTAAGAAGTCAACATTCTTACAATACTATTAACTAAACTACTGACTGTATTTGGGTTTCACCACTTTTCCCACTAACGTCCATGTTCTCTTCTAGGTTCAATCCAGGACTCCACACTGAGTTTAATTGTCATGTCTCCTTGTTCTTGTTGTTGTTGTTGCTGTGTGCCGTCGAGTCGATTCCCACTCACAGCGACCCTATAGGACAGAGCAGAACTGCCCCGTAGGGTTTCCAAGGAGCAGCTGGTGGATTTGAACGGCTGACCTTTTTGTTAGCAGCCTGAGCTCTTAACCACTGCTCCACCACATCTCCTCAGTCTTCTCTAAACTACGAAATTCCTTAATCTTTTCTTGACATCAACACTTTTAAGGTGTATCGTTAGTTATTTTATATAGTTTCTCAATTTTGGTTTGTGTGATATTTTTTCATTTTTGGTAAGAATACACAGAGTGATCTGCCTTTCTCAGTGGCCGTATCTGGAGATAGATATATAATACGTGTGATACGTGATGTTGGTATGTCTTATGGCCTGTGATGTTGACCTTGATCACTTGTTTAAGGGGTATATGCTGGGTTTCTTCACAGAAAAGTTACTTTTTAAAAAACTTTGTAATTAATAAATATTTGGGGGAGATACTTTGAGACTATGCAAATATTCTCCTTCTCCTCCAAGTGTTTTTTTTTTTGTAGAAATTGACAAGTTTATTCTAAAATTCATACAGAAATGCAAAGGCCTAGCACTTGATGGAAAACTAAATAACAAACGAAAGCAAAAATAAGTACATTTATGATATATATATATATATGGCTGCTATGAGTCGGAATCAACTCAATGGCAATGGGTTTGGTTTTTTTAACAGTTATACATATACATATAACAATATATATATAATTACACATACCCCTGACTTACAACATATTTGAGTTACGATGAATAGTCCCTTTCTTTTTTTTAAAGTTTTTTTTTATTTCTCCCATACAAAAATTTATACATCCACTGTTATATGACTCTAATTGCTTTCCCCGTACTGTGACAGCACACTCCTCCTTTCCACCCCTGGTTCCCCATGTCCATTCAACCAGCTCCTGACCCTCTCTGCCTTCCTATCTCACCTCTGGACAGAAGCTGCCCATTCAGTCTCTTGTATCTACTTGAGCTAAGAGGCACACTCCTCACAAGTATCACTTTATGTCAAACAGCCCAATCTAATCCCTGTCTGAAGAGTTGGCCTCATAAACTGTTTTAGTTCTGGACTGATAGAGAATCCAGGGGCCATGCTATCTGGGGTACCTCCAGTCTCAGTCAGACCATTAAGTCCAGTCTTCTTACTAGAATTCGAGTTCTGCACCCCACCTTTCTCCTGCTCCATCCAGGACTCTCTGTTGTGTTCCCTGTTAGGGTGGTCATTGGTGGTAGCCAGGAACCATCTAGTTCTTCTGGTCTCAGGCTGATGAAGACTCTGGTTTATGTGACCCTTTCTGTCTCTTGGGCTAATAGTTTCCTTGTGTCTTTGGTGTTCTTCATTCTTCTTTACTCCAGGTGGTTGGGACAAATTGATGCATCTTAGATGGCCACTTGCAAGCTTTAAAAGACCCCAGATGCCACTCACCAAAGTAGAATGCAGAACATTTTCTTAATAAGCTTTATTATGCCAAATGACCTAGATGTCCCCTGAAAGCATGATCTCCAGACCCCTACCCCTGCTACTCTGTCCCTCGAAGTGTTTGACTGTACTCAGGAAACTTCTTAGCCTTGGTTTAGTCCAGTTGTGCGGACTTCCCTGTAGTGAGTGTTATTCTTCCCTCTCCTCAAAGTTTTACCCACTAATCTTAGCATCTGTCAGTGGATCTTGGCCTGCAAAATGATTGCTGTGGTGTTCTAATAAAGGTTTTGTTTCCCTAATTTCTTCGATATGTGTTGTTTGGAATCCTCCGGTAAGGAAGTGCTCCTTCTCCCTCATCTGTTTATTTACTCAGTTATTTATTTATATCAGTATGGATTCATGGATACTTATTTTGTACTATGGGTTATAGTCCAATCCAACACAAGCTGAAATTGTTCCAGCTTTGGCCGCAGGTTGGCTCCTTTGTCCTTTCAACACACTCCCGTCTACTTGTGAATGCTTTCTTTTTGATAACTCAAAAAGCTCCAGGCTCAGCTATTTTTTCTGTCCTAGGCCTGGAATCAACCTCTTTTCCAAGGTTTCCTAGTTGCTTTTGTTGAAGAATGGTATATAGAAACCAAGATTTCAGAGCTAGATGTGCTCACTTTTACACATTGTTTTTAGAACCAAGTTTCTTCCTTAGATAACTGGATAGATCTGGTGTCACTCACTAAGGCAGTTTGATCAAAGACTTTTTTTTTTTTTTTAACTTCAGACCTGGAGAGAGAAGCAGATGGTTCTTCTAAATAAATGGGATTTTGCTATTATTGCTCATATGCATTGAGAAGAGATCAAATATAAGAGAGTTTCACTGCTTCCTCCCAGCATTCCTAGTCCCCACTGGAAGAGAAAGAAGAGGATTCCAGGCCCAAGGAGAGTGGAAGGTTACATTTTCAAGAAGAGTGTGATGTGTTCAGGCCGCCTCACAGGCATGTCACCAACGCACAGCACCTCACACCCAGGAGGCCTTGCACTGGGGCTTTAATCTTTGTGGCCGCTATCTTGAAATGCTTAATACTTTCATCTTTGAATACGTGTTTTGTAAGTGAAGTTCAAAGTCATGATGGAGCATGTACTGGGGACTCAGAACCTCAGCTCACATGCAGACCTACCTCTCTTGGCCTCCTTACCATCCCTTCTCCCCAGGATAGGTTCTTGACTGCCCACTTCTGTGGTCCCTGGTGCTCTGGACCCACCTGGCCTCCCCTTTCCTGCTTCATGACCACAGTAGCCCTCTGCACCTGGTGGGGGCATGGCCACGAGCAGGGGGAGGGTCAGTGTAGGATATGTACCCCAGTGCACCTCAAGGCAAGGCAAGGCAGTGCCTATCCCCACCCTAGCCTGGCAGCACCACAGCACACTCAACAAGTAACTGGGCTGGTGCCTCTGGCCCATCCCTGCATGTGTCTGGGTGTGACGATCACAATCCCTAGGGGTTTGCTTGTTTGTTATGAGTTAGGACAGCAGGTGATGGAAACAGAGACTGACCTCTCCACTCTCCACTGGGGCCTCACATTTTCGTTTTGCACTAACCCCCCAAAAAACCAAACCCATCATTGGTGAGTCAATTCTGACTCATAGCGACCCTATAGAATAGAGTAGAACTGCACTTACAGGGTTTCCAAGGCTGTAATCTTTACAGGAGCAAACTGCCACATCTTTCTGCTGTGGAGCAGCTGGTGGGTTCTAACTGCAAGCCTTTCAGTTAGCAGAGGAGCACTTAACCACTGCTCCACCAGGGGCCCTACAAACTAAATAGTTGACCGTGGGTGTGTTGGCTGACGGCAGAAAGGGTGAATAAAATTATTCTAACCACATGTGTCTTCCAGAAAACTAGGTCTTCCTCGCCCAGTCAGAGGAAGAGCCACACATCCTACAATGGATCTCAGAGTGGGCAAAGCAGGGGCAAGATTGCGGGTGAATACTGTTGCCTAAGTTTTCTGAGAAAAACTTCAACCTTCTCATTTACGAGGCCAGCTGGGCATAGTCCTATCTCTTACTGATCGTAGCCAGACACCCAGGGGTTGGGCTGTACAAATTCAAATAATCCAGTAATCACTTTTAAAACATATAGCTACTGCCTGGGGTCTTAAAAGCCTTTGAGCAGCCATCTAAGATACTCCACTGGTCTCACCCCTTCAGGAGCAAGGGGGAATGAAGAAAACTAAAGCTACAAGGGAAAGATTAGTCCAAAGGACTAATGGACCACAACTACCACGGCCTCCACCAGACTAAGTCCAGTACAAGTAGATGGTGCCCAGCTACCACCACTGACCGCTCTGACCGGAATCACAACAGAAGATCCCGGACAGAGCTGGAAAAAAAAGTAAAACAAAATTCTTACTCACAAAAAAAGACAGACACTGGAGAAACTCCAAGGATATGGCCCCCAGACAAAGACATCCTTTTAGTTCAGTAATGAAGTCACTCCTGAGGTTCACCCTTCAGCCAAAGATTAGACAGGCCCATAAAACAAAACGAGACTGATGGGGCACACCAGCCCGGGGGCAAGGACTAGAAGGCAGGAGAGGACAGGAAAGCTGGTAATAGGGAACCCAAGGTCAAGAAGGGAGAGTGTTGACATGTCGTGGGGTTGTTAACCAATGTCACAAAACAATATGTGTACTAACTGTTTAATGAGAAGCTAGTTTGTTCTGTAAACCTTCATCTAAAGTACAATAATTAAAAAACAAAAAACACAACTACTCACAAATGAGTATGCCCATAAAACTGGTAAGATGTGAATAAAGTCCATGATTGTATCAGTGTCAGTTTCCTGGTTAAGCTATTGTACTACAGTTAATGCAGGATGTACTGTAGTTATGGGACTAACTAGGTATGGGATATCTGGGACCTCTCTGTATTATTTCTTATGACTACATGTGAATCTTCAATTATCGCAAAGTAAGAAGTGAAAACAGAAAACATACGGATAAAAGTCAGGCATATGCTTTCATTTCAAACGTAACATTATTACCTGTTATGGGTTGAATTGTGTCCCCCAAAAAGGTATGTTGAAGTCCTAACCATTAGTACCTGTTTATAAGACTTTATTTGGAAATAGGGTCTTGGAAGATGCAATTAGTTAACATGAGGCCATACTGGAGTATGGCAAGCCCTATGCCTATGATGGGTGTCCTTCTAAGAGAAGAAAAGACACACAGAGGGAAGATGCCTGTGAAGATGGAGACGGGAGTGATGTTGCCACAAGTCAAGGAACACTGGGAGCTGGAAGAAGCTGGACTAGATGAGGAAGGATCTCCTAGGGTCTTCCCGTATAGCATGGCCCCATCAACGCCCTAAATTTGAACTTGCAGTCTCCAGGACTGTGAGAGATTAAATTTCTATTGTTGTAACAAACCAGTTTGTGATACTTGTTACAGCAGCCCTGGAGAACTAAGACAGCATCTCAGTACAAATGCCTATACCCGTCACCAGCTCTGCACCTGACACAGGTCAGCCTCACTTGGTTTAGGCAAGGGTCTCCCTGTACCCGTCACCAGCTCTGCACCTGACACAGGTCAGCCTCACTTGGTTTAGGCAAAGGTCTGGTTTCTGGTTTTAAAACTATGATTCTACCTCAGGTCCTATCTCAGTTATTCCAGATCACACAGATCCATTAGGCTTCAACTGATATGACAAGGATACTCAATTTTATTAAATCTTCATTCATTTATCCAATTGCTATATTTATGTACTGGACTGCCTCTTGGTTAAGAGACAGTCATTTGAACAGAACAAGGGGATACTGCATGGTTTAAAATCAGGAAGGTATACATCAGGGTTGTATCCTTTCACCATACTTATTCAATCTGTATGCTGAGCAAACAATCTGAGAAGCTGGACTATATGAAGAAGAATGTGGCATCAGGACTGGAAGAAGATTCATTAACAGCCTGCTGTATGCAGATTACACAACCTTGCTTGCTGAAAGTGAAGAGGACTTAAAGCACTTACTGATGAAGATCAAAGACTACAGCCTTCAATATGGATTACACCTCAACTTAAAGAAAACAAAATTCTCACAAATGGACCAATAAGCAACATCATGCATGACAAATGGAGAAAAGATTGAAGTTTTCAAGGATTTCATTTTACTTGGATCCACAATCATTGCCCATGGAAGCAGCAGTTAAGAAATCAAACAACATATATGTTGGATAGGGCAAATATGCTGCAAAAGACCTCTTTAAAGTGTTAAAAAAAAAAAAAAAAAAAAAGCAAAGATGTCACTTAGAGGACTAAGGTGTGCCTGACCCAAGCCATGATATTTTCAATCACCTCATATGCATGTGAAAGCAGGACTATGAATAAGGAGGACCAAAGAAGAATTGATGCCTTTAAATTATGGTGTTGGCAAAGAATATTGAATATACCATGGACTGCCAAAAGAACAAACTAGCCTGCCTTGGAAGAAGTACGGCCAGAGTGCTCCTTGGAGGCGAGGATGGTGAGACTTGGTCTCATGTACTTTAGACATGTTATCAGGAGGGACTAGTCCCTGGAGAAGGACATCATGCTTGGTAAAGTAGAGGGTCAGCAAAAAAGAGGAAGACCCTTGGTGAGACGGATTGATACAGTGGCTGCAACAACCAGCTCAAACATAGCAACGATTGTGAGGATGGCGCAGGACCGGGCAGTGTTTTTTCTGATTTACATAGGGTTGCTATGAGTCGGAACCAACTTGACTGTACCTAACAACAACAATGATGTATTGGACACCCACTGTGTGCCAGGTATTGTGCTAAGCACTGAGGATACACAGGTCAAATGGAGATTACCTTTGTGCTTAAGGATATTCCAGACTAGAGGAGAAGTCAGACAGGGCTACAATTATGATACTCACAATAGCTGCTAAGATACAGGTAAGCAGAGGGTTCCAGAGAGGACAAGTGGAGCTGGGGAGGGATGGGTCAGGCAAATCTTCCTAGAGAATGTAATAATAGCATATTGGAGAATAAGTAAGGAGTTAGGTGTGTGGAGAAGAGGGGAACATGTGTAAGTCAGAGGGACAGAAAGTGCACAGGCTGGGAAGTGTGAGAAAGTGTGGTGCTTGAGGGAAGGGCAAGGAGATGCTACAGCACAAGATACAGGCGGGTGGGCAAGTGGGGAGACAGGCTGGAGAGGTGAACAGGCCGAGCAGGGAGCACTGCTCCCCTATATCGAAGGAGCTGGGGAGCCAAGAGAGGACTTAAGGTAAGGTAGTGATAAGACAGGAGTCACTGGTGATGCAAATGGCTAACACGCTTGGCTGCTAGCCAAAAGATTGGCAGTTTGAGTCCACCCACAGATACCTCTGAAGAAAGGCCTGGCAATCTACTTCTGAAAAATCAGCCACTGAAAACCTTGTGGAGCACTGTTCTACTCTGACACACGTGGCTTCACCATGAGTTGAAACCAATTAGATGGCAACTGGTTCTGTTGTTTTATTTAGTGACATGATTGGTCCAGTCTTCATTGCTTCTGGAGAAATAAGAACCAGGTTTATGATTTTTTTTTTCTTAAGGATAAGAAAACCAGTGGGCTGTGTGATTAATTTTCTTAGTCCTTCCTTGTCCTAGTTCATATGTAAGAGTCACTTCTCAAATTGGGCCAGCCAAGACTCAGATGATTCCATTTTCAGTTGATAAATACAACCAGTAGAGTTTCCTGCAACAACAGCCCCGGCTCCTCCATCGTCCTCACAACCCTTCTCCCTTCCTTGTGACCGCAGCCTGGAGGCCCACAGTGACTTTCTGACCACTGTGAAGAGAGGTCAGTCAGCTTTTCTGTAAATGGTCTTTCTGACTAAGCAGATGGCAGGGCTCAAGCATCCTTGATAAATTCTGTCTGTGTGTGTAGGACTGCTCCCCAGAGCCCAAAGAGGTGGGGTGGGGTGGTGCATGGCTGGGCAGTGCTAGTTTTCCATTGCTGTGGCCAAAAGTCCCAGTGAATCCCTGCTTCCTCATGAAGGAGAAAAAAAAAGTCACATATTGGGAGCAAAACAAGTGAGCACACTGTGTCTAAGCACACGATGGCAGTTTTGGCATTCGATTCTGCCCTGCCCAGTCTCAAGGACATTTGTTCCCCACCATGGAAGCATCCCATCACTAAAAATTCTTACAGGACGTGTGACAAAGTTCTTCCCTCTTAAATGGCTGATTGAACAAATTTCACGGAGGCAGTTACCCACTGAGTTTGGTATCAAAGCTCTGAGGTCCAGTTCTCTCTGAGTTTTTGCTTCCATCTGGAATCTCTCGCCCCTGCCCTCTCTGCTGCCATCAGCCTCACCATGTCAAACAGCTGGAGTCTGGGCAGCTTCAGCATGCAAGTTTCTCAGCCTAACACTTGGCAGGCGGTGGCGGGGGCAACGGGGGGAGGGATGTTGCAGAGGGAGTTGAGGAAGGTGGGGGTTTCTTGTGGGACTAAATAGGGTTGTGGTTGCTTCAGAGAATCTGATACCTTGGAGAAGTGGAGTCTCTTAGAATTCAGTGTCAACAGACAAATTCTACTTGTCTGGAACTTAAGGAGTGTGCAAAATCAAGCATGCAGGCTGGATCGCAGAAAAGGCCCAGGACTACCCTATTTTCCACTTCTCTGTTCCAGCTTCCCCTCTGACCCAAACTCTTAATAACTACAATTTACTGAGTGCCTACTAAGGGTTATATTAAAATATGTATAAGTAACTATATAACGGGCATCGGGGCAAATTATCCAATAGGCAAGGTAAGCACAGTAATGAATAATTTCACCACCTCAAAGATTCTGCTACTAGGTATGGCTGACACCTGCATGGCATGGGAACTGACCAATCAGGACAAACATGAGCCATAAACAACCAGTACAGTTGTACTGGGGCCCTGGGTGGTACACATGGTAAGTGTGCTCTGCTGGTAACTGACACGTTGGAGATTCTAGCTCACCCAGAGGCACCTCAGAAGAAAGCCCTGGCCATTGAAAACCAAATGGAGCACAGTTCTACTCTGACGCACATGGGATCACTGTGAGTCAGGGTTGACTCAGCAACAACTAGTTTACAGTTGTACTAGATGACCCACTAAGAGTCATATACGGAAAGAGGTGAAACAAACAAAACATCAAACCAGTTGCCATCGAGTAGATTCTAACTCATGGCAACCCCATGTGTTACAGGGTAGAACTGCTCCATAGGGTTTTCTTGGCTGTAATTTTTACAGAAATAAATCTCCAGGACTTTCTTTTGAGTTGCTGTTTGTTGGGTTCAAATTGCCAACCTCTAAGTTAGTAGTCAAGCACAAACAGTTTGTACCACCCAGTTACTTTATATATAGTATTTCTAATCTTCACAAATGAAGAAACCGAGATTCCAGAGGTTAGTAATTGCCCAAACTCATACAAGTTCTTCAAGGCTATATTCAAACCCAGATTTGTCTTGATTCTACAGTCTCCCTTTTTTCTACGTCATCTTCCCTCCAGGGTACTCTTGTCGGTAAGCAGCCACGTGGGGATCCAGAGACTAATCCTTTAAAGTCAACAGAACACATGGCCAATAGGAATGCCTGAGATGGCAGCCTGGGGCAAGAGTTCGTCCCAGCCATCTTTACTTGTATGGGGAGCAGATGGCATAGTACCAGGCTCACCTGTAATTTTGCCTGAACCACGCAATTTAGGATTTAATTATATGCTGTCTTGCATTGTTCACTAATTGTTGCAAAGGTAAATCTTATACTTTCATTCATCATTCTTCATTCAGTCAACAAATATTTTAGAGCAACTGTGCGCACTTTCCTTCTCTGGCAGCCCCTGTGACAGCCAGCACAGAGAGGTCGACCAGTTCAGATAACTAGCTAATGCCCCTCTAAAGAGCCACAAACCAGTTGTCATCGACTGAATTCCAACTCTTGGTGACCCCACGTGTGTCAGAGTAGAACTGTGCTCCATTCAGTTTTCCTTGGCTGATTTTTCAGAAATAGATCACCTGTCCTTTCTTCTGGGTAGACTCCAACCTGCAACCTCTCGGTTAGCAGCTGAGCACGTAATGGTTTGCATCACCCAGGGAGGCCCCTCTAAAGAGAAAATGAGGGTCTATTTTCTCAATAATAAATAAATAATAGGTTAACTTATATGTTTATTTTGAAAACGTATTAAGATATTGCCTGAAAAATAAAAACTTTATATATTCAACAGCTAGAATTTTAAATAGGAAGTTAGGTTCACAAATATCTTATTCCCAGCACCTCTGATCAAGCTAAAACATCTTTATCTGAATATTAGCTTAGTGGGAGAAAAAGGTATATAAAAGCCAATTTACTCATTGTTACTACTGTAAATTTTAGTTGGTATCTAGCCTTTAACCTAAATCCGTGCATTTGAACTCTATTCACTTAAGGTATACAGTCCTTCAACTTTTACATTAATTCCAGTTAGTAAGCTATCTTAATGTTTCGAATGCACTTGGCTACTCCATAAGAAAGGTCATCTGTAAGCCCACCAAGGATTTCTTAAGGTCTTGACAAATTCAGGCATCTTCTAAATGAGCTTTTCTTGCTCCCAAAAGTAGCCTATGACTCACAAAACAGTTGCAGGGAGGCAGGAGGTCATGATGGAAAAAACGTTGGGTTTTAGAATTAGTTTGATAGTTTAGGCAAATTACTTAATCTCCCTTATCTGTATGTAAAATGGTGATAATCTGATCTACCCCAGTGGATTGTTGTGGGAATTCAAGATCAAATGTATACATAGAATCCGTTCAGAGGCTGGAAGTGGCAGGTGCTCAATAAATGTTAGCTTATTTATCAGAGGGCTGTTGGAAAGATTAAATAAGATCATACAGATAATTGAGTTCACATAGTAAGAAATTATTGTTCAAGTCTTGAGTGTTGTCTCCACTCTAGTGAATGTTTGGTAACTGTTTTCTTTACTGGTCAGTGCGAGCATCCCAACTGGATCACCTGAGTCAAACCTGCACTTAGGGCCTTAGGTTTGAGGATCTCGTTGCTGATGAAAATAATCCGAAAGACAGGAATGTACACTGGAACCACTGGGGAACAATTTTGCAATGCCAATCAAAAGCCTTTAAAATGCTCTATCCGTTGATCCAAAACTCCAACTCTTTAGAAAATAATCAGAATTATAAATTGAGATTTATGACGGGCTATCTAGTCAAGTGCAATGCATGGTAATAATGAAAATGGAAACAATCTAAATGTACAACAGTAGGAGGATGGTTGAATACATAACAATCTGTCCTTCTGAAGGAATATTACACAGCTGTTAAAGTCAAACTTGGAAGGATAATGACATGGAGAAATAATCACATTAGAATGTTAAACTTCAAAGTAGGAAAACAATCTGTATATACTGTTGTTGCGTGCCATCGAGTTGATTCCGACTCACAGGAACCCTATAGGACAGAGTAGAACTGCCCCCATAACGTTTCCTAGGCTGAAATTTTTACGGAAATAAATTGCCAGGTCTTTTCTCGTGTAGAGCCACTGGTGAGTTCAAACTGCCAACCTCTCAGCAGCCGAGCACTTAACCATTATGCCACCAGGGCCCCTTTGTAGATACTATGAACACAGTCTTGCAAAATATGGGTGTATGTATGAACAGAAATGACTATATGTTCAATCATCCCACTGTTAACAGTGATGTCTCTTGGTGGTGAGTTTAAGGTGATT
Source organism: Dugong dugon (assembly GCA_030035585.1). Taxonomy (NCBI): domain Eukaryota; kingdom Metazoa; phylum Chordata; class Mammalia; order Sirenia; family Dugongidae; genus Dugong; species Dugong dugon. The sequence goes on from CM057466.1 coordinate 3,165,444, forward strand.
TTCCTCCTTCTTTTGCGCTTTTCCATACTTTATAAATTTTCTTCAGTGAACATATTTTATAATCAGGAAAATAGATTCATATTAAAACAGAAGGGGAATTATCAAGTTCCTGTTTCTATTTGTTTACATCTTAGCAATTTTCTTAGCACACTGAGTCCAGATATCCTACACAACCTAGAGTTTCCTGTTCATATGACGCAGATAGGGGCTCTGCAGAAGACCTGAGCATCCTGAGGAAGGAACACACATCTCTTCATGCCACACACTGAAATTCCTTCCAGTTCACTCTGCAATGCCATAGCGACGTAGCGACCTATACAGATCACCCTCCACCCCTCCCCTAAGTTAATGTAGTGATCTCTTCCATTCAATGCCTCTTTCTTGGTGGGGACCTATAAACATAAAGCCCCCAAGAAAACAAAATGTCAGAGGTCCATCACCATTAACAAAGTGGAGAGTGGCAGAAAGCACTTCATCCAGCCCAGACTCCATCTGTTTTGAGATGGCTGGGAGGCTGGGGTGGAGTGGAATAGGCTAGAACAGGCAAATGGAAAAATTAGTCAAGAAACGTGCTCTAGGTAAAGGGGGAGAGTTCAGAGATATAGTGTTCTTACAGTAGTAGTGATAATGAAAACAATCACGTTAACACAGATGTTGAGCAATGAACAGTATATGTGGGAACACAGGAGAACCAATCTGAGAACCTCACGCATACTGTTCTCATTGGAATCCCACCACTGCCAGCTAGAACGGTACTTGGAGTCATCTCTGAAAATAAAAGCTCATTACTCGATTGGGGATCTGGGAGGAATGTGCATTGTGGTGGAGACCTGGCAGACCCATCCCCGCAGAGGACTCACAGTTCTGCACCTAGGGTGGGCTCTAGGCCTTGTGGGCCTGAATTGTGCCTTGGGAGAACAATGAGAAGGTGGAATGGCCATTGAATGGGGAGAAAAACAGGCCTTTGAGAGTGCTGGGGGGAGAATGTTGGAGAGTAAAAAGAGAAGAAAAATGGGAGGGCCAGGAGAGAGAAGGAGAATGCACCGTGGGCTGTTGTCACCTTCCTTTTGAAAATGGCTGGTCCACTTTGTTCATTTTGCCCAAGAACCCAGGCACACAGAACTGAAAACACCAGACAAATCAGTAAAGAAACTAGCTCCTGCCTGAATTACCATATGCATAAGAAAACAGTAGTACAAAATCTAGACTGAAAGTATCCCATTTACATTGCACTTTTAAATGTCTTTTGATTCAGATTCAATTAGAATCATATACTCAGCATAGATAAAGTATGTATTTGTACTGATAAGAAATAAAAGTGAGGCCAAGAAAGGTTAAGTGACTTTCTCAGAGTCACACAGTGGCTTCCCAACTCCCTTAGGGCAGCCATCCCAGCGGATGGGTCCTTCATTCATCCCACATTTGCCAATCAATTCCCAGGACAGCTTCATTGCCACCTTGTCACAGACGTGTGTTTCACTCAGAGCACATGGCTTAACCCTTCTGGGTCTTAGTTTCCTCAGATGCAAAATGAGGACATGGGCTAGATGACCTTTCAGGATCTATGTTTCATCCCTAAGGAATGAGGGGACCCAACATGCCACCAACTCAGTAGCGTTTGTTGGACTTCCTCATACCCTAGAGCAGTGGTTTGTAAAATGTGGTCCTTGACCAGCATCATCAGCATCACCTGGTTACATGCAAATTCTCAAACCCACCCACAGACCTACCAAATCAGAAACTCTAGGGTTGGAACCCAGCAGTTTGTGTTTTAATAAGCCTTCTGGGGGTTCTGATGCAGCTCAGGTTTGAGAACCACTGCTCTGAACGTTTTCTGCCCAGTACTGAAGGGAGGGTTTCTCATACACATATACACACACAGACACCCCCGAGGTAGCTAACGTCTCTCTCTCACAGACACACACACACACACACACACACACACACACACACACACACACACACACACACACGCAGGTAGCTAACTTCTCTCTTTCACACACACACACACACACACACGCAGGTAGCTAACTTCTCTCTTTCACACACACACACACACACACACACACACACACACACACACACACACACACACACACACACACACACACACACCCTGAGGTAGCTAACTTTTCTCTGTGGCCATTATCCACCACCCCAGCCCCCGCTCTTCAGTCTCTTTCTCCAGGGGCTCCTCCATTCCGGAATGATGAATAGAGGTCAGAGCGCTGTCAACCGAGGAACCCGCCAACCATCCCGCCCCGACGCAGGAGTGGGAGGAGGGAGGCAGCGCTGGGATTTCCCCGAGCTGGCTTCCTATCATTTCTCGACTGACACTGCCCCCCCACTTTTGTGGGGGCGCATTTAATAACAGCAAATTTGCTTTTCATTATTTATCCAATTGTTTGCAGAATGGAGGAAACTGTTGAGAGGTGGGTGTCAGAAGAAGGCGTGGAAAGGAGAGGCTGGCGAGAGGAGGGAAGGAAAGTACCGCAGAGGAAGGATCCGAGGTGAAGCTAAGGAGACAGTGAGGCGTTCAGGGGAGTCCCTGGGTGTGGGGGAAAGACAGAGAACACTGCTTTTGGTATGGAAAAAAGAGAAGTTGGGGTGAGAGCGCCGGACTAAGGCGCAGCAGAAAGTGGCTGTTGAGAGAGAAGCTCCTGTAGAGTCTGGGGACAGCTTTTCCCCGCAACTTCCCTTCCAAGACTTTTTTCTATGCTTGGTTTTGCTCCTCCCCCTGCTCCCCGCCTCCTCTGCTCCCTCCCTTCTCCTCCTCGCGCGGTAATGGGAGGCTCATAGGCAGGAGAAGCAGAAGAAGGAATTGTTTGCGAGTTCAGTCATCCAAAAAAGCTTCTTGCATATGGAGGGACCGGGTGCGCTAGGCGCGGCGTCCTTTGCCTTGTCTGCCTGTTGCCTCCGACGCCGCGGCCCCCGCTTCCCGCCGCTGGGACCCTGAGCCCGGGCCTGCGGGTGTCGGCCACCGCGAGCGCACACACACACACACACACTCACACTCACACCCGCCGCAGCCACGCGCCCCCGCACGCGCTGTCGCTCCCCGGCCGCAACGTCTCGGTCCGGGGCTCTTTTTTTGCTCCTGCTGCGGCCGCTGTCCGGTTTTGTGTGTCCCTGGGTGTCACTGTGCGTGTTGCGTGTCCGTGCGGCGCGGTGTGCGTGGCTCGCCCCGCACCCACTACTCTGGCCCCTGGACCCTGGCTTGCCCTTCCCAGGCCCAGCTGCATCAGAGGTGAGTCCCGCCGCTGAAGTTTGTTTTCTTTTCATAAAAAGTTGTGTTTATATGTTGGTTTGGGAGAGGAGGGGCAAGAGGCTGCCCGAGGCCGAGAGATGCCTAGGGAGCGGCTGGCGGGTGGCTGATGGGGACGCGCCGGCGCCGGCCACGGAGAAGTTGGGGTCCTCCCGGCTGCTGCTGGTTGCGAGCCGCGGCCCGGCCCAGGGGCTCAGTGTTTCTTTCCTTGGCGGCCCAAGTTTGGCCGAGTCGTGCTTACTTCGTTCCCGCTGTTCCCGGAAGGTTCTCGGTGGAAGAAGGGCCGGGCACCCTCCCAAACTAACCAGGAAAATTGACACCAGGGCAGCGGCCCCTTGCGCCGAGAGGTGGGGAGAAGCCCACCTGGGTATTGCAAATACATAGAACTACCCAACACCCATTCGGCTTTTCGGTGGTGAGGGTTTATGGTAGCTGGGATTTTTAAAAGGAGGACACTAAAATGAGGGACCGAGCGGAGCCGGAGCCGGACAGCCGCAGAAAAACATCCGTGGCTGGAGGGCCGGACGGGGCGAGGCTAGGCTGGAGTGTACAGAGATGTTGTGGGGTTGGGGCAGCGGAAAGAGAGTGTATGTATGCTTGTGTGCATGTGCGTGTGCGTGTGTGCGCGCGCGTTTGTGTGTGTGCCCGCGGAGCGCATCATCCTCCTGGGGTTGTGCCCCTGGAGTTTTTGTTTGTGTGACTGAGAGAGGAAGGGGGAAATGAAACTCGGGAACAAGTGGGAAGGGGCTGTGGGGAAGAGCAGGGGACGCAGGAAAAATGTTCTGCTGGGGTTTTGAAAGGCCTGCTCAATTTTCAGGGTGTTCGGTGGTAGCCTGGTTTTCCAGATGATGGGAGAATTTTGAGAGGCAGGTGGGGAACAGTCACACCTGGTCTGGAGAAGTTTAAGGAGTCCTGGGAAATTGTTCCGTTTAGTTTTGCTGAGATTTGTTTTGGGGCCGGGCGGGAAGACTGGGTGGCAGTGGCAGTGTTAACTTGAGAGCTTGTTGCTTTCCTGCAGAGAGCTAAGAATACCCAAACCGCACACCAGCAATCCTAAACAGGCACTTTCTGGGTGTGGTGGGGTGTTCTGCTGCTCGCCCCGTCCCTTCTCAGCAAGTCAGATGGGTTAGTGTTAAGTTTCTGACCCATAGTTACCGCTTTGAGTGGACTGAGTGAAAAGCTATTTTGGTTTCAGGCCCCTGTGCCATCTCCAGGTACCCAACACACGTTTGTCATCTAGTTGTTTGTTGCCCAGAACCTTGCAAACATTGGCCATCTAATGAGTGTGATTTTTAAAATTCTTGAACATGCAAACATTTCTGATTTATTTGGTGACTGGACCCCTCACAGGCAGCCCAGCTCTGTGATGGGTTTTCATCCCTTTGGTTACAGCCTATAAATCACTCTCCATTTTCTCCAGGGCAGCATGGAAAATATTAAAACATGGTCTTGTCTGACTGCGGTGGGGCTGGGGCAGCCCTTACATCTGGGTGACCTGTTTTCTGAACTTAAGTGAATCAGAGGCAAGAGGTTGACCATTTTTGAGGTGTGTAGCAGGTTTCCCAGGAATGTTTCTGAGGTCTTTTAATTGGCACTTCTTAATGGTCTTATAATTGAAACCCAGAAGGTTCCTATGGTAATCCTGAAGCAGCTTGGAGTCGTTGGGTTGGAGAGGAGGTGGAAACAGCAATGGAGTTATGATTTTCCTGCCAGATGAGTTTTCGGAGTGAGTTCACGGAAAGAAGTAAAAATGAAAGAAGAGTTGCCTGTTCGGGGCACGTTGCTGACACTTCTCGCCCCCGTATTGGTTTGTTACTGGGAGCTTGGCCTTTTAGGAAGCTCAAGGCGGTCCACACATATGAAGCCTGAGGACTGAAACCTCAGACGCTGTCCCTTTCATCCTTTTTCAAGGTATCGCAGAAGAGTAACATTGCAAGAGACTCAGGAGAAATTGCCCAAGCCACAGCCCGCTGGCTTTACTGGGAGAGGAGGCTGACAGAGGCCATGCTGGCTATTGGTTCCTTGACCACAACAGTGGGGTCAGGGGGAAAAAAAAAACAGGAAGGAATCTGCTTAGCTGTTGATTGGTTGGCCAACTTTTGATAAGGACTGTGATTCATGTTCCTTTCAGTCCTCCAAAAGTGCCCAGAGATTTTCTTTTCTTTGAAGTGCTTTTCAAGTGTTTGGGATCACAGCTCTCTTCAGCAACTGATCTATGATTTCCATGACCTAAGAATGAATAGAAGATTTGACTCATGAAACAATTCAGTTGACTTCCCCCATGAACCCCACAGAGTTTAAGAAAGGCGAGCAAGGGGTGAGCCTAATGGACACAGTGTCTGTGAGGTCCTAGGGAGTCTGCGTTCAAATTCAGGCAAAGTCATTGATCTGGTTAATGAATCAAGCCTTTATCTCTCTGTGCCTTTCAAACTACAGCTGAGGAAGACCCAAGTGCACCAGATAATTGCTGTCCAGTACTTTGTGGCCTCTGAATAGGGAAATATTAACCCGACACCAAAAGATAGAATATTTGGACTTGGCTTTCTTTCCTCTAAACCCCAAGCACCCTTGCTATCTGGGAAAAATGGGAGAAGAGAAGGGAATGGAAACTGGGAAGGGAGAGGAAAGAAAGTGATGTGTTACATTTGGATGAATCTGTTTACTTTAATATCGGGAATTTCTTGTCATCTCCATAGTTTAATTCAGCAAACATTTAGATGCTTCAGACACATTGTGAGCTCTTTGTTCAGGAGAATAAGTTCTTAGTTAAGAAATGGTCCTGCTTCCATTTTTATTTATTGTGCAAGCATCTACTAACAATAAATAAATTTTTTTAATTGCCCACAATTGTATACTGTGACATAACTTCTCTTCATTCACCTACATGCATACCTACTTTTTGCATAGTTGTGATAATGGCATAGACCTTTCGTAGTCAGACAGCCCTGAAGTATCTCTAGAAACCTTTCTGACCAAAACTTCACAGAGAACAGATAGGTCCAGCCACAATGTTTTTGCTCCTGTATTTAATGCTGTCACTTTTAATGCCTTTTATTTAATACCCTGTGGGGCCAGAATGTGACTCTGATGAGAAACCACTTTGCTGTTGGTGGGAACGACCCAAGACCTAAGAATGCTCCCACATGAGTGGCCTTAAACATATAATATTTTCATAATTTGTGAGGCTGAATCAGAGATTTGGGGTTGAGCGGGGTGGAACAGCAGAAGGTGTTTGTTTTTAATTTAGAAATTCATGTTTACAAAAAAAGCCTTCCGAAATAAAGCTTTTGCTCCTTGGAGCCCTCGTGGTTGGTAATGGGTAGAGAGAAGGGGAGGAGGTCAGGTTTAAAGGATCCATCTCAGGTGGCACTGCCCTTAGCATTAGGAGACCTGGGGTGGAGCCCTGGCTCCACCTGTAAATTCCACTCACACTAACTCAAACACTAATCAATCGATCCTGCATCTCCACTGCTACAGAGTTAGATTCCTTCCCCCAAGCTTGCCCAGAGTGCTCACAGTTGCCAAGTCTTTCTTATTATTCCAGCCATCCACACCATCTTTTCCATTCCTGCAATCCCATGATTGCTCATGCCTTTGACCATGGCTGCTGACGCCTGGCTGGGCCCTCTTCTGACCACATACCACCACCACCCACTCTCCATCAGTCCCGTAGCATAATCAAGTCACCCCCAGCTTAAAGTCTGTCTTTAGTGAAAATCCAGATTTCCTCGCCCTCTCATATGTGGCTCTGTCCCCCTTCAGAATAATATTACCTCACTTGGAGCCCTCTGCTCCAGCCTGACCATCTGGTAGCTGACCCTTGGTTTCTACTGGGTTCATTCCTTGCTTGCTGCCTTATCACCCCAAACTCCTTCCCTGTAAGCCTACCTTACTATGTGTGATGCCTGCTTACAACGTGTTCTTAAGAAATATCTGGTGAATATTGATGAAAATGAAATGCTGAACTCAAAGGTAATGGGGTTTGTAAGCGGATCAACAGACTGTTTAAATGTAATCATTGTCCTTAATCCATTGATTATCCCAGCTCTAGCAGGGAGCCCTGGTTGCACAGTGGTTAAACACTTGGCTACTAACTGAAAGGTCAGTGGTTCAAACCCACTATCCACTCTGCAGGAGAATTCCATAAAGATTTACAGTCTTAGAAACTCAGTGGGGCAGTACTCTGTCCCATAGGGTTGCTATGGATTGGAATTGACTTGTCAACAATGGGTTTGGTTTTTGGTTTTGAAAACTGTGGGGCAGTTCTACCCTGTCCTGTAGGGTGACTAAGAGTCAGAATTGACTCGTTGGCAATAGGTTTGTTTGTTTGTTTGTTTGTTTCTTTTTGCTTTATGACCTTAAAGAGCCCTGGGGGCACATGGTTAAATGCTCGACTGCTGGCCAAATATTGGTTTAAACCCATCCAGCGGCTCCACAGGAGAAAGACCTGGCTATTTGTTCCTATAAAGATTACAGCCTAGGAAACTCTATGGGGCAGTTCTACTGTGTCTGACAGGGTCGTTATGAATCGAAACTGACTTGACAGCACACAACAACGTGATCTTAGAAAGGAGTACCTGGGTGGCACAAGCGTTCAGCACTCGACTACTAACCAAAAGGTTGGTGGTTCATACCCACCCAGATGGGCCTTGGAAGGCAGGCCTAGTGATCTGTTTCCAAAGGTCACAGCCATGAAAACCCTATGGAGCAGTTCTATTCTGCACACACGGAGTGGCCATGAGTTAAAGTCAACTCGACAGCAACTAACAACAACAACATGACATTAGAAAATGACTTTTCCTCTGTTTTCTTATTTATGAAATGGAGTAATAAAGAATTACCATGGTTTATAGCAGTGCACCTTATAAAAAGCAAATACTTCAGAACTGTTTATTTTGTTGTTCAAAAGACTTCTCTTTTTCCTCAGTCCCAGAACAAGCTTCCTGGAACCCATGACCCATGAAGCCTTGTCAACATACATACCGTCAGAGGGTAGCAGCCATGAAGTAGAATAAGCAGGTGAGGTTTTCACTCACAGTTGAGTATCTCGGGCCTGCTCAAGTCAGCCATTTTCTCACGTTCTGCATTGCCTCTTGAAGATCGTGTTTCTCATCAAAATCATACCCTTTAGGAAGAGTATGATTTTGAGTGGAATGTAGGCTAAACAGCAGGTTGGTTCTAGGTAGGCTCAGGTACTCTTTTGGTCCCTGGGTGGTGCAAGCAGTTAATGTGCTCCGCTGCTAATAGAAGGGTTGGAGGTTCAAGTCTACCAAGAGGCACCTCAGACCAAAGGCCTGGCAATCTACTTCCAAAAAACCAGCGATTGAAAACCCTATGGAATACAGTCTACTCTGACACACATGGGGTCACCATGAGTTGGAACTGACTCAGCGGTAATTGGTCAACTGTTTTAGTCTAAGCCTGTGATGGCCTCACTCCCATGAGAATGTCCCTCACCCTGGGGCAAACCCTCGCAGGCCTGTTGGACACAAACCATGTAGTATAGGACTTGGAGTCTACGCCTGCTGTGGAGGAGTGCTTGCTCAGGTTTGGGTGAGGAAAACCCCGTGCTTATTCTCTGTCAGTGGTATAGATAATGGCTTGTGGTCTGACGTACCAGGCAGTGTTTATCTCACAAAAACTGAAGGGATTCTGCTTCTTTCCATCTTTTGAAATAAAGTTGGGAAATAATTTTCTCAGTTCCTAATGGTGAGTTTGGCCTTATCTTCAAAGAAGTTCTTTGATGTTTGGGACAGGCTAACTGGGAAGTAAGAGGAAATTACAGCAGAAAGACGATAGCCAATAATGCACAGTCAGCCTAATTCAGTTGCCAGAGAAAATGCTGAGGAAAGTCTCCGTTAGTTCTCCTGGTAGTAACAGGAAAGTAAGTGCATGATCTGGGTAGAGTGAGCAGGGTTGAAGAAAAAATAACCCCAAAGGAGCTGAGCAGTGGAAAGTATGGCAATGGAACGTTTCTTCTTCTCCCAAGCGAATGTGGACAGTACTGGACAAGGTGGAGGGGGTGGAGTATGTGCAGGATGGACCTTCATCCTTTCAACAAGCTTTTACTGAGTTCTTCCATGCCTGGCATCTCCTTGTGGCCTGGCAGGGCTCAACACCAGAGTCCATGCCTTCCAGAATCTTGTTACTGAAGGAAAGGGAAATGCAGAACACTGTACAGACCCCAGTGCAGGTTTGTACACCTGGATTGGGTGAATTAAGAAAGACTTCTTGAGAGAGTAGAGTCAAAATCTCAGGCTGAGTCTGAAAGGCAGAGAGGGAACTGGCAGTATTTAGCTGTTCTTTTACCTCTGCCTATACACGTGTAACATCGTTTTCTCTGTGAAACTCACTCTGCCTCAGTGGATAATAAACTAAACCAGCTGCCATTGAGTCGACCCCAGCCCATGGTGACTCCATGTGTGTCAGAGTAGAACTCCAGAGGGTTTTCATGTCTGTGACCTTTTGGAAGCAGATCACTAGGCCTTTCTTCTGAGGTGCTGCTGGGTGGGTTTGAACCGCCAGTCTTTCAGTTAGTAGTTAAGCGCCTAACCGTTTATGCTGCTTGGGGACTCTACTCAGTGGATAATAGGCTTAAGTGTTCTTGAGACTTCAGATTTCCAGACTAGAGTGGTTTTTTAATTTGAGGAAAGTTAAAACCTGGAATATTTATATTGAATCTGAAATCTGGATCTCACACAAGTTTCTAAATCCATTTACTGAATTGCTTCCAGGGGGGTAGGGAGAAAAATATGTGATTTTTTCCCCCTTCCTCATCTGTGTCAGATTTTAGCTGAGAATCCTAGAAACACATGCTTGAATTCAGTTTCTTACCATTCAATTCCATTTGCCCTTTGTTCTCCTCCTGCCTGTGACAGATTTGCTTAGCTCTGAAATCATTTCCAGAGTGCCAATGAGGGGACATTTATTTTAGGGACAAATAAGAGTCTCTGGGCTCCCCAGTAAATGCCACACAGGATGGGAGCCACAGGTAAGGGGGGCGCTATCTGTGCTAGAAGTGGACCCTCTTGTAGAGAGACCTCCCCCACCTTCCTGGCCCTGCCAGTATTTTCCAGATTAGTCCCAGCCAAATGCCTTTACTAGTCTGAATTTACCTGACATTACAATCCCAGCAGGTTTATTAGGTCTGGGTCACAGTTAATTGGGGAGGAAAATTGGGGGTTCTGGGTTTATTAGTTTTCTATGAAAACAGAGGCTGCTCTTAATTATTTCCCAAATCATCTCCCCCACTTGCCCCTTGTTCTCTTTCTGTCTAATGGATGTCATACCACAGTAAGGTTATAGTAGCTCTTCCTTTCTCACATGGCTATGGCCAAGTGAGGGCTTTAATAATGCAGTCAGTCAGCAGAGTGCCCTTTTGTGCAAGCAAGACGACATAAAGTGATGGAGACACACTGCTGTTTACCCTGTCAGCGTGAATGCATGTTTTGTAGTGAAGGAGAATATAAGAACCTGCTGTATTACAGGCAAGAGTGAGATTCTAATGAAGCTTCTTCCTTCTGTGCTTTTAAAGCAATCACCTACACCCCACCCCACCCCCAGTTGATGCCTTTGGTGGTCTGCCATCTGTGAAGGCAGAGCTAGCTTCAGGTGAAAGCCCCAGTCAGACACTTCATCTGCAGCCTTCTGTTGTAGAGGGAGGCTGAATGGCTTGGCCTGGCTCCAGCCTCCCTGGACCATGGCACTTTGCCAACAAGTTTCACTGGGTGGTCTTTGACAATGGGAGAAAGAGAGGTGGGGAGCTCAGCTCTCCTCCCCAAAGGGGAACAACAAGGTGGCTTTCTATAGGTGGGTTTCACATAGGCAACCAATCCCCTTGTCCCTGAAACACCATAAAGGTCTTGAGTGTGGGTAAAAAGAGTTGAACAGGTTGCCTGAAGGTGGTATTGTGCTGGAGTTAATTTTTGTTCCTCTGATTTTACCATTGAAGCCAGTGTTTATTGGTGAGCCTCCCTCCCGAGGGGTGAGCACACACAAGCAGCAGGCACCCCTCCTCGTGTGCTGGGAGAATTATTATTCTCACTTGTCAGGCAGAGAAGCAAACCTCACGGCCCTGCCTCTCAGTCCACCACTCCGGGAATCCGCGGTAGAACTGAGGGCAGGCCAAGTCTGGGGCATCTCAGCGCAAAAGGCAGCACCGCCTGCCTCTGTTGGTTCTTCCCGCTGATGGAGAGAATAATAATAACAACAACAACAATTGCTGCTTAGTGAGCACCTACTGTGTGCCAGGATGGTGCCACACACCACAGATATTATCCCATCAACCCCTCAGCAGTCCGGTAAAGATGCACGTTATTATCCTATTCTGCAGATAAGGGGACTGAAGCTTCAGTAATTGTAGTGACTTGTTCTGGGTCTCACAGCTGGTAAGTGCTGAGTCAAGATTTCATTGCTGGTCTGTCTGATTCCCAAAACTCAGGCTTTGCAGAAAAAAAGCCTAGACAATCCCCCCCTCAAAGGAGAGCCGGTTAACTTAGAGAACCGTTTTTTTGTAGCTAACAAAGTGTAGGGGACAGGGGTGGGGGCACCACGAGACTGGCCCTAAGGGACATGAAGTCAACACTGACACCGCCCGGTTTTGAATGGGTCAGCAGCACCAGGGAAGCCAGTCTCTGCACAGGCAGCGGTAAGGTCTGATCTCACACATGTCTGTTGCCTTTGGATTTTTTCCTGGGCTGTATCTGAATGGGCTGTCTTGAAGCTCTGCTTCCACTCTAGCTGTCTGTTGAATCCATTTCTTCTTAGGATCGCTGCAAGTCTGTTCAAGCAGGCCCTCTGTACCCATGGTGGGAGGTAGGGGGCAGGGGTGGGGGGGTGTTTGGCCCAGCAGATATTTTCCTGGTCAGGAGAAGTGGCAGCTTGCACAGAAAAACACCCTGGGGAAGGAAGTAGCAGCTTTGACAGACAGGTGACTGACAGAAGACAGTACCTTCCAGGCAAACACTCACAGGGCAGCCAGCAGAAAGAGTGTGACAGGCAGTTACCTGCCCAAGAGCAAAACAGACCTCTTCTCACTCGCCTGCGAGAGAGGTGAAGATCTGGCTGCGGAGGACTTGTAGTTAGCGTGTTTCCTATTTATTTATTTATTAACAAGCATGGAAAGCCGGAAGCCAGGGAGTTCTGGGTTAGGAGGGACACAAGAGACCTGGCTTTGTCGTTGTTGTTGTTAGCTGTCTTTGACTTGGCCCTCGACTCATGGCGACCCCGTGCACAACAGAACGAAACACTTCCTGGTACTGTGCCATCCCCGTGATCCGTATTGTGATCCACAGGGTTTTCATTGGCTGATTTTTGGAAGCAGATCTCTAGGCCTTTCTTCCCAGTCCACCTTAGTCTGGAAGCTCCCCTGAAACCTGTTCAGCATCATAGCAACATGCAAGCCTCCACTGACAGACGGGTAGTGGCTGCACGTGAGGTTCATTGGCCGGAAGTTGAACCAGGGCCTCCTACATGGAAGGTGCAAATTCTACCAGTGAAGCACCACCACAACCCGGCTTTAAGATATAGTTCAGTGACCAGCTAGTTGGGTAACCAAGAGGAAGTCACGGAAACTCTGTGCCTTTGTCCACACAAGCTGCCTTCTCAGAGAAACTACGAGGGTGCGGTGAAATGGCACAGGGGAACATGTTTGCTTCCAGGTGTTCCTGCTCACCTGGAAAGCTCCAGCCTCTGGCGTCTTAACTCAAGGAGATGAGAAATTCTGTGAAACTGGCCAGAGGTCAGAGTCTGGGCACCAGGAAGGCGTCTTCTCCCGTAGTTGTGTCTTTGTTTTCTGAGAGCAGGAGCCTGAGGTGAAGGCGGCTTGGTCCTGTTGCCAGGCACCTTTGTGGATCCCTCCAGACTGGCTGCCTTCTCCTCCCTTGTGGAAGAGGCAGTGAAGGGTCTCAGGGTCCACTGGGAGAGGAAAAGAACTTGTGGCGAGAGGATTCTGGTTAACATCCTTCCCGAGGGAAGAAGGGAAGAAGGAGTCGAAGGAGCTCCTGTGGGTGCCCACCTGAGAGGACAGAAGTCTGGAGTGAACCCTGTTAGAAAGACAGCAAAGTGCTGGGAAAAGATGGGTGTTCCAGGAGCGAGCAGCGTTGCCGGGGCCACTGCCAACTCTGAGCTTCTGCAGCATCCTGGTTAAGGGCAGGCTTTGAACCAGACAGGCCCACTAGTGTGCCACCTTGGGTGAGTTACCTGAACTTTAAGACCCCAGTTTCTAATGGCTGTTGCAAAGAGGACACAAGATGGCACATAGAAAGCACACGAATTGCATTGTGAACATTAAGGAGACAGCACTTGTTGTTGTTGTGAAGGCAAAGGGAAACGGAGTGAAAGGACAGCTGTTGATGGGTTTGAGCAGCTGAGAAGGGTAAGTAGGTGGAAGGTGTGCTGATGGAACGCTCACTGTTTCAGGGTCTACAGAGAGAAAGGATGAGAAGATGGGAGAAAGACAAGCCCACAGAGGGGTGAGGCCTGCCCCAGATGCACCGTTATGCAGCAGTCTGCAGGCCTAGTCACTGGGTAGATAACCCCACCCAGCCTCCCCCTCCGTTTCTTCCCCACCTTGGCAAGTGCCGTGCCACCAGTTGTGCCGAAAGCCTTGGCGTCGTCCTTGACTCTGTTCTTTCTCTCATACTCCACTTTCAACTGGCAGATTGTATTGACGTTACCTTCTCCATGTATCCAGAATTCTACAACTTCTCACCACCTTGGTCTGCTATCAGCATTTCATGCCTGGACTACTGCTATAGCTTCCTAAGTGTTCCCCTTCTTCCACCCTTCCCCGACACCCTCCCCCCACCAGTCCCTTCTTCACAGGCAAGTCAGTGTCACACCTCTGAAACACAAGCCAGATGAAGTCACTTCTCTGCTCAAAGCTCTCCATGCTGTCCATCTTATTCAGAGAAAAATCAAAGTCCTTGCAGTGCCCTCAGCCCCAACTCTTACTGTTTCGACCTCCCTCCCTGCCCGCTCACCCACCCCCACTGCCACATTGGCGCCCTTGCTGCTCCTCACACTCGCTGACAATCCCTCAGGGGCTTTGCCCTTTGCCTAGAAGGCTCTTACCCCAGCTATCTGCATGGCTCCCTCCTTCACTTCACCCCAAACCAAACCCAACCCATTGCCATCGAGTCAATTCCGAATCAGTGACCCTAGAGAACAGAGTAGAACACCCCCATAGGGTTTCCAAGGTGGATTCAAACTGCTGACCTTTTGATTAGCTGCCAAGCTCTTAGCACTGTGCCGCCATGACTCCCACTTCACCCAAGTTCCTGCTTAATTTTTACCTTATCCGTGACAACCCTTTATCAAAAACCACTCTCCCCATCATTCTCTCTCTTCAAACTAATTTATTTTTTCTTCAACGTTATCACCTGCTGGCATATAATTTATTTGTTCTTTTGTTTATCGCCTGCTTCCCCTCCAAAGACCCTTAAGGCCAGGGGCTTCCCTTTGTTCCTCACTGTCTCCTCAGTACCTAGAATAGTATCTGTACACAAGAGGTGTGCAGACATGTTTTTCCTGCTCTTCAGAGTGCTCCTAGATCTCAATGGGGGTGTAATAAGGGTTTCAAACAAAACAAAGTAACTATATGTGGATCTATATAAGAAAAATGCATTCTAGAGTATATGGATACAGGGGAACGCGGGGGAGAAGTGCTGAGAATTCTAATAATATTAGGCTATCTGTTTTAGAAAAGCCGGAAGCACTGTGCTAGGCCGTGGCAAAAAGAACCCCTTTCTTCCTCGCTTCCTCAAGGAGGCTGACTTCAGGAGTGTTGTGGCTAAGCCAGTTTCCCATCTGTAAGGTGACTACAAGAATGAATGCCTCTCTGCCCCTTCCTCATTTTTCACTTGTTGTTGGTAGCTACTGTCCACTTGGCCCTGACTCGTGATGACCCTGTGCACAATGGAACAAAACACTGCCCTGTCCTGTACCATTCCCATGATTCATTGCAGATTGGACCATTGTGATCCATAAGCTTTTTATTGGCTGATTTTCGGAAATTGGTTGCCAGGCCTTTCTTCCTAGTCTGTCTTAGTCTGGAAGTTTCACTGAAACCTGTTCAGCCTCATAGCAGCATGCAAGCCTCCACTGATAGGGGTGATGGCTGCACATGAGGTGCATTGGCCAGCAATAGAACTCGGTCTCCCGCATGGAAGGCAAGAATTCTACTGGACCACCACCGCCCTTCATTCATCACTTAAGAGAATTTATTGAATGTCTGCTTTATGCCTAGCATGTATGAGGCAGAGAAGCCTGACTCATTCCTTCCGTTACCGAGAGTTTATCGTCCAGTTGTTCATCTGGGATTTACCAAGTGCACCTGCCCGTCCACCTTGCTCTCCCCTCTTTTAGCACAGTAAACCGTTATCGTCTTCCGTGGAACATACTCCCTGGCAAACGGTCCGGAGCGGCGGTGTTT
Organism: Dugong dugon; assembly: GCA_030035585.1. Lineage (NCBI taxonomy): Eukaryota > Metazoa > Chordata > Mammalia > Sirenia > Dugongidae > Dugong > Dugong dugon. Next base: position 3,181,142 of record CM057466.1, read on the forward strand.
GGGTTCCTCATCTGACAGTATCAGCTATCAGACCTTCCACCCCAGCACTAAGTGTCAGGGCGGAGGAGCCCACGGGGCTGTTTGTCTTCCCCCTCAGAAGTTTGTTTTACTTGCTTGGGAGCTGCGGAGGGAGTGGTGGTAAAGTGTGCTTCTCTGGGCCGGCAGCACCTTCACGTCTCCCACATCCGGTGGCCGGTGGCCGGCCGCAGGCCCCTCCGCCTTGGGAAGTCACTGCCTACAGCCCAGCCCAGTTTCCAGTGGTGTCTGTGTTGAGCCCTGGAAGTGATTGAGCGCTTGGGCCTGCTTTGTGGTTATTAGGGAGGAAGCCCAATTAGGTGCAAAGGGACTGAGAACATTTTCCCTGCCAAGAGGTACTTCTTTCACGGGTCAGCCTCTGGAGCTAAAATTCCCTGGGAGTTTGGGGAGGATCATGACATTCAGAGCACTCCATGGCAGCTCTGAACAGGGGGGCTCTCTGGGGCTAGGCGGTGTGGCAGTTTGTAGACCTGGAGCTCGAGCATCCCCACTCCATCTCCGAACCACTTGAGGAAAGGAAAGTGCATATGATGGGAGGGGTGTTTGGGGTTGATCACCCCACTGAACCAGGATGGAAAGTTCCAAGGTTGAAGAAAACAGGGTGAACTGGATAAAGAGAGCCCCAGCCCTGGGGAACCGGGACTTAGATTTAGACCGTGGTTTCCATTGCTTCCTGTTTGGGATAAACAGAGAGCTGAGGCCAGATGGTACCTAGTCACTCTGAGGCCGCCAGCCAGGTGGTCAAGAGCTCAGTAGAAGGGGGAGTAAGACTCCTTGGAAGGTCACCTTTTGGACGGTGGACGTTCCATGCTGGTGACCCTGATCTTACCCCCTCCTCCTCCTGCTTTCTTTCCTCGCCTTGCCCACCCTTCAGTCCATAGTCATGGCTCACCCGATGCCCCTGTGTAAGTGGATGCTGATACCACCGTTCCCACGTTTGTCCCTGAACACACTGAGCACTAATGCCGGGGAGCCTTTAAAGCCCTTTAAACTCGTAAGAGAATGACATTCTCTCAAGCTGCCCTCATTGCTCTTGTTAGTTATGGAATCAGGGGAGCCCTTGACCCCCTGTCTTCCTGGGTCCAACTCCAGACTCTGGGAAGCTAAGATGGTGATTACTGTCTGCGCAGGCAGAGGACTGTGAGTTACTGAGCTGCATCAGTGTGGAACCCACGTCCCTGACCAAATCCAGCCTTTACCCAAAAGTCACCATCCTCACATCTGCCCCTGGGAGGTGCCGTGAGAGACCTGAGAAGGAACCCCAGACTGGCTTCTGCAGTTACCTGCGAGGTAGTGTGCGTCTAGGAGAAGGGACCACGTCTTCTGAACCAAAAGACAAATATGCGACCTCACAAAGCACTTACTACTTTCAGATTAGTGCAAAAAAGAAGAAGGAAAAAAAAAAAACCCAACAACTCAGAAAGGCTGATTTTATAAATATCTTGTGATGAATCTTTTAGCATAAGGAATGACATTCTGTGCAGCTGGCCATGGTGGTCACCTGTTGGAGCAGGAGGTGCAGGAGGTTCTAAGAGCCATAGCGTGGGACCCGGCGCCGAACAGGCAGGCCCTGCGTGTTGGTGGAAGGAGGTCCAGCAGTACGCTCGGGGCCTTCCCATGCACTTTCTCTCTGTAGGAGTCTAGAAATTAGGGCAAGATCCTGATTATACCCACTCCCCTCACCAAAAAAGCCAGCCTCGTTGGCAGTGGAACAAGGAAGCGCCTTAATAACTAAATTCTGCATGCTTTGAAAGTCAGGAAGTAAAGAAGAACAGCGTGTCCAATTGAGATGGAATCTTAGGCAGGCAGAACTAATTTTCTCCACACGGGGAATTAACCAAAATGCCTGTGCTAACACCCTTGGTCTCCGTGGGGGAAAGGCAGCGAGGCCTTGTTTCTTTGCATCTCAGCCGAGATGAGGCTGTTCCCCTGCCCCAGGCTAGGGGGTTCTGACCTGGTAATGTCTCCCTTGTGTGAAGAATGCCACCCACCGAAGCTCACAAGTCTCTGTGCAGCCTGCCTCTCTTCGGACGTTCGCACGAGGTTTCATGCTGAGCTGTTTCTGGTTATCCAGATATCCACCAGTAAGCATTGGCAGAGAGGAGTGCTGATTAGTGCCTTTTTGGGCGTTTTCCACATCAGCCCAAAGACATGTTTAGAACCATCAAAGAGAGGCTTCCAGTTGATTCATGAAGAGAACATACTCAGCACTGTGCCTGCTGCCCTCAAGACACTTACAAGCTCGTTTCTGAGTATTTAGTAATCAAAATAAGAGGTCATTTCACACTGAATTGCATTACCCACATTATCTCTTTACAAGAGTGCTTGGTTCACAGTAGGTGCTCAGATACTCAATATCATCATCATCATTGTTATTGCTTTGGCTTGAGATGAGCTGATGATTTATTATCTCAACTCTTGGAAGCTCATATTCTTGGGGAGTTTGACTATTTACAGAGTTTTGTCAATTATGGTAGTTTTAGAACTTTATAGGTGGAGAAATGGAAGAGGCCCAGAAAAAGGCAATAGTTTCAGAAGTCCAACCTGATTTTCCCCTGAACCTTGAGGCCTCCATACCTGGTTCTGCAGGCAGGAGAAGCCAGCCCGAGTTGGGGGCATGTCATTGGTGAGCTGTGCTCAGGGTCGTCGGGGAAGGCCCTGTGTTCTGGTCAGGGAAGCCCCAGAAAGGAAGCAGGCACATGATGGGCAGCTCTGAATCTTGATCCCAGGGGAGCCAGGAAGATCAGCCCCTGAGGGTCCTCTGCCTGCTGCCATCAGCCCCGTTTTCAGGGATGTGGCTGCCTCTTTGACCCAGGGTACTAGGGAGTCTGTGAAGATCAAAGTGAGCCCCCTCTCGAAGAACCTCAACACCCACTGAAACCTGCCTGACAGTGCTATTTGGCTTAACTGAGAAGACACTAGGCAGGAGAAGCCATGTTCCTGGAAGATGGTGCAGGATTGGGAAGATCTGGTTCTAGTCACCATGTTGAAAAAACAAGATTTATTATTATTTTTTAGATTAAAAAGCTCAAACATACTCAAAAGCAGAAAGAATAACATAGTGAACCCATGTACTAATCACCAAGATTCAACAATTATCAAGACAAATTTAAAAAAATTTTTTTATACTGCTTTGTGTTCATTGCTATACTGTGTGTGCTGGATGGCACAAAGGAGGCTGCCACAGGGTTACGACTTCCCAGCCCCTGGTGCCCTCAGTCCTGGCAGGGGAGTGGAAGGAATGCTAGCCAGGGGCTTCAGGTCTGACTCCTGGCTGTTCCCAGTTGTTCTGAGATGTTTTTGTTTGGCTCCTGTGTCAGAAGTTGAGTTCTGAGTGCAACCTTGTCCTTTATCTTCGTGGCCCCAGGGCCTGCTATTTAATGGGTGTTCAGTGTCTGTTGACTTTAAGGCAAGGGGTTCCAAGAGACAGGCAGGTTTCAGTCTGGACAGGTCTTAGCTCACCATCCTGAGTGAAAAAGGGGGCAGGGCAGATGAGGGGTACAGAGTTGAATGAGGGGCCATTATCAGGACTGAGCCTGGGTTAGGTGTGGCCATTGGGAGGGGGGCCCATTCCCCCTGATTTTGTTGAGAATGAAGATGTCAAAGGAGCCCTGGTTACACAGTGGTTAAAGCACTCAGCTGCTAACAGAAAGGTTGGCAGTTGAAAACCATGAGCCGCTCTGCAGGAGAAATATGTGGCAGTCTGCTTCCATAAAGGTTCACAGCCTTCGAAAGTTCATGGGACAGTTCCGTTCTGTCCTATAGGGTCACTAGGAGTCAGAATCACCTCAAGGGCAGCAGGGTTTTTGAGGAAGTCAACCGCGGAGAGCTGGAGCTGAGCTCCTCCTGCCTGGCCTCCAGACCCCAGCGTCTGCGGGCCCTGGGGATTCTGAGGACTGAAGCCCCAGCTCCAGACCTGTTTTATGGGTGGCCACAACCAGTTTGCAAGCCACCTGGTCCACCAGGGCCCACGTGCCATTCCAATGACTGTTGAATTCATTTTGGAATTGGCAAGAGGGTGACCAAGGAACAGGACCCTTCCCAGCGTGGGGACGGGGCCTTCTCTGGCCTCTGGAGCGCTGTGCACCTCCACTCACGGTGTTTCTCTGGGGCAGGGGGTGGAGGCATGGGAGGGTGGCTATGAAAAATGGGTTGTTGAAGGAAGATGAAGGGACAAGCTGCAAGCGCTTCCCCTCGGATCTGACACTGGGGGTGCAGCCACAAATTGCCTGATACCTGGGTGGTGCAAACTGTTAAGCGCTAGACTACAGACAGAAAGGTTAACAGTTCTAACCCACCTGGAGGCTCCTCAGACTCAAGGCCCTTGGGATGTACTTCTGAAAGGTCACAGCCATTGAAAACCCTCCAGAGGGCAGTTCAGCTCTGCAGCACGTGGAGTCGCCCTAAGTTGGAACTGAATTGCAGGCAGCTGGTTTTGCTGGTGGGGCACAGCCAGAAGGAGGCCTCAGGTGGGGTGTGCCAAGGCCCACGGGCAGCATGGTGGAGCCCACTGCCGTCAACAAACCTGCCCTTCCACTCCTTGCCTGCTCTTCTTCAGTCTGGACTTCCACCTCATCCTCTGTCCCGTACACGCATGATGTGTGTGAGTGTTTTCATTGTTTTCTTGGCAGAAGTTAAGACACAAGATGGATTTGGAAGGAGATGAAACCAGTCTGGGTACATGTTGGGTAGCTCACAGCTTCGTTCAGGGAGTGGGAGGGCTGGGGGGGGGCGGGGCTGGAACTGGGCTCTGAGGTGGGGGTGGGGAGTTGTCTCCTCCTTGGCTGGACCAAACTGAAAAGCGACTTCTTCCAAAAGCTGGAGGCTGAGCTGTTAACCCTTTGGATGGTCAAACAGCAGGGCTCAGTGGAGCCCAGTCACTGGTGATCGTGTATATGGGAACCCGGGATCGCCAGTTCCCGTCTGTGCTTCTGTGACCCCCAAGAGTGTTGTGATTTTGTTAAGGGAATCACCAGGGGCATCTCAGGCTTTGATGTGTAAGCGCGGATTTGCATGTGCTCAGAAATCCTTCTGCCCTCCTGCTTACCTCTTCCTTGGCACCCCCCCCCCAACCCTGGTGTGACCCAGCTCCACTAGGCAGAGGTTCCGAGTGCAGGTGGTGACTGTGACCCAGGGACTTTCTGCATGTCTCCTTTGCTACTTTGGAGGCTGCCCTGGCCTTCAAAGTAGGTGCTCTTTGCAGAGATGGCTCCCTTCTAGCGATATCTGGGGAAATCGGAGAGGAGCTTTCTGGAGACATTCTTTTGTTATTCCTTAAAATGAAATGAAAAAATGTTTATTTATCTTTAAAAATTACAGGAGCTTCTTTAAAATAGTACAGTAGGGAAAATCTTCATGCAAAACTGTCCATTCCAACCCTTGCATCTGAAGTAGACAGGACATTTCTGGCCCATGTTCTTTACAAAATGACCCCCAGAATTCTCAACCCTCGCTTACAGTGACCAGGAAAGAGGTTTGAAATGCTGATGCCCAGGTCTCACCTGCAGAGGGGCTCATTGATTTGTCCGAGGCGCTGCCCGGGCCTTGGTATGTGTCCCTAGGTGATTCTCATGTGCAGCCAGAGTTGGGGACCACTGCATAGTTGTCAGAACAGAAGGAAGATGAGATTTCTAGGTTAAGAAATGGGAAGAGGTTTACTGTCTCTTGGTATGTGCTGGTGCACGTAACTTGGATCTGAGACTGAAAGCACTGTTACCAATGTTTGGACCGGATTCAGGCACACAGGCACCCAGGAATGACCACGCGTGTGTGTATGTGTGTGCACATGTGTGTTCATGTGTGTGTGCATATGTGTGTGTGTGTGTACATGTGTATATGTAGCTGTATGTATGTGCATGTGTGTGCATGTGTATGTGTATATACATGTGTATATATAGGTGTGTGTGTACATCTGTATATGTAGGTGTATGTATGTACATGTGTATGTGTGTATACACGTGTATATGTATGTGTGTGCATGTGTATGTGTGTCTACACGTGTATATGTGTGTGCGTGTGTATGTGTGTATACATGTGTATATGTGTGCGTGTGTGTATACATGTGTATACGTGTGTATGTGTGTGCTTGTGTATGTGTGTATACACATGTATATGTGTGTATACATGTGTATATGTAGGTATATGTGTGTGTGTGTGTGTGTGTGTGTGTGTATACACATGTATATGTAGGGGTGTGTGGGTGTATGTGTATGTATGGGAGGAGGCTTTCAGAGGTGCAGGTACAAGGCAAGTTCAGGAGTTCGGGCTCAGACCGCGTGGTGGGAACCTGCCAAGCCAGCCCCTCCTGACACATGGTGGCAAGTGCATGACTCCAACCCAGACTTCCTCTGTTTTTTCTACCTTACTCAGTTCTTTTGAAAACAATTCATTCTATATCTGCTTGAAGCTGATGCAGACGCCAAGGCTAGCAGGCAGGGGAAAGCAGATAGCCCTGGCTTTGAATCCTTCAGTTGAGCAAATTGCTTAATCACTCAGCCTCAATTGCTGCATCTGTAAAATGGGGATAAGAACACTACCTACCTCATAGGGTTTTTAAGAGGTTAGACAAGATAATTCATGTATATTTGCTCATTGTCTCACACATAGTAACTTCAATAAACGGTCAAATAGTTTTCTTTGTTTTATACTAAGAATGATGGTTTCTTCTGATGATGAATATTGGCCTTAATCTCATATTATGACACAACCTGGTGTGTTAAACACAGTGACTTTTAATTATATATACAGATCTGCTAAATTAGAAAATTAGTAATTTAGCAGGGGAAAAAAAGGCAGTCTTTAAATGCTAATACACCCAACATGGTAATTTTACTAGACTAATTACTGAAAAAAAAAAACAAAAACCACCAAACTGGTGGCCATCGAGTCGATTCCGACACATAGCAACCCTGTAGGACAGAGTAGAACTGCCCCATAGGGTTTCCAAGGAGTGGCTGGTGGATTCGAAATGCTGACCTTTTGGTTAGTAGCCAAGCTCTTAACTACTGCGCCACAAGGGCTCCAGACTAGATGATGTATTATATACAATTTACTAAACAAAATGATTTCAGATCTGTAAAGGTTGTTAACAAAATGTTAAATGTGTTTTCATTTTTTCCCAAAGTATTTGTCCATATTGTGTGGAAGCAATACGGTTCTGGAATTAGAGAAAATGTTCTTTACAACCAGCCTAAGGAGCTGAATGTTGGAGACTGAGGCTGGAAACCCTTTAGATGTGACAACGAGGCAATGAGCAGCATTTTATGATCCAAGGGACTGTTGGGACCATAGGGAAGTAAGACACTGCAGCCTATGGGAGATAATAAGATAATCATGTCAGTGATGACATGATAATATTTTGGGATAGTTTCTTTTTTTTTTTTTTCCAAATTTTCATTTTTCAGTTCCCAAAGTGAAACTATATACCCACTTTGAATATCCCTGAAGTGTTTAAAGTAAAAAGCACAAGTCTTCTCATCTTCAGAGACGCAAAACTGAGTATCTCCTGACTTTTTCACACTGAATAACTAAACTATACCCATTGCCACCAAGTCGATTCTGACTCACAGCAGCCCTATACGCCACATATTCATATGTAACTTTTTAAAAATAACAGAAGTGGGATCATACTGTTTTGCAAGTTGCTTTTGGGACATTCTCCAGGAACCTCTTAGGCCAACATTTCTCAAAGTGTATTTGGCAAAGTTATCATCACTAATGGTACTCTGAGAAAAAAGGGTAGTGTGGTTAGGTAAGGCCCAACCTGTGGTCAGGTAGTCCAGACTTCAGTGAATGCTCTATTCCCCTCTAGGTAAGCCAAGATGCACAATAGCATATTAAAGGTTCTGAAAAGTCCTGCAGGAAAGAAACTTGGTTAATTTTTCTTAATGTAACAATCCTTTAAATTATCTGTAGCTATTAGGAAGTACCTGGTGGCACAGTTGTTAAGAGCTCAGCTGCTAACCAAAAGGTCAGCAGTTCGAATCCACCAGCTACTCCTTGGAAACCCTATGGGGCAGTTCTGCTCTGTCCTATAGGGCTGCTATGAGTTGGAATCCATGCGACCACAGCAAGTTTATTTTTGTTGGAAAGTGCTGTTTTAGGCATCCCCCTCTGATCTCCCCACACCCCTATCTCCTGTTTTTGTAACCCTGTAGGGTAAGCAGGAAGAAGGCTCATCTGTTCATTTAATCAACAAATACTTATTGAGTTCCTACTGTGTGCAAAGCTTTGTGATAGATTAGTTGCCGGGGCTACAATAATGAGCAATATACCATAATCTGGGCCCTCAAGCATGGTATTCCCCTACAGCATAGGGATGGATTGCTGGATTGCTGTCCCATGCTGTACCTGGGAAGGGCAGACCCTCCGCTGGAGGAGCCTCTCTGCGGCTGGGGGAGCCCAGGAGCAGGAAGTGCTCCTCACCATTCAGCAGCCTCTCCAGTTCCCCACACTTTGCTCCTGCTGTAAAGAGTGGCACCTGATCCAGCTGGCAAGGCTCCATGTGTTTTCTCTGCACGTGCCAGCCTTGCACCAGGGCCACTGGGCTTTACCAGCTGGCTGGCGGGGGCTGGCGGGGGCGGGGGGGCTTCCAGCAGAAGGCAGGGACTAACAGACTGACCAGAGCACACTTCACATTTCCAAGTTAGCATTTGTTTAAGTTTTAGGTGGTTTAAAAGAGTGTTGGGATTGAGAAGGGAGGTGGGGTGGGGGCTGAATGCATACATTTAGGGTCAGGGAGGTTGTGAAGAAAGGGGGTTTGTATGCGGTCAGATGGGAACCAAAGTAAACAGTCAGGAATCTAGAGCACACTTCCCCGCTGGAGCTAGAGGTGTTTGCTGTGTGCAGACTTGGGAGATGTCTGTCTGTCTGTCTGTCTAGAGACAGGCAGAGGTAGTGAGTGCACATGCCCAGAGCAGAATGAGGTGAGAGCCAATGTGGGGGTGTCCTACCCCTGAGATATTACCTATTCTTCAACCTCTTTGGGGAGTCCCTGCATGGTGCAAACAGTTAAGCCTTCATCTACTAACCAAAAGGTTGGTGGTCTGCTATCCAGAGGCACCTCAGAAGAAAGCCCTGGTGATCTACTTCTGAAAGATCACAGCCATTGAAAACCGTATAGAAGACGGTTCTACTCTGCCACACGCAGGCTTGACATGAGTCAGAGTCAACTTAACAGCAACTGGGTTTTTGTTTGTTTTTTTTAAACCTCTTTGGATGAAATACTAGGACTAAATCCTGAATCTGCAGTAAGACTCCAACTGAGAATCTTCATAAAAAGTAACTCTAGGAGGAGTTATCCAAATTTAATAAGTTTCTGTCACTTACTGAACGCTTTCTTTGTACCAGTCATTACTCTAGCTGACTTACTAATGTCACCTGTTTTTCCTTCAGCATCCTTGTGTGAGACAGATCTTGCTGCCCTCCGCCATACTGGTTCCTCTTAAATCCAGAGTGAACGTTTCTGCTAGCAGTGAAGTCCAGGAGTGGCACTGTCTGTGGCACTGTGCAGTCAGAGGCCCCTAGAGAGTGGTAGCTTCCTGTCTTCCATCTTGGCCCTGACTGCACAATTCAGCCCACTTTACCTCAAGGCTGAGCTTTTCATTTGAATGTTTCAAATTTCCTGTAAGCATGCTTGAGTGTGTTAGAGATTGGTGTGTGTGTGTGGGTGTTAGGGCCTGGGGGTGGTTTTGCCTGGTCTTTGCTTGAATCGGAGCCCTGGTGGTGCAGTGGTTCAGAGCTCAGGCTGCAAACCAAAAGGATGGCAGTTTGAATCCACCAGCTGCTCCTTGGAAACCCTAGGGGGCAGTTCGACCCTGTCCTATAGGGTCGCTATGAGTGGGAATCGACTCAGCAGCAGTGGGTTTGGTTTTTGTGAGTTTTTTTTTTTTGTTTGAATCAGCCCCAGAATCAGGCCAAGAAGAAGCATTCTGATCTTCATTTGGTCTGGGTCATGGAACCTGAGACCTGTTTTTGGGTCACATGTGGACCTGGTACCATGGAAGGATCTTAGAAAATGACTGCAAGAGACAGTTTAATTGGATTCAGTGGTAATTACGTTGCCCAACTAACAGAGTAAATTAAAGTCTTTTCAACCCCTAGAGGCCCCTGAGTACACATCTCCTGCTGGTATCTCCTTCCTTGTCCGGTGGCTCTGGTTCTCTCTCCACTCTGCATGACCTTCCACCTTTGTCTCTCAGGCCGATTGCTGTTCGTTCATTCAGCAGGTATTTGCTGAACACGTAGAACTTTTTTTTTCATGTTTTCAAAAATATTTAATGATACAGAAGTGCATATGTTAAAGGAAAAACACTGGATAGAAAACCACATATACAGCAGGACAATTTTGTAAAAAAAAAAAACACACGTGTGTAAAAAAAAACCAGATGAGACAGCATCACAGCATCAACAGCGACTGTCTGTGTGGTGGTGAACTTAAAGATAATTTTCTACATGTAGTTTACTTATAAAATTAAAAAATCTACGTGAGTTTAAGAAAAATCCCTTAGAATGAATGAGTTCAATGTGTTAGATGCCGACATGACCCTGTGAGTAAGAGCCTCACCATTCCCAGCTGCTGAAGCCCTTGTGTAGCAGGCAGGCAGGTGACAGTAAATGACAGTGTGCAGGTGCTTCCACAGGGGAAGGGCGGCGTTCCAACAGAGCTGGGTGCCACCCGCTGCTCGTGTGCCACCTGCACAGCAGGATGCTCTGGGCTTGTCTACTGAAGGGAGGTGATGCCCCCTCAGGTGCTTACTTCTGCTCTTCGCACCTCTCATTTGCAAGCCCATCCCATCCAGAAAGGTAAAAGGATGTGGCTCGGAAGTGGAGTAGGACATGACAAGGTCCCTGCTTGGACATGACAATGAGAACAAGCGGTGTCCTGATCGTCTTGTTCACTGGATAATAACCACAGTGGGCCCCCAAGCCAGATCCCTGAGGGGGGTCAGAACAGGGATATGGCACCGCGCATCGCCTTCCCTTGCTCAGGCTGGCTTTGCAACAGGAGCACCCCCTGGGGATGCATGAGATCCAAACTCCACGTCGCAAATAGAGCCACACCTAGAAAAGGCCCTGGAAGTAGGTCTTCAGAGCTCAGCAAACGTAGAGTGCCTACTATGTGTCCAGGAGAAAGACTTGTAAATGAGTAAGTTACAGTACAGTGTGAGAAGTGACGGTGTAGGTGACAAAGCTGAGGTTTGAGAGGTCTTATCACATGTCATTTGTTAGCTGCCTTTGACCCACCTGGTCCTTCCACCATCCCCATGATCGGTAGCAGGTTGGACTGTTGTGATCCATAGGGTTTTCATTGGCTGATTTTCGGAAGTAGATCTCCAGTCCTTTCTTCCTAGTCTGTCTTAGTCACAGATGAGTGAAGGTTGCACTTGGGGCTCATTGGCTGGGAATCAAACCTGGGTCTCCTACATGAAGGGCAAGAATTCTACCACCAAACCAGCAGTGCCACTCTCTACTGTTACTGGGCTCTGATTAATTCCTTTTACACTGGTTGTTTTGGGAACTCTGAGCCCCAAAGGCTGGGAAGTAGGTGCCCTGTTCCCCCACAGGCATTATATTTTATTTCACTGTTTATGTGGTTTATGTGTACGTAGCCCTGGCCAGAGGCTGTAAGTAGAAATGGGTAGAAAAAGAGCAGGTGATTTTGTTGTGGCTTTGTGCATTCACTGAATGAGGTTGGAAGTGAGCCCCTTTCTGGGGTTGGGAGTAGGGTTGGGTAGGGAGGTTTTCCTCTCTATAAACACTTCTCCATAACTTTTTGTCCCAAATGGCCTGCTAACTAATTGGGACCTTTCCATCTTCTCTCAAACAAGGAGAGACACTGAGGAGGAATTATCATCGTTACTGTCCTGAGAAGCGTGCAGAGAGGGCACAAGCGGAGGTGTGGGAGGGGAGAAGGCTGTAAGCTTAAGTGACAGTAAATGTTGCCTCGTGCTGGGTGGAGATTGAGAGGTTAGAAACTAAGCCTGCCACAAACGCAGGACACCATAGCATGCTCACCAACCCCTCTCCCACGGGGCTATTGTGAGGTTCTGTAAAACACTGTATAGAACTTAAGGGGTTACTGCTTTTTTTTCACCAAAGAATATTTCTTAAACTTCTGACGCATGTGTGTAAGGCAGCAAAATAAGCCTGTTGATTCACTTTGTATAGCCCAAAGGAAAGAGCAAAGAGATGATTATCGTGTATGTCTAAAAACCGAAACCCAACCCATTGCCATTGAGTGGATTCTAACTCGTGACAACCCCGTGTGTTAAGAGTGGAACTGCTCCATAGGGTTTTCTTGGCTGCAATATTTAGGAAGCAGATTGCCAGGCCTTTCTTCTGCAGTGCCACTGGGTAGGTTCCAACTGTCAACTTTTAGGTTAGTAGTCAAGTGCAAACCATGTGCACTTCCCAGGGACTCCTCATGTGCGTCTAACCCACTGCTATCGAGTTGATTCTGACTCATAGTGACCCTGTAGGACAGAGTAGAACTGCCCCATAGGGTTCCCAGGGAGCGGCTGGTGGATTCGAATTGCCAACCTTTTGGTTAGCAGCCAAGCTTGTAACCACTGAGCTACTAGAGCTCCCATATGCATCTAGAGTTGTTAAAATGCAACATGTCCTTAAGTCTTAAAGGACATTAACTTAGGAGCCCACCAGGTGGCAATGCCACTGTGTGAAAGTAGACCTCCCGTGAGTGGCTTTCAGTGGGAAAGTTCCACGACACCTGCCCCCAGAAAGTATTGCGTGTTTCCTGTGCGCCAGACTGCTTTCTCGCGTGACCTCGTTTACTCTTTTTAGTAGATCAGCAAAGTAGGTATTATCTGTCTCGTTTCACAGAGTAAACTCAGGCTCAAGGAGATTGGTTGCCAGGGTAGAATGGGCAGAGTCCATATCCAAACCCAAGGCTCATGGTTTTTTTGTTACCTGATCCTGCCAAGTTCCAACTTTGTTACTTAGTAGAGAAGGTATGTCTGTAAGTGAAAATTTGAAATGAGCCCTAAAATCCTTATATGACAAAGCATCAATAAAGGCATTTAGATAACATCTCTCCTCATCTGTAAAATGGGGACAGTTACACTCCCTAAGTTGTGAATAAGGAGCCCTGGTGGTGCAGTGGTTTAGCAGTCAGGTGCTAAACGAAGGTTTGGTGGTTCAAACCCACCAGCTCCACAGGAGAAAAGACCTGGTGATCTCTCCCGTAAAGATCACAGCCCCGGAAACCCTATGGGGCAGTTGTACTGTGTCCCATGGGGTCGGTATGAGTCAGAATCCACTTGATGCCAGCTAACAGCAATGACAATAGGTTGTGAGTATGAAGAGTGGTGTGTGCAGCACCCAGCACAGAGTGTGGCTCGTAGCTAGGGCTCAGTAAATTTCGTTTCCTTTCCGGTGACTCTGCTGTCATCCTTCTTCCTTCCCCATGCTCTTTTCTTGATTTCTTCAGGCCTGAACCTGTCCTTCTCTTTCTCAGTCAACAGCTCTGTTTCTCCCTCTTTGCCGGCCGCCACCCGCCCCAGCCTCAGGCTCAGGGCCGTGGTGATGCTAGCTCAGTCTCCGTGTCCTCCTGGGTTAGATTCTGCTGCAGGCCAGTGGCTGCTGGAAGCTCGGAGCCTCAAGCTTCGTTTGGTGTTTGTTTTAAGGGAAGAGATGAGAAGGAAAACCACAAGCCACAGGGACATCTGTAGGGCACTGACTTGGCCCCCCCTCCAGGGCTGCTCACACTGATCTGGGGGACATTTGGTTTTTCAAAATAAAGGCCACGGTTACAGTCACTTTTTGGAAAACCAAAGGGCTTTTCTGCATGCATGTTTTTAGTTCCACCACTGGTAACAGTATGTCTCTCTCTGAGTCTCTCCTACGTGTCCATGGGTCAGATTAACATTCCTTCTCAATCTCTAAATTTTAGATTTGAACAAATGCTTAAATTAAGCAAGCATTGAATGAACCCCTAGGAAGTGCCAAGGCTTTTCGAGGTGTGAGGGTTACTGTTAGCTGCCCTCCAGTCATGGCGGCCCCATGCGCAACACAACAAAACACTGCCCAGCCCATAGGGTTTTCATTGGCTGATTTTCACAAGTAGATGGCCAGACCTTTCTTGCTAGTCTGTCTTAGTCTAGAAGCTCCCCTGGAACCTGTTCAGCATCATAACAACACACAAGCCTCCACTGACAAATGGGTGGTGGCTGCGCACAAGGTGCACTGGCCCGGAATCGAACCTGGGTCTCCCACATGGAAGGCAAGGGTTCTACCACTGAACCACCAATGATGTCCCCAGTTGCAAGCGTTACCAAAACAAATTTGATATGCCCTTGCCTTCGGGGAGTTTATGTCTAGGCTTGGAGGGAGGAGGGAGGAGGCATGTTACAGAAAGATATTGATCAAAACCCACAAATCATTGTGGAAATGTAAAATAGTATACAAAGTGCTAGAGGAAGTGGGATGAGGAATGCTCACAGGAGGCTTCATGAAGGAGGTGATGTTTGAGGTAAGTTTTACAGGATAATTAGGTGTTCCTTTGTGAAATGAAGGGAGAAGAGGAAGGTGTTTCAAGTGGAAGGAACAGCATGTGCAAAGACATAGTGGATGTGGACATTCAGCTTGCCCAGATTTGAGGGCTTATGGGAGGAAGATACCGGCAAGGTTGGCTGGAGCCTAGCTATGAAGAACCTGGAGGGTTGTGAGAAGGAGTTTCAACTTCATTTATAACCATACTTAGTTGGGGAGCTATCAAAGGTGGGTCTGTTTGCTTATTTGCTTGTTGAACTCAAAAGGAGAAAAAATCACCCAGAATTCCTGTGCATTTTCAAATCAACTGCTTTTATTTTTTCATGTTCTCTTTGAGGCCACACCCAGCTGCTCACATGCTTTTTTTTAATATGATTTATATTGCTTTTCCTTAACATTTTTAGCATTTTCCATGTCCCTATTTGATCTTCACAGTTATCATTTTTAATGACTGCCTAATAGTCCACCAGTTGTTCTGCCATCATTCACTTAAAGTAGCATGGTCATGCAGGGTCAGGCAGCACTTCCTTCTGATGTGCGCGGGATGGTCACGAGTCAGATGGGTAACAACAGTGTGGTAGAATGAAAAGAACCAAGCGTTTCAGAATCAGGCAGACCTAGTTCAGAGCCTGATTCTGTCATGTACCATCTCATCTTGGACAAGATATTTAATCCCTTTCAGCCTCAGTTTCCTCATCTATAAAATAGGATGATCATACTCCTATCATGTAGGGCCATTGTGAAAACTGTATCAAGTTACATGAATTATGAAAGGTACCTGGCCTGTAGGAGGCGCTTGCTCAATGAATGGTAGCTGCCTGTATGTCGTCTTTACTGTTTGGTTGAGCTTGGTGTTCTAGAAAGATGGCAGGCTGCAATGTGGAGGCTGACTAGATGGGGAGAGAGGAGACCAGGGAGCCAGAGGTAGGACTTGAGACCTCTGCTGTCCAATACAGCAGTCTCTAGCACCTGTGGCTCTTGAACACTTACAATGTTTCTAAGAATTGAGATGTACTATAAATATAAAATACATACTAGATTTAGAACACTTACAGAAAACGGAATGTAAAACATCCCATTAATATATATATTTTATTGTGCTTTAGGTGGAAGTTTACAGAGCAAATTCATTTCTCATTAAACAATTAATACACATATTGTTTTGTGACATTGGTTGCCAAGCCCGCGATGTGTCAACACTCCCCTCTTCTCGACCTCAGGCTCTCCATTTCCATTCGTCCAGCTTTCCTATCCTTTCCTGCCTTCTCGTCATTGCTTTTGGGCATTTAGTCTTGTATACATGGTTGAACTATGTGTGTTATTGTTTGTTTTATGGGGTTGTCTGACCTTTGGCTGAAGGGTGAACTTCAGGAGTGACTTCAGTACTGAGTTAAAAGGGTGTCTGGGGCCCATACTCTCGGGGTTTCTCCAGTCTCCCCCATTAATATTTTTTTATATTGGTGGCATGTTGAAATAATGTCTTGGATATATTGTGTTAATTAAAAGATATTACTAAAACTAATTTCACCAGGTTTTTTATGTGCTACTAGAATAAGGATCCCTGGTGGTATAGTGGTTAAGCACTCGGCTGTTAATCGAAAGGTTGACGGTTCAAACGCACTAGCTGCTTTGTGGGAGAATAATATGGCAGCCTGCTTCCGTGAAGATTTATAGTCTTGGAAACCCCATGGGGCAGTTCTACTCTGTTCTGTAGAGTCGCCATGAGTCAGAGTCAACTCGACGGCAGTGGGTTTACTAGAAATAATACAATTACATATATGGCTGGCATGATGTTCTGTTGGACAGCACTGCTCATGTCAGGGTTAGAGTTAGATCAGATACTGGGTGGAAAATCAGGGACAAGCAGGAGGAGTCAGGGACAGGCGGTGGAGTAGGTGGCGAATCTTCACGGTTTAGGGAAGAGTAGATGGGTTTGTTTGTATAAGCAGGTCATTAATGGGTGTCTTCTAAGCTATGAAATGGATGGGAAGGATTTGGTCTGCACGAGAGTAACTCTCCTTGCTTCCCTCAGGAGTGGGCCATTCTGGCTACTGTCACATCTTGTACATGCGTTTATTCCTGCCTAACTTGCTTGGGGACACTTCTGCCCACCCGCTGTATGCTCACAGTCCACATGGCTTGTATGCACTTGTCACCAGGATCAGAATTTACTTGGCACCCAAGGGCTTCAGGAGCGGGGCCATGTGCTCACTGCAAGACAGGCTGGGAAGAGCCTGGCCCCTCTGCTGTGCTCCCAGAGTGTTCCAAGCTTGAATCGCTATGGCCTCCAGATATCCCCACTTGCTTCTTGTCTGTGGAGCGCACCTCTGTAACACATGCAGTATGTTGGGGTCAAAACAGCCCAGATTAGGACTATGTAGAGAAAAAGAACCTAGAAGGGAACCCCACCCTTGCAGGGAGGGTAAGTGTGCCCGGAGTCCTGTTAGGCCCCGCTCAGTTGTATGTCATCACCCACTCCGGCTTCTTCAAGATGGCATGAGTTTTTAGGGAAGAGGCATTACCTTTATGGGTTCCTAATGGATGTAACGAGCCCTAGTGGTGAAGTGGTTAAGCTCTTGGCTGCTAACAGAAAAATCAGCAGTTCAAACTTGCCCAGAAGCTCCGTGGGAGAAAGATGTGACAGTCAGCTTCTGTAAAGATTTACAGCCTTGGAAACCCTATGGGGCAGTTCTCCCCTGTACCATAGGGTCGCTATGAATCAGAATCAACTCAGTGGCAGTGGGTTTGGTTTTTGGTTTAAAGAAAGTAAATAGGTATAGTCTGAGCATAGCTTCTAGGTAGCTTTTCAGATAACCAAATGCTCTTTCAGTTTTAGAGCCAAAAATTGAAATTGTACCTTGAAATAGCCACTGTACCATTCCCTGCAGGGTTGTTGGAATATAGGGACTTGGGCTGAGCCAGGAAACCACAGATTCATGATGCGTCTTGGTGGTGGATAAGAAAACAAAAACCAAACCTGTTGCCATCGAGTCAATTCTGACCCATGGTGACCCTATAGAACAGAGTAGAACTGTCCCATAGCGTTTCCAGGGAGCAGCTGGTAGATTTGAACTCCCGACCTTTTGGTTAGCAGCTGATCTCTTAACCACTGTGGATAAGAGTAAGGAAAGTAGAAAATACTAAATTTGGAAGGCTAACAAACAAATAACAACCAATGCACCGCCCAATCTGACTGAGCCTGCACGGCTTGTGTACGTGAGGAGGTGGATAACAGAAGACCCTGTAAGGACCTTA
This sequence comes from Dugong dugon, assembly GCA_030035585.1. Classification (NCBI taxonomy): domain Eukaryota; kingdom Metazoa; phylum Chordata; class Mammalia; order Sirenia; family Dugongidae; genus Dugong; species Dugong dugon. The sequence continues at coordinate 3,198,941 of CM057466.1, forward strand.
CTGTGGCAGTGATGTTGTTGCACCTACTGAAGCCATTTTCACCCACCCCAACCCTGACTGTGCTTGTCAGCTGGGTAAAGGGTTTCAAGTTCTCATCAGCGATCATAAAATCGCATTTGTAGTCACTGGTTCAGCAACCATTGATTGAGTTCTTCTAGTGTGCCAGACTCCACAGGATTAAAGCTTCAACTGTAAGAGAATATACAAAAGTTCTTACAGTTTTCCTTTGCTTCTATTTTCTATCTTGATTTTAAATTTGTGGTTTTTACAGTCACAAAGCAAATAGCTTTATGTTTCACAAGTTACGAAACAGATTCCTTATTTGAGGAATTCTTCCATGTCTGTATTATGAATTTTATTTTTTCTGAGAAGTTGGGAGAAATGTGCTATGTCCCCTTCCCACATTCTCCACCTCCTTCCTTACAGGCCCTGGGGGAAGACCACCTGTGGCCTCAGAGCCCAAGTCTTACCTCCAGCGATATCCTTGTGCCAGGGCCTAGCTCAGTTAACAACCAGCCGGGGCGCAGTGCAAAGGCCTCAGAGGTGCTTGGCTGCGAAGACCATCTCTTGCTCAGCCCAGGACTAGCCAAAAAGGAAGTGGGCCGGAACTCAGCAGTCCAGCGGAGGGTTTTCTCCCCGACAGGGATTTATTTCTAAAGTGGTTGCATCACCTTGCAACACCTGTGACTTGTCAAGCCAACAGTGGAAAGCGGAGAACTGGCTGCAGGCCTGACAGCCTGGGGAAGTCTGTGTCGCCTTTGAATTGGCTGGGATTGGAGATGCCCGGTGGAAGGGTCAGGGGAGGCGGTCCTGGGACACCTAGGCATAGATGGCTGAACCAGTATGAAGGTTTCTGTCCCTAAGGCCTGGGTGTGTGTTCTTCCAAAGGCCACACCCACTCACAGACACCACCTCCCACACGTGCACATGCACACAGTACCACGCATTCCCTCCTGTCTGTGGATGCTGCACCCCTCTCCCCCTCTGCTCTCCCGGGAGACCCCACTTCTCACCTCCCCCCTCCACTCCTCTCCCGACCTTACTCCTAACCCCAAGTCTAGCCTTTCCGCCAGCCTTGTCCTCTCCAGGTTAGAGCTCTCTGGCGACCTGGAGCTTTTGAAAGGAAGAAAGAAAGAAAAAGGAAGGAAAACGGAAAGACAGAGGGAAACAGAAGAGGGAGGGGCAGTGGTGCCTTGAGCTGCCTCACTGCATTACAATGAATATGCACTCTATTAAGCCCCGTTCTGCCTGTTAGTGTCTCCCTGGGCAACACCACCCCCACATGGCAAGCTTGCAGCAGATTAGGGGAGGCCCCCAGGCTGCACTGAAGGCCAGGATCTTGACTGGCAGTTGAACCCCCTCTCCGCCTCCCCCTACTCCTCACACTTGACACTGCCTGTGTTTATCTAAAGCAAGGAGGAGGAGCCTGCTTGGAAGGTTTTGTCAGGCTCCCAGAGAAGGGAGGCTGGAGGGTGGGTGGGGAGAGCAGGCTGAGGAAGGGAGAAGGGTGGAGGTGGGGTGGGAAGGGATGGGCAAGGAGGAGAGGCTTCATAAATATTCAAGGGGAGCATTGAATTGAAAGAGAGAAATAAAGCAGATGGAATTTGTGTTAAAGAACAGCACAATCACCCTGTTTTGAGCCCTCCAAAAACAAAAAAAAGGAAAAGGGAACAGCCTTCTAGGAGTGTAGGAACTGCATTTATCCAATTAGCAAGGTTGTCAAATTGAATTTATAGGAAGAGGAGTGGGGAAATTGAGGAAGGAGTGTAGGAGAAAAGAAGTTTTTTTCCTTCTCTCTCTGTCCTCTCTTTCTTTAGGGGCAAATTAAAAAAAAAAAAACCTCTCTGAAAAAACGAGCCAGTTTTCAGGAAGGGGTATATGTGACGTAGAAAATGAACTCCAGGGCCTTCAGGGTCAGCTTGAGTAACTTTTTCCTCAAGTGGTAGAGGTTATTGTTAGGTGCCCCTGAGTGGGTTCCAACTCAGAGTGACCCTATGTACAACAGAACAGAACACTGCCCGGTCCTGCGTCATCCTCGCAATCATTGCTATGTTTGAACCCACTGTTGCAGCCACTGTATCGTTCCATCTCATTGAGGGTTTCATCTTTTTATGACCCTCTACTTTACCAAGCATGATGTCCTTCTCCAGGGATTGGTCCCTCCTAATAACAAGTCCAAAGTACATGAGATGAAGTCTCGCCATCCTCGCTTCTAAGGAGCATTCTGGTTGTACTTCTCCTAAGACAGATTTGTTGGTTCTTCTAGCAGTCCATGGTATATTCACTATTCTTTGCCAACACCATAATTCAAAGGCATCAATTCTTCTTTGGTCTTCCTTATTCATTGTCTAGCTTTCACATGCGTATGAGGTGATTGAAAATATCATGGCTTGGGTAAGGCATACTTTAGTCCTCAAAGTGCCATCTTTGATTTTTAACACTTTAAAGAGGACTTTTGCAGCAAATTTGCCCAATGCAATAACGTCGTTTGATTTCTTAAGTGCTGCTTCCATGGGCGTTGATTGTGGATCCGAGTAAAATGAAATCTTTGACAACATCATTATTTTCTCCGTTTATCGTGATGTTGCTTATTGGTCCAGTTGTGAGGATTTTTGTTTTCTTTATGTTGAGATGCAATCCATACTGAAGGCTGTAGTGTTTGATCTTCACCGGTAAGTGCTTCATGTCCTCTGAGCGTTCAGCAAACAAGGTTGTATTATCTGCATAATGCAGGTTCTTAATGAGCCTTGCTTCCATCCTGATGCCCTGTTCTTCTTCATATAGTCCAGCTTCTCAGATTATTTGCTCAGCATACATATTGAATAAGTAGGGTGAAAGGATACAACCTTGACGCACACCTTTCCTGATTTTAAACCACCCAGAATCACCTTGTTCTGTTTGAACTACTGCCCTTAGTCTATGTACAAGTTCCCCATGAGCACAATTAAGTGTTCTGGAATTCCCATTCTTCAAAATGTTATCCATAACTTGTTATGATCCACACAGTCGAATGCTTGGCATAGCCAATAAAACACAAGTAAACATCTTTGTAGTATTATCTGCTTTCAGCCAGGATCCATCTGACATCAGCAATGATATCCCTCATTCCACTTCCTCTTCTGAATCTGGCTTGAATTTCTGGCAGTTCCCTATCAGTGTACTGCTGCAACCATCTTTGAATTATCTTTGCAAAATTTTACTTGCATGTGATATTGATATTGTTTGATAATTTCCACATTCTGTTGGATCACTTTTGTTTGTAATGGGCACAAATATGGGATCTCTTCCAGTCAGTTGGCCAGCTATCTGTTTTCCAAATTTCTTGGTATAGATGAGTGAGTCCTTCTAGCATTACATCCGTTTGTTGAAACATCTCAGTTGGTATTCAGTCAGTTCCTGGAGCCTTGTTTTTCACCAATGCCTTCAGTGCAGCTTGGACTTCTTCCTTCAATACCATCAGTTCTTGATCATATGCTACCTCCTAAAATGGTTGAGCGTCAACCAACTCTTTTTGGTACAGAGACTCTGTATTCTTTTTATCTTCTTTTGATGCTTCCTCTGTCTTTCGATATTTTGCCCATAGAATCCTTCAATATTGCAACTTGAGTCTTGAACTTTTTCTTCAGTTCTTTCATCTTAAGAAATGCTGAGCATGTTATTTTTGGTTTTCTAACTACAGGTGTTTGCACATTTCATTATAATACTTTACTTTGTCTTCTTGAGCTGCTCTTTGAAATCTTCAGGTTAGTTATTTTACTTCATCATTTCTTCCATTCGCTTTAGCTACTTTATGTTCAAGAGCAAGTTTCAGGGTCTCTTCTGATATCCATGTTAGTTTTTTTCTTTCTTTCCTGCGTTTTAAATGGCTTTTGGTTTTCTTCTTGTATGATGTCCTTGATGTCATCCCACAACGTGTCTGGTCTTTATGGTTATTAGTGTTCAGTGTATAGAGCTATTCTTGAGATGGTCTCTAAATTCAGGTGGGATATACTCAAGGTTGTACTTTGGCTCTTGTAGAGTGGTTTTAATTTTCTCAGCTTCAACTTGAACTTGCAAATAAGCAAGTGATATGCCTATTCCAAAGTCAGCCCCTGGCCTTGTTCTGACTGATGATATTGAGCTTCGCCATTGTCTCTTTCCACAGATGTAGTCAACTTGATTGATTCCTGTGTATTCCATCTGGTGAGGTCCACATGGATAGTCAACATTTATACTGTTGAAGAAAAGTATTTCCAGAGAATAAGTCGTTGGTCTTGCAAAATTCTATCATGTAATCTCCCTTGTTTCTATCACCAAGGCCATATTTTCCAACTACCAGTTCTTCTTCTTTGTTTCCAGCGTTCACATTCCACTCACCAGTAATTATTAATGCATCTTGATTGGATGCTTGATCAATTTCAGACTGCACAAGCTGGTAAAAATATTCAGTTTCTTCATCTTAGGCATTAGTGGTTGGTGAGTAAATTTGAATAATAGTTGTACTATCTGGTCTTCCTTTTAGGTATATGGATATTACCCCATCACTGACAGCACTGTATTTCAGGATAGATCTGGAAGTGTTCTTTTTGATGTTGAAGGAAATGAAGGTCCCAAAAGCTTTACTTCATCAGTGTAATTAAGGTCGACTCTCCTTTGAGGAGGCAGCTCTCCCCAGTTGTATCTGAGTGCCTTCCAACATGAGGGGCTCATCTTCAGGCACTATATCAGACAATGTTCTGCTGCTGTTAATAAGGTTTTCACTGGACAGTTTTTTCAGAAGTAGATCACCAAGTCCTTCTTCCCAGCCTGTCTTAGTCTGGAAGCTCTGCTGAAGCCTGTCCACCATGGGTGATGCTTCTGACATTTGAAATACCGTTGGCATAGCTTCCAGCATCACAGCAACATGCAAGCCATCACAGTATGACAAACTGATAGACAATGGTGGAGTGGTGGAGTTGGGTGAGGATTAAACGCGTTTCACCAAAAGCCTAGTGGCAAATGAGGAGACAAGACATTCCCTTTACTCAGAAGCCAGATATGGTTTCTCTCTGGGGTGGAGGGAGAGGGATTCCTCCTTAGAACTGAGACAGTGTGTCCAGGCTCGTTTTCTTTCCCCTTGCTCTGCTACTAACCAAAACCAGTTCTAATCCATCAAAGGTACTTCAGAAGATAGGCCTGGTGATCTACTTCTGAAAGATCACAGCCAGTGAAAACTCTATGGAGGACAGTTCTACTCTATATGGCCATAAGTCAGAATTGACTTGAGGGCATCTGGTGATTTACCTTGATGGTGAGGGGAGTGAGACCTGCCTGAGTGGAAATAGGTACTGTCCGTATTTGTCAGCAGCTTTTTATAAATTTTGGTTTCAGCGCGAACGAGGAACCCAGGTGTTGCTGATTCCTCCAAGATACCACTTTGATCATATATTCCCGTGCTCAAAAACTATCAATAGCTCCTTTCTGTCTATGGTGTTCATTTCCAGTCCTTTTTCCCTGGTCTTCCACAGCATGGCCCAATGTTAATTTGCTACCTGATTTCTTTTCATTCTTCTGGAATAAACCCCTCCAAAAAACCTGTTGCCATCGGGTGGGTTCCAGCTCATAATGACCCTATAGGACAGAGTAGAACTGCCCTGTAGGGTTTCCAAGGCTATAAATCTTTACAGAAGCAGACTACCACATTTTTCTCCCACAGAGCTGATGGTGGGTTTGAACCACTGACCTTTTGATTAGCAGCCGAATGCTTAACCACCGTGCCACCAGGACTTCTCTTCTGGAATGAATAGTCTTCTCCAAAATGAGATGCAAACTCCACAGGGAAAATATAGGAAGTTCCACTGGGATGTTGGAAGAAAACTAGAGATTCTCTTGATGTTTGTTTTTATCTAAAAAAGGAATAGGCAATAAATTCAGCTTTCTTGACACTTAGGGATTGACAGTGGTGCCTTTCGTCTGTACATCAGGCAGTCGCGGCAGTGCCAAGGGGATCTCTAGTGTCGAGGGCTTGACAGCGGGGACCCCACTCCCTTGATCATTCATTCCCCAGCATTCCTGTTCTCGGTTAAGTGGATTTACAGATTACATTATTTAGTTTTAACTAAATTAGCTCTCACAAAAGGACAAGTGGCGTAAAGAGATTCTTGCAAAGAAACTGTGGGTTGAAGAGAATGCTGATAATCCAAGCACATGCAAACAGGAAGAAAACAACAGAGCTGACCCTTTTCAAGCCTCATTAAAACAAACAAACAAACAACCAAACCCGTTGCCATTGAGTTGATTCCGACTCATTACGGCCCTACAGGACAGACCAGAAGTGCCCCATAGGGTGTCCAAGGAGTGCCTGGTGGATTTGAACTGCTGACCTTTTGGTTAGCAGCCAAGCTTTCGACCACTACGCCGCCAGGCCTCCTTTTAAGCCACATTAGGAAGTAAAAACAACCATAATGGAGGCACATCTGATGAGAAGTCAGCAAAATAATTAGCATGCAAGCAGACTGTGTGAAGGAGACTACATCCATATCATTAATGATGAACCTAGTCCAAAGTATACATTCTGTCTTATAGCATTAGCTAATGATATTATAAAACAATCATGATTCATGAGTTGTTTAAAATAGTTTATTTCATTCATACCTTATCTTTTAAAAATTTCTAATTTTTGTAGACATTTTATAACACACATAACATTTTAATTTGGTAGCACATACATTTAATTTATAAATAAGAAAATTTTCACATATTAGGGATATTGCCTAACACATGAATATTTTACTCTTAAGCGAGCAAGATAAGAAAAGTTTGGAGACCATTGTTTAAGATAAGCCTCTGTGCCAGCTAATTGTTTGATGTACTACCTGTGTGTCTTAGTTACCTACTGCTGCTGTAACAGAAATACAAGTTGGTGGCTTTAACAAACATTTATTTTCTCACAGTTTAGGAAGCTAGAGGTCCAAATTCAGGGCGCCAGCTCTAGGGGAAGGCTTTCTCTCTCTGTCCGCTCTGGGAGTAGGTCCTTGTCTCTTCAGCTTCTGTTCCTTGGCTCCGTGGTGATCTTCATGTGGCTTGACATCTATCTTCCCCGTCTTTGCTTGCTTGCCCCTTGTTAATCTGCTCTTTTATATCTCAAAAGAGATTGATTTAAGACACACCCTACAGTAATACTGCCTCATTAACATAACGAAGAAAACCCTATTCCCAAATAGGATTATGACCACAGCTATGGTAGGATTCACAACACATATTTTCAGGGACACAATTCAATCCACAACACTGTGGAACACGAGACTTGTTTTTCTGCCAGGTCAGTGCTCACCTGCCTGAAGTACTGTACCTTCTCCTCCTCACATGTGCTTAACCCAAGAAGCTCAGTTGAAACTCTGTATCTAGCCTTTCTGAGGACCTGAACTGAAAACAGCTTCCTCTCTCTTCTCTTATGGCTGCTTCCATTTGTGAGTGAATTGGTGATCAGTTAAGGTATTAAAGAATGCTAAGGTTTTTACATGAAAGTAGTTCCCAAATTTCACTAGTTTTGTGCGACAAAGGTTTATTTCTTCTCATGTCATAGATTAAACCACCTTCTATCTTGTAGCTGTGCCCTCTGAAACATGTGACTGGAGAAGGGAGAGCTGAAAGAGCCTCCCTGGCTCTTACTGCCGCGGCCAGAGGTGCTGGCGAAGAGGCTGGGAAATGAAGCGGAGCTCGTGGATATTTGCGGAGCACTAGCTAAGTTTGTTTTAAGCTCCTTAGGACTGAATCCATCTTCTGGTATTCAGTTTCCTGCATATGGCCTTGTATGCGGTAGTCCATAGTAATATTTGTTTTCTTCCCAGTAATATTAATAATAAAAAATTGACAAACACATAATTTTTTAGTGGAAGACTCATACACAGAATCTAAACAGGGAATAAGGTAGAAATATATTGAGAGGCTGGTTTAGCACATGGTTTATGTTTAAGAAGATCAAACCATTTTATTCTCCCCGGTTTGATTCGGAGTGACTCTGGGTAGATTTTCTAGATATTAGTCTAGAACTGTGCTGTCCACTGTGCTAACCACTAGCCACACAGGGCTATTTAAGTTAAAATTAAGTAAGATAAAGTCAGTTCCTCAGGCACACTAGCCACATTTCAAGTATTCATATAGCCACATATGGCTAGAGGCTACTGTGTTGAGCGGGGCAGGTATAGAACATGTCTATCATTGAGAAAGTCCTACTGCACACCACTGCTCTGGAAAGTAAATCCAAGGGGTTTTTGTGATGAGCAGTAGGAGATTTTTCTAGATTAGGCTGTAAATGGTAGAAGTATGAAAAGGATCTCACAGAAATTTATTGTTACGAATAATGATCCAGATAACATTTTTATGCATAAAAACGTCAATTTAGAAACACTCAAAAATTAGTTCTAAAATGTACAAGCAGTTGGTTAATATGGAAACAATTTGCTGGGTGGCAGTGTTGGGCTAGTGGAAGGAGCACTGGACTAGGAGTCAGAAGACCTAACCTACAGCCCTGACTCTAGCTGGATCAGCTGGGAGATGGTCAGAAAATCACTTAGCCTCTCTGAGCCTGGCTCTCTTCATTTAGAACAGTCAGTGCCCTGTCAGGCACTGCTTTAAGCTATTTATTTTCTCTGAGGGCTCTTCTAACTTAAAATGGTTCCCATTAATTAGGTCTGTGGGTAAAATACATCTTTTTAGGTAAAAATGCCCTTTCTTAATTCCTTCTCTGGTCTATCTAAAGTCACATTTTAAGTCTTCTGAGAATGAAATTCACTTGTTGCCCAGTATCTCCCCCAGTGCCACTCTGTGCAGGAGTACCACTCTCTTCCTGAGCTGGGGGGCTGCCAATACTCCTTACCCACCCCCATCCCCACCCCACCCCCACCTCAGCGGCTAGGCTTCTAGGAGCAAAGCATTTCTTGGCCTTCAGAGACAATTGGGAAATTATTTTTTTCTTGAACCCAGGTGGCTCAGCCGTATCTCACTCTTAGCTTTCAGATAGTTTACACAAATGCAAACGTGCAAAAAATGTCATTTAGAGACAGAAGTATTTCCTTTTTTCGTGTAGCTAGCCCCTCTCAACCAGTGGAACAAAAGACGATCGGATCTCATTCTTGCTACTGAGTGAATGTTTTTTTAAATCTCTTCACTCTGTCTGGGAGGTAACACTCTCCTGTTCAGCCCCTTTGTTGTTGGTCTTGGAACACCGGAATGGGGTGCTTTGTGTGTGGACCGGGGGCTTCCCTTTCTGAGGCTGCTCGGTGGACAGCGTGGCTGCTCGGGCCGGGAACCGTGCTTCTGTGGCCTTGTCCCACTCTTGCTCAAGCCAGTCAGCCAGGCCTCTTGGGAGAAGGTGGAGCTGGCCTCCTCCTGCTGATGATGGACTCTCAGTTGTTTGTAATTTTCTCAAAAAATAAATACTCTGAGGCTACAATTTCTCATGCTTGGTCTCAATCCCAGAAGTGTGTTTTGTTGTTGTTGTTTCTGGAAAGTTTCAAAAACGTCTGTTTGGAGATTATTTTAGTGGGGAACACGTATGTCAGCAGTTAAACCTCTCAGGCACATTTTCTTTTATTTTTCGTGTTCCAATAACCCTTAAAGATGCCAAGTACCTAGGTCTCAGTGAGGGATTCATGGCAAGAATTCAGTTTCCTTTCTCTCTGATGTTTTAATTGTTTTCCCCTTGATGTCTCCTCTGTCTCTGAGAAAATGCATAGAAAACAAGATATCCTTTTCTCATCCAAATATAAGACATGCTTTGCATTGCCAAGAAAAATCACAGACCTTACTGTTGCCTTTGCCCAACTTTTAAATTGTACCTTGTTCTTTCCACAATGGCACAAAGTTACAGTGCAATTAAGTATTTCAGTTTAAGCCTTACTTGCTTTTTTTTTTTTAAAAAAAACCTTACAGCAAAGCTCTCAGAAACCTAAGTCTTTGAAATTATTATCTTTTCAGACCAAACTCACTAGGTAACTTGCTCCAGGAAGTAACTCAGTTTTCCCTATCATACCCACAGTGACCACACACTCCCTATTTTTAACATGTTTGTCACCGTTCTGCTTTTATGTGACTTAGACCCCACGTGCCCTGTTTTGGGGCCAAGGAAGTGGTACCTGCTCACAGCTCTGTTTTGGGATGAAGGAGTTAACTCCTTTCTTTGAATACTTGCTTCCTGTCACCCCTGTCCCTTCCCAGCTTTCTTTTTTCCTTGTTGCTTTTAAAAGCAGGATGGTGGCTGGCAACAACAGTGGAATCTGTTTCCATTTTGAACCTTATAAACCACTGAGGCTACAGAAGTAACAAGATTTGTTTGACTGGCCCTCCTTAAGCAGGAAGGGTCTGGGCTGAGTTTCCTCAGAAAACCCTCGGTCAGCTTTATAACCCCAGCACCTCCATACCTCTGCTCAGATAAGAAAGAGCTCTCCCTGCTTTGTCTTTTTGCACTGTTTTTGCCTTTTATAACTTTGTATTCATTTTCTAGCCCCCTCCCACTTCCTTTGGGCAGGGAAGGAACCAAACCAGTTGCCCTTGATTCCGACTCATGGCGACCCCTTGTGTGTTAGAGTACAACTGTGCTCCATAGGGTTTTCAGTGGCTGATTTTTCGGAAGTAGATCACAAGATCTTTCTTTCGAGGTGCCTGTGGGTGGACTTGAACCGCCAACCTTTTGGTTAGCAGCCAACCAGTGCACTGTTTACACTCAGGGACCTGAGGAAGAAACAGGTGTTATCAGTCTCCTTAATTAGTGGGCAAACGAGTATGTTCCCTAAATCCCATAACTAGGAACTCATGCAGTGTTCTCTATGAATACGTTATTTCACTGGGGAAAAGTAAGTTAGAGAATTAAAACAAGTTCTGGAATACTGAGAGGATGCCAAAGCTTGCTTTTTGGTAATGGTTTGCATACAGATTAATGAACTTTTTCTCTAGAAATCACTGTTAAAATTCCTCACTCTTCTACTTCACCCTTATTCCAACTATGTTTGTTAAGCACCTATTATTGGGTGGGAGCCCTGGTGGTGCAGTGTTGAGAGCTACGGCTGCTAACCAAAAAGGTCAGCAGTTTGAATCCACCAGCCACTCCTTGGAAACCCTATGGGGCAGTTCTGCTCTGTCCTGTAAGGCTGTTATGAGTCGGAACTGACTTGACAGCAACCGGTTTGGTCTTTTCTTTTTTATTATTATTGAGTGTAGAGCCATGATAGAAAAGATGCAAAAAGGCAGGATGATATTGTGGTTAAAAGCACAGAACTTTGGAAGCAACTCAACCTGGATTTCAATTCAGGCCTGCAGTTATATGGCTTTGGGCAAGGTTGCTTCTGGACCTCAATTTCCCCACCTGTAAAATGGGGATAGTAGCATCCACCTTGCAGAGCGGTTGTGAGATTATAAGAGACACTTTGTACAAAGAATTTAACAGGTACCTGTATATAGTAGCACGCATTCTCCTAATAAAAGTTCACCTTGCTTACCTGTACATAGTAGCACGCATCCTCCTATTAACTGAAAGGCTGGAGGTTCGAACCTATCCAGAGGTGTCTCAGAAGAAATGCCTGGTGATCTGTTTCCAAAAGGTCACAGCCTTGAAAACCCTATGGAGCACAGTTCTACACTGCACACATGGAGTTGCCATGAGTCGGAATCTGCTCAATGGCAAATAGTTAATAACACAGCACTTTGATTTACTGAATTGTCTAAAAAAGAGCAAAAGCTTTATTTCTACACCCACAGGAAATTATTTTAACTTGTCAGGAAAGAACTTTTGAAACTATTGCCAGTTGGAAACCCCAGGTTCTGCTCAGCATGACTCGTCTCCGCTAATAAGCAAGAGACCGAGGTGGGAGAGTAGAAAGCCTCCTTTATTTTGTTGCACAAGGAAAGGAACAGTAGGGGCTGCTGCCACCAAGACTGCTCAGCGAGGGTGAGAGGGAAGGTTACTTTTATGGGGTTTATAAGCAGCAAGTTCATACAAGTTACGTCAGCAACATTCTTAATCATACTACACAGACACAATAGGGTTTACATATAACTTCATGCATCGCATGTTCAGAAAATGGGGGTTAAACTCCACCCAGAAGCGGGGAAGTTACTATGTATGAGGCTGAATGAGCTAAAAGGTTATCCAGAATGTCAACATGGCACCTAAACTGATTTCTGCCAATTTCTTCTAGTTTGGGGCAGCAGTTAAGGAAAGGGGAGCCAGGATATTAATGTAAGGCAAGCTCCTTGAGGCAGTGGAATGTTAATGTAAGGCAAGCTGCTTGAGACAGTGGAATTTTCCACAACCTGGGGGCCTCTGTCTTAAAAAGCCTCTTTCAAAAGTTTCTTTCAAAAACCCTTCTAGAAAACATCCCCTTTTCCTTTCCCAGAGCTATCAAGGAGTCTCCCGGGTCCTTGCGAGTCCTCTCATGTAGAAGCCACAAGGGAAAGGGGAGAATGTAAATCAAAGGGGAAAAACTCTTTTTTGAAGACATATTCAGAATGTCAGCGTGGGGCCTGAGGACCTAGATGTAGCGTCTCTGAGGGTCCTAGTTCAGGTGCTCATCAGGCGTCTCAGCAACCAGGTGGAAAGCAAAAAGGCCAAAGGCCAATGGAGAAGGAAAGGTGGAGTCCCATCTGAGGCACTTCCCACACAGGGCAAGATCATTGGTCCTAGCCTTCAGACCTCTAGGCCAGGCATTCTGGGGATTGGAAGGCTCAAGACCATCTCTTGCAAACAACTGTGCAGACAGTGAGGACTTCCAAGATCTCTCAGTTGGGGAGGTTTACTACTTCCCTTGGTTTTTCAGTGGTAACTGTAAGTCTTTGAAAGGATCACTGGTCAGGTAAATTGGTCCAGAAGAGTAAACATTTTGAATATATGTCACACTCCTGGAAATGTTAGTATTACTACGTGTGCATGATCAGGAGAATTTGTTTACTGCCCAGATCATTGACGTGTTGCCTTAAATATTACCTGAAGCTCATACTAATGCCTCTCTGCCTAAGAAGGATATTGATTAAAAAAAAACAAACAGTTACGGTTGAGTTGATTCCAACTCATGACGACCGCTTCTGTCTCAAGAGTAGAACTGTGCTCCATAGGGTTTTCAGTGAATGATTTTTTGGAAGCAGATCACCCGGCCTTTCTTCCTGGGTGCCTCTGGGTGGACTCAAGCCAAGCACATAACCGTTTGCATCATTCAGAGAACTCCAAGGATATTGATACATCTCCCTTATTTGCCCAATATTTTGTAAGTACATCAGTGAAAAGCATAGTTAAAGAAGCAAAATCTTGGTTTTGACTGTCACAGATGTGTGTGCATTAGCCTCTGCCCTTGTGTGATTTCAACGATGCTTTTAAGGAAATGGCTTCAGGGAGGCATAAAGAAATATTACTGTGGACGTGGAGGAGTTAGAGTCCTAGGCAGACAGTAAGAGAGTGGATGATAGCTAAGATGTGTCATCAGGTGGCTGGAGGTACAGCACAATCTATAGCCTACAGGAAGTTTGTTCTGGGTTAGAGATGCAGCCTGGGCAATCATCAAGAGCACAGATTTTGTAGAGAATGGAAAACACCGGAATTCCAGCATCAAAGGTAGAGAGAAGCAGAAGTCAGCAAGTGAAGCTAAAATAAGGCATATGCCCCAAAAAGGTGAGGGATCTTGGCTGACGTGACTTTTGTCTGTGTTTGAGGTTATAGATAGCTAAGAAAGGTAGAGTTCATTCCAGAAATAGAAGAGAGTTCACAGGAGTATAGGCATAGTACTGGGATGAAGAGAATCAAAGCAGAAAATCTTTCATTCATTAGTAACATCCCCTAAAAGGGAGATCCTACGTGTCTTGTGGAGGCCTGGTGGCAGCACAGTGGTTAAGCTCTCGGCTGCTAACCAAAAAGTCAACAGTTCGAATCCACCAGCCACTCCTTGGAAACCCTATGGGGCAGTTCTACTCTGTCTTATAGTGTTGCTATGAGTTGGAATCGACTTGACAGCAATGGGTGGTTTACATTTCTTATGCACAAGACAATGCAGTTCCATAAGAGTCTGCCCTAGTGTTCTTACAGGCATAAAACCACCTTCTGGCTCAAGGGGGCAACTCCTACGAAGCCTCTCAGATGAAAAATGGCATAAGAGTGTTCTCCAGCCTCCCAGTGACTTGGCCAAGTCTACACTTCGAATGTGGCCAGCGTGTACAATGAAAGCCGGGGCGGGAGACGGAGCCAGAACGTGTGGCTATGGCAGGGACAGCCAGGCGTTCTCACCATGGCCAACCACCCCCCCCCTCTCTCTCACTACAGAGTGTTGCAGGGAACTGCACTATCTTTTTGAGTGACCCGCAGTGGCTTATGGGACATTGGCTCAGGACCCTCTGTGATACACCATGCTGCGTGGGGTGACGACAGTTCAGAGAAGGGAGAGGCCAGCGGTCATGCTCGCCTGCCTTCTCTTAGCCACGGCAGGCTCCTTGGCAGACTTGAGTGAGTACCTCCCCCCCTTTCTTAGCCTGCCCTCCTAGGAGAACACTCGGCCCCTCATGGAAAATGGAAGGTTGGCATTCTACAACAGCTCTTTAAAAAAGCCTTGCTCTTCCTGGATTCAAAGAACGGTTCACTCTCACTGACCTCCAGGGACATGCTCGAGAATACGAGATGAGAAATGACCACAACAAAGTAGTGTTTTATCCATTTTAGAGCTGTGCCAGAGGAGAGGGGTAATAATAATAATAACAACAACCGCCTTTTATTGAACACCTATTATATGAAATTATGACAGGCAATTTATACACATTGTAAACCTCACAACAACCCTAAGAGGCAAGGGTTATTAGCTGCATTTTACGGATAAGAACTGAGACTCACACTGCTCAGTAACATGGGGATTCAGACCTGTCCCTCCAGCTCCAAAGCCTGGGCTCTCCTGCCCTTACACCACACCACTGCTGCCAATCTACCTTCTGGGATAAGGACAGGTTGAGGGATGGACCCAAGGGCAGCAGAGTTACTCAGAATGATCAGCTCATCTGCGGTACTCAGCTCTGGAAGGCTGCCTGGGTGGGGGCGTCAGTTCACTGTGCATCTCTGTTCTTCCTCCAGATGAGGTCCCCCAGGTCACTGTCCAGCCCGCTTCCACCGTCCAGAAGCTTGGGGGAACTGTGATCCTGGGCTGTGCAGTGGAGCCCCCATGGATGGACATCACCTGGCGCCTGAATGGGAAGGAGCTGAACGGCTCAGATGATGCTCTGGGGGTCCTCATCACCCGCGGAACCCTCGTCATCACTGCCCTCAACAACTACACCGTAGGACGGTACCAGTGTGTGGCCCGGATGCCTGCAGGGGCCGTGGCAAGCGTGCCAGCCACTGTGACACTAGCCAGTGAGTGCTGCTGTCTGTTCTTCACCCCCCGCCTTGTGCTGCAGTCTTTCTCCCCCTCTGCTTTCCTCTCTCGCTCTTCCCTACCCTCCATATAGCCCCATCACTGGTCTTCCTGTAAAAGGTGGTGTAGCAGCTGAGATTTCAAATCAGAGATCAGTAGCTGCCCAATAATCCTCAGATGGTCTAATCACTGAGTAGGGCACCATTGTGCCCTTGTGAAGCTTCACTCTAAATAGGTGCAATGCTCGGAATCACTAGACAGAGAGGCGAACCGGTCAGTATTCTTGGCATGGCTGACTGTTTCTGTGAGTCCCAGGGCTGGGCCGTGCCATGCCCTCCTACTTGGACACACTATGGTTTCAGATGCCGTTGTGCAAACTACTTGCCCATCCTCTTCCATCCCCCTGGCTCATACTCACTGCCCACAATCAGAGGCTATCTGTTCTCCGGACAGAGCCTCCCCATCCCAGGTCTGGCCTCCTGTCTTTCTGTGAGGGGCAAGCATATTCCAAAGGCCTGGAATATCAACAGTAGAACGTGTTGGAAAGGAAACAGTGACAGAGATGAGAAGAGAAGAGAGAAGTGACAGTTTGGTCAAAGAAGGATGCCAGGAGAAGACTTCATGTTACTATATTTAATTACCACTTGAGGGTACTGTGTTCCAGGCACAATGCAGAATCTGATTCTCTAGCCATCATGAACATGGGAAAATGAGACTTGATTGATTAAATAAATTACTGAAGGCTACAGAGAAGTCTTATATGCTGAGCCTAGAGCCAGGAAATATTAAGAATTACCTCCAACTTGGCCTCTTTCCTAGAAGGAATAGGGAAACTCGTTGGGACTTTAATGGTATTTTAATTTAAACTTTGAGACGATTTCCATAGTTTGTTCCCTCGTGACTTGGCAGGGACCTCCGTCCCCTGACAGTCCTGCTCAAGCCTTCTGTGTTCACCATCATCACAACCCTCTGGGCGATGGGCTTGCTTTATGGGTCAGCCTAAGGCAGCAGACTTCTGAAATGCCCCTGTACCAAAGCCAGCTGGGGCCCCCAGGGTGTGGCAGGAAAGAGTTCAGAGGTGGGAAGGAGAAAAGGTCCCTCTCTGCCCTCAGTTCGCAGAGGGACTCTGCTCAGTGGGAGAAAGGAATGCAGGCTGTAGGCAGTTTTCTTGGGAAACGGTCAAGGCGTGAAAGGCAGGATGCACCCCCAGCCTCCCCCGCTGGGGGTCAGGCTGACCTTGCCCTGAATCGGAGCACCCATTGAGTGCCAGGATCCGGAGAGCAGCCTTCGAGCGCTCAGTGAGAGAGGCAGGCTGTACCAGCTTTGCTTGTTAGAAGGGGTGCAGGGAGTGCCTGGAGACTTGGGTGGGGGAGGTGAAGGTGAGAAGGGAGAGCTGGCAGGGGCATATCATCACAGCCACGAGGGCTGTGGTCGGTGCTACGCTTCCTACCATCGTACTCCTTGTTTACTTTTTAAAATTGTAATTATACTATAGAAAGTTTAGAACATACAGAAAATACTGCCTCCCCTAAGCCCACCATCCTCACGCAACTACCATTATTATTCTGGAGTCTACCTGTCCAGTCTTCATCCATATTTTTACACTGTCATAATTATACTACTGAATGTACAGTTTCTATGTTTAATTTCTCCCTTCGACATTATGATGAGTATTTTCCGTTAGCTGTCTGATCATATTTACTTTCTCTTTTTTATTGAGTGTAAAATGCATAATGT
The DNA here is from genome assembly GCA_030035585.1 of Dugong dugon. Taxonomy (NCBI): domain Eukaryota; kingdom Metazoa; phylum Chordata; class Mammalia; order Sirenia; family Dugongidae; genus Dugong; species Dugong dugon. Next base: position 3,216,013 of record CM057466.1, read on the forward strand.
ATACAGTAAAGTCACAGAGTACACTAATCTTAAGTGAACCATCTGATGCACACCCTGGTGGCACAGTGGTTAAGCACTCAGCTGCTAACCAGAAGGTCAGTGGTTCAAACCCACCCAGCCGCCCCAAGAGAGAAAGATGTGGCAGTCTAATTCCGTAAAGAGTAGAGCCTTGAAAACTCTATGAAGCAGTTCTACTCTGTCCTATAGGGTCTCTGTGAGTCAAAATCGACTGTACGGCAACAGGTTTGGGTTTGGGTATATACATCCATGTGACCATCACTCCAGCGGGTTCCCTTACATCCCCTCCTAGTTAATGCCACCCCGGCTTTCCCCACCAGAGCATGATCGTATTAATGGCCCTAGAACATCCCTGGAGTGGTTGTGCCATAGTGCACTGAACCCTTATCCCATTGCTCGGTAGTCAGCTCACCTCCAATTGTTCATTATTACAGAAGAGGTGTGTCTTTAAAAGGTAATGCAGCTCGTCTTGGGGGAGGGGGGAGAGGAAGAGGTTTTATCTGCAAAAGGTCAGCAGGTCAGCACATGTGTCTGTAGACTCATTGCAAGAAATTCCATCACCATCAATTTGGCCTAACTAGGAGCCAGGCTGAGCCTTTTATTATTTGAAGAAGGGAGAGTTGGAGAAGAAGATTTATGTTGGAAACCTCCTTTGGCTTCAAGGTGTATCTGTGTGAGGAGAGACAATTTATAGCCTATATTTTAAAAAAAACTCCCTGGCCGCTGCTATCTCTGGTGCTTGAGGGGATCTGCAGTTGGCAGTGAGGACAAAGATAGAGTCTGGTTGCTGCCCATGAAGGCACGGTGAGAAAAGGCTTGGGCAGGGGCCAAGCCGGCTTGTTGGAAGGCCAAGAACTATTGGCTTGTCATTTAGACATGAATCAGAAGTGAAACGTTCAGGCCTGACTGGAAGGATGGAGAAGTGCTGGAAAGAGAGAGAGAGAGCAAGAGGGAGTCTGTGAGGTGGAACTGCAGCCTCCCTAACCTGTAGGCAGTGGCAGGCTGCGAGAAGACAGCAGGGGCAGGAGAAGGGGCTGCTGTCTTTTGGTTGATGCCGCTGGGGAATCTGGCCCAGACTCAGCAGTTAGATTAAGTTTCTGAAAGCACATTCCCGAGCAGAATGAGGGCTGTGTTTTGTTGGTTGGCCGATACAGGAGGGAGGTGAGTGGTAGATGGGATTACTGAAGGCATGGTCTGCATTTAGACAAAGGCAGGGCAGCGGCGTACCCCTGCACACGCATGCATGCACTCACACCCACACACATCATTCCAGGCTTCCTCTTCCTGTGGCCTCTTCTGCACGTGCTCAGATGTTCATCTGCAGACAAAGCAGTTGCTGTTTGGCCTACCTGGCTGGAGGCTGCCTCCTGTGTCCAAGTGCTGAAACTCGGAGTTTTGGAGGAGGGGTGCTAGGACTTAGGGGGTGGGAAGGAGGCCTCTGTCGGGAGAGCTTTCCTGGTCAGGAACACTTTCACCCCAACACTGGATGTTGGGGTTTCCACTTAGAACTCACCCCTACCTGGTAACATCAGCTTCTGGTCTTTAGATAAAATGGAGCCTGAAGAGTCCCACCTGTGCACCCCACCCTCCACTCCAGGTGGTCCCGGCTGTGTGGACAATGGCTGTCTGCCCTCTTTGTGGAGGCGCCCGCCTCGCTCTCCTCTGTGGAGATTTTTTTTTTCTATTTAACCTAAACTTCCCTTTCTGGGGCAAATCGCTTGTTGCTGATGCCTCACTTCTGACTATCTCATCTAATTCTTGCTTTTTGAAATGCTTTTGGCTTTGTTATCCTTGATTCCTCTTCCTTTTACCTTCCTTTTCACAAGCTCTGCACTAAGGAGGCAACCACTCCACGTGGCTCAGCCGTTCCCACTCTGGGCTCCAGAACCACCGGTGGGCGTTGCTAACTGAACACAAGACTCTCTTACTGGATCCTGATTCAGCCTCAGAATTGTCCTCAGCACGGACAGCAGGCAGCCACGACCAGTTCACCAGAGCTGCCTACAGAAAACTGTTTTCTGTCCCTCAGCTCTGATAATCTACCATGCAAATAAACGCCTACTTAATCCTTTTTTTTTTTTTAAGTTTTATTGTTCTTTAGTGCAAATTAGTTTCTTATTCAAAAATTTATACACAAATTGTTTTGTGACATTGGTTGTAATCCCTGCAGTGTGTCAGCACTCTCCTCTTTTCCACCCCTGGTTCCCCATGTCCATTTGTCCAGTCTTCCTGTCCCTTCGTGCCTTCTCATCTTTGCTTCTGGGCAGGTGTTGCCCATTTGGTCTCATGTACACGATGGAACTAAGAAGTACGTTCTTCACGTGTGTTATTGTTGGTTTCATGGGCGTGTCTAACCTTTGGCTGAAAGGTGGACTTCAGTTCTGAGTGGCTTCAGTTCTGAGTTAGCAGGGTGTCCGGGGCGCCATAGACTTGGGGATTCCTCCAGTCTCTGTCAGACCAGTAAGTCTGGTCTTTTTTGCGAATTTTAATTTTGTTCTACATTTTTCTCCCGCTCTGTCTGGGACCCTCTATTGTGATCCCTGTCAGAGCAGTCAGTGGTGGTAACTGGGCACCATCTAGTTCTTCTGGGTTCAGGTCAGGGTGGTGGAGGCTGTGGTTCATGTGGTCCATTAGTCCTTTGGACTAATATTTTCCTTGTGTCTTTGGGTTTTTTCATTCTCCTTTGCTCCAGACAGGGTGGTACTTAAATTTTTTTTTTTTTAAAGTTTTCAATTCTTTAATTCTCCCAATTACCCTGTCATCCCTAGGTCCCAGGAGTAGTTGGAAATAAAAATAGGTGGTAGCTGGTAGTAATTGTCTCCCTAGGAATTGTAGTTCTCAAGCTAATGTGAAGTCTTAAATTGATGGTGGTATGTGAGAACAGATCCATAACTTGTCTATAAAGGCCTTTGAGCACTAAGACCAGACATGCACTCCTGAATTGTCCTCTCTGCTGGCTTCAGAGGTCAGGAAGTGAGGCTGCTGACAGGAAAGGAAGGAATTCCCTTGGGCAACGGTCTTCATGGCTCTCTGACTTTTAGTAAAGGTCAGCAGATAACCATGGGTCCAGTGTTACCACAATCTGACACATGAATAAAATGAAGAGCCACAATGGTTTAGTGGGAAAAACAAGGAACAAACAAATAAACAATCCTGGGTTGAAGTCCTAGCTCTGCCACTTAGCAATTACGTGACTTTGGGAAAGCCACTTCATCTCTCAGATCTCCACAGCTGTGAAATGAGCATTGTAATGCTTATATCACCAATTTCATGAGGTTTTTAGAAAATCAAATGTAACAACTTGTGATAGTAATATTTTGAAACATTTTGCAAATTTCAGACTTCATTCAGTCACCCATTTGGTCAACAAACCTTTGTGGAGCATCTCCTTGCAGTAGGCTCTGGGGCTGTGTGCCTGTGTCTAGCTTTCTACTTCCCGTCTTCTTTCTGGGAGCATCCCTTAGGATGAGCATTCAGAGGGTGACAAAGCTTCCAATCATAAACCAGTTGCTATGAGTTGATTCCAACTCATGGTGCCCCCTGTGTGTCAGTAAAGAACTGTGCTCCATAGGGTTTTCAGTAGCGGGTTTTTTGGTAGTAGATCACCAAGTCTTTCCTCCAAAGCGCCTCTGGGTGGACTTGAACCTCCAACCTTTCTGTTAGCAGCTGAGTGCATTAACCATTTGAACCACCCAGGGACTACCTTCAATTCATAGCCAGAGCCAAGAGAGAGGACTGGCTGGCTAAGAATGGAGAACTACCCCATTTCCTATGAGTCCATAGCTCCCATCATATATGTGTTTTCCAGCCCAGATTCCCAAGTTCACAGCCTCCTCCAGAGCAACCTGTGTCACCTGTGTATGATGTCAATGTAGCCCGCAGAGCTGCCCTTTTTTGCTTCTTTTGTTCACTGCTGCCTGTTCTTCCATGCAGACACACATCGAGTTGTAGCTGGCAGGCTGGGCTGTCCCTGGCACTCAGCATGGTATAACCCACAGACAGAAGCCATGGCTCCTCTGGCTTAGTGCTCTCTACCTGGAATTCCCATCAGACATTAAGGTCTTGCGAGCTCTGACCCTGGACTAGAATGGGCAGTTAAGGAGCACAGTAGACTTTTCTTCCTTAAAGTATTTCTAGTTTCCTTTAACCCCCACCATCCACCTCAAATACACCATCTGCCTGGGGTAGTTTAAGAATATGTCTCTTTGGAGGCAATTGAAACTAGAGTCTTCTGAAGTCCAGCCCCCAAAATTGTTAATGGCAACTTTAGACCTGTTTCCACACTGCCAGTGCAGTTGTTCTTCCCAAACTTTGTGGGCATAGACTCCTTTCAGTCCTCTGGATGTTTGTACCTTGGATGAAGCTGTGCCATTGAAGAACCAGGCACCGACCCCATCGTCACGGCCCCTTCCTGGGTGCAGGAACAGCTTTATCGAGCCCTCTTGCCTTCGTGTAAACATGTCCTTAGGAATTGCTGTGGCCACAGGCATCTCAGAGACAAAACTAGTTCAAGTTTGACGGTCTCATCAGGTCCTTCATTTCGGAATTCTAATTTTCCCTTAAGCATTTTAATTTATATCTCTTTGGGACTTGATTTTTGACTTTAAAAGTTTATATATTATAGACTGTATCTTGACAAGCCACTTCAAATCCTTTGTAGAATGGAGGGGTGGAGAGAATGAGAGGAGAAATAAGCAAGCAATAAGTAAATAAGTAGGTAGAGAGAAAGAGATAGACAAGTAGACAGAAAGAATTTATCTTTCATTTCCAGCAATCATTACAGTGATCTTCTGAGAATGTATTTTCTTACCACAATTAATATTCAGTCTCTCTTTAATTTAGTTTCTTCCTCAGTACATTACCAGTTAACACTATGTTCTAGTCCTAAAGACTTCTACTGAATGAGACAAGACCAAGGTTCATGAGTTCCGCTTGGGTAATAGCAAACCACCCACTCTCCAGTCTGAGTTCTGTGTCTGGATGTTCCAGAGGTTGGTCCCTGAGAATTGGGTAATGTTTAGAATTCTCAACAGTCCATAATAAAACCTGGTCCCTGCTGTGGACGACCTCTTGGACTAGTGGAGAAGGTGGGCTGGAGTAACACGTTAGCCATAAAGCAAATCAGACTGAATAAGTGGCCTAGTAGCCATGTAAACAGGTGTTAACGGAGCTCAGAGAGTAGCAGTGATTCATAGCAGTAGGGGTCAACGAAGACTAGGGAGTTGAGCCTTGAAGAATGTGTGTGGGACAAGCTTTATCTCCAACTCTTTTGCTTCCTCACATACCTTTCTCAGGCCTTCAGCAGCTGAATTCAGCTCTCACATTGTGTACTTAGGTGCCTCAGAGGCCTGTTATCTCTAAAGTGAGTTCAAGCAGATTCTTAATCTAGCCTCCAGTGATTCTCTCCTTGCTGCCTCATCCCATTCCCGCTTCCCTCAATTCTCACTGGGAGTGCACATTTTCTCATTACGAAAGGAAACCTTGGAGTGTTTTTTCTAAAGCTATGTACCCCCTAGACTGGTTCAGTCAGCCAATGACTCCCCGACAAAACAAGAAGGAGCCGTTCGGTTCATACTGGGAAAACATTTGTGTGTTGGGCTTCTCAGGCAATTGTGCAGGCCCTTTGCTTTGGGGGTGAAGGGGTGGCAGTGGGAAGAAGAGTTGTGGGAGGAAAGAAAACACAGGTGGCTTCCTGAGTTGTCCCTAGAGGGGAAGGGGCCTGCAGCTGCAACCTGGGGCTGAAGACTCTCACCAGGGTGAGTGTGAGTCGGCCTTTGCCGGGAGAGAGGCCCGCGTGCGCTGTATAGTCATTGGGAGAGTAGAACTAGTTTGGGTTTGAAATTTAGCTGTTTCATACCATAAATTACGTGTGTTTTACTTCACTACTTGGGCAAGAAAATTATTGAAAGATAGCTTAGACACAAAAGGTGCCAAGCAACTTGACTTTCTAAATACAAAAATGAATAAGAAGTGTCATATAGAGCTTTAGACCAAAGTCTCATTACCAGTGCTGTAGACGCCATTCTGACTCATGGCAGCCCAGGTGTTTCAGAGGAGAACTGTGCTCCAGAGGGTTTTCATGGCTGTGACCTTTCAGAAGCAGATTGTGAGGCCTTTCTTCTGAGGCACCTCTGGGTGGGTTCAAGCCCCAACCTTTCAGTTAATAGCCACGTGCTTAACCATTTGTGCCACCCAGAGGGCTCCTAAAGTTGCACTTAGCCTTTCCATTTCCTACTGGATTCAAATAAAAGTGGGGTGGGCAGAAATTCATACCTCACAAAAATTTCCGCTGATATTCTGGTGAAATCTTCAAATGGTAATACTAGTCCTACCAGGCCTGGCTCAGAGCCCCAGACAGACACCCCGTGCAGTAAGCTCTGCTCAGCATGTCTTGGTAGTCAAGGTTTACTCCAGATATTCAGGGTCTTAATTCCATATTTAGCAGTGGTCCGTATTTACTAAATCAAGACCGCAAGCCTGTGGTGGTCTTCTACCAAGAATATGCAAGGACCTTATCCCCCATCCTGGGGCAGATGGCCCAGGGAGAAGGTAAGCACGGGCTTACTTCTGCTTACTACCTAATCTGTAGTGAACAATTTCACACGTTTTTATGTGGTGAAAAATATGTGAATTTGTTCACTACAGATTAGGTAGTAAACACAAGTAAGCCCATGCTTACCTTGCTCACTGGGCCTTCCGCCCCGTCAGGGATTGCAAATGTGAAAAGAGGCTTTGATTCTGTAGGAAGGTGCTGTGGGGTTGGGAGAGAGACAGATGCCAGCCATACCTAGAAGCAGAATCTTTGATGTGGTGGAAAAATGTGAAATTGTTCACTACAGATGATCTGGTAAAGCAAGGTAAGCACTGTGCTTACCTTGCTTATTAGACAATCCACTCCTGAGCCCCTCCCTACTTCTGCCCCACTCCTCAGCCCATTCATTGCACACACACAGCCATGTGCTTACATGAAAACCTAAGTACATACTCTAAGCTAAGAGAAAAGGGTTGGCCCTGTAGTGTGTTAAGCATGTACAAACTATAGATTCTATGATCCAAAACAGGCTTTGAGGAGCCTTTTACACGAGAAGATGAGGGAAGGACTGATTTGCTGGTTTGAAATCACTGAAATCCTTTCAGAAACATGCTGCAACATGGTTCATTTAAGACGAAAAAGAGAAAACCAGGAGAGCGAGCGAGAAAACCGGGAGAGTGAGTGAGAAAACCAGGAGAGCGAGTGAGTCCCTTGCCTCCTTGTGTGTGTGGAAAAGTTAGGAGTTTCTACTCTGGCTTTGCTTTTAGTATTTCAACCGTTTTTGGAATCTGGTAAGAATCCTGGGACCTACAGAACAATGAGTCTGCCCTGAAAATGGGACAAAGTGACAAAGTGTTCATATCTAAGATAAAGGATTATTACTTGTCTTTTTTTTTTTTTAGGGATTATTTTTTTTTATTATTATACTTCAGGTGAAAGCTTACAGAACAAATAGTTTCTCATGAAACAGTAGTACACATGTTGTTTTATGACATTGGTTAACAACCCCACAACATTTTAACCCTCTAAATTCTCAACCTTTTTTTTTTTTTTTTGGTGAAAATACACATAGCCAAAGATACACCGTTACAAAAATTTCTACATACACAGTTCAGTGACATTGACTACGCTCTTCCAATTGGGCTGTTATTCTCACTTAAGATTAAGGCTTACAGAACAAAATAGTTTCTCATTTAACAGTTACTACAAATGTTGCCCTATGACCATGGTTAACAATCTCACAACACATCAACAATATCCTTACTCAACCTTGGGTTCCCTATCATCAGCTTCCTTGTCCCCCTCTGCCTTCTGGCCCTTGTCACTGGACTCCTGTACCTCGTTAGTCTCATTTGGTTTTACCGGGCTGTCCACTCCCAGGCTGAACAGTGAACCTCAGAGGTAACTTTACCACTGAGCTAAAAGGGTGTCTGGGGGCCATACTCTCGAGGTTTCTCCAGTCTCCTTTAGGCCAGTAAATCTGGTCTCTTTTTTTTTTTTTTTTTTTTTTTTGTGAGTTAGAATTATGTTCTACATCCTACTCCAGCTCTGTCCAGAACCCTCTGTTGTGATCCTGGTCAGAGCAGTCGGTGGTAGCCGGGCACCATCCAGCTGTACTGGACTCAGTCCGGTGGAGGCCTTGGTAGCTGTGGACAATTAGTCCTTCAAACTAATCTTTTCCTTGTATCCTGTTCTCTTCATTCTCCCTTGCTCCTGAAGGGATGAGACCAGTGGAGTATCTTAGATGGCCGCTCATAGGCTTTTAAGACCCCAGACACTACTCACCAAGGTAGAATGTAGAGCATTGTCTTTATAAGTAGTGTCATGCCAATTGAGCTAGATGTTCCCGGAGACCATGGTCCCCAGAGCCCTCCGCCCAGCAACTCAGTCCCTCGGGGAGTTTGGGTGTGTCTATGGGGCTTCCATGACCTTTCCTTGTACAGGTTATGTTAGTTTCCCCTGTATTGTGTCCTGTCTCACCTTTCACCCAAGATACCACTTATCTATTGCCTATTTAGTATTCCCCCCCCCCACCTCTCCCATCCCTGGTAACCAACAAAGATTGTTACATTTTGTGTGTGAACTTTTTCATGGGTTTTTACAATAGATGTCTTATACAATATTTGTCCTTTTGTGATTGACTTATTTCACTCAGCATAATGTCCTTCAGTTTCATCCATGTTATGAGATGGTTCACAGATTCATCGTTGTTCTTTCTCGTTGCATAGTACTCCATTGTGTGTATGTACCATAGTTTGTTTATCCATTCATCTGTTGATGGGCACCTACGTTGTTTCCATTGTTTTGCTATTGTGAACAATGCTGCCATGAACATAGGTGTGCATATGTCTATTCGAGTGACTTACTTGTCTTTAAAAAAAAAAAAAATGTAAGCAAAAAGAAAAAAAAGAACTTGCTGTAGGGAGAATCCTGCTTAATTCTGAGGGATTCTGGTTGTCTTCCACTTCTAACGTTTGATGATGCCCGGAACCACAGCCAGAACACGAGCCCGACACTCAGCCCCACCTCCCACCCATTTTCTTCATGTCACACGCTCTAGACTTAGCGAACTCTGTCATTTCCTCTACTTACCTTGCACTTTACCTTTGCTTTAAAACAGTGGTCTGTCTGCCTAAAGCATTTTCCCTTCCCTCCCCCTCCTTTCCTTTCCCCAGACAGTTCCCACCTCCCTTGGATTAACTACTTCCTCCCCAGTTTTCAAGATGCAAGTATCTTCCCTAGCAATCTCTTTGTGACCACGTGCCTTCCCAAGTCTGGAGCAGGTTTTCCTCTTGCAACTTCCTTAGCATCCTAAGTTTGCATCCCTTGCCCTTTCCTGGGTGGTCCCCTGCCCTGGAGGCAAGGACTGTTCTCATTCGTCCCTGTGTCCACAGTGTTACACAGGGTCCCCCGCAAAAGAGGCCCTCCACGGATGTCCAGAAAGAGGAAGACTCCCCGATAAGATGTGTTTGAAGTCTGGAAGGTCAAAAAGGGTATGCAGAAGGTGAACAAAGATTTCTTCACCAAATTCTAATATGTTAGGATACAGATTGAAGATGCAAATAGATTCAAGTAGAATTTAGAAAAAATGATGGCTGTCAGAAGCATGAAAGGCTATTTAAGAGAAACTGAGGACCTTTGGAGGGAGACACCTGTGAATGTGGCTCTGTGTCCCACCTGACACTTCACGGGGCACCGTCAGAGATGGTGGCTTGATGGGATCAGAATTCCCCAGGTGTGAGGGCAGAAAAAGCGGGAACCACCGTGGGTGGATTCACTTCCGTAGGACACTGCCCCAGCCTCTCGCATCCGGAATTCTGTTTGCAGGGGCCACGCTGAAGGAGTCTCCATTCTCCCTCTGTGCGCCTCAGCCTCCCTTTCTCTCCTCCCTCTCTTCCTGTACAGCCCGCCAGCCCTGCTGACGGCTGTGCCAGAATCCAGCTTTGGCTCTGATGAGTCCAGACCACCGGGGCTCACATTAATTTTCCCATTGCTAAGTTTATAGTTTATATTTGGTTGATCAGAGAAATATGTGTGATGTGGCTTGCTGGCAAGTAAATCCCTTTTTTCCTTCTCTCTTTTTTCAGTGTATTTTTTTCAAACCATTTCATCCCTTCATCTAGTCCAAAAGAAACTCCCCAGTTCTGCTAGCCAGCCCTACCTCAGAGCAGCACTGAAGTCAGATAAATGAGATAGTCTGCAGACATCTTCTGAGTTCATCTGGCTGCCAGACTCAGTGGAGACATGGCTCCCTCCCTGGACTAGTGTTCAAGGATTAATCATATTTCTTGCTCTCTTATTATGTCTTTTTAAAATACGTATATTTTAATTGCATAAAGTCAAGAAATTCCTGAAGCATTAGTCCAGTTTACCGCAAATCATTTAATACCATTGCAGAATGGGTTCTTTTATTCTCCCCTCCTCCCTCTCACACTCCTCCCTATATGCCTCCTATCCTCTTCTGGTGACCCCCAGTTTTCTCCCTCCCTTCTTGACTTTGACGTTCTGCCCTCATTAGCCCATCTCTTTAGTTTCTTCCCCATCCTCAGCTTTCTCCCACTGCTCAAATCTGGGTCCAGTCCCCACCTCAACTCAAAGAAAAAACGATGCAGGATTTGATAATGAATGTATTTGGCATCTGCAAAGGTGTTTTTTTTTTTTTTTTTTCCTCCGTGGAAATTGTTTTTATTTCCATGAGAGCAAGCATGCCTTGCTTTCATCAGCAAGTGTGTTTGAGAAGTCTCATGTCATGTTTCCATGGCTGTCAGTAGACAGCTTTGGAGCCAGAGTTATTGCTGCAGTTGGCCAGCCGGGAAAAACCCTGCTAGAGCAGTGTGTTCCTCCACTCTCCCACTGCAGGCTCACTCTGCCAACCCCCTTTCTCAGCTTCTCTGCAGACCACAGTGACCTGACAGGCAGGAACGATGGTGGAGGTGGTGGGGGCCGTGCTTGGAGACATCCCTTTTTAAAAAAAAAAAAAAAAATTGTGCATTAGGTGAAAGTTTACGGAGCAAATTAGATTCCCAGTGGATAGTTTGTACCTAAAGTGTTTCATGGCCTTGGTTTCATCCCCCACAGTGTGTCAGCACTCTCCCCATTTCCACCCTGGGCTCCCCGTTTCTTTCCATCCTAATTTTCCAGCACTTCCTGCCTTCTTATCTTTGCTTTTGGGCAAACATTGCAGTTGTGATCTCAGATAATTGCTCGTTCTAAGGGGCACTTTCTCTAGGGTGTTACTGTTTATTTTATGGGCTGGTCTATTGTTTGGCTAGAAGGTGGTCTCTGAGAATGACTTCAGTTCCAGGTCAGAAGGGTCTTAGGGCCATATAGTGCCAGGGGTTCCTCCAGGCTCTGTCAGACCAGTAAGTCTGGTCTTTTTTGTGAATTTGATTTTTTGTTCTACCTTTTTCTCCTTTGTCTGGCACCCTCTGTTGTGATCCCAGTCAGAGTGGTCAGTAGTGGTGGCCAGGCACCATCTAGTTCTTCTGGTCTTAGGGTCGGGTAGGTTGTGGTCCGTTAGTCCTTTGAACTCATTGCTCCCTTGAGTCTTTGGTTTTTTTCATTACCTTTTGCTCTGGATGGCTGCTCACAAGCTTCTAAGACCCCAGACACTACTCACCAAAGCAGGATGAAGACATTACTCTTGTGAATTATTATATTCTGCCGTGTGTGTTGTCTTTTTTGTCTTATCTATTAGATGAAAAACTCTCTGCACTTAAGAACTACATCTTCTTTGTGTCTTGTGCAGTGCCTGGGGTAACAGACAGAATTCTGCAGTGCCTGGTGGCTGAATGAATGACTCAGTGATGCCTGAAGGGATGGTGTTGTGCTGCATGCTGACTACAGAGTGTGCTGGCTTTGCCCAGCCTTGTGGGATACAGCTGGATTTGGCTTCAGTGGTCTGTGTGCCCGGGCTACAGGCTGGTAGTGGACTTAATCACTACCCAGCATGCATGGCTTCTGAGATGCTTGCCCAGTGCACAGTAAACCCTGTCCACTCACCAGGCACCAGGCATTCTGACCTCATGAAAGCACCATGGGGCGCTAGCCTGTTCTCTGCTTCTAGAGTTTCTCCACATCCTTAGCAGATGATCCCTGCGGTTTTCCATTAGCAGAACAATTTACTTCGGAGGACTAGCCTTGGGGTCATGCCAAGCCCTGGCTCGTCAGGCAGCGTGGGTGGAGAATAGCATTGTGAGTCTCTATCAGTGAAGCAGTTGGGGGCACAGGAGAGCCCCGCATTGCCAGAGGCCATGCGGTGAGACAGTGCCAATACCCTCAGAACCCCAGTCCAAGTCCAGCTGTGCAGCAGTGAGGCCAAGGTTCTGCAGGAGAAGGCGATTACTAACTTTACTTCCCCTGCACCTTTGCCATCTTTCAAGAAATGGTTGAGATGCAGGGAAGGCCTGTGGGGGCAGCATGCCACAGAGTTGTGCTGCATTAGGGCCAAAGCTCTCTGTGCTTTGTAGCATCAGCCGTAGACGGAGAGAGCCACCGCGGGGACAAGTTGAGGCTTGGACGCCAGGAGAGTTGAACAACAGAATTAGCCGGTCTAGAAACCTGCCATGGCTGTGAGGCCGCCAAGCTGTCCCGGTAGCATTGCCAAGCCGGCCCAGTGTGGTAGCCCCGCCGTCTGTGGAGCCCGGTCAAACCTCAGCAGATGAGCAAGAGCTTGTCCTGATCCCTGAGGACAGGCAGAAAGGGAGGACAGGATCCGTATGTGAGAAACGTCTGGATGGGTAGAAGTCCAAACTTTTTTTAAAAAAAGGTTTATTTTTTAAATTTTATTATGGTGAATATGTACATATATATAACAAAACATACTACACTTTTAAGTGTCCAGCTGAACTCCTGGAGATGGGGATGTTGGTAACCCCATGCAGCATGTAGGTCGAAGGTGATGTCCCGCCCACCTTCTTGCTTAAACAGAACTGAACTTGATTCCCAGCCTGAAGGAGGATTGGGGAGAAGAGGGTCAAATGAGGAAGCCCCTTGAAGTGACTGTTAGGTTTATGGCATACACGAGGTGTTTTGCTGGAACCCAGCCTAGAGCTTAACCCTGTAACTGGAAGTATAAAGTTCATAGAAACTCAGGTGCATGCGCCTGTTGTTAAGATTTGACAATCTGTGTTGTGAAAATACACAAGTATCCATCAAATATCAGATTTGATGCATAGCTTTCCTGGACCTTTATTAATAAAGGGAGGGTCGATACTAGAAGGTGCTGAAAGGAAGCTGAAAACAGGGCTTGAAAGAAAATTTGTCGAATTTGTAGTTTTGCATAAGATCCTTGTGATGGCAGCTACACCCGTGTGCTTCCAGAAGTCTTCTGTTTGCTTCATTGTCACTGTGGCCAGGAGGGCATATGCTGATGTACTCTGTACGTGTGAACAGGAAACAGAACACATCATACGCTTGTAATTTGTGTATCCAGGGGTTCCTCGGAAGCGATTGATCAGAATATACATCTCCCCTTAAGACTGAGTTCTTGTAAGGAAGGAACTGGGCAGGCTTCTGTATGGAGCCTAAAGCATTATGAGTTCTCTCAGAAAGCACCAAGTTCTGTGACAAGAAAAGAAGGTCAGTAACCTCAGAGATGGCCCCAAGACCAGGGCTCCTGACCTGTTGAGAGCTGAGAAACAACAAGAGTAGACACGGACCAGTTAATAAAGTAGCTGGAAGAATGCAAAAGGGTGCAAAAGAGGGGTGTGAGTTAGGGAAGAGGATTAAAGCTGCAAAAACATCCCTGTAATGGATTTCTCAAACACACCAGCCGACAGGCAAGGGCAGGTGTCCTGTCAAACCATTTCCCCATGAAACCCAATCCGTCATTTTGCAGGGAGGCCTGCTGGCCCGTTTGTGATTGAAGAGCCTGTCCCCTGAGCCCCAGTGAAGCCGGCTGAGCCACCCAGGGAAGGGATGCGGTCCGGAAGACGGCTTTGCAGACAAAGGGGCCTGGGAACAGGCTGGTTTCCTTCCTATATGGCCAGCTAGCGCTTTTCTTTGCCTCTGCTTGACGGCCACCTGGCTGATGATCGTGGAGTCTCCACCCCTCCTGCCCTCCTTCCTGCCAGATTCACTGGGAAAGGAGGTAGTTGGATTTTCCGATCATTCACCAGTTTGCCACTCTGCCTTTGATCCCTAAGGGAAATGAAAGTTTTGCTCCAACAGCCCAACTGGGAGCGCCTGTCTAGTGAAGCAACAGCTAAAGCTTAAGCTTAGTTGACCGGGAGGAGACAGGGCCAGTGAGCAAACTGCTGCTTGTTCGTTTTGAAGCCAGGAAGGCTGGTCTGCCATCCAGGGAGCTGGAAGCCCAGCTAGGGTGCCCTCGGTCCTGCCCACACGGGCTGTTGTACACATGTAGGCATTGGAACAGAGGGCTGTCCGGCAGCAGGGTGACAGAGCCCAGCCTTGTGCCTCCCCTACCAAGCAGCCTGCTGTCTGGAACCAGCAGCTGTCAGGGTGCAGAGGCACCCAAGGGGTCGAAGGAGGCACAGGGTCGTCTCGTCCTGGGTAGAGCAGCGGATGCATGTGGCAGTGTGTGCTCTGCGTCTAGAGAAGCCCTTAATTAACAGTGGGGCCAGAGCCCAGGGCCAGTAACGTGGAGATGGCATTCTGGTGCCAAACTCATTTCAGTGGCTCGCATCTTTCTTGCAAGATGATCTGCTAGATTTAAGTATATTCTTGCCTGAAGCAAATTTCCTTAGAGTGATGCACAGAAACAGAGAGGAAGAAAAAAAAAAAAAACCTTGGTGGAGTAGTTTTGGATTTATTAGACCGTGGAAGTCGGTGCCTTCAGTGACTCAGGAATTTTCTGGATGGCCCTGAGCAGGCAGTTGCTCCCAGCTTGCTTTGTGGGGAGCCTCTTGACACGGCAGGTACAGCGCACACTGTCCTGAGGGAAAATTAGGGCCTTTGCGTTTTTTTAAGTGTGTAGCTTTCGAAAAGCAAAGTTAACAAGATTTAGCTAGAATACGTGAGCACAGCCCATCCACCTCTCCTACAGTCCCAACCCTCCCCATCTCTGAGTGAAACCTTTTAACTGTCTTGGCTGAGAGGCTCAGCCAGAACTGGCTATGTAATTCGCAGGGCCCAGTGCAAAATGAACATGCAGGGTCCCTTGCTCAAAAATTAAGAATTTGAAGATGGTGACAGCAGAACATTAAACCAGGTGCGGGGCCCTCCCAAGTGCAGGGCCCTGCGGACTGCATAGGTTGCACGCCTGTGAAGCTGGCCTTGGGTCCAGCCTTCCAGACTATTTATTCATTCAGCAAGGATTTAGAGAACATTGCTATATCCTAAGTACTGTACAGTGGGGCTCAGGACTGGGGTGCAAAATTAATAGGCTGCCCACCAAAAATTTGTAATTTAGTTAGGGTCAGATACCACACACACAAAATTAAATAATGGTGAGATGGTTATTTAAAAGCCCAGGATGTCCTACACCCACCTAAAGGCAGGAATATGTGAGAGGTCTCACCTTGATCGGGGGGACTGCTTGTTCAGCCTGGATAGCAGCGGGAAGAATGAAATGAATCAGGCAGTCTGACATCATTTTTGCCACACCACACAATCCGTGAATAGTATGTGTTTGTTACTCCACGTTCGTTAGACCTATTTCATCCCTTTCCTGGGACCCCAGAAGTAACTTCTGTTTTCACAATAGCTTCCACTGGCTGTGCTTAGGTAAACATTCACTGAATATTTGTTGTGCTAGGCCTTTGTCCTTAAGCTCACAGTGTAGACCAAACCCAACTAGGGCTTTCGAGTTCATAGGCAATGTGAATGGTCACTTCGTATCCTGACTTGTGGGGCCCTGCTTCCAAGATATTCATTCATTCATTCGGCATTTAATCGTTGTCTCCTGGGGCCAGGCCCTGGGTTAGATTCAAGGGACACACGTATGAACACAACTTGGTCCCTGCCCCCAAAGCACTCACAGGCTAGTACTGTAATCAGAGAAACAAGAGCTTTCCCGCCCTGGCTTGGCTTGAGGAAGAGCTTCTGGAAAGTCCCATTAAACAAACGCCTCCTGACCTCACTGAGTGCTTTGATAACCGGCTCTCCTGGGGGGACATGGTTTTGTTTTGGTGATCCCTCTTGTCTTCTGTGAGAAACCTGACTCCCGCCTGCTCCTGCTGCCTTCCCAGTCTCCAGGGGAACAACAGCACAGGCGGGTGGAGTCTTGCCATGGTGTTGCCGTAAACACCGAAGGTACCCGTTCTCAGGACCAGAATGTGGTGTGGTCAGCATTCAGACAGGGTGCCTCTAAGGCTTTTTAAATATTTTTTATGAGAAGAAATAATAAGAAATACTTTCATCTCGCTTATCTAATTTGCCATTAGTTTTATTTCTTAAATTCAGCCATGATCCTGAAGACTAAATTTGGAATGCGGTTTTGTTGCACAAGTGGCCACTGTTTTGTTCAGCAACATCAGTGATTGGCTCATACATAGAGTTTTTTTGCTTGGACTTTTGGATTGTTTGGGAAACATCCTGCTCTTGTTCCAGATGGGTCTCCATCCTCTCGCAGTCCAGATTCCAGGCTCCCCATCACCAAGCCGAGTTGGGAGATACAGCCACGATGTTGCCAGAGATTTCAGCCTGTTGTCAGGAGGGAGCCCTGGCTCCCCCACATTCCACTGCCACTGTGCAACACAGGGTGCTTCCTGCTGGCCTGGGAGAACTTTCCTTGCCTTAGAAAACCCTTAGAGCATCCACAGGTCCCCACTCACTCTGCGGGCCGGAGGGCCATCCATTGCATTGGTCGTGACATTGACTGCAGCCCCTGGGTAGCAAGAATCAGCCTTCCAGTGTAACCACGGCAGCTGTCTGAGTAGGACTGACTAGCTGTGGCTGTCTGAGGAGAACTTGGAAAGGCTGTTCTTGATTGAACGGGAGAAAAGACATTTAGCATTCTCTTTTGCTGTTTTCCCCAACCTCCCTCAGAAGCCTTAGCTGAGCCCCCACTGCTGTGCCAGGATGTTGGTTCCTCAACCGTGACCCTCCCAGCCAAGCTGAGTAGGGCTGACCAGCCCTGCCAGCTCACCCCCATACTGTCTCAGCGTAACAGAAAGGGTGGGCTGTGTCAGAGGCACCTCCTGATGGCATTCTCTCCCACGGCCCACCCACTCCAGCCCATGCAGTGCTCAGCCCATGGAGCCATCACTTTCTATCCTGTAAGCTCAATAGGAGGCTGGAGGAAGGGCTCGCACCACCCCCGCTGACAGCCACAGCATGTGAGGGTCTACAGCCTTTGATGTGACATAAACACCCCATGGCACAAGCCGACCCCAAATGGTTAGGCTGCCTCTCTCCACCATTGGGGTCCAGTCAGCAGCTTCCCTTGTCTCCACAGACCTCCAGGATTTCAAGTTAGATGTGCAGCACGTGATTGAGGTGGACGAGGGGAACACGGCGGTCATTGCTTGCCATCTGCCAGAGAGCCACCCAAAGGCCCAGGTCAGATACAGCATCAAACAGGAGTGGCTGGAGGCCTCTCGAGGTGAGCAAGAAGGGTCTCCGGGATCAGGAGGGAAGCTGGTCTCCTCCGACTGCCTCTGCACAACAAAATGCAGTAACCACGCCAATAGCCCTATTCCTCACACTGCTGCTTGGCTGCCTTCTCTCTTGGTGTTCAGCTCTGTAGAATCCTAAAGGCATTGCTTCCACTGTGGAGGGCCTGTGCCCAATTATGAGGCATTTCTTCCTTCTCTAAGGTCCCAGAAGGTGTTGCCAAGCTGCTGCCATTGATCAGGACTCTCAGCACCCAGCTTCAGATTCTTCCGCGCATGGCCCTTCCTCCAAGCTCACACAGAAATTCTGCCCCACAAACCTGGCAATTCCTGGACCTTCAGGGGAAAACTGTTCCCTGCATAGCACTGCGTCATTTCAATAGAACTAGATTTTTCACACACACACACACACACACACACACACACACACACACACACACACACACACACACACACACACACACACTTTGTCCTAGTAACTGAGACACTTCGACTCTCACAGCATCTGCTGCTCCCTGCCCAGCCCGCGGTGTACCCAGCGTCTGGTCCAGGGGGTGACAAGCTCTGGTTTACAGGGTGCTGGGGTGCAGGGGGTCTGTCCCCCCAAAGTCCGTTCCTTCCCGCAACTGCCCCTGCACTTGAGGCCAGACCCCATGGCTCAAAATGTGTACCTCTTATATCATTTTATAGATTTTAAAATATTTTTATTAACTTTTTCTGGTTATGAAAGGAATATATGTTCATTATAGAAATTTTAGAAAATATGGAAAACTATTTTTTAAAAAAGGTAAAAACCCTAATCCTACCACTCTGAGATAACTGGAGATTGAGCTATGAAGACCACTAATGCCCACTCCCTGTGGGCCAGAGATTTTTCCCGCTGGATATGGTGGCCTACTCACAGGCAGGCACCTGGCTGGGCAAGTCTGGAGTGTAGGGACACCACGGTTCGCAGGTAGTCGGTGCCTTGCCTGCCAGGAAGCTGAAAGCGACCCCCATCACTGGTGTCCAGGGAGCCGAAAGCTACCCCCCCATCCCCCACCCCACCCCCGTCACTGGTGCCCAGAAGCTAGGAATCTGCCTCCTGTTTCATATGAACACACCAATAGGCCCTACCCCCATGGCGCTGCTCAACCAGCAGCAGACAAAGCCAGCGATGCACAGGGAAGGATGTCAGTGATAATCATGGAGAGGGCAGTGGTTTGGGGTTAGAATATCCTCTCTAGTGACAGAACATCGATAGTGAGGATGGCTCAAAGCCAGGACCATGGCAGTCCCTCTTTCATGGTGGCTTCCAGGAGTGGTCAGCTCATCTCCCAAGTGTGTAGCAAAGGGGCCCTCGATCCTTAAAACAGCTCCACACATTACACCATTTCACAAATGAGGAAGCAGGATCAGAGAGGTTAATTAACTTGCCCAAGGCCACATAGTTAGTACCTGGCAGATCCAGAGCTTGACCCAACTCCCATGGAAGTGTAAACTACTCTTCTGCAGACCTGTGTACTAACTCAGGCAGTTAGTCAGCTAGTTGGTTAGTTAGTTTCTCTCCTTGGCTCTTCACCCCCATTCGCTGCCAAGTCTTACTGGGAGAATAGCATTCTAGGTTTGGGCTTGATGGGACTCAGGTGTACCTCAGTTCCTGGCTCCTGCCCAACCTGTCCCCTGACCCGTCACCTTTGTGGGTAACACTTAAGAAGGGGAGCTATTGAGTGCAATATTCTGGGCCCCAATTCATCCCCATATTGCCCCCTTCCTGCCCTTTCCACAGATAACTACCTGATCATGCCGTCGGGGAACCTCCAGATCGTGAACGCCAGCCGGGAGGATGAGGGCATGTACAAGTGCGCAGCCTACAACCCAGTGACCCAGGAAGTGAAGACCTCTGGCTCCAGCGACAGGCTGCGTGTGCGCCGTAAGGACCAGGCCCTGGCTCCTGGTGGAGGGGTCCTGCTGATGGGGGGCCTAGGGCCTCAGTCAGTGTGCCAGCTCTCGGTCTCTGGGGGGGTGGCCGTGGGGTGCAGGTCAGTGGGCATCCAGGACAGAGGCTGGGGCTCTCCCCTCCGGCTGGCCCAGTGCCAGCCTCACAGCTCATGGCCTGGCTTGGGCGGGTGACTGCTTGCTGGTCATATCAGCACTGTGGGGTCATCCCCTGCCTCCTGCCTGTAGACTGTGAGAGGGGCCTGTGGGATGTGTGTGCCAGGCAGGAAAATCTGGAGCTCAGCTGCCTACACAGCGTGTGCACGGACAAGATGTGTACAGGAGAGTGAGGCCCAGGCCTGCCGGCTTTGCCCTGCGTGAGGCTGGGTCAGGCCCCGCTGACTCACAGGAGAGTTCACGGTGGCAGCACTGCTCCGCATTCATTCTGAGCACTTACTGAGGCTCTTTGTACGTTTGGTGGACTCACATCTGACCACGGTTAGCTTTTAGAGTCAGGCGGATTTACCCATGAAGCTAATGAAGCTAAACTTCAGGGGCTCCTTCCTCTCCCAGGCCTTGTGGCTGGTTTTGTATTTGTAATTTCATATTCTTTCTCTTAAAGAAGGCATCCCAAACTGTTTAAGTTTCGGGTCTCATAAAACGAGTCTGCCCGTGCTTAGCACATGAAGGGAAGATCACACAGCCACACGTGCTCCGTGTGCTCCGTGTGGTCGCATGGTCTCTGAGGAAGGCAGCAGTTGGAGACCATCCTGCCTGTCACTGAGTTCTAGGCAGTTTCTCCCCCAGCCCAGCGCTGGAAAACTTCTCTGCTCACTCCCCTGAGCACCTGATAAGTAGCTGATGTGCCTTTGTGGACCTGCAGGTAGGGGGCTGTTGGCACTGTGTCACCCTCATTGAGACCCTTGGCACTGAGACCCCTGGGCCTGGATCCCAGCCTCCGTCTCAGAGTGCGCTTACGGAGGGCACGTCTCAGTGCACTTACTGAGGGCACCTCTCAGAGTGCGCTTACTGAGGGCATGCAGGAAAAACCACTGTACCATTCAAATGGCTGCTCTTTCTCTCTCCACCCCTTTCACAAAGTGAAATGTACGTATGTCAAGTGTGGATGATGCTGTTGTTGTTGGGGGCCTTCAAGTTGATTCCAACTCATAGCGACCCCACAGGGCAGAGTAGAACTGTCCCATGGGGTTTGCTAGACTGTAATTTTTATGGAGAGAGCCCTGGTGGTGCAGTGGTTAAGCACTCAGCTGCTAACCGAAAGTTGTAGGTTTGAACCCACCAGCCACTCCACTGGAGAAAGATGTGGCAGTCTGCTTTGATAAAGATTACAGCTTTGGAAACCCTATGGGGCAGTTGTACTCTGTCCTGTAGGGTCACTATGAGTCAGAATTGACTAGACAGCAACAGGTTTGGGTTTTTTTGGTTCTAATCTTTATGGAAGCAGATTCTCAAGTCTTTTCTCCCTTGGAGCCACTGGTGGGTTTGAACACCAGCCTTTTGGTTAGCAGCTGAGCGTGTCAGTGATGCTACTCCACTGTATTATCCCAGTTATTACTCAGAACAGCTCTCTGCAGACGGAACTCCTTGTTTCAGGTAGGGAAATGAAGGCCCCAGGGAATTTAGCGACTTGCCACTTTATACAGATGGGACAGCCTCCTGGGGCTTCCCCCACCTCTGAGTGGGGCAGGAGGGCACCCTTTGCGAGAAGTCTTGGTCCCACGTGCTCTTCCCTCCATGCCCCTCAAGGCTCCACCACAGAGGCTGCCCGCATCATCTATCCCCCGGAGGCCCAGACCATCATTGTCACCAAAGGGCAGAGTCTCATCCTGGAGTGTGTGGCCAGTGGGATCCCACCCCCGCGGGTCACCTGGGCCAAGGATGGGTCCAGCGTTGCTGGCTACAACAAAACACGTTTTCTGCTGAGCAACCTGCTCATCGACATCACCAGTGAGGAGGACTCGGGGACCTACTGCTGCATGGCCGACAACGGGGTGGGGGAGCCCGGGGCAGCGGTCATCCTCTACAACGTCCAGGTGTTTGGTGAGTGTCCCTGCGGGCCTTCTCCTTGGCCCGCTCTCTGACCTGCGTGGCCTTTCTAGAGGCACATCGCCTGAGGCTCAGAGAGGGTGACTGCCTGTGGAAGGTCACACCCAAGTGGTGGCACCCCCCAGCGGTTGCGTACGGCACAGGGTCCTAGCAGCCTCCATTCTCTCTCCTGCCGTGACTCGGATGGGGAGGCACGACACCTGTCCTCCCTGTTCACCTTCCCGTGAGAAAATGCCAACAGCCAAGGGGAAGGAGGGCACCTCCCCTGACCACAGGCCCCTCCTCAGTCCATGTGGCCCCGGGACGGGAAGAACAGCCCTTCTCACCCCACTCTGGTTTCCCACAGAACCTCCTGAAGTCACCATGGAGCTGTCCCAGCTGGTCATCCCATGGGGCCAGAGCGCCAAGCTCACCTGTGAGGTGCGCGGGAACCCCCCACCCTCCGTGCTGTGGCTGAGGAATGCTGTGCCCCTCACCTCCAGCCAGCGCCTCCGCCTGTCCCGCAGGGCCCTGCTCATGGTCAGTGTGGGGCCTGAGGACGAAGGCGTCTACCAGTGCATGGCTGAGAATGAAGTCGGGAGTGCCCACGCCGTGGTCCAGCTGAGGACCGCCAGGCCCGGTGAGCGCGCCTTGTGCCCACAATCCTGCCGAACGTTCACAGAATGCGCTTTCCTAGTGAACTCTCAGAACCCCGGTGTGCAGAACAGACAAACTCAGTCTTTATTTGAAAGTTCAAATTTACATTAACTTATTAGTGAGTCAGAAGTGAATTAGTAAAAATCTAGTAATGACTCAATTAACTGTTGTATTAAAAAAATTTTTTTTTTTTAATTATGGAACGCTTCACATATTTGCGCACCACCTGTGTGCAGGGGCCATGCTGATCTTCTCTGTATTGTTCTTATTTTAGTGAATGTGCTGCCGAAGCAAGCACGTACTTTTTAATTTTTTGAAAAATTCGTTTGCAGAATCTGTGGGCTCTTAGGGTTCCGTGGACTCCATCTTGACAACCACTGCTCTCACACAAAGCAAGCCTGTCCCTCTCAGCTTGACTCATTCAGTTGACATCTATACCAACTGAGCAGTTGCTGTGTGCCCATGCTGTGCGAGCTAGGTAACGTGGGGTGCACAGAAACATGACAAGACCCCTCTCCTCAAGAACGTTTCTTGTGGAGCCCATAAAACCCGCCCAGGGAACAACTGGAGAAAAATACAACGACTACTGAACGTTGCCTCAGCATCGTCGAGCGCCAGCTTCCTGTGGTGGAGGAGGCCGGGCAGAGGGAGACCGGTGGGGGGGCTTCTGAGGGGGGCGCTGCCTCTCCTGGCCTCTCGGCTTCTCAGAGGGGAGCTGCAGTTGGTTTCATGGCTCCCATTTCCACGTCTCCTCAGAAGGGGAGGAAAAGTCCACATTGTGCCATGGCGTTAAGATCCCACGGTGAAAGGACTCATTCCCACTCCCAGCGAATGAAAGGCGTAGGGTCCCTGCACCTCAGGAGCAGAGTGAGACAGTCCACTTAAGACACACCTCGAGTGGACTCAGGAAAACAGGCAGGTCTCAGAAAAGCTGGGCTGTCGCCTCAGAGCCACGGGAGGAGCCTGGGCAGCGTGATCCAGGCTGCCTTTCCTTCCTGGCAGGGCAGGGCACCGGCCTCTCTTCCACAGAGCCTGGTTGTGTGTCCAGCGGGTGATGGTCGTCCCAGGCCCTGAGGGTGAGGGGCTCCTCCCTCCCCTTCTCTCCCTCAGGGCAGCAGCCCAGCAGAGACTAACGTGTCTCTTCTCCTCTTCTCTCTCCTGCTCTGTCCTCCAGGCACAACCCTGAGGCCGTGGCGAGATGCTAAGCTGGGTGTGGCCACACCTCCCGCACCACCTTCCAGACCTAGCAGCCGTGACCAGATGCTGAGGGGGCACACGGGGCTCCCGCGGCCCCCGATGTCAGTGCAGTCTGCTTCCCCACCGTGCCTGGGAGAGAAGGGCCATGTGGCTCCTGCCGAGGCCCCCGTCATCCTCAGCTCACCCCGGACGTCCAAGACTGACTCGTATGAGCTGGTGTGGCGGCCTCGGCACGAAGGTGGTGGCCGGGCACCTATCCTCTACTACGTGGTGAAACACCGCAAGGTACAGCTCCTGCAGCCTCCTCTCTGTGAGGCAGGGCCGGAGTCTCTCCGCCTCTGGCCACCTCCCCCTGAGCTTCTGCAGCCTGGAGTAGCAAACCCAGCCGATCATGACCACTCCTGCCTCCTCCAGTATCCATTCCTCCCCACCGTCCAGAAATCTGGCTGTGAGATGGGCATTCAGGGCCCTCACCAAAAAAACTCAAACCATCTGCTGTCAAGCCAGTTCCATCTCATGGCAACCCCATGGAGAACTGTTTGATAGGGCTGTCAATGGCTGTGATCTTTCTGAAGTAGATTACCAGGCCTTTCTTCTGAGGTGCCTCTGAGTGGATTTGAACCACCAAACACAGACCTAAGCAAAGAGCTTCAAGTCTGAGCTCTCTGCATTTCTTTCTCAGAAGAGACAGTAGGACCGTCTCCCTGTGAGGCAGCAGACATCCCTACCTCTTTTCTGTCGTTCATTGCTGACGCTGTTTTGCTTTACTTTTTGAACACAGTAAGCTCTGATAGGCACATACCTGCAGGCATTCTGGCATGGTGAGCTCGTTCTAAAGCCGGGAGAACACAGGCAGATATTTGTGAGCAAATGTTTTCTCTGACGGTTGTAAAATAACCCCCTCAGTTCTCAGAATCCATCATGGGTGGGGTCGGACAAGCAGGCGTTTGAGCTGAAACACATTGTGTCGTGTAGATCTCAGCTGTTCCTCCTGACAGAATGAAGTCTGTCCAGGTGGATGTCCAGGAGCTGTCAGGGAGGGAGGCTGTGGCTGAGCCCGGACGTGGGGACAGAGCGGGCCAGCCCCATCCTTGTGGATACCTCGTGCCCTCCTCCCAGGTCCTGCTCCTGCCTGCTGTTGCCCCACAGGGGACAGGGACAGTGAAATTCCCTGTAAGAAAGTGCTCAAAAACATCCCTGTTCGTCCCAAGTGCATACTGTTTTCTTTCTAAGGCCATTAACCAGTAACCAGTTGCTGTCTATTCATGGTGACCCCGTGTATGTCAGAGTAGAACTGTGCTCCGTAGGGTTTTCAATGGCTGATTTTTTGGAAGCAGATCCCCAAGCCTGTCTTTTGAGGTGCCTCTGGATGGATTCAAACCACCAACCTTTCGTTTAACAGCTAAGTGCTTAACAGTTTATGCCACCCAGGAACTCCTCCTAAGGCCATCAGACTGTAGGAAATGACTGTCCTTAAATAGATTTTAAATTTTACTTACTAAGTAATAGCATGTGTTACAACATGTGGAATTTTATTATGCACTGATGCTATTGTCACTTACAGAAGTGCTACGTGCATTTGGTAGAAGATACGGAAAGTGGATGAATGTGTTAAAAACCTTTGTCCACTCTTCTCCCCCTCCCTCCCTTCCCGCGCAGTGGCCGCGCAGATGCCTCCCCGACCATGGACTCTGCTGGCCCCTCTCTTTCTCTTCTTCTCCTTCACGCGCTCTCCTGGAAGACCTGGGGTCCGGACAGGCCCACAGAGACACAGGGGACGTCAGTAAGACACAGTGAAGGCAGAGGGGCCCCATCCTGCCCCCCTGCTGTCTCCTAGGTGGGACGAGGGGGCAGTTTCCCATTAACCCTCAGCCTGCCGGTGAATGAGTTGTTAACAAAAAGCTGCATCGTTCAGCATAGGCGACGGGGCAGGCCTGGTGTGAGCCCTCGTTGTCCTGTCTAACTGTACACGTCCATCTCACACTTGTAGACAAAGATCAGGGCAGGCCAGGTGCCCTTGGCCTCCAGGAGACAAGAACCAGTGTGATAGCAAGAATAATATTTTTCAGGCCAATAGGTGGCACAAAACTGACTCACCGAGAGGCAGGTTGGCAAAGGCCAGGCGTGGGAGCCGGAGGTGGCAGGGGCCAGGTGTGAGAGCCTGGAGGTGGCAGGGGCCAGGGGTGGGAGCCAGAGGTGTCAGGGGCCAGGTGTGGGAGCTGAAAGTGGCAGACTGGGGCCACATCACTCTCACGGAACAGGTGACAGTGACTGGTGACCCTCCTGTTTCGTGTTTTCATTGTTGGGCTCAGGGACAGGGGTGCAGGGAAGTGAGAGGACCTAGGCCCTGCTGCATCTGGCTTCTGCAGGCTTCGGCTCTGGGGCAGGTGGAGCTGTTAGGCTGGCATTGCCAGGCAGAAATTATGTCTTGAAAGCAGTTCTTTTCTTAAGGGACTAACGCGTGCTAAAGATTGTCACACAGAAAGGATTTTGAAATCGAAGGTCAGCGTTCTGTTGTGTTTTTCCACTTCCCTTTTCTCGCTGGGGACTGGGAGTCACTCGGCCAGCTCTTGCTTTTTCAAGTGTGTGAGGCTGCCTTCCCTTCTTGGTGCATCTGCAGACCCTAGCTGCTGTGTTTGGGTTTCTAGCATCTCCAGGGAGTCTCAGTTTATAAAGCGTCTCCCCTTGGAACCAATCCTGGAAGCCTGACCTTAATGAGCCCAGATAGCCCTGTCCCTTGAATGGTGGGTTTTGTTCTGCTTCTGAATCCTTGGCCTGGGGATGAGAGCTCTCCTACCAGCTGTTTTCTCCCTTCAGCAAACCTCAGCTCACTCCCTGCCGGCTCGCAGAGATGCACACCAAAAGGATGGCTGCTGTCAAGTCGACTCTGACTCCTGGCAACCCCATGTGTGTCAGAGTAGAACTATGCTCCACTGGGTTTTCAAGGGCTGATTTTTTGGCAGTAGATCACCAGGACTGTCTTCTGGGGTGCCTCTGGGTTAGACAAAAACAGCCAGCCTTTTGGCTAACAGCCAAGCGCATTAACCATTTGCGCCACCCAGAGGTTCCATGGGCAGCTGAGTCTTTTGTCTTGAGAAATGGGTGGATGAGACGAGGGACCTCTAGCATCACGCGTGGGGGAACCTGGAGCCCTTTTATGTTTTCCTTTAGATTTAAAGGGCTAGAGACTCAAAGCTGTGAAAGTCTAACCCAGCATACTTATAATTTATCCACAGCTTTTACGTCTTAAGTGAGGCCGGAGGGCAGGAGCAAAAAAAAGAGGAGATTGAGATGGCAGAGACCTCACGGGGAGGAGGATGCAGGGAGCTCAGCAGTGGGGGCAGGCATCTGTTGGGAACCTATTTTGTGCTAAGTTCAATGCTGGCCACTTTACCTTTGCCACCTAATTGAATCTTCAGAATAACTCCGGAGGTTTCATTTGCCCCATTCTAGAAATGAAACACCACATCTGTCAGTTTGTCATACACTGGTGGCTTGAGTATTGCTGTGATGCTGGAAGCTATGCCACCAGTATTTCAAATACACCTACTCCTCACTTATTGACTTTCTCATTATCTGATGTTTCACATTTATGACAATAGTGAAAAACGTACTATCCAACTCTTTTGCGCATTAACGACGTGTGTCTGGTAGTAACGAAAGTCAAGGTGCAAGGCGAGAGTAACGCTGGCTGTGATGGTTAAAGTTATGTGTCAGCTTGGCTGAGCCATGATTCTCAGTGGTTTGGCAGTTATATAATTTGGCCGTGATATAATTTGGCCATTATGTAATGATGTAGTCATCCTCCATTTTGTGATGTGCCATGGTCATCCTCCGTTTTTGAATAATGCTGATTTTTGCATAATGACCTGGTGTTTGGAACCCAATTATTGCAATAAGTGAGGAGTAGGTGTATCAGCATGGTCACCCATGGTGGACAGGTTTCAGTGGAACTTTCAGACTAAGACAGACTAGGAAAAAAGGCCTGACAATCTACTTCCAAAAATTAACCAATGAAAACCATAAAGGATCACAACAGAATATTATCCATTACAGTGCTGGAAGATGAGCCTGTAGGTTGGAAGGCACTCAGAATACACAGTGGTCACTATAATGGACTCAGCATACCAACGATCACAAAGATGGCACAGGACCTGGCAGTGTTTCATTCCATGGTACATGAGGTTGCCATGAGTCAGAGCCAACTCAACAGAACTAACAACAACAACAGAAATGAAAAGTCTAGGGGTCAGAGAGGTTAGGGAACTTGCTCAGAGTTGCACAGCTGGTAAGGGACACAACCAGGATTTGAACCCAGACTCTGAGACACTTTTTCTTTCTTGGATAGGTTAGGATTATGCATATGTGCTTTAGAGTGAAGCTATGGTTTCCCACTCCCTAGTGTCGTGGCCTTGGGTACAGTATTCATCCCTCTAAGCCTCAGGCTCACTTGTGAAGTGGGTTGTAGTGAGGGAGAGTGAGGTATTGTGTATGAAGCGCTCAGCTCCATGCCTAGCACATAGTGAGCACAGAGCAAGTGTCATTTCTAGTGCTGCTGCTACTTTTACTGCCGTTCTCATCATCATCTCATTAGGACGAAAATGGAAGGAACTGTGTTTGGTTTAAATTGAGCAAGGAGAAAGAGTTAAGACTGGAGGGTCTCAGAAGTACAAGGTCATTGGAGAAGTTCTCAGCGGACTTTTGCATTTTCTTTGGATGGCTCATCAGATGGGTGTCAGGGAGCCTGGTTCTACTGTCGCAGCGAGCATGGGTGTCCCCGAGAGGCAGGCAGAGATCTGCACTACCCCCTACCTGGCCTGTTCCTCTCCTTCCTGCCCCTGTCCTCTTGGTCTCAGTTTCCTTTCCTTGCAAACCACAGCCCACCTGTAGCTCCAAGCAGGGGTGCTGGTCCTTATACAAACCACCTTCTCCAGCAGGTGACAAATACCTCTGATAATTGGACCATTTCCGGCATTCCAGCCAGCCAGCACCACCTGATCCTCAACAGACTCGACCCCGGGAGCTTGTATGAAGTGGAGATGGCCGCTTACAACTGTGTGGGCGAGGGCCAGACTGCCATGGTCACCTTCCGAACTGGTAAGGTCACGGGCTGCCCCCAGCCTGGGGTCTCCATGGGCCCGAGCAAGCCCTACCAGACCCTGGTGGGAAGCCTGTCACCTTGCCCCAGCTGTTCACTTTGGACTTCACCTTTGCTTTCCACTCCTTCCCGCCTGGCTTGTGTGCACAGGCCCAGGCCACACCTCTCATCAGGAGAGTCACAGTGGCCTGCTGGCATCCCTTTGCCTGTCTCCTACACAGGGGCCAGCAGCAACACCATGGCAGTTCAGGCGGAGCTGGGAACCAACACCATGCTCAGCGCCTTTGTTCTTGTTTGCACTGCCTTGGCTGACCCCTCGGCAGTCTCAGGCGAGAAGAACTCTGTGGAGAGGGAGACCTGAAGCGCCCTCCCTCCCTTGCTGATCTCAACCCATGTCCACCCAGGGCGGCGGCCCAAACCCGAGATCGTGGCCAGCAAGGAGGAGCAGATCCAGAGAGATGACCCTGGAGCCAGCCCCCAGAGTAGCAGCCAGCCAGACCACGGCCGCCTCTCCCGTAAGCCTGGTGGCAGTGGGGGTGGGGTGCAGGGGTGGGGTGGGCAACAGTCAAAGAACTGGAGGCCAGGCCACTGCTTCCGAGTCACCGTTGCTGCGAGGCAAGTAGGATCCTGGTTCCATGGATCCAGGAGTCCTGATGGCATTTGCCTGGGATCCCCAGTTCACCGTGAGGAGAAAATAGAGATTGGAGTCTTTAAAAATAAAACTGGAGTCTGACATGGGTTGCTGGCTCTGTGGGTCCAGAGGGCTGCTGACCCTTGGGCCTGCCACGCCCTGGCTCCCCAGAAGTGCAGCTTGGAGGAATCTTAACTCAAGGGCTCCTCCCTGGGGCAGGGGAGGCTCACCAGTGGGTGGCCCCAGCAGCAGGAGGGGAGGCTGTAGGGTTATGGGGAACAGGCGGGTCTAGCAGAAGGTAACCGTCGTCTATCTCATCACATACCCTCCTCCTGCGTCCTTCCCCCTCACGTCTGGGCTTTGCCAGCCCCCGAAGCCCCAGACAGGCCCACCATCTCCATGGCCTCTGAGACGTCCGTGTACGTGACCTGGATTCCCCGTGGGAACGGTGGGTTCCCAATCCAGTCCTTCCGTGTGGAGTACAAGAAGCTAAAGAAAGTGGGTGACTGGGTTCTGGCCACCAGTGCCATCCCACCCTCACGGCTCTCCGTGGAGATCACAGGCCTAGAGAAAGGTAGGGTCCTGGTCCCTCTCCCACAGGACCCCCGACTATTCCACTGACCACTCAGGGGGAGGAAGAGGGGAGGTTTGGAGGCCCCTCCTTCCGCTCCGCCCTCCATCTGCCATGGTGCGCACATGGGTGCTCTTTGTGGTGTTCACTTGAGTCCCATGAGAGGGTCCGGGCCCTTTCCTCTGGGATAACAAAGGGAGGTCTTGTGAGTCCTTTGGGGACAGGCTGCCCGGAAGACCACCCTGGTCCTAGGCCTTGAGGGACGTGGCGAAATCAGAAGGTGCTTCCCACCCTTCGGGCTCAGTTAGCATCTCTTGCTCACCAGGCACCTCCTATAAGTTCCGAGTCCGTGCCCTGAACATGCTGGGGGAGAGTGAGCCCAGCGCCCCCTCCCGGCCATACATGGTGTCAGGCTACAGTGGCCGCATGTACGAAAGGCCCGTGGCAGGCCCCTACATCACCTTCACGGACGCGGTCAACGAGACCACCATCATGCTCAAGTGGATGGTGAGTGGGCCTGGGGGGTGCTGCTGGGAGAAGATAGCACTAGGTTTGTGCTGGGGCCCTGCTGGCTGCCAGCAGCAGGGGCAGGAAGGAATCACTCCTTCCAGGACACCTCCCGCTAAACGTTCCTCCACCTGTGCGCCTGGGAGCTGGACTGTCCGCGTAGCACACTGGAAAGCCAGGTGTTTGGGGGGGTGCTGTATTAGCTGGAGCTCCTTTGGGGCCTTGACCACGTAGACCCCCTGAGCTGGTTCCCTTGTTTAGGCTAGATGTCACCCTCCTTTTTGCTCTTCCTCACCACCACAGGGGATCCCAACACCATTGTTCAGAGTCCCTTTAAGCCAGAGATACTCACCCTCACAGTGCTCAGAAAGGTTCAGAGGGGACTTAAATCTTTGGAGAAATAGAAATTTGTTTCTTGTCTCCAAAAGCTTGGGGACCCCTAGGCTAAATAAAACACCGAACGGTCTCCACAGCACCCTTCTGAAAACCTCGTGGATGTAGATCCTCAGGAGGGTATTTTAGAGACAAGGCCTCCAGTGCATGTCGGACTCTAGGCTGGGGTGAAATTGTCACAGATCAGTGGTCGGCTCTGATGATTTCTCTGTTCCATTGTCACTTCTTTCTTCTCTATCCCCTACAGTATATTCCAGCAAGTAACAACAACACCCCAATCCATGGCTTTTATATCTACTACAGACCCACAGACAGTGACAATGATAGTGACTACAAGAAGGATATGGTGGAAGGTAAGGAACACTGTGGGTCCCATAGTTTCCTCTGCTGGCGAGGGGGTCTGGGTGTTGGAGAAACCCAGTGAACATAAATCCTGGGTCTGGGTGACAGAAAGCACCTGTGCCCCATGTTACTGGCTCATACGTGACACACCTAGGGCTGTCAAGTTCTTAAAGCGACATGCTTCCTTCTCAAGATGATGGGGCCACAGGAGCCTGGGTGGGGCCCTCGAACGTCTCCGCCACTGGCACCACACTGCCCCCTGTGCCAGGTGCAGGGCCCTTGTCTGAGTCTGACCGCGTGTGATGCTCTCTCTCAGGGGACAGGTACTGGCACTCCATCAGCCACCTGCAGCCAGAGACCTCCTACGACATTAAGATGCAGTGCTTCAATGAAGGAGGCGAGAGCGAGTTCAGCAATGTGATGATCTGTGAGACCAAAGGTGGCGTCTCTGCTCTCTCGTCCTGCCATTTCCAGCAAACCAGGGCAGTCGCTGTTCGCTGTGCCAGGCTGGGGATCTGTTTCCCATGAAGACCCCTTACTTTCTGAGTAACCCCATACTTTGTCATTTTTAACCCTTCTCATTTGCCTGTGCCTCATATTAAGGGAGCTCATCTGCTAACCAAAAGGTCAGCAGTTCGAATCCACCAGCCGCTCCTTGGAAACCCAACGTGCAGGGCAGCTCTACTGTGTCCTGTAGGGTTGCTATGAGTCAAAATCGACTCGACCGCAATGGGTTTGGTTTTTGGTTTTAGGTTACCATCAAGGCGCCTTGGTGGTGCAGTGGTTAAGTGCTCATCTGCTAACCAAAAGGTCAGCAGTTCGAACCCACCAGCCACTCCATGGGAGAAAAGACCTTCTGATCTGCTCCCATAAAGATTCCAGCCTAGAAAATCCTATGGGGCAGTTCTGCTCTGTCCACAGGGTTGTTATGAGTTGGAATCGACAACAACTGAACAACCACAGGGCACCATCATGACGGTGCGAGGAGACCATCACAGCTACAAGGAGACTGGGGTGTTAACTCATACGTGAATTCATGGAATAGAACCCGTTCTTAAGCTGTGAACTCTCTATAAGTACTTTACTCCGGTAATAGCATTCGGTACTTACATTGTTGGTTCACTCCAGGGTTTTGAACCAGTTCATTCAGGTTCAAACCCCTGTTGAGAATTTGCATTTCTGCCCCCCGGATATACTGAATCAGAATCTACATTTTAACAAAATCCCCAGGTGATTCGAATCATTTATCAACTATCTATCCGACATTTTGCACTTACTGTAAATGGTAAAAATCTACCATCTGACTATTTTGCACATTAACGAGGCGGCAGCCATCGTGACAGTGGCCACAGAGCGTCCCCTCCCTGGAGGAGGGTGTATCTGGGCGCCTCTGGGAAGCTGGGCTGCACTGTGCCGAGCCCTCCGGGGCACCTCGTCCAGCTGCCGCCACAGGGCCAGCCTCCTCCTTGACGACAGCCTCTGGGCAGACACCCAGGCAGCACCCAGCCAGCACGACCGTTCTGGGTTCCCAGCTTTTACGCCGCCTGAGGCCCCACGGCTCAAAATTGCTGTGGGGTGGCAAGGGAGGGAAGAAAGAGGTGTGGAGAGGGTGTTTGGTAGAAATGTGTACGAGTTTAATGACATCTTAAAGTGAGCCAAACTGGGCTTAAAGCCTCCCCCTCGGTGGGGTGGAGTGTGAGGCCAGACTCCCAGGGCCCTCGCAAGAAGCCCGGAGCCTCGGTGACTGGCCAGGCCCAGAGGGTAGAGCAGGCTCCAGGATCATAAACTCAGGGCTTGCAGGGGTGGGAGGCGAGACCTGGAGGCAGCATAACAGTACCGAATTTCCCATTAGACGCAGATTTCATGCTGCACATAGACACCGTTCTAATAAGGGGCTTTGAGGCCCTGTCTTGTGAGTGTAATCCCATTTCCCACACCCATGGAATACAGGGCATTTTTTTCCCTGTTTGTTGTGAAGGAAATGTCAAAGAAACAGATACTGAAGTGAGTTTTATCCCCAATTATAGCTCGCAAGTCTTCTGGTCAGCCTGGTCGCCCCCCACCCCCAACACTGGCCCCACCGCAGCCGCCACCCCCTGAGACCCTAGAGCAGCCTGTGGGCACTGGGGCCATGGCGGCGCGCTCCAGTGACCTGCCCTATCTGATTGTTGGCGTCGTCCTGGGCTCGGTTGTCCTCATCATCGTTGCCTTCATCCCCTTCTGCTTGTGGAGGGCCTGGTCTAAGCAAAGTGAGTGACCCTCGTCGGCACAAAGGGGAGCCCACCAAGGGGGCCAGCACCCCTGGGGTAGGGTCAGCTGGCCGTGCCCCCTGGGAGCTCAAGCTGCTTGGTCCCCAGAGTCGCTGAGGGAGTCAGAGAATACCGCAGGGCCAGCCCTTCCTCCCAGTCACATGCCTGGGCTGA
Source organism: Dugong dugon (assembly GCA_030035585.1). Taxonomy (NCBI): domain Eukaryota; kingdom Metazoa; phylum Chordata; class Mammalia; order Sirenia; family Dugongidae; genus Dugong; species Dugong dugon. The sequence goes on from CM057466.1 coordinate 3,249,360, forward strand.
TGGAGAGAGCTAGGAAGTGGAAGTTGGCCCGTCCTCTCGGCACCTCTGAGCGCAGAGCTTCTCTGGCTCCTCTGAATGTCTGATGCTGCCTCGCTGACCTCATGTTCATACTTCCTCCCAGTGTTTCCTCTTCTTCTCTGGTTCTGGGCCTGCTTTGAGCCTTCCCCCTTATCCTGGATTAATCTTTTATCCACTAATTTCTGCTTCAAATGGCAATGCCTCTGGTCAACTAGCTTCATCTAAATACTGCTCCTTCTGTTTGCTCAGCACCTCCTTCCCCTGGACTCTTGGCCTTCTTTCTCTTCACCCTTCTACCCACTGCCATCAGCAAAAAGTCTAGCTGTCAGGAAGACGTAGGTGACGGGAGGATTATTCCAGGAGAGAATGTTCTCCATCCCTTCTGCAACAGCGCCTCCTTGCCTGCCTCACTGGAGCCTGTGTGGTTAGGACTTTTTCAAGCCCCACTCCTCCTTGGCCTAACCATACCTCTGTCCTGTTCTTCCAGAACATACTACAGACCTGAGTTTTCCTCGCAGTGCCCTTTTATCTCCCTCCTGCCAATATACCATGGTACCTCTGGGAGGACTCTCAGGCTGCCGAGACAGTGGGCAGCCCTACCTCAGCGGCATCAGTGGACCGGCCTGTGCCAACGGGGTGCATGTGAACAGGGGCTGCCCCGCAGCTGCAATGGGCTACCCAGGCCTGGAACCTCAGCGGCACTGCCCAAGGAAGCTTCAGCAGGTAACATGCTTCTGGGTGTGTGGGCGGCAGGTGTGGGGTGCCTGTGAGGGAGTTCCTCCCTTCCAGCCCCCAACCCTGGGCTTTGGGGTCAGGCTTTCTTTAGATAGGTATGAGCTCATCCAGCTGAACAGTGAACCTGGACTCCCTGAAGTGACTTTTTCGTTAATCTTACTTTTGAACAGCAGGATGACACCAACAGCCTGCTGAGGCAGACCATTCCTGGCAGTGGATATGACCCCCCAAGTCACCAGATGACCAGGTAACCAGCCCCTCCCTCATTCCTGCCTTTTTCTCCCGAGCCCTAGTGCCTCACTTTCTTTCTAGCTCCTCAAATCCAGCTTCAGTCACTGAAAGCTAAACAGTAGTGCTTCTCTTCAAACCCATAAAAACCAAGCCTGTAGCCGTCGAGTCGATTCCGACTCATAGTGACCCTATAGGACAGAGTAGAACTGCCCCGTAGGGTTTCCAAGGAGCGACTGGTGGATTCGAACTGCCGACCTTTTGGTGAGCAGCCGAGCTCTTAACCACGGCGCCACCCGGGCTCCCCAGATCTGATAACCCTGCTCCACGGGGCCGTGACCCCAACAGGTAGTTGCTGTGTTTGCAGTCCCCCTGCCCTTCTGCTCTGGGGCACATGCTGGCTTCTCGGCATCCTTCCCTCCCGGCAGGCCGATGCAGCATGTGCACCGACTGCCCACAGGCCTGGACTTCGTGTCCTCTCACAGGCTCAGGGCTTGCATGGCGTGAGATGGAAACAGACCACAATTCCCAGCTGACATGATGGTGTTGTACCTACTGATGTTCAAAGGGGAGTAGTCCCATCTCTGCTTCCTGACCGGCTCTGGGACCGTCCAGACAGGAAAGCGGCCAGAGGCAGCGTGGGGGTCCGGCCCCCTCTGCCCACCTCACCTTCCCTTCTGGTCTCACATGCTGCAGGACTCCCACGCCTAGCCCGGACTCAGCTCACCAGCTGCTCCAGCGGCAGCCTGCTGCCACTGAGGGCCAGTCGGGAAGGAGGAGTGCCGCAGGGAGCCCTGGGGTGGAGCCAGCGTGGGACCCTCTGTCTCACTCAGGTCTGTGCTAGAAACTGATAGGCTGGGGAGGCCGTGGGAGAGCTCCCACTGACCAGTGTGCCGTGGGGGTGGGGAGACAGCAGGCCTCAAAGGTGCTGATGGATAAGGAGCCGTCCATAGCTCTGATACAGAAAGGGCCGGGGCCTGCAGGGTGGACGGCTACTTGGCTTCACAGCTGAAGGCTCAGCAGATCAGCAGGATGCACCAGGTGGGTGCTACTCCAACATTGCAAGCTGTGGTCCCCCAAGACTGAGAAAAACAACATCCATTTCAGAGAGAAAAGCAGCCCCTTTGGTCTCTGCACTTCAAGGCCATTAACAAATTTCTCCTGCCTCCCATCACACTAGGAGGCATCCTCTAATTACTCCAGAATACCTTGCTCTGTTGGGTCTTGTCTCTTAATTAAGGAATAAGGTTGCTTCAGTCATTGAGGAGCCAGGTTCTTACAAACACCATCATAATAACTCAGTGTGCTTCCACAGAACTTTCTCTGCAAGGGACTGGAAGCCGTGCGTGCCCCCCCCCCCCACCCCCGTTTGCCTTTGTGCCTGTCTCTTGGAAGTCAGGGGACCACTTGGCCTGGGCACAGGCTGGTTCACAGGACTGGCTCATGCTTCTCAGCCTCCATGGTATAGATGTCAGTTCAGATGCGTCCTGGAACCTGTCTCCGGGAGATTAAAGTTAAAAGGAGTCAAACCAGCATCAGTAAAGCCGGACCACCTTGATTTGGGGTGAACGGACCATGAGTGGGGTGGTCATAACCAGAAGCCATACCAACAGGGTGGACAAGCAGCCCAAGTATGGACAGAGTAGGGCCTTCTTCTACATATTCACAGGCTCAGCAGACCTTACCTGCCCTGGCAGTGAGGCTGGGCTGGGAGAGCCTCTGCGGTCCAGCACTGCAGTGCTCAGGTAAGCAGTGGGTAATAAGTGGGCCTCCCACACCTGAGCAAGACTTGGTGGCGACAGACAGCCCTGCCCAGCGTGGAGGGAGCAGGACCGTCCTTATTATGGTTGTAGGTTTGTCTCTCCTTTAGGGCCGGTGTAACCAGCTCCCAGCACAGAGGTTTACCTCACGCTACCACTGGGGGCTGCTTCCTCCTTGGTGTGGACTTGGATGCTTCCCTCCTGCTCTCCCCACAGGTCCCCCCTGCTGCCTGGGCCTCATACCGGTTGAAGAGGTGGACAGTCGTGACTCCTGCCGAGTGGGTGGAAGAGACTGGTGCCCGCAGCACCCCATGGGGGCCTACATAGGACGGGAACCTGGGATGCGGCTCTCCCCTGGCCCACCAATGCATGTGTCTTTTGAAACACCGCCCCCCACAATTTAGACAGAAGCCAGCTTCCCGGAAAGACTGTATGTTTTTGTTTTTTCTTAAAGACAGAGAAAATTGGTATTTATTTTTCTATAATAGCCATATTTATGTATTTATGCACTTGTAAATAAATGTATATGCATCTTTATGATTCTGGAGAGACATGGGGAATCCTACCCCTTGAGGTATGAGAGGGAAAACACAGGAGCCTCCACATAACAGGCCAGTGGGAAAGCCTGAGGCCGACTGGCTAGGACAGACCCAGGTCAGCAGCCTTCCCCTAGGACTGCCACCATGCCTGGGAGGAGGGCAGGAGGCCCCTAGGTCTGCTGGAGGGAGACGCCTAGGCACACTGTCCACGTTGACCAGAGGGAAAACGAGGTGCACCACCGTCTCACAGACAGGAGACAGAGCCAGTGATGGCAGACTGCAGTGTGTATAGTGCTATAAGCATGAACAGACCTTCCAGAATCAATAATCTGTGGCAACATAGCTCTGTAAAAACAAACACTGTAACTTCTAAATAAATGTTTAGTCTTCCCTGTAACCGTCAACTTAGTCATGTATGAGTCAGCATTTTCTTTACACGTTAGAGTTCCGTGTGTGAGAATTTGAAGAAAATACCCACTTGTGACATTTTCAGATCCATCAAGAGATAAGGTCCGGAAGAGGCAGCAGATGTTTCTAATTTCTTGTCTTTTTAAATACTGAGTGTCACTTATGTTTTTGTTAATACAGAATGCATCAGTAACTGCTTACTCCCAGGTAAGACACCGCAACAGGCAAGGGACGCAGATTGACAGTTCTCTTCTGAACTGACATGAGATAAAGCTTTAGTTGGACTGAAGAAGTGAAATGAACTCTCTTTACACAGGTGTGTGTTAGAGTAAACGTTTTCTCCAAAATACCATTTAGTTAAGTGCTATACTATACCTGAATGTATGCAGCCTGATAAAATTCACTTCCTTTCAATTCCAAAGATTCACTAGCATTGCTAAAGGGTTGGCTCACTAGCTGTTTAAAATTCACATCTACTTACTATTGTCCAACCCAAGAATTAACCATAGCTTCTTCTTTAAATCAAAATTTTAAAACCTTTGTGTGTGGGACTGGAATTGGATGGAGAATGAAACTTGAACTGAAAGACACAAGACACTGAAGGAGCCCTTCATGGATTTCAGTAAAGTTCAGCTACAGATGAGATGCCACCTGAGAGACGCTCACTGGCCTTAGAGTCCTGCCCAGACCCTGGCTTCCTCCTCTCTCCAGGAAGAATTTGATAAACAAGATCCCAGGGAGCCTAGGGTGTCTGACTAGGACAGGTGCGCCCTCTGCTGGCTAGAAGAAATACGGCATCTGCTCTTCCCCCAGATTTCTGCATCCTTTTCCCATCAAACAGCTACATAGAGCAAGAAGGCTCATTGAAACTCAATGTGATTTTCAGAAAAGCAGTATTTAAAAAAAATATTTTTCAACATAAAATGAAGGCGCGTGAGGCACGTGGAAATGAGAGGAAAGAAGAAGTAGGGCAGGGAAGAGAAGAAACGAGAAGTAGTGACCTCAGACACAACGACCACTGAGGGCCCAGACCTCCCTGTCAAGAGTGGGGCAGGCGAATGGCCTGCGCCTGGCATTGCTGACTGGCCTTGGGATCCGAGCTGCCACTCACCCTCCAGACCATCGGCTTTTCCCTCCCTTTGTTTTTTTCCCCTTGATGATCTAAGGTAGTTGTCAAAGTGGATTTTGGTGAACTTTACTGAAGTGATATGTAAAATATCTGCTCTTTGCACAGCACTGGAACCATAATAACACTGAAGGATTTTAGCGAGAGAGAGAGAGAGAGAGAGAAGGAAAAAGTCCTGGGAAAGAGAAAGCCCTTCTGAGGCATGTTAAATGAGATAAATGTGTATATTTACCTCAGCCCATTTCAGGAAAAGGGGAAAATATTAAAGCATTAGGCTTTTAAATTTTAGCCCAGAATATGGAACAGCTCAGATTTTCAATTTCATTGAATTTTGTATTTCTTTAAATTCAGGTTAATTGGTTATTTAAGTTGGGCCCCACTAGACTTTATCATTAGAAATAATACCTTTTTACCACTTTGATTCAGTCAGCAAAGGCTCTTTAAATTACTAAGGGGAAGAGGAAGACCTAGTGGGTAGAAGCTGGTGAGGGGCACAGCATTTAGCTCACGACTCAAAGACCTCTCTAAGGACAGGCCTCTGTGCTGGGGTAAACTGACCGCAGCCTCGAGCAGCTCCTTTCCCCCAGGAAGCTGTGACAGGAGCTGGACTCTCCATTTTCTTTCTCTTCCAATGCTGAGATTCCATGATATTACAGACCTGGGCTCAAAACAGCAAAGTTATATTAACAGTTGATCCACAAGTAACTCAGTTTGGACTGATTTTTGGCTCACCCTCAGAGGGTAGATACAGAGAACAGTTTTGATCAGAGGAGAAGGACAGTGTCCACCCACCTCCTTTTGAGCTACTCCGATGGTTTAATTTTGTTTGAAGCTTAACTAACCAAAGTCTCAGGTGCCCACACTTAATTATAGATTCAAAACGAAGTCTGGAATCAAGTAGAAAAGAAACTAAAACTATATATATGTCTTGTCCAATTCAAAATAAAAACAACTGAGTATTAACTACATTGTCAAATTCCAGTCATGCCAGACGAAGCCCTGAATAATGTAGGCTTAAGTAGTGATTTAGCCTAGTTTAATTTGGGGGAAAACAATAGTCCTGATTAGTTTTACTGTGTAAGTTGAAACACACATGGAATTCTTGATGTGGCTCTTCCATAGACTCTAAATTCATTCTTGCTGCAATTAGACTCACAGAATTTCAGAATGGGAAGGAGCCTTAGAAGTTATCCAGATGCTTCATTTGTCAGATAATAAAGTGAGGCCCAGGAAGATTATGTAATATCCCCTGGATCTCACAACTACCAAGGGGTTAGTATCTCCTCAAGATCTTAAGAGACCAACCCCTTTATCCCAGCAGTTGTTAACTGTGGACAGCCCCTCACCCGCAATGGCCCCCAATAAACCCTACCTCCTGGGATTCACTCCCGTTGTGGTCCCCTCCGCATCACACCGTGGTTGGTGTAGAGTGGAATCCCCCGGTGGTGCAAATGGTTAACGTGCTTGGCTGCCTTTCAAGTCCGCCCACCGAAGAAAACCATTGCCATCACGTTGATTCCGACTCATAGTGGCCCTATAGGACAGTATAGAACTGCCCCATAGGGTTTCCAAGGAGCAACTGGTGGATTCGAACTGCCAACTTTTGGCTAGCAGACTAGCTCTTAACTACTACTCCACCAGGTCTCCACATCCACCCAAAGGTACCTCAGAACAAAGGCCTGGTGATCCACTTCCAAAAAGTCAGCCATTGAAAACCCTGTGGAGCACAGTTCTATGCTGACACACCTGGGGGCGCCACGAAGCACAATCAACGTGATGGCAACTGGCTAGTGTAGAGTATGCAGAAGTGATGGTGTATCGCTTCTGAGATAAAGCAGTAAAAGACCGGCTTCCACCTCAGTCACCCTCTTGCTCTCTGCCTCACTCTTGGATCACTCATGCTGGGGGAAGCCATGTCGTGAGCAGCGCTCTGGAGAAGCTACGTGGTGAGGAACTGAGGCCTCCTGCCAAACAGCCATGTGAGTGAGTCTGGAAGCAGCTCCTCCAGCTGCAGTCAAGCTTCGGATGGCTGCAGCCCTAACTCACAGCTGGACTGCAGCCTCCTGAGGGACCCTGGGCCAGAAACACCCAGCTATCCTGCTCCAGACTCCTACCCCTGAGAAACTCTGTGAGATAAGGGTAGTTGTTTTAGGCTAAGTTTTGGGGTAATTTTTAGGCAGCAATAAGTAATCCACTCAGAGCTGTTCTCAGCACATTTTTTAAATGCTTGAAAGGTACACATAGTTTAGGGTAGACAGCAGAGAAAGTGGTAAGAGCGGGTTCTACGGCAGGGAAGCTGCTACATAGAGATGAATGGAAACTGGCACCACCCATAAACTATTCTGACCTTTTAAATACGAATATGAAAGAATCAGACGATAGGCTAAATGGCCACCTCCAAGAATATTTTAACGTATAAAGAAAGCAAGTCCTGCCTATAGTTTTTGGGGGGCAAATCAGCAGGCTAGCGACAGGCTACATACAGATTAGGGAGACTTGACATTGCTGAGTTGCTTTGTAATTTACGCAATATTGTCTTCATCACCTTTTCTTCTCCGTGACCCACTTGTATTCTGAGACAACTTCAGTGGACTAACTTGTTAACACAGCCCCAAAGAGCTCTGAACTCTGAAGTGTTACTTTGTATTTCTAAAGGAGCCTGGTGGCACAATGGTTAAGTACTCAGCTGCTAATCAAAGGTTGGCGGTTCGAACACACCCAGCAGTTTCACAGGAAAAAAGACCTGGCGATCTGCTCCTGTAAAGATTACCTGTTGCCATCAAGTCAAGTCCAACTCATAGCAGCCCTACAGCACAGACTAGAACAGCCCCATAGGGTTTCCAAGGCTGTGATCTTTACAGAAGCAGACTGCCACATCTTTCTCCCGAGGAGCGGCTGGTGGGTTCCAACCACCAACTTTTTGGTTACGGCCTAGTGCTTTAACCACGGCGCCACCAGGGCTCCTTCCTGTAAAGATTACAGCCTAGGAAACCCTCTATCCTGTCCCATAGGGTCGCTGTAAGTCAGAACTGACTCGATGGCACCCAACAATACAACCACCTTGTATTACTAACAGGAGTCCACATGTCAATGAGATCACTCCTAAATGGTTCCAGCCACGGACTTCAATGAGCACATGCCCCTTAACCAAAAGAATAGCCTTAAGCTAATTTTTAGTTTAAATGTTACACGTAATCGAAAACGATTGCTACAGGTGATCTCTGAGTTGTACGAATCTATTTCATCATTTCCTGGTCTAACTAGCAGATGCCTCAGCAGAGAGTTTGCTAAAACTATGGGTGATTGAGGGAGCTGGTTATTTTCCTGCTTTCTGCCAACCCAAAGCCAACTAAAGCAAACTGCTCTGCTGTGCTTGTCTACACTTCCTGAATCCTGAGCCCTAAAGCCAACAGTGTCAAAACTCTGATTTGCATTTCTTATTTTAAGATATTGCTGGCAAAATAGTTTCCCTTTTTTCTCCTCTTGTGTCTTCTCAGAGAATATTTGAAAACATCAAAGTTTATTTTCCAAGGATCAAATGCTTGAAAAGGAAGCTTTTTCAAGGATTGCTGAATGACAGTTTTTCTTGCCAATGGCGAAAAATTTAGATAACCAAAAACCTAATTTTCCTAAAGCAGGATATACTACAAATGTTTTCCAGATGTTGAGATCTAGTTTTCTGAGACTTTATATTTCATCTAGTAGATTCCAAACAGATCTAAAATGGCTCAGTTCAATAATAAGTAGATATTGGATGCTGCTGTCAACTCTAAGAGAGCCAAATCGGGGGAAAATTATTAAAAGTACATGACTGAATCTGGTTTTAGAATTTTAGATAAGTTTATTTAAAAACAATAAGATTGCTGCAGAGAACAAAGAACCAGAACTTCTGGTGAACTATATGTCTCAGGAAAATACTGGATAGATTTGAGAAAAAAGCAAACTTAGAGGCCCATGGGCTTCATCTCACTCTTGTGGAGGATGGATGGGTGGGAGGATGAGACCTCCTTTCTTACGCAAAACAGCGATCTCCTCCTTCAAGGCTAAGATCCTTTCCGCCTGGACTTGGATCAACTCAGTGACCTTCTCTTTGGCCACAATGTCGGCTTTCCGAGGGCTCTGGAAGGCATTGCCCTGTTGAAAGACAACACCTCCCTGCTTTAAGTGTCTTTTGGAAAGAGAAAAACTCCATCCTTATATCTGTTAGGAGTGCGTGCCTCACAGTCCTTTTAAACAGGCACACTGCTCCTTAATTTAAGGGACCTTAAATTCCCCCACTGAAATCCCATCATTAGAAATGCAAATCCCCTTTGGAAGGCTAACCCATTCAGCTAGCTGTCAGTCATTCACATGCCAGAGGGCTCATCACTGGAATCACAAAGGATAAGGTACACCCTTCTGTTTCTCTATGGCCCACATCTGGTTTTCCAAAAAAGAAATTTCTTTTCCTCATCTGCTCTCCTCCCCTTGGGCCAACTCCTCTCATGCTTCAGACATCACTCTCAGGGAAACCTTCTTTGCCTCATCGACTAAGCTAGGATTTCCTGTCTAAATTCTATCAAAACATCCATCACATATCATTGTTATTATTAGACTGAAGTATATGAAATATATGCTATTTGACCATTTTTTAACTCATATGGTTTGGCCTAAATGCCTATTTGATATTTGCCTGTCCTGCTAGGTCCTGTGCCTCTTAGAGAGAGGGCCCAGGTGATGGATCTCACCCTTCTACCCAGCACCCACCCAAGTGCCTGTTACGTAAGTGGATACTCAGTAACATTGGCGTGGATGAATATATCTGTTAAAGTAAGGAACATAACACTTAGCAAGTATCCATTTTATGCCAGGTGCTTTGCATATGCTATCTCATTTAATCCTCACAACTCTGTGAACTAGGTATTGTTATTCTTCCCATTTTATAGATAAGGAAACTGAGACTCATAGAGATTCATTAACTGGCCCAAGTCACTACATCATTAAGCGCTGGTAGCAGGATTAGAACCAGGTTGCCTGAACCCAAATGTCCATGACTTTTACATTTTTCCATACTTAACTTCAGCAGACATTCTTGCCTGTCTACCTATGACCTTCTGCCTTCTATCTCTCGCCCACCTCCGCTTCAGAGGCTGTGAAAGCTAAATCCTCCCCTTACCCAGCTTCTCTTTCATGTACGGGTGGCTAAGCGGATGTAGGCAGAAAACTTTTGCTTTCCTAATGAAAAGACAGGAGACGCTGGCCCACGCATGGGGAACGTGAAGCTGAGGTAGCCACCTTCTGACTTGGAAGGAAACATGAGACAGTCACAGAGATACTGGCTCTTTGGTTTAGTGGGTCCAGGATACGAATGTCGTGGACCCACTAACCAAAGCCAACAGTCATCTCCCTCCAGACTGCTTGTAAAGTGAGAAAAATGACCCTTAATTGTTTAAACTACTCCCATGGGGGCTTTTGGTTCTTTGCAGCTAACCATGCCTGATATACCAACTCATTCCCAGTCATGGGTGCAGATACTGTTGTAAGTACCTGACATATAGTTTAGAATATGCCATGTATGTTAGGTTCCTAGAAAGGAAGGCTTGAATCGGGAACATTTATTAAATAAGTATCCTTGGCCACATACTGTATGTTAAGTACTATGTTAGACTCGGTATTATATAAGAGCAAGTTGAAAACCATAAAATGTAACAAGCATTTTAATAAGGTAACATATAAGGTCCTACAATTTAAGATGCCTGCTTGAGTTGAGGTGAAATGAAATAAACAAATATTGGAAATGGACGTTTGACACCAAATTCAGGGAGTATGTTTGTGTCATTATTTATGCCTAAATAACCTCGCCTCTCCAGGACCACAGCAAACCCCAGTGATTAACACTTCGATGAGTTGAGGGCACCCAAGAGACATTCAATAAAGCTAGTCCCTCAGTCCCACTGTATGTGGCTAAGATCAACTCAGTGTCCTCAGGGACCCACACCACTTGGAAGTGGTCCAAGATCAAGGATTGTTTAAATGACAACATTTGGTATCTTCTTGTGAAGAGCTACCTTAACAGAGCTTCTCCAATTCTGACAAAGGGTCTGAAGAAAAGAAGCGTACCTGCTGGTTCTGTAGTGTATTCAATCGAGAATCAAGTTTCTTCTTCTCAATACATAAATCATTCATTCGGTGAAGCTTCTTGGTGTGTTCTTTTGTCTTCATCATCAGTTCCCATTGCATCTGAGCAATCTTTTCCTACCAGGGAGGGAGACGCAAAATGGATTAAGTGAGTAAGAGAGGAAATAGAGAAAGAAAAATGAATGTCCAAATTTGATCAAAACCATACGGCAGAAGGAGCAAGACACACGTGACAATACAATCAGAAGTCAACGTGAAAATGCAATGGAAGCGCTGCAGTGAGTCTTGTTTAATGAAACACACCAATGTGAGCACGCTCAAGGATAAAAGTAGGTAAGAACAAGACAGGTATAGATACCACCCCATTGTTGAGGAATGGAATTACCAGTCATACTGAGTGCCAGATTATATTACTTAAAAAGAAGGATGATAATTTAAGCAGCAAACTTTCATGTATTGCTCCTTCTCTAGTCTTGGCCCAGAATCCTCAAGGTTGCTGGCTTGAATGGCCATACATCTGCAAAATGGCTTTCCTTTGTCCTCTGATTGCTCCAACAAATTATTTTTTATTGCAAATATTATGCCTAGCATTCCCGATAGGGGCCAGTCCCATTGACACGGACACTTTCAATAATTTGCTTTTTCAAAATACAGTAGTAAATCCTGGGTTGGCAAAGATGAGACAGGGCCACCAGACAAGGCCACACTAGGTAGACCTACCTGTTAGGTAGGCAGACCTAACTAGGTAGACCTCCTAGTTGGTAGACCTAACTAGGTAGACCTGTTGATGAGACAAGACAGGAAACTGGAAAAGTCAAAACTCAGTGCTGATGGCTTCATCCAGAGATGGACAAGCCCCTCTGACTAAGTGACTGGTAAGGGAGCCGAGACAGGCCTGTGACCACAGGGGAGCCAGGTAGGGTCCACAGGCCCCTCTCAAGCTGTACAGGAGCATCCCAGGAACCACTTATGGCTCACCATGATTTCTCGCCTCCACCCAAATTTACCCAAGGCAGATCTACTGCCTCTCATCCTTACCTCCCACCTCCTCATTTCCTTTGCATTCAATAGCTCTTTTTGAAGTTTTTTGATCTTCAGTTCTTCAAGCGTTGTATTAACAGACAGTGTCTGAAGGGCTTCTAGGTCTATCACACGGCCAAACTTTCTGATCATTAGTTGACGAACTGTCTCTTCCATTTCTAAAAGAAGGCAGTCATGTCTTAGGTTGTTCAGTGGTGCCTGTTGCTATTAACACCACAACAATACAATCCGATGGAGTGTCTTTTACAAGAACGTGATGAAGATTTTGTGTTACCAGTTGATTTTTCCTCTGTGCCTTTTTGCCTGCTATTTTCCTCAGTTAAAATGCCATTCCTATATGCTATCTTTTCTTCTCCTTCAAAATCCTGTGTAAAAACTCAACTTTCCCAACCAGCCTACATGCTCTGACCTGCCCTCCTAGAACACAGACAGGCCCCAGATAAGAGTCTGAATTTTTCCATTTTCTGTTTACTGTTGATTTCTATAGTGTCTAGTGTTTAAGAACAGAGCAGGCCACTAACAGATGGTCCCATCTTACTACAAGTCAAAGTCCAAGACCTTGTGGTGGGTCACAAGACCCTCCATGGGGCCCTGCCCTGTTGCCTCTCTGGCCTCCCTTCCAATGCCTCTTTCCTCCTCGTTTACTCCACTCCAGCCCCACTGGTCTGCTTACTGTTTCTCAATCAACAATTTGAATAAGCAAGTAACTACAGGAATGAAATGAAGGAGTTCAGAGCTGGGAAGAAAAAGATCAAAGAGGTTTCATGATGGCACCTAAAATGAGTCTTAAACAATGGACAGGGTTTTAATAAAAAAAAAAGATAGTGAGGACAGTTTCTTTCCAGGAAAAAGCAAAACAAAATAATGCCATTAGCCATGCAGTGTGGTATAATGAAAATTAACACGGTCCTTAGAGTCAAACTATGTGATTTCTAGACCTAGTACTGCCACCTGTTCTCTGACCTTAAGTGTATTTATTCACCTAAAAAATGAGGATACTAATATGGGGTCCTGGTGGTGCAGTGCTTAAGAACTCAGCTACTAACAAAAAGGTCAGCAGTTTGAATTCACCAGCCACTCTTTGGAAACCCTATGGGGCAGTTCTACTCTGTCCTGTAGGGTCACTATAAGTCAGAATCAACTTCATGGCAACGAGTTTTTTTGTTTTGTTTTTTAATATTTACCAAGTAAATAAAATAAGAAATAAACTAAATGTCCATCAACAGGAGACTAAAGAAATAAACTCTGTATTTATACAATGGAATATTATAGTAGCAATTAAAGTGAATGAATTAATTATCTGTAGCAATATGGATAAATCTCAAAAAGTAGTTTAATAAAGTTCATTGCAGAAGGATATGAATAGTATATTACCATTATCGCTAAAGACGTGCAGAGTAGTTCTGTATATCATGTGTGGATATATAAATACATACACACACATACTTAGTGGTGGCCGGGGGGAAAGAGGCCGCAGAACAGTATTAGAAAGAGATGGGGCTTTGATGGTATCGTCAATATTTTATTTCTCAAGCTGGGTAGTGGGTTCATGGGTTATCATTATATCATTGTATATTTTATCACAAGGAGTCCTGGTGGTGCCATGGTCAAGTGCCTGGCTGCTAACTGAAAAGTTAGCTGTTCTCACTCACCCAAACGAGGGTAAGAAAAGAAAGTGCTCTCCAGGAGAAAGACCTGGTGATCTGCCCCATAAGGATTACAGCCTAGAAAACCCTATGGAGCAATTCTAATCTCTCACATGGGGTTGCTATGAGTAGGAATCGGCTTAACGGCACCTAACAACAACCTCGGCGACAACATTTTATCATAGACAAAACATTTTGTGATTAAAAGAAATAAATGCTATGATAAAAATTTTCTCTTGAAAATAGTAATCTTTTAATGGTATCAGTTAAGATAAGGAGCACAAACAGAAGGGGTTCTCGTTTCTTCCCTCAGTGGTCCTGCTTCTATGATTACTATTTTCTAAGTTGGAGACAGTTACTTGATAGTTCCCTCTGTCATCATTTAATATTGCTGAATTATCATGGACTCAGCTACTCACTGTGTATGGTTTTGGCCATCTCTCTCTTCTCTCTGATAAGCATTTTTCGCCTCTCCCGGCATTCTTTGTTTAGTTTTTGCTGCTGGACATTTTCCTGGTGGAGTTGTAAGATTCTTTCTTGCAGCTGTCCCAGGGAGCGGTTAGAAAATACCAAAGTACCAGAAAGATCACTAGGTATTTCTCCAAATACCACATATTCTATCTACGAAAACAAAACAAAACAGAAAAAAACACACCAGACAAAGATATAAACTAAACGTAAGGTGGTAGAAACTGGGAGGAGAGCACTTTCTTCTCTCGCCCTTATTTCGGTCATTGCCTTTGGACTTGCATCTTTCTCACCACTGAAAGGGGGACTAGGTAAGAGCAGAAAGTTGCCATCAGATGAGAAGCCACATATGTCCCTCTCAGGAGAGAACATCTTCCCACAAAGACCAGGCCTACTATCCACTACGTTATGATGGAACCAACATCTCAGGATCGCCATGTTAAGCAAACTGCTACCGCTGGCTAATCCAGTTTGGTTCAGGTTATACAACATATGTGGAAGGCTGATCTTGGCTTTTTCTTCTGAAGTACAGCTTTCTCTCTTAACCTGACAGAGAGAGTAAGATGGGCCTTTTCTCTCACTGACATGCATCCTGCATTTTAATATAAATTATAATTCAAGTAGACAGTGGAAATGAACAAGGAAGGAAAAAGAGAAGGCATATTTTCCTTTTGTCTTGCCCTCCCTCATTAACAAGTAGAGAACAAGGGAAGATCATTCCTGCATCAGTAGTTCATGTCTATTCTAAGATGATTTGAAAAGTGACACGTGTGCAAAGTTCAAAAGTTCAACCTCCATGCCATTCCATTCTTAAATCCTGAGGCACCTCATTTCTCCAAACGTGAAATGATCCAACTTTCAAAAGATTGTGGGGCACAGGAAAATATACACATTTTGACATTACTATTCTATAACTATCTGACAACAATGGATAAGAAAAGCTTGGGTCACTCTACATGTAGAATGCTGTGCAAAGGTTGGTGATTCCCCCCACTTAGTGGTCTACAAATCTTGCTCTGAAAGAGCCTTGGTGTGATGACTTTTCTGGTCAGACAGGGTTGGGCAACCTCTCCAGACTTATCACCTGGTGGAGCTTCAGTGGAATCACAACCAGCAGCTCATTCAGCCGCTGCTGCTTCTCTCGTTGATATGCCTCCAGGGCCTCCTCTGCTGTATTCAGATTATTTGCCACAATTTTTACCTGTAGAAAACCCATGTGTGAAATGTTGAAAAAAATTCAATGAACTCACACCTAAGGTGGTGGATAAGAGCATCTGGGGAGGAAGTAAAAGGATGAGCAGGGTCTGCTTTGTTGGGTTGTGATTCGATGGTTGTTACCATCTGCCACCCAGGAATTATTTTCTACCTGCTAAGGGATGGTCCACAGCACTTTTTGCATCATTCCTATAGCCCCAGAGTTGTCAAGGTTTTGTGAACACGAGCTCAGAAACATGCCTTCACTGTCCTTTCATTTCTGCATGAAAAGCAGCCCTCAGGATGAAATTTCTTTGTCAGAATGGTGGGAATTTTGTTTGGTTATAATGACCTCAATAAATTCAAGGAAAAAGCCTTTTAAAGCAATGAAACTACTGAGTACAGTATACACCTTCTCCTCACTTATCGACTATTATTCAACATTTCACATTTACAACAATAGTAAAAAATCTACTATCTGACTATTTTGTGCATTAACGATGTACGTCTGGCAATAACAAATGCCAAGGTGTGAGACGAGAGTAACGCTGGCTGTGATGGTTAAGGTTATGTGTCAACTTGGCTGGGCCAAGATTCTCAGTGATTTGGCAATTCTGTAATGATGTAATTTGGCAGTTATGTAATGATGTGATTTGGCAGCTATGTGATGATGTAATCATCCTCCATTTTGTGATCTGATGTGGTCATCCTCCATTTTCGCATAATGCTGATTTCGCATAACGACCTGGCCTTTGGAACCTAATCACGTGGATAAGTGAGGAGAGGGTGTACAGAATACTACAGTATTCTTCATCTCATTAAAAAACCTGGAAGTTTCCCCAATTTGCAACAGTAGAAGCAATCTATCAAAAAATATTTCTGAATATGAATCATGTTAAGTGACATTGCTCTAGGTAACAGTGCCTAAGAGGGGAAATGAGCAGTTAAGACAGAAATCAGTCAACATAATTGTACTAGAAGTTTAAATAGTGGTCTCAAACATGGGATGCATGCACCCCACAGGGTCAAAAAAGTGATCTTTAGGGTGCAAAAAGAAAATATCCAAATTTCTATTTATTTTTATCTCATTCTTTTCAATTTCTTTTTTTGGGAATGTTTCATAATGTACAAAATATATCAGTATAATAGTTCATTAAAATAATTTATAAATAAATATACATTTGGGGGTATATGCTCAATAATTTCACTTATAGAATTATGTAATCAAAAAGTTTGGAGACCAATGATTTAGAGAAAGAAAGTCCAATCATCAAAAGAGCAATGGCCCCCGCCACAACTATGCTTGAGGAAATGAAACATTTAAATGCACGGTGCAGGACCCGGCAGTGTTTCATTCTGTTATACACAGGGTCGCTATGAGTCAGAACCAACTCGATGGCACCTAACAACAAGAACATTGGAAATGTTTCTTCTCTGAGGAGAAGTCCTAATAGATGATATTGCAATGATATGGCAATATTGTAGCTTGGAGGATGTGTAGCATGCATATCAGAAAGGAGAAAATAAAGCAGGCAGACCATCCTACTTTTTTGGACAATGTATCATACTCCTTCTTGAGGCTATCAATAAGTTTCTTTTCTTCAACTAAGGCCTCCTCAATGTCCAGCCTTTTCTCTCGAAGTTGAAGGGCCAGTTCAAAAAGAGATGCATCACAATCTGAAAAGACAGTCACACACAAAAAAGAAGCCTTATTTGTTATGGAATGTAGTAGCACTGGAAATGTGGACTCCGGAGCTATGCAATTATCAAGTCCACTTGTGAATCCACTCTTGCAAACTTACAAAACATTTATGGCTCTGTTGTTCCAAGAGGAAATTATTAATAGTGTTAATAATCATGATAGTAATTAGGTTACTAGCATTAGTGTTCTCAGTAATAGTGTGAGCCAGGTTTCATGTGTGCCCCTCAGGTACAGCAACTCACTCAGAGCTCACAGACCTGCAAGGTAGAAACCATTGTTCCCATTTTATAGGTGAGGACTCCAAGTCTCAGAGAGACCACATAGATAGTATAGGATAGAATGGGATTCGAGTCCAATCACTCTGTATTATTTCCACTATATCACACTAGCAGCCGCATTTATCCACCAAGTTACAGATAAAGAATGTAAACGTATCAAGAGCACTACAATGGAAGTTAGGAAGCTAGTTCCAGCCCCAGTTCCACCACTATACTAGCTGTGAGACCTCGTTCAAGTCATTTCATCTTGCTGTAAAATAACAAGTTGTAATACAAGGTTTTCTAGCTCTCTTCTACTCATAAATATTATGATTTTAAGAAGACTCTTGTTTTCAAAATCTACCAACCGAGACTTTATATGAGATGCCTAAAAAAACAAATTTCAGACCAAAAAAAAAAAAAGTTTTTTTGTTTTTCCTACCAAACCATTCAATTATTGACACTGTAAGAATATTGGTCTGGCTGCTCCAGGCAGGTTTCATTGAAAACAGTAAACCTAAAATTGCCAAGTATCTCCAGGAAACTGGTACAAATTGCCCTTATAAAACAGATTTGAAATACAAAAATTTGAATAAGTTTAACAAAAGAAGGAGTATTATAAGAAAGTATAAAATTACAATTTGATACTTCTCCATAAAATAAAACTTGCTGTATAATTTATAATGACTCTGAATCCACTGACAAGAGCCCTGGTAGTACAGTGGTTAAGCACTCAGCTGCTAACTGAAATTAGTTCGAACCCACCAGTCACTCTTTGGGAGAAAGATGTGGCAGTCTACTTCAGGAAAGATTAAAGTCTTGGAAACCCTATGGGGCAATTCTACTCTGCCCTATAGAGTCACTATGAGTTGGAATCGACTCAATGGCAGTGCGTTTTGAATCAACTGAAGATTATCTGCACATCATCTGTCACCCATAAATGGCTGCCTAAAGGAAGAGATAATAAACATTCAGAGAACTCTAAAATTATTCACCAGACTATACTTCATACAAGGAGTCCTGGTGGCGCAATGGTTAAGCGCTTGGCTCCTAGGTGAAAAGCTGGTGGCTGGAACCCACCAATGGCTCTGCAGGAGAAAGACTTGGCCATCTGCTCCTGTACAAATTACAGCCAAGAAAACCCTATGGGGCAGTTCTGCTCTGTCCTATGGGTCGCTATGAGTTGGAATCAACTTGACGGCACACAACAGCAACAACAAACTTCAAACATTTTAAGCCACCCTCTCCTTAAATTTTATTATGAGAGAATTGAGATACAGAAAAGGACCTTCTCAGTGTTGTCAAGCCACAGTCACACTTCACAGAGAACCTGTGGTTTTATCCAACTTACTCGTTGGGCAGATTGAATCATCGAAAACCTCATCTTCAGATCCAGACCCATCCTCATCACTCTCCAAGCTGGACTCATCTTCACTTGATTCATCACTATCCTCATCTTCATCTAAAGAGAGAGGAGAACACTGTTAACAAACAGCAAAGTTCCTTTGTCAAACTAAACTGCAGATTTTCAAAGTATTTTTCAATGAGTTCATCACTAAGAAAATAGCAAAGACATAAAGCAGGAAATCACTCAGTATTTCAGGAGAGTTTAAATGATTAAGAACACAGAGGCCACAGATGCCAAGGCCTGCAGAGCACTGAGCAGGATGACCACACATCAAGTCAAAGGGGTGGAGAGCAGCATGCCACGCTGCTGTGCCACGACCCAGAACACACACTTGGTATGCAGGTGCACGGTTCCTAAGTCACAAAGCATGCTGAAGACAGAAAACATGTTCATAACTTATCAGAACGAAAAAAAAAAAAAAATCCATTGCTGTCAAGTTGATTCCCACTCATAGCAACCCTCTAGGACAGAGCAGAACTGCCCTATCAGGTTTCCAAGGCTGTGATCTTGACGGTAGCAGACTGCCACGTTTCTCCTGTGGAGCGGCTGCTGGGTTTAAACCACCCTTTCGGTTAGCAGCCGGGCGCTTAACCACTGCACCACTGCAGCTCCTTATCTCAACTGAAGTAACACTATTTACAGTTTATTTGTAAACTAGAGGAGCCCTGGTGGTGCAGTCGTTAAGCACTCGGCTGCTAACTGAAAAGGTAGTTCAAACCCACCAGCCGCTCCACGGGAGAAACACGTGGCAGTCTGCTTCTGTAAAGATTTACAGCCTTGGAAACCCGATGGGACAGTTCTACTCTGTCCTAGAGGGTCGCTATGAGTGGGAATCAACTCGATGGCAATGGGTTTTTTGGTGGGTTTATATGTAAACTACTTGGTGTGAATATTCATACTTTCCTATAGAAATATCATTGTTGTTAGATGCCGTAAAGTTGATTCTGACTCATGGTAACCCCATGAGACAGAGTAGAACTGCCCCATAGGGTTTCCAAGGCTGTAAATCTTTATGGAAGCAGATCGCCAGGTCTTTCTCCCTTGGAGTCACTGGGTGGGTTCAAACCACCAACCTTTCTATTAGCAGCAGGGCACTTAACCATTGCACCACCGGGGCTCCTTATAGAAACGTTAAGAAATGTTAAGGTCTTTGATTTCAGGGTCATGCCCCAGACCCCACTGGGGGTGTTATATCATATACAATATCTTTATAAAACCTAAAAATTCTGAATACTAAAACACATCTGCCCCCCAGGGTTCCAGGTAAGGGATTGTAGACCTCCAATCCCAGCCTACCCTCCATTTTTCTCTAAAACACCTGGTGGTCATCCAAGGACCAGAGGTCACCAGTTTGCAATCTCTGCATTATAGAACCCAAATCAGAGATGAGATATGAACTTTGTACTCTCTAGAAAATTTATTAAATTTAAGATCTCTCTTAAAATTATTTCAAGTGAACGGCATCATGTTATGAAGTGAATCAGTAAAGGTTAAAATTAGACTTTAAAATTCTTTATGTAGACTTCTGCTTCCAGAAGATGGAACAGATCTAATTTTCTCTATTCCTCTTGCTAAGTGCAACTAAACCCTGGACAGTACATTAAAAACAGACGTTAAAAGACTCTGAAAAGTGTAGAGAAGAAGGCAGATGGACGATGTACATCAGAAACCAAGTAACAACCCTGTGTTGAGTTCCCTGGGTTTCTTCTTGCCTCATACACTTCAGACTTGAAGATGAAGAAGTCAGCAACCTGGAAATGCCACTGGCCACAGAGAAATCTTAACAAAAGCCTCCTCTCTCTAGTCAAAACACCAGGAAAGCTGTAGACTGCAAGGAACAACCATTCCACTCCAGCCAGTCACCACTGAAAACACTGTGGCCCCTCTCACAGCCACAACAAAGGCCAAGTGGGGAGCCAAGATATCCACCCTAGCAAGGCTGTAAGGAAGCACCCCAATACCCCCACCAAGGTTGTGCCAAGAAGGTGACTAGTAAGCTGGGACCATCTGCCTGGGGCAAAAGTTACAATTGAGATATACAATAAAAAACCCCAATCAGACCCACTGCCATCTAGTCAATTCTGACTAATAGCATCCCTATAGGACAGAGAAGGACTGCCCCACAGGGTTTCCAAGGGGCAGCTGGTAGATTCGAACTGCTGACCTTTTGGTTAGCAGCCATAGCTCTTAACTACTGTGCCACCAGGGCTGCGAAATATACAACAGCCCATCTAAGAGCATGGGAGGAAAAGCTGGAGAGAAAGGGTTTTTTGGGAAATAAAGGCATTCGAAAGCACTTGCGTACACTACTCTGGAAAACACAGAAAGCCACGCACTTGCCAAGGACAGGATGCGTGATCAGGAAAGACCAAGGAGGATCCTAAAGTTTCACTGCAGCTAGTACACAGGCTCCACCACTCATCTGTCAGTGTGTCCTGTGGTGGCTCACATGTTGCTGTGATGCTGGAAGCTATGCCACCAGTATTTCAAATACCAGCAGGGTCACCCATGGCGGACAAGTTTCAGCAGAGCTTCCAGACAAAGACAGACTAGGAAGAAGGACCTAACTGTCTACTTCTGAAAAAACTGGCTAGTGAACACCTGATGAACAGGAGCAGAACATTGTCTACTATAGAGCTGGAAGATAAGCCCCTCAGGTTGGAAGGCACTCAAATATGTTATCAGGAGGAACCAGTCCCTGGAGAAGGACATCATGCTTGGTAAAGTAGAAGGTCAGGGATAAAGAGAAAGACCCTCAAAGAGATGGAATGACACAGTTGCTGCAACAATGGGCTCAAGCATAACAACTATTGTGAGGATGGCGCAGAACTGGGCAGTGATTCGTTCTGTTGTACACAGGGTCACTATGAGTCAGAAACAACTCGATGGCGCCTAACAGCAAATCTCTGTAGGCTCAATGCAAGCAGAAGTGAAGGCTGGGGCAGAATTCTAACAGCCTGGCTAAGTGTCAAAGAAGGGCCCCATCTGCTGAGAGGGGAGTCTAGTTTTCAACAAAAGTCATAGATTAGCAGAATGGATTGAAAAAACCAACCATGAGCCATCTATGTGCTGTCTACAAGAGAATCGCTTCAGATACAAAGACACAAAGAGGTTAAAAGTAAAAGGATGGGAAAAGATATTCCATGCAAACAGTAATTAAAAAAAATAAAAAGCTGGGATGGCTACATTATTATCGGAAAAAACAGATCTGAAGTCAAAAAGAATTACAAGAGACCAAGACGGACATCACATATTGATAGAAGGTTCAATCCATCAAGAAGATGTAACAATTATAAACACAGACACACTGAACAACTGAGGGGCAAAATACATGAAGGAAAAATGGACAGAACTGAAGACAGAGAGATCAGTCTCTCTTTATCCCCCACAGTACCACTGCATTGCCTGCACTGTAGCAGGAAAAAGATACATACATACATACATACATATATATATACACACACACACATATATCTAATACGTCCTTTAGCTATCTCTTCGTTTCATGCAAAGGAGAGAAAATGGAATCATATGTCAAAAGGGATGCAAACCGCCTTCTCCTTCAATCTCCTTTTTCTTCACCCGCTTAATCTTCTTCTTTAGGACCTTCATGAGGAAGTTGGCAAATTTATTGTTTTCTCCAAGGGCCGCTTGGAAGCCAGCATACAGCGCCTTTTCCTGCTCCTGCAGCTTGGTGACCTCACTCTTCTTCTCTTCCATCTGTGTAAGAGTCTCGTTTATTTTCCACTAAATGAACAAAAACGAACAATAGAGCAAACACTCTGGTAAACCAGATGCAGGGACCAATATACGTTGTAATGCAAGGTTACAGTCTATAAACTTTTTTTTTTTTTTAAGCTTCTTAATAGAAATTAGGAGCCCTGGTGGCACAGTGGTTAAGAGTTTGGCTGTGAACCAAAAGGTTGGCAGTTGGAATCCACCAGCTGCTCCTTGGAAACCCTGTGGGGCAGTTCTCCTCTGCCCTATAAGGCTGCTATGAGTCAGAATTGACTCGACGGCAAGAGGTTTGGTTTTGGAACAGAAGTTTACATTTCTGATGTTTGAAGAGCCATCCGTTTATTTCATTAAAGTTTTATAATTCTTTGTTTTTAATCAGCTAAGTTCAGAATCAGATAAGTTCAGGTTTTTTTATGTTTAACTTTCTCAAAATAATCTAAATTAAATAAATTGTTTTCATTTTACTGATGTGTGAACTCAGTTGATATTTTTGCACGTGTGGTCTCAAAAACAAAAGATATTTTTCCATACTGGTATAAAAAAAAAAAGATAACATTATCTCTTAATGAAGCTGATATACCTAAAAACTGATATGACTATTTAATATGTGATATCTATTTAATGGAATCCTTCTTCCTTTAAAACAAAATAATTTAAGTTATCCCTTTAAATTTAATATACATATAACAAATAAAGAAAATTCATTTCCTATGATATTCAATCATGTTACATTGAAACTAGCTATTTCAGAAACTCACCAACTTCTTTTCCAGATACCTTCATAAGTATTGCATTTAATCAAAACCCAACTTCATATGACAGCTGGGGACCCTGAAAGTAGGGACTTTTGAAGCCCATAGACAAACTAAAGATAAGATTCACTAAAAAATGTGATTCACTTCTCTCTGGCCAATAACACCAAAGATAGAGCAAGCAGGAATAACAGGAAAAAGGAGGGGGTGAGAGAAGGCAAGAAAGTGATGAGGGCTAGAATAAGGAGGAGGGGAATTAAGAAGAAAAAAGGAAAAAAGAATTAAGTTTCTTCCACAAGTAAGGGCACAGCCAACGAGCGTTCTCCTGCCCATTCATACTTGCATGTCCTGTTCCTCTTTGTCTAATGAATTAACACGCTCCTGAAGTATATTCTCCTGTTTTTCAAAATTCTTGAGGAGAAGCATTTCTTGAAATAATGTGACATGGTGCAAGTCAGATAATTTCATCTGAGTATCTAGTTTCAATTTCTGATGTCTCAGGATACGGAGCTCTGCATCAAAAGTGACAATCAGTTCTTTGATCTGAGGTGGGAAAAGATTTGAGGATATGTTAAAAGTTAAGAAGAATAGGTAAATTTACTATTCATACCATCTAACAGTACTAATCTGTTTATGTAAAACTTAGTATTTTCTCATTATGCCCTTATTATGGATTGAGAATTGTGTGATTATAAAAATTAATTCATTAATAGTATTAGATTTACATAAATTAATTAAGTAGTAGGCACTCTGTAGCTAGAGTACCTCCTATTTGTTCACCATCGACTAAGCTTTCAATCAAGAAAGTCCTTCTCACAGGACTGTATAGTTTAAATCAGAGGCTCTTATATCAGCCTCCTCTTTATCGCCCACAGTATCTCTACATTACTTTACATATAGTAAGCACTAAATAAATACTTTCCTCAATTTCTTATTTTGAAAAATTTCAAACTAAGTATTTTTAAATAGATGAATATAATCCAGGAACCACAAGAAACCTGTGGCTGTGTCACAGGTTTTACAGATGGAGAAAGTGAGGTCAAAGTGATTTTCCTGAGATCAGAGCTAATTGATTACAGAGCTGGGATAAGAACCTAAATATCCCAAGTCTTGGTCCAGATCTTATTCCACTGCTTTCCTAACGATTTTTAAGTCCTCAGCTTTGCTTTGCTTTTGGCCCAGCTTCTCCACCACCCCTTCCCACACTCCATCCCGCAGAAGACAGAGGTCAAGAGAGAGCCCACAGGCTGATTCTCTTGGGAAAACTAGAACAGCAGGAAGAAGACAAGCCATTCTGTGTTTTCCATTGGCTGCACATGATGGGGAGTGTCACAGTCAAAAGCCTGTAATGAATGAGGGCTCAGCCTGGGAGCTGAGGAAAAGGAAGAGATCTGCGGATCTGAGACAATGAAACTGCTAACAATTTCAGAGAACTAAAAAAATCAAAGTGAATAAAAACATTAAACTTTTAAATAAGTATGGCCATAGACTGTGTGTTTGGGCTCTTTTAATGCTTTTTCAAAAAAAAGTAAATAAAGGATTTGAACTTTTTCTAAATTTCTTTGGAGGTAGGACTATATTTTCTTCAGTGCAACACCATTTTGCAAATGGACCACATACGTCTCCAGGTTCATAAGGGTTACTTACACTTATTCTCTCCTCCTGATAGCTTGTAAGCTTTGTGAGAATAGAGAACATGTCTGTGTTGAGCACTGTTGAATCCCTACTACCTAGCTGGCACAGTGCCTGCACATACATTGTCTAATAAATATTCATTACATTAATAAAATTAGTACATCAGTTACAATTCATCAATCAATCAAAACTTTTGACTGAATCTCTACTATACATCTGGCATTGTCCTAGACACTGTGGGGGATCCAGAAGAAGTATATGTGGCCTCTTTCCTCAAGAATTATATAATCTAATTTTCAGGACAAAACCAATACACATTAAACAGCAAGAAAAATAAGTACAAAACATGAGGTACTAATTACAGGTGCAATTGGAGTTTAGAAAAAATGAGAGCATGTGTTATATGGGCAGCAGATCCCAGAGAGGGTTTGGAAGTGGGCTGAGTCCTGAACGATGACTCAACTTTGGAAGGAGATCATTGCAGATAGGAGAGAATACCAAAGGAAAAAGCACAGATGTAACTCCAAGAATGATGTGGGAAGGAAAGGGGAAGGGGTTGGGAGAGGCAGGAAGAGTGAGAGATCTGGGCTGGATGAAGCAGAGACAATGAGGGAAGAATGAAGTTGGGAAGAGCTATAAGTGGTGCCCTCACAGAGAGGAGATGTGAAGACACACTGAGGAAGGGGCTCTAACTGGCTGGCAACAGGCAGCCATCCACCCAAGAAAGGTCATTCTCTTTTCATATTCAGAACACCTCCTGCACAACTGGCCCCAGCCTGGTTTCTGACTTTCCTTGAAATAAAAAGAGTTGCTACTATAGCTCCAAAACAATTGCAAACCCAGACATCATCAGGGATGCCCCCACAATGGAGCAAATCACAAATTCAGGTAAGAAGAAGGTGTGAAGAGCAGAGGTTGCCCCATTTTCTCTGGAAGAACTTTCATTATGTTGCATTCATCATCTGAAAGCTGCTCTGCCACTTCCCCTTTACATGACTTCAGTCAGGTGCCAACTAACATGGGTTTGTCCTTCACCCTTAGTTTCCCAAAAAGAAAAGAGGTACAAATCTCCAAACTTGTGGGATGAATACAATGATTTTCAGAAGGCCAGGCATGAGGAACAAGCTGAGCCATCAATGATGGGTGTACAGGTCAGGGTTTGGGGGAGGTTAATGTAGAAAAATTTAAATAAATAAGAAAGTAGATCTAATTCTTCCCCTTGTTCTCCTCTTCTTCAGTTTTAAATAGGAACAGCCTCAGCCCTTACCCTGTTGGTCAAATATTGTTGCATGTATAAGTGTTTAATCTCATCCCTCTTTGCAATCTCAAGCTCCATATCTGTTGGCTCTGTTTTTTCAAATTCTGATAACCGTGGAAAATCTAGACTGTATGTGGATGCCTTTGACGATCTAGACAAGGAATCTCGTGTTGTCAAATCCACATCCTTTCCAGAAGAGATTTTGAGGAATCCTCCACCAATGCCTCCAGATCCTATCTGTTCCATCTGGGGGTACTTTTCATCCTGACCTTCCATCTGCTGTCGCTTAAAAGCTAGGAGAGTTTCCTCATCATACTGAAATCTCTTTTCTGGAACTTCTTCGGGGTGTATCTGAGGGATTTGAGGAATAGGGATGTGCTTAGATACGTGAAGACTCGACTGAATATTCTTCAGTTCTTGTACCAGGCACTGTATTTCCTCAATAACAGCCACTTTAAGGTCTCGAAGAGAGAAGATGCACTTATTCATGTGTATTTTCTTTCCATGGGCCTAAAAAACAGAACAGGAAGGGAGCAAAATGATAACATTCTCACAAAGGACAGAAATATGATTTGCTCTTGTCTCTTGAGTGGTAGGCTTAGCAAAAACTCAAGATAAAAATGTATCTGATCATCCCCGTTCACCACTAAGTTACCCTTTTCTCTAGCTTTTAGGCTTTTACCCATTTGGCCTCTCCAAGATGGGAGGACCTCTGTTATCCCTGTGCTGTACATGGTGTTTTCTGTTCAGCTGACTCACAGGGCCCTGCTCCCCTGTTCTCCTCCCAACACTCATGGAAGCCCTTCCTGAAGCCTGTACTCGGCTGGATGGTATCCCCAGGGAGAGGAAAGCCATTCTTTGGTCAGGAACACACACATAACTGCCCTTCTCTGCTGGTACCTCGAATCCTTTGAGTGAGTCTTGACAAGAGCTGCCTTCCTGGGGGACTATATTTTAGCCAATTTTCTTTCTGTATTTTGGCCACATGATTGCTGTTTTCCCTGTGCAGGCAAGGTCACTGATCTTGATTTTCAGTATCATGTCACACCAAGAGATCCCAGGACCTTCTCCATTTACCATTTACCTAAGCCAAGCTATACCCTGTGCCTCCAAACACAGGTGCTATCACACCTGTTCCTTCCATATTACTAGCTCCTCTCCACGGTCTGTGTTTTCTAAATGCCCTTACCTTAGGGCACAGGCAACCTTACTCCTGTGTGCAATTAGGCAGCTAGATGCTCCAAAGGTCACTAACAGTTACTTTACATAGATACACAGGCTAAAAAAATAAAAGATCAAAAAGTACTTCTCCAAGCAATCCTAAAATTACCTACATATTTGCTATCTATGAAGAAAAACATTGTAACAAGATAGAGGACATGTTTTATACCCTTGAGAACAAAGCTTTAAAGCATTCAGGACTTAAACTCTAAAAGCCAGCACTTAGGTGGTGACCACCTCTGAAACACCTGAAGGATTAAGGATTAGGCCTACAAGAAAGAACTCAAACCAGTCTTGCTGTACAGCCTTCCTCTTTGAGGAGTCCTCTTTACAGACCAACCTTTCTTTCTAAATTTCTAAATACGACACAAACAAACATGGCAGGTGTGTGTGTGTGTGTGTGTGTGTGTGTTATTGATTAAATTATGTTCTCAAAAAATATGTGTTGTAAATCCTAACCTCTCTGCCTGTGGTTATAATCCCATTTGGGAATGGGTTGTCTTTGTTATGTTAGTGAGGCAGGATTAGTGTAGGGTGTATCTTGAGTCAATCTCTTTTGAGGTATAAAAGATTAAACAGGCGAACAGAAAGAGAGAAAGACGGGGGAAGATAGATGCCAAGAGACGTGGAGATCTCCTAGGAACCAGGAAGTAGAAGCTGAAAAGACAAGGACTTTCCTCCAGAGCCGACAGACAGAAAGCCTTCCCCTAGAGCCGGTGTCCTGCATTTGGACTTCTAGCCTCCTAAATTGTGAGAAAATAACTTTCTGTTTGTTAAAGCCATCCACTTGTGGTATTTCTGTTATAGCAGCACTAGATGACTAAGACAGTGTATAATACATTATCTGTATAATGCTTGATACTTTTCAAATAACTTTAAAAACTTTATTGAATTTGACCACTACAATAACCCTGTCAGGTAGATCAGACATTTCTTATTGCGGTTGATTGTTATTAATACCTTCTTACAGATGAGATAACAGATTTACATTACTTAGCAAAGGTCATATGGCTATTAAGTGGTAGAGATGAGAACAGAACTCTGGTCTTCTAACTTGTAGAACAGTTCATTCCATATTACTTTAGGGAGTCCCTGGGTGGTGCAAATGGTTAAGCACTCAACTACCAGCCAGAAAGTTGGTGGTTCATACCCACCCAGAGGTGCCTGGGAAGACAGGCCTGGTAATCTGCTTTTGAAAGGTCACAGCCTTGAAAATACTATGGAACCATTTTACTCTGCACACATGGGGGTGCCATGAGTTGGAATCGACTCAACAGCCACAAACGACAACATTTTTGTGCTGCCATTTTAATAAAGCAGATTTCAGTGTAGTGCAATTGAGTTCAAGATAACACAACTGCCTATCTTCTCTAGTTAGACTGAAATTTCAGGTGAGATGACTGGAAAATTTTGGGAATAAGGACATTTCACTATGATAATGGATGGAACATGATGGATGAAACAAGAATTATCTTGACAAACAGCTAGAAAAACATTCCAAATGATCACTAATAAAATGTTCAAAATGTTCACTTTGACTGTAAAGTTAAAGTTATGAGTTATGAAATGTGTTTATGGATATGAATTGCCATGTCAGGGCCCACTGTTGACCTATACAGCATCTTTGGTGAAACAGAAAGAGACACACCTTCCTCAAGGTATTTTACCAGCATTTGTAAGAAAATTATAAAGTATACAAATACATCTGCAGTGTATTTGGCACCCAATTTGGCACCTTGAAATGTACAACCTGCACAACCATACTAGGAGACCCTGTGCCAAGTTCTCCTAAAAATGGTAGCTCAGGCGCCTTCTAAGCCTCGAAGCGTAAAAAGTCACTTGTCAGTTCAATTATGGATTAAAGAATCAACATGTAAGGGAGAGCAAACTTTAGTAAGAAAATGAAGCTCAGAAATCAGGATGACTAGAAGCAGTTTGGAAGAACGTAGAGTTCAAAATGAATATATTAATTGGTTACTATTGACTCACCCACAAAAGTCCTGCAAAGAAAGGTATAATGATGACTTTTCTTCCTAAGTCTTGGTGCCCCACGGCAGCCCAAAGCTACAGCCAGTGAGGATGTGTTTGAGTTCCAGAGGACTAAGGTCCACGAAATATAATGCTTTCACCCACGAAACTGGTATTGAACCATGTAATTAATTTAAAGGCTGGCTCTGCCATGTTAGCTGATTAATCACTGATATATCTCTTGTAATCCCTGGCTTCAGTTTCCTCATTTGTAAAAAGAGGTATTATTCTAGACAATCATGAACATCCTTTCCAGTTCTAAATTTCTATGATGATACAGCCTTTTGGACTAGGTAGGGAAATGGAAGGTTCTAGAAGAATTCAACGAAAAATCTGGGTTGTTTTCTCACTGTCATGAAATATGGGGGCAAGTACCAGAGTGTCTAGGATACCCAATTCCTCTTCCTTCTTGGCAGCATTTATTCTCATGTGCTCAGGTATCTTGTAGTCTGGGGCTGTCTTCAGATTAAAGTCTCCCATATGTGTCTGGGCTTCTTTGATGGCCTGAACATGTTTGGGATCTTCATAGTCATCATCAGGTTTACTCTTGTATCTATTAGAAAAATAGGCAAAACCCTCAAATGTAACAGTAAACTCTCTAGTTTATCTACTTTAATATAGATATACATTCAAATTCAATAAAAAAGCAAAAGTACAATTCTGAGTCTGTGATGCCACTGTTGCCTATATATCCTAAACATTTATTAAAATTAGTGGCTATTTTAAAAGCATACTAAGCAAAATAAATCAATCAATCTGATCACCAGATCGCACTGAAATAATCTGATTCATTGTTAGGCTATTATTTAATTCCAGGCAATTCACATTGTTCTTTGTTCCCTTCTTACAAATTAAACCTTGGAGATGGGGTGATTTTTTTAATCATTAAAAAGTTAATTATACTATAGCTAATAAATGAATTCAGCAAAGTTACAGAGTACAAGGTCAATACACAAATATTAGTTGGGTTTCTATACATCAGCAATAAACAATCTGAAAAGGAAATTAAGGAAACAATTCCATTTATAATAGCATCTAAAATCATCAAAAACCTAGGAATAAATTTAACCAGAGAGGTGGAAGATTTACACACTAAAAACTATAAAACATTACTGAAAGAAATGAAAGTAGACTTAGTAAATTTAAAGACATTCCATGTTCATGGATTCTTCATTAACTTAATACTGTTAAGATGTCAACATTACCCAAAGCAATCTATAGCTTCAACATAATCCTTATCGAAATCCCAACAGCCTTTTTTACAGAAATGGAAAAGTCAATTATGAAGTTTATATGGAATTGCAAGGGACCCTGTATAACCAAAGCAATCTTGAAAAAGAAGAACAAAGTAGGAGTCACAGTTCCCAATTTCGAAATGTCCTATAAAGCTACAGTAATCAAAACAGTCTGGTACTGGTATAAGAATAGACATATAGACCAATGGAATAGAACTGAGAGTCAAGAAATAAACCCATATGTCTATGTTCAACTGATTTTCAACAAGGGTGCTAAGTCCTTTTAATGGGGAAAGAGTAGTTTCTTCAATAAATGGTGCTGGGACAACCAGATCTCTACATGCAAAGGAATGAAGTTGGAGCCATACCTCATTCCATATATGAAAATTAACTAAAAATGAAACAACAACCTAAATGTAAAATTCTTAGAGTAAAACATAAGGTAATGTTTTAGGACTTAGTTTTCACACCAGATTCTTAGATATGACACCAAAAGCATAAGCAATAAAAGGCAAAACAGCTAAATTGGACTTCGTCAAAATTAAAAACTCTTGTGTATTAAAGGCCTTTATCAATAAAGTGAGGAGACAACCTACAGAATGGGAGAAAATATTGGGAACCATATGTTTGATAAGGATTAAATATCCAGGATATATAAAGAACTCCTACAGCTCAATAGCAAAAAGCCAAACAACCCAATTGAAAAATAAGCAAAGGACTGGAACAGACATTTCACAAAAAAAAGATACGCAAATGGTCAATAATGACATAAAAAGATGCTCAATGTCATTAGTCATTAGGGAAATGAATACGAAAACCAATGAAATACCACTTCACCTTCTACTAGGATGGCTACTAGCAAAGAAAAAAAAGAAAGGAAGAAAAGAAAAATGGAAAACAACAAGTATTGATGAGGATGTGGAAAAACTGGAGCCCTCATGTATTGCTGACAGGATTGTAAAATGGTGCAGCCACTGTGGAAAACAGTTGGACAGTTCCTAAAAAAGTTAAACATAAAACTACTATATGACCCAGCAATTCTACTCCTAGCCATATACCCAAAAGACTTGAAAGCAGGGACTCAAACAGATACTCGTATACCAATGTTCACTGCAGTATTATTCACAATAGCCAAAACGTAGACGCATTCCAAGTATACACTAATCAATGAATAGATAAACAAAATGTGACATACACATACAATTGAATATTATTCACGCATAAAGAGAAATGAAGTTCTGATACATGCTATGACACAAAGGAAGCTTGAAATCATTATTCTCAGTGAAATAAGTCATACACAAAAGGACAAATATTGTATGACTGCACTTAGCTGAAATATCTCGACTGGCAAATGTACAGAGACTAAAGTTTATTAGTGGTTACCAGGGGCAGGTGGGGGCGGGGGGGAATGGGGAGTTACTGTTTAAGGGTTACTGATTTTCTGTTAAGGGTGATGAAACAATCTGGAGACAGGTAGTGGTGATGGCTGTACAACATGGTGAATATAATTAGCGTCACTGCTTTGTCACAAAAAAATGGTGGAAAAGTTTTGTTACATATATGCTACCATAAAAAGTTAAACTTTTTTATTACATATGCAATTGTGATAATATGTTCAAAAGAGGCATCTTTTGAAAGGTGATAGTGTGAACATATGTATTTGCCTTCCCTTCTCTCCCCAGAATCCAAAGACATGACAGTACAGAGGTATAGAAGTAATAACATAATTAACAGGGCTGAGAATGGGATAGAAATCCATGAGCAAACCAATGATGTTGATACATTTATGTAAGATGAAATCATATTAATAGATAAACCTGAGCAGAGAAAACTAGCCCAGAATACCCACAGGAGAAGTCTACAAAAAAGATTCAAAGTGGTCATCTTGGTAGCATCCCTGGGAGGCTTCCGGCAGAGTGGGCAGATACGGATACTTGAATTGTATACTAAACAGTATTTGGTGAGGTTAATTAAAGGATTGACCCAGCTGCGCCCTCCCATCTTTCCCATCTCCGGTAGCAACCTCTACACCCAGAATAAAATCGACTAGAACCACTCTCTACAGATGTAAACTGAACTCTCTGCTTGGGAAGGACTAAGGTATCCGGGGTATGGATTAGCACCTGATTTAAAGCTCTTATTTTGTTATTAGCAGACCCCAATTTTCCTGGCTGATTCTTTAAAGGGAAGTCTGCCAGCATGTACTTGTACACAGAGTTAGCCCTTTCCTTTAGGAGGAAGCCCTTTTAGAAAGCGAAATATATATAATAGCAGAGAAAACCTATAGCAACTATTGTAATAATTGGGAAATCCTTTATTTATGTATGGTGACATAAAAATAAAGGATTAATAAGAAAGAATGGAAGGAAGGGAGAGATGGAAGGAGGGAGGGGGGAAGAGAGTGAAGAGGGGGAAAGAAGGAAGTAAGAGATAAGGAGGGAGGGGGGAAGAAAGGAAGAGAGAAGGAAGGGGGAAGAAGGAAGGAAGGAATACTTACACTCCTGGCTGTGAGAGAGAAACACAGCCCAGAATTATCCTCATGCCATAAACAAGTATAAAACTGAACAAAAATATAAGAAACTACATCCAGAAAGAACAACAGGCAGTACAAGACCGTAATTCCTGAGAGAAATGAAACAAAAGTAGTAATCTTTACTGTTTCCGGGTTTTCTGCCTGTAGGAAATTACCAGACTGTGGCATAATGCAGGAATCCCAAGCATAGCGCAATGATCTAACTGAGTTGAAGAAAGAGAGATCAGAGTTCAAGGAGGCCAGAGTGATTAGAATTTGTGGAAAAGGACATCAGAGAGGAGGGAGCTCCAGAAATCTACTTTGGGCTCTCTTGAGTATTAATCTGCACATGGGTAATGTGAAATCCCATGCCACCAAGAATGAAGAATCAGGAGGGGAGAGTGTCCTTTGGACATGGGGCCCCTGCACTGAGAAGCTCCTAGACCAGGGGAAGATTGATGACAAGGACTTTCCCTTAGAGCCAACAGAGAAAGCCTTCCCCTGGAGCTGGAACCCTGAATTCAGACTTCTAGCCTCCTAGATAGTAAGAGAATATATTTCTCTTTGTTAAAGCCACCCACTCGTGGTATTTCTGTTATAGCAGCACTATATGACTAAGACAACAACAATAAAAAGAAGAGCTACTGTCATGGATTGAATTGAGTCCCCCCAGAATATCTGTCAACTTGGCTAGGTCATGGTTCCCAGTATTGTATGATTGTCTACCATTCTGTCATCTGATGTGATTTCACTATGTGTTGTAAATCCTATCACTCTGATGTTAATGAGATGGGTTAGCAGCAGTTATACTGATGAGATCTACAAGATTAGCTAGTATCTTAAGCCAATCTCTTTTGAGATATAAAAGAGAGAAGCGAGTAGAGAGCCATGGGAAGCCCATACCACCAAGAAAGCAGAAATGGAAGCAGAGGGTGTCCTTTGGGCCCAGGGTCCCTGCACCTGAGAAGCTCCTTGACCAGGGGAAGACTGATGACAAGGACCTTCCTCCAGAGCCAGAGAGAGAAAGCCTTCCCCTGGAGCTGGCATGCTGAATTTGGACTTGTAGCCTAGTAGACTGTGAGAGAATAAATTTCTCTTTGTTAAAGCCATCCACTTGTGGTATTTCTGTTATAGCAGCACTAGATTATCAAGACAGTTACTAAACCCAAATTAACTAGAAGGAAGGAAATTATAAAAAACAGAAATTAATGACATAGTAAACAGACAAACAACATTAAAAATATGTATGACTAAAGGCTAGTTCTTTGAAAACATCAATAACATAGATAAACCCAGACGCAAATTCACAATATCCTGAATGAAATATGAGACATCATGATGGATCCCACAGAAATTAAAAGAATAATAAGGAAAAAGTATGAACAAATTTATGCTAATAAATTTGACAACCTAAATGAAATACAAAATTTCTTGAAAGACACAAATTACCAAAACTAACTTAAGAAAAAATGGAAAGTCTGATTAGGACTATAGCAAGTGAAATTTTGAATCTTTATTTTAAAACCATCCCTCAAACAATACTCCAGGCCCAGATGGCTTCACTGATAAATTCTACCAAACATTTAAGAAAGAAATAATACCAATCCTAGACAAACTTTTTGAGAAAATAGAAGAGAAAGGAATACTTCTTCATTCCTTTTATGAAATCAGTATTACCCTGATAAAAACCAGAAAAGACATTACATGAAAATAAAACTACAGATCAATATCATTAATTAATAAAGATACAAAAAATACTTAACAAAATACTGACAAATCAAGTCCAGCAATATTTAAAAGCATATTATGCCATAACCAGATCAGATTTACCCTAGGAATGCTAGTTTAATATTTAAAATCAATCACTATGATTTACAATATTAAAGAATAAAAAAGAAAAGCATACGATCATCTTGATATACACAGACAAACCACTTGAAAAAAAATCACTCATCCTTGATTTTAAAACAATTTTTTTAAAATAAATTTTAACAAACTAGGAATAGAAAGGGATTTCCTCAATCTGATAAAGTGCTTCTAAAGAGATTACATCATAGTTAATGGTGGGAGGCTGAATGGTTTCTCCCCAAGATTGGGACTAAAACAAGGATATCCATTCTCATCTTTTGAAAAAAAAAAAGTGGGAGAAATCAGTCTACCCAATTTCAAATCCAACATAGCTACAACACTCTTGAAAAAAATGAGGTTTGAAGGTTTTCTCTACTAGATATTAAGGCTTCTTATGAAACTGCAGCGTGATACTGGCTCAGGAATGGAGAAATAAAATAGACCAATGGAACAGGATAGAGAGCCCAGATACAGAGCTTTCTGCACGAGTTGCTTTATGGATGAGAGCAGTATCATTGCAGGTCACTGAAGAAAGAACAGATTTCTTAATAAAAGTACAGGGAAAACTGGGTACCACATAGAATAAATAAAACTACCCAATACAGGGTTGTATCCCTTCACCATACTTATTCAGTCTGTATGTTGAGCAAACAATTCAAGAAGCTGGACTATATGAAGAAGAACGGGGAATGAGGATTGGAGGAAGACTCATTAACAACCTGCGATATGTGGATGACACAACCTTGCTCGCTGAAAGCAAGGAGGACTTGAAGCACTTACTGATGAAGATCAAACACTATAGCCTTCAATATGGATCACACCTCAACATAAAGAAAACAAAAATCCTCACAACTGGACCAATAAGCAACATCATGATAAACAGAGAAAAAATGGAAGTTGCCAAGGATTTCATTTTACTTGAATCCACAGTCAACACCCATGGAAGCAGCAGTCAAGAAATCAGATGATGTATTGCATTAGGCAACTGTGCTGCAAAAGACCTCTTTAAAGTGTTAAAAAGCAAAAATGTGACTTCGAGGATTCAGGTGTGCCTGACCCAAGCCATGGTAATTTCTACCACCTCATATGCATGCTAAAGCTGGACAATGAGTAAGGAAGAACTAAAAAGAATCGATGCCTTTGAATTATGGTGTTGACGAACAACATTGATTATACCATGGACTGCTAGAAGAATGAACAAATCTGTCTTGGATGAAGTACAGACAGAATGCTTCTTGGAAGTGACATCTAGTCCCTGAAGAAGGACATCATGCTTGGTAAAGTAGAGGGTCAGCGAAAAAGAAGAAGACCCTCAATGAGATGGATTGACAGACTGGCTGCAACCATCAGCTCAAGCATAACAATGATTATGAGGATGGCGCTGGACCAGGCAGTGTTTCACTCTATTGTACATAGGGTTTCTGTGAGTCAGAACCAACTTGACAGCACCTAACAGCAGCAACAACCAGATACTACACATCATACCAAATAGGGAAGAAAAATAAAAATCAGTTCCAGGTTAGAGGCCCCTGGGTGGTGCAAACAGTTTGCTTTCAGCTATTAATCGAAAGGTTGGTGGTTCAAATCCACCTAGCACCACCTCAGATGAAACGTCTGGCATACTCCACTGGTCTCACCCCATCTGGACCAAGGGAGAATGAAGAAAACAAACACATAAGGGAAAGATTAGTCCAAAGGACTAATGGACCACAACTACCACATCCTCCACCAGACTGAGTCCAACACAACTAGATGGTGCCCAGTTACCACCACTGACTGCTCTGACAGAGATCATAATAGAGGGTTCTGGACAGAGCTGGAGAAAAATGTAGAACAAAATTCGAACTCAAAAAAAAAAAAGACCAGACTTACTGGTCTGACAGAGACTGGAGAAACCCCGAGAGTATGGCCCCCGGACACCCTTATAGCTCAATAATGAAGTCACTCCTGAGGTTCACCCTTCAGCCAAAGATTAGACAGGCTCATAAAACAAAACAAGACTAAATGGGCACACCAGCCCAGGGGCAAGACAAGAAGGCAGGAGGTACAGGAAAGCTGGTAATGGCGAACTTAAGGTTGAGAAGGGGAGAGTGTTGACATGTCGTGGGGTTGTTAACCAATGTCACAAAACAATATGTATATTGTTTAATGAGAAGCTAGTTTGTTCTGTGAACCTTCATCTGAAGTACAATAAAAAAAAAAAAAAAAAAAAGATTAATCCTGAAAAAAAAAAATAAGAAGAAATTCCTGGCAATCTACTTCCATAAGATCACGGCCATGGAAAACCCTACAGAACACAGCTCTGCTCTGAAATACAAGAGGTCCCTATGAGTTGTAATCGACTTAACAGCAAAGGATTTGATTGTTTTTTATTTTTAGAGATCTAAAGGTGAAAGGCAAAAATATAAGATGTTACAAAGGACATAAAGGAGAATATCTTCATGATGTTGGGGTAGAAAACAATTTCTTATCTTTAAAATCAACAGTCTGATTGTATTAGCAATATGAAATTCCTTGATTTGAAACTATAAGGATCATAATTAGAATCACAGAAGTGCCACCAAGGCATCAAGACCCTGAGAGACCCAGCAGACCTGTCTTTAATCTCCATCTCTACTTAAATTTTTCATGTTTTAATTTAAATATTAATAATGCCAATAAATATAAAGAATTTTTTAAAGGTATTTTGAGACTCAAAAATTAAAAAGATAAGAATTTAGGTAAAAAACTTACAGTTCCTCCCATTCTTTTTTCCGCTGCAGAATCTTTTGTTGGGCTCTCTCAGCTTTTAAAATAACCTTCCTCGTTTTCTCAATTTGATTTTCCACCATAATTTCACTTAGGGTTTTAGGTCGAAATTTCTTCCCTTTTTCTATAATCGATTCTTCTGGCATGCTAACAACTGGACCTGTCCAGAATATCAACATTTTTTTCAATATTTTTGAGACATAAAAATAAAAATCTCAAATCATACTTGTTTTTCACCTGGCACATTAAAAAACTCCAGAGAATGTAATGACTCTGCAAATCAAAGTATTTATTGAGCAACTATTATGAATTCAATCCCAAAGTACGTACTGTGGGATGTCAGCATAAAGGGGTCTAAGTTACAATTCCTGCTTTTAAGGACCTTATACAAAGTTGGCAGGATAAGACATATATATTAAACAATTAGAGAACAAGATAAATAAGGGTAGACAATTAACAGATATTGGTAAGCTTTGAAGGAATGTTTATGATATGGTGGTGGAGGGAAGGCAAACAAGTTGAGTCCTATTTGACACATGGAATTGGAGATGGCATGTACAAATGGAAGTGGTGTGTGGCCAATTAAAAACTGTCCAGAAACACATAATCAAATCTAAGATTTTGAAATTACTGGCTTTATCAATTAACAAGTATTTCCTGGGGAATTACTTTTTTCATGTTCAAGCTATCATGAAAAATATAAGGATATATGAAAAGTTAAATATTAGTATGGGATAGTTATATTTCAAATATATGGTAGTATGGAAAAGGAAGAGTTTAACGTGGCCTGGGTGTTCAGGGAACGCTTCATAACAAAGGGGTGACTTAAGCTGGGTCCCCAAGAACTAGGGGCATTCAGAGAGGAAAGGAGTGAGGTGGTCATTCCAGCAGGAGCCGGGGTGTGGAAGTCTTAGGCATAATCAGGAAGCAGAAGGAGGACAATAGCCTAAACATTCATGTTAAACAGTATGAGGGGACAATATTGCAAATGTAGACTAGGGACAGGTGGTGGGAGACTTTAATATTATGATAATGGTTTCAAAATTTATCCTTCAGCCAGAAAGAAGTCAGTGAAGGTTTCTCAATGAAGAGGATGCACTGGTGTTAATACAGTACTGTACCACAGGATTGCTATGGGTCGGAATCGACGCTCCAGCAATGGGTTTGGTTTGGTTTGATCATGGGCACTAGCCCAGATTTGGCCAGCACACTGGCTGCAGCACCTTTTATTTACTCTTGACTGAGCCCTCCAAACCATTCCCAGAATTCTTGTCCTTCTCCTACTCATTAGCAGTCACCCAGTGGCCAGCCACAAAAAGCAGATCCAGGGAGTAGAGGTCCCATTTTCACACCTATATTCTCAGCCTGGAGCCCTGTGGTGCAGTGGTTAAGATCTCAGGCTGCTAACCAAAAGGTCAGCAGTTCAAATTCACCAGCCGCTCCTTGGAAACCCTATAAGGCAGTTCTACTCTGTCCTATAGGGTTGCTATGAGTCAGAATCCACTTGGGGACAACAGGTTTATTCTCAGCTCATTCATTCTATTTAAAACATATGTTCTTGGAAAACAGTTTGAAATGTAATGTTCTAGCCCCTCACACTGGGGTGGGGCCCAGGAATTTGGGAAGAATCACTGCCTAGAAACTAACATCTGGGGAAATTACAGATTAAAGAATAGCTGGAAGTGGGAAGTAAGAAAACAGTAGCATCTGATATTCTTCCCACACTCAGTCACATGACCAGGGTGGTTTTCTTCAGCAATTGTATCAAAGAGGAAACCTAACATAGAGTATTTTCTGTGGAAACATGGCCTCTTGTTCTCAGTCATTCCACACACCCCTCATCTTTCCTGAATATTTATTCCAAAGGTGCCCATCAGCGAAGGAAGCGGTATGAGATTGAGTTCAAGCCACCGAAGAGGTCTCAAAGGTTCTTAACACAAAAAAGACAACTTAATTCTGAAATCATAATAAATATCAATAAGCCTTCTTATCATATACAATACCTGCATCTTTCTGGCTATCTTTTTTTCCAATTCCCTCTTTTTCAAGCCTCTCCAATTTGCTCAATCTTCTGTCCGATTGACTTGTTCCTCTGAATCTAGAATACTTAGAGGGCTTCACAAGCCTATAGGAGGATATCTTGTGGCTACTTTGTATGGCATGAACCACAACAGAATCACTTTCCAATGAATCACGAAATCTGGAAAAAATAAAATATTTGCAATGTTCACCATTTAAATCATCTGTATGACTATTAAGTAATAAAGACCACAATATAATATTTGTATAAAACATATGATTACAGTATGCTAGACCCAAAATTTAACCAGACATACCATTTATATGCATGGTATACTATATACATGTAATATATGATATACCATATGCCATTACCATGCATATGGTATATCATGCATATGGCCCCACCCCAGAGTTAGAGGCTAGAACATTACATTTCAAACTATTTTCCAACTAAATACATTATTAATCAGTTTAACAACACTGTTATGTTTATACGTGGAAATATAAAAATTTTGCAGGTAGACTGAAATTTAATAGTAAATGCATTATATCAAACTCTGAGGAAATATAGTCTATCCTATCTATTACATAGGTTATTGTTATTAGGTGCCGTCAAGCTGGTTCCAACTCATAGCGACCCTATGTACAACAGAACAAAACACTGCCCTATGCCATCACAATCATTGTTATGTTTGAGCCCACTGTTGCAGGCACTGTGTCAATCCATCCAGCTGAGGGTATTCCTCTCTTTCCCTGACCCTCTACTTTACGAAGCATGATGTCCTCTGCCAGGGACTGTTCCCTTCTGATAACACATCCGAAGTACGTGAGACAAAGTCTCGCCACCCTTGCTTCTAAGGACCATCCTGGTTGTACTTCTTCCAAGACAGATTTGTTCATTCTTCTGGCAGTCCATGATACAGTCAATATTCTTTGCCAACACCATAATTCAAATACATCAATTATTATTTGGTCTTTCTTATTCATTCTCCAGCTTTCACATGCATATGAGGCAGTTGAAAATAACATGGCTTGG
Organism: Dugong dugon; assembly: GCA_030035585.1. Lineage (NCBI taxonomy): Eukaryota > Metazoa > Chordata > Mammalia > Sirenia > Dugongidae > Dugong > Dugong dugon. The sequence goes on from CM057466.1 coordinate 3,290,043, forward strand.
GTCAGCACACTGTAGTCGTGAAAGTGACATCTTTTTTAAACTATTTAACACTTTAAAGAGGTCTTTTGCAGCACATTTGCCCAATGCAATATGTTGCTTGATTTCTTGACTGCTTCTTCCACGGGTGTTGATTGTGGATTCTATAAAATGAAATCCTGGACAACTTCAATATTTTCTCCATTTATCATGATGTTGCTTATTGGTCCAGTTGTGAGGATTTTTGTTTTCTTTATATTGAGGTGTAATCCATACTGAAGGCTGTAGTCTGATCTTCATCAGTAAATGCTTCAAGTCCACTTTCATCAAGCAAGGTTGTGTCATCTGCATATCGCAGGTGGGTAATGAGTCTTCCTCCAATCCTGATGCCCTGTTCTTCTTCATACAGTCCAGCTTCTTGGACTATTTGCTTGGCATACAGATTGAATAACTATGGTGAAAAGATACAACCCTGACGCACACCTTTCCTGATTTTAAACTACTACTGTTCAAACAACTGCTTCTTGGTCTATGTATATGTTCCTCATGGCCACAATTAAGTGTTCTGGAATTCTCATTCTTCACAATGTTATATAATTTGTCATCATCCACGCAGTCCAATGCCCTTGCATAGTCAATAAAACACAAGTAAACATCTTTCTGGTATTCTCTGCTTTCAGCCAAGATTCATCTGATATCAGCAATTATATCCCTTGTTCCACATTCTCTTCTGAATCCAGCTTGAATTTTTGGCAGTTCCCTACAGGTGTACTGCTGCAAACGTTTTTGAATTATCTTTAGCAAAATTTTACTTGCGCGTGATATTAATGATACTGTCCAATAATTTCTGCATTCCATGGAATCACCTGTCTTTGGAATGGGTGCAAATATGAATCTCTTCTACTTAGCTGGCCACGAAGCTGTCTTCCAAATTTCTTGACATAGACGAGTGAGCATCTCCAGCACTGCATCTGTTTGTTGAAACATCTCAATGGGTATTCGGTCAATTCCTGAAGCCTTGTTTTTCGACAATGTCTTTAGTGTAGCTTGGACTTCTTCCTCCAATAACACAGGTTCTTCATCATATGCTACCTCCTGAAATGGCTGAACATGGACCAAATCTTTTTGGTACAGTGACTCTGTATATTCCTTCCATCTTCTTTTGATACTTCCCATGTCATTCAATATTTTCCCCGTAGAATCCTTAAATATTGCAACTCAAGGCTTGAGTTTTTAATTCAGTCCTTCAGGTTTCAGAAATGCTGAGCGTGTTCTTCCCTTTTGGTTTTCTAACATCAAGTCTCTGCACATTTCATTATAATAGTTTACTTTGTCTTCTCAGGCTGCCCTTTGAAACCTTTTGTTTAGCTCTTTTACTTCATCATTTCTTCCTTTCGCTTTAGCTGCTGTATGTTCAAGAGCAAGTTTCAGAGTCTCATCTGACTTCCATTTTGGTCCTTTCTTTCTTTCCTGTGTTTTTAATGACCTTTTGCTTTCTTCAGGTTTGATATCCTTGATGTCGTTCCACAACTCATCTGATCTCTGGTCGTTAGTGTTCAATGTGTCAAATTTATTCTTGAGATGATCTCTAAATTCAGATGGGATATACTCAAGGTTGTACTTTGGCTCTCATGGACTTGTTTCAATTTTCTTCAGCTTCAACTTGAACTTGCATTGAGCAATTTATGGTCTGTTCTGCAGTTGGCCCCTGGCCTTGTTCTGACTGATGATATTGAGATTCTTCATTGTCTCTTTCCACAGCTATAATCTATTTGATTCCTGTGTACTCAATCTGGCAACGTCCACATGTATAGTCACCGTTTATGTTATTGTAATAGATATATAAATATATTGCACATATATAAAATATATATAAACAAACATACATATACATGTATATATAGCTAACACCATCTGCCCCCTCTTGGTTAACAACACCCACAAAATCTCTATTGTCTCACAGCTTCACTCTTCTCATACTAATGTTACCTCTATCATTTCCTCCATTCAAAACTCTCCCCCTTCCAACCTTTGACCTCTTTCCCTGGCTGGCACCCTCTGGCCTTCAAGCCCTTCTCCACTCCCTTACTCAGACTTTGTTCCTATTTCTTTTACTATATTTTTTGCTGCAGTTGCTCCTGTTTCTCCTTTACCACCTCTGTCCTCTTAGCTCTTGACCCTTTCTGGGTCAAGGGGTGGAGTGTAGTATCCTTAAGGACACAAAATGGCTGTTAACAGGGGTCAGTTACAGGGCCATCAAGCAAGGGCGCTTCACTATGCGTTCTTAGGACACAGAAGAAAGGTAGAATGTTGGAACTGCAAGCTGTTCAGAAAAGAACAGGTTGCTCTGGTGACAGGCAAAGGGACTTTAGAGAACGGGTGATTTAAGAATAGACCCCCATGGTAACACAAAGGGGACTTTCCAGGGGCACAGTAGATATAATTTTCATAGAGGATTAAAGTACTGCTCACCCTTACAAGATTAGCTTAAAGTAGAATAGTTGAAACTAGCACCTGGGCTCCACTGGGGCATAAAATGTAGCCCCAGAGACCACCAAGTTGAGACCCATCTTTGGACGGACAACCTCCCAGCCAACTGGTTGTGCGACCTCCGGCTGTAGGGTGCCCTGTCGTTGGTGCCATGTTGTCTTGTCTTGTGCTGCTTAATAAACTGCTCCAGCATCAACAACCACACCTCTAGACTCATCTTTGGTGATCCTGAACCTTGGGAACTACATTGCCCCTGGGGACTCTGAACCATTCAGACTCTCCAAAAACGACATATATAAATAAATATATCTGTGTGTATACATATATAAAAATATAAGTATATAAAATCAATGAGGTACCACTCATGGATATGTAACCAACAGAACGAAGGGCTTATTTCTAACAAAAGATGTGTGGAAGAACATTCATAGCAGCATTATTCATACCAAACAATGGAAACAATTCAAATGTTCATCAACAGTAACCCATAAAAAACCTGTTTCTGACTCATAGCCACCCCACAGGACAGAAATGAACTGCCTCACAGGGTTTCCAAGACTGTGACCTTTACGGAAGCCAACTGCCACATCTTTCTCCCAAGGAGCAGCTGGTAGGTTCAAACCACCAACCTTTCAGTCAGCAACCAGGGCTCCTTTCACCAATGGTAGAATGGATAAGTTGTGATATAACCATTTAATGAAATATTACAAAGCAATGGAAAAGAATGAACTACTGCTACATGCAACAATATGGTTAACCTCAGACATGATAACTGAGTAAAAGAAGCCAAATGCAAAAGATTCATAAGGTGAGATTTCATTTAAATGAAGTTCACAGACAAAAACTAATCTATGGTGATGAAGATCAGAACGTTTATCTTTGGAGGGTAGGTATTTACTGAGAGGAGGCCACAGGGGAACTTTCTAGGGTGCTACAAGTGTTCTATATCTTGATTTGAGTACTGAAGATACATATATATACATCTATAAAATATTATCAGTCTGTTCCATTTAGATGTATACACATTACCGTATATGAACTCTATCTCAATAGAAAGGCAAAGAAAGTAATTTCCTCTGGGAAGTCAAACTGGTGCAGGAGAGGGATAGGACAGGAAGCTGTTTTCTTTCATTACATGTCCTTCGGTTCTATTTGATTTTCTATTTTTAATATACACATAATCATATATTAACTTGATATAAAACAAACAATTTATCCAAGCCAGAAAATAAAATTTATTATATCATTTGATCTGGAAAAAAATTTAATTGTTAAACAGATTTCCTAGATTTAAACTAGGAAGGATTGAGCACAAAGCTCAGAAAGATGTCAGTAGCAGTAGCAAGAGGATTCCTGGAGATCTCAAGAGCCAGCGAGTACTTCAGAATACCTCTTATCTGACTACTTCTGACTAAGCTGTTGTAAACTACTTCATTCAGATATGTGCTCTCAAACATCCTAATCTGCAGGAAATACAGATCTTACCGATTCTGTAGCTTCCTTAGGCCAAGATGACATTTCTCTTTTTCCCAAGCTAATTCCTTTTCCGCTTGTTGAATTTTATAAACTGTTTTTCTGTTAATCTCAGCACGAATTTTGGAATCTATATCAAAATCCTGCAGACAAGTAGGAGATTTGCTCATCAAATGGGTACTTTATCAATGTAGACTCTGTTTCATACATAGATACAGATTTTTAAGCTTTATCCTCAATTTCATGCTGCATCATAACTCTCTCTCAAATATTATAAACTCTTCCCACTCTAGAAGAGAAATAAAGTGATTACTTCCACAAAATACAGAGAAAAGTTCTCAAAAATATTAACAATAATACAATTAAAGCTGCATATTAAAAGATTTTTCCCGTGATAAAAATAATGAATGTTGACAGGATATTTGCAGAGTGTACAAAGTTAAAATAAAAAATACTACCACCAGCCCAAAACAACTGCTATTACATAATCGCCTGGGCCAGAACGGAAGCTCATGGCAGGTGATCAGTTAGCTAAAGATCCCCTCGTGTGACTTCACCTGGGAAAGATGCTAAAGTCTTTGGAATCTTCTCCACATCACCAGGTTCTGGTTGAATGTCCTTCACCAAAGGGCACTTTCCTCCCTAAACATACTTAGGGGCCTTCATGTTTCTTACCTTCAACCCTGAAAAAATATCAGAGCCTTCATTCACACTAACTGTAAGCCCTGAGAAAATATCAGAGCCTTCATTCACACTAACTGTAAATGGTAATTTTTCCGCCCAGAGGTGGTTGTGTTTTAAGTACTGATGTGTGTAAAGTGCACAGCTACAGCACTTGCCTCAGTTGTTTTAAATTAGCTCATCCATACTCTGAAAGTGGTAACCCTTTTCTTAGAAAAATAGCACAAAAGTCTATTAACCAGGGATTCATTATGAGTTAGATTTCACCAAAGCATTTTTCACATTAAATTGGCAAACTGCTTCTAGAATTACAGGACTAGGTAGCCCAGGGGTACATTTAGGATGCAAATTTATTTGATTAGACTCTTGACAGTAATTCCATTTAGGAAGAAGAACAAAATGAAAAAATTTAATCATAACAGGTAGATGGGCTTTGCAATAAGTCACAAAAGGAAAATATTAATACAAAATTAGCATAAACAATTTGGTCTTTGTCCTCATAGCTACAATTACATTAAGTCATCTTTTAGAAACTTTGTAGATCAACCAGATACCATCTTCTCAGTAGATCTGATGAATTATAGAAACGGGACCACAAAGAATAAAATTATACATGTATCTATGCAACTGTTAGGTATCTTGACTAGGTATAGTAAGGGTTAAAAAATCAGATTCAAACCGACACCACAGAAGAAAATCTGTGTATTAAACATCCAGGAATGTATTTATTTATATACATTTATTTACATCTTATCTTTTGCCAAAAAACAAAAAAAAATGTGAGGCAGCTAAATCCAGAAGTAAACTTTGTATTACATAAAGAGGCTCATCTGCATCCAAACCAAGCTGTGTGCCAAGTTCTGCGGTAGTTTAATTGCTACAAACACACTAGTTGGCCAGATAAAGAAAGGGAAGCTTAAAAATGATTTTAAGTGTTTCTACTTGTTGACAAAATAGTAGTCTTCACCCAGAAATAGCATACGTTAAAATTAAAATCAAATTTATTTAGGCTTACTGTTCGTTTAAGCTGCATATGCTTCGGTAGTTCTTCGTTCATTTCCAGCAGTTTCAAAAATTCATTCCTCAAAGCTTTGAGCTTTTCTCTCTTTCTAGCTTTTATTTCTTCCACTTCCTTCATTAACTTGTCATGTTCTCTTCTTTTTCTGGCATTCTCAATACTAAAAACAGAAATTTAAAAGATAACAAGTTATAGGACACAGAAATGCATAAGAGAAAATAAATATTCAATAATTTGGAAAGTCATTTAGCTTGGTCAACTTCTATGAAATGTTGGTTTGCAAAACTCAAGCCTAGTCAGTGTTTTATTAAAAATTCTCATACCTATAAGCTTTGGGATCTTCAATATCTTGTGGAATTGCCTCTGTTTCAATTCCAAACTGTTGGAAGTGGAGAAGAAGGTTAGCTTTTTTAAACTGCATAATATTTTCCTTAAAACCTCAAGTAAAAAGTAAATTGCATTTTTTTCCTGCCAATTTCTAATCATTGTAGGTCTGGTAGCTATAAGCTGGAATCAACTCAACAGCAATGGGTTTGGTTTTTTTTTGGTTTTGTAGGTCTAGAAAATATTTTCACAAAAAACAAACTAGGAAAAAAATGGCAGTTGACTGAACTTATTTGTTTCTGCTTCATTTAAATGAGTAAGCATAAAAAAGAAATCTTGAAACCTGATCATCCCTGGGTGGCACAAACGGTTAAGCGCTCCACTACTAGCCAAAAGGTTAGTGGTTCGAACCCACCAAGAGGCACCTCAGAAGACAGGCCCGGAGGTCTGCTTCTGAAAGGTCACAGCCTTGAAAACCACATGGAGCAGTTCTACTCTGCACACATGGGGCTGCCATGAGTTGGAATCAACTCAACAGCAACTACAACAACAATCAAGTAAAACTATGAAACGCACTTTGTTGACTCAGGCACTGGGCTGTAACATGTCTTAGTTTGTGCTGTTAAGGAAGAAGGATTATAACCAGCGAGCTAAACGAGGATCTGAGTTTGCTAACTAATCGGGTCTTAAGTAAAATTCAACTTGGCTTTCCTCTTTTCTCTTTCACAACAGATAGGTATCTGTTTTGCCGTCATTCATTGTAAAGAAAGAGTCCCTTTTAATTGTTTTAGTACTGTTTCAGTCTTTTTACATATGAGAAGTAAACCTACATATTTTAATGGAAGTCAAGGTTTATGACTTTACTAAAACATGGCCAATGTAAGAGACTGTGATGATTAATAAACTGTACTTACTGTTAATCGCTTCAGACATAAATTGATTGATTTTTATTTATTTTTTATTCTTTTATTGTCCAGAGCTAGGCCCCTTGGTTCTCCTACCTCGGTGTAACTTCCAGGATCTGGTACTGCTACTCAGCCAACTGTCTCCTGGCCACAGCTGTTCACATTAAGTTTGAATCAAACAAACGTGCTTCCAGCAGTTCCAAAATACATGCCAACGGCTGTCATTCCTAGCTGCACATTAGAATCACGTGGGGAATATTTTGTGAAATACTGATGCCTGGGCCTCGCCTTCAGAGGTTTTGACTTAACTGTTCTTGGATGGAGTTCAGGCATCTGTACTTTGAAGTGTTCCCAGCTGCTTCTTAAGAACAGTGAGGTTAAGAACCTTAGACCTATGCAGAGCTTTGTTTTCTTTCAATTCTTTCAGATTTTTCCTTCTTAAAGCAAAATCTGCTCCAGTGATTTAAGACATATTGATTGCAGTCATCAATAAAAAGATACTATTATACAAACATGGAATGGATTTTTTCCTATCTAATATGGTTTTCTATAAAGAGGCTTGGCACCAGGTAGAAAGATAAAGATTTTCTTCTTGTTCACACACTTCCACTTCTGTAATTCCTCTCCTTGATCCGGATGTCTTTAGACAGCAGCCCACACTCCAAATTTTGCTGATATTAATAGAAATTTAAATTTGCCTGCTCATATCTTCCCTACAATCTTTGTTTGTTCTTTGGAAGTGGACTATCTGTTAAATGGGAAATCAATGTGTTCATCAAATACACTTTCTGAATCTTTAGGAGCAATTCCAGTGGTTATTAAATCATGGCTTTATCCAAAGGAACCACTGAAAATAGAAAATTTGGGTCCTGTGACAGGGCGAAGGATATATTTTGGGGATCTGAACCCTCAATCCTCATCACAAAGCCTATAATCTATTCTGCCTGAGAATAGAATAACTTACACTGAATCTTTGATCATGACCATACTGTCATATTCTAATACTAAAGACAATAATACTTTTACAATCCCTTTCAAAGGTCAGTATGGCATACATTCCATGCATGCCCCTTCAATGAATGGATAATAAATGAAAAGCAAAATGTATATCTGAAAAAAATTGTGCATTTTGAATAACAGAAACTTCGATCAAGAAAGTGATTGTTACAGAAAATGTATTACATTCCTTTTTAATTTGGAGGAGTTCTACAACTTTAAAATAAGGGGAATTCAACATCTTTAATATTCAATATAGAAGCACCAAAAAGTCAAAACTATAATACTGGTAGGAAGATTAGCCTATAAAATGAATGTGTCCAAACAGTTTTCAGTTTTCAAAAAATATGGGCAATCTTAACATCACTATTTTAAAATAAAGCTTTTATTTTTGTTGTTGTCAGTTAGTTACTTAGTTAGCTACATACCCTGGGCAATGGCACTTTGGCTTTGATGTCTTCGTCTAAGGCTAATTCAGAAAAAATGTTGAAAATAAAGATATTACTATCTGCTCCACTAGTCACCAAGAAACGGTCATCAAAGCTAGTGGAGATGTTTTCAATACGCCCATAATCATTGTCATGCACACTGAATTGCCAATATTCCGCCATACTAGTCAGTGAAAAGTCATTCTGACTTAGGATATAGACTCGAATGGCTCCATTTTCCATTCCACAAAACATCATAATTTGATTAAGGCTGTGAAACAAAAAGAAAGTAAATTGTTATTCATACTAATCTGAAAATAATGTTTAATTTTAAATTGAGTGACAAATGACTAAAATTTTAATTGGGTAGAGGAAAAAAAGCCAATTTGAAATCTGGAGCTATTATATATCCGATCTTCAGAAGAATGACTGGCATGTATGCTCAATTCTCAATTATTAAGGGCTAATGATTCAACTTGTGATTTCTATAGAATCATTGTAACCATGACCCTTCATTACCTAACCATGCAATAGCATCCTCTTAAATAACAGTAGGTAAATCCATAAAATTCAATTGTGTGATGAACAGAAATTCTGAAAAATTTTGATAGGAGGATTGAAATACAGTTTCAGGATTAGCTTTGATTCTGTTTATTCATTTGATTCATCGAAGCAAACATTGTTTGAGTAATCCTCCATTTGGATGAATCATTAAGAATTGACATATCCATGATGTACAAAAACATACATACGAATGAAATATAAGATTTTTTTTAGCTTTTTGAAATTCCATTCACCTGAAAGTGATAGCTCGGACAGGATTATCCTCTGTATCCTCAAGAAAACGGAAATCAAAAGGCTCATCTTTCTGTTCTGTGATATCACGATCTTTGTCAAACGGGGGGAACTCACAGTGATACAGGAAGCCAGCATCATAGCCATCCTGGAAAAGATAAATAACTGAGAGGGCGGCACTGGACTATGGGACACATATGACCACGTGAAGATTTTTGATTGTTTCAAAATTTAAAATGCAAAATAGATGTTTTAAAACATCTACTTCCATATCATTTCTATGATTATAGATATGTTTTATTATTTTTAGAAAACATCTCCATTGTTCATTTATATGCAAATATACAATTATAATAAAAACATTACAATGATTTGCTTCTCCTTTAAAGTTAATACAAGAGCAATATCACCTTTAACTATATGCTGAATTCCATTTCATTTCAAATATTATTCTGAATAAGCAGTGTTTAACCATAGGTCTTTGCAGGTCTTTGTTTTCACAGCTACTTTTCAGAGTAGGGTACTTTTAAACACTATTAATTTTCAAGAAAGAACTATTTGGGCAAAATTTATCCTGTGGTGAGGACAAGTGATCATCTGAGGACAAGTGATCATCTGGAAGAGCTATACTGCTCCAATTCTAACTTGCTTTCCTTCTCCATGTAAACCAGAGATTCCTTCAAGGAAATAAGGGCCAAAACATCTTTATGAATAATAAATAAATAAGAAACAGAAAGTAACAAAATGATCTCCTCTGAAAATAAAATTACTGAGTTTTCAACTTTATGCTAAAGGAAAACTAAATTGTTTTAGCCAGACCCTTCTACTGAAAATAATTAGACCAAGTTTTCTAGAAAATACATTTGCAAGCATTGGAGAGCTATCAAAATAGCAAGCTCCAGAAGAGAGGGGAAGCCAAGATAAGTGAGCCTGGCATTTAGCATTGCTTTTTCCCCTGAGGCAAGCTGAGCATAGATGTCCGCAGTGTCATGGAGAAAGGAAAAGGGAAAGAATTTCCAGGGTCCTCCAAGGAGAAGAGATCACCTTAAACAAATCAGGCTTTCTGCTGGGACCCTAGAGCACTATACCCTAGAGCTATGAGTAAACTAGAAATAAATGGGCCCTCAGAGGACGTGAAGGCTAATTTCAAATCATATCATTCACTCACTGTAATAAAGTGATCTAGGATTTCTAGCTGCTTTCCAGAGCCAAAAGTAAACCCCTTCCAGAAGATAATAAGAAAATACAGAAATTTAAGCTATCTCTACAATTTTTTATACACAAAATCTATCACTCAATAGAAAATAACCAGGCTTGCTAAAAAAGAGAAGACAACTAAAAATCAAAAGGGAAAAAAAAGAATCACAAGAGATATCAATACTGGAGTTTTCAAAATGGACTTCAAAATAACTATGATTAATATGCTTAAGGAATTCAAAAACAATATAGAAATTTTCAGCAGTCAACTGGAATCTAAAAAAAAATAATGAAAATTCTAAAACTGAAAAATAAAATGATGAAAATTAAAAATCCAATCAATCAATCAGACACAGTTAAACAGCTGAAACAGATACCATAAAAAATGGACTAAAGTATTCAGAGAAAATAAAGATTAAAGATACAAAAAAATAATAAAAAGATTGTAAGATACATAGGGAATATGGTCAGAAGGGTCTAACATACATAAAATTGGAATCCTAGAAGAAGAGAGTAAAAAGATGGGGCAGAAGCAACAGTTAGGGGAGATAATGGCTGAGAAGTTTCCAAAACTGAATAAAGACATGTTGGAATTCAAAAAGTGCTAGGAACATAAATGTGAAGAAACCACACCTTTAAAAAAATTTTTTTATAGCAACCAGAGAAAAAAGATGCATTAACCTTCAAAAACAAAAACAAAAAAAAAACAATAAAAAGATGCAACTGGATTTTTAACAGAGTGGAAGACAAAAGACAGAAAAATATACCATCAAAGTTTTGAAAAGAAAACATCCAGCAAGAATACACTTCAAAAATAAAAGCAAAATGAAAATATTTTAAAACAAAAGAGAGAGAAAATTTGCCACAAGCAGACCTACACTAAAGAAAATAGTAAAGAAAATTTTTTAGGGAGAAGATGCAATTATAAAGATGTAGAAAGGAATGAACAACAGGAAAAAGGATAAACCAAAATGATGCTGACAATATAAAACAACAGTCAAATGTCTTCTAGGAATAAAAATATACATAAAAATAAAATACTTAACAACAGGGAGGGAGGCTAAATGAAGTCAAAGTGTTCTAAAATCCTTTTTTCTCTATGGAACTAGTAAAATAATTAATTTATAACAGATTTTATTAAGTTAAAGATGCATAGTATGACCTTTAGGAACACCTCTAAAAGAACAGTAAAAGAATCTATAATAGTCTAATAGAAGGAGAAATTTGGCAGAGGGGGTTGTGGGGGAGACTACCTAATCATCCAACAGGAGGTTAAAAAAAAAAAAGGAGAAAAAAAGGGACACACGATTGGTTGGACAAATAGAAATAATTAATAAGATGATAGATTTAATCTAAAATATATCAGTAATTACACTAAATATAAATGGACAATTACTCTATTAAAAGACAAGATTTTTTTAAATTGTACTTTAGATGAAGGTTTACAGAACAAACAGTCTCTCATTAAACACATAGTACACATATTGTTTTATGTTAATGGTTAACAACCCCACGACATGTCAACACTGTCCCTTCTCAAACTTGGGTTCCCTATTACCAGTTTTCCTGCCCCCTTCTGTCTTCTAGTCCTTGTCCCTGGACTGCTGTGCCCCATTAGTCTCATTTTATTTTATGGGGCTATCTAATCTTTGGCCGACTGGTGAAACTCAGGAGTGACTTCATTACTGAGCTAATAGGATGTCCGGGGGCCATACTCTTGAGATTTCTCCAGTCTCTGTCAGGCCAGTAAGTCTGGTCTTTTTTTGTGAGTTAGAATTTTGTTCTACATTTTTCTCCAGCTGTGTCTGGGACCCTCTGCTGGGATCTCAGTCAGAGCAGTCAGTAGTGGTAGCCGGGCACCATCTAGTCATACTGGACTCAGTCTGGTGGAGGCCATGGTAGTTGTGGTTGATAGAATTTTTTTTTAATAAATCTTAACCATATGCTGCTTACAAGAGACATACTTTCAAACAAAGATATCAAAAGGAAAAGGAAAGAAAATAATCATGAATGACTCTCAGAGTTTTGGCTTAGTAATTGGATGGATGGTTGCCCTGCATACTGTGATGGAGATGGAGGAGGTTTGCATGGAGTGAGGATGGTTTAAGAGTTATGTTTTGGACATGTTAGTTTTGAGGTGCCACATGAAAATGTCAAGTTGGATATACACATCTGGAGTTCAGGGGCGATGTGAGAGCTAGAGATAAAATTTTGAGACTCACTGGTATATAAGCAATATTTAAAGCCACAGGACTATATGAAGTCACCTAGCAAGAAAGGGGGTGCCCAATACCACATCCTGGACTTTAAGTTTGTTCAGCAAATGAGAAGGTAGCAAAAGAGGCTGAAAAGCAGTGGCCAGGAGAGTCTGGTGTCTTAGAAGACAAGTGTTTTACGAGGGAAGGTTAACTGTATTGAATGCTTCTGAAATTCAAATGGACAGAGAAGCGACTGAACTTGACAATATGCAAGTCATCGATGCAGTGAAGTGGTGGGTATAGAAGCCCAACTGGAATGGATTGAAGACCAAATAGGACGTGGAGTGAAGCCAATAACTACAGACAACTCGTTCAAGTTTTCCTGTAAAGCAGCAGTAGATGGAAAGAAAAGAGAGGTTAAGGCAGGATTTTTAACATGGTAGGTACTGGAGCATGTTTACTTGTTGATGGTAGGAATTGGGTAAAAAGAGAGAAAAATGATGATGCAGGATACCGAGTGGTTAATTTCAGGAGCAAAATCTTTAAGAAAGTGAGAGGGGAAGGGATCAAGAAGCCATTTGGAAAGAGTGTCCTTGGAAAGGAGCTGGGAACCACTCACTAACTAAAAAATAGGCAAAGCTGTCCAAACATGCATGGATCCTGATAGAGTGTTACATCTGATTGTGAGACAATAAGGACATCCCCATTTGAATGCTTTTATTTTCTCAGTGAAGTGTGAGGTTATCACTGAAGAATGAAGGAAGGTACAAAATGTTTGAGGGGTAAAGAAAAAACTAAACCAATAGTTTTGAAAAGTGGGAAAGTGAACACTGTTGGGCAGTAGAACCATCTACAGTGTGAGTACTAATTGGAAAACTGTGCTCATGATTTAAAAGTGAGAACAGTTTTTCTACAGCATCTGCTTGGATGTATGCAAAGAGTTGCAAACAGTTGGATTAAGCAGGGTTAGCATTACCACCTCTGTAAAGTGTATTTTACCTTGCTTGCTGATGTAGCATAATGGTTAAGAGTTTAGACTCTGGACCCAGACTGTATTAGTTCAGATCCTGGCTCCACCACTTACTAGTTATATGACCTTGTATGAGTTACTTAACCTCTCCATACCTTGGTTCCTTTATGTGTAAAATGGAGATGCTAATAGCACTTACTTTATAGGGTAAGTCACTTAGAATGATGCCTGGTACAAAATAAGTAAAACCCGTTGCCACCAAGTCGATTCTGACTCATAGCAACCCTAGAGGTCAGAGTAGAACTGCCCCATAGGCTTTCCAAGGCTGTAATGTTTACAGAAGCAGGCTGCCACATCTTTCTCCCCTGGAGTGGCTGGTGGATTCAAACCGCAAACCTTCCAGTTAGCAGTCAAGCGCATTAACCACCGTGCTACCAGGACTCCTTACAAAGTAAGTAGGGTTGCCATATTCAGCAAACAAAAATACAGAACACCAAGTTAAATTTGAATTTCAGATAAACAATATTTTTTTAAGTATAAATATGTCCCATGTAATATTTATCTGGCAACCCTAAGAGTAAGCACTAAATATGTTTATTAAATAAATGAATTTTTTTATATCTATGTTTTTAGGATACTGGAACTCTATGACATTATATTACAGTTACTTGTTTTTGTGCCTCTCTCCTTCATGATATGAGGAAATTTCCTGAGGGCAGGAATCATGTCTTATCTCTTTATCCCTTGAACTCCACATAATAGTAGACATCAATAATTGTTTTGTAAGATACATAAAGGATAAAGGCCACACAAAAGTGATCCATCACACCACAAGCCACCTCCTGGCTTTTCTACCCATTGTCTTGTAACTCCCACCCAAGCGACTGGGTGGGACTGTGCAAATAGGGTAATAGTGGCCCGCCAAGGGGACTGGTCAGTTTTGCTATCCTGCTGGGCTTGAAATGAGCCATCCTCGAGGCAGGAAACAGAGAATTTCACCACCACTGAGGAAGGGGGGCAAAGAGCGGAGCACGTACTTTGGACTCTGGATCCCTGTGCTGAGATCTCCTGGAACCAGGAGACCGAGAGAGAGAGAGAGCTGTAACACTGTAGACAGTGAGAAGCAGTGACAGAGAAATGGCAGCAGGAGAGACAGGCAGGAGACAATGCAGTAGGCTTCCCAGCCCAAAGAATGAGAAAGCTGAGTGCCTTCAGGCCAAGGGTTACTGGTGGAGTGCGGTGCCTTGATGCACTTATCAACAGAGCTAAAAGAGCTTTTTAACATTTGCCTGAGCAGGGCAGATGCCGAGGGGCCAAACAGAGGTGTGCCTGTGGGCTGAGAAGAGGTTGTCCTGATGGAAGAACTGTATCCTGAGTATTCCTGAATCTGAACTGTACCCTGTTACTTCCCTAATAAACCCCATAACAGTGAGTATTGTCCGTGAGTTCTGTGTAGCCACTGCAATGAATTATCAAACCCAGCAGAGAAGTAGAGAGTGCCATGGGAGGAATGGTTAGTGTCAGAACTGGTAAAGATGGCGGAGAAAGGAGGCACATCTGACCTCTGCCTCATAGGAATCATCCTTGGGCTGTTGATCTTGATTCTACTTACTCCTTGTGAAATTAGAGGAGGTCAGATGCTGCCCCACGTCACTGTTACAGTTGGTGTCAGAAGTGGGATCACTGCAATGGCTCCAAACTCACGGAAGCATGAGACTTTGTAAAAGAGAGAATGAAGCAGCTTGGAAGTAAAACTTGATTCTTAGATGGTTACTTTGGTTATTGTTACCTGTAATGGCTGAAAAGAAAGTTATGCTGCAGCTGAGGGGAGAAAAGCCACATATGGAGTGGCCTGGGGCAAAAGCCAGGCCAGATAAGCAGGATGATTGATAAGGGGCCAGGATCTACTGGTTCCACCCAGCCAGAGGCCCAAGGCCATATGCAAATGAATGGGAAGATAGTCAAGGGGTGGAAAAGATGCAACTGGAATGTTTTAAAAAGGGTTATGTCTTTAACTGAATGTACTGTGGATATTGAATGCTTCTCCTACCTAGTACTGTGAAACAGACCTACATGTATGATAGAAATGAATATTAGGTATTATAGATTACAGACAGCATGTAACTCCAGCATCAGCCAGTACTTGACCGGATATGCTAAAAGGGGAACTAGGATTTGCCCAGGAGAAACACAGGCTTTTTGTTTCAAGCCAGTACCCCTGTGTATAGCGTGGGGGCTTAGGTTGAAAACCTGAGCCCCACCCAGATTTTGCACTTGAAAAGACATGCAGACCTACCAGGAACTGCTGAGAGAACAGAAGACTTGCATTTGAAGGAATGACTTGCAGGAAAAAAAATTGACTGTTTCACTTTTTGAATTTTGAGCAAGTGGTTTGCTGTTGGATGCACTGAGGCAGGAAAATCCAGTGCCCATCAGAAGGAACTCCCTTCCAGGACTGGAAGTTAAAGGAAGCTGGTGAGTAGACAGCTTGGTATGCTCACTTGGTGACCACCTGGGTCCACGCATGAGTGGAAGTGGGGGAGGTGCAGCAATGAAGAGACAGGATGAGTTTGAATATGTTCCATTGGCACCCATCGATCTAGCCCATGGGGGCTAGGGATGAGAGAGAGAGAAGTGAAGGGAGTTGTGTGGACTTCAAAGTTTACAGGTGGAGCCTGTTGACTTAGCCCAAGGGAGCTAGGGATGAGAGAGTGTGAAGGGGCTGTCTGAAGTGCCAGGAGGTGTATGTGAACTCTCTAGCTTAAGGCTGCCACCCGTTGTGACCTAGCTTGCATGGTGTCATGGATTGAATTATGTCCCCCAAAAATGTGTGTATCAATTTGGCTGGGCCATGATTCCTGGTATTGTGTGATTTTCCTATATGTTGTAAATCCTGCCTTTATGATGTTAATGAGGGAGGATGGGTGGCAGTTGTGTTAGTAAGGCAGGACTCAATCTACAAGATTGGATTGTGTCCTGAGGCAATCTCTTGAGATATAAAAGAGAGAAGAGAGCAGAGAGATGGGGGACCTCATACTACCAAGAAAGCAGTGCCAGGAGCAGAGCATGTCCTTTGGACCCAGGCTCCCTGCGCAGATAAGCTCCTAGTCCAGGGGAATATTGATGAGAAGGTTGACAGAAAGAGAAAGGCTTCCCCTGGAGCTGACACCCTGAATTTGGACTTTTAGCCTATTTTACTGTGAAGAAATACATTTGTCTTTGTTAAAGCCATCCACTTGTGGTATTTCTGTTAGAGCAGCACTAGATGACTAAGACAGAATTTGGTACCAAGAGAGTGGGGTGCTGCTCTAACGGATACCTAAAATGTGGAAGCAGTTTTGAAACTGTGAATGGAATAGAGGAGTGACATGGCAGAGGACCAGCAACAGCAGAACCAGGACACCAGCATGACATGGCCCTGGAGCCAACCCACGGAGCAAGAGAGCTGAGTGCCTGTGCACAGGAGGCTTCCTGGAGGAGTGGGGTCCCTCCGGGCACTTACTGGTGGAGCTACAGAGCTTTGGAACACTTGCCCCAGCAGGGCAGATGTGGGCATTGAGGCTCTAAGGCTGAGAGGTCACAGGAAACAGAAACAGAAGCTGAAGAGACAAGGAACACAAGAAGCCAAGCTGTCTCAGTCTCAAAAGGTATGGCCATGACCTCTGGGGTTTCAAAGGGTGGAGCCATGGCCTCTGGTGCTTCTAAGGGTGGAGTCCCCACTCAGATGGACTGCGAGAATGGTGTGCCTAAAGCCAAGGGAGCAGAGTTGCTGTCCCAGTGGGCCTGGAAGGTGGAGCTGAAGCCCAGGGCCGAGGGGCTTCCACTCAGAATCTGGAGACTGTGGCCAATACCTAGAGTCTGGAGGGCAGGGCTATTGTGTAAATTGTCTCAGAGAAGAGAGGTTTATTTTCAAAGTCTTGAGGGCTAATGTAATGTGTTCTGCTGACTTGCTTGGTGCCTGTTATCCCTTCTTTCCCTCCAGTTTCTCCCATTTGTAATGGAAATGTCTAGCTTGTGCCCATTCTGCCATTGTGCCTTTGGAAGCAGATAACTTGTATTCTAGATTTCACAGATGAAGAGGAATTTTTGGATTTTGGACTTGGAGTTAAGACTTTTGCTATGATATGATGGGGTGAATATGTTACCCATGATGCAAGGATGTGATTTTGGGGGGGCCAAAGGGTGGAATATCATGCTTTGAATTATGTCCCCCCAAAAATGTGTGTATCAATTTGGCTGGGCCATGATTCCTAGAATTGTGTGGTTGGCATCCATTTTGTGATTGTAATTTTACGTTAAAGAGGATTAGGGTGGGATTGTAACATCACCCTTACCCAGGTCACATCCCTGATCCAATGTAAAGGGAGTTTCCCTAGGGTGTGGCCTACACCACCTTTTACCTTACAAGGGATAAAAGGAACAGGTAGCAAGCAGAGAACTGGGGGACCTCATACCACCAAGAAAGCAGTGCCAGGAGCAGAGCGTGTTCTTTGGACCCTGGGTCCCTGCACGGAGAAGCTCCTAGTCTGGGGGAACATTGATGAAAAGGCCAACAGAGAGGGAAAGGCTTCCCCTGGAGCTGACACCCTGAATTTGGACTTTTAGCCTACTTTACTGTAAGGAAATAAACTTCTCTTTGTTAAAACCATCCACTTGTGGTATTTCTGTTATAGCAGTACTAGATAACTAAGACAGATGGCTAGGGATGGCCAGAACTCCACCAAATGAAGGGAAAGAAACATGTCTGAAACTTTGAGCTAGTGTAAATTGCTGCAATTTGATGGCTTGCTCTGGACTGGACTTTGCTTATGGATGCAGATACTCAAAGTTCCAACCAGAACAGAAGATTCTTGAGACCAAGGAACATGCTTGTCTCCTCAGAGTACAAGCTTTGATAGGGACAGGCAATTTACTGTTTATTAGCTATCTAAAATAGGGGGAGATAAAGGCATGAATGGCTGGCTTACATGCTTTCATGGGTGTGCTCACACTCAACATGAGGGGGACAAGGGGGGACCCCCACTGAATAGATTCTTCTTTCCTGATGGGTCTGGGGAAGAGAGGGTGGGAAGATGCTGATAGGATTATATTATTCAGTTGTGAGTGTTGATTGTTAACAGGGTTAATTGTGATTGTAAAAACTGTAATTGTAGAAGCTAAAAGTATGAAAGAGTGGACTAAGGGGGAGGCACTGCTGGACTGGAATACAGTGGCTGACTGTAAAGTCCCTTAAAGGTTTTCCTATGCTGATAACTCATGAGGCTCAAAGCAAAGGAATAATCTTCTCTCAGTTAATTTTTATCAGACACCAGAAAGTGTGAAGCTGAGATGACTTTTGGAGAACCTGACTAGTTCAGATGGACACCTGAAGCAGACTTGAATGGCTGGTACCTGAGTAACCTTACCCCAAGGACTCTTTGCCCTATTGAAGGATTAATTGTTAATGACTGTTTTGGACATGTAAAATGATTGGGAGGGGGGAAATTATCCTCCAAGTATGAAAGAACCATGGCTAGAAAAGCCTGCAGTGTGATGGATGGCCTTTGTGTGGCCTATCACGCCATGGTATTGTAACTCCCACCCAAGTGATTGGGTGGGACTGTGCAAATAGGTAATTGTGGCCTATTAAGGGGAGTGGGCAGTTTTGCCATCCTACTAGGCTTAAAAGAGACCCAATTCCAGAGCAGAAATAAGACCTCACCACCAACAAGGAAGAAGGGCCAAGAGCAGAGAATATCTTTGGACCCAGGATCCCTGTGCTGAGAAGCTCCTGGAACAAGAAGACCAAGAGAGACAGGGCTGTAATACTGAAGACAGCGAGAAGGAGTGGCAGAGAAATGGCGGCAGGAGAGACTGGCAAGGAGACAAGACATCTGAGTGCCTTTGGGAGGAGGCTTGCTGGCAGAGTAGGGTGTCTCCAGGCGCTCGGTGGAGCTAGGTTTGCTGACCCACAGGAGCTAGAGCTGAGCATCTTCAGGCCAAGGCTTACTGGCAAGTGGGGTGCCTCTGGGCACTTATCAGCAGAGCCAGAAGAGCTTTGTAACACTTGCCCTAGCAGGGCAGAGGATGAAGAGTCAGAGAGAGGTGTGCCTGCAGGCATGGCTAAGAATAGGCTGTCCTGATGGATGAACTGTATCCTGAGTGTTCCTCAACCTGAATTGTGACCTGTTACCTCCATAACAAACCCCATAATCATGAGTATTGTCTGTGAGTTCTGTGTGGCTATTGCACTGAATTATCAAACCCAACAGGGAAGTAGAGTTTGCCATGAGAAGAACAGTTGGTGTCAGAATTGGTAAAGATGGTGGAGGGAGGAGGCATGTCTTAACCTCTGCCTCATAGGAATCAGTCTTGGGCTGTTGATCTGGATTCTCCTTCCTCCTTGTGAAGTTAGAGGAGATCAGACATCTCCCCATGTCATTTTTACAGGGTAGACTTCTAGGAAAAGTCAAAGAGGGGAGGACTCAACCCTCAGCACTCCTGATGGTAACATGCCTTGGCTAGTCAGTCTGCTGGCCTGGTCAAAGACCTGGGACCAGTTGTAAATTAGTAATGACCTTTCACATACATTTTTATGTCAGTTATTATTATTATTTGGTAATGGAACTGAAAATTGTGACAAATTTATAATAAAGGAAATCTTGCTTTGCAATAGACAGAAAAAAACTAGAAAATACACAATGAAGGATGTACTCCCACAACATTATGCCAGTCCCTGGTACTTGTTTCCCAATATCCATTTTTCCCTTCTTCCTCAGTAGCCAAATCCCAATTTTGTTCAGGGTAGCAATGTGCCCATTTAAAAACACTCATCTTCCCAGACTTCCACATAGCCACATCGCACAGCTTCTAGACAACCAGATGTGAGCAAAGGTCTACTTTTAATTTCCAAATTAAAATACAACAAACTCAGCTGGAAAACCCCTTAGTCCTTCACCCTTCTACCTTTGACTTGCCTGGGACACGTATGTTGATAATAAATGATAACTGACATAACAAGTAGATATACAAAAGAGATGTTAAGATGGTATACAAACAACTATAACTCACATTCATTCATCAAAACTCACACTTTCAATAGTAGTTAATGAACTAAGTCTTATCACAATAGTAAGAAAGTAAGAATGTTCTAAAAAACAATGACTATAAATTATACTGGAATAGAGCTGAGATAATTATTTATTACACTATCACTCACCAAAGAAACCCAGAACTTCTCTGGTCCAGAGTAAAATCCACAGAGGATTTGACAGGGAGTGGATGGAATGAAGATTTCAGGTAATGGTTCCTCCTCCTCCTCCTCCTCCTCCTCCTCCTTTGCCTGCTCCTCCTGGAATACTTTTTCTCCTTCTTCTCCCAACTCTTCTATTAGTTGCTTCCTCCTTTTTTCCCTTTCTTTCTCTTTCAACTCCATCTGTTTCTTTCTCTTTTCAATTTCTATTAATCTCTTTTTTAAAAGAGGCATTAAGAAGATATAAAAACATCTGTAACTCACATTCATGCATTTATACTATTGGGGATAGACAAAGAAAGTAGAAAGAAGATAGAAAAACGCACAGTTCTGATATAACCAATAATGCCATTTAAAAATAGTTATCGATTTGGGGAAATACTTTCCTTATTAGAATGTTCAAATCATTGGAATGACTATCATTTCTGTTTTACTCCCATCAATACTGGTTTTATAGAAATTATTTAGTCATTTTTTTCCTAATAAAGAAGTTAAATACAGTTTCTCAAAGAGCTTATCACTGTCAACTGTGAATTAGGCAAACTGAAATAATCCACAAGAAAAGTTGTTTCCAACATTAGTAATCTGTGATTTAGGCCCTCACCATCTAACAACTGGCCATTGCAAAAGACTCCTAACACTGGTTTCCCTACCTCCCATCTTTCACCTCTTCATTCTGTTTACCCTTCAAAATCATCTTCTTAATTTATACAATCTCATCACAACAGTCCCTTCCTCAAAAACTCACAGTTGATCCCAATGGTCTAGGAATTAAATTGAACATCTTGGCTAGCATTAAAGAGCACATGTGCTGGTGAGACTCTTGTCACATCCCTGCACAACTGTATCTATCAGCTTCACTAGTCCATTCTTCATTTCTTAAAAACACCAAAAACGCTCACAACTCTGCCTTCCCTCAGGATGTTCTCTCAGCCTTTAGTGCCCTTCTCTCCATTTTCATCCTGTCAAAATCCTTCCCATTTTTAAAGTTAATGTCACCTCCACGCAGCCATCTTTCACCACCACCCCCCACCCCTTCATCAGAATCGTATCTCCTTCTCTCCTTCCTTCTGTACACCCCGTGTGTGTGTGTGTGTCTGTGTGTGTGTCTGTGTGTGTCTGTGTGTGTGTGCTTGCGCTTTAGAAGAAGGTTTACAGAGCAAATTAGTTTCTCATTAAACAATTAATACACGTATTGTTTTGTGACATTGGTTGTCAACCCTGTGACGCAGCAACACTCTCCCTTTCTCGACCTTGGGTTCCCCATTTCAATTCGTCCAGCTTTCCTGTCCCCTCCTGCTTTTTGTCCTTGCCCCTGGGCTGGTGTGTCCATTTAGTCTCATATATACGGTTGAGCTACATACATTATTATTTGTTTTACGGGCCTGTCTAATCTTTGACTGAAAGGTGACCTCAGGAGTGACTTTAGTACTAAGTTAGAAGGCTGTTTGGAGGCCTTACTCTCATGGTTTCTCCAGTCTCTGTCAGACTAGTAAATCTGGTCTTTTTTCGTGAGTTAAAATTTTGTTTTACAGTTTTCTCTGACTCTGTCCAGGGCCCTCACTGTGATCCCTGTCAGAGCAGTCAGTGGTAGCAGCCAGGCACCACCTAGTTGTGCTGGACTCAATCTGATGGAGGCTGTGGTAGTTGTGGTGCATTAGTTCTTTGGATTAATCTTGCCCTTGTGTCTTTGGTTTTCTTCATTCTCCCTTGCTCCAGCGGACACCCTTAGGATCCTTTTCTTTGTATTTTGGTATTTATTCACGTCTAAAACAGTTGGCTTCTTTCTTACAAGATTATATATTCCTTAAGGCCTGGGACTATATCTTATTCTTCTGCGTATTTCCCAGCACATTGTTGTTGTTAGGTGCCGTCGAGTTGGCTCCAACTCGTAGCAACCCCATGTACAACAGAATGAAAACCTGCCTAGTCCTGCGCCACCCTCACAATCATTGTTGTGCTTAAGCCCATTGTTGCAGCTACTGTGTCAGTCCATCTCATTGAGGGTCTTCCTCTTTTTCGCTGACCCTCTACTTTACCAAGCACAATGTCCTTCTCCAGGGACTGGTCCCTCCTCATAACATATCCAAAATATGAGAGATGAAGTCTCGCCAACCTTGTTTCCAAGGAGCATTCTGGCTGTACTTCTTCCAAGACAGATTTGTTTGTTCTTTTGGAAGTCCATGGTATATTCAATATTCTTTGCCAATACCATAATTCAAAGGCATCAATTCTTCTTCGGTCTTCCTTATTCATTGTCCAGCTTTCGCACACACGAGGCACTGAAAATAACATGGGTTGAGTCAAGTGTACCTTAGACCTCAGACTGAAATATTTGCTTTTTTAATACTTTAAAGAGGTCTTTTGCAGCAGATTTGCCCAATGCAATACATCATCTGATTTCCTGACTACTACTTCCATGGGCATTGATTGCGTATCCAAGTAAAATGAAATCCTTGAAAACTTCAATCTTTCTCCATTTATCATGATGTTGCTTATTGGTCCAGTTGTGAGGATTTTTTTTTTTTTTTAATGTTTAGGTGTAATTCATACTGAAGGCTGTAATCTTTGATCTTCCTCAGTAAGTGCTTCAATTCCTCTTCACTTTCAGCAAGCAAGGTGTGTCATCTGCATATCACAGGTTGTTAATGAGTCTTCCTCCAATCTTGATGCCATGTTCTTCTTCATACAGCCTAACTTCTTGGATTATTTGCTCAGCATACAGATTTAATAAGTATGGTGAAAAGATACAATCCTGACACACACCCTTCCTGACTTAAAACCACACAGTATTCCCTCCCCAGCACATAACACAGGATATTTTGTATTCTAAAGAAAGGAAAAACATTAGAAGATACTGCTTCAAGGATATCTCATACCAGAATCTTAGACTTGACACTTGTGAAATGGAAACACTTTATGTTCATGTCTTTGATTTCATAGGAAACTACATCATGATCTTCCTCATCCTCATTTATTGTTGGAAGTGGAGCTTCAAGAATGTAGCCGTTCTCACAGATAATCAGTAGAGTACTTTCAGGCTTAAAAAAAAAAAAAAAAAAAAGATTAAACATCATTTACAGTTGGGCAAATTTTTAGAAGCATAGTTCAAAAGATTATAAATCAGGGAAAATAAAATTGCTACATATATTGAACATTTTTTCAAAAGATATTTAATTCCTCACTGGTAATAAGTCAAGCTGAGATTTTTCTGTATTAAAAATTAGGCTTATATTTGTTTCCTTTATAGATACCATAACATTTTTTGAACCAAAAACATGGTTATGAAATTTTTAGACAAAAAAGGAAGAGTATTAAAAATAAGAGTGGCAAGGAAAATCTGCGGTGTGTGGGTGGCATATTCTGTCTGAGCCTCCTTTGAAGGCTCATTCACCATCTGCCTGATTTCATTAAATGTGGATGTTCCCAAGGATCTTTTTCCTCTTCCCTCTTCTCCTCTCTCTATAAACTCTCCCTGGAAAACCTTATAGACAACCCAGCCTTCATTATCAGTCACATGCAGTTAGATTCCAAATTGATCTCTCCAGCACAGATCTCCCTCCTGAGCTTCAAAACCACATATTTAACATATGGGAAATCCCATCTATATATTCCTCAGCACAGTGTTCAATATGTTTATTCATTCATTCATTCATTCACTCAGTTACTTCATTCTACAATTATTTATTATGTACCTACTATGTACCTGGCAAGGAGCACTGGTTGCTCAGTGGTTAAAGCACTGACTGCTAACTGAAAGGTCAATGGTTCAAAACTACTAGCAGCTTCATGGGAGAAAGATGTGGCAGTTGGCTTTCATAGAGATTTACAGCCTTAGAAACTCTATGGGGTCACTATGAATTGGAATTGACTCAATGGCAGTGGAGTTATGTACTTGGCATTTTGTTAAGTGCTAGAGATAAAATTATAATAAGAAAAATAGGTACAGTCTCTGCCATTATGGAGCCCACCACTCATCATTTAACAAATGTAAATCATAACTGCGACAACTGCCTCAGAGGTGCCATGAGAGCAAGAAGGTGATGCAAGGCCTCCTGAGAAGGTGGGACCTGAGCTTTGAGCTGAAGGATGAGCAGAGGATAAGTACAGGATGGCTTAGGGAGCATGTGAGGGAGCATTCAAGCAGTGGAGCCCCATGTACAAATGTCATGTATCAGGAGGAAGCTGAACATTAGAGAAACTGGAGGAAAATCTGTGTGGCTGGAGCACCAAGAGCAAAGTGTGCATGCATGGCAGGGAGGACGGGAGGACAGAAGTACAAATGGTAAAAGAACAGGTGGGTGGTCATGCAGTGCCCTGTAGGCAAGGTGAGAGATGGTGATCTTTAGCTTAAGAACAAGAGAAAGTCTTGAGGGGCTAAAAGCAGAGATATATAATCAGTTACACATTTTGCAAACATTGTTTTGGCCACACAGTGGAGAATAAATTGAGCAGAGGGGAGGCAACTATAGTAGTCTAAGATGGCGATAGCTTAGACTAGGGCGGTGGTAGTGACGATATACAAAATTGGGCAGATTTGAAGATATTTGGGAGGTAAAAATCAATAATCTATCTTGAGGATGCTATGGATGATGGAAATACTAATATTAGCCCTCAGATACTTGAATGAAGCTGCTGTATAAATGATGATGACATTTACTAATATAAGGAATACCGGAGCATAAGAGGATTGGGGTGGGATGATCGTAGATTGGTTTGGACCAGTTGCATTTAAGCTGTCTTTGAGTCATGTAAGTAGTAATGTCAATTAGGAAATCAAATATACAGATATGGACCTAGAGGAGAAGTCTGGACTGTCTATATAAATTTGGAGTTATAAGAAAGTTGTTGGCTTGGATGGCATCACCTAGGGCAAGAGTACAGAGGAGAGAAGAAACTGAGATGGAGCCCTGGGAAACTTAACACTCAATGTTGAAGGAGACTGAGAAGGAATGACAAGATGTGGAAGAGGGAATCTGAAGAGCATAGTGTCACAAAAGTCTAAGGGAGATGGTGTTTCAAAGAGGAAGGAAAAGCCAACAGGGTCAAATGAGGATAAAAAGTCAAGAAAGATAAGAACTAAAAATGTTAAATGGATATCACTGGTGTCCTTAGAAAAGCTGATTTGGTGGAATAAAGAGACTAGAAGTTAGATAAGAGCATGTAAAGGAGAGAATGAGATTTAAGAAAGTGGAGTCTGTGGGAAAAGTCAGTGAGCTGAGGAGAACATGAAGCCAAGGAAAGTTGGGGTTTTCTTTGTAAATGGAGAAACTTTAATATATTTAAATACTGATGAAAATCATTTAGTAAACAGGAGAGGTTAACTTTATATGATAGAAAAAAGAAAAATAATGTGAAACCTTGAAAAAAGTGGAAGAGAGTGAAATATAAAGGATAAGAGGCAGAATTTGCCTCAAGTAGGAAGGGAGACAGCTCCTCTGTTGTAAGGATAGAATGTTATGTTGGGTACTGGGAAGCTGGAGTTTCTACCTGAGTTTTGTCCTAGCTTTTCTATGGACTAAGTGATGCTTGAGAGTGAGAGTGCAAGTGGGAGTCTCGAAGTTTTGAAAAGAGGAGAAGTTTTGATATAGTCATTGTGGGTGAAACAGGGAGCTGATAAGAGCAATGTCTAGGATTGCTGAACTATCCTATGGGTTGTGTGGAGGCCATTTGAATCACTAAATTATGAAAGGTTAATCTTCTCTGATGTGTGACTCTTTCTGAAAGCTCTTGGCTGATCACTGTAGGGAAATATAAATCAGTCGGGCGCATTCAGGAATAGGCTTTTGCCAGATGGGAAGGACAAGGGACATCAGGACATTGAAAGAATGGTATTAATCCTTATTGAAATGAAGAATCATTCAATTTAAGCTGAATATGAAGGGAATGAAGATAAGAGAATGATGGGTTAGAGAAAGCAAAGAGATAAATGAACAAGAGGTCCCTGTGACATCAGAGAACTACTGGAGCAGGAGTAGCTAAATGAACAGGTTGGAAGGGAGAGAGGTTGAGGTTAGAGAGTTGGATATTTAAATAGTTGGTTTTAAGGTTGAGTTCTTAGAAGTGATAATACCATCCAGTGGGTGAGCTGTAAAGATCACTGAAGATAAGGGGTTCAGAAGTTCAGAGGCTGATGCTGTTTGACTGATTATCCATATGCTGCTGATAATCAGAATTGCTTTCTGTCGCTGCATTCTACAGCCCCATTGCAGGACCCAGGAGTGGGGCTAATAATTCCAACTGTTATTCTCTACCAGATCGCTTTGTTATGTAGTAATTGAGATTTAAGCATAAATACGAATAATAGTTACTTACATGAGCGGTCGTAGACCACATTAACTGGCAAACAGGTCCAGGAGTAGTAATATAACCTATTGGTTTATAATCCTTTTCTACTTCAAAGAAGAAGACAGTTTGGTCTTTACTCTAAAAGAAGAGAGACAGACCCAACAAATGCATTTTATTATGAAATCTATTCCAGTGAGCAAAAAGAAGCTTTTAATAGCATATAGTATATCCACTGTATACTTACACCTACAGCTCTGAAAATAGGATCATCATACTTATACACGAGATTTTCACAAAACAAAGCTACAATACATATGCCCTCATATCAATGCATGAAGAATTTACACAGTTATTCTCTTAATTTATGGAAATTCTATTGAAGACCATAATCATGCTAAGAAAAATCACTGAAACTGATTACAAATAAGATGTCTAGCATGATTCTTAGTTAAAATTTTCTATTCATTTTAAGTAAGAAAAGCATTAGAACTAAATTTGTAAGCATGTTTTAAAATATCATGCAGAGACTACCCTGAAAGAATATGAATACAAAGAAAAATATGAGTATATTCCTTAGAAAATTAGTATCCGTTAAATAAGGCATGATCAGGTAGGGAGATTTACAGGGTTAACCATGAGCTTTTAATAGGAAACAAAAGGAAACATTATTTACCGCTGTGGCTAGAATTTCTCCATCACGTTCATAAGCTAAAGCAGTGACAGGAGCAGTGTGGGGTTTGAAAACCTGTTTCAGTTGAATCTCTGCATCCAAAATTTTCTTCCGTCCTGCAAAAACTGCAAGCTCTTTTGGATCATAAAGTTCAAGAACTCGAACAACCCCATCTTCAAATCCTGCAATAATCTGTGCTCCAGTATAGCTTACCTTGGATAAAAATTAAATGCAAGGGACTTAAAATTAGTTAAGAAAGTATTGTACTAAACAATAGATAACTCTGTTTTACTTAGACTTAAGTAATTTAGCACTGGCTGCCCATTGGTAATTCTTTATACCACTGGTAACTTCCATCTATTCTAGGACAGTTCCTGATCACTGCTGACCCTGAGAAGTGTAAGCAATGACAATCAAAGGCTCACTGAACCATGCTGGTAGAGTGCCTACCTACCACATGCCAGGCAGCTGTCATCTGCAACCCAACAGTGAGCATAAACAGACTCAGCCCCTGCTTTCACAGAGTTTATGGTTTAGTGGAGGGGACAGACATTAATCAATCACATAAATGAGTGTGGACTTACAAACTAAGTGCTAAAGGAAAGAAACATATTCTCTGAGAGCATATAATAAAGAAAGCAGACCTAGACTGAGGGCTTCCCTAAAGAAGAGATGGTGGAGCTGAGATCAGAAGGATGCTGTCTTAGTTATCTAGTGCCGCTATAACAGAAATACCACAAGTGGGAAGCATTAACAAACAGAAATTTATTTTCTCACAGTTAGGAGGTTGGAAGTCCGAATTCAGGGCGCTGGCTCTAGGGAAAGGCTTTCTCTCTCTGTTGGCTCTGGGGGAAGGTCCTTGTCTCTTCAGCTTCTGTTCCTTGGCTCCTTGGTGATCTTCATGTGGCTTGGCATCTATCTTTCCCCTATCTGCTTGCTTGCTTGCTTATTTAGCCTTTTTTGTATCTCAAAAGAGATTGACTTAAGACACACCCTACACTAATCCTGCATCATTAACATAACAAAGAAACCCCATTCCAAAATGGAATTATAACCACAGGTATAGAGGTTAGATTTACAACACATATTTTTTGGGGGGACAATTCAATCCATATCAGATGCCCAGGAGTTAACTAGGTAAAGGAAGGTGGGAAAAGGATTCCTGGGAAAGGAAGTCATTTGTGCAAAGGGGCTGTGGCAGAAAAGGACATAACTTAGGAAAAGTTACAGTCTGACTAGAGCAGACTGGGTGAGGGAGTAATGTTTCCATACGAAGCTGGAGAGAAAAAGAGGCAGATCCAGATCTTGAAATGCCTTACATGTCCCATTAAGGACTGTCCTTATCCCAAGAGCAATGGTAAGCCATCAAAGTCTTTTTGGGTGGGGGAGGGGGAGTTGACATGATCAGATTTGTTACTTCAAAAAAGTCATCTTAGCTGCAGTGTGAAGAATAGAGCTGAGATGGCCTAGAGAATATCAAAGGAGACGTTTGGGAAGGCCTTTTAAGAGAGGTCTGTCACACTCCCAGAGAATGATCATGGTCACATGGTCTGAGGTGGTGTAGTAGAGATGAGAGGAAGTGGACATATTTGAGAGAGATTTACAAGGCATAATGGACCAATTTGGTGATAGTTGGATATGGGGGAGGATGCAGAAAGCAGTGTCAAAGACGCCTGATAGAGCCATTTACCAAGACAGGAAACACTGAAAGAGAGCCATGTGTACGTGTGGTTTGCTGTTGCTGCTATTGTTGTTTTAGAGGGAGTGGTGGCTGGGGGGTGAGCAGAGAATCATGAATTTTGTCTTGGCCATGCTGAGTCTGAGGTAGCCTCAAAATCTCAAAATGAAGATGACATATAGTCTGCAGCACAAAGGAGAAGTCTGGGTTGGAGATATCAATCTGCAACCTCTGAACGCACTAAAGCTGCAGGCTTGGAAGGCCTTCAGAAGGGTAAGCATCTAGGTATCCTTCAGAGCCAAGTGACCATCCCTGAGTCCAGGCAGGTTTGGACTTCAGAATAGGAAAATTGCACTCCAGAGAGTGTCTTCGACATTTCTAAGTGTCTAAAATGTACTAGTATCTATCAAGGCACTGGAGGTTCAATGAAGAATAAGGCAAAGCTGCCACCATGAAGAACAGAGAGTACAACAGGAAACAAAGACAACAGAGCACATAATGTCAGCACTCTATGAAAAGTACTATAAGAGAGGTATGCACACGGTCCTGGAAAAAACTATCACAGAGTTTTTTCAAATTCTCTGCTTGAAGGTGGGGTCAAGGAGAGTATGCAGAGGAAGTGATGACTGACCTGAGATGAGTCATAAAGAATGATGTGGAGTCTTCCAGAAAGGCAAGGGGGTATGGAGAAAGAGCACTCCAATTCTAGCATAATCTCCATATGATCATTACTCGGATGTCTGGCTAAAAAAGGAAACTTTCTATGGATATTGCACAATCATCTGAATAAATGTTTCAGTTACCTGGGCTGTATTTTAAAAACCTCAAGTAAGAGTATACATAGATTTGGACAAAGAATGTACCAGGTTCGGCAATCCTAATACTCCGTGGTTTCTACTTATCCCAGCCTCATCATTTTTCTGGCTGTGTTCCCTGGCATGACTTCTCCTTCTGGTCTTGATCCCATCATGATATTCCTCTCCATCCCAGCCATTTGCACATCTGTTTTGGGCCTGGAACATTTTCTCTTTGATTTAAACCCAAAACTTTAAAGATAAAACAACTCCCCAAGGCATTTTTAAAACATGGTTACAAATTCTTTGACATGTCTTCCATGAAGAGATGAGGCTTAAGTCCCCTTCCCTTTAATCTGGGTGGGGTTTGTGACTGGTCCAACTGACAGAGTATGGTGGAAGTGACACTCCGTGGCTTCTGAGGTGAGATCACAAAAGGCCATGCACCTTCCACCTTGTTTGTTGGAACACTAGCTCTTGGCGCCATGTAACAAGTGTCACTACCCTGAGGCCACCATGCTGTGATGAAGCCCAAGCCACATAAGCCACATGGAGAGACTATTATGTAGGCCCTCCAGTCAACAGTCCCAGCTTAGCCCAGCCTTCACGTCACCCAAGCCCAGGTGCCAGACTAGTAATAACTTTAGATGATTCCAGGCCCCAATCACTCAGGTCTTTCCAGCTGAGACCTCAGACATTGTGAAGTGGAGACAATTCATCCTTGTTGTGACCTGTCGGAATTTCCAATTCACAGATTATATGAGCAAAATAAAACGATTGTTGTTTTATGTCACTGCACTTTGGGGTAGTTTATTACATAGCAATAGATAATTAGAACAAATGCTTATGCTTGCCTCATGTTTCCTCCCATAGCTCTTAACATTACCTAACATACCACATATTTTATTATTTATTTTGTTTATTGTCTGTCTCTGCCCCTACCTCCCACTAGAGGACAAGGTTCATGAGGGGAAGGATTTTTGTCGTTTTTGTTCAGTGCTGCATTCCCAGAATCTAGACTAAAGCCTGGCACATGGTAACATTGTGAGCACTCTGAAAATACTAATAGGATGGATGTGTCTTGAGTCAGATAGACAGATACACAAAGTTCTTTCATATAATTGCTTTATAACGTCTTAGGCTGGGTTCTCTAGAGAATCAAAACCAGTGAAGCATATATATATATACATAGAAAGAGAGAGAGAGATTTATCTCAAGGAAATGCCTCGCATGGTTGTAGAGACTGGCAAGTCCCAAATCCATGGGTCAAGCATCAGGTTCAGGCTCCTCCTGACTCATGCAGCTGCAGGGGCTGATGAACCCAAGATCAGAAGGTCAGACGGCAGGCTACTGGCTCACAGGCTGTGGAGGCTGATGAATTCCAAGATCAGCAGGCAATATAGCAGGCCCCTGGCTCAAGTCCCAAGAACCAGAGCTCAGATGATAACGAGCCAGATGCAGCATCCAAAGCAAGTTAGTGAACTTTGCCAGAACATCCATATATATTGGATGCAGGCCGCACCCCTGAGGGAACGCCCCTTACCACAGACTGGCTGATCATATCAGATTACATCATGGAGGATGACTACATCATTACATAACTGCCATACCACTGAGAATCACTGCCCAGTTAAGCTGACACACAGCCTTAACCATCATATAATATGAAACTACTAATAATCTACAAGCAGCATAAAAAAATAGAATTTTCATTAAAAACAAGGCCAAAATCACAACAATCATGAGGTTATGGTATGATTTCTATCACATTCTGAGTGAAATAAACTAGCTGAAATTTTTTTCATCTCTAAAACTTAGAATTAGAAAATACATTTCCAGGATACAAGATAAACATTCAAAAATCAGTTGGATTCCTATACACCAGTAAGGAGACAATGAAAAGGAAATCAGGAAAACAAAACCATTTTCAATAGCCCCTAAAAAGATAAAATACTTAGGAATAAATCTGACCAGGGATGTAAAAGACCTATACAAAGAAAACTACAAAACGCTACTGCATGAAACCCAAAGGGATCTACATAAATGGAAAAACATACCATGCTCATGGATAGGCAGACTCAACATTGTGAAAATGGCAATTCTACCCAAAGCAATTTACAAATACAACGCAATCCCGATCCAAATACCAACAACATTCTTCAAAGAGATGGAAAAACTAATCATTAACTTTATATGGAAAGGGAAGAAGCCCCGAACAAGTAAAACACTACTGAAGAAGAAGAATAAAGTTGGAGGACTCACACTACCTGACTTCAGAACCTAGTATACAGCTACAGTAGTCAAAACAGCCTGGTACTGGTACAATGACAGATCTATTGACCAATGGAACAGAACTGAGAACCCAGATGTAAATCCATCCACCTACCATCACCTGATCTTCGACAAGGGCCCAAAGTCCATCAAATGGGGAAAAGACAGTGTTTTTAACAAATGGTGCTGGCAAAACTAGATATCCATTTGCAAAAAAATGAAACAGGACCCATACCTCACACCGTATACAAAAACTACTTCAAAATGGATCAAAGACCTGAACATCAAGCCTAAAACTATAAAGTTCATAGAAGAAAAAATAGGACCAACACTACAGGCCTTAATACATGGCATTAACAGGATACAAACCATAGCCATCAACGCACAAACTCCAACAGATAAGCTAGATAACTGGGATTTTCTAAAAGCCAAACACCTATGCTCTTCAAAAGACTTCACCAAAAGAGTAAAAAGAGAACCTACAGACTGGGAAAAAAATTTTGGACAGTACAAGTCAGACAAAGGTCTAATCTCCATAATCTACAAGAAAATCCAACACTCTACAACAAAAAGACAAATAATCCTATTAAAAAATGGGCAAAGGAAATGAACAGACACTTCACCAAAGAAGACATTCAAATGGCCAACAGACACATGAGGAAATGCTCGCGATCACTAGCCATTAGAGAAATCAAATTAAAACCACAATGAGATACCATCTCACCCCGGCATTACTGGCACAAATCAAAAACACTGGAAATAACAAATGTTGGAGGGGCTGCGGGGAGATCGGAATGCTTATGCACTGCTGGTGGGAATGCAAAATGATACAACCATTTTGGAAAATGATATGGCGCTTCCTCAGAAAGCTAGAAATAGACATACCATTCGATCCAGCAATCCCACTCCTAGGAATATATCCTAGAGAAATAAGAGTCGTCACTCGAATAGACATATGCACACCTATGTTCATGGCAGCATTGTTCACAATAGCAAAACAATGGAAAGAACCTAGATGCCCATCAACAGATGAATGGATAAACAAACTATGGTACATACACACAATGGAGTACTATGCAACGAGAAAGAACAACAATGAATCTGTGAGCCATCTCATAACATGGATGAAACTGGAGGACATCATGCTGAGTGAAATAAGTCAATCACAAAAGGACAAATATTGTATGAGACCTCTATTGTAAAAACCCATGAAAAAGTTCACACACAAAATGTAACAATCTTTGTTGGTTACCAGGGATGGGAGGGGTGGGGGGGAAATACTAAATAGGCAATAGATAAGTGGTATCTTGGGTGAAGGGTGAGACAGTACACAACACAGGGGAAACTAGCACAACCTGTACAAGGAAAGGTCATGGAAGCCCCACAGACACATCCAAACTCCCTGAGGGACTAAATTGCTGGGTGGAGGGCTGTGGGGACCATGGTCTCGGGGAACATCTAGCTCAATTGGCATGACACAGCTTATACAGACAATGCTCTACATTCTACCTTGGTGAGTAGTGTCTGAGGTCTTAAAAGCCTGTAAGCGGCCATCTAAGATACTCCACTGGTCTCATCTCTTCGGGAGCAAGGGAGAATGAAGAGAACAGGATACAAGGAAAAGATTAGTCCGAAGGACTAATTGCCCACAGCTACCAAGGCCTCCACCAGACTGAGTCCAGTACAGCTAGATGGTGCCTGGCTACCACCACTGACTGCTCTGACCAGGATCACAACAGAGGGTTCTGAACAGAGCTGGAGAAGGACGTAGAGCATAATTCTAACTCACAAAAAAAAAAAGACCAAATTTACTGGCCTAAAGGAGACTGGAGAAACCTCGAGAGTATGGCCCCCAGACACCCTTTTAGCTCAGTGGTGAAGTTACCTCCGAGGTTCACAGTTCAGCCTAGGAGTGGACAGCCCCGTAAAACCAAATGGGACTAATGAGGTACATTAGTCCAGTGACAAGGGCCAGAAGGCAGAAGGGGACAAAGAAGCTGGTGATAGGGAACCCAAGGTTGGGTAAGGATATTGTTGATGTGTTGTGAGATTGTTAACCATTGTCATAGGGCAACATTAACTGTTAAATGAGAAACTATTTTGTTCTGTAAGCCTTCATCTTAAGTGAGAATAACAGCACAATTGGAAGAGCAGAGTCAGTGTCACTGAACTGTGTATGTAGAAATTTTTGAAATGGTGTATCTTTGGCTATGTGTATTTTCACCAAAAAAAAAAAAAAGGTTGAGAATTTAGAGGGTTAATATGTTGTGGGGTTGTTAACCAATGTCATAAAACAACATGTGTACTACTGTTTCATGAGAAACTATTTGTTCTGTAAGCCTTCACCTGAAGCACAATAAAATATAAGAAAAAAGAAAATACATTTCCAAGAAATAGCACTGATACACCACATTTACCAAAAAATTCTGGTAGAAGTTCATAAGAACAGTAAGCTTACCAATTGGGGTACCCAGGTGAGGGCAGTACCACCTTCTTTGAAGTTTATCTGAGTCAGAGGAGTTTTGCTAGCAAAATCATAGATTCGAACAGAGCCTATAGAAAGATAGTTTTAGAAGAAATATATTAGGTACACAATATCTTTTAAAATAATCTTGGCTCCCTTCACATTTTGAGTATTATGACAAGAAATTTCATAAGTAGCTAAATCAACTGATAATCCAATAAAAACCCCAAACCCATTGCTGTCAAGTCAATTCTGGCTCATAACAACCCTGTAGGACAGAGCAGAACTGCCCCATTGGGTTTCCAAGGAGCAGCTGGTGAATTTGAACTCCCCACCTTTTGGTTAGCAGCAGAGCTCTTAACCACTGTGCCACAAGGGCCCTGATAATCCAATAGCCTTCGTTTAGTCAAAAATTTTCCATGTACACCCTCAGTCAGGTAATTTATGAAAATTAATACTAAAGAAGCCAACACACAGTCCACACAGATTTGCCAGAAGTCCAGAAGGAAGGAATGGAAAGAAAAGGAATAGCGCAAACGTAGAAAACCCACAATGAGTAGCATTTTCATGACTAGCTTACTGATCGCATCCTTGTTTCAACCTCCTGCAATAAGCCTGGCTGCTGTATTTGGTGCCCTCCCGTCCACAACAGCTTACCTCACTCCTATCAAGAGGCTTCCCTTTTGGAAAAAAAAAATCTCAAATGCTTTTAATCAAACACATATTTTTAAAAAATGCATTAAAAACCAAACAAAAAAGCCCAGAGAGTTCCTACTTACGGTCCAAGGAAGTAGTGGCCATGAGGTAGGTGAGAGGAGAGACAGCCATGGCTTGGATGGGTCCAGAGTGGAAGGAAAAGAGGCATTCTGGGTCCTGGGTCTAATAATAAACACAGACAGCCTGCTAGAGCTCAGAGAGAAGTTAACACAGAATCAAGGTCAAGTGTAAGGAAATGCAAATACAACCCTGTAACAAGTGTGTGATTTTATTTCAATAAAAAGAAGAGAAAGCATCATACGTTAGAAACAGCCTTGGACTTTGGAATTAGGAGAACCAAATGGAATCCTGGCTTTGCACTTGATGGCTGTGTAATGTTGCACAAATCACTTCAAATCCCAGTTTCCATGCCTTCATCTCTAAAACAAGATGAGGGCAACAGCCCAGCCTTCTGAACAGAACAGCTGTGAGGATCACATGAGGTAATGTAAACAAAAATGGCATATGTTTATGAAAACTGTAAAGCTCTATATAATGCCAGGCACTGTCACTGCCACTTTTCGGGGTATTCTGCTCTGAGATAGGTCCTTTTTTCAAAAGTCTAAAATCAAAGCTTAAAGAAAGAGAATTCTAAGGAGAACTGTGTGTTGAGCAAATTTTTTATGGGAACCACCACCAAATATGGAGAAAATAAAGCACCTTTTTAATAACAGAGGTTTTTACTATGAAAGATAGGGAAAAATAGAAAAAATAGGCAACTTACAATATTTGAAAAACTAAGGTCAAGCTTCCATATGGCACCACTGGCATCCTAAAAATAATGAAATACCTGATAATATTTTCCATTATCATTTTGAACTTTTATCAAACTGAAAATTTTACTAATCTAAAAATTTTCTTCTCATGATTTAATTATAGTAAGGACAAACAGTGATACCAAAAGTTTACATATAAATACTCTAAAGTGTGACCAAACTTTAACAAAAGCGACTTCTATATATCTTAGAACAAAACCATACAATAAACAAAGCAATCTCATTATGCTTATAAACTCGCTGTTGTGGAGTCAATTCCAATTCATAGGGACCTTATAGTCAGTTTAATATAATAAATATGTTCCTAACTGGTTTTCTTTGTTTAAAATACAGGTCAATTTTATGCCAAAATTCAGGAACTCTTTACTGAAGTATTAACAGTAGCCTTAATAGTAAAAAGGATTATAACTGACGATGGATTATACTACTATTTTAATTTTATACCCAGGTAACTTCAATGAACCAAGAGAGAAGAATGCAGTTTACCTGAGCCAACCAAAAGTTGTTTCCAGGTTCCTCCATTTTGATCATAGAGAAGAGTCTGACATTCTTGCCGACGTGAAGCTCATTCATAGGCTCGACCTCTACCAAGCCAGAGTCATCAACAGCATTGGCAGCGTCTATTGTCTCAAAATCCCAGATCTTGTAAAATTAGAAAGAAAATACTTGTAATCAGTCAGTAGATTATGAATATTATTTTCTAAGCCAGAAAAAAGAAACTGAGATTTTGCTCTAAACTGGGGGATAACAAATTATTATAGTGTCCTTTCTATTTATAGAGATTAGTAAGAAAGTACAGCCCTGCCTTAGACTTTTAATTTACTCAAAGGAAACTTCATTTCAAGGTTTCTGTCAAATTTTTCTGCGTCTAAAGTGGCCATAAGGAGTAAATGGTTCTGCTGTCCAGCTAAGGCATCATAACGAGCCCTGCTTAATACAGACTGGTACCAGCATTAGTACCAGCTGCCATCAAGTCAACTCCAACTCACGGTGACACCTGTAGGCTCCTAGAAAGGGGAAATAGACCTGATTGCTTAAAGATTCAAGGGCTATCTACATTACAAGCAGACTATCTACATACAGATGATATTGCCTTTAGAAAATATTTCTCTTCCTTAATACCAATTTAGACTCCACCACCTCAGATGAAAGGTCCCTGGGTGACACAAATGTTTGCACTTGAATACTAACCTGAAGGTCAGTGGTTTGAACCCACCCAGCAGCACCACAGAAGAAAGGCCTGGCAAACAGCTTCCATAAAGATTACAGCCAGGAAAACCCTATGGAGCAGTTCTACTCTTGTAACACACAGGGTCGCCATGAGCTGGAATCAACTCAACAGCAATGGGTTTGGATTTGCCTTTTTTTTTTTTTTTTAATCTCAGATAAGGATTGATTCTCCTTGGAAGAGGAGATCAGAATACTACAGTAAGAATGAGGAGCGCAGCTTCACCTCACTGTGGCAGACAGACTCAGAAGGACTCCCTCTGTGAAGCGCCAAAATCCACCCTGGATAATTCTAATGACTCACCCTGCGATGTTATTCTAGGCTGAATAACTCAGACTTTGGGAAAGAAACTTCCAAGGATTGAAGTTGGTCCATAGATTAGCCTGGTGGGCGAGAGGGCCAGATCCCAGTGACAGACTAACCCTCGGGAGTTGGGATGGGTTTTTCCTAAAGAGCAAGAGGTAGAGATTGAAGAGATGAGGGTGGACTTTGAAAATGGGAAGCAAGCTTAGAAACTTGTGGTATCCACAAAGGGATGCCCTGTGAAATATTTAACTTTTTATCTTGAATTTTCCTCCATTTGATATTTTGACATTTTTAAGTGACATAAATTTTGGAAGGGTAGTGAATATATTGTATGACAAAATAAAGACCATAAAAGATCTTATCAGAACAATGAGTGAATCTAACAAGATGAGCTTTAATATTGTAAATGTAAAGATCTATAGTTAGGCTCAAAAAGCCAACAGTAAGAGGACAGACAGATAAGGCTTAAAGAAAATATACTGGACACAGCAAGCCATAGTAAACACAACAGGTATCAACAGAGTCACCAGACTATTACAAAATGCAATCTTCCTTCTAATAATACTTCTTAAAGGATGTCAACCAAACTCTACTGCTTTCTTATGAAAGATCCGAGTAGGGACGTGGACCAATGGGACCGCAAGGCAGATCACAACATCACAGGTTTGCCAGCAGCAGCAGGGTACACATACACAAGGAAGGTGCCATACAGGGCCGGGGGAAGAAAAGATGTGCCAGAACAGCAACCGAGGGGGTGCAGATGCCAGAGCAATGTTCCAGCTTAGCCCAGTGCCCACAGGTGAGTTCACAGGCAATCCCTATCAGCTCCCATCTGAGTGTGAAGAGCAACAAGAGGTTAGCATCCATGGGCAATCCTGTCAGCTCACCTCTGAGTGTATTTCTAATTGATAACCTCAGTAAAAGTAATGAATGAATGTTTGGCACTTTCATCCCTAGAAAATGACCAGTTCATAACAGGTACTTTGGAAGGACATATGTGTCCACTGTTTATATCATGCTAACATAGGTTTTCATTTTCTGAAGCAATTATTTCAACAATAGAACCAAAATAACAAGATATCCCCTCAGAAGGTTTTAGTAAATTCATTTCGACAACATTTAAATATTTACCACAAGAGAAGCTTTGTTTAAAATGAGTTGGTCCTGGGAGTAAATGACCACTGATCCCCTTCATAAAGTGATTTTTGTGAGAAAAATAAATCTGATAAAGCCACTTGGATGATTTGTAAGCCATAGATGTGGGTGCTACTGTCCAACAGTTAAGAAAGCTTACCCGAATACATCCATCTGACCCAACAGTGATAACTTCACCCTCATCCAGCATTATCTGGTTAATGGGACCATGATGGCAAGACTTCCTTGCAGCACGACAGAGCTCCACTTTGATGAGGCCTGCTTCCCAGAGCAACATATTACCCCACTCTGACCCTGAGAGCACCTGGCAGGTATGGGAAAAGAAAGGACTATGCATAAAACAGAAAATGCTTCCAATAGCAGGTAAGAAACATTTTTAAAATATTATTTTCTGTGATTATGAAAGTAAAAGAATTAAACAGGAAAAAATAAGGAAATATAGACATGTAAACTCACTACCCAAGAAATAACCACTAATCACATTTTGATATATTTCCTTCTAGAGTTCTGCATATGTTTACATAATTGTGATTAAGCTATCCATTGCTGGTAATGTTTCAACTATATCTATAATAGATTTCTTTGTACATCTCTTAAGGACATAATCCAGGAGTGGAATTACTAGGTCAAAAATTAAAGACATATTAGTATTCCTGATAGATAAGTTACTACTTTTTAAGTGTGGTAATATCAAATTTTATAAAATGTTTGGTAAATTGTGAGGCCATTGCTAAACTGAGCAAATTACAGCATAACAGCATCTAATTTCAAACAAAGATAATCATCTGGAACTACCTCAAATAAATCCATTTAATCCAGCATTTCTCAAGGTACATACTACTAAACACTAGTTCTTAGGGTGTTAACAGGTGTTACATAATAAATAATATCTACTGAGTATTGACTCTGTGCCAGGCACTGTTTGAGCACTTCACACATTTTAAATTATTTAATCCTAAACACCGTAAGAACAAGGTACAGTTACCAGAGATATCATATACTGTTGTGCAGGTTGGGCAGTATATTTTCCCGGAAGGGGCACCTTTTTCTCGTTCACACAAAGCAACCGTATGGGCCAATGGTAGCCCTGACTATCATTACCCTCATTTTACAGATAAGGCAATTGAAGCACAGACAGTGAAGGAACTTACCCAAAGTCACTCAGAGGAGTCAGGATTCAAATCCAGTCACTGTGGCTCTAAAGCCTCCATCCTGACCCATTGCAGTAACTGCCTCAGAAGGCAGGTGCTCAGATAAATGAAGTCAAACAAGTTTTCTTTTCTCTAGGACCCCTTGGAGCATTTAATACAGAAGTGTTTGCTAGGTACCACCACGAGGAATTTGTAGACATAAATGAATTTTTCCAGGAAAGCATTTTTTTCCACAGAGCTTCTGTGCAGACTAATGTTCCATGGAATGCACTCTGGGAAACTCTGATCTCATTCTTGACTGTCTGCTCTAAGCTTCTGCTCTAAGCTTCTGCATCCCCATTCCCCTCTCACCTAGAGTAGCCAAGGAGGAGCCCTGGTATCCCAGTGGTTAAGGCTTGGCTGCTAACCAAAAGGTCAGCAGGTCAAATCCACCAGCTGGAAACCCTCTGGGGCAGGTCTACTCTGTCCTATAGGGTCACTATGAGTCGGAATCAACTCCACGGCACTGGGTTTGGTTTTTTGGTTTACTCATAAGCTCAGTCTCTTCCAAGTCTTGGGTCTGCCTAGAAGAGAGTGTACTTTATAAGTCTCAGCACAACTGTGGTACAGTCTATATTTAGACTTGCATCATCTGTCCAGTGACTAAAGCCACCAAAGCCTTTCTGAACTGTCACCCAGGTCTAGCTTCCCTTTTCCATTTGTCCTGACAGAAGTCTAGGCTCTCATCCTCTCTTCTTAGATGACACCAACAGCTCCCCTCTGAGCTCGCCTTCCAGACCCCAGGCTTTCCTTCCTCTATGCCTGGCATTTGTGGCCAGATTTACCTCACTCTTTAATTTACACCTCTACTCTTCAAATGTACAATAGTTATGACTGGCTGTTCAACTCCTCATATAACAGGACCCTACCACGTTACTCACCCTCATTTCTCACTCTTTCCCAGCATAAAAGTGTTTTCTTTTGATCTGCTCTCTAAATGTGTAATATTTATTTCCAGCTCTGAACATTTCCTTTTGTGGCTCTCCCATTTAAAATGGCTTCTTTCTCCCCTACAGCTACACAAACTCTACTGAATCTTTTCAAGATATATCTTAGACCACATTTTTCATGACGGTTGCACTCATTTCCATTTTAGCTGAATCCTTAAGTATTCAGAGTTTGAAGCTGGAACAATTTGCCATTATTTTATAGTCTGGATATACAGTTTAGCTAGCATCCGTAGATTTTTGTTTCTCCTATACACCATACTTTCGAATTGAGACTATTCCACCAGTAAGCTATTTGTTCCTTAAAGGTAGCGTAATACTTGTGTGCCAGTATTTACTTATAAATATGATCACAAACAATACTATAGAACTCAACCCAATAGGAAACTAAATACAGTACTAATGAAAAACTGATTCTAATTAACTATCATTTCAGACAATATGCCTATAAATTTTGTAAGAGGAAGAAAGTAAATGAACAATATTAAACAATAAACTAACACATTGAAGTTGCAGTGTTGTAGATGCCTCTGTAAAGTGGCTCAATCTTTCTGAAGAATAATTTGACAATAAAAACAAAAGCCACAAGATTGTATATAACCTTTGACCCAGTAAATCCTCTCAAAATATCATGGCAAAGAAAATAAGAAGAAAGACAAACATTTGTGATTCCATGACATAATCAAAAGTAACAACTATGTCACTATGTCATTATGTTGATATATGAAAATGTCTGCACATTTCATGTGTATGTGATATTTAGTTAAAAAAAAAAAAAAGAAAGAAATGGAAAATTATATGCACATATGGATTGTCAAAATTTCAAGGAAACACATCAATTAAAATTGATTGATAATCTAAGAGGTTTTATAGATAAGAATTAAATGTTCATTATATTTATAATTACAATATCTGCTATTACTAATGAATAACATTGGAGGAGCTTTTAAGAATGTATAATGGATAAAGATATATATAAGTATGTATGTATATATACATCAGTTGCTCACCTTCCCATCAGGGAGCTCCATGTAACCTTCTATATCAGTAGTAGCTGTTTTGCCAAATCGACCCAGATACCCCTGCAGCTTAAGACCAGTAAATGTTAGAGCCATTTCCCAGAACCTGCAAACCAAGAAACAGATTGAATCTACCTGAAAGAAATGTTGTTTATTTTTATTTTAACATGATCCAAGCATTAAATATTTCATAGTCATTTATATATTATTTCATTCATTCATTCATCCAATTAATATTTACTAAGTATCTAACCCCAAAACCTATTGCTGTCAATTCCAACTCAGAGCAACCCTTTTGGACAGGGTAGAACTGCCCCATAGGGTTTCCAAGGCTGTAATCTTTACGGAAGCTGACTGCCACATCTTTATCCCACGGAGCGACTGGTGGGTTCAATCTGCCGACCTTTCAGTTAGTAGCTGAGTGCTTAACCACTGCACCACCAGGGCTCCTCATTACCTGTTCGGCAACACGAATTAAGCAGTGAACAAAACAGATTAAAAAATCCTGCCTTTGTGGATCTTATATTTTAGACCTCTGCTGTCAAATGCAGTAGCCACTAGGCAGTGTGGCTATTTAAATTTAGATTTAAAGTAATTAACATTAAATAAAATTTAAAATTCAGGTTTTCAGTCAGACTAGCCAATTTCAAGTGCTCAATAGCCACATGTGGCTAGTGGCCACCATACTGGAGAGTACAAAACATTTCCATCCTAGCAGAAAGTTCTATTGGCAACTTTGTTTTAGAAGATGTAAAACTTTCCTCCAAAATTCTAACTTACTACTTGCATGACTTTGAGTGATTTTCTTGATCACACCATGTCTTCATTTCCTCATGTATAAAATGGAAATATTATAAGATTGTTGAAAAATCCTTAGAACAGTGCCTAACACATAAAAACAATCAATAAATGTTAGATTAAAAAAAAGAAAAAAACTCGTTGCCTTAGAGTCAATTCTGACTCATAGTGACCCTGTAGGACAGAGTACAACTGCCCCATAGGGTTTCCAAGGAGTGGCTGTGGATTTGAACTGCCAAACTCTTGGTTAGCAGCCATAGCTCTTAACCACTGCACCACCAGGGCTCCAAATGTTAGATATTACTAGCATTTTCTTATTAATAGTCTGAACGAATAAAAGGTCCAAGCGATGAAGACTTTGTCAGAAAAAGAATCTGGCCTACCCAGCTGGACCTAAAATCAATGATGGAAGGAATCAACAAGTGAATAACATGAAGCCAAAAGCCTAAATGGCCAACATCCTTCTCTTAGGCTACATTAGGTCCCCTGATCATATGCTTCCATATGCTCTGCTTTTCCCTCCTGGCACTTCACACATGAAATTAGTTGTTCAATGTCTATCTTTTCCCCAAAGATACACTGCATAGAAAATATGCACTTTACTAAATGGTGGGGAAGTGTAAGGAATTGGAATTTTTTAGCCTACACCTAGCAAGAATTCCCCCAAGATTTCACTTAAAAATCTGGTCAATTATGCTGTACTTCTAATAAATGAATAAGAATAAAACCAGGTTTAAATGGAATAAAGAGGAATTTAGGATAAATAAGAATGTCTTTCTCATAAATACATACTGGGAATCAAGTTATGAGCAGCTCTGAAGTGGTGGGCTGTTACGCATGAGACAGGATAGAACAAAGATGGAAAAGGAGAAAATCATTCCATCCTAGGAAAAGACCGGGATATGATACAGTGAAAAGAGTATGGAATTTAGAGTTCACAGACCTGAGGTCAAGAGCAGGCTCTGCCACCATTCAGTAACTGACGGTCCCTTGTCAGGAATGATACTCTTGTGAGTCTTGTTTTACAGATGATGACTTTGAGTCAGAGACATCAAAATGACTTATCCATCATACAATATTGCTCTGAACAACAAATTTAATAGCAGATGTGACAGCTCCATATGAATTGGGAAACACCATGCCAATGCTACTTGTTAAGAAATTGTACAAACTCTTTTAGGAGGTGAAGCCTACAAGAAGGCCGTAGGCTAAATTAAAAAGTCTCTGTTTTTTCTGTACAATCTTCAGTGATAAAATCCCACATATCTAGTTTGAAAAGCTATACTAGTAGTTAGTTTGAAAACTAACATATTTAGAAATTATCCTAATGTTAACAGCAAGGGCAAAAAAGTCACCAGCTCTTAGATCCTCTCAGAAAATACTCTGATGATTTCTACTGGCACCTGTGTTGGTCACCCAACCTACTTGATGTGGCCTGTTCCTGAAGTAGTAAGCTGCTCATCATCTTCAGGGTTGAAAGTAACCTTAAAAACTTCCTGGGAAAAAGCTTTTGTCCTCAGTATGGGCTGCTCTTCTTCCCAATACCAGATGGTGAATGTATAATCAGGGCTGCAGCCAACAGACGCCAGCAAGGTGCCATTATAGTTAAAGTCTACATAGGCATATCCCAAGTCAGTACCATCTGGAAGGATGAATGGGAGTCTGATGAGTAGGGGAAACATTTATTTCTTTTCAAAAGTGTATTAACAAAAAACATAGAGATAGACAG
The DNA here is from genome assembly GCA_030035585.1 of Dugong dugon. Classification (NCBI taxonomy): domain Eukaryota; kingdom Metazoa; phylum Chordata; class Mammalia; order Sirenia; family Dugongidae; genus Dugong; species Dugong dugon. The sequence goes on from CM057466.1 coordinate 3,334,794, forward strand.
AGAGAGAGAGATGATAGATAGACAGATGACAGATACATGATAGATAATCAGACAGAGACAGACAGACAGACAGACAGATGGATCTTATATATCGCCTACTGGCTCTGTTTCTCTGCAGAACCCCAGCTGATTCAATAATGTTATATCTTCAGAATTTTGTTAACCTTGAACATGGAATATTTTAAAGATCCTCTTGAACTCACCTCGAAGGATTCTGTACGGCCTCAGAGAAGGATATTCATAGATGATAATATTTGGAGAAGATCCTTTTTCAGCTACTGCGAAGTGAGTTTTATTGGGGTGAACCTATAAAAAATAAGATCTCACTAAAATATTAAAAGAAAGATTTTCATATAAATAGTAGTCTATTAAGGATGTATTTGGCATCCAATATTTTGTCATTTTATTTATTAGGATCCACTTTAATACAACACTCAGAAGTGGGCATCTGATACTTCATGATGGATATGATTTAAAATGAAAACTAGAAGAATTCTCATTTTAAGTTTTATTTTCATTAAGACAGTCATTTCTAGCTCTATAGTTTTATTAATTGCCATTAGAAGAGCTAGAACAGTGGTGCCAATCTTCAGTGTGTATCAGAATCACTTGGATGGTTTGTTAAAACACAGATTACCATCCCTGCCCCCAGGGTTTCTGATTCAGTTGGTCAGGGTTAGGACCTGAGAATCTGCATTTACATTTCTAAAGCTCCCAGGTGAGGCTAGTGCTGCTTGTCTGAGGACCATGCTTTGAAAACCGCTGAACTAGGCAAACTGCTCCCCCTGCGTGTAAGTCAAGCTAAATTTTTGCATACAAAAATTCATGTTTATAGAGTAAGTACCATCCTAACTGAAAAATGTTCACCTTGGACAAATGTACCACAAATGAACATAAACTTACTAGGAGTGAGAAAGATAGAATGCTGCCAAGCCAGGTGTAGAGGAAAAATAGAGTAAACATGGCCTGGATAAACTATTTCTGTCAGCATTTCAAATGATTGCCATATTAGTTGGATAGAATTTGTATGTTCATTTCTGTTATCTTTGTTCACTGGTATTATCTTTGTCCAATGTGCAAAAAGAAAAAAATGGCTAGCCAAAATATAGATATAAAATAGGCTTTTATAATAAGCTATTTAAAACATATATTCTACTTCTAAAATTATATTTTCAGTTACTGTTTTGCAACTTGTGATTATATGCATAAGGACAAGGAGATTGGTTCTCAGCTATAGATTGCGCTGGAAGTCTGTACCCAAGACAACGTAGCTCCTTTTTGCCTCCACACATAGGGCCATCGGACCTGCAATAGGCTGGCATCCTACTGGCAAGCTGCCTCTAGCTCTTCCATTCAAGTTAATCTCCATCTCTTCAACTTGAAACAAGATTTGGGTTTTATAGTATGAGGAATGCTTAGCGAGATAATGATAATGCTGATAACAGCTAACATTTATTGAGTGCTTACTATATGCCAACTGATCTAAGTTTTACATGAATTAATTCCCTTAAATTTCACATCAGCCTTGTGAGCTCAGATATCATTATTCCCATCTTATTGATGAGGAAGCTGAGGCACAGAGAGGCCAAGTAACGTGCCCAAGGTCATACAGCTGTGAGAGATAGGATTCAAGCCAGGTGTCAGAGCCAAGGAGCAAACTACAGTAAGAAATAGTTGATTTCAAAGACGTAGATGGAAGTGGGTTATGTCCATATCTATCTGGATCCCAGTTTCCAAAAGGATACTGCATAGGATATGTGGTCACAGAACTCTGAATGGGGAATCAAGCAAATCCTTTACCCTTCCGGGGGACTGGGCTCATCTATAGTCAGAGAAGAAGTTTCTGCACTCTCAGATTGGAAGCTGCTATTGAGTTAAGTATCTTGTTTGGTGTTTTGCTTTACTTTTAATAGAGACCTGAAACTAGTAAGTCATTTAATTTACACTCAACCTATAGATTGACCCTATCTTTTCTGGAGGATAGCTTATATGCCACAAAGCACATTTCTCACAGTCTTGCAAAGGTCTTTTCTCAGTCACAACCAGAAAACTGCTTCAGAAAAGATGAGGTGACACAGACCGTGGAGGAACATCCTCTGTCGCTACTCAGCATACATGGAGGAAGACCTGTGTGCATAATACTGCTCAGAGACCGGGGGAGGAGGATTAGGATCAGCATTCTTGATGACACCAAACCTCTGACTACTGACCTCAAACCAACTTACTTTATAACAAAATAGAAAACAGAAATTTACAAAACTATTGTTGTTAGGTGCCGTCGAGTCAATTCTGACTCACAGGAACCCAACAGAACGAAACATTGCCCAGTCCTGCACCATCCTCGCAATTGTTGCTGTGCTTGAGCCCATTGTTGCAGCTATTACAAACTATTACTAGCCCTAAAGTGATAGGTAAATATGCGATAATTAGAGGTTGCCTAGTACTCTGTAAATGGTTATGTATTTCAGGACTCATGATATTCCAAGATACCACCCTAACTAATTCCCTCCACAAAGCCCATTACCCTCACCTTGGACCCATGAACATTCCACAGCTTGTACCACCTTATCATGTACTTGCATATGTTCAGTTTTGGGTTTTTTTTAAAATATTGGTCTTATTTTTTCAGATGAATTTTAAACTCTTTAAATTCACAGAGGTCATGAACTCTTCTTCATTTAAACCCTCCACAGTATGTACTGTGTAGTGCTGGACCCACAATATCATATAATACATTCTTGCTGAATTAATTAATTAGTCTTACGCTAAACTCTCTGAGGACAAGGACTTTATCATGAATACACGATACAGATAAATGATCAAGGAAGAAAGAAACATGAGATTGTCTTTCGCTCTTCCATCTCACCATATTCTACTTCCATAGTCAATCTATCTCGAAGTCCTATCTATGGGTCTCAGATTTTCTTTGTCTTCTCCAGTCCCATTGCCATGTCCCTACTTCACTCCTCTGATCAAGAATCTTCAAAAGTTTCTCACTCACCTTCACTTCTAATTTAAGCACCTCGGCAGGAGCCATCCAATCTAGTCAAAAGTACTTCTCACTACTCCCTGCTAGCTTGGGCCAGCCTGTCAGAACCTCATCAGCCTTTCTGCCAGAAGCCTTCTGCCTCAGCCAGGATGCTGTGGAGTGGGGCCTGTTACCTTCTAGCTCAGTCTGTTCTGCTCACACGCGGCAGGAAAGACAAGAGCAGGGAACTCTTTATTTGGATCATGATTCTCCTAGAAACCCTCTTGACCATCTGATATGGAACTGCTGCTTGAATGAGACCCCAAATCGTCAGTTTCTCCTCCTTTCTCTAGCTCCTCTCACACAGACTAATCTGAACAGATTACCCTCACAAAACACCAAAGACACCAAGAGGTGTTCCTTGGGACTCCACAGTCGTGCTGTTGGTTACCTATGAAAGCAGATCTAAGGACATCTCCATTTAAGGGGCATAGAGTAGAAAAACACCAAGGAAAAGGCTCGCAATGGTGCCAAATGTCACAGAGAGGTCAGGTAAGATAGAGTTAGAAAGGTGCTTTTTAGATCTGGCAACTAAGAGGGCACCTCCAGTTGGAGTGATGGGAAAAGAACAGACAGCAGAAGCCTGGCTTTGAAGGGAAGTTCACAAACCAGCAAGTAAAAACATGTGGTTAGGGAGGGACCTTTTAGGACGAGAAAAAATTGATTTAGTATGTTCCTATGCTGAAAATGAAAAGCCTCAGAAAGTAGCAGCTGAAGAAACAAGAAAGATAACTCATGGGGACAGACACCCGAGGAGGTGGAAGTGACAGGTTCCAAATTACACGCAAGTGCTTCTGCTAACTGCTCTTAATTATTAAATACAGAATCTATATCTTACCTCCTAAATTTTTATTATATATTTACATCCTGTTGTGTTATATCTAGTTATTATTTGAATTATTATTTGTGTGTTTTTCATCTCACTATTTTTGCAGAATAGCAATGTAGTATTTAGTGTGAAAAAACCTGCACGACCTCTATGGGCTCCAGTTTCCTTTTATCTGCAAAATAGGATAATAATATTATTAGCATAATATTAAAATATTGCATGGAGGTAATGTTAGTGAATGCACTGGTTGTCATCATTGACTGTAAAATGCCTTAGAATAAAGACTGTTATGCACCTCATGTGCATCCCATGATACTGCATATGGTGGTAGCCACTGCTGGCTGATCAACAGAATAACAGAATAATCCATCAATAGATAGATTTTTTTCCCTAAGTTACAAAGGCTGTTATACCCCAACAACACCAATTCCTCCACCACTGCTACTTCGCAGGTAGGTCTGTTTCTTGGTTTTCAAATCCAGAAGGATCAGTTGGTTCCCAGCTATGTACATCAGGGTACTGCTGTCCAGAAGCTGTAGGTTGGCCCGCTTTCTGCAGTCATAACCGAAGGAATGTCTGAGGGAAAGTTGTTAAGGAAAAGAAGTGCAACAAAGTAACCATCTTATGAACAGGAAAAGTAGTGACATCAGTATATTTTTTTAAGTCCATAAAGAGAAATGTAGGCTTGATACATGCTACAACATGAATGAACACTGAAAATATTATGCTGAATAAAATAAGTAAGTCAAAAAAGGACAAATTTTATATGATACCACTTATATGAAATATCTAGAATTGGAAAATATATAAAGACCGAAGTTTATTAGTGGTTTCCAGGGGTGGGAGGGAGGGGGGAAGGGGGAACCATTGTTTGGGGGTATTGAGTTTCTATAATGATGATGAAATAATTTGGAAACAGGTGGTTGCACACCATGATGAACAAAATCAATGTCACTGAATTGTACATATAAAACATGTGAATTAGTAAATGTACATGGAATGTACAAAGTATGAATCTAGGAAAATTGGAAGTCATCAAAAATGAAATGGACTGCAATTAGTGAGCTGAAATGGACTGGTATTGGCCGTCTTGAATCAGGCAATCATATGGTATACTATGCTGGGAACAATAAATTGAAGAGGAATGGTGTCACATTCATCATCAAAAAGAACATTTCAAGATCCATTCTGAAGTACAACCTGTCAGTGATAGGATAATATCCATATGTCTACAAGGAAGACCAGTTAATACAACTATTATTGAAATTTACCCATCAACCACTAATGCCAAAGATGAGGAAACTGAAGATTTTCACCAACTTCTGCAGTCTCAAATATATCAAGATGTACTGATAATTACTGGTGATTGGACTGTAAAAGTTGGAAACAAAGAAAAAAGATTAGTAGTTGGAAAATATGGCCTTGGTCACAGAAACAACACTAGAGACTGCATGATAGAATTTTGCAAGACCAACAACTTCTCCATTGCAAATACCTTTTTTCAACAATATAAACAGTGGCTATACACACAGACCTCACCAGATGGAATACACAGGAATCAAATCGACTACATCTGTGGAAAGAGACAATGGAGAAGCTCAACATCATCAGGCAGAACAAGGCCAGGCACCAACTGTGGAACAGACCATCAATTGCTCATATGCAAGTTCAAGCTGAAGCTGAAGAAAATTAGAACAAGTCCACGAGAGTTGAAATACAACAGTGAATCTATCCCACCTGAATTTAGAGACCATCTCAAGAACAGATTTAACGCATTGAACACTTATGATAGAAGACCAGATGAGTGACATCAAGGACATCATACATGAAGAAAGAAAAAGGTCATTAAAAAGACAGGAAAGAAAGAAAAAACCAAAATGGATGTCAGAAGAGACTCTGAAACTCGCTCCTGAACATAAAGTAGCTAGAGTGAACAGAAGAACTGATGAAGTAAAAGAGCTGAACAGAAGATTTCAAAGGGTGGCTTGAGAAGACAAAGTAAAGTATGTTAAATAAATGTGCAAACACCTGGAGTTAAAAAACCAAAAGGGAAGAATACACTTGGCATTTCTTAAGCTGAAAGAACGGAAGAAGAAATTCAAGCCTCGAGTTGCAATATTTAAGGATTCTACGGGGAAAATACTGAATGACGCAGGAAACATCAAAAGAAGATGGAAGGAATACACAGAGTCACTGTGCCAAAAAGAACTAGTCAAGGTTCAACCATTTCAGGAGGCAGCATATGATCAAGAATTGACGGTACTGAAGAAAGAAGTCCAAGCTGCACTGAAGACACTGGCGAAAAACAAGGCTCCAGGAATTGATGGAATATCAGTTAAGATGTTTCAACAAATGAATGCAGCACTGGAGGTGCTCACTTGTCTATGTCAAGAAATTTGGAAGACAGCTTCCTGGACAACCAACCCATATTTGTGCCGTATCCAAAGAAAATGGAATGAAGAAATTATCTAAGAATATCACATGCAAGTGAAATTTTGCTGAAGATAATTAAAAAATAGTTGCAGCAGCACATCGACAGGGAACTTCCAGAAGTTCAAGCCAGATTCAGAAGAGGATGTGGAAGAAGGGATATCACTGCTGATGTCAGATGGACCCTGGCTGAAAGCAGAGAATACCAGAAAGATGTTTACCTGTGTTTATTGACTATGCAAAGGCATCGACTGTGTGGATCATAATAAATTATGGATAACATTGTGAAGAATGGGAATTCCAGAACACTTAATTGTGCTTATGCAGATACTGTACATAGACCAAGAGGCAGTTGTTTGAACAGAACAAGGGAATGCTGAGTGGTTTAAAGTCAGGAAAGGTGTGTGTCAGGGTTGTATCCTTTCACCACACATATTCAATCCGTATGCTGAGCAAATAATCCAAAAAACTGGACTATATGAAGAATGTGGCATTGGGACTGGAGGAAGACACATTAACAACCTGCGTTATGCAGATGACACAACCTTCCTTGCTGAAAGTGAAGAGGACTTAAAGCATTTACTGATGAAGATCAAAGATCACAGCCTGCAGTATGGAATACACCTCAATGTAAAGAAAACAAAAATCCTCACAACTAGACTAACAAGCAATATCATGATAAATGGAGAAAAGATTGACATTGTCAAGGATTCCATTTTACTTGGATCCACAAACAACACCCATGGAAGCAGCAGTCAGGAAATAAGATGACTTACTGCACTGGGCAAATCTGCTGCACAAGACCTCTTTAAAGTGTTGAAAAGCAAGAATGTCACTTTGAGGACTAAAGTGCGCCTGACTCAAGCCATGGTGTTTTCGATTGCCTTGTACGCATGCAAAAGCTGGACGATGAATAAGGAAGATAGAAGAATTGACGCCTTTGAATGATGGTGTTGGTGAAGAATATTGAATATACCATGATCTGCCAGAAGTACAGCCAGAATGCTCCTTAGAAGCAAGGATGGTGAGACTTCATCTCACGTACTTTGGACATGTTATCAGAAGGCACCAGTCCCTGGAAAAGGACATCATGTTTGGTAAAGTTGAAGGTCAGCAAAAAAAAAGGAAGACTCTCAATGAGACAGACTGATACAGTGGCTGCAACAATAGGCTTAAGCATAGCAAAGGTTGTGAGGATGGCGCAGGATCGGGCAGTGTTTCATTCTGTTGTACACAGGGTCACTATAAGTTAGAATCGGCTCAACCGCACCTAACAACAACAATATATAGATAATGCATAGTATGTAAGTATATATGTAATGAATAGGCTAACTTTCCTTTCTGAGCTCATTAGTGTGTATATGGGTGTTATAGGTAACTGTGTATATGTGTGTGCATTTATGCTAGAGTAAAACTTCACTAATTCAAAACAGAAGTGAAAAATCTGAGCTACAAAACATCTTTTAAATGTACATTATTACTACTTTTAAGTTCAATATTAATATAATTCAATAAATAAATGCAATAAGTAAACTAAATGAGGTTAACTTATGAAAAAATTATAGTTGGCAAAATAACTATATATTGTAGTGTATCTTAAGTAGATAGATTGTTATTATACAAGAATTTTGTTGGGATCCAAAAGTTGAAAAACATGGGAGAAATTTTTATTTCCTGAGCCCTTGTTCAAAAAACAAATTCTAATTTTAGAGGATTCCACTTACTTGTAAGTAAATAAAAATTTTCAGAGAAATAAATCATGTGAAACTTTTAAAAAGAAGAACATGAAGAATGTAAAAATGAAGACAAAATTGTAATTAATGCAATTTTAGTTGCAAAGTACATACAAATTATAACCAACTATACATAACCCTGGGTGGTGAAAATGGTTAATGCACTTGAATGCTAACTGAAAGTTTGGAGGTTCGAGTTTGCCCAGAGGCACCTGGGAAGAAAGGCCTGTCGATCTACTTCTGAAAAACTTATGGAACACAGTTTTATTCTGATATACATAGGGTCACCATGAGTTGGTGTCAACTCAGTGGCAACTGGTTGTTGTTTTTGTTATATAACCAGCTATACTCATCTTATTACATAGTAGTTAAACTGAGAAAGAGTTTTTCTGAATCTGTATGTGATCCAAAGGTTTAGATGAAGCTATCTGGGCTTCATGGAGAACGTCTGGGGCCTCTGTAGCCACAGGACAAATAAAAAATTGGGTGTACAGTTCCTTATCTTTAAAGAGCTTGGCATGGCTCTTTCTCTTCCCCCAACCACTGCTCTCCTTTTCTTTCTCCTTCTCTCCTTCTCTTTTTCCAGGTGCCACTATAATACTTCAGAGGGCTAGACGCATGTCTATAATATGAGTAGAATAGAAGTGGGTTATCATCTTTTCACTAACTTGGATGAAAGTTGTGAATCATAGACATTATCATTTATCTAATATTATCATTTCTAATTTCAGGGGGGAGAAAACCTCCCTATTCCATGTTGCTGCTCTGATTTAAAGCCCTTCTGAACAGAAAAGGGTGAAATGGTAACTTCCCAAACTCCCCTCCTCTAAATCACAACCCACTTGAGGGCAGAGACTGCATCTTCCTCATATTTACTTCCCAGAGCGCCCAGCACAGTCTCTAAGGCTAACTAGGCACTCAATAAACGTTTGCTGAATTAATTAACTAGCGTATAACTAGATTCTGATTATTCCCTCTTAGCCCCAGAGGACAGGGGCAGTCCCTAAGCAGAGATTTGAAAATGTTAAAATGTGTGTTTTAGTATACCTTCAACTCCCTTCCATCTTATGTCACCCTTTCTTCTGTCTAGTTCTTCTTAACCTCCTTCCAGAGAATGGGGGTCTTCCATGTTCCTTCCTGTCCATCTGTGGCCTCAACTTTAAAGACGTGTTTAAACACTGTGTTAAATTCTGTTTAATGTCTTTTATAAGTTATGCTCTAAGTGATATTTTATAAATGGTATATATTTTTTTTTGCCAAAATAGACTGATTCAGAAGAGGCAAATTTTAAAAGTGAAGTATACTCAATATAATTAACAAAGGATCCATTGTTCTTATATTTTAAAAGCTGCTGAGCCAAAGGCTGTGTAAAGGCCTATTTCACAAATAGAGAAACAAGTAAAGACCTGGAGGTTTTTGTGAATTGGTATGGGCGGAGAAAATAACAGGGATGAACCTCTCATTTGACTTCTGCCCACTGAAGGAAAAGATGCAGGGCCCTGGCCTTCTGGTCTGGGAACTAAATGAGTGCTGGAAAGGCACATTAATGCCTTCCTCCTAACTGACCCACTGCCATCAAGTCGATATCGACTCATGGCAACCTGATGTGTTACAGAGTAAAACTGCTCCACCAGGTTTTCTTGGCTATAATCTTTACCAAGATTATCGGCAGGCCTTTCTTTAGCAGTGCTGCTGGGTGTGTTCGAACCGCCAACCTTTAGTTTAGTAGTCAAGTGCAAATTGTTTGCACTACTCAGAGACCCTTCCTCCTAATTTGGTTAGAATTACTGTAAATTTTTAAGAGACTGCTGGTCTGGCTGCTCCTACAACACTGTGTTGAGTTCCGGGTACCACACCGGAGAAGAACTCCAACAAGATGGAGCATGCCCTGAGGACAGTGACCTGATAGAAGCCTGGAAAATCATGACATGTGAGACCAGCAGAAATAACCAAGGTTGTTTACCTGCAGAAAAAAGCACTTAGGGGGTATATGACGCTGACTTCTATACTTAGAGTGTCTCACAAGAAATATAGATTATACTGTTCCATCTCCAGAGAGTAGAACAAGTCCAGTGTGGGAGGTTCCAGACAGGCAGATTTTGATTTGAGGCCTGGACGAGCTGTCTTATTATTCAAGCTGTCCAAAAATGAGATATGCTCCTCTGTGAATCCCCAATATTAAAAGTGTTCAGGGAAAGGCTATAGAATACAGTCACTCATCCAGCATAAGTAGAGAGAATTCATGCGTCAGGTCAAAAGTTGAGGTCACTTCTGACTCTAGTGCTTAGAATCTGGGCAGTCTCCCTAATCCCCAAACTGTCAAATCCTGGAGCTATGAGGGCCCAGTATTAGGGGGTAGGGGAAGGAGGCACATTCAAAACCACCTAGGCAGCTTTGTCAGAGTACTTATGCCCAAGCCCCTCTCCGCAGAAATAACATCAGGTTCAGGAAGTCATCAGAGCATGCGTATTTTAGGAAAAGCATCCAGGTGACTCATATACACCACAGCTACCCCATTTGAAAAAAAATAGGCTAGAAGAAAAATAACTGTACACCTTTGGTCAGATGCTTGTCCAAAGACACAGGCGAAAAGAAAAAAAGCACTAAAGAGAAAAACTCCAGGTTACAAAATCCAGTGTGAGTTAGTTTTAGTCACACCTGGGATTGAATCAGAGAAAAAATAACAGTAAAAATCAGTAAGAAAGGCACTGACTTGTACCTAAATATTTTTATTTCTTAAAACTTGCTCAAGTGCATACACTGTCTAAATACAAGAGCTGTGGTATTACAATCATACTAACTATAATAAATTATAACTATACTTTGCTCTTGTATTAACAACATCTCCTGTTTTCATACAGAAAGTAAAATGAGTCACTCTCTCTATCTCTGTAAGCATGCCTGGATAAGAAGCCAGTGGTTTAGGCTGTGAGGAGATAACCACAGCTCATCTGGAGGTGGGCCTACTAAGTTGCCAGCTAGGGGCCTTAATGGACATCATCTTCTAACTACTCGCCTTGCAAGCTAACATCATAAAGTGATGGCAAACACAGAACCCCCTTGTCTATCATCCCCACTTTCACATGTATTCAAGACTCTTAGTCTCCAGACTGGATCCCAGCCTCTATTTTCTCAGGGACTCCTGCTCTGAAAATTCATCTGATAATAAATTAATGTGCGAGCACTAATGCCTGAGGATGGCTGCATTGGTGTGTCATGAAGGGACATGGATGCTTATAACTTGACAGGCATTGGCAAAAGCAGGCCAGGCTGCTAGAGGAGGTAAGTGGGAATAAGAGGGTCTTCTGGTCTCCTTCACATCATGTCTCCTGGGCTGCTGTCTTTTTCACCTGTGCAATGCAAAGGACATTTCTCTTTGTGGTTATTTGGTATCAAACAAAAGCTCGGTTTAAATTAAGATCATGCATTTCTACCTAAAATTCCCTAAGGGCTAAAGTCTTAGAATTACTTAAGACAGAAGTTGGCAAACTTTTTCTGTAAAGATAGTATTTTAGCCCTTGTGGGTCAGATGGGCTCTGTTGTAACTACTTAGTGTGATGGCAGCCATAGACAAAATGTAAACAAATGAGTGTGGCTGTGTTCCAATAAAACTTAATCTACAAAAACAGGCGGAAGGCCAGATTTAGTCCATTGGCCAAGAAGCTAAAATTACCAAATTATACATATATAGCTGGAATGGATACACAAGCGTGAGAAGATGAAGTGGTATGCTCGAATCTGGAGTCACAAAAGGCCTCGAAGCAAGTTCATCATAATTGTAGAAGAAACTAACTGATATTTTCTTCTTAACTTTCTCCTCTGCCTCTTCCGCAGGTGGGGCAGGGGTTTCCACATACAGAGATTCTAAAAAATTAAAATATTTTAACTAAGAAGAGTGTATGGTGAATTCTAAAATGATACTTTCCAAAGACAAGAGGAACATACATAGTCTGAAATACTCTGGCAGTAAGTACTACTAGTTGCCTGGATGTATGATGCTACCCACCAATCAGCATGGGAGGAAAAGTCAACATGCCTGTGGGTGTCAGGACTGAATGCTGAGCTCTGGTTGTGGTTTTGACAGAATCTGAAAGAGCAACTCTCAATCAATTCCAAGAAAGAGTTACTCTCACTGATCTGGGGTGGAACAATCCTTATACCATCCACTCTCCAGAAGACCAAATATGAGAGCTCTGTATGTGATCATCAGAAATGGAATATACAACTCCAGAGCTGCTAAGCCACCCTATCAGAATGTGTGCAATGCTTTTCTTTTTATCAACCCCCATACATATACACAGCCTGCAAATTTTTCTTTCTGTGAACTTAAAACTGTTCACATGCAGAACTGGGCAATTTGTCTTTAAAACAGTGACAATTACTAATAGAAAACCAATAATATTTACCTCCAGTGCTTTCCAAATTATCATCCTGAAATGAACTTGAACTTCCTTCCAAATGCTCTACATATAAGTCTTCATCGTCTGAATATGATTCTTCCCCTTCAGTAAACATATCATCTGTGATATCTTGTGAAAATTTGAAATCGTCTCTTGTTGCAGCTATTAAAAATAATTTGTTATAGTAATTTCTAAATTTTGAATAGTTTGTTATTCCCAAAGTAGCTGATGCTTCAAACTTGCTCTAAATTTACTTTAATACTCAAAAATTCCTAGAAGAATTATTTTATTTGGTCAGTTTTATAACTTAAAAAAAAAAAAAAGGAAGCCTTTCCTGCAAGTTAATCTCCATCTTCACTTCATCTCCAGTCTGGTGCTTATCACTACATACTTGTACGAGAGTAAAACATGAAGAAAAAAGAAGCAAGTATCCAGCTATCATTATTTCAGTTCAATTCAATTTTGCCAACATTTATAGAGGATCTGTTATATTAAAGACAAATAACACTTAATTAAGAATATCCTTTTCTGAGTATGATCCTCTCTGAAGTTATATTCCAGGCATATGTTAGAATATTGGCTTTAGGACAAGCTAGGCAAGAAAGCAAGTTGGAATGGAAATACAATGGTCCCAAGCATAAGGCAACATTCAGATCAAGTCCAAACATGGGTATTGTTAAAATATACAATGCCAAGCAGGTGAAAGACAAGACTAGGTGAACTTTCAGAAGAGGAAGGAAGAAATTACAATTGTACCGAAGCAGAGTAGAGCCAACTAGATGATCTAGCTTTAATGAGGCTAAATGATTAGGAACAAGGCCAAAGACTAATATGAATGAGGCAGGAAAGACTGGCCAAGCCAATTGGCTGGGTGACAAGACAGGGTTCTGTAGGATTCATGTGCTTGGATGGAAAGAAAATAATGCAGGATACTTAAATAGGCCAAATGTGCAACTCGGTTTTTCTGAAGAATGGTCCTGGGGAACTACTCTCCAATAATACCATTTAACAAACACCTTAGTTCTTTTGTGGGACTGTGACAACCAAACACTATTTCCACATCTCAAGATTAGGGTGTCAATAGCTTAACACTCTATCTGATGACCTCCCCCTGGAAAGAAGTTGAGACTGCCAGTAGACGAGACTACTGGGCTCTGTCTTAGGCTGGGTTCTCTAGAGAAGCAAGACCAGTAACGCATATAAATATATATAGAGAGATTTATGTCAAGGAAACAGCTCACACAATCATAGAGGCTAGAATGTCCCAAGTCCATGGATCAGGTTAGAGGCCTCTCTCAAGTCACACAGCTGCGGAAGCTGGTGAGCCCAGGATCGGCAGGTTGGAGAGCAGCCCTCCTGCTCACAGACTGTGAAGGTTGACAAATTCCGAGATCAGCAGGCAAGACCACAAGGTTTCTCCTGATTCATGTAGCTGTAGGGGCTGGCAAATCCAAGACTGGCAGGTCAGAGAGCAGGGCTCCACTCACAGGCTATGAAGATTGATGAATCCCAAGTTCAGCAGATAAGCTGACAGCTCAAGTCCCAAGAACCAGAGATGAGATGACAGGAGGCAGCCGCAGGATCCAGAGAGAGCAAAAAGCCAGAACGTCTGCTTATATTCAGATGCGGGCCACACCCCCAAGGAGACTCCCTTTCATCTGATTGGCTACTCACATTATATTCAATCATGGGAGTGATCACATTAAAACACTGAGAATCATGGCCCAGCCAAGCTGACACACAATCTAAACCAACACAGTCCACCCCTTGTCAACCTGGCACATGTACACATCTCCTTAAAGCATACATAATCTATGAATAAAGACAACAGGAAAGTCATACTTGTGCCTAACATGATACAACATGCGTACAACTGAAAACACACTAGCCCCGTTTACAGCTTATATTTTATAAGTGAAGGTAACAAAAACATTTGATGCACACATACAAAGCAGAAATACTCGTAACAATTACAGTCCCCATCACTGGTCATGTCGCCGTAACTGGTATTTAGAACTACCTTCTTCCACCACCCATTCTGTATTCCCTTTGCCCTCAGAAAGCACCTCAGCTGGTCGTGGCTCTTTGCCTGATGGGGTGACCCAAACCTTCATTCCTGAAGGGTCTGGGTCATTAGTAGTCATGTCAGAATTAGGTTGCTGTAGTTTTCCATTGACTTTAATCACAGGGCATGGTAGTACTAAGAGATGCCCTGAGGAATCTCCTGCATTCCAGACATACTCTTCTTTACCTCCATTATGTAATATCAATCCTATTTCCTCTTGGTAATCAGGATCAATCACACCAGCCAGTATGGTAACTCCCTTCTTTGCCTGTTGATCCAGAGGCATAAGGAGCCCAAAGTGGCCAGGTGGCATTCTTAATTTCCAGTTCAATGGAATCAGTGATGTGTCCCCAGGTGGGAGCATTCCTCCCTTTGGAACTAAGACCTCTAGTCCTGCAAAGCATAAGGTCGAGGGGACAGGAAGCAAAAATCTTGCGAGTGGGTCACTAGGGGTAATAGTGAGTGGTGCCACTCCCATTTTCACCCCTTGATTCCTGGACCCGTGAATCCTGGCTATGGGAGAAACAGCACCATATATTGGACACTGCTTTAAAGCCTCCTGGAGAACATTGCCCCAACCCTGCAAGATATTGCCACCCAGCAGGCACCGTAATTATGTCTTTAGAAGGCCATTCCATCATTCTATCAATCCAACTGCTTCAGGATGATGGGGAACATGGTAAAACCAGTGAATTCAATGACCATGGGCCCACTGTCGCACTTCATTTGCTGTGAAGTGAGTTCCTTAATCTGAGGCAATGCTGTGTGGGATACCATGACAGTGGATAAGGCATTCTGTAAGTCCACGGATAGTAGTTTTGGCAGAAGCATTGCATGCACGGAAGGCAAATCCATATCCAGAGTAAGTGTCTATTCCAGTAAGAACAAAACGTCACCCTTTCCATGATGGAAGTGGTCCAATGTAATCAACTTGCCACCAGGTTGCTGGCCGATCACCTCGAGGGATGGTGCCATACTGGGGACTCAGTGTTGGTGTCTGTTGCTGGCAGATTAGGCACTCAGCGGTGGCTGTAGCCAAGTCAGCCTTGGTGAGTGGAAGTCCATGCTGCTGGGCCCATGAATAACCTCTATCCCTGCCACCACGGCCACTTTGTTCATGAGCCCATTGAGCAATGACGGGAGTAGCTGGGGAAAGAGGATGACTGGTTTCCACAGAACGCATCATCCTATCCACTTGATTGTTAAAATCATCCTCTGCTGAGGTCACCTTTTGGTGAGCATTCACATGAGACACAAATATCTTCACTTCTTTGGCCCATTCAGAGAGGTCTATCCACATACCTCTTTTCCATAAATCCTTCTCTCCAATTTTCCAATCATGTTCCTTCCAAGTCCCTGACCATCCAGCCAAACCATTGGCCACAGCCCATGAATCAGTATATAATTGCACATCTGGCCATTTCTCCTTCCAAGCAAAGTGAACAACCAGTTGCACTGCTCGAAGTTCTGCCCATTGAGAGGATTTCCCTTCACCACTGTCCTTCAGGGAGGTCCCAGAAAGGGGTTGTATTGCTGCCGCAGTCCACTTTCGAATGGCGCCTGCATATCGCGCAGAACCATCTGTAAATCAGGCACAAGTTTTCTCTTCCTCAGTCAACTGATCATAAGGAACTCCCCAAGAGGCCATAGGTACAGGCTGCAACATGGAAGGTAATGTGACAGGAGTGGAGACTATGGGCATTTGGGCCACTTCCTCATGCAACTTACTTGTGCCTTCAAGTCCTGCTTGGGCCTGATCTCGAATATACCACTTTCATTTAATGATGGAGTGCTGCTGTGCATGTCCAACATTATGGTTCTATGGGTCAGACAACACCCAATTTATGATGAGCAGCTCAGGCCTCATGGTGACTTGGTGTCCCACAGTTAAGCGTTCAATCTCTACTAAGGCCCAGTAACAAGCTGAAAGCTGTTTCTCTAAAGGAGAGTAGTTATCTGCAGAGGATGACAGAGCTTTGCTCCAAAATCCTAAGGGTCTGTGCTGTGATTCACCGATAGGGGCCTGCCAAAGACTCCAAACAGCATCTCTATCTGCGACTGGCACTTCAAGCACCATTGGATCAGCTGGATCATACGGTCCAAGTGGCAGAGTGGCTTGCCCAGCAGCCTGAACCTGTTGCAGAGCCTTCTCTTGTTCTGGTCAAAACTAGCAGCTTTTTGAGTCACTTGATAAATAGGCCGGAGTAGCACACCCAAATGAGAAATATGTTGCCTCCAAAATCCAAAGAGGCCCACTAGGCATTGTGCCTCCTTTTTAGTTGGAGCAGCAAGATGCAGTAACTTATCCTTCACTTTAGAAGGAATGTCTCAACATGCCCCACACCACTGGACCCCTAGAAATTTCACTGAAGTGAAAGGTGCCTGAATTTTTGTGGGATTAATCTCCCACCCTCTAGAACACAAATGTTTTACCAATAAGTCCAGAGTTACTGACACTTCTTCCTTACTAGGCCCTATCAGCATAACGTCATCAGTGTAATGGACCAGTGTGACGTCTTGTGGAAGGGAAAGGTGATCAAGGTCCCTGCGGACTAAATTATGACATAGAGCTGGAGAGTTGATGTAGCTCTGAGGCAGGCAAGTGAAGGTGTATTGTTGGCCTTGGCAGCTGAAGGCAAGCTGCTGCTGGTGGTCCTTTGAAACAGGTATGGAAAAAAAGGCATTAGCCAGGTCAATAGCTACATACCAGGTACCAGGAGATGTATTAATTTGCTCAAGCAGTGCAACTGCATCTGGAACAGCAGCCACAATTGGAGTCAACACCTGGTTAAGTTTTTGGTAATCTACTGTCATTCTCCAAGATCCGTCCGTTTTTTGCACACACCAAATAGGCGAGCGAATGGGGATGTGGTGGGAATCACCACCCTGCATCCTTCAAGTCCTTGATGGTGGCAGTAATCTCTGCAATCCCTCCAGGAATGCAGTATTGCTTTTGGTTTACTATTTTCCTAGGTAGGGGCAGTTCTAATGGCTTCCACTTGGCTTTTCCTACCATAATAGCCCTTACTCTATTTGTCAGAGATCCTGTAGTGGGGGTGGTTCTGCCATGTACTGAGTATATCTCTTCCAATTATGCATTTTGGAACTGGGGAAATCACTAGAGGATGGGTTCGGGGAGCCACTGGACCTACTATGAGATGGACATGAGCCAAGACTCCATTACTAACCTGACCTCCATATGCCCCCATTCTGACTGGTGAGCCACAATGACGTTTTGGGTCTCCTGGAATTAGTGTCAGCTCAGAGCCAGTATCCAGTAATCCCCGAAAAGTCTGATTATTTCCTTTTCCCCAATAAACAGTCACTCTCGTAAAAGGTCCGTAAAAGGCTATAGATCCCATTGGGGAAGGCTGGGAGAAACATTAACAGTAAAAATTTTTGGCAGTGTATTGGAGTCCTTCCTCAAGGGGACCCGACCTCCCCTTCATTCAGGGGGTTGTGGGTCTTTAAACTTGCTCAAATCTGGGATTTGATTGAGGGACTGTGACACTCTATTCTGGCAATTTGAGTCAGACTGTCGTTTATCTGACCTAAAATTCATCCATTTGTATAGATCAAGTAAATATTTAGTAGATTTCCTATCTGTTTCACTTCTAAGGACACCATGACTAAGTAGCCATGCCATAAGTCCACACAAGTCAGACTATTCTGAATACTGCTTTGACTCCTCTGTCCATTACTGTAACCACGCCCCCCTTGTCTATGTCGATTGAGTGCAGCCATTTGGCCCCTACTACCACGGGGTCCAATCAACCCCATTGTAGTTAGGTGTCTTAATTCAGTTAGGGCAGTTCCCACTGTCAAATCCAACTTACATAAAACAGCAATCACAGCAGTCTTCAAGGATGCTGGAGCTCCCTTCACAAATTTGTTCCTCACAGTTGCGGTAAAAGGTGTGTCCTCTGGGCACTCCATGTGTGGGTCTGTGGGTCTAACTTGATAAATCTACTCTAGCATGCCAATTTCCCTAAGCCTTTGGATACCTTCTTCTACAGTATACCAAGGCAGGTCTGGTACTTCAACTTGATTTAGTGTAGGCCACCGCATAATCCATGCTTCAGTGACCCAACCAAATAAACTAATAGATCCTTTCCTAACTTCTCTAGCTGAAACACTGAATGAACAATCTGTGCTTAGTGGATCCATATCAATAAACTCAGACTGATCCATCTTTATGTTCCTTGCACCATTATCGCACACCCTTAATAGCCATTCCTACACATATTCCCCAGGTTTCTGTTTGTACATATTAGAAAATTCAAGTAGTTCTTTTGGAGTCACACTTTGTACTTCACCTTTTGGGGCTCACTGGGACTTAAGCCTAGTTATAGGTCTAGAAGCCAGAATCAGTAGCGTGGAATTGTTTTGAGAACATTCAGCATTATCTTGTAAAGCGTCTGCCTCAGGCGATGCCCCAAGCAATGACTCACACAAGGGCTCTTTAGAGGCAGCTAGGCTAGGGATAATCTCATTAGACAGCAGTGAAGGGGCTAACGGTTTTTCTGGGCAGGGTGGTTTAGCAGACAAACATGAAGTAATCTCTTCAGATGGTACTGGTTCTGCTGGCAGGAGTGATTCAACAAATTTACGGGCTCAGTGTCCCCAGCTTCCTGATTATCTGCCCATATGTCCCCATCCCAAGTTTCCAGATCCCATTTCTTCCCAATCAATGCCCTTACTTTAAGTTCAGACACCTCTCAAGGTTTGCAATTGAGCTGGCGTTGTAATTCAGCCACTCTTACAATAAGACTCTAGGTTTGGTTTTTGGCAATTTCAGCTCTGTTACTTCAAGAAATAAGGATTTCTTTCAAAGCACAAGTGGAAGACTTGAGGTCATGTATGTAGCACTTGAGCTTTGACTCTGAAGCCCTGAGCGCATCTCTTTCTTTCACCAGTTTGTCTAGTGAAAGGAGGCCAAACCAACCAGCTTCCTTATACTTCTCATTCTGACAAAGCTGTAGAAAGATATCACACATGTGTTCACCCTGAGCCTCACCTTTCACTAATACCTGATCTACCTGTGGTGATATTTTGCATATTTGTATCACCACCTCACTCCATGGACTAGCAGTGACCTCTTTACTGCTAGAAACAGACTCATCAACATCTCTAAGACTAACCAGACTTGAGAACCAATTTAGAAAACTCATCCTCACAATTTTGTTTCTCTAGAACCACTTCCACTACTAAATGTCTTAGGCTGGTTTCTCTAGAGAAGCAAGACCAGTAACGTGTATAAATATATATATAGAGAGAGATTTATATCAAGGAAACAGCTCACGCAATTGTACAGGCTAGAACGTCCCAAGTCCATTGATCAGGTTAGAGGCCTCTCTCAAGTCACACAGCTGCGGAAGCTGGCAAGCCCAAGATTGGCAGGCCGGAGAGCAGGCCTCCTGCTCACAGGCTGTGAAGGTTGACAAATTCTGAGATCAGCAGGCAAGACCACAAGGTTTCTCCTGATTCACATAACTGCAGGCGCTGGCAAACCCAAGATTGGCAGGTCAGTGAGCAGGGCTCCACTTACAGGCTGTGAAGATTGACGAATCCCAAGTTCAGCAGATAAGCTGACAGCTCAAGTCCCAAGAACCAGAGATGAGATGACAGAAGGCAGCTGCAGGATCCAGAGAGAGCAAAAAGCCAGACCGTCTGCTTATATTCAGATGCGGGCCACACCCCCAAGGAGACTCCCTTTCATCTGATTGGCTACTCACATTATATTCAATCATGGGAGTGATCACATTAAAACACTGAGAATCATGGCCCAGCCAAGTTGACACATCTTAACCATCACAGGCTCTACCTGCAAAGACCTAGGATGAAGCAATCACTGATAAAGGAATTGGGAGTGAATACAGATGGAGGGTAGATAACAAAAAATAATGGCTATTCTGAGCCTGGAAGAAGGGTTCTGCCACTGATAGAATAAAAGGACTTAGGAGAAAAACTAACATGGCAAGAAGTAGACACATTAATTGAAGACGGTGAAACAGCAAATCTAGGCGATTTGACAATTACTGGGGATATTTATAATTCAAAAATTGACTGGTAGAAGGCTTATGGTTTGAAGAATAAATCACCATTTGCCTTTCTATTCTTGGAATAGTCTAAAGCCAACATTGAAAGTGAGAAACAAATACACAAACTCAGAAGGAACTAACATGTATATGGCTAAATAGGATAGAGACCTTCTCACTATACCATATTGGCAAGGTAGAGAGAGTTCAGGATGCTAGCAAATTATTTCACATTATTATTTGGGATCCTCAGACCCATCATATATGGACTAATCTATGAGCTGAGCAGAGGGCAAAGCCTGTCCCTAAGTGGGTCTAACATAAGAAAGGGAGGTCCCAAGGCAGCTAGACAAATGGTCATTATCATTAAGTCTACCCATGGAAAGTTGAGAGTAGTATTCAGGAAAATGGTGCCAAGGAATAGAAACCTGAAAGAACACAATCCTGTGTCAGAAATGTAGAAAGTGGGGATGAGAGAAAAGGGAAAAACAAGGGAGGGGCAAACTAAAGTTTTTGAGTAGGAGAGTGAGGTGATTATATTGTTTGGAAAGGTAATTCTAGTGGCATCATGGTGGAAATCCTTGCTGCAAGAGTCCAAGCAAGAGAAGATAAATGCCTAAAATAAAATATGATATGGAGAAATTCTGATGCACAAAACATGTCTTAGATTTAAAAAATTTAATGTAAATTTTATTAATAAACTGATTTTCCCAGGATCTCAAAATTAAATTTCTGAAATTATATTTAGGGTTAGAGCCTGAAAAGTCAAGATTCCACTAAGATACCTAACACCACGATGCCCAGTCAGAAAGAGCTAGCCATCCTTTACAAATCCCAGTTACCAAATTCCTTACTTTTCCTTCTATTTGCAGTCTATGAAACCCTTCCATATACACTTTCCATTTTAATCTCCAAGCAACTCACAGTCATCATTTTAATGGGTGAGAAAACTGAGGCTCAGAAAGGTGAGTTAATTTATCCAAGATCAAGCATCTTTACGTGGTAAATTCAGGACTCAAAACCAAAGTCCAGCTTTCTTTCTACTACATGTATTAAAAACCTCCAATGAAGACTTGGTAGACCTCACATGAGAGATGAAGACCAGATGTGCAAATAGGTCATTATCAACATAAAGATGATAGTAACTTCTGTGTGTCAGGAGCTGGAGATAAAACAATGATGAAAACATAGACTCTGCTCTTAAGGAACTAGAGTTTAGTAAGGAATTAAACAAGGACATTACTTATGTTCTGTAAATTTAGATGTACACTCTTTAAAATTTATTTTACTTAAACTTAAATAATAATAAACACAAGTGTCTATTATAACTTTACTTACATCTTGATTCGGACCTAGAAGACCTCTGAGATGTTTTTCTTTCACTCTTTGATTTATCTGATTTTTCCTCATCTGTATGCTGATTGTCTGGTTCCTTCATGTCCTCTGTAAGGGCAAAATTAAGACAGACAATGGGATAATGCTGTAACTTAGAACTCTTCAACAGAATCTCTTCCTGACAAACTCCCCAAGCACGAAGCACTGTGTATGCTGACACCCCATGTTTGCACAGGACCTGAGATGACCTCACCAGCAAAAAGGTGCTGCCACCATCAGGGGCCTCAGGAAAACAGCAAAACAGATTCCCTTTATCCAGGCAAACTTACCATCTTGGTATTCCTGGTTCTCAAAAGGTCCACGGTGAGAAGCACTACCCATCTATCTTTGCCCGAAATGCTCTGCCTACTAAAATTAACCTTCTGCCTCCTTTCCTTCGACTCATCCTCCCTTTCTCTCTTCCCATTATCAAATACCCCTGGTGTTATTGATCAACTTCAATGAAAAAACACTTGTTGAGCACACCTACTATGTATTAGTCTTGTGTTTAAGCCTAGGTTACAATACTAAAAAGAGAACTGGCTGCTAACCTTTCGGAGTTTGCTGTTTAGCAGGAAAGACAGACATGACACAAGCAAAATTTAATAACTGCTACAAAATGAGAAGAATAGGATGCTATGGCATGTACAGCAAGAAGATGTACGTTGAGACACAGGTGATGGCTGGCCAGCCAGAGAATGGGAAAGAGTATTTAGGCAGAAGGAACATCTCTGAAGGGCTGAATGCAGCCTCTTGTTAGAGTGCAAGAGTGATATGGATTTTGAAGAGGAGGCAAATAGCAGATCATGTGATAATCTCTAAGCTTTGTTAAGAAGTTTAGACCTTATTTCTGTGGCAACTGAGAGCCACTAAAGGTCTTTAGGAGAGGTGTGATACAACAGGTTCTTCCTGCCCTCTCTATACTGCAGCTTGTGTGTATCTGAAAACATCTACCATAAATTCCCCATGCGTCAGTCAGCATGTCTCACTGTGGTGGCTTGCATGTTGCTGTGAGGCTAGAAGCTATGCCACCAGTATTTCAAATACGTAGGGTCACCCATGGTGGGCAGGTTTCAGAGGAGCTTCCAGACTAAGACAGACTAGGAAGAAAGGCCTGGCAGTCTGCTTCTGAAAAAATTAGCTAGTGACAATCTTATGAATAGCTGCAGAACATTGTCTGATATAGTGCTGGAAGATGAGCCCCTCAGGTTGGACGACATTCAAAATACGACTGGGGAAGAGCTGCCTCCTCAAAGTAGAGTCAACCTTAATGATGTGGATGGAGTCAAGCTTTCAAGACCTTCATTTGCTGAGGTGGCATGACTCAAAATGAGAAGAAACAGCTGAAAACATCTATTAACACAATAGGAATGTGGAATATACGAAGTATGAATCTAGGAAAATTGGAAACTGTCAAAAATGAAATGGAATGCATAAACATTGAAATCCTAGGCATTAGTGAGCTGAAATGGACTGGTACTGGGCCATTTTGAATCAGGCAATCATGTGATCTACTACACCAGCAATGACAACCTGAAGAGGAATGGCTTTGCATTCGTCATCAAAAAGAACATTTCAAGATCTATCCTGAAATACAACACTCAGTGATAGGATAATATCCATACACCTCCAAGGAAGACCAGTTAACATGACCATTATTCAAATTTACGCACCAACCACTAAGGCCAAAGATGAAGAAACTGAGGATTTTTACCAACTTCTGCAATCTGAATTGATCAAACATGCAATCAAGATGCACTGATAATTACTGGTGACTGGAATGAGAAAGTTGGAAACAAAGAAGAAGGAACAGTAGTTGGAAGATATGGCCTTGGTGATAGAAATGATGCCGGAGATCACATGACAGACTTATTCCTTGCAAATACCTGTTATTACCCACATAAACAGTGACTATACATGTGGACCTCACCAGATGGAATACACAGGAATCAAATTGACAACATCTGTGGAAAGAGACGATGAAAAAGCTCAATATCATCAGTCAGAACAAGGCCACAGGCCGACTGCAGAACAGACCATAGGTTGTTCGTGTGCAAGTTCAAGTTGAAGCAGAAGAAAATTAGAATAGGTCCATGTCAGCCAAAGTACGACCTTAAGTATACCTCACCTGAATTTAGAGACCATCTCAAGAATAGATTTAACACATGTGAACACTAATGACTGAAGACCAGACGAGTTGTGGAATGACATCAAGGACATCATACACAAGGAAAGCAAAAAGTCATTAAAAAGAAAGAAAAGACAAAAACGGATGTCAGAAGAGACTCTGAAACTTGCTCTTGAATGTAGAATAGCTAAAGCAAAAGGAAGAAATGATGAAATGAAAGAGCTGAACAGAAGCTTTCAAAGGGCAGCTCAAGAAAACAAATTAAAGCATTTGCTGCATAATGAATTACTTAACATGGCTCTTCTAGCCATGGTCTTTGTTACTCATACTCAGTGATTGAGTGGGACTATGCAAATAAGGTACATGGAACCTGTGATGGTTGGGGTTATGTGTAGACTTAGCTAGGCCATGATTCCCAGTATTGTGTGGTTGTCCTCCATTTTACGTGTTGTGGATCCTGACCTCTACATGTTGATGAGACGAGATTGGTATAAGTTGTGTCCTGGGTCGAAGCCTTGTAGGAGGGCGTGACTCAAGCCCCATCCTTACTCAAATTACACTTCCCTGGAGTGTGGCCTGCATCTAAGATATATGTGTGTGTCCTGGCTGGCTTCTCTCTCTCTGCATCTGGATCCTGTATCCAGTTTGTAATTAACTGACTTCTGGTTCTTAGGACTCAAACCACAGTCCTGCTGTCTGACCTGCCAATTCTGGGATTCGCTGGCCTCCACAGCCCCATGGGCTGGTGTGCTATCATCTGACCTGATTCACCAGCTTCCGCAGCCTTGTGAGCCAGCAGCCTGTGGTCTAAACTGCCAGTTTGGGTTCGTCACCCCTTGCAGTCACGTGGGTCAGGAGAAGCCTAAGCCTGACCCACAGATTTGGGACTTGCCAGCCTCCAGAACCACGTGAACCATTTCCTTGATACAGTTCATGAGTTCTGTGAGCTGTTTCAGTGAATTAAGAAACCCAAAGACGGGAGGGAGAGTACTGAGGGGAGACGAAGTGGTTGATGTTAAAGATGATGGAGTGGTACAGCAGTTTGGAAAAGTTGGACATCTGCGACATCTTTAACCTCTGCCTTATAGGAACCAGCTTTGTGCTGATCCTAATAAAAGAAATTATTCATTTAGCATTATGAGGAAATGTGCAAAGACTTGGAGTTAGAAAATCAAAAGGAAAGAACATACTCGGCAGTTCTCAAGCTGAAAGAACTGAAACAAAAATTGAAGCCTCAAGTTACAATTTTGAAGGATTCTACAGGGAAAATATTAAATGATATCAGAGGCATCAAAAGAAGATGGAAGGAATACACAGAGTCACTGTACCAAAAAAGAACTGGTTGACCATTTCAGGAGTTAGCATATGATCAAGAACCAATGGTACTGAAGGAAGAAGTCCAAGCTGCACCAAAGGCATTGGCGAAAAACAAGGCTCCAGGAATTGACGGAATACCAACTGAGATGTTTCAACAACTGGATGCAGTGCTAGATGGGCTCACTCATCTATACCAAGAAATTCAGAAAATAGCCACCAGTCCAACTGACTGGAAGAGATCCACATTTGTGCCCATTCCAAAGACAGGTGATCCAACAAAATGTGTAAATTATCGAACAATATCATTAATATCACACACAAGTAAAATTTTACTGAAGATCATTCAAAAGAGGTTACAGTGGTACATCATGGCAGGGAAATACCAGAAATTCAAGCTGGATTCAGAAGAGAACATGGAACAAGGGATATCATTGCTGATGTCAGATGAATCTTGGCTGAAAGCAGAGAATACCAGAAAGATGTTTGCCTGTGTTTCATTGACTATGCAAAGGCATTTGACTGTGTGGCTCATAAAAAATTATGGATAACATTGCAAAGAATGAGAATTCCAGAACACTTAATTGTGCTCATGAGGAACCTGTACATAGACCAAGAGTCAGTCATTCAAACAGAGCAAGGAGATACTGTGTGGTTTAAAATGAGGAAAGGTGTCTGTCAGAGTTGTACCTTTCACCATACTTATTCAGTCTGTATGCTGAGCAAATAATCTGGAAAGCTGGACTATATGAAGAAGAACATAGCATCAGGATTGGAGGAAGACTCATTAACAACCTGCGATATGCCACAACCTTGCTTGCTGAAAGTGAAGAGGACTTGAAGCATTTACTGATGAAGATCAAAGATTACAGCCTTCAGTATGGATTATACCTTAACATAAAGAAAACAAAAATCCTCACAACTGGACCAATAAGCAACATCATGATAAATGGAGAAAAGACTGAAGCTGTGAAGGATTTCATTTTACTTAGATCTGCAATCAACACCCATGGAAGCAGCAGTCAAGAAATCAAAAGATGCATTGCATTGGGCAAATCTGCTGCAAAAGACCTCTTTAAAGTGTTAAAAAGCAAAGATGCGACTTTATAATGACTAAGGTGTGCCTGATCCAAGCCATGGTGTTTTCAATCACCTCATATACATTCGAAAGTTGGACAATGAATAAAGAAGACCAAAGAAGAATTGATGCCTTTAAATCACGGTAATGGCAAAGAATATTGAATATACCATGGTCTGCCAGAAGAACGAACAAATCTGTCATGGAAGAAGGACAGCCAGAGTGCTCCTTAGAAGCAAGGATGGCAGGACTTCGTTTCACATATTTTGGACATGTTATCTAGAGGGATCAGTCCCTGGAGAAGAACATCACGCTTGGTAAAGCAGAGGGTCAGTGATAAAGAGGAAGACCCTCAACGAGATGGACTGACCAGTGGCTACAACAATGGGCTCAAACTTAGCAATGGTTGTGAGGATGGCTGAGGACGGGGCAGTGTTTTGCTCTGTTGTACACAGGGTCACTCTGAGTTGGAACCAACGCAACAGCACCTAACAACAACAACAACAAGCATACATTCCTTCCACGTTTTCACTTTACACTAATATCCCACACTTCCTCAACATTCCTCTATGGCATGGCTCGCAGACAGAATAGAACAAGAGTTCTATTTCGAGTCAGATTCAGGTTTGAATCCCAATTTGCCACAAAACTAGCTTAACTTTACAATAATTCCTTAACTGTAATATGGGAATGGAAGAAGACAACTCCTAAAGCTGCTATACTTGTTGCCAGCAAGTCGATTTCAACTCATATTGATCCTATAGGTCAGAGCAGAACTGCCCCATAGAGTTTCCAAGGCTGTAATCCTTACGGAAGCAGACTGCCACATCTTTCTCCCATGGAGTGGCTGGTGGGTTTGAACCGCTGACCTTTCACTTAGCAGCTGAGCACTTAACCACTGTACCATCAGGGCTCCTTCCTAAGGCTGCTGTGAGGATTAAATGAATTAGTGCATTATTATAACTTCCTGGTCTCCAAAGATAGACTAGTATGCCTGTCTTAGTCATCTAGTGCCGCCATAACAGAAATACCACAAGTGGATGGTTTTAACGAAGAGAAATTTATTTCCTCACAGTCAAAGTAGGCTAAAAGTCCAAATTCAGGGCGTCAGCTCCAGGGGAAGCCTTTTTCTCTCTGTTGGCCTTCTTCCCTTCGGTGTTCCCCTGGACTAGGAGCTTCTCTGCGCAGGGACCCCAGTCCAAAGGACGTGCTCTGCTCCCGAAACTCCTTTCTTGATGGTATGAGGCACCCCGTCTCACTGCTCACTTCTGTCTTTTATATCTCAAGAGATTGCCTCAGGACACAATCCAGTCTTGTAGATCCAGTCCTGCCTTACTAACACAACTGCCACCCATCCTCCCTCATTAACATCATAGAGGCAGGATTTACAACACATAGGAAAATCACACAGTACCAGGAATCATGGCGCAGAGAAACTGATATACACATTTTTGGGGGAACATAATTCAAACCATGACAATGCCAAAAGCAGGTATGATATATACTTTACGATCAGTGGAGAGGGCAGTATGTCTATTACCTCCCTTCAACTGCACACTAGGGCTCATTCCATTTGTTTTTTTGGCAGTGACATCATAATGATGTCTTCTCCTGATTTGGGGAACAACAGTATATAAAACTACGCCCTGTCTGTCAGTTTGTCTTACTGTGGTGGCTTATATGTTGCTATGATGCTGGAAGCTATGCCACTGATATTTCAAATAGCAGGGTCACCCATGGTGGACAGGTTTCAGTGGAGCTTCCAGACTAAGACAGGCTAGGAAGAAAGGCCTGGCTATCTACTTCTGAAAATTAGCTAGTAAAAAGTCTATGGATGTTATGGATTGAATTGTCTCCCCCAAAATATGTGTCAGCTTGGCTAGGCCACGATTCCCAGTATTGTGTGATTGTCCACCATTTTGTCATCTGATGTGATTTTCCTATGTGTTGTAAATCCTACCTCTATGATGTCAATGAGGTGGGATTAGTAGCAGTTATGTTAATGAGTGAGGACTCAATCTATAAGATTAGGCTGTATTTTAAGTCAATCTCTTATGGTATATACAAGAGAGAAGCAAGCAGAGAGATGGTGAGGTGGGGAGGACCTCATACTACCAAGAAAGCAGCGCCAGGAGCAGAGCATGTCCTTTGGACCCAGGGTTCCTGTGCTGAGAAGCTGCTAGACCAGGGGATGATTGATGACAAGGACCTTCCCCTAGAACCAACAGAAGGAGAAAGCATTCCCCTAGAGCTGGCAACCTGAATTTGGACTTCTAGCCTCCTAAACTGTGAGAGAATAAATTTCTCTTTGCTAAAGCCACCCACTTGTGGTATTTCTGTTATAGCAGCACCACATAAATAAGACAATGGATAACAGCAGAACACTGTCCAATACAGTCCTGCAGATGAGCCCCTTAGGTTGAAAGCACTACACAATAGCTGCAACAATGAATTCAAATATACCAGTGATCATGAAGATGGTACAGGACTTAGGAACATTTCATTCTGTTGTACTCAGGTCACCATGAGTTGGAGCCAACTAGACAGCAACTAACAACAGCAACAGTACATTCAAATGCTTTTCCTACAAACTATTATCAAGACAGATACGCCCTAACATGGTAATCATGTTATCAAATTTTTTCTTTACTACTTTGGAGGCATTGTTCTGGGTTACTAAAATAACTTTCCCCTTTCAAAAAGTATGTCTCTCTTCACCAAAGAAGACATTCAAATGGCCAACAGACACATGAGGAAATGCTCGCGATCACTAGCCATTAGAGAAATGCAAATTAAAACCACAATGAGATACCATCTCACCCCGGCATTACTGGCACAAATCAAAAACACTGGAAATAACAAATGTTGGAGGGGCTGCGGGGAGATCGGAATGCTTATGCACTGCTGGTGGGAATGCAAAATGATACAACCATTTTGGAAAATGATATGGCACTTCCTCAGAAAGCTAGAAATAGACATACCATTCGATCCAGCAAGCCCACTCCTAGGAATATATCCTAGAGAAATAAGAGTCGTCACTCGAATAGACATATGCACACCTATGTTCATGGCAGCATTGTTCACAATAGCAAAACAATGGAAAGAACCTAGATACCCATCAACAGATGAATGGATAAACAAACTATGGTACATACACACAATGGAGTACTATGCAACGAGAAAGAACAACAATGAATCTGTGAGCCATCTCATAACATGGATGAAACTGAAGGACATTATGCTGAGTGAAATAAGTCAGTCACAAAAGGACAAATATTGTATGAGACCTCTATTGTAAAAACCCATGAAAAAGTTCACACACAAAATGTAACAATCTTTGTTGGTTACCAGGGATGGGAGGGGTGGGGGGGAAATACTAAATAGGCAATAGATAAGTGTTATCTTGGGTGAAGGGTGAGACAGTACACAATACAGGGGAAACTAGCACAACCTATACAAGGGAAGGTCATGGAAGCCCCACAGACAGATCCAAACTCCCTGAGGGACTGAATTGCTGGGTGGAGGGCTGTGGGGACCATGGTCTCGGGGAACATCTAGCTCAATTGGCATGACACAGCTTATACAGACAATGCTCGACATTCTACCTTGGTGAGTAGTGTCTGGGGTCTTAAAAGCCTGTGAGCGGCCATCTAAGATACTCCACTGGTCTCATCTCTTCGGGAGCAAGGGAGAATGAAGAGAACAGGATACAAGGAAAAGATTAGTCCGAAGGACTAATTGCCCACAGCTACCAAGGCCTCCACCAGACTGAGTCCAGTACAGCTAGATGGTGCCTGGCTACCACCACTGACTGCTCTGACCAGGATCACAACAGAGGGTTCTGAACAGAGCTGGAGAAGGATGTAGAGCATAATTCTAACTCACAAAAAAAAAAAGGACCAGATTTACTGGCCTAAAAGAGACTGGAGAAACCTCGAGAGTATGGCCCCCAGACACCCTTTTACCTCAGTGGTTAAGTTACCTCTGAGGTTCACTGTTCAGCCTAGGAGTGGACAGCCCCATAAAACCAAATGAGACTAATGAGGTACAGTAGTCCAGTGACAAGGGCCAGAAGGCAGAAGGGGACAAGGAAGCTGGTGATAGGGAACCCAAGGTTGGGTAAGGATATTGTTGATGTGTTGTGAGATTGTTAACCATTGTCATAGGGCAACATTTGCAGTAACTGTTAAATGAGAAACTGTTTTGTTCTGTAAGCCTTCATCTTAAGTGAGAATAACAGCACAATTGGGAGAGCGTAGTCAATGTCACTGAACTGTGCATCTAGAAATTTTTGAAATGGTGTATCTTTGGCTATGTGTATTTTCACCAAAAAAAAAAAAAAGGTTGAGAAGTTAGAGGGTTGACATGTTGTGGGGTTGTTAGCCAATGTCATAAAACAATACGTGTACTACTGTTTCATGAGAAACTATTTGTTCTGTAAGCCTTCACCTGAAGTACAGTTAAAAAAAATAGATATAGATAAAAAAAAAAAAAGTGTGTGTCTGTGTGTGTGTGTGTGTGTTTAGTTGTTTTTGGTTTCCTTTTTTAAAAAATTGATTGTACAATATATTCCCATTGAGGTTGGTGCAAGGGTATAAATCAAACAATAGAAAATGTTTAAGTAGCAAGATCTTTTAAAACCCAAGTTCTATCATCCAGTATATCTCCTATTCCTTCCAGTCTTGGACAAACAGGTTTTCTTTCTATGTCTGTAGTAAGTCACTGATTTAAAAAAAAAAAAAAGAAAGAAAGATCGAATCATATAAGGCAATGCCAATTCTGTAGTTTGATTGTGGATCACCACATACTTTGTGTAAAACAGTTTGTGTAAAACTGTTCAAATAGCTACAAACTTGCCTAAATGCTGTTTTCTCCCTAGCTTTCAAGATTCATCACTTAAATGAATTCAGTTCTTAAAACTATCAAGCAAACTCTATTATGCTACATGCAAACAGCTTTATGCTAGACACCGCAGAGGGCAAAAAGATGCACAATATGCAGCCCTGACCTCAAATAGTTTACAATCTAGGAACAAGAAACTGATAACTCTCTTAGTTTCAGAAGGAACGCCTTTCTAAATCACTGATTCAGATCCATCTGAAGTTGGCCAGAACTAGCATGGTCTGATATAACTATAAATATGTCCTTGACGGAAATCAGTATTCGAGGTACTGGAAGGAAACTAAACTATCCTCTAAGCTGCTGTGATGCAGGCCCCACATGTGGCAAGGTGGTCACTGGGTTTGCCAACAAACTGATATTCTATTGTTGCAAACCAATCAACAGAACTAAACAAATTTTTAGTCAGCAATTTTCAATTACATTTTATTTATAAATAGGTCTTATTTTAGTTTTCTAATGTTGTCATGGAAACCCTGGAGACGTAGTGGTTAAGAGCTACGGCTGCTAACTAAAAAGTCAGCAACTCAAATCCACTAGGCGCTCCTTGGAAACCCTATGGGGCAGTTCTACTCTGTCCTATAGGGTCGCTATAAGTTGGAATCGACTTGATGGCAATGGGTTTTTTAATGTTGTCATACAAATTACCACAAATTAAGTAGCTTAAAATAACATCCATTTATTACTTCACAGTTTCTGGGGGTCAGAAGTCCAGGCGCATCATGGCTAAGCTAGTTCTCTGCTTAGGGCCTCATAAGACTGAAACCAAAGTGACAACTGGTCTATGTTCCTTTCTGGAAGATATGGGTAAGAGTCTATTTTCAAGCTCATTTAGGCTGTGGGCAGAACTCAGTTCCATGTGATTGTAGGACTGAGATCCCTGCTTATTTGCTGGCTATTGGCCAGTAGTCATTCTAAGCTTCCAGAAGCCACCCACAATCTCTGGCTTGCAGCCCCCTTCAAAGCCAGCAAAGGTGGCTCAAGCACCTCTCAGTGCTTTGAATCTCTCTCACTTCCCTTCTGCCTCACCTGTGAAGTATCTCTTCTGCCACATCTCTTCTGCTTCTTCTAAGCTCACAAGGAAAGGTGCTCTGCTTTTTACAGGCTTGTGTAACTAGACTAGACCCACCAGATAATCCAGGACAATCTCCCTGTCTTAAAGTCAGAAACCTTAATTACATTTGCAAAGTCTCTTCACAGCACTGCCCAGATTAGTGTTTGATTGAATCACCGAGGTGAGAATTTTGGGGGGACATCTTTAGAATTCTTCCTAGCACACATATAGTAGAAAGAATGTGAAACTTAATCCAAAGACAAGAATTCTTGTCCAGACTCTACAACTATTGTTTTAATTTCCCAATCTATAAAATTATGACGTTAGACCCAACAATATCCCAAATTCCAAAATCATAAAATGGAGAAACATAGACCGGTGACAAAACAGTTGTGCTTTAAAAGGGCAGATGTTCTAGTATAGAAACTATTTTATGCTTGCATAAAAATACTCCCAACTATATTTCTAATTTCTTTATCATTGCACTACTTCTCATAGTTTTCTTTCCTGGCTTCCTGCTACAAATAGGCTTCATGAGATCATTTTCCATCCCTGGTAGCACAGTAGTTAAGAGCCTGGCTGCTAACTAAAAAGGTCAGCAGTCTGAATCCACCAGCCCCTCCCTGGAAACCCTACAGGGCAGTTCTCTTCTGTCCTATAGAGTCGCCATGCGTCGGAATCAACTTGACGGCAACAAGTTTGACTTTTGTTTTTTTCTTCTAAGTCTTGTCTTCTCTAAATACATTTATTTTTTAACATACCACAACTAAAAATTAACTGGGTAGATTCTAATAAAAAGAGTCCATAAGACCTAATGAATTCATTCATAAGACAATAAGAGAGGGGATTGGAAGAATTACAGTAACTGAAACACTCTGTAAACAAATGATTTGAACCATAACAAAAGAGAAGTTGATGTCAAGGCAAAAGTACCACATTTTATTCTATGCTATCACAAATAATACATTCCTCAAGAGGCTAATACTATCATTGTTATTAGGCGCTGGCAAGTCGGTTCCGACTCATAGCGACTCTATATACAGCAGAACGAAACACTGCCTGGTCCTGAGCCATCCTCACAATTATTATGCTTGAGCCCATTGTTGCAGCCACTGTGTCAATCCATTTTGTTGAAGGTCTTCCTATTTTTCTCTGGCCCTCTGCTTTACCAAGCATGATGTCCTTCTCCAGGGACTGATCCCTCCTAAAAACAGGTTCAAAATACGTGAGACGTTTTCTTGCCATCCTTGCTTCTAAGGAGCATTCTGGCTGTACTTCTTCCAAGACAGATTTGTTCGTTCTTTTGACAGTCCATGGTATATTCAATATTCTTCACCAACACCACAGTTCAAAGGCGTCAATTCTTCTTCAGCCTTCCACATTCATTGTCCAGCTTTCACACGCATATAAGGCAATGGAAAGCATCACGTGTCTTAGTCGTCTAGTGCTGCTACAACCGAAATAGCACAAGTGGATGGCTTTAACAAAGAGAAGTTTATTGCCTCACAGTAAAGTAGGCTAAGAGTCCAAATTCAGGACATCAGCTCCAGGGAAAGGCTTTCTCTCTCTGTCAGCCTTCTCATCAGTGTTCCCTCAGACTAGGAGCTTCTCTGCACAGGGACCCTGGGTCCAAAGGATACGCTCTGCTCCTGGCACTGCTTTCTTCATGGTGAGGTCCCCCGTCTCACTGCTCACTTCTCTCTTTTATATCTCAAGAGATTGCCTCAGGACACAATCCAGTCTTATAAATTGAGTCCTGCCTCACTAACACAACTGCCGCCCATCCTCCCTCATCAACATCATAGAGGCAGGATTTACCACACATGGGAAAATCACACAATACCGGGAATCATGGCCCAGCCAAATTGATACACACATTTTTGGGGAGACATAATTCAATCTGTGATACCATGGCTTGGGTCTGGCACATCTTAGTCTTCAAGGTGACACCTTTGCTTTTTAACACTTTAAAGAGGTCTTTTGCAGGAGATTTGCCCAATGCAATGTGTCTTTTTATTTCTTGACTGCTGCTTCTATAGGTGTTGATTGTGGATCCAAGTAAAATGAAATCCTTGGCAACTTCAGTCTTTTCTCCATTTATTATGATGTTGCTTAATGGTCCAGTTGTGAGGATTTTTGCTTTCTTTATGTTGAGGTGTAATCCATACTGAAGATTGTGGTCTTTGATCTTCATCAGTAAGTGCTTCTAGTCCTCTTCACTTTCAGCAAGCAAGGTTGTGTCATCCGCATATTGCAGGTTGTTAATGAGTCTTCCTCCAATCCTGATGCTGTGTTCTTCTTCCTATAGTTCAGTTTCTCGGATTATTTGTTCAGCATACAGACTGAATAGGTATGGTGAAAGGATACAACCCTGATGCACACTTTTCCTGACTTTAAACCACTCAGTATCTCCTTGCTCTGTTCGAATGACTGATTCTTGATCTATGTACAGGTTCCTCATGAGCACAATTAAGTGTTCTGGAATTCCCATTCTTCACAGTGTTATCCACAATTTATTATGATCCACACAGTTGAATGCCTTCGCATAGTCAATAAAACACTGATAAACATCTTTCTGGTATTCTCTGTTTCAGCCAGGATCCATTTGACGACAGCAATGATATCCCTGGTTCCACGTTCTCTTCTGAATCCGGCTTGAATTTCTGGCAGTTCCCTGTTGATATACTGATGCAGTCACTTTTGAATGATCTTCAGCAAAATTTTACTTGTGTGTGATATTAATGATATTGTTCGATAATTTTCGCAATCAGTTGGATCACCTTTCTTGGGAATA
Organism: Dugong dugon; assembly: GCA_030035585.1. NCBI lineage: Eukaryota > Metazoa > Chordata > Mammalia > Sirenia > Dugongidae > Dugong > Dugong dugon. The sequence goes on from CM057466.1 coordinate 3,369,958, forward strand.
GGCATAAATATGGATCTCTTCCAGTCGGTTGGCCAGGTAGCTGTCTTCCAAATTTCTTGGCATAGACAAGTGAGCACTTCCAGTGCTCACTTCCATTTGTTGAAACACCTCAATTGGTATTCCGTCAATTCCCGGAGCCTTGTTTTTTGCCAATGTCTTCAGTGCAGCTTGCACTTCTTCCTTCAGTGCTATCGGTTCCTGATCATATGCTACCTCCTGAAATGGCTGAACGCAGACCACTTCTTTCTGGTATAGTGACTCTGTGTATTCCTTCTATCTTCTTTTGATGCTTCCTGCATTGTATAATATTTTCCCCATAGAAGCCTTCAATATTGCAACTCGAGGCTTGAATTTTTTCTTCAGTTCTTTCAGCTTGACAAATGATGAGCATGTTCTTCCCTTCTGGTTTTCTACCTCCAGGTCCAGGGGTAGATTGATGAGAATGACCTTCCTCCAGAGCCAACAGAGACAGAAAGCCTTCTCCTGGAGCTCACGCCCTGAATTAGGACTTCTAGACTACTAGATGCACCCCACAAGTCCGTCAATTTGTTGTACTGTGGGGGCTTGCGTGTTGCTGTGATACTGGAAGCTCTGCCACCGGTATTCAAATACCAGCAGGGTCACCTGTGGGATATATGCCATTTAAACATGGCTGCACTATTGACAACTGCAGCCCCCACAGGCCTCTATGCTGTATATGACAGGTTGGAGACTTGTCAGCGATAAGAATGAGATTAGGCACGACTTGTTTTCCCAAAGCTATTGCCCTGTTACCGATTGGCTTGTTTACCTGAATTCCTTCTCCCTTGCCAGAAACTTATTGTTACTCACCCTAAACCCATTGTTCTGTTAATTGCTTTAGTGCTTGCTGTATTGACTATAAAATAAACTCCTGGCACTGAAGCAGGGTCCACTCCTCAGAATGACCCTCCTGGCCCCACTTCTCTGTAAGAGTTGTGGCATGGTTACTGTCTCTGCCGCTCACTGCGACAGTCACCCATGGCGGACAGGTTTCAGCTGAGCTTCCAGACTAAGACAGACTAGGAAGAAGGACCTGGCGGTCTACTTTTGAAAAAAATTAGCCAGTGAAAACCTTATGAATAGCAGCAGAACACTGTCTGATATAGTGCGGGAAGATGAGTCACTCAGGTTGGAAGGCACTCAAAATGCAACTGCGGAAGAGCTGCCTCCTCAAAGTAGAGTGGATCTTAATGACCTGGGTGGAGTCAAGCTTTCAGGACCTTCATTTGGTGATGTGGCATGACTCAAAGTGAGAAGAAACAGTTGAAAGCATCCATTAATAATTGGAATGTGGAATGTACGAAGTATGAATCTAGGAAAATTGGAAATCATCAAAAATGAAATGGAACACATAAACATTGATATCCTAGGCATTCGTGAGCTGAAATGGACTGGTAATGACCATTTTGAATCAGACAATCATATGGTCCTACTATGACAGGAATGACAGATTGGAGAGGAATGACGTTGCATTTATCATCAAAAAGAACATTTCAAGATCTATCCTGAAGTATAATGCTGTCAGTGATAGGGTAATATCCATACGCCTACAAGAAAGACCAGTTAATATGACTATTATTCAAATTTACACACCAACCACTAGGTGAAAAATGAAGAAACAAGAATTTTTACCAACTTCTGCAGTCTGAAATTGATCAAACACGCAATCAGGATGCACTGATAATTACAGGTGATTGGAATGTGAAAGTTGGAGACAAAGAAGAAGGATTGGTAGTTGGAAAATATGGCCTTGGTGATAGAAATGATGCCGGAGATTGCATGATAGAATTTTGCAATACCAACGACTTCTTCATTGTAAGTACCTTTTTCACCAAAATAAACAGCAACCATACATGTGGACCTCACCAGATGGAATACACAGGAATCAAATCGACTACATCTGTGGAAAGAGATGATGGAAAAGCTCAATATCATCAGTCAGAACAAGGCCAGGGGCCAACTACAGAACACACCATCAAATGCTCCTATGCAAGTTCAAGTTGAAAGTGAAGAAAATTAGAACAAGTTCACGAGAGCCCGAGTACAACCTTGAGCACACCCCACCTGAATTTAGAGATCTTCTCAAGAATAGATTTGAGGTGTTGAACACCAGTGACTGAAGACCACATGAGTTGTGGACTGACATCAAGGACATCATCCATGAAGAAAGCAAGAGTCATTAAAAAGACAGGAAAGAAAGAAAAAACCAAAATGGATGTCAGAAGAGACTCTGAAACATGCTCTTGAACATCGAGTAGCTAAATCGAAAGGAAGAAATGATGAAGTAAAAGAGCTGAACAGAAGATTTCAAAGGGCAGCTTGAGAAGACAAAGTATTACAATGACATGTGCAAAGGCTAATATTACTATGTAATAAACTTTAATATCCACAAACCCAGTTAATGTCAGATTGTGTTCAGTGTGTGAGAAAATACTGGAACCCAAGGAATTTCCCCAGTGTTCTGAACTACCAACAATGGACAATAAATACTGGGATGTGTTCTTAGCTTTTCTGGATCATAAAGGGTGACTGAAGAAACTATAAAAAGCAGTCAAGAAGGTCAGGTTAGACACTCATGGTCTCCTGGATATTAGCCGTATAATTGGTGAGATAGAATAAAATAGTGTTTTGTTTTGTTTTGAGAATGAAGAGATTGGGAAGTTGTATTGTAACCTAACATCAAAGAAAAAATTGCACTGAACAGATAAGGATTTTATTGAAAAGAATTACTTCAAGGGAGGAGAAAGGATGGAGGGAAAGATCACATTAATATGGTGGTAGGGAGAGAGACCAGCTTCTACTCCACTGGACAAAGAACTGAGAGGTTTTTTTTTTTTTTAATTTTTTTTTTTTAATTGTACTTCAGATGAAGGTTTACAGAACAAATAGTTTAGAACTGAGAGGTTTTTAAAAGAAAGTTAAGGGGGGTTGATTATTGGGATGGGTGCATGATTTACTAAGATTGCACTTAGGGCCATTTTGTTTAGAATGTATTCTTTTCTTATGATAAGGCCGAAAAGGATTTTGGGAGACCCAGGGGGAGAGAGAGGGAGATAAGATTTAGGTGACAGGAGGTCATAAAGACTAAGGGAGGGAAAAAGGATGGGAAGATAAGGAGAGACAAGCTTATTCTAGTGGTTCAGTGGCAGAATTCTCTCCTTCCATGTGGGAGATCAGGGTTCAATTCCCAGCCAATGCCCCACACACACAGCCACCACTCGTCTGTCAGTGGAGGCTTGTGTGTTGCTATGATGCTGAACAGATATCAGTGGAGTTTCCAGACTAAGACTCAGAAGAAGGGGTAACTCAAAGGCAGCTAACAACAACAACAAAGTTTAACTAAACAAAGGAGTCGTCTTGGTCACTTGTTTGCAGTGAGCTGTTCTCTGGAACAAAAGGGTGGGGGGATTTCTTTAACCACTGTTCCTTCCCCAGTATTCTAGGGCTCAGGTAAAAAAAAAAAAAAAAAAAAAAATTAAATTTTATTGTGTTTTAGGTGAAAGTTTACAGCACAAATTATTTTTCATATAAAAATTTATAGCCAAATTGTTTTGTGACACTGGTTGCAACCCCAACAAAGTGTCAGCACTCTCCCCCTTGCCCTTTCCACCTTGGGTTCTCTGTGTCCATTCATCCCTTCATGCCTTCTCATCTTTGCTTTTGGGCAGGTGTTACCCATTTGGTCTTGTATACTTGGCTGAACTAAGAAACACATCCCTCACTTGTGTTATTGTTTGTTTTAGAGGCCTGTCTAATCTTTGGCTGAAAGGTGGACTTTGGGAGTGGCTTCAGTTCCGAGTTAGCAAGGTGTCCAGGGGCCATAGTCTTGGACATTGTCTCTGTCAGACCAGTAAGTCTGCTCTTTTTTGTGTGAATTTGAATTTTGTTCTACACCTCTCTCCTGCTCTGTCCGGGACCCTCTACTGTGATCCCTGTCAGAGTGGTCACTGGTAGTAGCCAAGCACCATCTAGCTCTTCTAGGCTCAGGCTGGTGGAAGCTGTGGTTCATGTGGTACATTAGTCCTTTAGACTAGTATTTTCCTTGTGTCTTTGGTTTTCTTCATTCTCATTTTCTCCAAACATGATGGGACCTATTGATGTATCTTAGATGGCTACTTGCAAGCTTTTAAGACCCCAGACACTACTCACCAAAGTAGGATGTAGAACATAGACATCAATGTCCCCCGAAACCATGGTCCCCAACCCTAAGCCACAGTAACTCAGTCCCTCAAAGTGTTTGGATGTGTCCACTTTACTTTGGTCAAGTTGTGCTGACACACCCTATACTGCATGTTGTCTTTCCTTTCACCAAAGTTAACTTGTCTACTATCTAGTCAGTGATTTCCCCTCCTTACCTCTTCCCTCCCTTGTAACCATCAAAGATTGTTTTATTCCATGTGTAAACTTTTTCTTGGGTTTTTATAATACTCGTCTCATATAATATTTGTCCTTTTCTGATTGACTTATTTCACTCAGCATAATCCCCTCCAGATTCATCTATGATGTCGGATGTTTCAAGGACTCATCATTCTTTATTGTTGCATAGTATTCCATTGTGTGTATGTAACAATTTGTTTATCCACTCATCTGTTGATGGGCACTAGGTTGTTTCCATCTTTCTGCTATTGTGAGTAATACTGCAGTGAACATAGGAGTGCATATGTCTATTCATGTGACCGCTCTTACTTCTCTAGGACATATTCTTAGGGGAACTGCTGGATCGGTAGCATTTCTATTTCTAGCTTTTTAAGGAAGTGTCATATTGTTTTCCATAGTGGTTATATCCTTTTACATTCCCACTAGTGGTGCATAAGAGTTCCAATCTCCCCACAACCTCTCCAGCATTTGTTATTTTCTGTTTTGTTGATTGGTGCCAGTAATGTCCAGGTGAGATGGTAACTCATTGTAGTTTAGATTTGCATTTCTCTAATGGCTAATGATCGCAAGCATTTCCTCATGTGTCTGTTAACCCAAAGCCAAACCCACTGCCATAGAGTCGATTCCAACTCCTAGCTACCCCATAGGACAGAGTAGAATTGCCCCGTAGGGTTTCCAAGGAGCAGCGGGTGGATTCGAACTGTCGATCTTTTGGTTAGCACCGTGAGTTCTTAACCACTGTGCCACCAGGTCTCCCATGTGTCTGTTAGGTAAAATTTAACTTTGTCACTGGTGAGAAAAACATGGGCTTTGAGCAGAGAAGATTGTGTTCACATTCCAGCTCTGCCAAGGAACTTTAAGCTCTTAGTCCTTTCATATGTAAAACAGGGGTAATTATGGTCATTTATGGAGGCCCTGGTGGCACAGCGGTTAAGAGATATGTTAGCTAACCAAAAAGGTCAGCAGTTCGAATCCACCAGCTGCTCCTTGGAAACCCTAAGGGGCAGTCCTACTCTGTCCTAAAGGGTCGCTATGAGTCGGAATCAACTCAACGGCAACGGGGATAGTCATTTACAAGAAGTGTTGTAAGGATTAAATGAAACTTTTATACCCACAGTCTCAACCCTGGCTGCACTTAGAAACATTCAGAAAACTTTCAAAAACATATCACTATCAGGGTCTCACCCCCAAGACATTCTAACTGAATTGGTCTGAAGTGAAACTGCAGTGTCAGTATAAAGAGCTCCCCATGTAATTCTTTTGTGCAGCCAGGGTTAAACACGTGGGTTTCCAAGGCTGTAAATCTTTACAGAAGCAGACTGTCACATCTCTCCCCCATGGAGTGGCTGGTGGGTTCCAATCTCCGACCTTTCAGTTAGCAGCTGAGCGCTTAACCACTGCACCACCAGGGCTCCCAGGGTCAGTCTGACTGGGTTTAATTCCTAGCTCTTCCTCTTACTAGTTGTGAGGTGTTAAACAAGTAGAGATGATCAATCGGTTAAGAGGATGAGCTCATCCCATTGATGCTGAGCTCTAGCCCTCAGTAAGTTCATTCTACATTAAATGGAAACCTGCCCCCTACAACTTACATCCATTTGGCTTTTGTTCTTTCTTCTGGGAACACACAGAACACATGGTTCTGCGTACTACAGTCATTCAAATAATTGTAGCTGGATCTCATTTCTCTCCAGATCTTCTCTTTCCCAGTTAGAGTATCCCAATTCTTTCAACTGTTCCTTAATGACATGGTTTCAAGTCTTTTCACCATCTTGATCGCTCAAGAAGTTAATTCCAAATGCATCACATATCCTTCCTGTATTAGGGTGTCTCTGTGCCTTCTCTGAGGTCACCTCTAACTACAAGGGAGCTCTCTGTCTTGTCTGTTTCTTGTCTGACACACCGACTAAGTCTAACTCCGACACCAACTGCAAATGCAGAACTTCTTCCTCTGATCCCAGCTACCAGAGAAGGTCAGATCTCGTAAGTTAAATGGCACAGTCCTCCAGATTCCAAGTCAGCCCAAGATGTCATATGCCACCCACAAGCTTGGGGGTCCCCATGACACCCTCACTTCTGACCTGTGTTGCTGCTATTAGGTGCCGTCGAGTTGGCTCTGACTCTTAGTGACCCTATGTACAACAGAATGAAACACTTCCCGGTCTGCACCATCCTCACAATCATTGCTATGTGTGAGCCCATTGTTGCAGCCACTGTGTCAGTCCATCTCACTGAGGGTCTTCTTCTTTTTTGCTGACTCTCTGTTTTACCAAGCATGATGTCCTTCTCCAGGGTCTGGCCCCTCCTGATAACATGTCCAAAGTACATGTGACAAAGTCTCACCATCCTCAGTTCTAAGGAGCATTCTGGCCGCACTTCTTCCAAGGCAGATTTGTTTGTTCTTCTGGCAGTCCATGGTATATTCAATATTATTCACCAACACCGTAATTCAAAGGTGTCAATTCTTCTTTGGTCTTCCCTATTCATAGTCCAGCTTTTGCATGCATATGAGGCCCAAGCACACCATGGCTTGGGTCATGTGCACCTTAGTCCTCGAAGTGACATCTTTGCTTTTTAACACTTTAAAGAGGTCTTTTGCAGTAGATTTTCCCAATGCAATATGTTGACGTCTGACCTGCTGGCTACAAGTTCAAGGGTTTCCTCTACCCCTTCAGGATGCCAGCCGTAAGCCTGGGTTCCTCAGGGCCCCCATCACTTCTGACCTGCTGGTTCTCACTACTCCGTTAGGTTTGATAATTTGGTAGAACAACTCATAAAACTCAGGAATATGCTATACTTATGACTACAGTTTTATTATAGCATAAAGGATACAAATGAAGATATGCATAGGACAAGGTCTTGGAAGGTTTCCAACGTGAAGCTTCCACAACCCACAAACAGGGCATGTCACCCTCCCAACTGCTGATGTCTTTCACCAACCAGGAAGCTCACCAAACTTCAGTGTCCAGAATTTTTATTGGGGTCCTAATAGGTAGGCATGATTGATTAAATCATTGCCCACATGGTTGAACTCAACCTCCAGTCCCCCTCCCCTGAGGTCAGGCTAATAACACATGGTAGTTATCTGGCTTGGCCAGCCCCCACACAAGTATCAACTCACTAGCCTAACTTGTCAGGTAGATGTGGTCTGGAGCCCCTGCATGAATAATAAAGACTCTGATCACTGGGAAAATTCCAAGAGTCTAGAGATTATTGTCCAGGAACTAGGAATAAAGACCAAATTCTTTGAATACACACTACATCTCCCAATTTTGTGTCTTTTTTGTAGGATCTGGAAGCTTTCTAGAAGAAAGGGACTATCACTTTGCTTACTAGAAACACTGTTCTTCCTTTAAGGCAGCCCAAGATCACATTAAGGAACCTGGGTAGCACAAATGGTTTGTGCTTGACTACTAACCTGGAGGTTAGCAGTACAAAACCACCCAGATGTGCTGAAGAAAGGCCTGGCGATCTGCTTCCGTAAAGATTACAGCTAAAAAAACCCTATGGAGCAGTTCTACTCTGTAACGCATGAGTCAGTTTGTTTCTCCCCATCAATAGTAGGATTTATTAATAAATGGTGGTATATGGAAACAATGGAATGGCACATAGTGATCACAACCAGAGAACAACAGCTAACCGCCACAACACGGACAACTCTCACAAATACGTTGTTGTTAGGTGCCTTCCAATCGGTTCTGAATCACAGCAACCCCATGTACCACAGAACAAAACACTGCCCGGTCCTGCGCCATCCTTGTAATCGTTGCTATGTTCGAGCCCATTGTCGCAACCACTATGTCAATCCATCTCATTGAGGTCTTCCTCTTTTTCGCTGACCCTCTACTTTAAGAAGCATGATGTTCTTCTCCAGGGGTTGATCCCTCCTGATAACATGTCCAAAGTATGTGAGATGAAGTCTCGCCAGCCTTGCTTCTAAGGAGCATTCTGGCTGTACTTCTTCCAAGACGGATTTGTTCATTCTTCTGGCAGTCAGTGGTATATTCAATATTCTTCGCCAACACTGTAATTCAAAGGCATCAGTTCTTCTCTGGTCTTCCTTATTCATCGTCCAGCTTTCACATACATATGAGGCAAATGAAAATACCATGACTTGGGTCAGGTGCACCTTAGTCCTCAAAGTGACGTCTTTGCTTTTTAACACTTTAAAGGGATCTTTTGCAGCAGATTTGCCCAATGCAATACATCGTTTGATTTTTCTTTCTTTTTTTTTCAGTCCTTTTATATAATTCTTACTAGTTTTATTTATTTTTTTATTGTGCTTTAGGTGAAAGTTTACAGCTCAAGTTAATTTCTCATATAAAAATTTATATACATATTATTATGACATTAGTTGCAATTCCTACAATCTGACAGCACACTCCCCCTTTCCACCCCGAGTTTCTTGTGTTCAGTCAACCAGTTCCTGTCCCCTCCTGCCTTCTCATCCTGCCTCCGGACAGGAGCTGCCCATTTGGTCTCGTGTATCTAATTGAACTAAGAAGCACACGCCTCACAAGTATTATTTTTTGTTTTATAGTCTAGTCTAATCTTTGTCTGAAAAGTAGGCTTCAGCATCAATCAGTTTTTAAGATCATATTATCTTCCTTTTTTGGGGGGTGGGGTGGGGCGGAGCGGTGCTGGCCCTAGGCTTATCATATACTGATTCATCACAATCAGTTGTAACCAACTAGAATCACTAAATATTATTCATGTGTTCTTTACCATGTCCCGTCTTATACAACTGAATGACCTAGGTTTGGGAGTCTATTTGAGGATTCTTTTAAATCTCATTTCATTAGATTCAGCACATTAGTCTAGTCTTTGGCTAATTCAATTAACCATCTCATTAGGTAGACTGCCCAGGTTTGAGTCAACGCAGAAGGAGTTGAAAGAAAACAAAAGTCATAGTACACAGTGATGCAGAGGTATGTGTTACCAGAAGACTGGCTAGAAGCCACACACTGCTCCTCAAGGTGATCCTGATTAATTCACCAGAGTCCAAGGTCTGTTCCTGACCCTCACATGTTCAAACACTCAGTCTCAGCAGTGTGCCAGAAATGGCACCGTTAAGACTCACAAGAGACTAATGTATACAAACAGACTCAGTTTTTTAATTTGCAACGTGAAATATAACTGCTGAGAGAATAATAGTTCATGTTTATTGAATGTTTATCATATGTCAAGAACAGTTCCAGATATTCTACAAAAATTATCTCATATATTTCTCAAAACAACCTTATAAGGTAGGTACTATTATTACGATTATCATTTTACACATAAGAAATTACTCTTTGCACCCTTCCCCCTCACCGAACTCACGTCATTGGTTTCCAAGTCCTGTTACCAAGTGTCCTGTTATTAAGGCTTTCAAATTCATCCCCTCCCTTCTATTCCCACTGTCTCTTCCCTATTCTGGTCCTCATGTCTTATAGCTATTAGGACAGAGAGAGAAGGGAGAGAGACTGTCTGAACCTCATCTCTCATCACTCTCTCCCCTCCCCCTCCTCTCCCTGGCCCCTTTTCCTCCTCAAAAATTCTATGCAGTAGTCACCCTGTAAACTCACGATGCCTTAGATACACTGAATACATACATGCTGATATTTCTTTCCCTATTTGTTCAACAAATATTTATTAAGCAGAGCCCTGTTGGTCCAGGGTTAAGTGATATGGCTGCTAACCAAAAGGTCGGCAGTTCAAATCCACCAGCCGCTCCCTGGAAACCCTATGGGGCAGGTCTACTCTGTCCTCTAGGGTCGCTATGGGTCGGAATCCACTCGAGGGCAATGCGGGGGGCGGGGGGTGTAAGGGGTAGGGGAGTAAGTTTATGCGCCATACAAGGAGCCCTGGTGGCGCAGTGGTTAAGTGCAAGGCTGCTAACCCAGAAGGTCCGCGGTTTGAACTCACTGGCTGCTCCGCGGGAGGAAAATGTGGCAGTCTGTTTCCCTAAAGATCACAGCCTTGGAAACCCTATGCTGCAGTTCTACTCTGTCCTATAGGGTTGCTATGAGTGGGATGGACTGGACGGCAAAGGATTTGGGTTTTTTGGTTGGTGTGTGCCATACATGTGTGTTACCTGCATTCTCCTACTTAATTGCAACAGGAACCCCATGAGGTAAGCATTACCATCTTCCTTTTAGAGATCAGGAAACTGAGGTGCCGAGTGGACAGCCTGACACGTGTCCCACAGCTAAGGGTGGGGTCGGTGGCCTGCTTGACTCCAGAGCCCAGGCGCACTCTCCCAGCAGACTCCCCGCCCCTGGCTTCGCTCAGTCTTAACTCTTCTCCTCCCGAGTCCGGCTATCTCCTGCCCTGGCCAGATGGTGACCTCCTGGCAGGAACTGCGTCCACTCTGTATCCACACAACGTCTAGCTCCGTGCCTGCCAATGCGCCTCACTCCAAATGTTTGTTTAACTGAAATGTAGAGCGAACGCAGGAATATGTTTTAGCAAACAACCCTGAAGAACTGAGGTTCAGCGTGAGAAAAGTTTAAGAGGGGCTCACTGCTCTAGGACTCAGTAATAGATTTTGAGGGAGGGGCTGCTGGGGTCGAAACTTACCGAAGCCACTAACCGCAGCGGCGCGTTCCTACTCAAAGCTTCTGCCCAAGGCGTGTGTTTACTGACGTTACCACCGCAACGCCACAGCGCGGGGGGGGAACCTGGGCGGGCCGTGATGCGCAAGCGCGGTCCGGTTTTCGGCGAACTCCCGCAGAAAGAGGGCGCGTGACTTCCTTTGAAATCCAGCGGCGGTAAGCCTGGGAGGTGGGTCTGCGTTGCCGCTGGCCGGGCCTTCAGCGACCGAATACCCATGTTCGGAGCGCTGGTGGTGCAGTGGTTAAGCGTTTCTCTGCTAATCAGAAGGTCTTCCACCTGCCGCTCCTTGGAAACCCTATGGGGCAGTTCTACTCCGTCCTGTAAGGTCGCTATGAGTCAGAATCGACGCAAAGGCAGTGGATTTGGTTTTGGGGTTGATCCACGTTCAAAGCCATACAGGAAAATCCAGCATTCTACCATATCATTATTAAAGGATGTTAATATATGGCTCTTGAGTACTTTCAAAGACACCTACACTGTAATACAAAATGGCGCTGTGTTGAGGCGTTAACTTTGAGTTTTAAAAGTGTGCAAGGCAGCGGTAGGCAACTTGTCAGCAACTTCAATAGCAAAGATGCATCTCGGTTTGTTTTGTTTTGAGTTAAGGAGATTTTATGTAGTGGGTTTTTTGGTCTCAGGACAGTGGGAGCACACACAAGTACAGGGATAGTCTGGCAAACTTCTAGGCTTAGAGGTTTGTTCTTCAACTGCTCTGTGGCACAGTGCTCATACTGATTTAAGTATCGTAATGTTGTTGGTTATAAAACATGGTTTGAAAATGACTGCAACATCACAATATTATCTGGACTTTGCATCCAGAATATATAAATCACTCTTACAATTCAATAAGACTAACAGCCCAATTTTTCAAATGGGCAAAAGATTTGAACACTTCAGAGAAGATATATGGCCAATAAACATCATCAGTCATCAGGGAAATGCACATCACAATGGCTATCACTGCACATCCACTGGAAGGGATAAAAAGACTGGCAACACCACGTGGAGAAAATGGAACTCTCATACAGTCCTGGAAATGTAAAATGGCACAACCACTTTGGAAAACTGGCATTTTCTTAAAAGTTAAACACACACCAAGCCATTCCACCCAAAGTATTTACCCAAGAGAAACAAAAATACGTTCTCACAAAATTTTGTTTATAGCAACTTTATTTACAATAGCCAAAACCTGGAGATAACCCAGATGTCTACTGACAGCTGAATGGATAAGCATCCATAAAACGGAATACCACTTAGCAGTAAAAATGGAGAAATTGATACAGACAACATGGATGAATCTCAGAATAATTACGGTGAGGGAAAGAAGCCAGATACAAAATAGCACATAGTGTATGATTCCATTTATATAGAATACAAAGAATCTAGTGACAAAAAGCAGATAAATGGTAGCCTAGGGTTGGGGACAAAGAGACGGATATACTGCAAAGCTGTACAAGGAATCTTGGGGATGATGGAAGTTTTCTGTTAATTATGGTGACAGTTCCAAGGGTATATACAACTGGCAAAAGTGAATTGTTCCCTTTAAGTGGATGTAGTTTATTATACATAAATTATTTCTCAATAAAGTTGATAAAAAAAATGGTTACAACATTGTGTTTATTGGTTTCCATAACCTTATAAAATAATGTTGCAAAAACTTTATACTATGCATTTGTTGGTGTATTGAAATGTTCTCCTTAGTACAGTACTCTCTAAGACTAAAACGAACAACTCCAGTATCCTTGCTACGAATTATTATATAGTATATCCAGGGTGTCTGAAAATCAGAAAACGTAGGAGAAACTTAAGTTTAAACAGCAATGTCAGTTGCATTTTCACATAATATGCTCAATGTATTTTTCTACATTTTCCAAACATCTTCACAGGTGAAATATCTCTAAATTTAAAGCACTGGGCCCAACTGCTAATCTGAGAACAATACAATAAATTCACTTGAATATCTGGGGAAAAAATCTGGAAACACAGGGCAAATAATGTATTTATCAATCCACAAAAAATTTGGCTTATTTTGAGTCAGGCTCTGTTCTCAGCATATTTACATATGTTTACTTTGCTTAATCCAAACAAGCCTATAAACCAGAAAACCCATTGCCGCAATCGAGTCAATTCCAACTCATAGTGACCCTATAGCACAGAGCTGAGCTGCCCCATAGGATTTCCAAGGCTGAAATCTTTATGGAAGCTGACTGCTACATCTTCCTCCCACCGAGCTGCTGATGGGTTTGAACCTTTGGCCTTTCGGTTAGCAGCTGAGTGCTTAACCACTTCACCACCACAAGCCGATAAAAAAGGACTTGGAAATGGGAAAGATGAGATTAAGTAATTTACCCAAGGTACACAGTAAGTGGCAGAGTTGGCCTCTGAATCCAAGCTTTCTGGTTGCAATACTTCGTACTCTCAACCACTGTGCTGTATTAGTTGTCTTAAGTCAGGGGAAGTTCAGGAATTACAAGCAAGAGCTTTAAATCCTGATAGTTTCCTCATCTGCAAAATGAGGATAATAGTACCCACTACATAAAAGTGGCATGAAGTCGTGTAAAATTGCCTACAACAGTGCCTGGCACTTAGCAGACATCAAATTATTATTAAATTCTGCTAATCCAAATGATTTCATTGTAGACTAAAGGAATGATTATATCATAACTGGATTTAATTAACAATCTAGTTTCTCTCCTAAGCTGTAATTTGGAGAACTGTAATTTTAAAGTTTAGCAAGTGATTAACAGCTTTTGGGGGCATATTGGAAAAGTTATATATATTATCTGGTGGCGCAGTGGTTAAGAGCTATGGCTGCTAACCAAAAGGTCAGCAGTTTGAATCCACCAGGCGCTCTTTGGAAACCCTATGGGGCAGTTCTACTCTGTCCTACAGGGTCACTATCAGTCAGAATCGACTCAACGGCAGCGAGTTTGGTTTTGAGTTTAAACACAAGGAATCTCAGTTTGGCTTGTCAGAAGTCAATACAAACGTAGTATACCACAGTCAGACACAGCAGAGAATACCCTCTGCAATGCTACAGATCAGTGGTTTTCACACTGGAACATGAGTCAGAATCCCCTGCAGGGATCATGACACCAGACAATTTCTGATTCAGTAGGTCTGGGGTGGGACCCAAGAATCTGTCTTTCTAACAAGCATTCCAGGTGAAGCTGATGCTGCTGGTCAGTGCTCATACTTTGATACCCACTGATGCAGACTGCTCTGAAAGCTGATAAACAGAGATCCCAAAGTAGTTTAATGGTTAATTAAAACCAACTGTGCACAAATTTATGCTTTGTGGGCAATAAATATCTTGAGAATAAAGTTTCACAAGCTTGGCTGGGCACTGGAATCATCTGAGGTTTGAAAAAATACTGATGTTCATGTCCTGCCCCCAGAGATTCGAATTTAATTGGTCTGAGGTGAGGCCTGAGCACTGGGAATTTTAAAAGATCCCTTAGTGATTCTAATGGTAGCCAAGGTTTAGAAGCACTGTTTAAAAGGCCTAAGGAAGAAAAGGCTCTTATCTGCTCATCCAATATTCTTAAGAGTTTTTTCTATCTGCTTTTGCATTTCATCAGCAAAAATTACCATTTACAGGATGAATACTTAAATATCAGCCCTACAGATTGCCAGTGAGCTAGTGGTAAGTGTTTTGCACTGGTTCTTAATCCCTGTTGCATATCAGAATCATTCTTGACCCTCGAGATAGTCAGTTTGGTATTTTCTAAATGCTCCCCAATTTGAGAATCATGGTCTTTGAGGTCTAAAGGAACATAAACAAACAAACAAAAAAAAACAGTCAACCACTTGCAGAACATTAAGGTAAATGCATGTCAAAAGATACATTCACAAACCAAGTGGATAACGTGACATTTCAGTAATATAAGGAAAAGGGTAACCCTAAAATGGTTCCTACTGCAGACAGGGATAGTGTTTATTAAATACTAAGACTCAAAAGTACAACACAATTGGAAGAATCTGCAATAATGCAAATGAATACAGATGATTTCACATCTAAAAAAAAAAAAAACATCACTGGTACCAGAAGAAAAAGAGGCCCAAGTGAAAGTTGCACAGGACATCCTAGAACAACGATTACAAGTGGAAGGGAAGGAAAGGTGCTGTCTGAGAAAGTTCCCCACATAGTTCCAAAGAGCTACCCTACTCCACCGCCACCTGACTCTAGTAGACAATTTCTATTACAGAGCAAAAGGCAGAAATAATTCAAAAAGCAAGTTCACAGTAAAAACCAACGTCTGAGAGTCAAGCAGGTGCCTTGAACAAAAACCTACCCTTGAATGAACCTGCTTAGATTCAGGATTAAGAAAACTGATTATAACTTTTTTATTTCAATTCTGTTTCAAACACTAAATATACCATTAAATCAGTTTTACTGCATTAGTAATGCTGTGCATTACTATTATTGCTGACATTTTAACATTTAACAACAACATAAGAACTACATAATATACACAGCCACTCTCACCTACTTAAGCAAATACATACAAACACTCCTATGTCTATTTTTTAAAGCTGTATAGTCCACTTCATGGAATAAGTGACAGACAGCTGTGACTTCCCCCCAAAATAGAAGCCAAAAAAGGATGTTAAATTTTTCTGAAGGCTAATCACACAGAGGCATTTTATTACGAGCTTTATGCAAAGCAACTCAGTTCTTCAGAAAAAAATAAAAATGAAACAGATCAACATTTAAGATACACTATATAGACAAAAAACAAAATTCTGAAAAAAGGTGATAAAGGCAAAAATGTATTACTCAAGTAAAAACAAAAACCGAACACTTAACATACCTAAGAAATTATTAGAATATAAAACTTTCATTTCCCTACAGTCAAAATTTTATTCAAAGGGGGCTATATATAGGTAGGTTTGATGAAACCTATTTGAAAAGGTCAACAATTTTTAAAAATGCTTTATTTCTTTGTTCCATTAGTACTAATTAATAGGATCTTTGCAGGTTTTATCTGAAAGAAGGACATAAAAACTTGAAAGCAGGACGAGGGAAAGGGGAGCACAAGCTCAAGAATAAACTCTGGAGGACAAACTGTAACATTTGACTTCACTTATGACACATGGGTAGAAAGGGCAAACCATCCTTCTTCATTTTGTTTCTCAATCTGTTGACAAAAGAGGCAGAAAAAATTTAGAAAGTGACCAGACTTAGCTTATAATAACATAAGACCACACAAGATTCATAGATCAGACCAAGTACATACAACCAAAGTGTCCTATGCCATCAAATTGTATTAAAAATTAAACTGCTACTGTAAAATTTTTATTATCTAATAGAGATGCTCCCAAATAACTGCTTCCCTGGTAAAGACAACCACTTAATGATTTAAGAGTCCTGATTTAAAACAAACAAAAAAACCCACCACTCATCTGTCAGTTTGTCATACTGCAGTGGCTTGCTTGTTGCTGGGATGCTGGAAACTATACCACTGGTGTTTCAAATACCAGCAGGGTCACCCATGGTGAACAGGTTTCAGCAGACCTTCCAGACTAAGACAGACTAGGAAGAAGGAACTGGCGCTCTACTTCTGAAAAAACTGGCCAGTGAAGGCCTTATGAATAGCAGCAGAACACTGTCTGATATAGTGCCAGAAGGTTGGAAGTATGAATCTAGGAAAACTGGAAGTTGTCAAAAATGAAATGGAATGCAAAAAGATCGATATCCTAGCTATCAGTGAACTGAAACAGGCTGGTAGTGGCCATTCTGAATCAGACAATCATATGGTCTACTATGCCGGGAATGACAAATCGAAGAGGAATGGAGTTGCATTCATCATCAAAAAGAAAATTTCAAGATCTATCCTGAAGTATAATGCTGTCAGTGATAGGATAATATCCATACAGATCAGTTAATATAACTATTATTCAAATTTATGCACCAACCACTAAGGCCAAAGATGAAGAAATGGAAGATTTTTACCAACTTTTGCAGTCTAAATTGATCAAACATGCAATCAAGATGCACTGATAATTACTGGTGATTACAATGCAAAAGTTGGAAACAAAGAAGAAGGGTAAGTAGTTGGAAAATACAGCCTCAGTGACAGAAATGACGCTGGAGATCGTATGACAGAATTTTGCAAGACCAACAACTTCTTCCTTGCAAATACCTTTTTTCAACAACATAAACGGTGACTATACACGTGGACCTCATCAGAACGAATAATACACAGGAATCAAATTGACTACGTCGGTGGAAAGAGAGGATGGAGAAGCTCAATACTGATCAGTCAGAATGATGCCGGGGCTGACTGTGGAACAGATCATCAGTTGCTCATATGCAAGTTCAAGTTGAAGATGAAGAAAATTAGAGCAAGTCCACGAGAGCCAAAGTACGATCTTGAGTATATCCCACCTGAATTGAGAGACCATCTCAAGAACAGATTTGATGTATTGAACACTAATGACCAAAGACCAGATGAGTTGTGGAAGGACATCATACGTGAAGAAAGCATGAGGTCATTAAAAACACAGGAATGAAAGAAAAGATCAAAATGGATGTCAGAAGAGACTCTGAAACTCACTCTTCAACATAAACTAGCTGAAGTGAGTGCAAGAAATGATGAAGCAAAAGAGCTGAACAGATCTCAAAGGGCAGCTGGAGAAGACAAAGTATTATAATGAAATGTGCAAAGACCTGGAGTTAGAAAACCAACAAGAAAGAACACGCTCGGCATTTCTCAAGGTGAAAGGACTAAAGGAAAATTTCAAGCCTCAAGTTGCAATATTGGAGGGTACTACAGGGAAGACACTGAACGATGCAGGAAGCATCAAAAAAAGATGAAAGGAATACACAGTCACTGTACCAAAAAGGACTGGTCGATGTTCACCATTTCAGAGGGTAGCGTATGATCAAGAACCGATGGTACTGAAGGAAGAAGTCCAAGCTGCACTGAAGGCATTGGCGAAAAACAAGCCTCCAGGAATTATCGGAATACCAATTGAGATGTTTCAATAGATGGATGCAAAGCTGAAAGCGCTCACGTCTATGCCAAGAAATTTGGAAGACAGCTACCTGGCCAACCAACTGGAAGAGATGCTTATCTGTGCCCAATCCAAAGAAAGGTGATCCAACAGAAGGCATAAATTATCCAACAATAGCGTTAATATCACACACAAGTAAAATTTTGCTGAAGATCATTCAAAAGCGGTTGCAGCAGTACATTGACAGGGAACTGCCAGAAATTCAAGCTGGATTCACAAGAGGACGTGGAACAACAGATACCACTGCTGATATCAGATGGATCTTGGTTCAAAGCAGAGAATACCAGAAAGATGTTTACCTGTGTTTTAATGCCTATGCAAAGGCATTGCTTGAGTGGATCATAACAAATTATGCATAACACTGCAAAGAACAGGGATTCCAGGACACTTAATTGTGCTCCTGAGGAATCTGTACATAGACCAAGAGGCAATCATTCAAACAGAACAAGGGAATACTGCGTGGTTTAAAGTCAGGAAAGGTGTGCATCAAGGCTGTATCTTTTCACTGTACTTATTCAATCTGTATGCTGAGCAAATAACCCAAGAAGCTGGACTATATGAAGAAGAACACAGCATAAGGATTGGAGGAAGACGCATTAACAACCTGTGATATGCAGGTGATACAACTTTGCTTGCTGAAAGCTAAGAGGACTTGAAGCACTTACTGATGAAGATCAAAGACTACAGACTTCAGGATGGATTGCACCTCAACATATAGAAAACAAAAATCCTCACAACTAGACCAATAAGCAACATCATGATAAATGGAGAAAATACTGAAGTTGTCAAGGATTTCATTTTACTTGGGTCCACAGTCAACTCCCATGGAAGCAGCAGTCAAAATATCAAATGATGTGTTGCACTGGGCAAATGTGCTGCTAAAGACCTCTCTAAAGTGTTAAAAAGCAAAAATGTCACTTTGAGGACTAATGTGCACCTGACCCAAGCCATGGTATTTTTAATTGCCTCATATGCATGCAAAAGCTGGACAATGAATAATGAAGGCCAAAAAAGAATTGATGCCTTTGAATTGTGGTGTTGGCGAAGAATATTGAATATAACATGGACTGCCCGAAGAAGAAACAAATCTGTCCTGGAAGAAGTACAACCAGAATGCTCCTTAGAAGCAAAGACGGCGAGACTTTCATCTCACTTACTTTGGGCATGTTATCAGGAGGGATCAGTCCCTGAAGAAGGACATCATGCTTGGTAAAGTAGAGGGTCAGTGAAAAAGAGGAAGACCCTCAATAAGATGGACTGACACAGTGGCTTCAACAATGGGCTCAATCATAACAATGATTGTGAGGATGATGCAGGATGGGGCAGTGTTTCATTCTGTCATTCACAGGGTCACTATGAGTCAGACCTGACTAGACAGCACCTAACAAAAATAACAACAATTAAAAAAAAAAAAAAAAAAGAATGAACCCAGTACAACTTTTAAAATGACAGAAAATGATTTGACCCTAGTAAATTAAATTCAGTGCTAAATTCCAGGAATCAAGGGTAAATTACATAAAATAGTTTACTTTAAAGGTTTTTGGAATATATGAAATAGCAAAGGACAAATCTTCTGTCCTGGGCAACTGGGATATGTAAGCCTATCATTTTGGGCTGAAATACTCAATCCTTATTGAAGCACCCGGTATTTGGTCTAATTACTACAGTTATTGAAAAGAACAACAAAGACCTCCCTCCCCCCCATATCAAGTCTGAAAATGTAATTTTTATAACTTTAAAGATATCCTCACAGTTTACAATGACCAGTTAAAGAAACTATATTTTACTGTATCACGAACACAGAAAAATGACTTCTGCAAAAACTTTGGATACACTGTCAGATGCTTAGTGTCTATACATTCCTATAGCAAACCAAAACAAATGAAGAATACATAAGAGATTTATTTACCCTTTGTGCCATAACCTCCCTCACCAATGGCACACTCAGATAAGGCATACTGGGGTAAAGTTACAAAGTGACAGGCCCCAGGGCAGGGCTGTGCCAGGCCCCACCCAGTCACACCTAGGACAGCTACAACCATTCAAGGCACACCTGTGTGTCCTGCCACATTGTTTAGGAGGCACTGCCTGAAACCAGAAATTTCTAGCCTTTAGGGAGTGCTGAAATCCTATTGGATTTTATCTTACTCCTTCCTTACCCTAGAAAATAAAAGAGGCGTTATGTCTTCTTATTTTTTTTTCTAAAGAAGGTGAATTAGCATTTCTTCTGAGAATTTTGTATTGTCATTAGGTAAGTGACGGAAACGGGAAAGCACTAACTCAGCCACCTCCCATTCCCTCCCCCCTCCCACACACATTGCATGATTACATTCTATCATGTACCTTTGCTCTTGGATTAAGAGATACAAATCGTCCACTTCCTGGGGTGGTATCTAATGGAGAACAGGAATTACTAGCAGCCCCTGAAGATCTGTTTATGAGAAATAAAAGAGAACAAGAGAGCAAGCTATCATTATTAATCTTTAAAAAATTTTGTAACCCAGAAAGCTCGCTATGTATGTGTTATTATTCATGTTTTCCTTTTCAGTACCCAACCTATGCTTTTCTACTGAATTCAGGCTCGATCCTCACTTCTTCTTTTTCCCCCAAAATTCTCCTCTCCAATTACTTTCTTTTATCTACGTGAGTGAGTCTGTCTGAACCTAAGTCAGATATTATATACTGCCTTTTTGCAAAAAGATGATAAAACACACACCATATTCTTGGTTTGTTTTTTTTTAAGTAACTATTTACACTGTAACCCTACCTCCTTGTATTCATCCCACTAGTAGGAGAGACAGTGCTACATTTCGAGCTTTCTGGGACTTCTGCTCCTGGAACAGATACCTCAATCGTCCTCTTTCCTCCTTCTGAAATATAAAAATAAATATTAGGTCCTTACCCTTCATTAAAAGAAATAAAAACTCAGCTTGATTTCTATCTTTTTGTAAACTACACATTATAAATTTGGGGTTCTTTCTATATTTTCATCATTACAGCCCACAGATACACTTGAAGGATTTCCTTTTAAATGAACTGAGACAATAAACTTTAGTTATTAGTGTCAATTCAGTAGTATACCAGTTCCTAAAGAGCTAGAATCTTCAGACAAGTATCATGTCAGATTGGGAAGTGAAAAATGGAAATTAAGAGCTAGCCCTGAAGAACTTCAGATCTTTGTCAAAAACAGCCTATCTACAGTTTTCCAAAAATTAAAAGGGGAAAAAAAAGCTGAAGTAACTAACTCAGAAAAACTTAGAATCTTTTTAAAATCGATTACACATTATTACTCTTCCCAAACACATTAGAACATTCCATAAGAAGTGGAAGTTGGTTGAAAAGGTGAAATGGCAATGATATACATAATTATGTCTATTGTCAACATTCCAGAAGTAGGTAATGGATCAACAAATACTTACTAAATACCTCCTAATGAAAGACTCTGCCCATCCCAGGCAGCTTCAACGGGCCCTGTGAATCACTGCTTTACGCCAGGAATTTCCCAGCTTTAAGGGGTGATGAAACTAACTAAATGAGAGGACAGAAATGAAAGCATCTTTTAACTTTGAAGATCTATGGAAACAGAAGATGACGCTTTTTATCAGAAAGTTCTTCTTTTTCCTTTTTATCAATATTCTATTGTGTTTTAAACTAGAGTTTACACAGCAAATTAGGTTCCCCTTCAACAATTTTTATACAAACTGTCTATACCACTGGTTACAATTTTTACATAATGTGTCAGCACTCTCCATATTTCCATTCTGTTTGTTCTGTTTCCATTAATGACATATGAACATAGGTGTGCATATGTTTATCTGTATCACTGTTCTTGTATCTCTAGGACATATACCAGGAGTGGGACTGCTGGATCATAAGGTATTTCTATTTCTAGCTTTTTAAGGAAGTGCCGTACTGTTTTCCACAGTGGTTGTACCATTTTACAATCCCATCAGCAATGTATAAGAGTTCCAATCACCCACAACCTCACCAGAATTTGTTGTTTTCTGATCATTGCTATTTTTGCAGGGGTGAGATGGTATCACATTGTAGTTTTGATTTGCATCTCTCTTATGGCTAATTATCAAGAGCATCTTTTCCTGTATTTGTTGGTGGCCTGAATGTCCTCTTTGGTGAAGTGTCTGTTCATGTCCTTCGCCCATTTTTAGATTGCATTGTTTGTCTTTTTGTTGTTGAGGTGCTGAAGTTTTCTATATATTTCAGAGATAAAACCCTTATGAGATATGTCATTGCCAAATATTTTTTCCCATCCATAGGTTCTCTTTTTACTTTCTTGGCAAAGTCTTTTGATGAGCATAACTATTTAATTTGTAGGAGGTCCCAGTTATCTAATTTATCTTCTGTCGTTCGTGCATTTTTAGTTTTGTTTGATAGGCTATTTATGCTGAAAATTAGGTCCTCTAGTTTTGACCCTATGTTATCTTCCAGGAACTTTATAGTCTTAGCTTTAACATTTAGGTCTTTGATCCATTTTCAGTTAGTTTTTGTGCATAGTGTGAGGTATGGATCCTGATTCATTTTTCTGCATAGGAATATCCAGTTTTACCAGCATCGTTTGTTAAAGAGACTGTTTCTTTCCCATGGACGCTGGCCCTTGTTGAAGATCAGCTGCCTATAGATGGATGGATTTACTTCTGGGTTCTCAATTTTATTCCATTAGTCTATGTATCCATCACTGAACAGTGCCAGGCTCTTTTGATTACCCTGGCTGTATAATAAGTTTTGAGATCGAGAAGTGTGAGGCCTCCTACTTTGTTCTTCTCCAATATTGCTTTAGCTCTACAGAGCCTCCTTCCTTTCTACAAGAAGCCTTGGTGGTACAGTGGTTAAGAGCTTGGCTGCTAACCAAAGGTTGGCAGTTCGAATCCACCAGCCGCTTCTTGGAAACTCTATGGAACAGTTCTACAATGAGTCAGAATCAATTCAGCAGCAACAGGTTTGGTTTTTTGGTCCTCTCCATACAAAGCTGGAGATTAGCTTTTCAATTTCATTAAAGAATGTTGTTGGGATATGGATCAGGATTGCACTGTATCTATAGATTGCTTTTGGTAGTATTGATATTTTCACAATGTTAAGTCTTCCAGTCCATGAGCATGGAATATTTTTCCATTTATATAGATCTCTTTCAGTTTCTTGCAGTAATGTTTTATAGTTTTCCTTATATAGCTCTTTTACATCCCTGGTTAGGTTTATTCCTAGGTATTTTATCTTTTTGGGGACTACTGTAAATGTTATTGTTTTCTTGATTTCCTTTTCAGAATCCTCCTTGTTAGTGTAGAGGAACCCAACTGATTTTGGTGTGTAGAGCTTGTACCTTGCCACTTTGTTGTACCCTTCTATTAGTTCTAGTACCTTTCTTGTGGAGTCTCTGGGATTTTCTATGGATAGGATCATGTCACTAGCAAATAAGGGCAGTTTTACTTCTTCCTTTCCAATCAGAATACTCTTTATTTCCCTTCCTTGCCTTATTACTCTAGATAGGGCTTCCAGTACAATACTGAGTAAGAGTGGTGATATAAAGGGCATCCTTGTAACGTTCCCATTCTCAAGGACAATGCTCTCAATCTTTCTCTGTTGGGAATAATGTTGGCTGTTGGTTTTGCCTATATGCCCTTGATTATGTTGAGGAATTTTCCTACTATTCCTATTTTGCTGAGAATTTTTATCAGGAAAGGGTATTGGATTTTATCAGATGCCTTTTCTGTGTTGACTGAGATAATCATGTGATTCTATTCCTTTGTTTTATTTATGTGGTGAATTACGTTGCTTGATTGTCTGTGGTTGAACCATCCTTGTATCCCTTGTAGGAGTCTTACTTGATCATGACGTATTATTTTTTCGATATGCTATTGAATTCTGTTGGCTAGAATTTTGTTGAGAATTTTTGCATCTATATTCATGAGGGATATTGGTCTGGAATTTTCTTTTTTAGTGGTGTCTTTCCTGGCTTTGGTATCAAGGTTATGCTGGCTTCATAGAATGAATTAAAGAGTATTCCTTCCTTTCCTATGTTCTAGAATAGTTTCAGTAGAATTGGTGTCAACTTTTCTTTGAATATTTGGTAGAATTTTCCAGTGAAGTCATCTGGGCCAGGCCTTTTTTGTTGTTGTGAGTTATTATTTTTTATGACCTCTTCAATTTCTTCTTTTGTTATGGATCTATTCAAATTTTCTACCTCTACTTGTGTTAGTTTAGGTAGGTAGTGTACTTCTAGAAATTTGTCCATTTCTTCTAGATTTTCAAAGTTGTTGGAGTACAATTTTTCATAATATTCTGTTATGATCCTCTTTATCTCTGTTGGTTCTGCTGTAATGTCACCCATCTCATTTCTTATTTTGGTTATTTGCATCTTCTCATTTTTTTCCTTTGTCAATTTGGCCATTGGTTTGTGAATTTTATTGATCCTCTCAAAGAACCAACTTCTAGTCTTGCTGATTCTATCTTTTCTTTTTCCGTTTTCTATTTCATTTGCTTCTGCTCTGATCTTTATTACCTCCTTTCTTCTGTTGACAGTGGACTTCCTTCACTGCTAGTTTTTCATTTGTTCAACTTGTAGGGTTAAGCTATTGATTTTGGCCCTTTCTTCTTTTTTTGATGTGTGCATTTATTGCTATAAATTCTCCTCTGAGAACTGCTTTTGCTCTGTTCCAAAAGTTTTGGTTTATGTTGTGTTTTCATTCTCATTTGATTCTAAGAATTATTTAATTTCATTTTTAATTTCTCCTATTACCCAAAAGTTGTAAAGTAAGGTGCTGTTCAGTTTCCATGCATTTAATTTTTTTCCTTGTTTCTGTTATTGATTTCTAGTTTTATAACATTGTGATCAGAGAAGATGCTTTGTATTATTCTGATGTTTTTGAATTTATTGAGGACTGCTGTGGCCTAAAATATTGTCCATTCTGGAGATTGACCATGTGTGTTGGAGAAGAACGTGTACTGTGTTGGTGTTAGGTGGTGTGTTCTGTATACGTCTATAAGGTCGAGCTGGTTGACTGTGTTATTTAGATCATCTGTATCTTTGCTGATTTTCTTTCAAGTTGTTCTGTTCATCACCGAAAGCAGTGAGTTAAAAGTCTCCTACAATTATTGTAGAACTGTCTATTTCTCTTTTCAATTCTGTTAGAGTTTGTTTTATGTATTTTGGAGCTCTGTCATTGGCTGCATAAATATTGATTGTGGTTACATCCTCTTGCTGGACTGACTCTTTAATCGTTATATAATGCCCTTCTTTGTCTCTTATAATGGATTTTGACTGAAAGTCTATTTTATCAGAGATTATTACTGCCACTCCTGCTCTCTTTTGGTTACTGTTTCCTTGATATTTTTTTCCATCCTTTGATTTTTTAACCTACTTATGTCTTTGTGTATAAGGTGTGCCTCTTGTAGGCAAAATATTGATGGGTCATGTTTTTTTCTCCATTCTGCCACTCTCTGTTTCTTGATTGGTGCATTTAAACCACTTATATTCAGTGTGATTATCAATAGGTATGCATTTACTGCTGCCGTTTTATTATGCTTGTTTTTGTGGTGTTAATGGTTTCTTTGGTCTGCTTAATTTTCAGTGCTGAGTTCTGTTTGTTTATGGATCTAGTTTTCATAGCCTTCGTTGTTGTTGATATTGTGTTTACTGAGTCGTTCTGGTTTTCTTCTTTGTTTCGGTATGTTGTTGTTGTTGTCAGGTGCCATCAAATCAGTTCCGACTCGTAGCGACCCTGTGTACCACAGAAATGGAACACTGCCAGGTCCTGCGCCACGCTCATAATCATTGTTATCCTTACGCCCACTGTTGTAGCCACTGTATCAACCCGTCTCGTTTAGGGTCTTCCTCTTTTTCACTGACCCTCTACTTTACCAAGCATGATGTCCTTCTCCAGGGACTGATCCTTCCTGATAACATGTCCAAAGTATGGAAGACATAGTCTCGCCATCCTTGCTTCTAAGCAGCATTCTAGCTGTACTTCTTCCAAGACAGATCTGTTGGTTCTTTTGGCAGTCCATGGTATACTCAATATTCTTCGCCAACACCACAATTCAAAGGCATCAATTCTTCTTCGGTCTTCTTTATTCATTGTCCAGCTGTTGCATGCATATGATGTGACTGAAAACACCATGGCTTGGGTAAGGCACACCTTAGTCTTCAAGGTGATATCTTTGCTTTTCAACACTTTAAAGAGCTCTTTTGCAGCAGATTTGCCCAATGCAATGCATCTTTTGATTTCTTGACTGCTGCTTCCATGGGTGTTGATTGTGGATCCAAGTAAAATAAAATCCTTGACAACTTCAGTCTTTTCTCCATTTATCATGACATTGCTTATTGGTCCAGTTGCAAGGATTTTTGTTTTCTTTATGTTGAGGCGTAATCCATACTGAAGACTACGGTCTTTGATCTTTACCAGTTAAGTGCTTCAAGTCCTCTTCACTTTCAGCAAGCAAGGTTGTGTCATCTGCAAAACCCAGGTTGTTAATGGGTCTTCCTCCAGTCCTGATGCCCCATTCTTCCTCATACAGTCCAGCTTCTAGGATTATCTGCTCAGCATACAGACTGAATAGGTATGGTGAAAGGATGCAACTCTGATGCACACCTTTCCTGACTTTAAACCACGCAGTATCCCCTTGTTCTGTCTGAACAACTGCCTCTTGATTTATGTATAGGTTCCTCATGAGCACAATTAAGTGTTCTGGAATTTCCATTCTTTGTAATGTTATCCATAATTTGTTATGATCCAACAGTCGAATGCCTTAGCATAGTCAATAAAACACAGGTAAACATCTTTCTGGTATTCTCTGCTTTCAGCCAGGATCCATCTGACATCAGCAATAATATCCCTTGTTCCACGTTCTTTTCTGAATCCAGCTTGAATTTCTGGCAGTTCCCTGTTGATATACTGCTGCAGCCTCTTTTGAATGATCTTCAGCAAAATTTTACTTGCATGTGACATTAATGATTTTGTTCGATAATTTCCCCAATTGGTTGGATCGCCCTTCTTGGAAATAGGCATAAATACGGACCTCTTCCAGTTGGCTGGACAGGTAGTTGTCTTCCAAATTTCTTGGCATAGATGAGTGAGCACTTCTAGCGCTGCTTCCTTTTGTTGAAACATCTCAATTTATATTCTGTCAATTTATATTTCACCAATGCTTTCAGCACAGCTTGGACTTCTTTCTTCAGTACCATCAGCTCCTGCTCATATGCTACCTCTTGAAATGGCTGAACATCTACCAATTCTTTTTGGTATAATGACTCTGTGTATTCCTCCCATCTTTTTTTGATGCTTCCTGCATTGTTTAATATTTTCCCCATAGAATCCTTCACTATTGCAACTTGAGGCTTGAATTTTTTCTTCAGTTCTTTCAGCTTGAGAAATATTGAGCGCGTTCTTCCCTTTTGGTTTTCTATCTCCAGCTCTTTGCACATATCATTATAATTTTACTTTGTCTTCTCGAGCCGCCCTTTGAAATCTTCTGTTCATTTCTTTTTACTTCATCGTTTCTTCCCTTTGCTTTAGCTTCTCAACGTTTTTGTCAGAGTCTCTTCTGACATATACTTTGGTCTTTTCTTTCTTTCCTATCTTTTTAACAACCTCTTGCTTTCTTCATGTATGATGTCCTTGATGTCATTCCACAACTCATCTGGTCTTCGGTCATTAGTGTTCAACATGTTAAATCTATTCTTGAGATGGTCTCTAAATTCAGGTGGGATATACTCAAGGTCATACTTTGGATCTCATGGACTTGTTCTAATTTTCTTCAGTTTCAACTTGAAGTTGCATATGAGCAATTGATGGTCTGTTCTGCAGTAGGCTCCTGGCCTTGTTCTTACTGATGATATTGAACTTTTCCATCGTCTTTTTCCACGGATATAGTCGTTTTGATTCCTGTGTATTCCTTTGGTGAGGTCCATGTGTATAGTCACCGTTTATGTTGGTGAAAAAAGGTATTTGCAAAGAAGAAGTCATTGGTCTCGAAAAATTCTATCATGCAATCTCCAGCATCATTTCTAGCACCAAGGCCATATTTTCCAACTACCGATCCTTCTTTGTTTCCAACTTTCGCATTCCCATCACCTGTAATTATCAATACATCCTGATTGCATGTTTCATCAATTTCAGACTGCAGAAGCAGGTAATAATCTGCAATTTCTTCATCTTTGGCCTTAGTGGTTGGAGTGTAAATTTGAATAATAATCGTACTAACTGGTCTTCCTTGTAGGCGTACAGATATTATCCTATCATTGACAGCGCTGTACCTCAGAATAGATCTTGAAATGTTCTTTTTGACAAGTAGATTTATTAATTTTCTTTGTGGTTATTCTGAAATTTACCTTTACCTTCCTAAGTTTAAAACAGTCTATCTTGATATTGTCTTGACTTCCCCTCCATATGGACGTTCTATAAACTACATCATTTATTCCTCGTTTTTGTTTTGAAGTTGTTGTCATTTACAGATTGACATCTCTGGTTCCCCGTTTTCAGTTTTGCAGCTTTTACTTTTGAGAATTCTTCTAAGTTGGTATCTGGCAGATGCTGTCATGTGTCTTAACCTCAGGTTGTTGTCTAATGTCGTTGGTTCTCTGTCTAAAGGGCTTCCTTTAATATTACTCGTAAAGTTGGTCCGGTTTGTACAAATTCCCTTAATTTCTGTTTTTCTGGGAATGCCCTATTCATCATCATATTTGAAAGACAATTTTGTTGGAAATATGATTCTTGGTTGGCAATTCTTTTCTTTCAGAGCTCTATATATGTCATCCCATTGCTTTCTTGCCTGGATGGTTTCTGTCAAGAAATCAACACTAGTCTTACTGGTGCCCCCTTTGTAGGTGACACTTCATTTTTCACAAGCTGCTCTTAGAATTCTTTCTTTGTCTTTGGTTTTGGAAAGTTTGATTATCATATGTCTTGATGACTTTCTTTTGGAGTCCATCCTGTATGGGGTTCGTTGAGCTTCTTGGATGGAAACCTTCTTGTCTTTCATAATATTAGAAAAGTTTTCTGCCAATAAATCTTCAAAAATTCTCTCTGTACTTTTCTTTTCTCCTCCTCTTCTGGAATTCCTATTACACATAAAATATTCCTCTTAATGGTGTCCCACATAACTCTTAAGCTTTCTTCATTTTTCTGATAGTTCCTCAAACAAATTGGTATCAAAAGATTTGTCCTCTATTTCACTGATTCTTTCTTCCATTGATTCAATTCTATTTCTATGCCCTTCCATTGAGTTATCTATTTCTGATATTTATTGTTAATCACCTGGATTTCTAATTGTTGTTTTTGTATGGTTCCTAATTGTCTATTTATTTTGTCATTTTGTTCTCGTACTGTTTTCCTGAATTTTTTTAGGGTTTTGTGTGTGTTTTCCTTGATCTCTTTGAGGATCCTATATATAAGTCTTTGAATTGCTAGTTCTATTACCATTTCCTCCTTAGGTAGGTTTTCTACACCTTTATTTTGCTCACTTGTTTGAGCCATCTTATCCTGTTTCTTCATATGATTTCTTATTGTCTGCTGTCTCCGAGGCATTTAGGTTTTATTTTTTTTATAAATTTCTTTGATTGTATGTATGTTTTGTGCTGATTTTTTTGTTTTGTTTTGAGGTATCTGGAGCTTTGTTTCTTCTTTTTTTCTTTGGAATGTCTTTTTCCTTTTTATTATTTTAACTGTTGTTTTGTGGTTCTGGTCTATGTGTGCCTTTGGTGGTGTCTGTTGGCTGAGCATGACTTCCTCTCACTACTGGGGATTGCTGGTCACACCCATGTGTGAGTCCTCTGTGGTTAGGCTCGTATGTCTTCCCTTACTGGACTGAGTGCAGGTGGGAAACCAAGTTCCTTCTCTGATATTGGGTGACAAGTTTGGGTGGTCAGTGTCCCTCCATAGCCCTTGTGGGACCATGGATTCCTTTGGTTGGTGCAACAGTTTGTGCATCTCTGTAGGTCAGGGCAGGACGTCTCTGTATCTGCTGTGAGGGGGTGCTTCCCAAATGGATGGGGTAGGCCTGCTGTACATACATAAATTGGTGTCTTAGTAGGTGGTGGGGTTTTAGTGCAAGTGCAGATGGCCTACAGGAACTGTTTGGGTGTGCAATGTGTGACACTGCAGCCAGATGGACATTGGATGAGGGCACTAGGATCTCCTGCTTGTTGTTTGGCAGAGGTGCAGATGGTACCTTTCAGGATGTGACTGGAACTGCTGATGAGGGGATGTGTCTGTCCAGCCAGTCACCAAGGCATGGATGCAGGAAGCATTCTTCCTGGTCACTGGGATGGGCGCTGTGTGTGCACACCACCAGTTGTCAGGTGGTCAGGGAAAGGGTGCACGGGTTACCAGTCACCGGCTGGGTAGCACGGGAACTCGCACCACCAGTCACTAGGTGGGTGGGGTGGCAGGGTGGGGGAGGGAAGGGTCTCACACCTCCGGTTGCCAGTTTGGTGGCAGGAGTGCACACCACTGATTGCCGGGCAGGTGGGCTAGCACGGAGATGGGTGGAATGGGCACGAGCCTCCAGTTACAGGTCCAACAGCACAGGAGTGCGTGCCATGGATAGCCAGGCAAGGGGTGGGGATAAGGGGGCACATTGCTGGTCACCGGGAGGGTAGGGGAGAGGCAAAGAGGGGGAAAGTGTGTTCCCCTAGTCTCTCGCATGGGCACTGGTGCACTCCCCACAGAGTGCAGCCAGTCATCAGGACCTGGCTCCAACAAAATGCAAGAAGGGGATGTCCAGAGTCCAGTCAGATCAGAGGTCTCTAACTGCCACTCCAAGGATCCTCCACTGTGCCAGCACTACCCACCCAAATGATCAGGGGCCACTGCTGGTGAATAGTTCTGTCTCTATTTTCTGGCTCCCTCCCTGTTATGGTTGTCTGGACCCCTAGGGCTCTCACCTGTCTTCCTGCACTTTCCTTCCTTAGATCCAGTTCATGTTCTGCTCACCTTGCTTCACTCTGGGTTTGTCTACACAGTATCTCTGCCTCCTATTGGAAATTTCATGAAGTTACCTTCCTGTGCTCTTCTCCCGGGAACAATGTTCACTTTGTCTCAAGATGGTCATGCTGCGCCAGACTGACTGGCAGGGCGCCTACAGTCCATAAATCTCCTCGTTCACTGTTTTCATTCAGTTTCACCATCCCTTCACTGTGCTATCTAATTCTTCATCCTTCTGTTTGCTGTTCTGGATTCCCAGATTACCATCTGTATCCATTCACTTGGTTTCTCAGTTCTTTGCTGTAAGGGGATGATGATGTGGTATGTGTGACTAAGCTGCCACCTTGGGCCTTCTCCTGCAAAGTTCTTCTTAAGGGTGATCTGCTTTATTTTTCACTTAGCACTAACTGATATTATATCATATACTTATTTGTTTATTCATTTATTGCTTACTCCTCAACTTGACTGCTGAAGCATTCAAGATGGGCAGGGACTGTCCTGTTCAGTGCTGTATCTCTAGCACTCAGAACATGCCAGGCACATGGTAGCTGTTCATCCACATTTGAGTGGGTGATTTAACTTATTCTAATCTGAAGTTGCCTTTAGACTTTATGACTATGAAGAACAGTAACCATCATTTAAAGAAATCCTAGAATAAACAAAGACAAAGGGCCCCAGGAAAATGTATTAGCCATCATTTTCCAGTACTTTCTAAGACAGTCTGCTTTCTGGGTCTGTAATTTCAAAATGGAAATAACTTCTAAATGAGTGAAAAACTCTAACTGGCAGATGCCTTAATCTACTTTAACCAGCCACAGGATATGTGAACCCCTCTAAAACTAGTGGCCCCTATGCTTAAATTCCTCAACACACTACTTACTGTAGCAGAGCTTTTTCTAATCCTGACAGTGAGAACCTTCCTTAAACTGGCCCCAAGTCAGTCTCTCTAAAGCCTTCACACAACTCTACCACTCGAGGGTCACAATAATTCAATCTTCGGCTAAAAAGCAACCTGAAATCTAGTTCGTTTCATCAGTACCTTTTTGAATATGAATACTATGACAAGTAATTTTAAAGTTACTGATTCCTTCTAGCTTTTCATACTCCTAAATGTAACAACAGAATAAAAAGTTTAATTTACAAATAAAAAAATTTTAATGGTCTTTAACAATAACTTATAGTTTGTTGCTGATAAAATTCTAAATTATTCTGATGCTTATATTTTATACATCAGCCACAGCATGTGTCACAAGTGAAATCATATACAGTAATAAATCCCATCTACATGCAGGACAACTTAGGAACCGGCATAGCAGTGATCAACTTCACGCATCATGAGACAGAAAGATTATTACACTAAGAATCAGGAGACCTGCCTTCTAGTTCTACTTCTGTCACTTATTCTGTGACCTAGGTCTGTTTTTTCCTGTGTAAAATTGAAGGCACTGGAATATATGCTCTTTAAGACTCAATGTGGACTTGCAAAATCACAGCAAAAACTTTCATGTTTCTAGTTTTAAATCACTAATTTGTAACCAACCAGTCCATGCTTTGAGAGGTGACTGAGCAGGTGATCCCAGCAGAGAGGTAGAATTCAAGCAGACAAGTTTCTGCTGCTCTATCAACTGCAACAGTTTTCCGCGAGCCTCCATACTCTGTCGATTCAATTCTGCGATCCGTTCCTCCATGCTACTTGCTAGAGATTGTGCTGCTGGAAAAGTCTTTAAAAACAAAAAACAAAAAAGACACAAATTCAATACTGAGGGAAAAAAACCCACAAAATTTTGACTTTTTGTAAAAATAAATTCTCCCGTAAGTACCAGCAAGTTCATATTCATAGCCCTTGCTATATGCAAACTTGAATAATGGGCAAATAATTTACAAATCACTTCCTTGAAAAATTAGGACAAAGTAAAGGGATACTAGTCCCTCTACGGGTGCCACATAAGCTCTTTAGTCCCTTTGTTTGTGGACAGTCTGCAGGACAAAGCTTTCCAGAGTCCTCTAGTGTTTTGTTGAGCTGCACAAAAGATCACACAAAGAGACTCCTGGTAACCTGCCCTCTAGAGATATGCTAAAGGCCACAAACCTATTAATGGCAAATCTGAGTTTCAATCACAATATATAAAACACAAGAGGATCTGCTGTAGTTGAAATAGATGCTTCTATAATCTTCAAACATATACCATGAGTTATTTGGCAAAGATTGCAAGCAGCTTTATCACTCCTTCTAAATATGTGACAGCCTCCCCAGGCTACTTTTGGCCTAAGATAGGTGATTAAATAATAGTTCATGGCTGGAAAGAGAGGTACAGAAAAACATATCTAGGACTTTAACATAAATTTAATTTAAAAATTCCCAAAAGGAATGCACTTATATCATTCCTAATTATTTCATTTTGCTAAATATGTCCCTTTGGGGAGGTGGGGAACCCATCCGTAATAGAAATTACTGATTTCTAGCTTATGCCCATTAGTAATAAAAAAAGTGAAAAAAAATGAAGTAAGGATCATTTTGTATTTCCAATTATAACAAAAAGGGTGGTAAGGGCAGGAATATTAGATCATCCTCCCCAGCCTGATCTATATACCAATTTAAAAAGGAGGCAAACTCAGTATTTAACTTTGTTACCTTTTTCAAACCAAGTGTTACTGTTTCAAATAAACTTCAAAACTCGGAAAACATCAGGTCTCCCAGTGACTCAAAATTAAGGCAGCTGGCATTTACACACACCTGCCCTGACAGCAGCTGTCTATTCCCAACACTCTTTCCCTGGCCTCCCTCCTGCCAGTCCCTTCCGACCACTAATTCTGTGACTCAGTGTCCACACTGCCCTTGTTTCCCATGAGCCATCACTGACAGGTGGTCCTCGCCCCTCCAGCTCCCCATAACCTTCCTCATTAAAGCCCTTGATCCATTGTTTTAAAGCCCCTATGAAAGCAGTCACCTCAGGAACGCCTAATCCATGAAGCTGTCTAGCTCTTTCCCACTGCTAAAACACTGTTGCATCCCCTATCAGAAGCCTGGTGGGCGCCATTTTAGTTCACGAAGAAGTCAAAGGAAGTGTCTTTCATCACTGGAACCAGTACAAGGAGGTATGCTACAAATATCTCCCAGCTGGAACTTAAAATCTTTTCTTCCCACAAACAATGAAATAAACGTTTAGGTTACCAGGTTACCCCACAAGGTTTATCTAACTTACAAAATTCCTGCACCATAATATGTAGACCTTTGCTACTCAAAAGTGTGGTCCTTGGATCAGCAGCACTGACATCAATTGGGAACTTATTAGAAATACACAGGCCTATCCCAGACCTACTCAGTCAGAAACTGCATTTTAGCAAGATCCCCAGGTGATTTGGATGTACATTAAAGTCTGACTCTAACAATCCTTTAAAACATCATTTCTATGGGAAAATGCATTCCATCTCCTAAAAAAGTAACTCTTCATGAATTGAGGGTCAATAGTTCTCTTTTAGGAACCACTTTAAGAGTAGAAATGCTTTCAATTCAAATGTAGACATGTGGCAAACTAGCAATATTAATTCTACATTTTATATTTAAAACTTCATGCCTAGCTTAATCTTAGCTTTCCTACACGTTTTCCCATTGCCCTAGTTTCCTCATTCACTTATGTTTTTATTTTATATTGTCTTGCTGTATTTCATGTGCAGTATGTACTGATAAACTACGGCTACCTGTTTTGGAACAAGGCCCTGTCAAAGCCTAAGCCACCCAGTGGCAGTCCTAAAGATACCCAGAGTCACTTCTGGAGAGAAGTCCCCTACGACGCCCCAGTGTGTAAGTGAGCCCCTGTGTGCCCCCAGCCACTCCTTCACTGGTACTCACGGTACTCATGTTGCTTGCACTTTCCTGTCTGTTTAACGCCCGAGGTCCATCTCCTCGCTCTCCCCCTGGCCCAGTATTATTCAGATGTGCCTTGATAGCTGAATTCTGCAGTGCCAACTTAGCAATTCGTGCCATCATGTCCTTTCTTTGTATCAATGCCTCATTTGTTCCAAGCTGTTGCCCATCTCCCAGTACTGGAGGCTCATCTGAGAACACAGGGCTTCTTGACTGCTGGGTGTTTGAATGGGAATTGCAGCGGGGCTGTGACAGACTGACAAAAGGAGCCTGGTTTTTGTTCTCCAAATCTTCTCCCATGTGAGAAACCCTCCACCTCTGAGTGAAGAGACGATTCTCTTCATTTGAATTCTGAACGTCTGTACCAGGAGGTGAGGTCTTTTTTTCCCAGTTTTGTTCCTTCTCAATTATTTCCACAGTTGGAGGAATGCGTGGGGCAGGACGAGTTTGAACAGTCCTCCTCAATACTGTAGATAAGAAATAATCAATAAATATGTATTATTTTGCCATAGATTGGCAGTATAATTGTCTCATTAGCCCATCATAGAAAAGTTAGAGAAGTATTTCAACAGAAGGGTTTGGCCTTTGAATACCTAAAACATTTTCAGCAGGGCTTATGCCAGAAATGCAATCCCTAACAATCAAGTATATGGACTTTTTATATTCCTTAAACCATCTGTCAGTATCCTTGTGAAAAGACATCTTTCAAGCTCGCATTTTAACACACATATTAACATGTATCTGGGACTCCTGTAGGGGGAGTGTCAGTATCCAAAGGTCTCTCTGAGGAAGTAAAATTTAAAATGATTAAGTATATGGCAGAAAGCAGAGCAAAAGGCATTACAGGCAGAGAGAACGACTTATGTGAAGACCCTAAAAGAGGAAACATCGTAAAAAGGAGCCAGTCTAGCTGTAGCATAGCAATGAGGGGAGAAATGGAAAATCTGAGGCTGGAAACGTGTGCAGGGGCCATTTCCTAATGAGCCTTTTAGGCCATGTTAGGGATTTTATAATTTAAGAGCAACAGAAATCTACAAAAGTTGTGGCAACAATTTGATTTACATTTAAAAAGATCACTCTGGCTATGGATAACTGGAAGGTGGCAAGAATGGAAGTAGGGAGACCAGTAAACAGTTGCAGTAGTTTAAGAGAAAAATGCTAGTAACTTTGACTGAAGTGCGCTGGCAACAGAGATAAAGTGAAGTAACAGATGTGAGAAATATTTTGGTGATAGAACTAAGAGTGATGAACTGGAAGTGGGGTAGAGGGAAACACACGAATCAACATGGCATGCACAACTGAGTGGATGGTGATGCCATTTACTGAGATGGAGAAGGCAAGAAAAACAGCAGACCTGAGGCAAGGAGGTATCGAGAATTCAGGTTTGAACGTGCTAAGTTTAAATGCCTTATGATTTACCCATGTATCTAACCAAGGGGCTAGTCACTCAAGTAGATGGATATATGGGTCAGAAGCTCAAAAGAGATATCTGGGCTAACATATAAAACTGGAAGTCACTGCCATATAAAAGGTACTGGAGGCTGTAAGATTACCTAGAGAGAAAGAGTAGAATGAGAAAAAGAAGGAGACCAGTACCAAGACATGAGGAACTCAACATTCAGGATCAGGTAACGGAGGAAAAGCTAGCAAAGTACTGAAACGGAACAGCCAGGGAAATAAGAAAAATATCACAAGAAAGAGGTATCAAAGAAATAAAAAGAAGAGATTGTTTCACAAAAGAGGGAGTGGTCAACTATGTGTAATGCTCCTGTAAGACTTGGCAAGATAA
Source organism: Dugong dugon (assembly GCA_030035585.1). Taxonomy (NCBI): domain Eukaryota; kingdom Metazoa; phylum Chordata; class Mammalia; order Sirenia; family Dugongidae; genus Dugong; species Dugong dugon. Next base: position 3,406,556 of record CM057466.1, read on the forward strand.
AGACAAAAACATGTACACTGGACTTAGTAATACAGAGGTCACTGGAGCCTTTAGCAAAAGTGGTTTGGTGGAATTCAAAAGAATAACTTGGGACAGTGGATGCTTCTCATTCAAAACAGCAGACTGAGCACCCATCTGCCTTGCCGCCTTCCACTGAAACGACATTAAGGAGGCATAAGAGTCAATAAACCCGTATCAGTAAAGAGGATAGTCTGGGAAGACAGTCTTCAGTCAATGTGGTATTTCAACAAATTTCTGGAAGTCAGAGTGAATGGCAAATGTGTGAAAGAATGAAACTGATTAGAAGCTACAGCCCAAAACACGTTTATACTACAAGGAAGTTACAGCATATACACCACCCATCTGTCAGTTTGTCGTACTGTGGTGGCTTGCAGGTGTGTTGCTATGATGCTGGAAGCTATGCCACCGGTATTTCAAATACCAGCAGGGTCATCCATAGTGGACAGGTTTCAGTGCAGCTTCCAGACTAAGACAGACTAGGAAGAAAGGCCTGGCAATCTACTTACAAAAAGTAGCCAATGAAAACTTTACAGATCACAACAGAATATTGTTCGATAGAGTGCTGAAAGATGAGCCTCCTAGGTTGGAAGGCATTCAAATATGCAGTGACCACAACAATGGACTTAAGCATACCAACAATTGTGAAGACGGCACAAAACCAGGCAATGTTTCATTCTGTTATGCAGAAACATAAGGTCGCCATGAGTCAGGGCCAGGTTGACAGCAACTAAGAATAACAACACAAGGAAGCTACAGGTGAAAACCAGTCTTTCTGCGGGAACCCTGAAAAGGCGACAGGCTCAAAGTTGACAGGTACAGGGGAGACAATGAGAAGTAGGACTGATACCTGGAGACAATGAGAAGTAGGACTGAAAACTGAGGAGTTATTTAAAGTTTGTCTACTGTTCAGTCATGCCAGTCAAGCTTTTGCTCACTACTCCTCTGCCTACCCACCAAGATGAAAAAAACAGGGTTGGGGGGAGCAAATGTGGTAGCTCCAATGTAATATCTGGATTCTAATTGCATACCCTAAAAGGAAGCCTTCAGTTAGCATATCATGCCCATATAAACAAAGCAACTACTTAAGGGAAAGTCTATTGGGAAACAGACCTACACCTATCTATACTACAGAAGAGAACACTTATGCCAGTTACCGATAACATTCAACCTAGTCATTTACTCTAAAATATGAATGGACAATCAAGGATCACCAGCTATATGAGGAAAATCAGCATGAAAGAAAAAAGCCACAATAACAAACAGAACAAAAGACCATAAATAAAAGACAATTAAAATACGTAAGAAATTTTAACAAAATTCTAAGTGGTATCCTGAGAAGAGTCTGGAAGATGTATCCATAACAAGCAAAATGTCCCAGCATGAAAAAGGACACTCAGACAGTAAGAAAGGGCCCTTGCTTGCAAATTAAAAATACAATTGGTGAAATAAAGAAATTCAAAAGGCAGGCTTGAATATAAACTGGAAGAAATCTTCCAAAATATAAAGAGGAAGCTAAAAAGCCAAATACATGAGAAAATTTAGGAAGGTCAACATCCAATTTCCCAAAACTGAAGAAAGGCATGTGTCATCAGATTGAAAGGTCTCACAGAGTCAGTCAGAAAAGACCCACATTTAGACACAGCTAGTACAATTCAGAATAAAAATAAAGGAGTCCTAAAGGCTTCTACAGAAAAAAAGCAGGTCACATACAAAGAAACAAAAGTTAGATATTCCATCAGACATCCCAACAGCAACACTGGATACTAGAAATCAGTGGAACAATGCCTTTAATTTCTGAGCAAAATTTTTTGAGGAAGCTATAATTCTATATCAAGCCAAATTATCGATCAAGTACAAGAGAGAAATAAAAAGATTTTCCGACTTCGAAGAACTCAAACTTTACCTGCCACACACCCTTTCTGATGATTATTTCATAAAATTGAGGGAGAAAACAAATAAAGTGGAAGAAACAGAATCCAGGGAACAGCTGAACCAACCCAGCAGTGTAATACTAATAGCAAATCCCAGGATAAAAGCTGTGCAGCAGACCCAGAGAACAATCAGTTGAGACAGGAGCAGGGGTGAAAGGGCTTTGGAAAGTTGTCTCTGGGATAGAAGTGGATTCCATGCAGTAATAGGTAGAATGATTAAAAGACTTGAAAATCTGAAGATATGAAGAAAGCACATTATTCACGATCAACAAGGGGGGAAAGGCAACTTGAAACTCCAGGCAAAACAGAAATGAAACAAGGAAGTCACAGTGTAACTACAGAGCAAACTAAAAGATTTTGAGCAACTCATGGAATAAGGAGAATTCACTTCAAGTGGCACAAGGATTGATAGTAACAACGTACCCAAAAAGAAAACGTAATTGTTATTTATTTGTTCTCAACTTTCAGCATCCATCTGTAGACAAGACACAGAAGACAGAACTGTGGGAAAGGCACAGAACATAAATATTATCAAACCTGATAATGTAAAAGGAAAGACATAGCTGAGTGAAGGTGGGAGGTGGCAAACACAAGAAAGGTAGAAGAAAAGCAAGGGGAACTGATATTCTCATCTTACATGGTGGAAAGTCAGGAATATTGCCTAGAATTAATAAAGAAGACATAAAAAGTATTTAAAGCTACAAAATTAAGTAAAAGAATTACAAATAATCATATATTGATCTAAATTAGATAGGAAGGGAGCTAGGTGTTAATTTGAATTACAGCCTCTTCTTTCTTAAGGGAGAGTCTATAATGAGTATATAAAGTTGATATCTCAAGAAAATAGATGGAAAAATTTTATATTAATTATAGAAAGAACCACCAGAAAGACAAAAATCAAGTTACGATAAAAACAATTGTCTCTGGGGGTAGGGCTAGAAATGGGGGACGAGATATCCACTTTGTATGTAATTTTTTTATCCACATGCAAATATGAATTGGAATTGGTGCTTAAAAAAAAGAATGAATGGGAGATAAAATGAAAACCATACACATACGCACATATATACATACATATGCATACATACATATGTCCCCCACGTGTCTGTTAGTTTGTCGTACTGTGGGGGCTTACATGTTGCTGTGATGCTGGAAGCTACACCACCAGCACTCAAATAGCAGCAGAGTTATCCATGGCAGACAGGTTTCAGCTGAGCTTCCAGACCAAGACATATATATGCTGTTGTTAGGTGCCGTCAAGTCGGTTCTGACTCATAGCAACCCCATAGGACAGAGTAGAACTGTCCCAAAGGGTTTCCAAGGAGCTGCTGGTGGATTTAAACTGCCGACCTTTTGATTAGCAGCTGAGCTCTTAACCACTACGCCAGCAGGGCTCCAAAAAAAACCAAACCCGTTGCCATCAAGTCAATTCCAACTCATAACGACTGCAGTGTAATTACTTTTGTGTGTGGCCTTTCTAGCCATGGGTTTTGTAACTCCCACCTAGGTGATTGTGTGACAGGGTAAACTGCGGCCCACCAAGGGGATTGGAGCGTTTTTCCTTAAAGAGAGACAATTCCAGCAGAGAGGAGAGGAGGCCACCACCACCAAGGAAAGAGAGACCGGCAGCATGAGACATTGCAGTGGCTTTCCCAGCCCACAGAGAGAAAGCTGAGAGCCTTCCGGCAGAGACTGAGGGCCAGGGAGAGGTTTGCCTGCAAGCACAGCTTGGAGAGGTTACCCTGAGGGAAGAACTGTATCCTGAGTGTTCTTGAGCCTGAAGTGTCTTCCCTAATAAACCCCATAATTGTGAGTATGGTCTGTGAGTCGTGTGTGGCCATTACAATGAATTATCGAACCCAGTAGAGAAGTAGCGAGCGCTGTGTGACGGACGTTGGTGTCAGAATTGGTAGAGATGGCAGAGAGAGGAGGTGTGTCTGACCTCCACTTCATAGGAATCAGCCTTGAGCTGTTGACTTTGGTTCTCGTTTCCCCTTGTGGGGTTGGAGATCAGACACTGCACCCAAGCCATTTTCATGGCGATCTTATACGACAGAGTAGCACTGCCCCATGGAGTTTCCAAGGAGCGGCTGGTGGATTTGAACTGCCGACCTTTTGCTTAGCAGCCAAGCTCTTAACCACTGTGCCACCAGGGCTTCATGTATACATATATATACACACACAAATCACTTTCAAGAAGTGTAACATTATTCGTAACAGCCAAAACGTAGTCCACCAAAGCATAAATGGATAAAAAAAAATGGTGTTATATATATACAACAGAATATTATTCATCCATAAGAAGTATTGATACATGCAACAACTTGGATGAACCTCAAAAACATTATGCTAAGTGAAAGAAGTCAGACACAAAAGGCCATATATTAAATGATTCCTTTTATATGCTGTATCCAGAATAGGCAAACAGGGACAGCAAGCAGATTAGAGGTTACCAGGAGATGGAGGGAAGGGGGAATGGGGAATAATTACTTAATGTATATGACGGGTTTTTATGGGGTTGATGAAAAAGTTTTGAAAACTACAGAGTTGGTGGTTGCACAACATTGTGAATACACGAAACACCACTGAACTGTACATTTTAAAACTCTGAACTGTATGATATGTGAATTCAGGAACCACCCAGAGGTGCCTCAGAAGACAGCCGTGGTGATCTGCTTCTGAAAAGTCACAGCCTTGAACACCTCGTGGAGCACAGTTCTACTCTGCACACATGGGGTTCCCGTGAGTTGGGATCAATTCAACAGCAACTAACAACAACAATACGTGAATCTCACCTCAACAACAACAACAAAAATGTTTTAATTAAAAAAAATAAAAATAAAAAAGACATGGCTGTGAAGGGAAGTAGAATAAAGTACTAGCTAGAAGAAGAGGGTCAGCAAAAAGGAGGAAGATCCTCAAGGAGATGGACTGACACAGTGGCTGCCAACAATGGGCTCAAACATAGCAACAATTGTGAGGATGGCGCAGGACCTGGCAACATTTCTTTCTGTTGTACGTGGGGTCACTATGAGTCGGAACCAACTCCACAGCACCTAACAACAACAACAAGAAAATATTTATAATGAGAAATTCTAGAACAGCATGTCTAATACAGTGCTGTATATGCCATATATGGCTAGTCAAATTAAAATTAAATAAAATTTATAATTCAGTTCCTCAGTCACACTGGTCGTATTTTAGGTCTCAAGAGCCACATGTAGCAAGTGGCTAGCTATCATATTAAACAACAGAGATGACAGAACATAACGTTTTCATCATCACAGAAAGTTCTATTGGACAGTACTGCTCTAGAGCAGAACTGAATACTGATGAAAGGCTCTAATATATCTCCCATCTTCATCTGCATGTTCATTTTAGCTGAAAAACTCTTTACATATGACTATTCCAAACAAAACAGAAAAATATGATGATAAAGCTTCACCAATTCAGAATACATATTCAGAGGCAGCTCTATCCATACACTGTAAAGGAACTATGCAGCATTATTTCTGCCAGTGCAGAGCCTGCTGAAGATGTTAACAAAACGCTGTCTACAGCAGTCCCTGTAATTTGCTTTAGTGAACATTTAGCATGTTTATGATCAGAGCAAAACTATTTATTGTAATTGTTTCCTTAAAAGAACTTTAAACTATCTATCATTCATGAAAAATAATTTATAATATTTAAGAAGAAATCATTAGACAAGCCTACTAGTAACACACAAACATTCAAAAAACCACCTTAAGAAGTGAAAATGTAACCTGAATTGAAATCATACTCTCCTAAATCTAGCCAGCATTCATACACCTCTCCAGCACTCGAAAGAGGAAATACTGAATCACAAGATACTGCAGAGCTGCAAGGGACATTAAAAATAAGAAAAACTCTCTCATTTTAGAGATAAGGAAACTAACACCCAGAGAAGGTAAGTGTGTTAGCACCACGCCTCACAGCTAGTCAGCGGATGAGCAGGGCAAGAGGCCAGCACTGGCCCTCAGCCAGGCACCGTCTCCACTACCCCGCTGATGTGACAGACTCGACATCTGTATTATAAATGCCAAGATAAACTTTACAACAGTAAGGTGTCATTTTCTTCACCTTTTATGGCTTCTTCATGGCCTCTATTCTAAACATACACCAAAGTGCAGAAAATGTGACAAAATTTGTATGTCCCAATGACAACAAAAGTTACTTTTCTGTTTCCCTATATGAGAGTATCCAACAATCTTTTTACAGAAATGAAAATTCTGGCAAATCAAGGCTGAATAATACTTTCTGAAAATTTTGGAGGAGAGTCTAAGACAGAGGTTCTTAACTCTTTTGACTAAAGGACTCTTTGTAAAATCAAATGAAAGTTATAGCTCCAGAAAAATGCACGTTCAGACAAACAACATTTTTCCAGTCAGTGAAGCAGTCCGTGGACCTTCTGAAGACCTGAGCTAAAAAGTAACAATAAATTTTTAACATTTTATTCAAAACTCTACATCCTGCAGCAAAAATGACTCTAAAGCTTTTAACTGTCCATTGCCTTTCATTATAAAATCTCAACTGACTGACTTGAAAACTTTTGATGAGAGAGGTTAATCTGATGACCAGATGTGACTTACAAAATCCTTAAAGTCACAGTTCTCACCTTTCTTGGTAGAACTTTCATTGCTCTCTGGAGTATAGTCTCCTCTTGTTTCTCACTCCTTCATATGTTCCTGGACCACAGGGACAAAGGGGATTCTCCTTACTCTGCATCTTAATGCTAAAAGCTTAGACCCTTTGATCAGAGCTTAATATTTACAATGTCTAATGGAACAGATATATAATGAAATTCAATGTCACACTTCACCGTAGGTGTAACGTGCATGATACAAACCACCCTGAAAATTCCTCCTTTAGCTTAAAGATTACATGGGGAATGTCTTTTTAAATTTTGTTTATCAAGTAACAATGAACAGAATAAATGACGTATGTGAAGCATAAAAAACACTGCCTTATAACTGTAGAAGAAGCCTGCTTACCATCCTGCAGAGGAGAGAACTCAGAGCTGCTCTTCTGCCTGGGTGGTGTTAACAACACAGCTGGCTCAAACATCTGTGCTGGAAAACTGCTGGCCAGAGTCCCACTATCAGGCTGGTTTGGCACCTGAGACAGTTTGACAGGCAGCTCCTCTTGTGGCAATTCAACCACTTCATCCCCTCTGAACATCAACGGGCTGGAGACATCAGCATTTACAGCTGGAGCCTCTGAAGAAAACGAGAGGCTATTAGTATTTAAGAAACAAAAAGGGGCTATGGACACATTTCAGTAAAGTACAAAACCCACAAAACCTCTAGACCCTTCACTTTCTAGGTTATATCCCTTTTTGCCAACAATTCATATTCGAAGCTCACGTGGAACCAGAACTGAGAAGAAATTGCTATCTTTGAGAAAAGCACTGAGAGTCCCAAAGCCACACAAAACAAGGACTCTGAAAAGCCACTTTGGGACTCCCAAGAAATCTTACCTGGCATTTAGAACTTTGCATTATTTGTTATGGACAGCTTTCTAACAGTCACGACAAATAACAAAATGGCAAGAATGGGGTGTATTAACCCACTACTTCCATATACAAGGCTCATTATAAAACAAGGTAATTTCACAAGTCACGCATCATCACAGAATACTCACATTCTCTATTACTTAAAAAAGGTTACAAGAGCTGAGACTCAGTGTCTTAGTTATCTAGCACTGTTGTAAAAGAAATACCACAAGTGGATGGTTTCAACAAACGGAAATTTATTTTCTCAGTTTAGAGGCTAGAAGTCTAAACTTGGAGCACCAGCTCTAGGGGAAGCCTTTCTCTCTCTGTTGGCTCTGGAGGAAAGTCCTTGTCTTTTCAGCTTCTGCTTCCTGTTTCCTTGGAGATCTCCATGTGTCTTGCCATCTATGTTCCCCCATCTCTCCTCTGCTTGACTGCTTAATCTCTTTTATATCTCAAAAGAGATTAACTCAGTATATACCCTATACTAATCCTGCCTCGTTAACATAACAAAGACAACCCATTTCCAAATGGGATTATAACCACTGGCATAGAGGTTAGGATTTACAACACATATTTTTGGGGGATGTGACTCAATCCATAACACTCAGGAAGACACTAAATTGGTTTTATCTGTATAAATCTTTCTCATTTCTTCCATAAGCAATAACAATAATAAACAATAACTTATAATACACTCACTCCCAGCCCTTCTCATCTATAAACCTGTTGCCATCAAGTCAATTCAGACTCACGGTGACCCCATGTGTTACAGAGAAGAATTGCTTCATAAGGTTTTCTTGGCTGTCATCCTGGATTCTTTTTTTTTTTTTTATTTCATTTTATTGTACTTTAAGTTTACAATTCAAGGTAGTCTCTCATACAAAGATTTATACATACATTCTTACGTGACCCTAATTTCTCACCCTAATTGCTGTATACTGCAACAGCACATTCCTCCTTTCCACCCGATTTCCCGTGTCCATTCAACCAGCTCCTGACCCTCTCTGCCTTCTCATCTCACCTCCAGACAAGAGCTGCCCATTTAGTCTCATGTGTATACTTGTCTTGGCTATAATCTTTACAGAAGCAGATCATCAGGAATATATTCCATGGAGCTTCTGGGTAGGTTCAAACCATCAACCTTTAGGTTAATAGTCAAGTGCAAACCATTTGTGCCACCCAGAGACCTTCTATAAGTAAAACTGTCTTCAGTAGTGAAGCATAAGCCACATAAGAATAAAGCACTGATATACTCCTTGACTGAGACATTAACAGCAAGACTCCTCTAGAAGAAGACAGAGAACTGCTCCAAACACGGAGTTAATCTCATGCAACTAAATTTTAGTCAGTTACTTGTCACTTCTTAGAATCCACTCTAAGAAATCACTCCTAAATACACAAAACTTCCCACACAAAGACACTCACTGAAGTACTACTTAAGAGTAAAAAACATGAAAAAGTCTAAATGTCCTATTCAGTCTAAGGCCCATGATGGCATACAAGGTGAAGAAAGGATTTCAAAACAACATCACCAAAAATGAAAAAAAGTTATGAATTTCTAAAATTTAGTACTTTTCCTTTTTTTCCTTTCCAAAACCATCCCTTCTTCTCCTGAACCTAGGGCACTGTGATTAATGGTGCTGGCACTAAAGTCACACTGCTCTAGGTAGCCAACTCGGCTGCTTTCTATCTGCACGACTTTGCTAAGTTAACAGTCCTCTCTAAGCCTCAGTATTCTCATCTAAAAAGTGGGGATAACAATAATATCTACCTCATAAGACTATTATGAAAATTAAATAATATATGTAAAACACTTAAAAAGTACCTGGCACAACTGGACCAAACCAAAAGCTAAAAAGTTTCCTGAATACAACCAAACACTTTGAGGGACAGAGTAGCAGGTACGGGGGTCTAGGGACCATGGTTTCAGGGGACATCTAGGTCAACTGGCATAAGAAAGTTTATTAAGAAAATGTTCTGCATTCCATTTTGGTGAGTGGCATCTGGGGACTTAAAAGCTAGCACGCGGCCATCTAAGATACATCAATCGGTCCCAATCCACCTGGAGCAAAGAAGAATGAACACCAAAGGCACAAGTTAAATATTAGTCAAAGAGACAGAAAGAGCCACATAAACCAGACTTCATCAGCCTGAGACAAGAACAAGATGGTGCCTGGCTCCCACCAATGACTGCCCTGACAGGGAGCACAACAGAGAGTCCCTGATGGAGTAGGAGAAAAGTGGGCTGCAGAACTCAAATTCTAGTAAAAAGACCAGACTTAACGGTCTGAGATTGGAGGGACCCCGGAAGACATGGCCCCTGGACTCTCTGTTAGCCCAGAACTGAAATCATTCCCAAAGTCAACTCTCCAGACAAAGATTAGACTGGACAATAAGACATAAAATGATACTCATGAAGAAAGTGCTTCTTAGCTCAAATAGATACATGAGACTAAATGGGCAGCTCCCGTCCGGAGGCGAGATGAGAAGGCAAAAAGGGACAGGAGCTGGTTGAATGGACACGGGAAATCCGGGGTGGAAAGGAGGATTGTGCACTGTCACATTTTAGGGAGAGCAACTAGGGTTGCATAACAAAGTGTGTATAAATTTTTGTATGAGAGACTAACTTGAACTGTAAACTTTCTCTTAAAGCACACACACAAAAAGTACCTGGCATAAAGCGAGTATCCAATAAATATAAGCTGGAAATAGTAGTGGCAATTGTAGTAGTGGTAATATTATATATGCATAAACAACCAATACAACTCCATACAAGTTTAGGGCTTTGTTTGATTGTTTACTCTAGGGCCATAAGTATTTTAACTGCCAGTCTGAAATACTAAAATCACACTCACCTGGATTGTCCATAATTCTTCTACTTATGGCTCCCCTTCTTGATGCTTGTCTTTCTTCTCTGTTGTTATTTATCACAGGACAATTCTTAATGGCATGTGTGAGTGATATAATTTGTTCATCTGTTGTGACCATATACTGCTGAAGTCTTGCCTAGAGAAAAAAGAAATGAAATAAAATTATCAGCATATCAGATATCGAACCATGACCTAGAAAGCAAATCACACGAAGGAAATATATATAAAGATATCATTATTTTAAATACCCTAGGAATTTCAGGCTTTCACACAAATTCTAAAACAATGCTATTCATAGGAATAAACAATTAGAAATAATCTAAAAGCCCTGTCTTAGGCCGAGTTCTCTAGAGAAGCAAAACCCATAAACCACATAAATATATACAGAGAGACATTTATATCAAGGAAATGGCTCACATGGCTGTAGAGGCTGGAACCTCCCCAGTCTGTGGGTAGGCTGCAGGCTTCTCCTGGTTCACACAGCCACAGGGGCTGGCTAACCCAAGATCAGCATGTCAGATAGCAGGGTTTTTGCTCACAGGCTGCAAAGACCGACGAATCCCAATAGGCAGGCAAGACAGCAGTCAAGCTGCTAGCTAAAGTCCTAAGAACAAGAGGTCAGACAAACAGGAGCCAGATGCAAGATCCAGAGCAAGCAAAAGCCCGCGCGGGCCTTGCCAGGAAGTCCACCTGCATTCGATGGCAGGTCACATCCCCAAGGAAACTCCCCTTCAACTGACTGGCTACTCACAGCAGATCCCATCATGGAGGTGATTACATTACATCAGATTTCATCATGGAAGTGATCACATCATCATACAACTACCAAACTACATAACTGCGAAACCACTGAGAATCGTGGCCCAGCCAAACTGACACACAACCTTAATGATCACAGTCCACCCCTTGTCAGCTTGGCACTATACACATCTCCTTAAACCATACATAATCTCTGAATAAAGACAATTTATAAAGTCATACATGCGCCTAACATGATACAACTAACACATGTACAACCAAAAACACACTAGCCCTGTTTACATCTTACACTTTACATGTGAAGAAAACAAAAATATTTAATGCACACATACAAGACAGAAATACTCATAACAATTACAATCTTCGTTTCTACAACTGATCACGTGGTCATAACTGGTATTTAGAATTATCTTCTTCCACCATCCATTCCATATTCCCTTCATTCTCAGCAAGTACCTCAGCTGGTCGTGGTTCTCGGCCTGGTGGGGTGACCCAAACATTCCTGAAGGGTCTGGGCCATTAGCAGTCATGTCCAAATTGGGTTGCTATAGTTTTCCATTGACTTTAATCACTGGGCATGGTAGTACTGAGAAGCCCTAAAGAATCTCCTGCATACCAGACATACTCTTCTTTACCTCCATTAAGTAATATCAACCCAACTTCTTCTTGGTAATCAGGATACATGACACCAGCTAGTATGGTAAATCCCATCTTTGCCTGCTGATCCACAGGCATAAGGAACCCAAAGTGGCCACATGGCATTCGTAACTTTGAGTTTAATGGAATCAGTGGTGTGTCTCCAGGTGAGAGCATTCCTCCCTTTGGAACTAAGACCTGTAGACCTTCAGAGCATAGGCTCACAGGGACAGGAAACAAAAATTTTGTGCATGGGTCACTAGGGGTAATAGTGAGTGGTGCCACTCCCATTTCCACTCTATTCCTGGACCCATGAATCTTGGCTATGAGAGAAACAGCACTATACACTGGACACTGGTTTAAAGCATATACAGCCTCCTGGAGAATATTGCTCCAACCCTGCAAGGTACTGCCACCTAGCTGGCACCATAATTGTGCCTTCAGAAGGCCATTCCATCATTCTATCAATCCTGCTGCTTCAGGATGATGGGGAACATGGTAAGACCAGTGAATTCCATGAACATGAGCCTACTGCCACACTTCATTTGCTGTGGAGTGACTCCCTTGATCTGAGGCAATGCTGTGTGGGATTATCATGACGGTGGATAAGGCATTCTGTAAGTCCACAGATGGTAGTTTTGGCAGAAGCACTGCATGCAGGGAAGGAAAATCCATATCTATAGTAAGTGTCTATTCCAGTAAGAATTAAACGCCACCCTTTCCATGATGGAAGTGGTCCAATGTAATCAACTTGCCACCAGGTTGCTGGCTGATCACCTCAAAGGATGTTGCTATATGGGGGACTCAGTGTTGGTCTCTGTTGCTGGCAGATTGGGCACTCAGCAGTGGCTGTAGCCAAGTCGGCCTTGGTGAATGCAAGTCCATGTTGCTGAGCCTATGCATAACTTCCATCGCTGTCACCATGGCCACTTTGTTCATGAGCCCACTGAGGAATGACAGGGATGGCTAGGGAAAGACGACGAGTGGTATCCACAGAACGCACCATCCTATCCACTTGATTGTTAAAATCCTCCTCTACTGAGATTATCCTTTGGGGAGCATTCACATGAGACACAAATATCTTCACTTCTTTGGCCCATTCAGAGAGGTCTATCCACATACCTCTTCCCATATCTCCTTGTCTCCAATTTTCCAATCATGTTCCTTCCAAGTTCCTGACCATCCAGCCAAACCACTGGCCACAGCCCATGAATCAGTATATGATCGCACATCTGGCAATTTCTCTTTCCAAGCAAAGTGAACAACCAGGTGCCCTGTTCAAAGTTCTGTCCACTGGGATGATTTCCCTTCACCACTGTCTTTCAAGGAGGTCCCAGAAAGGGGATGCAGTGTTGCTGCTATCCACTTTCAAGTGGTGCCTACATATTGCGCAGAACCATCTGTAAACCAAGCATGAGTTTTCTCTTCTTCAGTCAACTGATCATAAGAATTCCCTACGAGGCCTTAGGTGCAGATTGGGAGATGGAAGGTAATGTGACAGGAGTAGAGACCATGGGCATTTGGGCCACTTCCTCATGCAACTTACTTGTGCCTTCGGTTCCTGCTCAGGCCCAATCTCATATATACTACTTTTATTTAATGATGGAGTGCTGCTGTGCACATCCAACTTTATCACTCTGTGGGTCAGGCAACACCCAGTTCATGATGGGCAGCTCAGGCTGCATGGTGACTTGGTGGCTCATGCTTAAGTGTTCAGTCTCTACTAAGGTCCAGTAACAAGCCAAAAGCTGTTTCTCAAAAGGAGAGGAGTTATCTGCAGAGAATGGCAGGGCTATGCTCCAAAAACCTAAGGGTCTGTGCTGTGAGTCACAAGTAGGGGCCTGATAAAGACTCCAAACAGCATCTCTGTCTGCCACTGACACTTTAAGCACCACTGGATAAGCTGATCATATGGCCCAAGTGGCAGAGTGGCTTGCCGGCAGGCTGAACCTGTTGCAGAGCCTTCTCTTATTCTTGGCCCCACTCAAAACTAGCAGCTTTTCGAATCATTGATAAACAGGCCAAGTAGAATACCCAAATGGGGAATATGTTGCCTCCAAAATCCAAAGAGGCCCACTAGGCATTGTGCCTCCTTTTTAGTTGTGGGAAGAGCCAGATGCAATAACTTATCCTTCACTTTAGAAAGAATATCTTGACATGTTCCACACATGGACCCCTAGAAATTTGACTAAGGTGGAAGGCTTCTGAATTTTTGTGGATTAATTTCCCACCCTCTAGCATGCAAATGTTTTACCAGTAAGTCCAGAGTCACTGACACTTCTTCCTTATAGGTCCAAACAGCATAATGTCATCAATGTAATATATCAGTGTGATGTCTTGTCGAAGGGAAAGGTGATCAAGGTCCCTGCAGGCTACATTATGACATAGGGCTAGAGAGTTGATGTAGCCCTGAGGTAGGCAATAGAAGGTGTATTGCTGACCTTGCCAGCTGAAGGCAAACTGCTTCTGATGGTTCTTGAAAACAGGTATGGAGAAAAAGGCATTAGCCAGACAAATAGCTGCATACCAGGTACCAGGAGATGTATTAATTTGCTCAAGCAATGAAACTACATCTGGAACTGTAGCTTCAACTGGAGTCACCATTTGGTTAAGTTTCCGATAATTCACTGTCATTCTCCAAGATCCATCTGTTTTTTGCAGAGGCCAAATAGGTGAGTTGAAAGGGGATGTGGTGGGAATCACCACTCCTGCCTACATCACTCAAGTCCTTGATGGTGGCAGTAATCTCTGCAATCCCTCCAGGAATGTGGTACTGCTTTTAGTTTACTATTTTCCTAGGTAGGGGCAGTTCTAATGGCTTCCACGTGGCTTTTCCTACCATAATAGCCCTTACTCCACATGTCAGGGATCCAATGTGGGGGTTCCACCAGTTGCTGAGTATATCTATTCCAATTATGCATTCTGGAACTCGGAACATCACTACTGGACCCACTGTGAGATGGACATGAGTTAAGAATTCATTAATAACCTGATCTCCGTATGCCCCCACTCTGACTGGTGGGCCACTGTGATGTTTTGGGTCGCCTGGAATTAGTGTCATTTCAGAGCCAGTATCCAGTAATCCCCCAAAAGTCTGATTATTTCCTTTTCCCCAATAACAGTCACTCTAGTAAAAGGCCATAGATCCCTTTGGGGAAGGCTGGGAGAAAGATTAACCTTATAAGGTTTTGGCAGTGTATTGAAGTCCTTCCTCCAGGGGACCCAGCTTCCCCTTCATTCAAGGGATTGTGAGTCTTTAAACTTGCTCAAGTCTGGGAATTGATTGAGGGGCCATGACTCTCTATTTTGGAGATCTGAGTGTGACTACTGTTCACTTGACCTAGAATTCTTCCACTTGTACAGAACAAGTAAATATTCAGTTGGTTTCCTATCTATTTCACTCCTAGGGATACCATGACAGTAGCGAATGCTGTAAGTTCATACAAATCAGACTATTCTGAGTACTGCTTTGACTCCGCTGTCTATTATGGTAACCATGCCCACCTTGTCTCTGTCAATTGAGTACTGCCACTTGGTCCCTACCACCATGGGCTCCAATGAGCCCCCTTGTTGTTAGGTGTTTTAGTTCAGTTAGGGCAGTTCCCACTGTCAAATCTGACTTACATAAATCAGCATCATAGCAGTCTTCAAGGATGCTGGGGGTCCCTTTAAAAATTTGTTCCTCACCAACTGATGATAAGGAACACAAATTGAATAAGGACACTGTCGATGTATTGTGAGATTGTTGACCACTGCTATGGGGCAACATTTGTAGTAACTATTAAATGGGAGGCTGTTTTGTCCTGTAAGCCTTCATCTTGGGCGAGAATGGCAGCACAATTGGAAGAGCATAGTCAATATCACTTAAATGTGTAAGTAAAAAGTTTTGAAATGGTGTTTAAATAAAATAAAAATAAATAAATAAATAAACAAAGGAGACTAAAGAGGTACAATAGTCCACTGACAAGGTCCAGAAGACAGAAGGGGACAAGGAAGCCCCCTGGTGATAGGGAACACAAGGTGGAGTAAGGATATTCTTGATGTGCTGTGAGATTGTTAACCATTGTCATAGGGCAACATGTGTAGTAACTGTTAAATGAAAAACTATTTTGTTCTGTAAGCCTTCATCTTAAGTGAGAATAACAGCACAGTTGGAAGAGCGTAGTCAATGTCACTGAACTGTGAATGTAGAAAATTTTGAAACAGTGTATCTTTGGCCATCTGTAATTTTCATCAAAAAAAAAGGTTGAGAATTTAGAGGCTTAATACGTTGTGGGGTTGTTAACCAATGTCAAAAAAAACAACATGTGTACTACTATTTCATGAGAAACTATTTGCTCTGTAAGCTTTCACCTGAAGTACAATAAAATATATATATTAAAAAAAAAAAAAAAAAAAAATTTGTTCCTCACCACTGTGGGAAAAGGTATGTCCTCTGGGCACTTCATGTGTGGGTCTAACCTGATAAATCCACTCTTAATATGTCAATTTCCCTGAGCCTTTGGATACATTCTACGGTACACCAAGGCAGGTCTGGGACTTCAACTTGATTTAGTGTAGGCCACCGTGTAATCCATGCTTCAGGACCCAACCAAATAAACTATTAGATCCTTTCCTAACCTCTCAAGCTGAAATACTGAATGAAGATTCTGTGCTTAGTGGGCCCATATCAATAAACTCAGACTGATCCATCTTTATGTTACTTGCACCATTATCCCACACCCTTAACAGCCATTCCCACATACATTCCCCAGGTTTCTGTTTGTACATATTAGAAAAGTCAAGCAGTTCTTTAAGAGTGTAGTACTACCTCCTCCTCAGTCACACTTTGTATTTTACCTTTTGAGGTTTGCTGGGACTTGTCTAGTTATAGGTCTAAAAGCCAAAATTGGTGGTACAGATGTGTTCTGAGAACATTCAGCACTGTTTTGTAAGGCATCTGTCTCAGGCGATGCTCCAGGCAATGACTCAGACAAAAGCTCTTTAGACATAGCTGGGTTAATCTCATTAGGTGCAGGTGGAGGGGCTAATGGTTTTACTGGGGATGGTGGCTTAGTAGACAAACATGGAGTAATCTCTTCAGATAGAAGTGAGAGAGCTGGTTCTGTTGGCAGGACTGATTCTTCGGAATTTAGGGGCTCAGAGTCTCCAGCTTCCTGATTGTCTGCCCACATGTCTCCATCCCAAGTTTCAGGATCCCATTTCTTCCCAATTAATGGTCGCACTTTAACTTCAGACACCACCTGAGGTTGGAAATTGAGTGGCATTGTAATTCAACCTCTCTTATGACTCTCTTATGACTCAGACTCTGAGATTGGTTTTTGGCAATATCAGCTATGTTACTACAAGAAATAAGACTTCCTTTAAGGCACACTGGAAACTGAGGTCATTTATGCAGCCCATGAGCTTTGACTCTGAAGCCCTGAGCTCATCTCTTTCTTTCGCCACATTGTTTCGTGAAAGTAGGAACAACCAACCAACTTCCTTGTACTTCTCATTACGATGAAACTGTAGAAAGGTATCACACATATAATCACCAAAAGCCTCGCCTTTCATCA
This sequence comes from Dugong dugon, assembly GCA_030035585.1. Classification (NCBI taxonomy): domain Eukaryota; kingdom Metazoa; phylum Chordata; class Mammalia; order Sirenia; family Dugongidae; genus Dugong; species Dugong dugon. The sequence goes on from CM057466.1 coordinate 3,423,846, forward strand.
ATACCTGATCTATTGGTGGTGATATTTTGCATATCTGAATTGCCACCTCACGCCATGAATTAGCAGTGCCCTCATTACTACTGGAAGGAGAGTCATCAACATCTTTAAGACTAACCAGACTTCAGAACCGATTTAGAAAACCCATCCTTACAATTTTGTTTCTCTAGAACCACTCTTGGTACCAAATGTCTTAGGCTAGGTTCTCTAGAGAAGCAAAACCAGTAAAGTGTATGAATACATATAGACAGAGATTTATATTAAGGAAAGGCTCATGCAGCTGTAGTGGCTGGAACATCCCCACTCCATGGGTCAGGCTGGAGGCTTCTCCTGATTCACATAGCCACAGGGACTGGCGAACCCAAGATGGACAGGTCAGACAGCAAAGCTCTTGCTCACAGGCTGTGAAGTCTGATGAATCCCAGGATCAGCAGGCAAGACAGAAGGTAAGCTGGCTAGCTAAAGTCCCAAGAACCGGAGGTCAGACGAACAGGAGCCAGATGCAAGATCCAGAACAAGCTAAAGCCCGCGAGCCTTGCTAAAAAGTCCATTTACATTCAACGCAGGCCACCTTCCCAAGGAAACTCCCCTTCAACTGACTGGCTATTCACAGCAGATCCCATCATGGAGGGGATCACATTATAACAAATTTCATCATGGAAGTGATCACATCATCATACGACTTCCAAACTACATCACAACTGCCAAACCACTGAGAATCATGGCCCAGCCAAGTTGACACACAACCTTAATGATCACACATCCCATAATAGAGGAAAAGTCCAGGTAAACTACGGAACATTATTAATTACTAAGTATACTACTACAACAATAAAATTTAACCACTGTTATAGAGCTTGCAATTTATAAAACCTTTTCACAGAGATGATTTCAACTGAGTCTCACAGCAACATATATACACACACACACACACATACACACACACACACACTTATATGCACTGTGGGGGTGGTATGTTGCTGTGATGCTGGAAGCTATGCCACCAGTATTCAAATACCAGCAGGGTCACCCATGGTAGACAGGTTTCAGCTGAGCTTCCACTAAGACAGACTAGGAAGAAGGACCTGACAGTCTACTTCTGAAAAAAATTAGCCAGTGAAAACCTTATGAATAGCAGCAGAATATCATCTGATATAGCGTCGGAAGATGAGCCCCTCAGGTTGGAAGGCACTCAAAATACAACTGCAGATGAGCTGCCTCCTCAAAGTAGTTGTTGCTGTTGTTAGGTGCAGTGGAGTCAATTCTGACTTATAGCAACCCTACAGGACAGAGAAGAACTGCCTGATAGGGTTTCCAAGGAGCAGCTAGTGGATTCGAACTGCTGACCTTTTGGTTAGCAGCCAAGCTCTTAACCACTGTGCCACTAGGGTCGACCTTAATGATGTGGACGGAATCAAGCTTTCTGGACCTTCATTTGCTGATGTGGCACAACTCAAAATGAGAAGAAACAGCTGCAAGCATCCATTAATAATCAGAACATGGAATGTACAAAGTATGAATCTAGGAAAATTAGAAATCGTCAAAAATTAAATGGAATACATAAACATCGACACCCTAGGCATTAGTGAGCTGAAATGGACTGGTGATATTGGCCATTTTGAATCAGACAATCATACGGTCTACTACGCCAAGAATGACAATTGAAGAGAAATGGTGTCGTGTTCAACATCAAAAAGAAAATTTCAAGATCTCTCCTGAATTATAATGCTATCAGTGATAGGATAATATCCATACACCTACGAGGAAGACCAGTGTCTTAGTCATCTAGTGCTGCTGTAACAGAAATACCACAAGTGGATGGCTTTAACAAAGAGAAGTTTATTTCTTCAGTGTCAAGCAGGGAAAAAGTCTAAATTCAGGGCGACAGCTCCAGGGGAAGGTTTCTCTCTCATCAATGTTCCCCAGGACTAAGAGCTTCTCTGCACAGGGACCCCAGGTCCAAAGGACGCACTCTGCTCCTGGCACTACTTTCTTGATGGTATGAGGTCCCCCTATCTCTCTGCTGGTTTCTCTCTCTTATACCTCAAGAGATTGCCTCAGGACACAATTCAATCTTGTATATTGAGTCCTGCTTTACTAACACAACTGCCACCCATCCTCCCTCATTAACATCATAGAGGCAGGATTTGCAACATATAGGAAAATCACACAGTACCAAGAATTATGGCCCAGCCAAACTGATACACACAATTTTGGGGGGACATAATTCAATCCCTGACAACCAGGTAATACAACTATTACTCAAATTCACATACCAACTAACAAGGCCAGAGATGAAGTAATTGAAGAACTTTTACCAACTTCTGCATTCTGAAATTGATCAAACATGCAATCAAGATGTATTGATAATTACTGGCGATTGGAATGCAAAAGTTGGAAACAAAGAAGAAGGATCAGTAGTTGGAAAATACGGCCTTGGTGACAGAAATGATGCTGGAGATCACGTGATTGAATTTTGCAAGAACGACGACTTTTTCATTCCAAGTATCTTTTCTCAACAACATATAACAGCTGCTATACACATGAACCTCACAAGGTGGAATATGCAGGAATCAAACTGACGACATCTGTGGAAAGAGACGATGGAGAAGCTTAGTATCATCAGTCAGAACAAGGCCAGGGGCCGACTGTGGAATAGACCATCAAGTGCTCATATGCAAATTCGTGTTGAAACTAAAAAAAATTAGAATGAGTCCACGAGAGCCAAAGTACAACCTTGAGTACATCCCACCTGAATTTAGAGACAATCTCAAGAACAGATTTGACACACTGAACACTAATAACCAAAGACCAGACGAGTTGTGGAATGACATCAAGGACATCATACATGAAGAAAGCCAATGCTCATTAAAAAGACAAGAAAGAAAGAAAAGACAAAAATGGATGTCCGAAGAGACTCCGAAGCTTGTTCTTTAACACAGAGTAGCTAAAGCGAACAGAAGAAAAGATGAAGTAGAAGAGCTGAACAGAAGATTTCAAAGGGTAGCTCGAGAAGACAAAGTAAAGTATTATACTGACTTGTGCAAAGACCTGAAGTTACAAAACCAAAAGGGAAGAACACGCTCAGCATTTCTCAAGCTGAAAGACCTGAAGAAAAAATTCAAGCCTCGAGTTGCAATAGCGAAGGATTATATCGGCAAAATAATGAATGATGCAGAAAGCATCAAAAGAAGATGGGAGGAACACACAGAGTCACTACACCAAAAAAACTGGTCAACGTTCAATCATTTCAGGAGGTAGCATATGATCAAGAACTGATGGTACTGAAGGAAGAAGTCCAAGCAGCACTGAAGGCACTGGCGAAAAACAAGGTTCCAGGCATTGATGGAATATCAATTGAGATGTCCCAACAAATGGACACAGCGCTTGAGGTGCTCACTTGTCTATGCCAAGAAATTTGGAAGACAGCTACCTGGCCAATTGACTGAAGAGATCCATATTTGTGCCTATTCCCAAGAAAGGTGATCGAATCGAATGCAGAAATTATCGAACAATATCATTAGTATTACACACAAGTAAACTTTTGCTGAAATCATTCAAAACTGGTTGCAGCAGTACATCGACAGGGAACTACTGGAAATCGAAGCCAGATGCAGAAGAGGACATGAACGAGAGATATCATTGCTGATGTCAGATGGATCTTGGTTGAAAGCAGAGAATATCAGAAAGATGTTTACCTGCGTTTTATTGCCTATGCAAAGGTATTCACTTGTGTGGATCATAACAAATTATGGATTAAACTGCCAAGAATAAGAGTTCCAGAACCCTTAATTGGGCTCATAAGGAACCTGTACATAGAATAAGAGGCAGTCATTCAAACAGAACAAGGGAAGACTGCGGGGTTTAAAGTCAGGAAAGGTGTGCATCAGGGTTGTATCCCTTCACCATACTTATTCAACCTGTATGCTGAGCAAATAATCCAAGAAACTGGACTATATGAAGAAGAATGTGGCATCAGGATTGGAGGAAGATGCTTTAACAACCTACGATAGGCAGATGACACAATCTTGCTTGCCGAAAGTGAAGGGATTTGAAGTACTTACTGATGAAGATCAAAGACTATAGCTTTCAGTACGGACTACATCTTAACATACAGAAAACAAAAATCCTCACAACCGGACCAATAAGCAACATCACAATAAATAGACAAAAGATTGAAGTTGTCAAGAATTTTATTTTACTTGGATTCACACTCAACACCCATGGAAGTAGTAGTCAAGAAATCAAATGACATACTGCATTGAGTATACCTGCTGCAAAAGACCTCTTTAAAGTTTTAAAAAGCAAAGATATCACTTTAAAGACTAAGGTATGCCTGACCCAAGCCATGATGTTTTCAATCGCCTCACAGGCATGTGAAAGCTGGACAATGAATAAGGAAGACCGAATAATAACTGACGCCTTTGAATCACGGTGCTGGCGAAGAATACTGAATGTACTACGGACTGCCAAAAGAACAAATCTGTCTTGGAAGAAGTACAGCCAGAATGCTCCTTAGAAGCGAGGATGGTGAGACTTCGTCTCACATACTCTGGACATATTACAGGAGGTATCAGTCCCTGGAGAAGGACATCATGCTTGGTAAAGTAGAGGGCCAGCGAAAAAGAGAAAGACCCTCAAGGAGATGGACTGACACAGTGGCTGCAACAACAGGCTCGAGTATAACAACAATCATGAGGATGCCACAGGAGCGGGTAGTGTTTCATTCTGTTGTACACAGGGTCGCTATGAGTGAGAACTGCTTGGAGGCACCTACCAACAACATATATATATCTGTGTGTGTGTGTACGTATACATGTATGTATATACGTATGCGTATATATATATATATATATATATAAGCAAACAAACAAAAAAATGTTACCACTGATATCAATAGGTTCCTGGGTGGCACAAAGAATTTACAGCTGATGACTAACATAAAGGTTAGCAGTTCAAACCCACCCCACCCCCCAGCAGTACCATGAAAGGTCTGGCAATCTGCTTCCATGAAGATTACATCCAAGAAAGCCCCATGTTCTAATCTGTAACACAAGGTTGCCATAAGTCACAGCAGTAAAGACACAGATATGCAGACATCTGACAAAAATCAGGTGTGGCAAGAAAGAAGAAATATTATTAGTAGATATTGCTAAAGGAAGTATACTACATATTTTATATTGCCAGTCCAATTTTTTTCCTGAAATCCACTCATATATCCAATAGCATACTCAGTTATCTCATTTAGAACTCAACAGCCTTCTCAAAAGCATCCAAAACCAAACTTCTGCTGAAGTCTTCCCCAGATGACAATAGCGTGTCCATCCTTCTAACTGCTCAAGCCAAAAACTGGAATCAACTTTGACTCTTCTCCTTCTCTCTCACACTGTATCTGATCTATCAGCAAATCTCATTGGTCTGCTTCTGGGTTCGAGTAATTATTTGTTGAGGCACCTTGAGTGCTTGAGTGAACTCCCAGGGCACCATGGGACATTTTAAATTTTCAAGGCAAATAATGATGTGCAACTGTCAGACAGTGGAGAACTACCAGCTCAAAATGGCTTATAGTTTCAACATTAGATCATTCTACAATTCCTTTAGATGATGTCATATCTTCATGAAGTTAGGTTTCAGCAGTTGCAATGGAAAAAAGCAAGGACTGCATGAAAAGCAATGTGGAATAGCAAATAGGAGTCATGGTGGCCAATACAACTGCCAAGGTTAGAAAAGCTGTACAGTGCCCAATGGGTACAGATATCCCATCAGACGTCTGAGGTTATTTAAGAATGAAATTAAAACATTACTTTCTCTTTTAATTTATATGTATTATTTTTTCACATAGCTCCTACATTGTTAAGACATACTTATCTAGTTGTGTGGACCTAACTACTTAATAAATGTAAGTGCTAGGTATTTCTTTTGGCCTCAGGTGCTGTGAGACACTGTGAACCGATGGCACCATAAACTGAGAAAGGTGGCAATCTCTGATCTACTCTCACCATAGTGGTCAAGAGTGACCCCCTTAAAAACCTAAGTGAGATGCAGGAAGAGAAGAGCTTCAAGGCATCTGCCAGTCGCTGGATGACCTGCGCCAATCCCTGGCTCCTCAGGACCCATGCAAAGAGGGCCAAGAAGGTGGCAGAGCAGGATGTGGAGAAGAAAGAGTAATCCTTTGTCAGGGACCTTTTGTAAAAGGGTAGTAAAGCCTCTCCCCAAAAAAAACACAAAAAGCACAAGTGAGATCACGTCTCTTCTCTGCTCAGAATCCTTCAGGGGCTTCCGAAGTGAGTAAAAGCCCAAGTCCTTCCCCAGTTGTCTCCCACACTGCCCCCCATTTCCCACACTCCACTCCCCCCACACAAGTCCGGAGGCACGTGTCCACCTCAAGACCTCTGCACACGTTGTTCCCTCTGCTGTGACTGCTCTTCTCTCAGCCCTCTGCTGCTGGCTGGCTCCCTGACCTCCTTCCGCTCTTTGCTCGATGTCACTTTCTCAGAGCAGCATGGTCGACCCTGTTTACAACTGTATCCTCCCTACCCTAGACATTCCCTGTCTCTCTGCCTTGCTTTATTTTTCTTTATAGCACATACCACCATCTAACTTAGTATACACTTTTTAAAGAATTTATGTAGAGATGGGGCCAAGATGGCGGAGTAGCCAGATGCTTCCGGTGGACCCCTTACAACAAAGACCCAAAAAAAAAACAAGTGAATTGATTATACATGGCAATCTGGGAGCCCTGAACATCAAAGGCAGAGTTGAGAAACTAGACTGAGTGGCAAGCGGAGGGAGAGATGGTTCAGAAGCAGCAAGGAGTTGCCAGACTCGACCTGGCGAGAGCCTGAGCCCTTCAGGTGTGATCAGCTAAGGGGTGAGCGGTGAGGCAGGCAAGCGGCGGTGTTCCAAAGGCGCATTTTCCACACTGGGAGAGACCCAACGCCGAAGAGTCTACACGGCCACCAAGAACCAGTGAGAAGCAGCCCTCTATCAGTGAAAGGTAAGCAATTGCGTACGGCCTACTGTGCGGATCGAAAACACCTCTCTTAAGGAAAAACCTCTCTCCCATTTACCTCCCCACTCCCTCCTCTGCACTGGGTCCCGGACTAGCTTCAGCAATTGCCAAGTCCCCTAGGCTGGAAGTACGATCTGTCACACACACGGAGCCATTATCCCTGCCTTGCAGAGTGAACAAATTAACAAACAGAGGAAAAAATAAACTGCCGGCTCCCCTAAGCCAGGAACCCAGGGTAGGCATAGCTCCTTTGCCTAGGCACATGGATAAGAGATCCATGGACTTTCAGTGCCTTTCCCCTTGCACAGACTTGTGCAGGCCCATCTCAACAGTATAGACCCTCATTACTGCAGTACAACAGGGTATATATTGGAAGTCTAACTTCAACTGTTTCAGCTGTGAAGGGCAAGTTCTTGACATTTGACACTGCTCTGCCCATTAAGCAGGGTCATCAACTATCCACATCAGGGGACTGAAGACTGGAGGCTCCACCCACACCACCTAGCCACCTGCAATAAGGGCCCATGAATAAGAGGTAACCCCTAGTCCTTACAGCTAATAGCATTAGGTGCTCATAGTCTAGCTGCAAAACCCACTCACCTACGCACTCTAGGGAACAGAGAGACACCTTCTTCCTGGACAGTTGGGGGTGGCCGTCAGCCCCCTGCCTTGGTCAGTGTGTCCCCCTGCTGTAGCCAGATGCCTGTGTCTACACCAATCACCCATGTCTGTCTAGGACTGTAAGTGAAAGCCTACATCACACACTTGATGGCTATCTACCTGGGCACCTGAGCTGAAGCCACACAGGAGAAGTGGGCAGACTCCTGAGCTCACATACCTAGTAACAGATCTAACCACCTGGTGACAGAACATTAGAGCCTCAAAGGTGCCAATAATCAAACTAGCTCATACAAGTAGCCTATCTGGGCATATCAAAACAAAACAAGAAGCTAGCACATAGTAAGCAAACATAAAATAAATATAAAAACTTATTGATGGCTCAGAGAAAACAGTCAATATCAAATCACATAAAGAGGCAATCCATGATGGCTCAGCAAGCTCCAAAAATAAAGAATCTAGAAATTTTACAGAGGATGAAAATTTCTTGGAATTACTGGAGGAACACAAAAGATTAATATAAAGAACTCTTCAAGAAATTAAGAAGGAAATTAATCAAAACAAAGAACACGAAATAGAGGAAATTAAAAAGATTAGAGAGGAGCATAATGAGAGATTTAACAGGCTGCAAGAATCCACAGAGAGACAGCAATCAGAAATCCAGAAGATTAACAATAAAATTTCAGAATTAGACAACTCAATAGAAAGTCAAAGGAGCAGAACTGAGGCCACGGAAGTCAGAATTAGTGAGATTGAAGCTAAAGCACTTGACACCAACTTATTTGAGGAAAAATCAGATAAAAGGATTAAAAAACAAGAAGAAACCCTAAGAATTATGTGGAACTCTATCAAGAGAAATAACCTGTCAGTGATTGGAGTACCAGAACAGGGGGGTTAACAGAAAATACAGTGAGAATTGTTCCAGATTTGTTGGCAGAAAACTTCCCTGATACCATCAAAGACAACAAGATATCTAGCCAAGATGCTCATCGAACCCCACATGAGGTAGATCCCAAAAGAAAGTTACCAAGACATATTATAATCAAACTTGCCAAAACCAAAGATAAAGAGAGAATTAAGAGTGGCTAGGGATAAACGAAAAGTTATCTACAAAGCAGAGTCAATAAGAATAAGCTCGGACTACTCAGCAGAAACCATGCAAGCAAGAAGGCAATGGGATGACGTATACAAAGCCTTGAAGGAAAAAAACTGCCAGCCAAGAATTATATATCCAGCAAAACAGTCTCTCAAATATGATGGCGAAATTAGGGCATTTCCAGATAAACACAAGTTTAGGGAATTTGCAAAAACCAAACTATATCACAAGAAATACTAAAGGGAGTCCTCCCGTTAGAAAATCAGTAACATCGGATAACAACCCAAGACTAGAATACAGGACAGAACAACCAGATATCAACCCAGATAGGGAAGTCACAAAACTAAATCAAAGCTAAAACACTGAAAATAGGGAAACAGATGTCTATATGCAAAGGATGACAACATTAAAACAAAAAAGAGGTTTAAAAAATGTAGACATAGATTTTTCACAGGGAGAGGAGGTCAAGGCAATATAAATAAAAGACTGGTATAAACTTAGAAAAATAGGGGTAAATATTAAGGTAACCACAAAGGAAACGAACAATCCTACAAGTCAAAATAAAAAACTAGGAAAATATAAAGACTAAGCAAACGCAAAATCAACAACAATGAAAAAGATGAAAAGAAAATACATAAAGAAAAACGACTCAGCACAGAAAATTAAGCGGAACAAAAAAACTGTGAACAACACACAAAAAAGACATCAAAATGACAGCACTAAACTCATACCTATCAATAATTACACTGAATGTAAATGGACTAAACGCACCAATAAAGAGGCAGAGAGTGGCAGATTGCATAAAAAAACACAATCCATCTATATGCTGCCAATAAGAGACACACGTAAGACTTAAAGACACAAACTAAAACTTAAAGGATGGAAAAAAATACATCAAGCAAACAACAATCAAAAAAGAGCAGGAATGGCAATATTAATCTCTGACAAAATAGACTTTAAAGTAAAATCCACCACAAAGGATAAGAAAGGATACTATATAATGATTAAAGGGTCAATACACCAGCAGGACATAACTATAATAAATATTTACACACCCAACGACAGGCCTCCAAAATACATAAAACAAACTCTAACAGCACTGAAAAGAGAGATAGACAGCTCCACAATACTAGTAGATTTCAACACACCACTTTCAGTGAAGGACAGAACATCCAGAAAGAAGCTCAATAAAGACATGGAAGAGCTAAATGCTAAAATCAACCAACTTGATCTCACAGACATATACCAAACACTCCGCCCAACAGCAGCCAAATATACTTTCTTTTCCAATGCACATTGAACAGTCTCCCAAACAGACCAAATACTAGGCCATAAAGCAAGCCTTAACAAAATCGAAAACATCAAAATATTACAAAGCATCTTTTCTGACCATAACGCCATAAAAGTAGAAATCAACAACAGAAAAAGCAAAGAAAAAGAATCAAACACATGGAAACTGAACAACACCTTGCTCAAAAACTACTGGGTTATAGAAGAAATTAAGGACAGAATAAAGAAATTCATAGAATCAAACAAGAATGCAAACACATCCTATCAGAACCTTTGGGACACAGCAAAAGCAGTGCTCACAGGTCAGCTTATACCAATAAATGCACATATCCAAAAAGATGCACACATCCAAAAAGAAGAAAGGGCCATAATCAAAATATTGTCCTACAACTGGAACAAGTAGAAAGACAGCAGCAAAAGAAGCCCTCAAGTGCCAGAAGAAAGGAAATGATAAGAATTAGGGTAGAATTAAATAAATTAGAGAACAGAAAAACAACTGAATGAGTTACAAGACCAAAAGGTGGTTCTTTGAAAAGATCAACAACATTGATAAACCACTGGGCAAAATGACAAAAGAAAATCAGGAGAGGAAGCAAATACCCGTATAAGAAATGAGATGGGTGATATCACAACAGACCCAACTGAAATTAAAAGAATCATAACAGAATACCATGAAAAATTATACTCTGACAAATTTGAAAGCCTAGAGGAAATGGACAAATTTCTAGAAACTCACTACCTACCTAAACTAACACAAACAGAGATAGAACAACTAATAAACCCATAACAAAAGAAGAGATTGAAAAGGTAATTAAAAAACTCCCAACAAAAAAAGCCCTGGCCCAGATGGCTTCACTGGAGAATTCTACCAAACTTTCAGAGAAGAGTTAACATCACTACTACTAAAGGTATTTCAGAGCACAGAAAAGGCTAGAACACTCCCAAACTCACTCAATGAAGCCAGCAGAACCCTGATACCAAAACCAGGAACAGACACCACAAAAAAACAAAATTACACACCAATATCCCTCATGAACATTGCCGCAAAAATCCTCAACAAAATTCTAGCCAATAGAACTCAGCAACGTATCAAAAAAATAATTCACCAGGATCAAGTGGGTTTTATACCAGATATGCAGGGATGGTTCAACATTAGAAAAATAACCAATGTAATCCATTACATAAATAAAACAAGACGAGAACCGCATGAGCTTATCAATCGATGCAGAAAAGGCATTTGACAAAGTCCAGCACCCACTCATGATAAAAACTCTCCACAAAATAGGAATAGAAGGGAAATTCCTCAATATAATGAAGGGCATTTACACAAAGCAAACAGCCAACATCATCCTAAATGGAGAGATTTTGAAAGCACTCCCCTTGAGAATGGGAACAAGACAAGGATGCCCTTTTCACCACTCTTATTCAACATTGTGCTGGAGGTCCTGGCCAGAGCAGTTAGGCTAGAAAAAGAAATAAAAGGGCATCCAAATTGGTAGGGAAGAAGTCAAAGTATCTCTATTTGCAGATGATATGATCTTATACACAGAAAACCCCAAAGAATCCACAAGAAAACTACTGGAACTAATAGAAGATTTCAGCAAAGTTTCAGGATACAAGATAAACATACAAAAACAGTTGGATTCCTTTACACCAACAAATAGAACTTCGAAGAGGAAATCACCAAATCAGTACCATTTACAATAGCCCCCAAGAAGATAAGATACTTAGGAATAAATCTAACCAGAGACATAAAAGACCTATACAATGAAAACTACAAAACACAACTGCAAGAAACCAAAAGAGACCTGCGTAAGTGGAAAAACATATCTTGCTCATGGATAGGTGGACTCAACATTGTGAAAATGTCAATTCTACCCAAAGCGATCTGCATATACAATGCAATCCCGATCCAATGGCATTTTTTAATGAGATGGAGAAACAAATCACCAACTTCATATGGAAAGGGAAGAGGCCCCAAATAAGTAAAGCATTACTCGAGAAGAAGAACAAAGTGGGAGGCCACACTACCTGATTTTAGAACCTATTATACCGCCACGGTAGTCAAAACAGCCTGGTACTGGTACAACAACAGATACATAGACCAATGGAACAGAATTGAGAATACACACACAAATTCATCCACCTATGAGCAGCTGATATTTGACAAAGGCCCAAAGTCCGTTAACTGGGGAAAAGACAGTCTCTTTAACAAATGGTGCTGGCATAACTGGATATCCATCTGCAAAAAACTGAAACAAGACCCATACCTCACACCATGCACAAAAACTAACTCAAAATGGATCAAAGACTTAAATATAAAATCGAAAATGATAAAGATCATGGAAGAGAAAATAGGGACAACGCTCGGGGCCCTAACGCATGGCATAAACACAACATGAACCATAAGTAATGATGCGCAAGCACCAGAAGAGAGACTAGATAACTGGGAGCTCCTAAAAATCAAACACTTATGTTCATCAAAAGACTTCACCTGAAGAGTCAAAAGACAACCTATAGACTGGGAAAAAATTTTTGGCTACGACAAATCTGACTGGCGTCTAATCTCTAAAATCTACAAGACACTGCAAAATCTCAACAACAAAAAGATAAATAACCCAATTAAAAAATGGGCAAAGGATATGAACAGGTACTTCGCCAAAGAAGATATTCAGGCGGCTAACAGACACATGAAGAAATGCTCACCATCATTACCTATTAGAGACACGTAGATCAAAATTACAATAAGATACCATCTCACCCCAACAAGGCTAGTATTAATACAAAAAACACAAAATAATAAATGCTGGAGAGGTTGTGGAGAGACTGGAACACTTGTACACTATTGGTGGGAATCTAAAATGGTACAACCACTTTGGAAATCAATTTGGCTCCTCCTTAAAAAGCTAGAAACAGAAGTACCATACAATCCAGCTATCCTGCTCCTTGGAATATATCCTAGAGAAATAAGAGCTGTCACACGAATAGATACATGCACACCCATGTTCATTGCAGCACTGTTCACAATAGCAAAAAGATGGAAACAACCCAGATGCCCATCAACAGACGAATGGATAAACAAATTATGGTATACCCACACAATGGAATACTAGGCAACGATAAAGAACAAGGAGGAAGCTGGAGGTCATTATGCTGACTGAATTTAGTCAGTCACAGAAAGACAAATACTGTATAAGACCACTATTATAAGAACTCAAGAAAAGGTTTAAACACAGAAGAAAACATTCTTTGATGGTTATGAAGGTGGGGAGAGAGGGTGAGGGATATTTACTAAGCAGATAGTAGACAAGAATTATCTTAGGTGAAGGGAAGGACAGCACACACTACTGGGGAGGTCAGCACAACTGGACTAAACCAAAGCTAAGAAGTTTCCTGAATACAATCAAACACTTTGAGGGACAGAGTAACAGGGGTAGGGGTCTCGGGACCACGCTTTCAGGGGACATCGAGGTCAAATGGCATAACAAAGCTCTTTAAGAAAATGTTCTGCATCCTACTTTGGTGAGTGGCATCTGGGGTCTTAAAAGCTTGCAAGCGGCCATCTAAGATGCATCAATTGGTCCCAACCACCTGGAGGAAAGGAGAATGAAGAACACCAAAGATATAAGGAAAGTAGTAGCCCAAGAGACAGAAAGGGCCACGTAATCCAGAAACTTCATCAGCCTGACACCAAAAGAACTAGACGGTGCCCGGCTACCACCAATGACTGCCCTGAGAGGAAACACAACAGAGAGTCCCAGATGGAGCAGGAGAAAGGTGGGGTGCAGAACTCAAATTCTAGTAAGAAGACCAGACTTAATGGTCTGACTGAGACTGGAGGAACCCTGGAAAGCATGGCCCCCGGATTCTCTATCAGCCCAGAACTAAAGCAATTTCCAAGGCCAACTCTTCAGACAGGGATTGGACTGGACAGTGGGACATAAAGTGATACTCATGAGGAGTGTGCCTCTTTGCTCAAGTAGGTATAAGAGACTAAACAGGTAGTTTCTGTCCGGAGGTTAAGATGGGAAGGCAGAGAGGGTTAGAAGCTGGATGAATGGACATGGGGAATCAGGAGCGCAAAGGAGGAGAGTGCTGTCACAGTATAGGGGAAGCAATTAGGGTCACATAACAATGTATGTATAAATTTTTGTATGGGAAATAATAAAAAATTTTAAAAAAATGAATTTATGTAGAACATAAGTGCCACGAGGCCAAGGATTTTTGTTTCACTGACGACTGTATTTCCTGCACCTAGAACACTGCCAGGCCCACAGTAGGTGTTCAGTTAAGATTTTCTGAACGAATTAGTACATTTTAAAATTGCATGTCTTCTCAAGGGAACTGAAAATGTATGTCCACACAAAAACTTGTATATGAATATTTATAGCAGCAGTACTCATAATAGCCCAAAAGAGGAAGAAACACAGATGTCCATCAATAGATGAATGGACAAAATGTGACATATGCACACAAGGGCGTACTACTCATCCATAAAAACACATGAAGTACTGATACATGCCACAGCATAATGCTAAGTAGAGGAAGCCATACACAAAAGACCACATATTGTATGGTTCGACTATTATGAAATGTCTGGAATAGGCAAATCCATAAAGGCAGAAAGTAGACTGCTGATTCCCAGGGGTGAGAGAGGGGAGAATGGGGAGCGACTGCTAAAGAGTACGGGGTTTCTTTTTGAGGCGAGGAAAATGTTTTGGATAGTGGTGTGATGGCTACACAAGGAGCCCTGGCGATACAGAGGTTAAGCACTTGGCTGCTAACTGAAAGATCAGCAGTTCAAACCTACCAGTCACTCCATGGGAGAAAGATGTGGCAATCTGCTTCCGTAAAGATTACAGACTAGGAAATCCTATGGGGTAGTTCTACTCTGTCCTATAGGGTTGCTATCAGTCAGAACTGACGTGACCGCAATGGGTTTTTAATGGGATGGTTACACAATCTTGTGGATATACTAAACACCACTGAACTGTATACTTTAAAAGGGTAAATTTTATAGTATGTGAATTATATCTCAATTTTAAAAGTTGTACATCTTACATCTAATTTCCATTGGCACAAACACAATTTGTCTACTAACTATGATTTTCTAGTCTCTTTTGGCAGATAATAAAAGTAATAATAATAGCAACTACTTGAGAACAGAAAGATGAATACACAGTCTCTGCCCTCAAACTGCTCACAGTCTCAATGACAGGTAACACATAAGTATAACAGAACTTGGTAAATGCAATGATAGCAATATCCACAGGGTATTAAAAGTACTCAGGAAGAACACTTAATGCAGCATAGAAGCAATAAGGTTTTCCAGAAGAGATGCTGTCTAAGTCCTAAAAAAAGGAAAAAGTAGCAATTAGCCAGACAAGTAATAGATAACTTATGTAACAAATAGGAAGACACCATAAAAAAAACTGCAAATGGCATCTGCTGTACTTACAGGAGGTTTCATCAAAGCTGTCCTCTGCTGTTTTAAACTAAGTATCATAACACTCATATCACACTTTGGGTAACCTACTGTTCTTGCCTTCCATGTGGGAGACTCAGGTTCAATTCCTGACTGATACACCTTATGTGCAGCCACCACACATCTGTCAGTGGTAGACTACATGCTGTTAGGATGTGAACAAGTTTCAGCAGAGCTTGGAGACTAAGACCAGGAAGAAAGGCTTTGCAATCTACTTCCAAAAATCAGCAAATGAAAAGCCTATGAATCACAATGGATCACTGATCCACAACCGATCACGGGGATGGCACAGGACGGAGTAGTGTTTCATTCGATTGTGCACGTGGTCACCATGAATCAGGGCTGACTTGATGGCAACTAACAATAACACAGTAATACTGGCAGTGACCAATTAAATGCAGACGCTGCCTTCCTCACTAACTAAAAAGTTTCTTCACGGCAGTAGACTTGTTCTATATGTCTATTTGTAGCCCAAGATTCTACTGTGGTACCTCCTATACAATACACTTTCAATAACAATCATGATTGATGATAACAAAGAGGTGACAAGCAATCACATCAGCAAAACCAAACCAAAGGCAACTGCAGGAGAATATCATACACTCTTGAAGATGTCTGACAATACTAACACAGAAGCGTCTCAGACGTCGTCTGAGTACCTGCACGGTAGTGTTTTCTTCTCTAAGGAGAAGAATTTCAGCTGTCAGGGCATCGATGAGCTCTCGGTGGTCAACCAGTACTCGCTCCAGTTGCTGCCTTGTCTCTACTTCTTTACGCAGTTGCAACTCACTCTACAAATAAAAAAAAAATAAACTTCCAGCAGAAGCATCACATGCTGAAAACTGAAAGTTGTCACTCAAAGCTATCAAAGAAGATAACATTTACAAAGAAACATATATTATGTGACAGTAATGAGAATTAAAAATTTTTATTAAGAAGTTTACATTTCATTAAACAAACTATCTCTAAAAGGATATGCTGGTATCTGATCACGACAGGTGGCTACAAGGAAGCTAACAGGCTGGCCAGAAGTAAGGGGCAGGAGGAGGACTCTTCACTGAACACCATTCCGCATCTTTGAACTTCATGCCATGTGAATTTATCACCTATTCAGAAGTTAAGTTTGTTAAGACATAATTTAAAACAGACTACAGGTTTAAATGGCATAGCTTTTTAAAGCAAGAGATTAGCTAAAAGACATGCTTCTACATCTGTATTTTCCTACCTATCACGTCTATACGGCATCCACTCTCCACTATGAACTACAGCAGGAGCGTGGTGCAGAGAAAGTCAGGAGAATGAGGATACATTTAGTAGTTCTACTTACCCTATAACTAACCCACAGTAATATTTAGTATTAACACAGAAGAAAATTTCATTTATAGCAGATTTACCTTACTAATTATATTTTGTGAAAGCTCATATTAAAATCAGTATCATTTATCTGATCGTGTAGCAATGAATGGTAGAGGGCGATGAAGAGCATAAACTTTCACTGCAGATAATCTACAAGTGAAGTTTTAAGCAAAGCTATTTAAGGCTGACTGTACTTTATTCAGAGGTTGCAATCAATTAAGTGGAGACAAGAAAAAACCCTGAAGAGGAGACTTTAAGACCTCACGCTCTCACCTCTCGCAGGTAGCGAAGCAGGCGGCAGAGGGAGCTCACCAGGGACAGAGTGAACCCTGTGAGACCCTGACGGCCCTGCAGGCCCTTGACCTCGCGTCCCGTCCACCGCTCATACTCTTCCATCTCCTGTTCCACTTCATCTATCATGTGTTTGAGGACATCCAGGCTGGAATTATCCTTATTTCGTAAATCTGCGGAGGCTGGGCTAGTTGATAACATATTTTTCTTCTGCTTGAAAGGAGCATGCAAATCCGGTTTTCTTTTCACTGATGACAGAAATTATTCTATTTTTAAGGCCAGGAAAAATTAACTCAAATACTGCTAGAGAAACCTTTTAGACTGCTATTCACAATCTATAAAATATTTGTACAGAAGTTCTCACCATTGTTTCTCATAAAAATCTCTACAGTTTAAACCAGGTTTACGTTATCTATAAACAAATGGACCAGAACCACCTTTCTATATAGTTACTTGGGATGGAAGGAAGCATTTCTTAGCTATCATTAAACAAACTCTTACTTAACTGGGGCCAACTCGATGAGTTTAAGGGTAAAAAAAACATTGACTAGGAGATTAAGATAAAATAATCTCTGGGTGATGCGAACGGTTAAGAACTTCACTACTAGCCAAAAGGCTGGTAGTTCAAACCCACCCAGAAGTGCCTCAGAAGACAGGCCTGGCAATCTGCTTCTGAAAGGTCACACAGCCTTGAAAATCTTATGGGGTACAGTTCCACTCTGCACACATGGGGTCACCATGAGTTGGAATCAACTCGACAGCAACTAACAACAAGAAGGGATGAAGATAGCTGTATCAAGTTAGATGTTTTAAGAATTCATCTTTGTGAGTTAAGAAACTGAACCTTTATTTAACGGCTGTTTTGGCTTCCTGGGGTTCAGCACTTGTCCCACAACATAACTTGAGTCTAGAGTCTCGGAAGATTCTTCAGGCTGAAGCCTGGTGTGGATTCTCTTGACGGCACTGGTAGCATTCAGAGCAGCTAAAAGGAAGAACATTTCCAAAAGTATTTCATCTCAAGTGAACAAAATTTTTAAAAGTATTTCAACTGCTACATCCATCAGTATCTTACTCAACTAGGCTAGAACAATCAACGCTCAAATAATATTCCTTTAGAAAACCACGGTGTTCACGGAAGAACCCAATAGAGAGGCTAGTACTCTGAGCAACAAGGCAAGGGAGAAACGAGAATCTTTGTTCACCTGGTGGGGTGGCAGATAATGGAGGTCCGGGAGACTGTGTCGCTGTTTTCTGCTGAGTATCAGTCCACAATTTATTAATTAACTCAGAATTTTCTTCCTTCAGTTGGTGAAGAAACCTATAAAATATATGACAATAACGTATATTAGAGCCCTGGTGGTGCAGTGGGTTAAGTGTTTGGCTGCTAACCGAAAGGTCAGTGGTTTGAACCCACTAGCGGCTCCGTGGGAGAAAGACGTGGCAGTCTGTTTCTGTAAAGATTACAGCCTTGGAAGCCCTATGGGGAGTTCTGCTCTGTCCTGCAGGGCCGCTATGAGTCGGAATCAACTCAACAGCAACGGCAACGGGATATTTTAAATTGTTCAACTGCTTACATGTTTGATTTGAAGGAGTTTTTACTAATTCATAATGAAAAGGAAAAAAAAAACCACTCTTCACCTTAACTGATAAGACAGACGGTCAAAATGTCTGTCATCTAAGTGTTAGAAGGAATTATTCTGACTCCTCCCCAGTTTCCTCCCTACCTCGGCCTCTAAAGTGGGAGCTTTCTGCCCTTTCTGAAGTATTGGGGTACTCTCGCCATCAACCTGTCTCTCTCCCTATAGGAAAGGAACTAAATATCTATGGATCAGCCCCTTCTGGCTTCTCTATCCTACAAACGAGCCTGTCCTCAGAGCACAGCCATCCTCTGCTCATCACTGAAGTACGTTTACGGGAGCAGAATCTACCACTGTGGGGTGGGGAGGTGGGTGGGGGTGAAGCAGTTTTAGGAAGTTCATATTTGCAGGCTTTTTGATTACAAAGCTTATGTCATAATTAACTTTACCACTGACAAAGCTGATATTTTCATCTTTAACCCTCTGATATACCTGTCTGTTTCTCAAATGAATTGAGACTTAAAAGAGTTAAGGGGCCAAAAAGTGGAAACACCCCAAATGTCCGTCAACTGATGAACGGGTAAATAAGCTGTGGTATATCCATACAACAGAATACTACTCAAACATAAAAAAGAAACGAAATACTGATAAATGTTACAACGTGGATGAACCTTGAAAACATTATGCTAAGTGAAAGAGGCCAGGCATAAAAGACCACATAGTGCATGATTCCATACATAGGAAATACCCAGAACAGGCAAATCTGGTCATTTCTGCCTACAGATACAGAAGGTAGATTAGTGGTTGCCTAGGGCTGGAGAGGGTGGGTGAAAGGGGTGGGCGTGACTGCTAAAGAATATGGAGCTTCTTTTTTACAGTGATGAAAATGTTCTAAAATTGACTGCAGTGACAGGTGCACAACTCCATTGATATACTAAAAACAACTGAATACTACACTTTAAATCGGTAGATTGTGTGGCATCTCCATAAAGCTGTTTATCATGGATTGAACTGTGTCCCCCCAGACGTGTGTATCAATTTGGCTAGGCCATGATTCCCAGGTTTGTGTGGTTGTCCTCCATTTTGTGATTGTAATTTTACATTAAAGAGGATTAGAGTGGAATTGTAACACCACCCTTACCCAGGTCACATGCCTGATCCAATGTTAAGGGAGTTTCCCTGGGGTGTGGCCTGCACCACCTTTTATCTCTTATAAGAGATAAAAGGAAAGGGAAGCAAGCAGAGAATGGGAGACCTCATACCACCAGGAAAGAAGCACCGGGAGCAGAGCATGTCCTTTGGACCCAAGGTTCCTGCGCAGGGAAGCTCATAGTCTGGGGAAAGACTGATGATGATGAGGACCTTCCTCCAGCGCCAACAGGGAGAGAAAGCCTTCCCCTGGAGCTGATGCCCTGAATTTGGACTTGTAGCCTACTGGACTGTGAGAGAATAAACTTCTCTTTGTTAAAGCCATGTACTTGTGGTATTTCTGTTAGAGCAGCACTAGATAACTAAGACATTGTTATAAAAATATTTTAAAGAGGAAGAGGATAGTTTTACTTAGTGGCCCCAAAAACCTCAACCTAAAGGAGATGCTTTCAAGAAACCTACAAAGAGCACATTAGAACACTAAGGTCCATGAAGTAATCATTCAAAGGGGACTAGTTACCACAGCATTAGAAAGACCCCTCTGTGAGACAGTGCTGGCTCTAAGTCCATCCCTCGGGATAAATTCCAACAAGAATTTGTTATAATCAGGTTTCTGTACAAGTTGGGAAAATAAACAAAAATTAGTCTGAAACTTACATTACTGTATCTAATGTCTATACTTTTACAAGTCAAGTTACAGGAAACATAACAACATGAAAATAATATACCACTACCTGTTATGGGCTAAATAATGGCCCCTAAAGATATGTCTACATCCTAATCCAATGAACCTATAAATGTCACCTATTATAGCAAAACAGGATCTGTGCAGGTGGGATTAAGAATCTTGAGATGGGGAGATTATGCCAGATTATCAAGGTGGGCCCTAAACATAATCACACGTATCCTTGTAAGAGGGAGGCAAAGGAGGATTTCAACACACACACAGACAAGAAGGTAACGTGAAGGTGAAGGCAGAGACTGAAGCAATAAGGACACAGCCACAGAATGCCAGCAGCCAGGAGAAGCTGACAAGTCAAGGAACAGATTCCCTTCTAGAGCTGCTGGAGGGAGTGTGGTGTTACTAACACCTTGATTTGGGTCCAGGGAACTGATTTCAGATTTCTGGTCTCTAGCACTGTGAAAGAATAACTTTCTGTTGTTTTCACTATCAAGTTTGTAGAAAATTGCTACAGCAGACTCAGGAAAGTAAACACCGCCTTATATTTCTGTGGCAACTTTCATTAAAAAAAAAAAGCTCAAAGCACCTTCTCTACATTATTCTTCAAATATAAGGAAAAAAGTCTTTATCTCCTTATGACCATAAACTCCCTTAGATCTGGAACTCTGTTTTATTCAATTTTGCTTATTTTGGGTAATTTATTGACTTATTGATTGAAATCCAAGCCCCCCCATTTTCACTGATGACCACTTATTAACACTAACTCTATTTTATGGTATCATCAATCACAATAAGATTCTAAGGACACCATTTCATAGACAACTTAGCAATACCAGCATCTAATCTACATCCTTACCATAAAAATCCACACCCAAAGGAAGCTGCCCAAGCCTACAGGAACTTTCCTTCTCATCCAGTTATTGCCACTTGGAAATTTCTCCTCTCAATGTTTTTCCTCCTTTCTTGCCATGGTGGCCTTTAGCATCAGCCTTTCCTCTCTCAACCCTAGATTTGCTCCTCCCCACACAAAAGTCTACACAGCAAGGAAGGCAATGGCAAAGGGAAAGTTAGGTAAATGCTTGCAATCTCTGCTCCCCTACTCTGGATGCACTGGCCCCAGAAACATCAATGACCCAAGTAAAGGCTTTTGTGGACTGGGCCAAAAACCTAATTATCATGTATAATATTACCTCTATGAGAAATTTTGTTTAGTGTTCACAGGTGCATATACTCAAATGAGAAAACAACTTAGAGATCGTATATTGTACCCCTCATGTTTTACAGCTGATGAAATGAAGACCCACAGATAACCTAACTAGTAAATAACCAAGGGCTTAGTCTCCAGATTCCAAGTCTAATGCATCCTCTAAAACTTCATGCTAAGTAGCTGAAAAGTAACCTTCAGAGGCGTAAAATAATCAAAAGTTGGTAACTGCCTATTCACATACTTAAAGAGATAAAATTAACCAACCAAATTAAAAAAAAAAAAACTTATTAAAAATTCAAATGTAAAGAATAAAAGCAATTGTGTACAAGACCATTTACATTTGGGTTATGAAAAGAAAAGTGCTTAAAAGATGATACATATTTCCAGGTATTCCTCAGAAAATGGTGGCTTGCTAAATTCAAATCACTCCACATACCCTCCAAAATACTATAGAGTTCAACAGGAGCATCTAACCCACACCATCTACACTACTGCAAGACAGAGACTATTAACTTCAAATTACCCATAAGCAGAAAACTAAACACCAAGTTCCAGCACAAGGAGGCAGGGCCAAGATGGTGGAACAGTCAGATGCTTCCTATGGTCCCTCTTACAACAAAGACCAAAAAAAACAAATGAATCCATTATATATGACAATCTAGGAACCCTGAACATCAAAAACAAAGTTGAGGAATTGGACTGAGTGGTAGGGAGAGGGAGAGACGGTTCAGAAGCAGTGAAGAAGTGCCAGACTTGAGTTAGCCAGCACCAGCTGGCTGGATCAGCTGGCACACTTGGGCTAAGGCAAGCAGTAGCGCTTGGGACGCATTTTACCACGTCAGGAGAGACCAGGTGGTGGAGAGTCTGCACAAGACTCCAGAGCCAGGGGGAAGTGATGCTGGATCTGTGAAAGTTAAATGCAAGCATCTAACTTACCACATGGGATCAAAATAACCCTCCCCCTCTGATACTTTCCTGGCAGAGAAGTGCCTCTTTTCCCCTCATCCACGCCCCTCCCTGCTCTGCTCCCATATCAGTCTGGTTGTAGTCAATAACTGCCATGCCCCCTAAGCCAGAAATAGGAGCTACAGTACCCATACCAGTCTCATGGCTTTAGGGAAAAAACAAACAAACAAAGAAAACCACCAACTCCCCTAAGCTGAGTTTTTAGGACTAACCACACCCAAACCAGTCTCAGGTACTCAGGACTAACCACGCCCAAACTAGTCTCAAAGCTTTTAAAAAATCGCCATGCCTCCTAAGCTAGGAACTCAGGGCAGGTACTGCCCCGTTGACTAGGCACAGGAATAAGGGGTCCACAGACTTTGAATGCCTTTTACCTCTGCCTAGACCTGTGTGGGCCAATTCAACAGCGTAAGCCCTCATTAGCATAGAACAGGGTATATACCTGAAGCCTATTTTCAACTGCAACAGCCAAAGGGGACTGGCAGATTCATGACAGGGTCCTCATCCACCCACATCAGGGGCCTGAGGAATAGCGGTTTCACCCACTTCACCTAGCCACACACAACGGAGGTCTGAGAATAAGTGGTGCTTCCCAGTCCTTAAAGCCAACAGCACTGGGTGCCCAAAGTCCGGAAGCAAAACCCACCTACCTACACACTCCAGGGGACAGGGACATACCTTCCACCTAGGCACTCAGGGATATCCATCAGCCCCCTACCTTGCTCAGCACACAGCGCCCTACTGCAGCCAGATACCTGTGCCTGCTTCAATCACCCCTACATAGCCTTGTCCGTCTAGGGCTGTAGATGAGAGCCTGCACCACACACTCAGTGACCGATGACCTGAACACTTGAGCTGAATCCACACAAGAAAAGTGAATGGACTCCTGGGCTTACACACCTAGTAGCAGCCCTAATCACCTGGTGACAGGACGTGAGAGCTTCAAAGATGCCAATAACCAAAGTGGCTCACATGACCAGCCTATGTGGGCATATCAAAACAAAACAAAAAGCTAGGACACAGTAAGCAAACATATAATGAACAAATATAGTATCTTATTGACAGCTCAGAGACAACAGTCAATATCAAATCACATAAAGAGGCAGAGCAAGATGGCTCCAGCAAGTGACCGAAACAAAGAATCAGGAAATGTCCCGGGGGAAGAGAAGGTCTTGGAATTACCAAAGGTAGAATTCAAAAGATTAATATACACGGCTCTTCAAGAGATCAGGAAGGAGATCACGCAAAATGCAGACCAAGCCAAGGAACACAAAGACAAAGCAATAGAGGAATTCAGGAAAGCTCAGAATGACAAATTTAACAGGCTGCTAGAATCTATAGGGAGACAGCAATCCCATGTGTGTCAGAGTAGAACTGTGCTCCATAGGGTTTTCAATGGCTGATTTTTCAGAAGTAGACTCCCAGGACTTTCTTCTAAGCTGTCTCTGGGCAGACTCAAACCTCCAGTCTTTCAGTTAGCAGTCGAACACGTTAACTGTTTGCATCAATCAAGGACTGCAAGAATCTTATAAGCCACCCCAAACTCCCAACCTTGTCCATAAAATGTACAGACTAAAGTAGTCTACATCCATACACAGGCAAAATAACAAGGTAACAGAAAATTGTAACTGAAATATTTCAGCTAATGAAAATTCCTTCCCTCCACGTTTCCGCCAAAAAAATTCATGAAGCAGAAGAAAATTATAACACAACATTCTAAACAGAATTAAATATACTCAAACAATTGTGATATTAATTTTAAAAAAAAAGTGTTGAACCAGGTATTCAAAAACTAAGAGCAGAAATGGACAAAAAACAGGAAGAAACAAAATAAGAACTGATTGAACTCAGGAAAGAGATTTTTTAAAAGAAAACTCTTAGAATTGAAGATAAAATTACAAGATGTCCAAGGGGAGAATTATTAAGTAAAATTTTATTAAATAAAACAACCAAGAGAATGAAAAAAAGATTAAGGAAAATAAAAAGGGTTAATAAGAAAGTGTTCAAAATGGAAGACAGGCAAAGAAGATCTTTTAGGTATGTAATTGGAGTCCCTGAAGAAGAAAACAATGAAATAGAACTAATATTTAAAACAATAACCCAAGGAAACTTTACAGAAACTTAAAAAAAAAAGACTGAATCTACATCTTGAAAGGGCCAACTGTGTTCACGGGAAAACTGACCTGAGAAGGTAAACTTCAAGACATAGCTTAGTAATTGCTAAAGATAAAGGAAAAATCCCCAAGTCATTAGGCTTGAACTCACAGTGAAGATTTAACACTTATGGATATCTATGTACCAAAAACATAGCAACTATCTTTATAGAGAAGAAAGTCTTTAACTCCAAACAGGGTTAGATATACTTAAGAAATGCAAATAGAAACACACTAAAAGTAGGAGGTTTCAGTACACCACTATCAATATAAGAAAGTGGTAAAAATAAGTAAGTATATACAAGTAAATAACATAATTAATAAGGTAGATCTTATGGATGTATACATAGAACATTATACCTTGTTGCCAGAGAATTCTCAAGCATATACATGGAACATTCACAAAAATTCGATCATCTATTAGGTCACAAAGAAAACATCACTAAGTTCCACAAGTAGAAATATTACAAACCACACTCTGAATGCAGTATAATAAAACTAGAAATAACAAAATAAACTTAAAAAAAAAAAAGAGGCTCTTCTATCTGAAAATTAAAAAAAAAAAAAACCCTTCTATTAAGTAACTCTTACATAAATGGAAAAATATAAACTCAAATTACCTAATTTCTAAAATAATAAAACATTACCTATTGGAATGTATGGTATACATTAAAAACAGTGAACAGAAGAAAATTCAGAGCTTTAAATAGGTTTATCAATTAAAAGAATGAAAATAAATATATTAAGTTCCCAACTCAAACAGCTCAAAAAATAAAGTAAACCAAAAGAAAACTCAAGGAAGGAAATAAAGACAAAAGCAAAAGTTGATGAGGTAGAAAATGGAAAAACAGTAGCTTTAATTAATAGATAAAAATCTTGGTTCTTTGAAAAATTAACAAAATAGACAAACCATTACCTAACTTAATTTTAAAAAAGGGATGGGGACCCAAATAAACAAAACAAGAAATTACAATGAAACACTCTCATTGAAAGACTTCACCAAAAGAGTGAAAAGACAACCTAAAGACTGGGAAAAAAATTTTGGCTATGACAAATCCAATCAGTGTCTAAACTCTAAAATCTACAAAATATTGCAAAACCTCAACAACAAAAAGACAAATAACCCAGTTAAAAAATGGGCAAAGGATATGAACAGGTACTTCACCGAAGAAGACATTCAGGCGGCTAACAGATACATGAGGAAATACTCAGGATCATTAGCCATTAGAGAAATACAAATCAAAACTACAATGAGATACCATCTCACCTTAACAAGGCTAGCATTAATCCAAAAAACACAAAATAATAAATGCTGGAGAGGTTGTGGAGAGACTGGAACACTTATACACTGTTGGTGGGAACGTAAAATGGTACAAACACTTTGGAAATCGATTTGGCGCTTCCTTAGAAAGCTAGAAATAGAAGTACCATATTATCCAGCAATTCCGCTCCTTGGAATATATCTTAAGAGAAATAAGAGCCGTCACACAAATAGATATCTGCACACACATGTTCACCGCAGCACTGTTCACAAGAGCAAAAAGATGGAAACAACCTAGGTGCCCATCAATGGACAAACAGATAAACAAATTATAGTATATTCACACAATGGATGGAATGCTACGCAAAGATAAAAGAACAATAACGAATCCTTGAAACATAACATGGAGGAATCTGGAAGACATTACGCTCAGTGAATTTAGTCGCAAGAGGACAAATACTGTATAAGAACACTATTATAAGAACTCAAGAAAAGGTTTAAACACAGAAGAAAACATTCTTTGATGGTTACAAGGGTAGGGAGGGAGGGAGGGGGTATTCATTAGGTAGATAGTAGGCAAGAAGTATCGTAGGTAAAGGGAAGGATAAAACACACTACAGGGGAAGTCAGCACAACTGGACTAAACCAAAGTTAACAAGTTTCCCGAACACAACCAAACACTCTAGGGGACAGAGTAGCAGGAGTGGGGGTCGGGAGATCATGGCTGCTGGGAACATCCAGGTCAACTGGCATAACAAAGCTCTTTAAGAAAATGTTCTGCATCGCACTTTGGTGAGTGGCGTCTGGGGTCTTAAAAGTAGCAAGCGGCCATCTAAGATGCATCAATTGGTCCCAACCCACCTGGAGTAAAGGAGAATGAAGAACACCAAAGTCACAAGGAAAGTATTAGCCCAAGAGTCAGAAAGGGCCACATAAACCAGAGACTTCATCAGCCGGACACCAGAAGAACTAGATGGTGCCTGGCTACCACCAATGACCGCCCTGACAGGGAACACAACAGATAGTCCCTGATGGAGCAGGAGAAAAGTAGGCTGCATAACTCAAGTTCTAGTAAAAAGACCAGACTTAATGGTCTGGGACTGGAGGGACCCCGGAAGACATGGCCCCCGGATTCTCTGTTAGCCCACAACTAAAACTAAAACCATTCCCAAGGCCAACTCTTCAGACAAAGATTAGACTGGACTATGCGACATAAAAATAGTTGTCAAGAGTGTGCTTCTTAGCTCAAGTAGATAAATCAGACTAAATGGGCAGCTTCTGTCCAGAGGCAGAAAGGGTCAGGAGCTGGCTGAATGGACACGGGAAATCTGGGGTGGAAAGGAGGAGTGTGCTGTCACAGTATAAGCAGAGCAACTAGGGTCACATAGCAATGTGTGTATAAATTTTTGTATGAGAGACTAACTTGAATTGTAAACTTCAAGTACAACAATAAAAAAAAAAAAATTGAAATTACAATGGGGGAAATAAGTTCTGAAACAGAGAAAGCATTTTGAAAGTATAGAGATTACTTACACTCCCTTATGAAAACATATTGGAAAACCCAGATGAAATGGATAATTTCCTAAGAAAATATAATTTACCAAAATTGGCCTGAACAGAAATAGACAGTTTAAACAATCCAATATACAAAGAGGAAACAAAGTTATTGTGGCACTTTCCCACAAAACAGCACCAGGCTCAAACAGTTTCACATATGAATTCTATAAAACCTATAAAGACAGTCCCAATGCTACATAAATTGTTCCAGAACTTAAAAAAATCAGAAAACTTCATTATTCTCATAAAACCAAGTACAACATTGTTACCTCAATCTGATAAAGACTGCACACACACGAAAACTACAGACCAATATCACTTATGAATATTAATGCAAAAATACTAAATAAAATATTAACAAACAACATCTAACACCACATTAAGGAAAAGAATACATCATAGTCAAGTAGAATTTATTTTAGGAATGCAAGGATAGTTCAATATTAGCAAATCCGTAATACCATGTCATATATCTAGATCTAAGGAATAAACTCATGATTATCTCTAAAGAGGTGAAAAAGTCTTTGACAAAATTCAATACTCACTCCTGGTTAAAAAAAAAAAAAAAAAGACTCAAGGAAATAGAAATCGATAAATATTTCCTTAACGTGGTAAAATATACAGACCTCAGTATTGAATTGAAGCCAGCACCGTACTTAAGAAGGAAACAATAGCAGTATTTCCACAAGATCAGGAACAGGGGAAGAATACCCACTGTTATTTAACACTATCCTGGAGGTTTTAGCTAATGTAATAGACAAAAGAAACCAATTAGAGGGATAAGACTTAGAAAACAAGTGAAACTATATTTGCAAAAAACGTAATAACGTATCTAGAAACCCCTAAAAAATCAATAATAAAACTAATTCAAATAAGATTCAATAAGGTAGCAAGATATCAACATAATATACAGAAATCAATAGCCTTCATAAACACAAACGATAACCAGCTAGGCAGTATAATGGAAGAGCAAATTCCATTTAAAAGAGTACCAAAAAACATAAAATACTTAGGAATAAACTTAACAAGAAATGAGCAAAATGTGTATGAGAAAAACATTAAACTCTCAAAAAAAATACACTTGAATAAAAGGAAAGATACACTTTGTTCTTGGGTAGTAAAGCACAACATTATAAAGATGTTGCTCTTCCTTAGTTAATTTATTAATACAATATGTCCTACTAAAAAATACTAATAAGCTTATGAAGCAAAACAAGTTAATACTGAAGTTCGTATAGAAAAATAAACATGAATTGCTAAAAAGAAAAAAAAACTGAATAAAAAAGGTTATGAGGAAGTCTATTAGAACACATTACAAACCTTCTCTTAAACAGTGTGATATTGGAGTACGACTAGAGAAACAGGCCAGCCAAATAAAATAGAAAGTACAGAAACAGAACCAAGTATATGTGGAAATTTAGTATGTGACAAAGGTAGAATCTCCAATCTTTTGGCAAGGGTGGTCTTTTTAATAAACAGTGCTAGGACAATTCAACAGCCATTTAGAAAAAGATAAAAACTGGATCCATACCTCATACCATATACCCAAATAATCTCTAAATGTATCACAGCACTAAATGTAAAAAGTGAGGCCACACAAGCTGTAGAAGAAAACATGAGTAAATTTCTCTAGTACTTGGGTTTTGGGAAAGAACTTCAGAACATGATTCAAAAATCTACAGGTAAAAAAAAAAAAAAGAAAGAAAGAATGATAAATTCAAACTATATTTTCAAAAAATATATTTTGCACAGCAAAATAACATGGCAAATATGCTGAGAGAAAATATTTATAACATATTACACACGTAAAAGACTAATATCCCTAAATATAAAGAACTCTTATAAATTAAGGAAAAAACCAAAACCATACAGAAAAAATGGGCAAAAGACATGAACAAATAAGTACTGTAATGACCCTTAAGTATGTGGGAGATTTTCAATTTCATTCATAGGAGAAATGCAAATCAAAACTACACTTAGATGCCATTTCTTACCTACAAAATTAAAAAATACATATATCAGAAAGTCTTACCACACACTGCTGATGAGGCTATGAGTAAACACACACTTACACAATAAAACCTGCGAAAGCCGCAACCTGTGTAAGGCGGAGACCCGTCAGAGAAGGAAAACGCAAATATTTTCCACTAAACAGAGAATGAAAGAAAAGCGGTAACTGCACTCTGTCAAAGGCGGAAAACTTGTGAGACCAGGAAAAACAAGGCAGTACCATAAGTGCCGGTTCTCACTGTATATTGCCAGTGAGAACTCAAAATGTTACAACCCTCATAAAGCAGAATTTGGCAATTTTTTCAAAAAAAATTACACAGCACTTATCTTTTAACCCAGAAATCCCACTTCTAGAAATTTACCCTAAAGACAGACCTCCAACAATAGAAAAATACATATGCACAAGATTATTCATTGTAGCATTGTTTGCAATTGTAAAATACTGAAAATGACCTAAATGTCATATACAGGAGCGTGGCTGCATAAACTACACATCTGTGAAGAAAAAAGAACAAGGAAATCTCTATAAACTGCCATGCAGTCAGCTCCAGGATATATATTTTAATGATAAAAGCAAATGAGCATACCTAATACCCAGATCTTGGTTTCTAAATATCCTCCAATAAAATGAATGCTACCTCTTCTGTAAGAAAGAAGAGAAAATAAAATATATTACATTACATATGCAAATACATTACATATGCAAAAAGAAACAGAGGAAGAATAAACCAGAAATAATGAAATTGGTTAACCTACAAGGTTAAATCAGAACTAGTTAGAAGGGACAGGAAAACGTGACACCACCATGAAAATACCTTTTTGCATAATTTTGACAAAAAGAGAAAAAAACCTAAAATTGAATACAAACAGAAACAAATAAACCTAATTACATTCCAAATAAATAGAATAACCTTAAAAAAATATGCAGTCTTGAACTCTACTCCGTTAATGGGGCAGTACAGGAGCAGCAAGACTCCCGGGTGGTGCAAATGGTTTGCACTTGACTACTAACTTAAAGGAATCCACTCAGCGACACCCTGCAAGAAAGGTCTGATGATCTGCTTCTGTAAAGATTACAGCCAAGAAAACCCTATGGAGTAGTTCTACTCTGTAACACATGGGGTCACCATGAGCTAGAATCAACTCGGCAGCAGTATGTTTGGTGTTTGTTTTGTTTTTCATGAGAGCAGCAATTGTAAAGTTATCTTCTAGGTACTGCAGGACTGAATACAGTAAAAATATTGTGTAATGTATGCAGACATGTTTCTCAGTGTTAAAGAGGAGAGATACAAATACAGAATGGAAGAAGGTTAAGAAGAACCCTACAGTGTTATACTGGACTTGGATGTATCAATATCAACCCATGATTAATAGAGAAACAGGTTATCAGTAATGATACGCATTTACGTATATGACTGTGTGTGTGTGTGTGTGTGTGTGTGTGTGTGTGTGTGTGTGTGTGTGTGTGTGTGTGTGTGTGTGTGATCTGCTGAAAGGTCCTAAAAGCAATGATATGCCAGAGGCAATGAGCACACCTAATATCTAGATCTTGGATTCTAAAAACCCTTCTCCAATAAAATGAACCATGAGCCAGGGCTCCTTAAAGAAATAGCTGATCCCAGGACAGAGGCAGGGAAAGTATAAGATGAGCTTAAAATATCTTGTGCCAGAAATTAAGTACTAAATAAAAAAAAAAGAAAAGAAAAATGATGGAGATATGTCAAAAGAACACAGGAATGATTTAAAGGAGCTCCCACTGACCAAATCAGTGACAACTTAACATCGAAATAAATAACTGAAGAAACATTACCACATTTTTACCCAAATAGCATGAACCCTCTATGTTTGTTTGCCAACCACTCCCTCCCCCCATGAGGTATTTTTGTTACCATGCTATGCTAATTTTTTTACAGCAACATGTAGAAAACAAACTGGCATAGTGGCGCTTACACAAATACCTCGCAGGGAGAGGGAGCAGTTGGCAAAAAAGCGTAGAAGGTGCATGTTATCCGTATAAAAACACAGTGTAGGCCATTGTAAAAACGGAGGTGCAGGGACGTCTGCCCTCCTCTAACTTCACAAGGGGGAAGAGAGAGAATCAGCACAGGCATCAGCATCAGCCCAAAGTTGATTCCTATGAAGTGGGGGTCTAACATACCTCCACTCTCCAACCTTTTTACCAGTTCTGACACCAGCCATCCCTCCCACAGCACTCTCTACTTCTCTGCTGGGTTCCATAATTCATTGCAATGGCCACACAGAACTCACAGACAATACTCACGATTATGGGGTTTATTAGGGAAGTAACAGATTACAATTCAGGTTCAGGAACAACTCAAGATAACAATTCTTCAGTCAGGACAGCATCTTCCCAGCCATGCCCTCAGGCAGGCCTCTCTCTTGCCTTCGGCCTCTTGGCACCTGGGCCTGGCCTCTGCCCTGCTTGGGCAAGTGTTACAAAGCTCTTTAGCTCAGCCAATAAGTGCTCGGAGGCACCTCACTCCACCAGTAAGCCTTGGCCCAAAGGCATTCAGTTCTCTCGCTCCATAGGTAGGCAGGTCTAGCTCTGCCAACAAGTGCCCAGAGGCACCCCACTCTGGCCAGGAAGCCGCCTGCCAGAAGGCACCCCGTGGGTCAGCACGCCCAGTGCAGTCACATTGCTCGTGCACCAGGAAGCCCACGACACCATCTTGCATCAGTCTCCTGGTTCTGCTGCAGCCATTTCTCTGCCACTGCTTCTCATTGTCTTGTGGTATCTCTGGTGTTATAGCTCTCTCTCTCTCTCTCTCTCTGCCTCCTGGGTCCAAAGGATGCATTCTGCTCCTGTCTCCTCTTCTTGGTGGTAGTGAGGTCCCTACTCTCCAACTCTGAGATAGCTCATTTTAAGCCTAGCAGGATGGCCAAACTGACTAATCACCTCATTAGGGTTTCATACACCTTATTTGCATGGTCCAACCCCCACAAGGCTTCCATGCACTTTATTTGCATCATTAGCAAGCTGTCCAATCCCTTTGGTGGGCCACAAGCACTTTACTTGCATAGTCCCATTCAATCATTTAGTGGGAGTTATAAACCCCACCTAGAAAGGCCATATAAAAGCAATCCATCACACCACAGTCACTGAAGAGACCTGGCAGACATAACTTTAAACAAGTGATCACAGTTCTCTCCTGCATCTTCAGCTCTTTCACTGTACTGGCTTCATCTTATCAACATTTAAATGTGGGCAAGCCCCTCCCATCTTGCCCTGACCCCATAACCTCTCACGTTACCATCTATCTTTTCTCCTTCATTACCAAACTTGTTTAAAGAGCTGTCCCCACTTCTCATTCACCATCTATTCCCTGCACCAATAATGGGACCGATGACATCATCGCCTCCTGATGTGATGCACTGAGAAGGACATTACTTCACTTCAGTGGTATTCCTGCCCCAAATGGATAACTGAGTCCAATCACAAGGAAACATCAGACAAAGCCAAACTGGAGGGCATTGTGGAAAATAAATGCTCTGTACTTTTTTAAAACTATACATTTCATGAAAAACAAAGAAGCACTGAGGAAATGTCCCAGATGGGTGTTGTTGTTAGCTGCCGTCAAGTCAGCTCCGACTCATGGCAACCCCACGTACAACAGAATGAAACACTGCCCTGGTCTTGCACCATCTTCACAACCACCGGTATGCTTAAGTCCATTGCTGTGGTCACAGTGTATTCTGAGTGCCTTCCAACCCAGGGGGTTCATCATCCAGCACTATATCAAACAATATTTTTTGTAATCCATAGGGTTTTCATTGGCTAATTTTCAGAAGTAGATCACCAGGCCTTTCTTCCTAGTCTTAGTCTGGAAGCTCCATGGAAACCTGTTCAACATGGATGACCTTGCCAGTATGTGAAATACTGATGGCATAGCTTCCAGCAACACACTAGCCACCACAGTATGACAAGCTGACAGACAGGTGGCAGTGTTCCAGAATTTTTGTTGTTGTTACAGATTAAAAGAGATGAAAGAAACATGAAAATTAAATGCAATAAGTCATCTGGTTACCAGGTGCGGGAGGGAGAAGGAGGGAAACGGGGAGCTCACTGCTTAGGAAACACTGAGCTTCTGTTAAGGGTGATGGAAAACTTCAGAAATGGATAATGGTGACAGGCAAACAACATGATAAACATAATCAATGTCACTGGACTGTACGTGTGAAGAATGGCGAAATGTTTTATGAGCTATATATTCACGGTAATTAACAAAAGTATTCCTTAATTATTCTTGACTCTTTCAATATAAATTTCAGAATAAACATTTTAAAAAAAAGTGATCATGATTGGTTCTTCAACTAGGAAAAAAAAATAATGGCCATAAAGCATATCATTAGGACATCTGGAGAAATCTGAGTAAGGTCTGAGAATTAGATAATAGCACGGAATCACGTGATTTCTTAATCTGGGTAACTATTCTGATTGTGAAAAGGAATGCACTAGTTCTTAGGAAATACAGACTAAAGTGTTTAGGGATAAATGAATATAAAGTATGCCGCTTACTCTAAAATGGTTCTTTAAAAGTGTGTGTGTAACAAAATCTACAAAAATAAAACAAATAAAATAAAAATCCACAAACAAAAACATTCAGTACAAGAGAGTAAGAAGAACAAAGAAAACGTCATTGCCACGAAAAAAGTACTAGAAAATGACAGCAATAAACTCACACCTATCAATAATAACACTGAACATAAACGGCCTAAGTGCACCCATAAAGAGACAGAGAGCGACAGAATGGATGAAAACACAGGATCCATCAACACGCTGTCCACAAGAGACACAGCTTAGAAACAAAGAAATTAATTTTTTTTTAAATCATAGAATGGAAAAAAATATATCATGCAAATAGCTACCAAATAAGAGGAGAAATGGTAATACTAATCTCAGATAAAACAGATTTTAAAACAAAACCCACCACAAAAGACAAAGAAGGACATTATACAATGATTAAAAGAATGATTCCTCATGAAGACATAACCATAATAAATATCTACACACACAATGACAGGGCTCCAAAATACATCAAACCAACTCTAACAGCACTGAAAAGAGAAACTGACAGTTCCACAATAGTAGGAGGCTTCAACACACCACTTCTGGTAAAGGACAGTACATCTAGAAAGAAATTCAACAAAGACACAGAATATCTAAAGGCCACAATCAGCCAACAGGAACTCGTAGACATATCTAGAACACTCCACCCAACAGCTGCAAAGTACACATCCTTTTCCAATGCACATGGAACGTTCTCCAGAAAAGGCCACATCTTAGGACACAAAGCAATACTCAACAAAATCAAAAACACTGAGATAATACGAAGTATCTTCTCTGATCACAATGCCATCAAAGTATAAATTAACAACAGGAAGAGCAAGGGAAAAAAAACAATTACATGGACACTGAATAACACCCTGCTTACAAACCACTGGGCAATAGAAGAAATCAGAGATGGAATCAAACAACTTGTGAAATCAAACGAGAATGAAAACACATCACACTAAAACCTTTGGGGCACAGCAAAGGCAGTGCTCAGACGTCTACTGATAGCAATAGATGCACACATCAAAAAAGAAAGGGATAAAATCAAAACATTAGCTACACAACTCAAACAAATAGAAAGACAACAGCAAAAGAAGCCCACAGTCACCAGAAGAAAAGAAATAATGTAGATCAGAGTAGAAATAAATGAAATAGAGAACAGAAAAACAACAGAAACAATCAGCAAAACCAAAAGTTTGTTCTTTGAAAGGACTGACAAACCACTGGCCAAACTGACAAAAGAAAAACAAGAGAGGACGCGAATAATCCAAATAAGAAACAGACCCAGGAGGCAGGGCCAAGATGGTGGAGTAGTCAGACGCTTCCAGTGGACCCTCTTACAAAAAAGACCTGAAAAAACAAGTGATTCGATTATATATGGCAATCTGGGCAATCAAAGGCAGACATGAGGAACCGGACGGAGTGGCAGGGGGAGGGAGAGATGGTTCAGAAGTAGCAAGGACCCAGACCTGACCCAGTGAGAGCCTAAGCCCTTTAGGCCTGATCAGCGCAGGGGTGAGCAGTGAGGCAGGCAAGCAGCCATGCTCAGGAGGCACATTTTCAGCACTAGGAGAGACCCAACCGCTGAGAGTCTACATGGACACCCAGAACCAATAAGAAGCAGCCCCCGATCAGCAGAAGATAAGTAACTGCATATGGCCTACCACGTGGATCAAAAACACCCCCCTTAGAAAAAAACCTCTCTCCCATTTACCTCCCTGCTCCCTGCTCTGCACTGGGTTGAAGACCCGCTTCAGCAACTGCCAAGTACCCTGGGCCAGAAGTAGGATCTGTCAAATGCCCAGAGACTTGGAGAATGAACAAATTAACAAACAGGGGGAAAAGATAAACTGCTGGCTTCCCTAAGCCAGGAACTCAGGGCAAGCACAGCTCCTTTGCCTAGGCAGAAGCATAAGGGATCCACGGACTTTGAGTGCCCTTCCCCCTGCATAGACTTGTGTGGGCCCATCCCAACAGCATAGGCCCTCATTACCGCAGTACAACAGGGTATATACCGGAACCCTAACTTCAACTGTTTCAGCCTTGAAGTGGCAGGTTCTTGACATTTGACACTGCTCTGCCCATTAAACAGGGTCTTCACCTACACACATCAGGGGCCTAAGGACTAGTGGCTCCACCCACATCACCTAGCCACCTGCAATAGGGGCCCATGAATAAGAGGTGCCCCCCCAGTCCTTACAGCCAACAGCATTAGGTGCTCATAGCCCGGCTGCAAAACCCACTCACCTACGCGCTCTCGGCAACAGGGACACGCCTTCTTCCTGAACACTCAGGGGTGGCTGTCAGCCCCTTGCCTTGCTCAGAGTGTGTCCCCCTGCTGCAGCCAGATGCCTGTGCCTACACCAATCACCCATGCCTAAGACTGTAAGTGAGAGCCTACACCACACACTTGGTGGCTATCTACCTGGGCACCTGAGCTGAATCCATATAGGAGGAGTGGGCGGACTCCTGAGCTCACATAGTTAGTAACAGCTCTAACCACCTGGTGACAGAACATTAGCGCTTCAAAGGTGCCAATAATCAAACTAGCTCATACAAGCAGCCTATTTGGGCATATTAAAACAAAACAAGAAGCTAAGACACAGTAACCAAACATTAAATAAATAAATATAATAACTTATTGATGGCTCGGAGACAACAGTCAATATCAAATCACATAAAGAGGCAGACCATGATGGCTTCAGCAAGCTCCCCAAAAACAGAATCTAGAAATTTTCCAGAGGAGGAAAATTTCTTGGAATTATCAGAGGCAGAATACAAAAGATTAATATACAGAATTCTTCAAGAAATTAAGCAAAATGCAGAACACGCAATAGAGGAAATTAAAAAGATTAGAGAAGAGCATAATGAGAGATTTAACAGGCTGCAAGAATCCATAGAGAGACAGCAATCAGGAATCCAGAAGATTAACATTAAAATGTCAGAATTAGACAACACAACAGAAAGTCATAGGCACAGAATTGAGGCCATGGAAGTCAGAATTAGTGAGACTGAAGATAAAGCACTTGACACCAACTTATATGAGGAAAACTCAGATAAAAGGATTAAAAAAATAAAGAAACCCTAAGATTATATGGGACTCTACCAAGAAGAATAACCTATGAGTCATTGGAGTACCAGAACAGGGGGGATAAGAGAAAATACAGAGAGAATTGTTGAAGATTCACTGGCAGAAAACTTCCCTAATAGCGTGAAAGATGACAAGATATCTATTCAAGATGCTCATCGAACCCCACATAAGGTAGATCCCAAAAGAAAGTTACCAAGACATATTATAATCAAACTTGCCAAAACCATAGATAAAGAGAGAATTTTAAGAGTGGCTAGGGATAAACAAAAAGTTGTCTACAAAGAAGAGTCAATAAGAATAAGCTGGGACTACTCAGCAGAAACCATGGAAGCAAGAAAGCTATGGGATTACATGTATAAAGCCTTGAAGGAAAAAAACTGCCAGCCAAGAATTATATATCCAGCAAAACTGTCTCAAATTTGATGGTGATATTAGAGCATTTCCAGATAAACACAAGTTTAGGGAATTTGCAAAAACCAAACTGTGTTACAAGAAATACTAAACGGAGTCCTCCAGCTAGAAAATCAGTAACATCAGGTAACAACCCAAGAGTAGAACACAGGACAGAGCAACCAGATATCAACCCAGATAGGGAACACAGAAAAGTAAATCAAAGCTAAAACACTGAAAATAGGGAAACAGATGTCAGTATGTAGAAGATGACAGCATTAAAACAAAAAAAAAGACTAAAAAAAATGTAGACATTGATTTTTCATAGGGAGAGGAATTCAAGGCAATATAAAGAAATAAAAGACTGGCATAAACTTAGAAAAATAGGGGTAAATATTAAGGTAACCACAAAGGACACAAACAATCCTACAAGTCAAAATAAAAAACTAGAAAAATATAAAGACTCAGCAAACACAAAATCAACAGCAAAGAAAAAGATGAAAAGAAAATACATAAAGAAAAACGACTCAGCACAGAAAATTAAGTGGAACAAAGAAACTGTGAACAACACACAAAAAAAGACATCAAAATGACAGCACTAAACTCATACCTATCAATAATTACGCTGAATGTAAATGGACTAAATGCACCAATATAGAGACAGAGAGTGGCAGACTGGATAAAAGAACATGATCCATCTATACACTGCCTACAAGAGACACATCTTAGGCTTAAAGACACAAACTAAAACTCAAAGGATGGAAAAAGATCTTATCAAGCAAACAACAACCAAAAAAGAGCCCGAGTGGCAATATTAATCGCTGACAAAATCAACTTTAAAGTAAAATCCACCACAAAGGATAAGGAAGGACACTATAATGATTAAAGGGAAAATATACCAGGAGGACATAACTATAATAAATATTTACGCACCCAATGACAGGGCTCCAAAATACATAAAACAAACTCTAACAGAACTGAAAAGAGAGAGAGACAGCTCCACAATAGTAGTTGGAGACTTCAACACACCACTTTCGGTGAAGGACAGAACATCCAGGAAGAAGCTCACCAAAGACACGGAAGAGCTAAATGCTACAATCAACCAACTTGATCTCATAGACATATACCGAACACTCCACCCAACAGCAACTAAGTACACTTATACACTGTTGTTGGGAATGTAAAATGGTACAGCCACTTTGGAAATCGATTTGGCACTTCCTTAAAAAGCTAGAAATAGAAGTACCAAAGGATCCAGCTATACCGCTCCTTGGAATATATCTTAGAAAAATAAGAGCCGTTACACAAGTAGATATATGCACACCTATGTACACTGCAGCACTGTTCATAACAGCAAAAAGATGGAAACACCTAGGTGCCCATCAAAGAATGAATGGATAAACAAATTATGGTATATCCACAGAATGGAACACTATGCAATGATAAAGAATGATGGATCTGTGAAACATCTTATAACATGGAGGAAGCTGGAGGTCACTATGCTGAGTGAATTTAGTCAGTCACAGAAGGACAAATACTGTATAAGACCACTATTATAAGAATTCAAGAAAAGGTTTAAACACAGAAGAAAACATTCTTCTGTGGGTGGGGAGGGAGGGTGAGGGTTATTCACTAACTAGACAGTTGATAAGAATTATCTTAGGTGAAGGGAAGGACAGCACACAGTACAGGGGAAGTCAGCACAACTGGACTAAACCAAAGCTAAGAAGTTTACTGAACACAATCAAACACTTTGAGGGACAGAGTAGGAGAGGTATGGGTCTGGGGACCATGCTTTCAGGGGACATCTAGGTCAAATGGCATAACAAAGCTCTTTAAGAAAATGTTCTGCATCCTACTTTGGTGAGTGGTGCCCAGGGTCTTAAAAGCTTGCAAGCGGCCATCTAAGATGCATCAACTGGTCCCAACCACCTGGAGTAAAGGAGAATGAAGAACACCAAAGACACA
Source organism: Dugong dugon (assembly GCA_030035585.1). Classification (NCBI taxonomy): domain Eukaryota; kingdom Metazoa; phylum Chordata; class Mammalia; order Sirenia; family Dugongidae; genus Dugong; species Dugong dugon. The sequence continues at coordinate 3,463,575 of CM057466.1, forward strand.
GGGAAAGTATCAGTCCAAGAGACAGAAAGGGCCACATAAACCAGAGACTTCATCAGCCTGACACCAGAAGAACTATATGGTGCCCGGCTACCACCAATGACTGCCTTGACAGGGAACACAACACAGAGTCCCAGATGGAGCAGGAGAAAGGTGGGGTGCAGAACTCAAATTCTACTAAGAAGACCAGACTTAATGGTCTGACTGAGACTGGAGGAACCCCGGAAAGCACGGCCCCTGGATTCTCTATCAGCCCAGAACTAAAAGAATTTCCGAGGCCAACTCTTCAGACAGGGATTGGACTGGACCGTCAGACGTAAAGTGATACTCATGAGGAGTGTGCCTCTTGGCTCAAGTAGATACAAGAGACTAAAGGGGCAGCTTCTGTCCAGAGGTAAGATGGGAAGGCAGAGAGGGTTAGGAGCTGGTTGAATGGACATGGGGAATCGGGTGAAACGGAGGAGTATGCTGTCACAATATGAGGAAATTAGAGTCACATAACAATGTATATATCAATTTTTGTATGGAGAAAAAAGAAAAAAAGAAACAGACCCAACTGAAATGGAAAGGATCATAACAGAGTATTACGAAAAACTAGACTCCAACAAATTTGAAAACCTAGAGGAAATGGACAAATTTCTAGAAACACACTACCTACCCAAACTAACACAAAATGATGTTCAAAATCTGAACAGGCCCATAATAAGAGAAGAGGTTGAAAAGATAATTTCAAAAACTCCCAACAAAAGAAATTCCTGGCCCAAATGGCTTCACTGGAGAATTCTACCAAACATAAAGCAAGGAGTTTACACCAGTACTACTCAAACTATTTCAGAACACAGAAATGGAAGGGATACTGTTGAATTCATTCTATGAAGCCAGCATAACCCTGATACCAAAACCAGGGAAAGATACCACAAAAAAAAAAAAAATTACAGACCAGTATCTCTCATGAATATAGACGCAAAAATTCTCAATAAAATTCTAGCCAATAGAATTCAGCATCATATCAAAAAAATAAGGCACCACGACCAAATAGGATTCATACCAGGTATGCAAGTGCAGTTCAATATTAGAAAATCAATCAATGTGATCCACCACATAAATAAGAAAAGAATCACATGATCATCTCAATGCAGAAAAGGCATTCCACAAATTACAACTTCCATTCCTGATAAAAACTCTCAATAAAATAGGTATAGAAGGGAAATTCCTCAACATAATGAAGGGCATCTATACAAAACCAACAGCCAACAACATTCTTAATGGAGAGAGGCTGAAAACATGAACCTTGAGAACAGGAACCAGACAAGGATGCCCTTTATCACCACAGATATTTAACATCTGTACTGGAAATTCTAACTAGAGCAATAAAGCAAGAAAAAGAAAAAAACGGCATCCAAATTGGTAATGAAGAAGTTAAACTGTCCCTATTTGCAGATGATATGATACTGAACACAGAAACATACCATGCTCATGGATAGGTAGACTCAACATTCTGAAAATGACAATTCTACCCAAAGCAACCTACAAATACAATGCAATCCCCGTCCAAATACCAACAACATTCTTTAAAGAGATGGAAAAGCTAATCATCAACTTTATGTGGAAAGGTAAGAGGCCCCAGATAAGCAAAGCACTAATGAAGAAGAAGAATGCAGGAGGACTTGCACCACCCAACCCCAGACCCTACTATACAGCTATGGTAGTCAAAACAGCCTGGACTGGTACAAGGACGGATCCATTGACCAATGCAACAGAATTAAGAATCCGGATGTAAATTCATCCACCTATGGTCACCTGATTTTTGACAAGGGCCCAAAGTTCATCAACTGGGGCAAAAACAGTCTTTTTAATAAATGGTGCTGGCAAAACGGGATATCCATCTGCAAAAAAATGAAAGAGGATCCATACCTCACACCATAGACAAAAACTAATTTAAAATAGAACAAAGACCTAAATATAAAACCAAAAACAATAAAGTTCATAGAAGAAAAAATAGGATCAACACTAGAGGCCCTAATACACGGCATTAACAGGATACAAACCATAACTAACAACACACGAACTCCAGAAGATAAGCTAGCTAACTGGGATCTTCTAAAAATTAAACACTTAATGCTCAACAAAAGACTTCAAAAGAATAAAAAGAGAAAGATGGCGCTCTAGGCAGAAACACCACGCCGTCCCTCCACAGCAAAGATGCGAAAAACTAAGCCTAACAGAGAATCAACAATCCTGAAACCCTAGAACACCAAATGAAGAGATAAAGAACTCAGCCAAACACCAAACGGAGTGAGAATACTAAAAGAGAACGGAGAGCGAGGAGAGACTCAGGCAGAGATTCCTTACCAGCTAACGCAGCGCAGATCCACCATCTTGGATTCCTATCGGAGACCAGCAAACGGGAGAGCAGCCTTGCAGAGCATCTGGTCGGAGACAGAACGACCGGTAAACTGCGGTGCGCGCTCTCCCACCACCCACCCCTCTCCGCCTCAGCTGGGGATCCCCTGCTTTCCGTGGCCAGGGTCTCTGGGCTGGGGGGTGCTGGTGCTTGGATTCCGCGCGCCTGGGCTGGCGGCTTTCTGGGAGCCGTTTGCTGGCAGCTAGCGAACCTTTCTCTGCCGCCTCCCCCTCCTTTTGCCTGGGTGCCTGGTTCCGAGTGCCGTCTCTGCTCTCTCCTGCGGGGCTGTAGGGCTGCGTGCGGGCGTGTGGCTGTTTCTGGGTCTGGGCTCCCGCGTGGGTGGGATCCCGGGGCCTTTGTTCGTTCGCCCCTCTGCTTTCCGTGGCCAGGGTCCCTGGGCGGGGGGGCGCCAGTGCTTGGGTTCCGCGCGCCTGGGCTGGGGGCTTTCTGGGAGCCGTTTGCTGGCACCTAGCGGACCTTTTTCTGCCGCCTCCCCCTCCTTTTGCCTGGGTGCCTGGGTCCGGGTGCTGTCTCTGCTCTCTCCTGCGGGGCTGTGGAGCTGCGTGCGGGCGTGTGGCTGTTTCTGGGTCTGGGCTCCCGCGTGGGTGGGATCCCGGGGCCTTTGTTCGTTCACCCCTCTGCTTTCCGTGGCCGGGGTCCCTGGGCGGGGGGGCGCCGGTGCTTGGGTTCCGCGCGCCCGGGCTGGGGGCTTTCTGGGAGCCGTTTGCTGGCACCTAGTGGACCTTTTTCTGCCGCCTCCCCCTCCTTTTGCCTGGGTGCCTGGTTCCGAGGGCCGTCTCTGCTCTCTCCTGCGGGGCTGTAGGGCTGCGTTCGGGCGTGTGGCTGTTTCCAGGTCTGGGCTCCCGCGCGGGTGGGATCCTGGGGCCTTTGTTCGTTGGCCCCTCTGCTTCCCGTGGCCACGGTCACTTAACCCCGAGACTATCGGCTTCTTGGAATTCGCGCCCCTGAGTGGGGGCTCTCTGGGTCCCATTTGTAGGCACTGACTGCTGGTGTTGCCCTTTTTTTTTTTTTTTTTTTTTTCTCAATTTTATTTTTCTTCCTTTTTTGATTAGTTTTGTCATATTTTACCTCTTTTTCTCTTTTGTCTTTCTTCATTGCTTAATTTCTTGTCCCTCTATCTCTTCCTTCTCTTTCTGATCCCTGAATACCAGGCGATGTATGCCTCTGTACCTTCTGGCCAGGCTGAGCTGTGAAAATTGAGACCGACTCCCCCAGACCTCATAGCTGCATCGGTGCGATCCCTGGGAACTTTGCAGTTTTTTAACTTTTCTGATTTTCATTTGGTCATTCTTTCCTTTTCTTTCTCTTCCCCCTTCTGGTTTCCTCCATCCCATAGTCTCTCATCTGTACATTCCAACAACAAACTCCCCTAGCATTCTTTTATGTTTGTACGCTTTTTGCTCCTCCTCCTCTCTCCTCTCTCCCATATCCAGCTTAGCTTCACACATAACCATCTTCCCGCTGCACCCTACCTACCTGCACCGTGCACTAGACATCACATCACCAAGCGGTGCAGGCACGCCCTATTGGAACCTGCCCAGCACTGACTACCGACCGTCCTGGTGGCTGCGGTGAGTGCCACAAGCAACCCATCCCAGTGGATCCTCCTCAACTAGATCTGCCCAGCTGTACCACAAGAACGGAAAAAAAAAAAAAAAAAAATCTACAATCAATAAACGAGAGAAATATCTACTGAATGCCCCGAAAACAGCAAACAATATCAAAACATTTACAAAAACAAGACAAGATGGCTCCAATAGGCGTCCAAATTAAAACACCAGATAACTCTCCTGTGGAAGAAAATGCACTAGAAGTACCTGATACGGAACTCAAATCACTAATACTCGGAATTTTCCAAGAACTGAGGCAAAAAGCTGACAAACATGAGGAAAAAATAGACAAATTTATGGAAAATACAGACAAAAAATTGGAAGAATTCAGGAAGATGATGCAAGAACAAAATGCCAAAATAAATTCACAACTCGAAATTATACAAAAACAACAATTAGAAATCCAAAAGATAAACAACAAGATTTCAGAAATGGACGGTGTCATAGAAGGGCTGAGAAGTAGATTTAAAACCATGGAAGACAGGATCAGTGGAACTGAAGACAAACACTTGGATACAACTCTGTTTCAGGAAAACTCAGAAAAAAGAACAAAGAAAAATGAAGAGACCCTGAGAGTTATGTGGGACACAATTAAAAGCAAAAACTTACGAGTGATTGGCATACCAGAACAGGGGAAGAAAACAGAAAACACAGAGAGGATCATTGAGGAACTGCTGACAGAAAACTTTCCCAATATCATGAAAGATGAAAAGCTGGTCATCCAAGAAGCTCAACGAACCCCATATAGAAGAGACCCCAAAAGAAAATCACCAAGACATATCATATTCACACTCGCTAAAACTAAAGACAAACAAAGAATCCTGAGAGCAGCTCGGGAAAAACAAGAAGTCACATACAGAGGAGAAACAATAAGACTAAGCTCAGATTATTCAGCAGAAACCATGCAGGCAAGAAGGCAATGGGATGACATATATAAAATCTTGAAAGAAAAAAATTGTCAGCCAAGAATAATATATCCTGCAAAACTCTCATTCAGATTTGATGGTGAAATTAGGTCATTTCCAGATAAACAGAAACTAAAGGAATATGCAAAAGTCAAACCAAACTTACAAGAATTATTAAAGGGAGTTCTTCGATCTGAGGACAAAGACAAACAGCTTAAGCCCTCAGGCAGGACCTAGGACCTAGGATGCAGGTTCACATGAACCAGATACCATTCTAGGAACTGAACTACAGACGACTTTCCAAAAACAAAAGATATACAACAGGGAATCAGAGAAATCAATCAAAGGATGACAACAACATCAAAACAATGAAAGAGGGAACAAACGGCATAGGTATAGAACCTTCTAAAGGAGAAGAAGGCAAGGCGATACCAAGTAACGGTAGACTGCTTCAAAATTATAAAGATAAGGGTAAAATTCATGGTAACCACAAAAAAAGTTAACAAACCAACTCATAAAAATAAAGACGAAAAACATAAAGTCTCAACAAAAACAAAACCTACAAAAACAAAAGAAATGAACACAAAATCCACAAACAAAAGGAACTCAGCACAAGAGAGTAAGAAGAACAAAGAAAACTTCAGCATCACAAAAAAAAGCACTACAAAATGACAGCAACAAACTCACATCTATCAATAATTACACTGAACGTAAATGGACTCAATGCACCCATAAAGCGACGGAGAGTGGCAGAATGGATAAGAAAACAGGATCCATCTATTTGCTGTCTACAAGAGACACATCTTAGAAACAAAGATGTCAATTTATTAAAAATCAAAGGTTGGAAAAAAATATATCAAGCTAACAACTATCAAAAAAGAGCAGGAGTGGCAATTCTAATCTCAGATAAAATAGACTTTAAAACAAAATCTACCATAAAAGACAAAGAAGGACACTATATAATGATTAAGGGGATGATCCATCATGAAGACATAACCATAATAAATATCTATGCACCCAATGACAGGGCTCCAAAATACATAAAAAAAACTCTAACAGCACTGAAAAGAGAAATTGACAGTTCCACAATAATAGTAGGAGACTTCAACACACCACTCTCAGTAAAGGACAGAACAACTAAAAAGAAACTTAGCAAAGATACAGAAGACCTAAAGGACACAATCAGCCAACTGGACCTCATAGACATATATAGAACACTCCATCCAACCGCTGCAAAGTACACATTCTTTTCCAATGCACATGGAACGTTCTCCAGAATAGACCACATCTTAGGCCACAGAGCAATCCTCAACAAGATCCAAAATGCTGAGATAATTCACAGTATCTTCTCTGACCACAATGCCATCAAGGTAGAAATTAACACTAGAAAGAGCAAGGAAAAAAAATCAAACACATGGAAACTGAATAATAATCTGCTTACACATCAATGGGTAATAGAAGAAATCAGAGATGGAATTAAAAAATTCCTAGAATCAAATGAAAATGAAAACACATCATACCAAAACCTTTGGGACACAGCAAAGGCAGTCCTCAGAGGACAATTTATAGCAATAGATGCACATATCAAAAAAGAAGAAAGGGACAAAATCAAAACATTAACTACAGAACTCAAACAAATAGAAAGAGAACAACAAAAAAAGCCTACAACCACTGGAAGAAAGGAAATAGTAAAGATCAGAGCAGAAATCAATGAAATAGAGAACAGAAAAACAATAGAAAGAATCAACAAAACCAAAAGTTGGTTCTTTGAAAGAATCAACAAAATCGACAAACCACTGGCCAGACTGACAAAAGAAAAACAGCAGAGGGCACAAATAACCCAAATAAGAAATGAAATGGGGGACATTACAACAGACCCAACTGAAATAAAAAGGATTATAACAGAATATTATGAAAAACTATATTCCAACAAATTTGAAAACCTAGAGGAAATGGATAAATTTCTAGAAACATACAGCCTACCCAAACTACAACAAAGTGATATTGAAAATCTGAACAGACCCATAACAAGAGAAGAGATTGAAAAGGTAATAAAAAAACCCCCAACCAAAAAAAGCCCTGGCCCAGATGGCTTCACTGGAGAATTCTACAAAACATTTACAGAAGAGCTCGTACCAGTTCTACTCAAGTTATTTCAGAGCATAGAAGAGGAAGCAACACTTCCAAATTCATTCTATGAAGCCAGCATAACGCTGATACCAAAACCAGGCAAAGACATCACAAAAAAAGAAAATTACAGACCAATATCTCTCATGAATATAGATGCAAAAATTCTGAACAAAATTTTAGCCAATAGAATTCAGTATCATATCAAAAAAATAATACACCACGACCAAGTAGGATTCATACCAGGTATGCAAGGATGGTTTAACATTAGAAAATCCATCAACGTAATCCACCACATAAATAAAAGGAAAGAAAAAAATCACATGATTATCTCAATTGATGCAGAAAAGGCATTTGACAAAGTCCAACACCCATTCCTGATAAAAGCTCTCAATAAAATAGGTATAGAAGGGAAATTTCTCAACATCATAAAGGGCATCTATGCAAAACCAACAGCCAACATCATTCTTAATGGAGAAAGGCTGAAAACATTCCCCCTGAAAACAGGAACAAGACAAGGATGCCCTTTATCACCACTCCTATTTAACATTGTGCTGGAAGTTCTCGCTAGAGCAGTAAGGCAAGAGAAAGAAATAAAGGGCATCCAAATTGGTAATGAAGAAGTTAAACTCTCCCTGTTTGCAGATGATATGATACTATACATAGAAAACCCTAAAGACCCCACGAGAAATCTACTGGAACTAATAGAAAGATTCAGCAGAGTAGCAGGATACAAGATAAACATTCAAAAATCAGTTGGATTCCTATACACCAGTAAAGAGAACGATGAAAAGGAGATCAGGAAATCAATACCATTTTCAATAGCCCCTAAAAAGATAAAATACTTAGGAATAAATCTGACCAGGAATATAAAAGACCTATACAAAGAAAACTACAAAACACTGCTGCATGAAACCCAAAGGGATCTACATAAATGGAAAAACATACCATGCTCATGGATAGGCAGACTCAACATTGTGAAAATGGCAATTCTACCTAAAGCAATTTACAAATACAATGCAATTCCGATACAAATACCAACAACATTCTTCAAAGAGATGGAAAAACTAATTATTAACTTTATATGGAAAGGGAAGAAACCCCGAATAAGTAAAGCACTACTGAAGAAGAAGAATAAAGTTGGAGGACTCACACTACCTGACTTGAGAACCTACTATACAGCTACAGTACTCAAAACAGCCTGGTACTGGTACAACAACAGAGACATTGACCAATGGAACAGAATTGAGAACTCAGATGTAAATCCATCCACCTACGGTCACCTGATTTTTGACAAGGGCCCAAAATACATCAAATGGGGAAAAGATAGTCTTTTTAACAAATGGTGCTGGCAAAACTGGATATCCATTTGTAGAAAAATGAAACAGGACCTATACCTCACACCATATACAAAAACTACTTCAAAATGGATCAAAGACCTGAATATAAAGCCTCAAACTATAAAATTCATAGAAGAAAAAATAGGACCAACACTTCAGACCTTAATACATGGCATTAACAGGATACAAACCATAAACATCAACACAAAAAACCCAACAGATAAACTAGATAATTGGGATCTTCTAAAAATCAAACATCTATGCTCTTCAAAAGATTTCACCAAAAGAGTTAAAAGAGAACCTACAGACTGGGAAAAAATTTTTGGACAGTACAAGTCAGACAAAGGTCTAATCTCCATAATCTACAAGAAAATCCAACACCTCTACAACAAAAAGACAACCAATCCTATCAAAAAATGGGCAAAGGAAATGAACAGACACTTCACCAAGGAAGACATTCAAATGGCCAACAGACACATGAGGAAATGCTCGCGATCACTAGCCATTAGAGAAATGCAAATTAAAACCACAATGAGATACCATCTCACCCCGGCATTACTGGCACGAATCAAAAACACTGGAAATAACAAATGTTGGAGGGGCTGCGGGGAGACGGGAACTCTTATACACTGCTGGTGGGAATGCAAAATGATACAGCCATTTTGGAAAATGATATGGCGTTTCCTCAGAAAGCTAGAAATAGACGTACCGTTCGATCCAGCAGTCCCACTCCTGGGAGTGTATCCTGGAGAAATAAGAGTCATCACTCGAATAGACATGTGCACACCTATGTTCATGGCAGCATTATTCACAATAGCAAAACGATGGAAACAACCTCGATGTCCATCAACAGACGAATGGATACACAAAAAATAAATAAATAAATAAATAAATAAATAAACAAATGAGACTAAAGAGGTACAATAGTCCACTGACAAGGTCCAGAAGACAGAAGGGGACAAGGAAGCCCCCTGGTGATAGGGAATACAAGGTGGAGTAAGGATATTCTTGATGTGCTGTGAGATTGTTAACCATTGTCATAGGGCAACATGTGTAGTAATTGTTAAATGAAAAACTATTTTTTTCTGTAAGCCTTCATCTTGAGTGAGAATAACAGCACAGTTGGAAGAGCGTAGTCAATGTCACTCAACTGTGAATGTAGAAATTTTTGAAACGGTGTATCTTTGGCCATCTGTAATTTTCATCAAAAAAAAAAAGGTTGAGAATTTGGAGGCTTAATACGTTGTGGGGTTGTTAACCAATGTCAAAAAACAACATGTGTACTACTATTTCATGAGAAACTATTTGCTCTGTAAGCTTTCACCTGAAGTACAATAAAATATATATTAAAAAAAAAAAAAAAGAATAAAAAGAGAACATACAGACTGGGAAAAAATTTTTGACTATGGCAAATCTGACAAAGGTCTAATCTCTAAAATCTATAGGAAAATCCAACACCTCTACAACAAAAAGAAAAGTAATCCAATTAAAAAATGGGCAAAGGAAATGAACAGACACTTCACCAAAGAAGACACTCAAGTGGCTAAAGGACACGTGAGGAAATGCTCGCAGTCATTAGCAATTAGAGAAATGCAAATCAAAACTACAACGAGGTACCATCTCACCCTGGCATTACTGGCACATATCAAAAAAACGGAAAATAACAAATACTGGAGAGGCTATAGGGAGATTGGAACTCTTATGCACTGCTGGTGGGAATGCAAAATGGTATAATCATTTTGGAAAACGATATGGCACTTCCTTAAAAAGCTAGAAATAGATCCAGCAATCCCGCTCCTTGGAATGTATCTTAGAGAGATAAGAGCCATCACACAAATAGACATATGCACACCCATATTCACTGCAGCATTGTTCACAATAGCAAAAATATGGAAACAACCTAGATGCCCATCAACAGATGAATGGATAAACGAACTATGGTACATACACACAATGGAGTACTACGCAACAATAAAGAACAACGATGAATCTGCAAAGCATTTCACAACATTGTATGAATCCGGAGGGCATTATGCTGAGTGAAATAAGTCAATCACAAAAGGACAAATATTGTATGAGACCACTACTATAAAAACTCATGAAAAGGTTTACACACAACAAGAAACAATCTTTGATGGTTACAAGGGAGGAGGAACAGAAAAACACTAAATAGGCAATAGATAAGTGGTAACTTTGGTGAAGGGTAAGATAATACGTAACACTGGGGAAGCCAGCACAACTTGTACAAGGAAGGTCATGGAAGTTCCACAGACACACTCGAACTCCCTAAGGGACTCAACTCCAGGGCGGAGGGCCGTGGGGGCCAGGGCTCAATTAGCATAACACAGTTTATAAAGAAAATGTTCTACATTCTACCTTGGTGAGTAGCGTCTGGAGTCTTAAAAGCCTGTGAGCAACCATCCAAGATACTCCACTGGTCTCACCCCTTTGGGAGCAAGGGAGAATGAAGAAAACAAGATACAAGGGAAAGATTAGTCCAAAGGACTAACGGACCACAACTACTAAGGCCTCCACCAGACTCAGTCCAGTACAAATAGATGGTGCCCAGCTACCCCACCACTGATTGCTCTGACAGGGGTCACAACAGACAGTCCCGGACAGAACTGGAGAAAAATGCAGAACAAAATTCTAACTCACAAAAAAAAAAAAGACCAGACTCACTGGCCTAACAGAGGCTGGAAAAACCCCAGGACTATGGTCCCCAGACACCCTTTTAGCTCAGTAATGAAGTCACGCCCAAGGTTCACCGTTCAGCCAAAGATTAGACAGGCCCATAAAACAAAACAAGACTAAAGGGGCACGCTAGCCCACGGACAAGGACAAGAAGATAGGAGGGGAAAAGAAAGCTGGTAATGGGAACTCAGTCTCAAGAAGGGAGTGTTGACATGCCATGGGGTTGGTAACCAATGCCATACAACAATATGTGTACTGAAAAAAAAAAAAAGACTAGACTTACTGGTCTGACAGACACTGGAGAAACCCAATAATATGGCCTCTGGACACCCTTTTAACTCAGTACTGAAGTCACTCCTGAGGTTCACCCTTCAGCCAAAGATTACACAGGCCCATAAAACAAAACAAGACTAAATGGGCACACCAGCCCAGGGGCAAGGACAAGAAGGCAGGAGGGTACAGGAAAGCTGGTAATGGGGAACCCAAGGTTGAGAAGGGGAGAGTGTTAACACGTCTTGGGGTTGGTAACCGATGTCACAAAACAATATGTGTATTAACTGTTTAATGAGAAACTAATTTCCTCTGTAAACCTTCATCTAAAGTACAATTTAAAAAAAGAGTGTGTGTGTATAAAAACACATAGAGAAAGAGACAGAATGATAAAGCAATTGTGCGAAAATCTTAGCAACTGGTGAATTTAGGTGACAAGTATACAAGAGTTCCTTGTACTATTCTTTACACGATTCAACTTTTTGGTAAGTTTGACATGATATCAAGAATAGAAAGTTTAAAAACATACTTTCAAGGATGATGCGACAAACAAACACTTATAATGACTTTGGAAAAAAGGGAAGATTTGTAGATATTCATCCCACATATACATACCTATCTGTATTCATGTTAGACTCAGAGTTTAGGGTGCTATTCAACTCATTCTCACTCTCTTCTGACTGGCTATTCACAGTTCCTCCTCTTTGATCATCATCTACTTCATTAAGAGCCTATGTCAACAATAATAAAAATAACAACACAAGGTGGTTACATTTGCATCCATCCTTTCCTTTCGTCATAAAAGAAGAGAGGCCCTCCTCTTAAGGCTAATTCCTCCACATGTGTTTTGGAACCCAAACTCCCTCACTGCCTTTCACTCCATCAGTTGTCCCTTTTCTCTCCTGCATCTTCAACTCTCTCACTGTATTGGCTTCATCTCATCAACATGTAAATGTGGGCAAGCCTCTCCCATCTTGACCTGGCCCTATACCCCCTCAAGTTACCATCTAACTTTTCTCTTCTTGCAAGAGTTGTCCCCACTTCTCATTTACCATCTATGCCCTTCAACTTGGCTTCTATTCTACCAATCTAAACTGTTTTCTGTAAGGTCAACATTACACACTTGTTTCTAAATCAAATAGATATTTCTTAGTCTTTACCTTTCCTGATTTATCTAACTCATCAGACATTAATGACCACTCATTCCTTTCCTTTAAAGTCTTCTTGATGCACTTTTCCTTTAACTTCCATGACATCATATTTTCTTCTATCCTTCTGGCCTTTCCTTCCCAGTCCCCTTTATTGATTCTTCTTTTTCTACCCTTTCCTTATATCTGGTATGACTCAAGGTTTTCTCTTTGGACCTATTCTCCTCTCATCTTACCCACTTTCTGAGTGATTTTATCTAATTCCAAAGCTACAATTACCAGTCAAATGCTGTTAATTTCCAAATCTCTACCTCCACCCAGATCTCTCTTGAGCCCTAGTCACCTATATCCAACTGCCTAAGAGAGAGCACTAGTGGAACATCCCACATATACTGAACATGCCCAAAACTGATTATTTCTTAAGCTCCTCCCACCATTCTTCCAGAAACCTTGTTCCTACTGATATTACCTAAGGCCATGAACAGCATCACCATCTACTCAGATGCTCAAACCAGCAAACTTGGAGTCATCCTTCTTTCCCATCCCTCATATCCAATCAGTTACCCAATTCTGTCAATTCTCTCTCTTCTTAATCTCTCCCAAATCTATGACTCTTCCCCTCTACATCCTTCCCTACTTCCACTGCTCGGGGTCAGACTCTCACTACTTCTCACTAAGATTGCTACCTAAGTCTTCTAACCAAACCCTCCCTCTAGTCTTGTCCCTCCCCAATCCATTTTCTATACTACAATCGATCTCATCATGACTCTGCTCATCTTTAAATCCTTTAGTGGCTCCATTCCTGCTTTCACGTTCGTTAGTCCTTCATGACCTAGCTCCTGCCTGTCTCTGTAACTTCAGATCTCATCACTTTCCACCCCCATAATAGAGATGATGCCTTTATCCATATATCCAGCATCCACTGCAGGGCCAGAAATATTACAGGTAGTATACAAATATATAATGAGTAAGAGAATAAACTGAGTTTCATTCATTCCTATTACAGATGAAGAAACTAGGGCCCAGAGAACATAAGTAATACAGCTACAACGTCATCATTTTTTGGTGACTCAAGGTCATCTAGAACAACATTAATCTCTTTTCTGATGTTCTCTGCTTATCTACTAAGGTGTCTCCTCTCCCCTCCCTCTCTGTCCCTTCTCCTGGCTATCTGCAAGTTTGTTTTGGGAAGTTCACCTCATTGTGTTTAATCTGTAAACTGAGATAGTACTGAAACCAGCTAGGCAAATTAGTTATAGAGTAACATTAATCTGAAATTACTATTAACATAACAGGCTCAGGTCTAGGGACAGACTCTTCTCTTCTACAGGATAAAATATGACTAATTTATTCCATGCTGCTGGAACACATTTTGTACTCATGCAAGGTGTGAAACTACCTTGCAGAAAGTCATTTGGCCTTTGGTCTTGGCTCCTGAGAGCCGGACCATCACCTGAAGCTAATGATCATCCCAAGAGACACCACCTGGGGCCCGATGCTAACTAAGCCTTAGGAAGCATGATGTAATCTATCATGGCCACATGGTGAGGTTAATGAAGACCTTGGAAGATGGAGGCTCAAAGAGCTTCCTGATCGGTCACCACAAACAGGAGAGGGTAGAAGGTAGTGCATACCCTCTTTGGGACATGGAGACTCCATGCTGTGACTCCTCCCAGACCTACCACGCATCTCTTGATTTATATCCTTTTTGTTATATTAAAGCCATTACCACAGGTATGGTGTCTCCTGTGAGCTCTGTGAGTCATTCCAGCAAATTATCAGACCCAAAGTGGCAGGTAGCCTGTTAGTCTAAAGTGGAGGGAAGCATATGGACTCCCAGGCTCGCGGCCAGTACCCACTGACTTAGCCTGGGTGGCTAGGGATAAGAGACAGAAGGGCTGCATGGGCAGCTGGGGTCTGAACTAAACAGAGAAGGGAAGCTGAGATTTCTACAGGATGCAGGTGGAGTGTGGAGTTGTTATCCACTATACCATTTTGTGCCAGAAGTGAGTGGGCTTTAGTCTCCTTGGACTGGTCTGCACAACTTGTTTCCATGATTTAGGTGACTGAAAGTCTGACTTGAAGTCTGACTGACAAAAACATAGGGCACTATGCTATACAATCTATTTAAATAAATAGAAATCTTCAGTTAGACATACTAGAGCAATAAGGTACTCTAAATCAATTAAATTTCTGATTATCTGAAAGCTAACTTTTCAAAAAGTTCAAAAACATAAGTGGTTTTGGCTATGGTTATGACTAATGGGTTTTGGTTATCTAAAATACGAGGAACATTCTATTTAATTGTCTTGGTGAGTAAAATACAGTGACTACAGCTCAGTACATGTTAAATGCAATTTCCTAGTCTCTAGAACTCAGTACCCGTTAAATGCAATTTCCCAGATTTTTTTAGATCTATAGAAAAAAGGAGAATCATCAATTAGAGTGATGATCCTGGGGAATTACAAGATCCAAATCATCAAAGACATGTTGTTAAGTACTCAGCTACTAACCAAAAGGTTGGCAGTTCAAACTCACCAGCCACTCCATGGGAGAAAGATGTAGCAGTCTGCTCCCATTGAGACTGTAGCCTAGGAAGCCCTATGGGGCAGTTCTACTCTGTCCTAAGGGTCGCTATGAGTCTGAATTAACTCAACAGCACACAACAACAATAACAAGTTCTAGTCATTCCTTAACAGTATCTTAATAGTATTCTTTTAGTAT
The DNA here is from genome assembly GCA_030035585.1 of Dugong dugon. NCBI lineage: Eukaryota > Metazoa > Chordata > Mammalia > Sirenia > Dugongidae > Dugong > Dugong dugon. Next base: position 3,478,815 of record CM057466.1, read on the forward strand.
CAAATTCTTAATAGGCTCTTAAAAAATGTTTAATACCTCAAAATTCTAAACATTTGGTTAGAGTTCCAAGGAGCCCTGGTGGCACAACAGTTAAGCGTTCAGCTACGAACCAAAGGATAGGCAGTTTGAACTCGCCCAGCAGCTCTGCAGGAGAAAGACCTGGCAATCTGCTTTTGTAAAGATTACAGCCGAGAAAACCCTATTTGGCAGCTCTCTTCTGTGACATGGCGTCACTATGAGTCAGAACCACCTCGACAGCACCCAACAGCAATTTGAATAGGATACAGCTAATTGATGTTTTACTACTGTAATATAATTTTCCCATGTAACCAGTCAATAAATTCCAAGTTTCTTTGGGTAGCTACTCTTTAAATATACTAACAGATTAGAAGGAACTAACATTTAAAGAAAAAGCATATTCAAGGATATTTGTTACATTATTTATCATGGCAAAGCAGGAAACAAGCTGATTCTTGCAAAAACTATATCAGGTATACTCTATTCCCATTTAAGGGCAACAAAAAACTACTCTGAGCCAACTCAGATATCTTAAGATCAAACAGCTAGTAAGTAGCAGAGCAGGAACACAGACTCACTGGAGTTCAGAGTGGGGAGTGGAAAAGCTCCCTGCTGTCTCCGTAACAGCAGATGGCGGCACAGGCCTGTGGAGCCAATGGTCAGCGTTCAGTCTCATCTCTGACACTAACTGGCTATGAGATCTTGGACAAATCACTTCATTTTTCTGAGTCTTTTGTGGGTTTCTTCATCTGTTAAATGGAGATGCAATAGGACCTACCTCCTAGGTAAGCACTCAGTGAATGTTAGCTACTTTTACTCTCTCCTATCTTAATACAAATGTTACTCATAAAAACTGCAATACATTTGAGTAAGAGCAATTCTAGCAACCACAACTTCGCCTTCCTTGATATTTAAGTTTTTAAAAATTTTACCATAATGCCTACATCAACTTAAATTTTCGCTTGAGTACTGTGGCTGCGAACAGAGCACATTACCTGAGGGTCAATGACAGATTCACTCAGAATGGACTCAGTGACAGGGTCTTCGTTTACCACGATGGGACTCTGAGAGGAATCAGGAGCCATTGTTACATTCGGAAACCCTGCAGAAGGAAAATAAGCCATAATGATTTTGTTTCATTTAATTAAACTGCCTTCACAAGTGCTATGCACTGCCATAGGTTTGCATTACCACAAGGAAATCTTAAACAATAATGTAGCTCACAGTGATACAGTCTGACTACATGCTAGGCACGGTTTCAAATGCTTTCTATACATTAACTCATTTTATCCTCACAAAATGCTATGAGGTAGGTACTATTATCACCTTCACTGCACTAAAATGAAACTCAGAGACATTAAGCAGGTGGCCCAGCTGCACTAATAAGTGACCAAGCCAGGATTCAAACATTAAAAACTAATGATCGGCTTGCTGGACTAAGATATACAATGTAACATATGCACACTAAAATAAGTAATTCTGTGTATCTAACAAGAGAGGAAGTTCCTTTTCAAGAGAGATTGCTGGTGCTTTAGGTTTCAAACTAAGCTTTACTCAAATTATATATAAATATTTTAATTATATGGTAATTTATGGTTAATAAACTGAAAAATCAGTCATATTTTATAATTATGAAATGCTGTACATTATATTGTAACATATTTAGTAAATAATAACAATTTACCTTTCCTTATCAGAGTAACTAGTAATAGTTATATTCTTAGTTGAAAGCAAATTATAATAAATCCAAGCATAACAAACATATACACTATCAACTCTAGAATACTTGTAATATAAATAATAAATGCCTGAGAAAGGATTTTAAATTTTGAATAGTCAGTTGCAGGCTACAGATAATAAGAAAAAGAAGCTTTTGTATGAAATGGATCATTTTACCTGTGCGCCTACGAGGAAAATCAACAAACAGGTCTTTTGCTGCAGCCATCAAATGATCAGATCTTTCCAATACATCCTGCATCTGGTATTGATCAGAAAGAATCTAGACATGTGTTAATGATAAATATTATTTAAAAAATAAAAACCAATCTACTTTTCAAATCACAAAGGAGAAGTCCATACAAAGGCATAGAGCATAAAAACAAACAAAGGCAACTACTTCCTTTTAAAAATCCTTCAGTGGCAATATCATTAAGTACCAGTAGATGCCACCACTCGTCTGTCAGTTTCTCCTACTGTGGTGGCTCGTGTGGTGTTGTGATGTTGGAAGCTATGCCAGCGGTATTTCAAATACCAGCAGGGTCACCCATGGTGGACAGGTTTCAGAGGAGGTTCCAGACTAACACAGACTAGGAAGAAGGACCTAGCAGTCTACTTCTGAGAAACTGGCCAGTCAAAACCTTCTGAATAGCAGTGGAACACTGTTTGATACAGTGCTGGAAGATGAGCCCCTCAGGTTAGAAGGCACTCAAAATATGACTGGGGAAGAGCTCCTTCCTCAAAGTAGAGTCGACCTTAATGACGTGGATGGAGTCAAGCTTTCAGGACCTTCATTTGTTGATGTGACATGATTCAAAATGAGAATAAATAGCTGCAAACATCCATTAATAATAGGAATGTGGAAAGCATGCCATATGAACCTAGGAAAACTGGAAGTCATCAAAAATGAAATGGAATGCGTAACAATTGATATCCTAGGTATTAGTGACCTAAAATGGACTGCAACTGGTCATTCTGAATCAGACAATCATATGGTTTACTATGTCAGGGACAAACTGAAGAGAATGGTATCACATTCATCGTCAGAAAGAACATTTCAAGATCTGTCCTGAAGTCCAACATTGTCAGTGATAGGATAATATCCATATGCCTACAAGGAGGACCAGTTAATACAACCACTATTCAAAAATACCCACCAACCTCTAAGGCCAAAGATGAAGAAATAAGTGAAGATTTTTACCAACTTCTGCAGTCTGAAATTGATCAAACTTGCAATCAAGATGCATTGATAATTACTGGTGATCGGAATGTGAAAGCTGGAAACAAAGAAGAAGGATAAGTATTTAGAAAATACTCTTTGGTGACAGAAACTACGCTGGAGATCGCATGATAGAATTTTGCAAGACCAACAACTTCTTCATTGCAAATACCCTTTTCCAACAATATAAAAAGCACCTATACACATGGACCTTGAGAGATGGAATACACAGGAATCATGTGTATAGATGGACTATATCTGTGGGAAGAGACAATGGAGAAGCTCAATATCATCAGTCAGAACAAGACCAAGGGCCAACTGTAGAACAGACCATCAATTACTCATATGCTAGTTCAAGTTGAAGCTGAAGAAAATTACAGCAAGTCCACAAGAGCCAAAATACCATCTCAAGAATAGATCTGACCCATTGAACACTGATCACCAAAAACGAGACAAGTTGTGGAACGACATCAAGGATATCATAAATGAAGAAAGTAACAGGTCATTAAAAAGACAGGAAAGAAAGAAAGACCAGACCAAAATGGATGTCAGAAGAGACTCTGAAATTTTATCTTGAACATAGCACAGCTAAAGCAACCAGAAGAAATGATGAAGTAAAAGAGATGAACAGAAGATTTCAAAGGGCAGCTCAAGAAAACAAAGTATTATATAATGAAATGTGCAAAGACCTGGAGTTAGAGAACCAAAAGGGAAGAGCACACTCAGCATTTCTAATGCTGAAAGACCTGAAGAAAAAATTTAACCCTCGAGTTGCAACAGTGAAAGATTCTTCAGGGAAAATACTGAATGATACAGGAAGCATCAAAAGAAAATGGAAGGAATACAGAGAGTGACTGTACCAAAAAGAGCTGGCTGACGTTCAGCCATTTCAGGGGGTAGCACATGATCAAGAATCCACAGTACTGAAGAAAGAAGTTCACGCTGCACTGGAGGCACTGTTGAAAGACAAAGCTTCAGGAACTGACGGAATACCAATTGAGATGTTTCAACAAACAGATGCAGTGCTGGAGGTGCTCACTTGTCTATGCTAAGAAATTTGGAAGACAGCTACCTGGCCAACCAACTGGAAGAGGTTCATATCTGTGCCCATTCCAAAGAAAAGTGATCCCACAGAATGCAGAAATTATCAAACAATATCATTAATATCACACACAAGTAAAATTTTGCTGAAGATTATTCAAAAGTGGTTGCAGGAGTACATCATGGCAGGGAACTGCCAGAAATTCAAGCTGGATTCAGAAGAGGACGTGGAACGAGGGATATCATTGCTGATGCCAGGTGGATCTTGGCTGAAAGCACAGAATACCAGAAAGATGTTTACCTGTGTTTTATTGACTATGCAAAGACATTTGCTTGTGTGGATCATAACAAATTACGGATAACATTGTGTAGAACAGGAATTCCAGAACACTTAATTGTGCTCATGAGGAACCTGTACACAGACAAAGAGGCAGTCATTCCAACAGAACAAGGGGATACTGCGTGGTTTAAAGTGAGGAAAGGTGTGTGTCAGGGTTGTATCCTTTCACCATACTTATTCAATCTGTATGCTGAGCAAATAATCTGAGAAGCTGGACTATATGAAGAAGAATACGGGATCAGGACTGGAGGAAGACTCATAACAACCTGCGATATTCAGATGACACAAGCTTGCTTGCTGAAACCAAAAAGGACTTGAAGTGTTTACTGACGAAGATCAAAGATTACAGCCTTCAGTACGGATTATACCTCAACATAAAGAAAACAAAAATCATCACAACTGGACCAATAAGCAACATCATGACAGACAAAAGACTGACATTGTCAAGGATTTCATTTTACTTAGATCCACAATCAACATCCACGAATACAGCAGTCAAGAAATCAAATGACGTATTGCATTGGGTAAACCGGCTGCAGAAGACCTCTTTAAAGTGTTAAAAAGTATAGATGTCACTTTGAGGACTAAGGTGTGCCTAACCCAAGCCACAGAATTTCAATTGCCTCACATGCATGGGAAAGGTGGACAATGAATAAGGAAGACCGAAGAAGAACTGACGCCTTTGTTCTATGGTGTTGGCAAAAATACTGAATACACCATGGACTGCCAAAAGAACAAACAAGTCTGTCTTGGAAGAAGTACTGTCAGAATGTTCCTTAGAGGCAAGGATGGCAAGACTTCGTCTCACATAGTTTGGACGTGTTTTCAGTAGGGATCAGCCTCTGGAGAAGGACATCATGCTTAGTAAAGTAGAAGGTCAGGGAAAAAGAAGAAGACCCTCCATGAGATGGACTGACACAGTGGCTGCAACAATGGGCTCAAGCATAACAATGACTGTGAGGTTGGCGCAGGACTAGGCAGTGTTTTGTTCTGTTGTACGTAGGGTCGCCATGAGTCAGAACCAACTCAACGGTGCCTAATACCAACAACCAGTAGATGAGGCTAATACCATAATTAGTGGCTTTTGAATTTTTGCCTGCAATCCACACTAAGAAATATATATTAAATTATGACCCAGTATACATACACACACAAATATATATCACTAAAATAAAAGTTTCGCAGAAACTGTACTTTACTCCATGAGAACCACTCTGCCATTTTCTTTTTAATTTCTATTTCATTTTTTTTAAATGACGGTTATAATCCACAAGCTTAATTTCACAATCCATTAATGAGTTGTGATCAACAGTTTGAAAAACACTGATTAAACACATGAATCTCTGAGCTGTAAACTTAGACATGTGAATCTTCAAACCATTAACTCAGAGGTATTTCAACCACTAAAGTGATTTCATAATACACTAATTGGTCATGATCCACAGCTTAAAAAACATGATGTAGGGCAAAGGATATGAACGGGTACTTCGCCAAAAAAAACATTCAAGTGGCTAACAGACACGTGAGAAAATGCTCATGATCATTAGCCATTAGAGAAATGCAAATCAAAACTACAATGAGATACCATCTCACCCCAACAAGGCTAGCATTAATCCAAAAAATACAAAATAATAAATGTTGGAGAGGTTGTGGAGAGACAGGAACACTTACACACTGTTAGTGGGAAGGTAAAATGGTACAGCCACTTTGGAAATCGATTTGGCACTTCCTTAAAAAGCTAGAAATAGAAGTACCATATAATCCAACAATCCCATTCCTTGGAATATATCCTAGAGAAATAAAAGCCATCACACGAACTGATATTTGCACACGTATGTTCATTGCAGTACTGTTCATGACAGCAAAAAGATGGAAACAACCTAGGTGCCCATCAATGGATGAATGGATAAACAAATTATGGTATATTCACACAATGGAATACTACGCAACGATAAAGAACAACGATGAATCCATGAAACATAACACGGAGGAATCTGGAAGGCTTTATGCTCAGTGAATTTAGTCAGTCACAAAAGGACAAATATTGTATAAGACCACCATTATAAGAACTCAAGAAAAGGTTTAAACACAGAAGAAAACATTTTTTGATGGTTACAAGGGTGGGAAGGGAGGGAGGGAGGGAGAGGTTATTCACTAACTAGACAGCAGACTAGAATTATCTTAGGCAAAGGGAAGGACAGCACACACTACTGGGGAGGTCAGCACAACTGGACTAAACCAAAGCTAAGAAGTTTCCTGAATACAACCAAACACTTGGAGGGACACAGTAGCAGAGGCGGGGGTCTGGGGACCATGGTTTCAGGGGACATTTAGGTCAACTGGTATAACAAAGTTTATTAAAAAAATGTTCTGCATCCCACTTTGGTGAGTGGCGTCTGGGGTCTTAAAAGCTAGCGAGCAGCCATCTAAGGTGCATCAATTGGTCCCAACCCACCTGGAGTAAAGGAAAATGAAGAACACCAAAGTCACAAGAAAAGTATTAGCCCAAGAGACAGAAAGGGCCACATAAACCAGAGACTTCATCAGCCTGACACCAGAAGAACTGGATGGTGCCCGGCTACCACCAATAGCCACCCTGACAGGGAACACAACAGGGAGTCCCTCATGGAGCAGAAGAAAAGTGGGGTGCAGAACTCAAATTCTAGTAAAAAGAACAAACTTAATGGTCTGACTGAGACTGGAGGAACCCCACAAAGCATGGCCCCTGGACTCTCTGTCAACCCAGAACTAAAACCATTCCCAAAGCCAACTCTTCAGACACAGATTAGACTGGACTGTTAGACACAAAATGATACTCGTGAAGAATGTGCTTCTTAGCTCAAGTATATACATGAACCTAAATGGGCAGCTCCTGTCTGGACGTGAGATGTGAAGGCAGAAAGGGTCAGGAGCTGGCTGAATGGACACGGGAAATTGGTGTGGAAAGGAGGAGTGTGCTGTCACAGTATAGGAAGAGCAATTAGGATCACATAACAATGTATGTATAAATTTTTGTATGAGAGACTAACTTGAATTGTAAACTTTCACTTAAAGTACATCACTAAATTTTTTTTTAATTATGTAAAATATAAGTTTTGGGAGATTAAACAAAAAACGCATTGCTCTCGTTTTTATAAACCAGTCAGTTTTTTATACTGGATAGATGAAAACTCCAAAAATCACAGAAGTGCTATTGCTTATGTACTTTCAACTTAGGAAAGCAAGCAAGGCCAAAGCCCAGAGTAAAAGTCAGTCAACTCTATCCACCATCACTAGATGGCATTATTAAGTTGAAAGGCGTCTCAAACTTGGAAACTGCCCAGTTTCCAGCACTGACTCAAAGCAGTAAAACATTTGGTAACTATAAATAGTCTTACCAGAATTCAGTTACTGTTTTAAGACACTGAGAAAAAGAACAAAAATCACATTCTTACCTTCTCCTCTTTTCCCTATAGCCAAGCAGGTTGGCTCCACTGAGGAGAATAAGGTCCTGATTTGTTCCTTCCACGAAGAGTATAAACTTTGAAATGGTGTAAGGCAAAGAGCACATTTGAAGCCAGAAGATTGGGATTCTAGGCCTAGCCTAGGGATACAAAGCAAAATCCAACTTCTTTAAGCTCAGTTTCCTGATGTGTAAACGGAGGTACGCCCACCTCCCCAAGCGACAGAGGTGTCAGGAAGATATGGACACTCAGAAAAACCACACAGCACTACAGAGATGTTTAAGAATGTAGTTACAACCAACATTATGCCATGAACCAAATTTCTATCCCTGGTTAACCATCTTGCAAGTACATGCAATGAAAGCTTAAGAAAGAACATGAATTAGTCAGTATAATCTACCATTATACTAAAAAAATTATGCAAAGTATATTTTCTAATGGTAGTTTTAAGAGTTTAGTATCTAAAAACAAAGCAGTGACTTTCTATCAAAATAATTAGGTGTAATTGACAGAAGCAGATTGTGGGGGAATAATCTTACTAATCATATGGAAACCTGATATGAATTATAATAAGGTCTCAAGAAAAACTGCTGCCCTGTTAGTCTCTGCCTGGCTCCTTGGGGCAGACGGTTTGAGTGGCCAGAGATCGGTGGACTGGCTGTCCTTTGCTCTTCCTAGACTGCTTTAGCGCTCTTTTCTGATAAGACACATCCTTCTAATAGGTAAACCCACCTCTGTAAACCCAACTGCGTATATTATTTCCCCAGATGGGTTTGCAGAGCACAAAGCCAAACTTAGGAGTGGAGGTGTACATCCTGAATTATCACCAGATCAGTCAAGTTCCTGCAAAAACATCAGAAACCTCTCACCCTACCCTTTTATTCCATGACAATAGAAACCAGGAGGAATTGGGAGACTACAGAGAGATCTGGGACATCATTATAATTTTGAAATTTACAGTATCTTTGTGAAAGCCTCCCTCTCTAAGTTAGACTTGGATCCTAATTTGCTTGACTCCCATAGCAGGTACATCACACAGCAAATAAAATCAAAGGTTCTGCTGAACAAAGAGTTTTTCTCCTAACTTACGCTAATCTAGGTTCCCAAGAGCTCCAGCTTTAGGCGGATGGGTCCTAATAGCTCTAATACACAATGATTAAATAGGATAGGTTTAAGGGGTCTTCTTCCTTTGGTCTAATCCTATCCCTTAAACAAAGACATTATAAATTTAGCAATGTCAAAATAATAGATGCACATATCCTTTGCCTCAGCAATGCTACTTTTAAGAGTTTATCCTACAAATATGGTATTTAGACATGTACCCAAAAGCATATTCAAGGATATTCAGTACATTATTTACTGTGGCAAAGCACGAAGCATCTGTGAGTAGTAGACACTGCTACTTGTCCACCAATATCCTTCCTTCCCTTAACATTAAGCAGAATTTACAAGCTTTAGCCAAGTACATAGGTGGACATCCCAACCACCTTGCAGGTGGGAATGGCCATGTGATGAAGTTCTGGTCAATGGGATATTAGCCAGAACTTCTGGATGGTAGGTAAAAGGAAATAGTAGGCACCCTCTTCCCTGCTTCCTGCTGGATGGTATAAAAGTGAGGAAGCTGGAGCAGCCAGCCTGTACTCAGAGATGGAAGCCATCGCAGCCACCTTACCTCTAAACTATTTCTTAAGAAAAAAATTTCTATTTTGTTTAAACTACCATATTTTGGGATTCTCCCCACCCCAGATGTTTAAACTGTACTCTAATACACAACCTAAATATTCATCAATAAAGGACTGGATAAATTATGGTACATCTGTAGTCGGAATCAACTCGACAGCAATGGGTCATACACTAAAAACCACAAAACCAAACCCAGTGTCATTGACTCGATTCTACCTCATGACGACCCTATGTGTTACAGAGCAGAACTACTCCATGGGGTTTTCTTGGCTGTAATTGCTACAGAAGCAGATCACTAGGACTTTGTCCACAGCTCTGCTGGATGGGTTCAAACCACCCATCTTTAGGTTAGGAGTCAAGCGCAAACCGTTTACGCCACCCAGGGACATTTATCTATATACTTCCCAGCCATTAAAAAGAAAAAAAGCAGATTTCTAAGCACTGTTACAGAATAACCCCCGAGGTAAACTGTTAAACGGAAACACCTGAGTCCCACTAAGGGGAGAATTTCTCAGCCCGCACATTACAATTACATAGGAAGTGTCTAAAAAATACCCATGCTGGGACTACACCCCAGAGCAACGAAATCACAATCTCGAGGTGTGGGGCCCAGTTATAGCTAATTTTTTAAAAGAGCTTCTCAGCGCTGACTGGTTTGAATTATGCAGGTAGGATGGGGAACCACTGCACTGAGCCTGAGTACGCAGCACTACACAAAGTAGCCCAGAAAGCGTGCTCATCCTCTCCATCGCTCTTCACTGCTGCCTACTTCTGCCACGTCTGTGACTCGTCTACATGCTCAGTACCCTAGCAGGAACCCCAGGGAGGAAAGCTGCACCTCAAGGGGGCTGCCTTTTCTCCTGGTCAGATCTGCATTCTTACACATTTCACTGAGAATTACCATGTAACATTTACATATATGAGACTGTCTATCTAAGGTCACCAAAAAATACTTCTCAGTGAAAAGCTATTCTCTCTCAATCCACTGTTCTTTTTACAAGCTCATGTCAACATTTATTTAGGAGATATAGATCTTTTTGATAATTATACCACTGATACCTTCTTATTTCACTAAGAAGCCTAATGAATTCTTCAAAAGAAACAGAGTGTGATTTAAAGCTGCAGAGAAAGGTCACCCAGACAACCAAATGCCATGAGCTTCAACACTGAACAAGGAGCAACACTACAGATGCAGCACACTCCTTTTTACAGTGATTTCAGCCCAAACAAAGTTATTGTGCTGTTATGTCTTCCTATTTCCCATACTGTTTATTGCTGCACAACATCTGATTATTTATCCAGACACCCCACATCCTGCAAAAGGTTGAGCCAAAAACAAGCAGCTTACTAATTGGATAAGCACACTTTTTTTTCCCAAAGTGATCTAAAAGCACTGAGAAAAATACTTATAGTAGCTTATATATATATGTGGAGCCCTGCTGGTGCAGTGGTGAAGAGCTAGGCTGATAACCAAAAGGTCGGCAAGTTCGAATCTACCAGCTGCTCCTTGGAAACGCTATGGGGTAGTTCTACTCTGTCCTATAGGGTTGCTCTGAGTCAGAATCGACTAGATGGCAATGGTTTTCTTTTTTTTTATGGGTTTATATGTTTATGTAAGGCATTAACTATGTGCCAAGGACTGTGCTAATCATTTTACAAGTATTATATCTCTGGAATCTCATAACAACATCATCAGGCAAGTAATATTATCCACATCTTAAATGTGAGAAAATTAAGGCTGAGACGTTAAACAACTCGTATAAGGCCACATAGCTGTTAACTGGGGAGAAATTCAAACCACCACACTAGACTCTAAATGTCACTTTGCTGATTTTTTTAAATTGACATTAATTAACTAGTCGCTCTACAATGTAAACAAATGTGGGAAAAAAGAGAAATCTCTTTACTTTCTTTCTAACCTTAAAGATAATAAACTTTAGCATTACCTCCTTCATGATAGCCAGCCTCCTTTTCTCAAGACTGGCAGCTTCTGGTTTCTGCTTCCTCCATTTTCTCTTCAAAGCTTTTTCTTGGAGTTCCCAGTGTGCTAATGCTCTATTCTTCGATTTGTGTATTTCATGACGACGCAACTACATAGGAGAAAAAAGTATTATAATATTTCAGGAACAAAGATGTTGCCGATTCAGATGGTGGGAGCCCACCAGCTGGTCTAACTCATCCACTTTTTTTAATTCTTTCTGGTCCAACATGTATGTGTATTTACATATATTCACACTCAAATTTTTCAGTCCTCTGAATTATCAAAAATGATTTAAAAAAAAAGTATCTAGAACTAGTAGGCCTAGCTAAAAGGCAAATAAAAAATATTAATTCCTATTTCCTTTATACAGGACTATCCAATAAATCAGTGTTTTTAAGCTGCAAGTTGGGACTCATTTAGTGGGTAGTAAAATCAATTTTTTAAATTTTAGATTTTAAAATCAGGAAAGGTATGCATCAAGGCTATTTCCTTTCAGCATACTTATTCAATCTGTGTGCTGAGCAAATAAACCAAGAAGCTGGACTAAAGAGAACACAGCATCAGGATTGGTGCAGGACTCATTAACAACCTGTGATATGCAAATGATACAGTCTTGCTTGCTGAAAGTGACGAGGACTTGAAGCACTTACTACTATGAAGATCAAAGACTACAGCCTTCAGTACAGATTATACCTCAACATAAAGAAAACAAAATTCCTCACAACTGGACCAAGAAGCAACATCATGATAAATGGAGAAAATACTGACTTTGTCAAAGGCTTCAATTTACTTGGATCCATAATCAATACCCATGGAAGCAGCAGTCAAGAAATCAAGTGACATACTGAACTGGGCAAATCTGCTGCAAAGGACCTCTTTAAAGTGCAGAAAGGCAAAGGACTAGAGAGTGCCTCACCCAAACCATGATATTTTTAATTGCCTTATATGCATGCAGAAGCTGGACAATGAATAAGAAAGGCTGAATGGATGCCTTTGAATTACGGTGGCAAAGAATACTGATTATACCATGGACTGCCAGAAGAACAAGCAAGTCTGTCTTAGAAGTACAGTCAGAGTGCTCCTTGGAAGCAAGGACGGTGAAACTTTGTCTCATGTACTCTGGACATGTCATCAGGAGGGACCAGTCCCTGGAGAAGGACACCATGCCTGGTAGAGTACAGGGTCATCAAAAAAGAGGAAGACTCTCAATGAGATGGACTGACACGGTGGCTGCAACAATGGGCTCAAACATAGCAACGATTGTGAGGAAGGCAGAAGACTGGGCAGTGTTTCCTTCCGTTGTACATGGGGTCACTATGAGTGGGAACCAACTCGATGGCACTTCACAACAGTATGTTTTTTTTCCTTAACATAAGCTTTATTGAGATGTAATTCACATACCATAAAATTCACCCTTTTAAAGTATACAATTTATAGAGTTTTGGTATATTCATAGAGTTTGGCAACCATCACCACAATCTAATTCCAGAACACTTTTCTCATCTCAAAGAGAAACCCCATAATCATCAGCAGTCACTCCTCATTCTCCCCTTTCCCCAGTCCCTGGCAACCACTAATCTACTCCATGCCTCTACAGATTTGCCTATTCTGGACGTTTTATATTAATGGATTCATGCAATATGTGTCCTTTCTTGTGACTAGCTTCTTTTACTTAGCATATTGTTTTCAAGTTCATTCATGTTGTACCATGTATCAGTACTTCATTCTTTTTTATTGCTGAATAATAATATTCCATTGTATGTTTATCCATTCATCAGCTGATGGACATTTGGGTTGTTTTTTTGTTGTTGACTTTCTGGCAGTTCCCCGACAATGTACTGCTGCAACTGTTTATGAAATTATCTTCAGCAAAATTTTACTTGCATGTAGTATTAATGATAGTGTTCAACAAACTTTCGCATTCTGCTGGATCACCTTTGGGTTTTTATTTTTTAATATGAATAATGTTGTTATGAACATTTCTTTACAAGTTTTTGTGTGGACATAAGTTTCATTTCTCTTGGGAACATACCTAGGAGTGAAACTGCAGGATCATGTAGTAACTCTGTTTAATTCTTTAAGGAACTGTGAAACTGTTTTTGAGAAGTGGCGACACCATTTTACAATCTTAGCAGCAATGTATTCGGGCTCCAATTTCTCCACATCCTTACCAACACTTGGTATTGTCTGTCATTTTGCTTTTAGTCTCCTTGTTGTTGTTGCTGTTGTGTGCCGTCAAATAGATTCTGACTCATAGCGACCCTACAGGACAGAGTAGAATTGTGGAAAACCCACAGTTTCCAAGGAGCTGCTGGTGGATTTGAACTGCTGACCTTTTGGTTAGCAGCTGAGCTGTTGACAACTATGCCACCGGGGCTCCTTAATGAGTATAAAGTTGTTTTTTTATTGTGGTTTTATATGCATTTCCCTAATAACTAATGACATTGAATATCTATTCACGTTCTTATTGGTCAATTGATATTTTTTGTTTGGAGAAACGTCTACTCAAATCCTATGCTCATTTTCAAATTGGGTTATTTATCTTTTTACTGTTGAGTTGTGAGAGTTCTTATGTATTCTTGATACATATCAGATTATCAGATATATGATTTGTAAATATTTTCTTCCATTGTGTGGGTTTTATTTTCACTTTCTTGATGGTGTCCTTTGAAGCACAAAAGTTTTTAATTTTGATGAAGTCTAATTATCTAATTGTTCTTTCGTTGCTTGTGCTTTGGTGACCTAAAACACCACTGCCTAACACAAGGTCATGAAAATTTATTCCTAGGTTTTCTTCTAAGAGTTTTATTACAGTTTTAGTTTTTATATTTTGAGTTAATTTTTTTATACGGTGTGAGGTAGGGGTATATCTTTATTCTTTTTCATGTGTATATCCAGGTGTCTCAGCACTGTTCGTTGAAGACAATTCTTTCCCCACTTAACTGTCTTGGCACCCTTGTTGAAAATCAATTGCCCATAAATGTAGGGACTTATTTCTATTCCACTGACCTATATATGTCTGTCCTTATGCCAGTACACCATGTCTTGATTATTATAGCTCTGTAGTAATTTTCAAGTCCCACTCTTTGAAACTACCTAACAGGTGGTGTCTCCTCTGAACTGTTGCACTTACTGCCTACACGAGGCACTGAGTGAATGCCATCTAATGTACGTCATTTATCTTTACATGTATATGCTTATCTGCCTGGTCAGACTGTTAATGCTTTCAGAGGTAGGGACCATGTCCTTTACAACTGTGTGGACCTAATGGTTAATTCAGACTCTTAATCATAGTAGGTGCTCAGTAAATCTTTACTGAGGACGATAATGATACCTAATTAACTTAAACTTTTTTTGGTTATGAAAATTTTTAAACTTACATGAAGTAGAAATAGTAGTAAAAATAACTCATATCCTGCTCATCTGGATTTAACAGTTATCAAGATATTGGCACAGTTGCTTATCACACCCCTTTTTCCTCTGCTGCAGAAGCTTTAAGCAAATCCCAAACAACATGTCATTTCATTCTTACAATTTCATTTTTAAAAATATGAACAGTTTCCTACATAACCACAACGCCATTATCACACCTAACAAAAGTAACAAAAATTCTTTGGTATTATCTAATACTCACTACATACTCCAGTTTCCCTGATTGCCTCAAAAACGTCATTTTCAGTTTGTTTGTTCGAATCAGGATCCAAATAGAGTTCTTAAATAATACTTAGTTTTTAGTCTCTTAATGGACTAACTTTTTATTACACAGTAAAAACTTATCAGTATATTTTAAATTAGATGACAGGGATTTTGTTCATATTCATAGTTTCCAATATTACAGAGTTTATAAAGCCAAATGTTTGCTTTTATCCCTTAGCCACCTCAGTGAGCTCCTATAAATCTTAAGACCTCTGGTTCTCATCTCTGCTTTTGCTTTCAGACTTCTGCTTCCCTGAATTTTCACACCACCAATGTCCCACTTCCACACGACACATTTGCAGGGCTATAAAAATGCTGCATTGTTATTCTTGACAACAATGTGATTTTCATGAAATAAGTGTGATTTATGCCTAAGGTGATTCAGTGGTTTTGTCTATTTAACCTTGTGCTCAATAAGCATGTGTGCGCACGTGTGTCCATGTGTGTTTACGTAATTGTATACGTAATGTTTAAAGAAACAATTCTTAACTTTATTACTAAAGCACGCTCTTATCTTTTCTATTCTGTATTCTATTTGATTAAGAACATGGTGGTTTTAACCCACTAACTGATTATAAACCAAAATCACCACCTGCTGTTGAGTCAATTATAACTCATGGTGACCCTGTGTGTGTCAGAGTAGAACTGTGCTCTATAAGGTTTTCAATGGCTGATTTATTTGGAAGAAGATTAGCAAGACTTTCTTTCAAGGAGCCTCTGGAAGGACTTGAAGCTCCAACCTTTCACTTAGCAACCAAATGTGTTAACTGTTTGCACCCATCCAGGAACTCCCAAATTGATTTTGTTGCTGTTGTTAGGTGCCATCTGGTTGGTTCTGACTCAAATTTTGACCCTACGTACAACAGAAAACAAATACTGCCTGGTCTCAAGCCATCCCCACAATCATTACCATGTTTGAGCCCATCGCTGGAGTCACTGTGTCAATCCATCTCGTGGAGGGTCTTCCTCTTTTTCGATGACCTTCTACTTTACCAAGCATGATGCCTCTCTCCAGGAACTGGTCCATCCTGACAACATGTTCAAAGTACGAGACGAAGACTCAACATCCTTGCTTCTAAAGAGCATTCTGGCTATGCTTCTTCCGACAGTCCATGGTATATTCAATATTCTTTGTCAACACCATAATTCAAATGCATCAACTCTGTGGTCTTTCTTATTCACTGTTGAGCTTTCACCTGCATATGAGGCAACTGAAAACACCATGGCTTGGGTCAGGTGTACCTTAGCCCTCAAAGTGACATCTTTGCTTTTTAACACTTTAAAGAGGTCTTTTACAGCAGATTTGTCCAACGCAGTAAATACACTGTTAGATTTCTTGACTGCTACTTCCATGGGCATTGACTGTGGATCCAAGTAAAATGAAATCCTTGACAATGTCATTATTGTCTCTGTTTATCATGATGTCGCTTCTTGGTCCGGTTGTGAGGATTTTTGTTTTCTTTATGTTGAAGTATAATCCATACTGAAGGCTGTAGTCTTTGATCTTCATCAGGAAGTGCTTCAAGTCCTCTTCACTTTCAGCAAGCAAGATTGTTATCATTTGCATATCACAGGTTGTTAAGGAGTCCTGCACCAATCCTGATGCTGTTCTTCCTTCTATAGTCCAGCTTATCGGATTATCTGCTCAGCATACAGATTAAGTAAGTATGCTGAAAGGATACAACCCTGACGTATAGTTTTCCTGATTTTTAAACGACGCAGTACCTCCTTGTTCTATTCAAACAACTGTCTCTTGGTCTATGTACAGGTTCTGCATGAGCACAATTAAGTGTTTTGGAATTCCCATTCTTCGCAATGTTATCCATAATTTGTTATGATCCACGCAGTCAAATGCCTTTGCATAGTCAATAAAACACAGGTAAACATGTTTCTGGTATTCTCTGCTTTTAGCCAAGAGCCATCTAACATCCATAATGATATTCCTAATTCCACATTCTCTTCTGAATCCAGCTTGACTTTCTGGCAGTTCCTTGTCGATGTGCTGCTGCAACCTCTCTTGAAATTATCTTCAGCAAAATTTTACTTGATATTAATGATATTGTTCAGTAATTTCCGCATTCCCTTGGATCATCTTTCTTTGGAATAGGCATGTACATGGTTCTCTTCTGGCCAGTTGTCCAGGTGGCTATCTTCCAAATTTTTTGGCATAGACAAGTGAGCACTTTCAACACTGCATCCATTTGTGGAAACATCTCAACTGGTATTTCGTCAATTCCTGGAGCCTTGTTTTTCACCAATGCCTTCAGTGCAGCTTGGACTTCTTCATTCACTACCATCAGTTCTTAATCATACGCTACCTCCTGAAATGGTTGAATGTCGCCCAAATTCTTTTTGGTACAGAGATTCTATGTATTCCTTCCATCTTCTTTTGATGCTTCCCGCGTCACTCAATTTTTTGCCCATCTGAAAAACCAAACCTGTTGCCATCAAGTTGATCCCAACTCGTAGCTACCCTACAGGACAGAGTAGAACTGCCCCACAGGGTTTCCAAGGAGTGGCTGGTGGATTCGAGCTGCCAACCTCTCGGTTAGCAGCCGAGCTCTTAACCACTGCGTCACCAGGTCTCCTTTTTTGCCAACAGAATCCTTCAATATTGCACCTTGAGACTTGAATTATTCCTTCATTTCTTTTAGCTTGAAAAATGCTGAGCGTGTTCTTTCCTTTTGATTTTCTAACTCCAGGTTTTTGCACATTTCATTATAATACTTTACTTTGTCTTCTCCAGCCATTCTTTGAAATCTTTTGTTCAGCTTTTTTACTTCATCATTTCTTTTGTTCGCTTCAGCCACTCTGTGTTCCACAGCAAATTTCAGTCTCTTCAGACATCCATTTTGCTCTTTTTTGCCTTTCCTACCTTTTCAATGACCTTTTGCTTTCTTCATGTGAATGACCTTGATGCCCTCCCACAACTCATCTGGTCTTTGGTCATTAGTGTTCAACATGTAAACTCTATTCTTGAGATGATCTCTAAATTCAGGTGGGATATACTTAAAGTTGTACTTAGGCTCTTGTGGACTTGTTCTAACTTTCTTCAGCTTCATCTTGAACTTGCATATGAGTAACTGACTGTTCTGCAGTCGGCCCCTGTCCTGATGACATTGAGCTTCTCCATCATCTCTTTCCATAGATGTAATTGATTTGATTCCTGTGTATTCCATCTGGCGAGGTCCACGTGTACAGTCGACTTTTACATTGTTGAAAAAAGGTATTTCCAACGAATAAGTTGTTGGTCTTGCAAAATTCTATCATGCAATCTCCAGCACCGTTTCTATCACCAAGGTCATATTTTCCAATTACTGATCCTTCTTCTCTGTTTCCAACTTTCACAATCAAATCACCAATAATTATCAATGCATCCTGACTGCATGTTTGATCAACTTAGACTGCAGAAGTTGGTAAAAATCTTCAGTTTCTTCATCTTTGGACTTAGTGTGCAAATCTAAATAACACCTGTATTAACTGGTCTTCCTTGTAGGCATAAGCATATTATCCTATTACTGACAGCATTGTATTTTAGGATAGATCTTTAGATGTTCTTTTTGATGATGAATGTGACATCATTTCTCTTCAATCTGTCATTCTCAGCATAATAGACAATACGATCGTCTGATTCAAAATGGCCAATACCAGTCTATTTCAGCTCACTAACGCCTAGGATATCGATCTTCAAGGGTTCCATTTCATTTCTGACAACTTCCAATTTTCCTTGATTCATACTTTGTACATTCCATGTTCCAATTATTAATGGATGTCTGCAGCTGTTTATTCTCATTTTGAGTCAAGCCACATCAGCAAATGAAGGTCCTGAAAGCTTGACTTCAGCCATGTCATTGAGGTCGACTCCACTTTGAGGAGGCAGCTCCCCCCCAGTCGTCTTTTCAGTGTCTTCCAACCTGAGGGCTCAACTTCCAGCACTATATCAGCCAATGTTCCGCTGCTATCCATAAGGTTTTTACAGGCCAGTTTTTTCAGAAGTAGACCGCCAGGTCCTTCTTCCAACTCTATCTTAGTCTCAAAGCTCTGCTGAAACTTGTCCACCATGGGTGACCCTGCTGGTGTCTGAAATACTGGTAGCATAGCTTCCTGCATCAGAGCAACACACAAGCCACCACAGTGCAACAAACTGACAGATGAGTGGTAGCAAAAAAAAAAAAAACTATAGCAGAAACTAAAAAAAAATTAGTAGGGCTTGAATTAGGATTAGGAAACAAGTGAAATACAGATAGGTGGAGAGGAATGTAAGGAAACCAATCCAAGTAAGGAAAATAGGATGAAAACAGCATGAACAGGGGCTCAAAAGTGGAAGTACACATGGTACATTCAAGGGATAAATTATTACACTGACTAGACCAGTGTATTTGTAAAGGGAAGTAATAGCAAATAATGCTATAGATTAGATTAGATTAGATAGAAACAAAAAGACAGATACATACAGGGCAATACTAAACGAGAAAGATTTGGACTGTAAATCTAACCTAATAATGAAAATCTAGTAACGTTAGGATAGACATTCTTAGCTAAAATGAGGGTGTTCAGAAGATATCCTTTTTTATCTTATGATTGTTGTTACCTGTTGTCCAGTTAGCTCCAACTCATGGCAGCCTTATGTATAACAGAACATAATGTTTCTGGTCCTGTGCCATCTTCATGATCATTGGTATGTTCTAGTCCATCATTGCGACTATTGTGTACTGTCTTCTAATCTAACGGGCCCATCTTCCAGCACTATACAGGACAATGTTTTGTTGTGACTCATAAGGTTTTTATTGACTAATTTTCAGAAGTAGGTCGCCAGGCCTTTCCTTCTACTCTGTCTTAGTCTGGAAGGTCTCCTGAAACCTTTTCGCCATGGGTGACCCTGATGATATTTGACATACTGGTGGCATAGCTTCCAGCATTATAGCAACACACAAGCCACCACAGTAGGTTAAACTGTCAGACAGGTGGTGACTATATAAGCTTAAACAGAATTAAATATAACTGAACAATTTCCAGGAATTTCTTATGGTTTCTATTCTGAAGGCAAGAAACCAAACATCCAAAAAAAAAAAAGAACAAATTAGTTAACTTTCGATATTAAACTTACCAGATCTTCAGGAGTTGCCCGATGGACTGTTAGATCGTTCACAGTATTCTGCAAAAAAAGACAGTTTTTCTTTAAAAAATAGGTTTTCTTTTTTTTTTTTAGCATGCACTGCATTTTAATGGCTGAAAAAGGATTCAAAATTCTGGGACCAGAGAGTTCTTTCCAGGAATCAGTATTCTTAATTTAAATATTAACACAGACTATTTTTAAGCATCTTACAGAAAATAAGCACTAAATTCACCAAGCAGGTACATATTAGATTAAAACAATGAATATAACAAGGTAAGAGACTTGGTAGCACAGCAGTTAAAGCACCCAGTAGCTAACAGAAAGGTTGGTGGTCTGAAACCACCAGCCACTCCACTCCACAGGAGAAAGACGTGGCAGTCTGCTTCCATAAAGATCACAGCCTTGGAAACCCTACAGGGCAGTTCTACTCTGTCCTATAGGGTCGCTATGGGTCAGAACCGACTTGCCAGCAACAGGTTTGGTTTTTTGGTTTATAACATGGCAGCATGTAAGTCAAAATGAGTAAGTTTAACTAAAACTTTAGTTTTCAAACTGTATTCCATGGGATGGCAGGATTCTATGAGGCAACTCTATAAAGATTTCTGAACTAAAGTATGGTCACTGTAACTCAAACCCAGTTGCTGTCGAGTCAATTCTGACTCGTGGTGACACCATATGTGTCACAGCAGAACTGTGCTCCACAGGGTTTTCAGTAGCTGAATTTTTGGAAGTAGATCACCAGGCCTTTCTTCCAAGGCACCTCTGGGTGGACTCAAACCTCCAACCTTTAGGTTAACAGATGATAGCATTAACCATTTGCACCACCATGATCACAACAGAGAGACTCAATTTCTGTCCATACAGACACCTTAAGCATAGAACCCACCATAATGACAGATAAGGTTCCAGAGCATTGTATAATTTCAAAAAAAAATGCAAATAGTCACTTTAGTAAAAGAGGCATTTAACCAACATGGCAGGGCCACCATATTTAACAACTCCAGGAGGTGTCATTAACATGTCAGTAAATAGTACCCCCTGGAATTGTGCAGTGCACAGCCTGCACCACTCTAAGCAGTGGCCTTGCAACCTGATCCTTTCCAGAATGAATTCAGCCATTCTGCTACCCAGATTTAGTAAGGCAGGAAATAAAACAAGTTAGAGTTTTACTTCTAAATGATGACAAGTACAAAGACAACTGAGTCTAGTGAAATAGCTTCTGATGTATTAAAAGACTCAACTTTTTGGCCACAGTTTATATCTAGCTCAAGTGTTTACTATACGAAAACACTTATTCCTCTTACATTTATTTATAAAAGGACAAGGCACAAATATAAGGTAATGAGATTATTTTTAATAAGAACCATAATAAAATCCTGGCATACAGATAAGTGGTAAGCTTGGAATTTGTTCCTATGGGTGAAGATACAATAATTTTATTAATATTGCTTACAACTATTTTCAATAGAATTTCCTTCAGAGCTAATTTACAAGCCATTCAAGAAAATATCTTATATCAAAACAGTATTATTCAACTTGATTTCTCCTCCATCATTCACCAGACTTTGCACCGTATAACTTCTGACTACTTCCCAAGGTCAGTCTACCTTAAAAAAACAAAGATTTTTTTCCAGCATTGGAGAAAACAAAAAGTAAACGAGGAAAGCAATTTCAAATGATGGGTTTCAATTATGTTTTGAGCAACAGCAGCATATCAGAATAAATAATGAACTTCCCAAAGTGACTAGTGTGAAGGGGACAATACTTATCACATACTTTTTTCCCCCCTTCTAGTCAGTCATTTCCTTAGTCACACCCTTATAATATTTTATAGCCAATTAGATGGCAACAAAATAATCTAAGCACAGAGAACTCCCACTGCCCCATCTCTATAAATGCTGGCAGTTTGCTGAGGACATCTGGCTAAGGTGGCTGGCCACAAGCTGGAAGGTTCCAAGTCAAAAGAATCCCTGAGATACAAACTAGTTCCTGACTAGTTACTTTCCACACGGAAAGTGAAGGGATCTCCTGATCTAAACCAAAGTACCAGGCTACAAAAGATATACGTCCCCTTGGTAATAACATAGGGCACTCAGGGCAGGAATCAGGGATCATATGACCCAAAGGCACTGGAGACGTGTGTTGTATCTCAAGAAGAACCTTTGTACTGAAATTGATCAGCCTCTGGATGTGAACAACAAACAATCTAAGGGGTAAGAAAGCAAGGATCACCCGCTTTTCCAGCCAAAATGCCAATCACATGACTAGAGTATCACTGATTTCTATGCGTAAGCCTATAAAAGGTACCAAAAATTTCAGCGTTCAGTGATCAGGTTAGCTAAAGGTGCCCTAAAGCAGGAGTTCTCTATCAAAGCTGAGATGGAGGACTTCTTTTTTTTAAAGACACACTGCAGACCCACTTAAGATTCCAATTCTTCAGATAAGGTAGTGGTGATAGCCTGGATATGTGTGTTCTAAAAAAGTTCCCCAAAGGATTCTGTTCTTCCCTCCAAGGCCTACGATGTAACTATGCCTGGAAAGTCATTCTGCCCTATTACATACTGAGCCCCATTCAAAGCACTGTTTGAATGACTAGGGCCATGGTACCATGTTACTATTGCTCCGGAATAACGTTATGGTGTTATATTATGCCACCTAGACTTACATCCCATTCTTGCTTCACTGAAGGTTTCTTCTTCTTTACTTTCAGTGCTTTTCTTCCCACTCCCCGGGGACCATAACGGTTCACTCTGACAAACGACATCTAGGAGTAATAGTCACATTAAATTTTTAAAATACAAGAAAAAGTACTAATTAAGCAACATCAAAGCACGAAAAGACACCTGGGAAGTATAAAATAAATATTAACACATCAGCAGAAAAATGTACAACAAAAGGAACCAAAAAAACAAACCCAAACTCATTGCCATCCAGTCGATTCCAACTCATAGTGACCCTACAGGACAGAGTGGAACTGCCGCATAGGGCTTCCAAAGAGCAACTGGTGGATTCAAACTGCCAACCTTTGATTAGCAGCTGAGCTCTTAACCACTGGCAACAAAAGGAACAGGCTACCAAAATACTTGGTTCTCTTACTTTACCATTAACAGAAAGTTAATACCGATAACTATAGTAAAAGAGGTCTCAAGTCATTAACTTAAGTACTTGTTTAATAAAGAACTCTAGGAACACAGAAGTTATGATCTAAAACAGAGAACAGAACAGTAGTCATAAGTTTTCTCACTGACCACACAAATTCACAACCAACAGAGAAAACGCCAGTCACATGCTAAGAATATGAATACAAGGAGGTGAGGGGAAGGCAAAAGAGTTAGGGTTCTTTTTAAAATACTCTCAATCACTAGCAGGTACAAATGTGCTTATAGCTTAAAATAAAGAAGCTAAACTCCAGAGAACAATGAGCTATAACACCATTTCTAGCATCTCTCTCACATGATAATGGAATAGCATGATTTTTCTAGTTTGATTACTCATTTTAAATTAGAATTTGTAAATTGCCAACATTTGCTTGGCACTCTTAAAAGAGCAATGCTAAGGACACTGGACTAAACATTATACAAAACTAGAGAAAAGCCTACAGCCCCTAACCCCTAGGATTTTATAATGCATAAACATAACTAAAAAGAGCAACACATACATGACTCCTATTCCAGAACCTCCTTATACACCTAAATAATTACACAACTTTCCAGCTGATCGTTCTCCAAATTACCCTAAAACAAAAATTCTAAAGTATTTTTTTATTAAAAAATCATTTAGCTTACTATAATAAAGGTGCTTAAATGCAAGTCTTAAGAGCTTGCCCTTAATTTTCTTCACTCTCTGTTCATTCTCTCTCAACTCTTATTTGCTCTTTAGCACTGTATCAAATTTCAAGGGGTTTGTAATCTACCAAGGAGATAAGCCACATACAAGTTGGAGAATAATATTTTAGTTGTATATGTCTGATGGGGACGGTGATGATGACGATGGTGACGGTGGTGGTGGTGACAGCAGCAGATAACACATATGGAGTGCTTCCTACATGACAGGTACTGTTCTGCTCTTCACATGCATTTTTCCTTTAATCTCACAGGAACCCCATGAGGTACTTACTATTTATTACCCATTTTACAGATGAGAAAACTGAGGGACAAAGAGTTAAACGGTGAAGGTCACAGAGCTAATAAGCGGCAGAGCCATAAATACCATAAAATGACATGAAATGAAATAGAACTGAAAATCCAAAAATAAACCTCACAACTGATTTTCGACAAGGGTGTCCAAATAAATGAATGAGGAAAGAAGAGTCTTTTCAACAAATCATGCTAGAATAATTAGATATCCACAAGAAAATGAATGAACATCATTAGTTACTAGGGAAATGCATACCAAAACCACACTGAGAAACAACTTTATAACCACTAGGATGGTATTGGTGAGGATGTAGAGAGAAATTAGAACCTTAATCATTGCTGGTGGGAATGTAAAATGGTACAGCCACTTTGGAAAACAGTCTGGCAGTGCCTCAAAATGTCAAACACAGAGTTATATCATCCAGCAATTCCACTCCTAGGTATACACCCAAGAGAAGTGAAAACATATGTCCACACAAAAATCTGTATAAAAATGTTCGTAGTAGCATTATTCATAATAGACATAAAGTAGAAACAACCCAAATGTCCATAAATGATGAATAAAAAATGTGCTATATCCAGTAGTGGTAGCTGCACAACTCTGTGAGTATACTACAAACCCCTGAATTGTATACTTTAAGTGGGTAAATTTTATGGTATATAATTTTATCTCAAAAAAACTGTTATAACAAAAGATTGGAAAAACCTGAAAGTTGTTCAAAGAAAGGATTCTGATATATTTTACTCTTTAATCACTTAGATTTTCAATTTACTCTGCAGAAGCAATCTATATAATGAATTATGTGTCCATTAAAATTATATTAAGAAAAATGTTAAATGACACAGGAAAATACATAAAAAGTGTAAAATGCAAAATACAGAACTACGTGTATGGTATATTCTCAATGATACATATTTACATACACATGCACATATATATATATGGATATATATATATACATATATATATATATGTATATCTCGACCCTATAGGACAGAGTAGAACTGCCCCATAGAGTTTCCAAAGCTGTAAATCTTTACGGAAGCAGACTGCCACATTCTTCTCCCCTGGAACAACTGGTGGGTTCGAACTGCCAACCTTTCAGTTAGCAGCCGAGCTCTTAACCGCTACACCACCATGACTTCATGTATATATATGTATATACAAAATTAATAAACCAAGCACTTATTCTGTGCTACGTGCTTCACACTTAATCCCACAAACCCTGTGAGGTAGGTACTAAGCATAGCGTTAACAGTACAGAGTATGACACCAGACTGACTGGATTCACATCCCAGCTTTGCCACTTACTGTAAAATGGAGCTAAATATTTCCAAGGTGCATGGCGCCCCTGCCTAGCACACACTAAGGCCTATTTAAGGACTGATGATGTTGATGACAACAACAACAGCTATTAGATCCCTTTCCCTAATGAGAAATATGGGGCTTGGAGAGATTAAATCTAAGTCATAGCTAATGGGTAGCATTGGGAACTGGCACTCAGATCCAGGTCTGACCGTACAGCTCATGCTGGAAAACCTGGCTAGAAGTGGGTTCTCTCTGGCTGGCTCTGTATTTTCCAAACTTTCTACAATGAACCTATGCTACTTTTAAAAATAGGGGGAAATTATTTCAAGTTATAATTTTAAAAAAACTATACTTATTCAGAGGCTGAAATTCCATCAGCTCAATTCTGAAAAATGAGTCATGAATCTCAAGCATGCACAGGCTGATGAATAGTCAAAAACAGCTGTCCACAGGCCTGTGTTCTTGTTTCTTTCATAGGTGAAGCCCTCAACTAAAACAATATCAAAAATTCAGGAAAAGAACTAGTTAAGCCATTTTTAAAGCAATGGTGGCTTCTGATGTATGTTTTTCAGTAAAGCAATATAAAAATTAATGTAAACATTACCAATGATAGTGACTATATTTTTCTTAACCAAGAATCAAACTTTGTGGTCTAACAAAGAAATGCTGTGCCACTGATGAGGCCAGAGGCCATAAGGGTGCTGTAGTTTGCATGCAGAAATGTGGAACTGCAGCGATATTCTCACGGCTCACAGTGCTATGGAATCAAAATAATAAAACTAGCACAACCCAGAAAATCCAGACTTAAAGAAAATCTGAAATACTAATTTAATACTAATATTAATACCAATTTCCGAGTTGCTATCCTCTTCTTCTCAGGCACCCACCAGGCCCTCCTTACATACTCCTTAATCAAGGGTCTTCACCCAGTTCTATCCCTATAGCCCTTTTTGTCTTTCCACTGGGCACCCTCTCTCCTCATCCATCGTTTTTGAGAGCTTACCACACACCAGGCGCTAGCTGGGCACTGGAATACAATAGGAAACAAGCCTAATGTGGTGCCAGCTCTCCTGGAGCTTACTTTCTAGATCACCAACAAGGGCTTCACACGCTCCCTCTGTGATCTCATCTACTCCTGAGAGAAGCTATGAATGAATTTGGCACAAAAACACACTGTGAAAATGAGTCCCAACTCCACGATTCACACCTTTCCTCAAAGTACCAAACATTCATTTCTAACCATCTACTGTGCACACCCCCAAATACCTCAAATACAGTATAGCCAAAATACAGCTCAGCATCCTCCCATCCCCAACCCCTGGTTCTGAATATGTAACTGGCTTGCTCAGGAAGAGTGTGCTGGCTTAAGCTGAACTGGCAGCATTACCACCCCTCCAGTTACTCTGGTTTCAATCTTAGCATACACTTGTTTCTTCTGGTCTCTTAGCCAATCAGATACCAGAAACTATTCTTTCCCTAAAATACCTCTCCCATCGGTTTCCTCTCCTCCATCTCTACTACGAATGTTTTTGTCCAACCTCTCATTATTTCTTCTGACTGGTTTCTCTTTCCCTCATTCACTCACTCTAGCATCCATGTATTCCACAGATATTTTGGAAGCGCATGCTGGGAGCTAGGCACTGGAGACAGCAAGAACGGATTGCAATTAAACAAGTGGTTACATTCAACGAGCAACGTAAGAAGTAAATTCAGTGAGCCCTGGAAGTGCCTCATCTACGCAGCGCATTGAAAGAATGTCCCCTCCCGTCCCCAAATGTTCCAGGCAAGGAAAGGTGTTTACAACGGCCTGGAGAAGTAGAGCTTGACTAGTCGTATCTCGTTCCTCTTTGCACCCTCAATTCCAGCCCAGCCAACAGTGCCCGCACCAGTGCGCACGCGCACACGCAGGGCGCTCCTAATAAGCGCGCCACACAGTGCCCTAGACGCCCGTCTTGACACGCATACACTCGCCAAACGCACGGAGGCGCGGCGGCGCTTTCCCCTAAAGCAGGCACCTGCATCCCCGGAACAGAAAGGGGGACGCCACCACCGTTCTCCCGACCCCACAGCCTCGGGCCCTGAGGATCGGTGGTGTGCGGGCTGTAGGCCTCCACCCCGCCATCGCAACCTGCCTTGCCGTTTCCCAGCCGCCGCCTTCACAGACACAAAAACTCCAAGATCCAGATCCGCCCGGCCCGCCACAGACCAAAGCAGCTCGCCGCTTCCGGCATGTTGCCTGGGTGACCGGAGCCCCGCCCACCCCCTTGCGTATATCCGGCCAGCCCCGGTCGCAGGCGCCCTGAAAGTCGGCTTTGGGTTTTGCAATGAGGGTTTCAGCGCCTTTTGCTTTCTCGCAGCGCCACCTGCTGGAGCTTTCAGGACAAAGCTTTGGAGAGTAATCCTGCAGCGTTAGCCGGCGTTCTGGAGAATGTACTGGAAAGATGTTCCTCTGCGCACCAGGCTTCACATACCACACTTAACTGCCTTCACCTCTATTCGTTTATTCAAAAAAAGTGTTAGCACCTACTGAAGTGCCAGAGACTATGTTAGATTCAACAGGAGTAAAAATAGGCAAGGTCCCTGCTCTCATAAAGCTTACAACATAATAGAAGACAGTTAATAGCCACACAAACATAACACTAAAACTGTGATGAATGCTAAGAAGGAAGTCATGAAGTCGATCTCGACTCATGGTGACGCCATTATAGGAATATTTGAGTTATTCAGGGAAGCTGAGAAGCAAGGATGAGTAAGCGACAGGGAAGGGTAAAGCATCGCTGCAGAGGAAGCCTCATCTGTGTCTAAGACAGAGGTCCCCGGGCTGCCGAAAATTCCACTGCCTCAAGCAGCTTGCGTGGCACGCCCCCTAGCTTTACATTAAAATCGTGGTTCCTTTGCCTGGTATAACCTGTAGCTTTACAGTAAAATTCTGGTTCCCCTCTCCTTAACTGCTGCCTGACTAGAAGAAATTGGCAGAAATCAGTTTAGGCATCATGCTGACATTCAGGATAAACTTTGAGCTCATACATAGTAACTTCCCCGCCTCTGGGTGGAGTTTAACCACCGTTTTTCTGAACCCACCATACATGAAGTTATCTGTAAACCCCATTGTGCCTGCGTAGTATAATTAACAAAGTTGCTAATGTAACTTGTATGAACTTACTACTTGTAAACTCCTTTAAAGTAACCTTCCCTCTCCCTTTGCTGAGCAGTCTTGGCGGCGGCAGCCCTGACTCTTCCTTTCCTTGCACAACGAAATAAATATGCCTTTCTAGTCTCCTACCTCAGTCTCTCATTTGTTGGCTGAGACAAGTTGCACTGAGCAGAACCCGGGGTTTCCACCTGGAAGAATCTGGAGTTGAAGGAGCAAGAGGAGCTCAGTGTGAGAGGAGGCCCCTAAATAGAACAGAGTTCCACACAGGCAGAGCTGTGTAGGCCTTGTAAAAAAAAAAAAAAAAAAAGAAAACCCAATGCCATGGAGTCAATTCTGACTCATAATGACCCTATAGGACAGAGACTGCCCCATAGGGTTTCCAAGGAGTAGCTGGTGGATTCGAACTGCCAACCTTTTGATTAGCAGCCAAGCTCTTAACCATTGTGCCATCACGGCTCCAAGCTTTGTGAAGGACCTTACAAAGTCTCAATATTGTTAAGATGTCAGTTCTTCTCAACTTGATGTATAGATTTAGTGAAAACTCAAACAAAATCCCAGTAAGTCATTTTGTGGATATTAACAAACTGATTCCAAAGTTTATATGGAAAGGCAAAAGACTCAATAGCCAGCACAATATTGAAGAAGGAGAACAAAGTTGGAGCACAGACACTACCTGACTTCAACACTTACTATAAAGCTACAGTAATCAAGACAGTGAAGACTAGAGAACTATAGATCAATGGAACAGAATAGAAAGCCCAGAAATAGACCTACACGAATATAGTCAACTGATCTTTGACAAAGAGCAAAGGCAATTCAATGGAGAAAGGATAGTCTTTTCAACAAATGGTGTTAGAACAACTGGACATCCACATGCAAAAAAAAATGGCTCTAGCCACAGACCTTACACTTTCCACAAAAATTAAATCAAAATGGATCATAGACCTAAATGAAAAATGCAAAACTATAAAACTTCTGGGTGATAACATAGAAAATCTAGGTGACCTAGGGCTTGGCAATGAGTTTTTAGATACAACACCAAAAGTATGATCTATGAAAGAAAAAACTGATAAGTTGGACTTAATTAAAACCAAAAACTTCTGCTCTGCAAAAACTCTGTTAAGACAATGAAAAGATAAGCCACAGACTGGGAGAAAATATTTGCAAAACACATATCTGATAAGTGATTTGTATCCAAATTAAGCAAAAAAAGCTTTTAAAATTCAATAATAAGAAAACAACCTAATTTTTTTAAATGGGCAAAAATATCTAAACAGACTGCTCACCAAGGAAGATATACAGATGGCAAGTAAGCAAATGAAAAGATGCCCAACATCATATGTCAATTGGAAATTGACAATTAAAACAATAATGAGATACCACTACAAACCTATTAGAATGGCTAAAATCTAAAACACTGATAACACCAAATTCAAGGAAGATGCAGGAACTCTCCTTCATCGCTGGTGCAATGCAAAATGGTACAGCCACTTTGGATGGTAGTTTGACAGTTCCTTACAAAAGTTCCTAAAGCCACCAATAACATAATAAAAGTTAAATTTAAGAGTCTACATGGGAGGTAAAATGGGATGATAATAATAATAATAACTTGATTAATCAAAAGCAGGCAGAAAAAGGAAACAAAGAACAAATGGGATAAATAGAAAACCAATAGCAAGATGATAGACATATCAATAATCACATTAAATCTAAATGGTCTAAATACCCAAATTAAAAGACAGAGATTGTCAAATTGGATTTTTTAAAAATTTTGCTGTCTACAAGAAACACGTTAAATATGAAGATACAAATAAGTTTAAAGATGGAAAAGGATGTATCATGCTAAAAAACCAAACCAGACGTGTTACCATAGAGCTGATTCCAACTCCTGGCACCCCTATAGGACAGGGTAGAACTACACCACAGTGTTTCCAAGGAGCAGCTGATAGATTTGAACTGCTGACCTTTTGGTTAGCAGCTGAGCTCTTAACCACTACACCACCAGGGCTCCAAATCATGCTAACACTAGCCAAAGAAATTTGGAGTGACTATATCAATATCAGACAAAGTAGATTTCAGAGCAAAGAATATTACCAGGGATAAAGGTTATTTCGTAATGGCAAAGGTATCATTTAATCAAAAGAACATAGCAATTCAAAACATTTATGTACTTAAAAAATAATAGAGCTTAAAAACACATGAAGCAAAAACTGATAGTACTACAGTGGAAAGTAGATGAATCCACAATTACAGTCAGAGATTTCAATGCCCCTTCCCAAAAAACTTATAGTATAAGTAGGCATAAAATCAGCAAGCATAAAGTAAATTTGAACAACACTAACCACCATCTTGAACTGACTGACATTTATAGAACATTCCTCCCAACAACTAGCAGAATACACATTCTTCTCAAGTGAATATAGAACATTTAGCAAGGTGGACAATAATCTGGACCATAACACAATTTAAATAAATTCAAAAGGATTCAAGTCATACATGGTATCTTCTCTGACCACAATGTAATTAGAAATCAGTAACAGAATGATCCTTGGAAATTTTAAAATTTGAGAAAAAAATAACGTTTTAAATAAATCAATGATTAAGCAAGAAATCAAAACAGAAAATAGTATGCAGTTTGAATTGAGTGAAAATGAAAATACAATATACCAAAATTTGTGGGATATAGCTAAAGAAGTACTAAGAAACCTATGCTAGAAAATTAAGAAAAATCTCAAATTAATGACTGCACCTTCTACCTTAAGAAACAAGAAAGGGAAGAGCAAGTTAAATGCAAAGTAATGAGAAGAAAGGAAATAATAAAGATCAAATCTTAGTCAATGAAATACAAAAATGAAAAACAACAGAGAAAATTAATGAAACCAACAGCTGAACCTTGGAGAAGATGAATGAAATCAATAAGCCTTTAACTGGACTGATCAGGAAAACATTACACATAAATTAGTAATATCAGGATTGAGAGAGATAGCAGCACTACTGATTATTCAAATATTAAAAGAATAATAGAACATTTTAAAGAACTTTAAATTTTTAAAGAAATTTAAATTTTATGCTAGTAAATTTGACAGCATAAATAAAATGGACAAATTCCTTGAAAGAAACAAATTAACAAAGCTTACTCAAGAAGAAATAGATGATCTTATATCCACCACCATCTCTCAGTTTTATATACTGTGGTGGCTTGCATGTTTCTATGATGCTGGAAGCTATACCACCAATATTTTAAATACAAGCAGGGATACTCACAGTGAACAGGTGTCAGTGGAGCTTCCAGATTAAAACAGACTAGGAAGAAAGGCCCGGTGATCTACTTCCAAAAATTAGCCAAAGAAAAGCTTATGAATCACAGCAGAACAATGCCCAACTCACTTGCTTTGGACATCCTCTAGGGTCAATTGCTGGAGGAGGACATTATGTCTGGTAAAATAGAGGGCCAAAGAGGGTGAGGGAGACCCTTGGTGAGATGGATTGGCACAGTAGTCTCAACACTGGACTTGAACATGCCAGAGATTATGAGGATGATACAGGACTGGGCACTGTTTCATTCTGTTGTACACAAAGTTGGGATCGACTCAGTGGTGGGTATATCTATCTCTATTAAAGAAATTTAAATTGCCATTGATAACCTTCCCACAAAGACAACTACTGGCCCAAATAGCTTCATAAGTGAATTCTGCTAGACATTTGAGGAAGAAATATTGCCAATTCTACACAAACTCTTACAAAAAATTGAAGAGAAAAGAATATTTCCCAACTTATTCTATGAGGCCAGGATTACTCTGATACTTAAAGCAGAGGGAGGTTTGTAAGAAAAGAAAACTGTAAACCGATGTCCCCCATGAACTTAGATGCAAAAAATGTAAACAAAATTTTAACAACTTGAAGCCAACAGCACGTTAAAAGTGGGGCTTATTTTGAAAATCAATCAGTGCAATTCATCAAATTAAAAACTAAAAAAAAAAAAGTATGATAATCTCAATAGATGCAGAAAAAGCATTTGACAAAATACAGCATTCATTCTTAAAAACTGTCAACTAACTAGAACAAAAGGAAATTTCCTTAACTGATAAAGTGCATCTACAAAAAGACCTACATCTAACATCATAGTTAATGGTGAAAGACTGGATGCTTTTCCCCTAAGATTCGGAAATGACAAAGACGTCCATTCTTACCACATCTATTCAACATTGTACTGGAGGTTACAGCCAGTGATCTTAGACAAGAAGAATAAATAAAAAGCATCCAGATTACAACATATAAAAGTAAAACTGTCTTTACTCACACGCTACATGACTATCTGCATAGAAAAATTGATAGAATCTGCAACAACAACAAAAAATAAACTAGTAAAATTAGTAAATTAGTTTAGCAAAGCTGCAGGACACAAGATCAACATACAAAAATTAATTGTATTTCTACATAATAGCAACGACTTACCAGAAAGGAAAATTTTTTTAATACCATTTGCAGTAGTATCAAAAATATTAAATACTTAGAGCTTAATCTGAAAGACCTGTACACTAAAAACCACAAAATATTGCTGAGTGAAGTCAAAGAAGACCTAAACAAACAGAGAGACATAGCTTGTTCATGAGTTAGAAGACTCCTTATTGTTAAGATATCAGTTCTTCCAAACTGATCTATAGATTTAAGTAATCCCTATCAAAATTCCAGCAGACTTTTTTTGTAGAAATTGATAAGCTGATTCTGAAATTCTTATGGAAATGACAAGCACCTAGAATAATCAAAACAACTCTGAAAAGAAAGAGCAAAATTGTATTACAAAAACTATTTGATTTCAATACTTACTGTAAAGCTACAGTAATCAGAACAGCATGGTGTTGGTGTAACAATAGGCAAATAGGTCAAGGAAACAGAATACAGACATAAACCGACACATATATGGACAACTAATTTTTGACAAAGGTCCAAATGCAATACGCTGGAGAAAGAATGGCCTTTTCAATAAATGGTGCTAGAATAATTGGATATCCATATACAAAATTATGAACTTGAATCTATACCTCACACCATACACAAAATTAACTAAAAATAGTTCAGAGCCCTAAATGTAAAACCATAAAGCTTCTAGAATAACACATGGAGAAGATCTTTGGGTTAGGCAAAGCATTCTTAAATATGATACCAAAAGCACAATCCATAGAAGGAAAAATTGATATATTGGATTTCATCAAAATTTAAAACTTTTGTCCTTCAAATGACCTATAAGAAAATGAGAAAGACACAGACTTACGAGAAAATACTTGCAAAGTATGTATCTGATAAGACATATCAAGAATGTATAAATGACTCTTAAAACTCAACAATAAGAAAACAAACAACACAATTTCTTTTAAATGGGCAAAAGATTTAAGCAGACACCTCACCGAAGATATATATATGTCAAATAAGCAGATTAAAAAGTGCTTAACATCATTAGTCATTAAGGAAATGCTACTTGACACTACAATGAGATACCACTACGCTTTTATTAAATCTATTGCAGTCAAGGCAATTCCAACTTACAGCAACCCTATAGGACAGAGTAGAACTGCCCCCTAGGGTTTTCAAGGAGCAGCTGGTGGATTCAAACTGCCTTCCTTTTTGTTAGCCGATGAGCTCTTAACTACGTCCCACTTGTATTAGCATGGCTAAAAGTTGAAAGACTGGCCATACTAAGAGCTGGTG
Source organism: Dugong dugon (assembly GCA_030035585.1). Taxonomy (NCBI): domain Eukaryota; kingdom Metazoa; phylum Chordata; class Mammalia; order Sirenia; family Dugongidae; genus Dugong; species Dugong dugon. The sequence continues at coordinate 3,513,373 of CM057466.1, forward strand.
AGGATGTAAATTAGAGCTCTCAAAAACTGCTGGTAAACCCAAATCCGCTACCACTGAGTTGATTCTGATTCATAGCAATCCTGTAGGACAGAGTAGAACTGCCCCATAGGGTTTCCAAGGTTGTAAATCTTTATGGAAGCAGACTGCCACATCTTCCTCCTGTGGAGAAGCTGGTGGGTTTAAACTGCTGGTAGGAATGTAAAATGGTGAAACCACTTCAGAAAACAGGTTGGCAGTTTATCATAAAGTTAAAATGCACTACTATGTGATCCATCCATTATCCGAGAAGAAGGAAACTTATGCTCTTACAGAGAAATATGCACAACTGTTCATAGCAGCTTTATTTGTAATAGCCAAACACTGGAAACAACCCAAATATGCAATAACGGATAATGGATAAACAAATTGTCGTATACCCATACAATGGAATACTACTGTCTTAGTGCTGCTATAACAGAAATACCACAAGTGGATGGCTTCAACAAACAGAAGTTTATTCTCTCATAGTCCAGTAGGCTAGAAGTCCAAATTCAGGGTATCGGCTCCAGAGGAAGCCTTTCTCTCTCTGTCGACTCTGGAGGAAGGTCCTTGTCATCAATCTTCCCCTGGTTGAGGAGCTTCTCAGCACAGGGACCCCAGGTCCAAAGGACGCACTGTGCTCCCGGTGCTTCATTCTTGGTGGTATGAGGTCCCTGTGTCTCTCTGCTCACTTCTCTCTTTTACATCTCAAAAGAGATTGTCTCAAGACACAATCTAATCTTGTAGATTGAGTTCTGCCTCATTCACATCACTGCCACTAATCCCATCTCATCAACATCATAAAGATAGGATTTACAAGACATAGGAAAAGCACATCAGATGACAAATGGTGAACAATCACACAATACTGAGAATCATGGCCCAGCCAAGTTGACAGATATTTTGGAGGAACACAGTACAATCCATGACAACTACTCAGCAAGAAAAACTAATAAACCACTGACACAAAAACATGGATGAATCTCAAAATAATTATGCTATGCGAAAGAAGCCAAACAAAAGAAGAATGCATACCGTATGATTCCATTTATATAAACTTCTGGAAAATGAAAACTAATGTAGAGTGATAGAAAGCAGATCAATTATTGCTTGGGAATGGAATGGGATGGAAGAAAGGAATTTAGAGGAGGCAAGAAAACTTTGGAGGATGATGGGTATTTATTATCTTGATTGTGGTGATGATTTCATAGATAGATAGACAGATGTGCTTATATATATGTAAAACCAAAATCAAAGCTGTTGCTGTCAAGTCAATTCTGATTCATAGCGACCCTATAGGATAAAGTAGAACTGCCCTCTAGGGTTTCCAAGGAGCACCTAGTTCATTCGAACCACCGACCTTTCGGTTAGCAGCCATAGCCCTTAACCACGGTGCCACCATGGCTCTTCCACTTACATATATAGATGTACTTATGTAAATAATACATTTCATATATATAAGTACATCTTATATATTTAAGTACAATACGTTGCTAGGTGCAGTTGAGTCAATTTTGACTCATAGTGATCCCATGTGACAGAGTAGAAATTCCCGATAGGGTTTTCTAAGCTATAGTCTTTATAGGAAGTCTTGGTGGCACAGTGATTAAGAGCTTCGCTGCTAACCAAGAGGTCGGCAGTTGGAATCCACCAGCCCCTCCTTGGAAACCCTAGGGAGCAGTTCTACTCTGTCCTATAGGGTGGCTATGAGTCGGGATTGACTTGATGACAACAGGTTTAATATTCACAGAAGAAGATAGCCAGGTCTTTCACTTGCAGAGCAGCTGGGTAGGTTCTAACCACCAACCTTTCTGTTAGCAACTGAGCACTTAACTATAGTGGCACCAGGACTCCTTACTTATATAGAGAGAGATGTACTTATACACAGTGAAACCTGCAAAAGCCAAAACCTGTGTGAGGCAGAAACCTGTCAGAGAAGGAAAACTCGAATATTTTCCACTAAACAGAGTGACAGAAAAGTGGGGACTGCACTCCGTCAAAGGTGGAAAATTTGTGAGACCAGGAAAAACAAGGCAGTCCTGGTGAGTTCCAGCTCTTATAGGTTTCACTGTATATACATGTACTTATATATTTAGATGTACACATATCTACTCACTTATCGACTATCTCATTATCTGACATTTCACATTTAACAATAGTAAAAAATCTACTATCCGACTATTTTGTTCATTAACAATGGGCATCTGGCAGTAATGAACACCAAGGTGCAAGGCAAGAGTAAGGCTGGCTGTGATGGTTAAGGATATGTGTCAACTTGCCTGGGCCATGATTCTCAGTGGTTTAGCAGTTATGTAATGATGTAATTTGGCAGTTACATAATGATATAGTCATCCTCCATTTTGTGATCTGCTGTGGTCATCTTCCATTTTCAAATAATGCCAATTTTCACACAACAACCTGGTCTTTGGAACCTAAGCATGCTGATAAGTGAGCAGTGGGTGTATATATTTAAAACTTATAAAATAGTATGCTTTAAATAAGTGAAGTTTTTGTCATCACTTATACCTTAAGAAAGCCGTTTAAAAAAAGGAACGGAGCTATTTGATCTCTAGTGACTGACCTTTTTGCAAAATTAATATTTCAATGGTAGACCCACGCAGTCTGTTCTTAAGTGAGTTTCTCATCTTCCATCATCAGTGTTATTTAACTTGTCAGCAATTTTCAAAGCAATATTTATTCTTTCCCTGTATCAACAGAAAATTTCCTATTAGCTTTAATCTATTCTTATATGTCACTTGAATCAAATTAATTCACTGCTGTGGTTAATAAATCTGCCTGATCCTCAGACTTTTCTAAAGAACTTTTAAAACCATGAATTCCCTGGCCACAGTCTCAGAAATTCTGGTCCCCAAGCTATAGATTGAAGCCCAGAAATCTATATTTCCAGAAAGTCTCCAGCATGAGTTTAATCACCAATCAACATTGGAAACGATTAATTTATACTATGTAAAGAATAATTTCCCTCATAATTCAGGAATTTGTGTTATTGAGTATTTGGTAGACCTTACTCTATTTATCACTACTACCATTACCAACTTAAAAAGATCATTTAATGTTTCAAGCCCTAAATGATCCCAGGAAGAATTAACATTAATAATTATATTCCTAATATCATACTATCCCTGGAAGACTTGAGTATTTAGAAGTGACATGATGGGTCAGCTTTTTCAAGAAAAATTTTCTGTAGTAATGCCCCATATTCTGGTTTGTAGGTTGGCGTGTAGATAGGATCAGATACATGATGAAGCAGGAAGACTGTGAGAAGTTGGGGGTGAGCTTAAAAACTTGCAACAAGAGAATAGCTTTATTACTTGTATTAGGTAGGGTTCCACTCAGAGTGGAATATTCTGACGAAGAACTATTTACAAAGGGACCATTTACAAAGATGTGGGAGCATGTAGGGAAACCAAAAGGGGCAGTGGGGTACAGTAATCTAACCAGGCACTAGCAGCACTAGTAAGTCTGAGGAGCTACTAACACGCTTAAGCCCAGAGAGATGAGGGGAAGGAGCAGTTACTAGAACAAAGAAAGTGTCCTAGAAGAGGTCCCATAAGAGGAGCAGTGACCTTCAATCCTGGGACACAGCAGCCTCAAAGACTTTGTAGGGAAGAAGTCAGGAGAATAAATACCCCACTAAGGTACCAAGTTGGAATCGATTCCATGGCAACGTGTTTGAGGGTTTCTTTTTTTTTTTTTTTTTGGAATGTACCAAGGAGTCCCTGGGTGGTGTGAATGGTTAAGCACTGGACTACTAACTGAAAGACTGATGGTTCAAACCCACCCAGAAGCACTTCAGAAGAAAGACCTGGCAACCTGCTTCTGAAAGGTCATAACCTCTATGAAGCAGAGTTCCATCCTGCAACACATGGGGTCACCACATGTCAGAATCAACTTTACGGCAAATGGTTGGTTAATGTACCAAAAGGGAAGCTGGAAACATCAGCCCAGGCACAGGCAATGAGAGGGTTTGTGAAAACCTGAATAACAATAACAAACTGCTAAAAGTTGATCTGCTTTTTATTATCACATGCAAAGTAATTCTAAATCATATTAGAAATTAAATACTTTCCCCACGGGATGGAAGCTTCCACCATGCCCCACGCTGACCTGACTCTCCTTTGGAGCCACATCGGCACCTGAAATCTGCAGGGTGATGAAGCCCATTCACGTGGTCCATACAGGTCAGCCTCCTGGGGCACGGAGAAGAGTGGAGAAGGGTGGAGAATGCATCTAGAAGGGCAGACAAGATATTCAAGGTACCATCTTTAGGTTGTCTCATGATTCTGAAATGTTGTTTTATTGTAAATATAAAGATGTAATAGAATCAATTAAAAAAAACGAGTTTTTTTAAATCATCCCTGCGTTAGTGTCCACTGTTTTAAGATTTTATCTTAGTGGAATATATATAACAAAATCTGCCACTTTAACCATTTTTAAGAATACCATTCAGTGACATCAGTTACATTCACAATGTTATGCTGCCATCACAACAATCTCTTTCCAAAACTTGCTCATCATCCCAAACAGAAACTCAGCACCTATTAAACAGTGACTCCCCGCTCGTCCCTCCCCACCACACCCTGGTAACCACCAGTCTACTTTTGTCCCTCTGTACTTGCCAATTCTCTGTATTTCATATAGATGGCATCATACAATATTTATCCTTTTGTGTCTGACTTATTTCATACAGCACAATGTTTTCTAGGTTTATCCATGTCATAGCATGTATCAGAACTTCATTTCTCTTCATGGCTGAATAGTACTCCATTATACGGGTATACCCTATTTTTGTTTACCCATTCATCTGGTGATGGAAATTTGGGCTGTTTCAACGTTTTGGCTATTGTGAATAATACTGAAATGAACATTAATGTACAAATATCTGTTTGAGTCCCTCTTTTCAATTCTCTGAGTGTGTACCATGGACTGGAATTGCTGGGTCATATGGTCATTCTGTTTTTAACTTTTTGGGGAGCCGCCAAACTTTTTCACAGCGGCTGCACCATTTTACATCTCACTAGAAAAGAATGAGGGTTTTAATTTCTTCCCCTTTTCCAGGGTTTGTTGTTGTTGTTACTGTTTATTTTCAGTTGTTTAAAGCTGTAGTCGCCCATTTGTTTAGTGACTTCTAATTTTGCAAATACTGCCTTTCTGAACACTAACGTGTGAACACGGAAGTGCCTGTTCCTAACTTGTGTTCAACTAGTGTCAGCTAGCTCTGAGCCTGAGGATCAGCCAGGGGAAAGTGTAGGGTCTTCTCAGGTATTTTCTGAGCATGCATCTTGCCCTGGCCAGGTACGTGGCTTTCTCAGTTCCCAGTAGAACATGGTGCTTTGGATTGCCCTAATTTCTCAAAGGAGTTCCTGGATAGTGCATACGGTTAAGTGCTCAACTATAGGCTAGAAGTTTGGCAGTTCGAACCCACTGAGAGGTGCCTCGGAAGGTAGGCATGGCAATTTGCTTCTGAAAGATCTGCCTTGAACACCCTATGGAGCAGTTCTACTCTGCTGGGATCACCTTGAGTCAGAATCAACATCCCAAAGCTATTATCTCCCAGGTTTTCCTCCTAGTCCTCGGGCTCCCATTATGTGCCCTGACCCCACTCTTTAGCCCCAGGCAGCTACTGGCAGCTCCAGTTTTCTGGCCTTGAAGGCTGCTTTTCTACCCACATGAGCTCTGAGATAGTCCAGAGACAAGTGGCTTGCTTCAGTCCTTCAGGTATCCCACAGACAGATTAGAAAAGACACATACGATAATGTACAAATAAAGTCTCTTCTGCTTCCTCTGGGGAGCCCAGGGAAGAAGATGCCTTTCTGGGAACTCGGGCAGCTGCAGACGTAAAATGACCCCTGAGCTGGTGGGGGGGCTGGGTTGGGCATGTAGAAAACCGAAGCTTTCCTACCATTTTGCCATCACCTTTTTCTTGATTCAGCATTCACTTAGGTGCTGTAACCCTTTGAATGGTTTCCAGAGTTCTGACAAAGTTGATTCTTCCAGTTTCTGTTTGTTTTATTGATGTTTCTGTGGGAGAAGCAAACATGGATCTGCTTATGCTGCCATTTCGCCCCTAGGAGAACCAGTAAGCAAGGTACACATGTGTTTACATTAAGCAAGGTACGCACCGACTTACTTGTGCTTACTTACTAATCTGTAGTGCACAGTTTCACCTGTCTTTCACCACATCAGGGGAAACTGCGCACTACAGGTTAGTAAGTAAGCACAAGTAAACCCATTGTTATGGATTGAATTGTGTCCTCCCAAAATATGTGTTAATTTGCCTAGGCCATGATTCCCAGTATTGTGTGATTATCCACTATTTTGTCATCTGATGTGATTTTCTTATGTGTTGTAAATCCTACCTCTATGATGTTAATGATGTAGGATTAGGGGCAGTTATGTTAATAAGGCAGGACTCAATCTACACATTATATTGCATCTTAAATCTGTCTCTTTTGATATATAAAAGAAAGAAGAAAGCAGAGAGATGGGGGACCTCATACCACCAGGAACGCAGTGCCAGGAGCAGAGCACATCTTTTGGACCTGAAGTTCCTGCACTGAGAAGCTCCTAGACCAGGGGAAGATTGATGACATGGACCTTCCCCTAGAACCAACAGAGAGACAAAGCCTTCCCCTGGAGCTAACACCCTGAATTTGGACTTCTAGTCTACTAAACTGTGAGGGAATAAATTGTTCTTTGTTAAAGCCATCCACTTGTGGTTTTTCTGTTACAGCGGTACTAGATGACTAAGACATCTATGCATACCTTGCTTATTGGGTAACCCCATCTCTGCTTGCCCCTTCTCTCTCTGTGTGTTTTTAATATAAGGTAAATGAGCATTATGTAATTATGTTTTCTATAGCATTGCCAACATGGAAGTAATGAATCCGTGTATATTCTAATATAATCCACTAGCATTGAAACACATGAGGTCGCCATTAGTCAAAACTGACTCAACAGCAACTCATTTGGTTTTTTGGTTTGGAAATAAATTTCTTCAAAACTTGAATGTCTTAGTCATCTAGTGCTGCACTAAAAGAAATACCACAAGTGGATGGCTTTAACAAGGAGAGATTTATTCTCTCACAGTCCAGTAGGCTACAAGTCCAAATTCAGGGCATCAGCTCCAAGGGAAGGCTTCAAGTCCAAATTCAGAGCATCGGCTCCAGGGGAAGGCTTTCTCTGTTGGCTCTGGAGGAAGGTCCATGTCATCAATCTTCCCTTGGTCTGGGAGCTTCTCTGTGCAGGAATCTCAGGTCCAAAGGATGCGCTCTGCTCCCGGCACTGTTTTCTTGGTGGTATGAGGTCTTCCCCCCACCCCCCACCTTCTCTGCTTGCTTCCCTTTCCTTTTATCTCTTGTAAGGTAAAAGGTGGTGCAGGCCACACCCTAGGGAAACTCCCTTTACATTGGATCAGGGATGTGACCTGGGTAAGGGTGGTGTTACAATCCCACCCTAATCCTCTTTAACATAAAATTATTATCACAAAATGGAGGCCAACCACACAATTCTGGGAATCATGGCCAAGCCAAATTGATACACACATTTTTGGGGGGACACAATTCAAACCATGACACTGAAGTTTCATTTAGCAGTATTTATCTATTCAGGAGATAGACTATTCAGAAATATGTTTTCTGAAAAAGGAAAAAAATTGTTCTGCATTGCCATGTTTTGCTGATTATTTTTCAATCGCTCTTACCAAACCTTCTGATGGTGTCTCACTCGCTCACCTGCCAATAAAACCCTTCCAACAAGATAGGTTAGAGAAGTTACATCAACTGTTAGGTTTCCAGATACAGATTTTCTCGTCATATGTAATAGATTATTTAAATACGCTTTGGCAAGAATACATGTTCTATAATTAATTTTAATTTATTTCATGATTTTGGCTTGTATAAATAGGTCGACAACCATTTATGCTTAGTGTGCAGTTTATTATGCTTTGGGAAGCACTGAGGAGGGAGAAGGTGGTTAGGAAAAGATGAGTAACAGCACACCTTCCCTCACACTGTTTACTCGGGCAGGGATTGCAGGAAGCAGCTTGGGTGTGGTTTTTTCTTTTAATATTTGAATTTATAGCTCTTTAGTTATGTACATTCTTCATTCTCCAGTCCCTCGGAGTCTCCTTGTCTCTATTCACACATTTATGTTACCTGTTTGGTCCTTCTAGGCATTTGAATTTGTAACACTTCGTTTGCAATGCAGTGAGGGAGATGAACGTTTATAACTAAACAGAATACACGGCAGACAGCGGTAAGCACCTGTCTTAGTTACCTTGTGCTGTCATAAAAAAATACCACAGTAAGTGGCTTTAAAGGACAGATTTTTATTTTTTCGCAGTTCTGGAGGCTAAAAAGCCCAAATCAGGGCCTTGGCTGTGTCAGTTCCTTGTAGGCCCCTCTCCTAATTTCTGGTGACTGCTGGCATCCTTGGTGTTCCTTTGCTGCTTATAGATACATCTGTGGTCTCTTCCCCGTGTGTGTCTATGTTTATTCTGCTTTTTTTTAAAAGACATCACAGAGAAGGGATTAGGTTTAGGATGCAACCTACTTTGGAATGACCTTATTAACAAAAGAAAACCTCTATTTCCAAACGGGTATAGGAGTTAGGACTTGAACACAACTATTTAGGGGACACAATCCAACTCATAACAGTAGTATATTAATGAAAGCACAAATCATGTACTGTAATGAGCATAGCAGTTGGAAAGATTAATCCTGCCTTGATCTGTGGAAGATAGACCTTTTCAGATGGGCCTTGAGGGCTGCATAGGAGTTTGAAGCCCAGACATGGAAGTTCACCGACTACACCAGTGTAAGAAGAGACACAGCAATAAGGGCACTAATGGGTGTGGTCCAGCATTGGTCCAGTGTGGCCAGACATAGGATTCAGGAAGGATAGAGGTAGGAAGATGATAGTGGCTGGAAAGGTAGTTTGAGGCCAAATGACAGAGAACTGTTAATATCATGTTGATGATTTGGTACTTCATCCTATAACCAGTGAGGCGTGGTGGAAGGTTTCTACATAGGGAAGTGAAATGAACAAACATGTTTTAAGAAGACAATTCTAGCAACAGGATAAGACAGGATAATGATGGACTGAAGTGGAGGGAAATGTAAGGATTTGAAGGTCTAGAATCTTCTCTTCTCAGGTCAGAAATCACTGAAGCGTTCTGTGGTCTATCATAGACTGATTCGTTTTCTTCACAGTTTTTTTATAGCATGCTATCATATTAACAGGACTTATATTGTAAGAAACACTGAAAGCTTTAAAAACCTTGATTTAGATAAAGCATTTTGTTGAATAGAAAAGTAAGAATTGATGAAAATGTTAATATTCACATACTAGAGGAGGCTCACGGATCTATAGACAATAAATTTGACATTAAAAGTAAGGAATTAATTCAGTCAATAAATATGATTGAGTACCTACCCTGTGCCAGGCATCGTTCTGATATCTGGGGATGCAGCCCTCATGGAACTTACATTTTAGTGAGGAGAGACAGAAAGAAAACTATAATAATCAAGGATATTATACAGAAAGGAAGTCCTTAGGCGGCACAAATGATTTGTGCTCAACCATTAACCTAAAGGTTGTCGGTTTGAACTCATCCAAAGGCACTGTGGAAGAAAGGCCTTGTGATCTGCTTCTGTAAAGATTACAGCCAAGAAAACCCTATGGAGCCTTTCTACTCTGTAACACATGGGGTCACCATAAGCAATCGCAACAGTTTTTGTTTTGTTTTGTTGAAATTATAAAGTAGTTACACAGTGATAAGAGATACAGGGTGAGGGGAGAGGAAGGTACAGGGGATTAACAGTACCAGGCTGCAGTTTAAAATAGAGTTATCAGGTAAGTCTCCTGGGCAGACTGATCTTTGAACGAAGACTTGAAGGAGATAGGGAACAAGCCTTATAGCTATGGAGACAGAAAGAAGAGTCGACCGAAGCCCTCAGGTAGGAGACATTCCAAGTACTGAGAAGAGCTCAAGGCTTGTATGGCTGGAGCAACGTGAGTGAGGAGGAGAGGCAGGGGAGAAGTCATGGAAGTAAGGAGGACCTGACTGAATAGGGCTTTATAAAGATGACAAGGGTATGACTTTTACTCTGAGTGAAATGGAGAGCCATTGGGAGGTTTAGAACAGAGGAGTGACATGATCTGACTTGAGTTTTAAAATACTCTCTCTGGCCATTGTCATATGAATAGGGGAAAGGTGAGAGTAAGACAGGTTAGGAAGCTTTAGAAATAACCCAGGAAGGGAAGGATGATGGTTCATAAATTAACAAATACAATTAATATTACATTTTGTGTTTGCGTACTAAATGTACCTCTAACATCAATCCTGTTTTATATACTATATACTAATTAATAAATTACAAGTGAAAAAGACTACGTACAATAGAAAGAATGCATTGGTTTGGTATTTTGAAGATGTTGTTGCCATCGAGTTTGTTGCGACTCATAGGGACTCTATCTACAACAGAAAGAAACACTGCCCACTCCTGCGCCATCCTCACAATCATTGTTATGCTTGAGCTCATTGTTGCAGCCACTGTGTCAATCCATCTGGTTGAAGGTCTGCCTCTTTTTCACTGACCCTCCACTTTACCAAGCATGATGTCCTTCTCCAGGGACTGGTCCCTCCTGACAACATGTCCAAAGTACATGAGATGAAGTCTTGCCATCCTTGCTTCTAAGGAGCATTCTGGCTGTACTTCTTCCAAGACAGACTTGTTCATTCTTTTGGCAGTCCATAGTATATTGAATATTCTTCGCCAACACCATAATTCCAAGGCATCAATTCTTCTTTGGTCTCCCTTATTCACTATTCAGCTTTCCCGTGCATATGAGGTGATTGAAAATACCACGGCTTAGGTCAGTCATACCTTAGTCCTCAAAGTGATATCTTTGCTTTTTCACACTTTAAAAGAGGTCTTTTGCAGCAGATTTGCCCAATGCAATACCCTCCCCACTAAAAAACACTTTGTTTATATGTTTAGGTAATTAGCATGTATTTCCAATTTCCTTTCCCCAAAACCAACAACGACAACATTTCTGTGCCCCTTCATCTTCATAACCAACTAGTAGAAAGGTAACTCCAGGATGGGCAAACTATGGCCCATGAACCATATTGGACTATCCATCTGTTTTTGTACAACCCATGGACTAAGAATAGCTTTTAAATGGTTGAAAAAGTCAAAAGAAGAATACTCTTTTATGACATGTGAAAATTATATAAAATTCATATTTCTGTGTCCGTAAGTAGTTTTATTGGAAAGCAGCCACATCCACTCACATACATATTGTCTACGACTGCATTCCTGCTACAGTGGCAGAGGTGAATAATTACCAGAGACCTTATAATCCACAAAGCCTAAAATGTTTACCATCTGCCGCTTTACAGAAAAAGTTTGCCAACATAAGAGAGTTAGCCCTAGGCAGGCCTAGGTTTATATCCCAGTTCCACCACTTCCTGTCCATGCAAACTTAGGGAGGTGGAAGTCATTCAACTCTCTGAACCTCAGATTTTCATCTGTTAAATATAAGAAGAATAATGCTTCTTTTCTAGGATTGTTCTGAAGATTAAAGGAAAGAGCAAATGCAACAGCATAGTGATTAAAACATGTACACTGGAGCCAGACACTTACTAGCTTTATTTCCTTAAGTAAGTTGCTTAATTCCACTGTGCCTCAGTTTCTTCATCCATAAAATGGGGCTACTTCATAGGATTGTTATGAAGATTAAAGACATTAATAAAGTGCTTAGAATTGGACTTGGTGCATAAACGATGCTATGCAAACATTAGCTCTATTCCTAGCACAGAGTGGTTGTTAGTTGCCGTGGAGTTGATTCCAACTCAGGGCGACCCCACGTGTGCAAAGTAGAACTGCTCCATAGGATTTCTAAGGCTGTGAACTTTCGGAAGCAGATCACCAGGCCTGTCTTCCGAGGGCCCTCTGAGTGGGTTTGAACCGCCAACCTCTGAGCTGGCAGTTGACCTCTTAAGGGTTTGCATCACCCATACTCATTTATCACTTGATGATCTCTGACAGCGGTGAGAAGGAACTAGAGTTGAGAGAGAAGTTACGTTTTCAGTGCATGCTCATCACAGCTTTGGTTTGGTTATCCGTTCAAAAACAGTCTCCTTTTAGAATGATATGATCCGTATGATTTATGTCCCAGTTCTTCTCATTTTTTTTTCCAGTTGCCTTCTACTGAATTCTGACTCATGGCTACCCAACGTGTGCAGAATACAACTGAACTCCACAGGATTTTCAAGTCTGTGACCTTTTGAAAGCACAGCACCAGGCCTTTCTTCTGAGGTGCCTCTGGATAGGCTTGAACTGCCAACCTTTCGGTTAATAGTCAAGCACTTAACTATCTGTACCACCCAGGGGCTCTTGTTCTTCCCATAGTAGTATTCAGAATGGGTCCTCACAATATGAAAAATTCACCACCACCAATTGCCACTGAATCGACACCGACTCATGGTGACCCCATGCATGTCAGAGTAGAACTGTGCTCCATAAGGTTTTCGATGGCTGATTTTTTGGAAGTAGATCGCCCATGCCTTCCTTCTGCGGTGCCTCTGGGTGGACTCAAATCTCCAACCTTTTGATTAGAAGCCAAACCTGTTAACCATTTGCACCTCCCGGGACTCCATATGAAAACTACCCTACACACACACACGCACACACACATAAAGATGCACACGCACACATATATAGCATATATATACCTGTTGCTGTTGAGTAGATTCTGACCTATAGCAACCCTACAGGACAGAGTAGCACTGCCCCATAAAATTTCCAAGGAGAGGCTAGTGGATTTGAGCTGCAGACTTTTTAGTTATTAGCTGAGTTCTTAACCACTATACATTTGTTTAAAATATATATGTGTATATTTTATATATATATCCATATCCATATACATATGTACACATACATACATATACAAAGGTGTCAGCCACTGTCACTTGTGTTTGGGGGAGACTAAAGACAATCAGAAGAGTGGGAAAGCATTACAGTGAACAAGGGAAGCTTCAGATGTGCCCTGATTGGATATTGTTGCCATGGCAAACCTGGAGGCAGGCCAACTAAAAGTGGGGTGTTTTATGGTTTGGGGAGCATGTTTGGCTTCCTCTGATTGATCCTAAGTTGGAAGCAGGGGCGAAAAATAGAAAAGTTGGCAGTCAGTGACCAAGTCCTGAAGGTTCTGGACAGTTTGCCTCAAAGGCGTGGCTTTGCTTCCTGGGCTGCTTGCTGCAAAGGTTGTGGGTCATATATGTCATGTATGGTCTGGCCATTCGTTGTCCGTTTGTATATTCAGTCTTTCTCACTGGAAGCTTGGCCTTGTAGATATTAAAAAACACCTGGCTGATGAATCGTATCTTACTTTTTAGCTGTTGAAACTAGAAGTCATACAATAGCAATGTTTGTACAACACTTTAAACTTTTTAATACACTTTCAAATGCACTCTTTTCTCCTTACAACAGCTTGTGATTCTGAGGGGTTAATGACGGTTCCTAAGGTCACGGAGTGGATTTCTTCTAGAACCAGGATTAGATCATGGTACAGGGTGATTTGCAATTTATCACTCAAGTTGTCTGGTATAGACATCACCTATACTGGCTTCAAAATAAATATTTTTGGCTCCGTACTATGATAAAGCATATGCTCCAATTGCTTTTAATTTCATTGCTTAAAGTTAAGATCCGCCTCTCGTCTGTCAGTTTGTCGTACTGTGGTGGCTTGCGTGTTGCTGTGATGCTAGAATCTATGCCACCAGTATTTCAAATACCCATAGTGGACAGGTTTCAGCAGAGCTTCCAGACTAAGACGGACTAGGAAGAAAGACCTGGCAGTCTACTTCTGAAAAAAATTGGCCAGTGAAAACCTTATGGATAGCAGAAGAACATTGCCTAATATAGTGCAGGAAGATGAGCCACTCAGATTGGAAGGCACTCACATATGACTGGGGAATAGTTGCCTCATCAAAGTAGAGTTGACATGGATGAAGTCAAGCTTTTGGGACCTTCATTTGCTGATGTGACATGATTCAAAATTAGAAGAAACAGATGCAAACATCCATTAATAACTGGAACATGCAATGTATGAAGTATGAATCAAGAAAAATCAAAAGTTGTCAAAAATGAAATGGAACACTTGAAGATCAATATCCTAGGCATTAGTGAGCTGAAATAGACTGGTATTGGCTATCTTGAATCAGACAATCACATGGTCTACTATGCCAGGAATGACAAATTCACATGAATGCAGTTCACATTCATGGTCCAATGGAACATCTTGAGAGCCATCCTGAAATACAATGCTGTCAGTGATAAGATAATGTTATGAATTGAATTGTGTCCCCCCAAAATGTGTGTCAATTTGGCTAGGCCATGATTCCTAGTATTGTGTGATTGTCCACCATTTTGTTACCTGATGTGATTTTCCTACGTGTTGTCAATCCTACCTCTATGATGTTAATGAGGCAGGATTAGAGGAAGTTATGTTAATGGGACAGGACTTAATCTAGAAGATTAGATTTTGTTTTAAGTCAATCTCTTTTAAGATATAAAAGAGAGAAGCTAGTAGAGAGACATGGGGATCTCCTACCACCAAGAAACAAGAGCCAGGAGAAGAGTGCCTCCTTTGGACCTCGGGTCCTTGCGCTGAGAAGCTCCCAGATCAGGAAAAGACTGATGACAAGGACCTTCCCTCAGAGCCGACAGAGAAGGAGTTCCCCTGGAACTCATGCCCTGAATTTGTACTTCTAGCCTGCTAGACTGTGAGAGAATAAATTTCTGTTTATTGAAACCATCAACTTGTGGTATTTCTGTTATAGCAGCACTAGATAACTAAGACAGATAATATCCATATGCCTACAAGGAAGACCAGTTAATATGACTATTATTCAAATTTACTCTCCAACCACTAACGCCAAAGATGAAGAAACTGAAGATTTTTACAACTTCTGCAGTCTGAAATCGATGAAATCAAGATGTGAGAGTTGGAAACATAGAAGAAGAATCAGTAGTTGGAAAATGTGGCCTTGGTGATAGAAATGACACCAGAGATCACATGATAGAATTTTGTAAGACCAACGACTTATTCATTGGAAATACCTTTTTTCAACAACATAAAAGGCAACTATACACCTGGACCTTGCCCGATGGAATACACAGAAATCAAATCAACTACATCTGTGGAAAGAGATGGTGGAGAGGCTCAATAATACCATCAGTCAGAACAAGGCCGGAGCCAACTGCAGAACAGACCATCAATTGCTCATATGCAAGTTCAAGCTGAAGCTGAAGAAAATTAAAACAAGTCCACAAGAGCCAAAGTACCATCCTGAGTATATCCCACGTGCATTTAGAGACCATCTCAGGAATAGATTTGATGCACTGAACACTAATGATCAAAGATGAGTTGTGGGATGACTTCAAGGACGTCTGTCATACATGAAGCAAGCTAAACATATTAAAAGGACAGAAAAGACCAAAATGGACGTGAGAAGAGACTCTGAAACTTGGCTTTTAAATGTTGAGTAGCTAAAGCAAGTGGAAGAAATGATGAAGTAAAAGAGCTGAACAGAAGATTTCAAAGTTCAACTCAAGAAGACAAAGTAAAGTATTATGACTTGTGCAAAGACCTGGAGTTAGAAAACCAAAAGGAAAGAGCACACTCAGCATTCTTCAAGCTGTAAGAACTGAAGAAAAAATTTAAGCTTCAAGTTGCAATACTGAAGGATTCTATGGGCAAAAAATTGAAAGGCAGGAAGCATCAAAAGAAGATAGAAGTCACTGTACCAAAAAGAATTGGTCAACGTTCAACCATTGCAGGAGGCAGCATACGATCAAGAGCTGATCATACTGAAGGAAGAAGTCCAAGCTGTATTGGAGGCACTGGAGAAAAACAAGGCTTCAGGAATTAACGGAATACCAATTGAGATGTTTCAACAAATGGGTGCAGTGCTGTAAGTGCTCACTCATCTATGCCAAGAAATTTGGAAGAAAACTACTTGGCCAACTGACTGAAGGAGATCCATATTCGTCCTCATTCCAAAGAGAGGTGATCTAAAGGAATGCAGAAATTATCGAACAATATCATTAATATCACATGCAAGTAAAATTATGCTGAAGATAATTCAAAAATGGTTGCAGCAGTACACTGACAGGGAACTGTCAGAAATTCAAGCCATTCAGAAGAGGACATGGAACAAGGGATATCATTGCTGGTGTCAGATGGATCTTGGCTGAAAGCAAAGAATACCAGAAAGATGTTTACCTGTGTCTTACTAAGTATGCAACATTCAGCTGTGTGCATCATAACAAATTATGGGTAACATTTTGAAGAATGGGAATTCCAGAACATTTAATTGTGCTCATGTAGAACCTGTACATAGGCCAAGAGGCAGTCATTTGAACAGAACCAAGAGTTAGTTGTTTGAACAGA
Organism: Dugong dugon; assembly: GCA_030035585.1. Taxonomy (NCBI): domain Eukaryota; kingdom Metazoa; phylum Chordata; class Mammalia; order Sirenia; family Dugongidae; genus Dugong; species Dugong dugon. Next base: position 3,529,876 of record CM057466.1, read on the forward strand.
ACAAGGGGATACTGCATGGTTTAAAGTCAGGAAATCTGTATGCTCAGCAAATAATATGAGAAGCTGAACTCTGTAAAGAAGAACGAGGCATCAGGATTGCAGGAAAACTCATTAACAACCGTGACATGCAGATAACACAACCTTGCTTTGCTGAAAGATCTGATGAAGATCAAAGACTACAGCCTTCAGTGTGGATTGCACCTTAACATAAAGAAATCAAAAATCCTCACAACTGGACCAATAAGCAACATTATGATAAACAGAGAAAATATTGAAGTCGACAAGGATTTCATTTTACTCGAATCCACAGTCAAAGCCCATGGAAGCAGCAGTCAAGAAATCAAACGATGTATTGAATTGGGCAAATCTGCTGCAAAAGACCTCTTTAAAATGTTTTAAAAGAAAGACGTTACCTTGAGGACAAAGGTGCGCCTGACCCAAGCCATGGTATTTTCAATTGCCTCATATGCATAGGAAAGCTGGCAATGAATAAGGAAGACCAGATAATAATTGATGCATTTGAATTACGGTGTTGGCAAAGAATATTGAATATACCATGGACTGCCAGAAGAACGAACAAATCTGTCTTGGAAGAAGTATATCCAGAATGCTCCTTAGAAACAAAGATGGTGAGACTCATCTCACGTACTTTGGACATGTTACCAGGATGGACCAGTTCCTGGAGAAGGACCTCACGCTTCCTAAAGTAGAGGGTCAGTGAAACAGAGGAAGACCCTCAAGGAGATGGATTGGCACTGTGGCTGCAACAAGGGGCTCAAACATGGCAATGATTTTGAGGATGGTGCAGGACTGGGTTTTGTTCTGTTGCACATGGGATCACTATGAGTCAGAAATGACTCGATGGTACCTAACAACGACAAAGTTAGGATAAAGGCTTGATGGAAGGATTATAGCTCCCTTCAAACACCTACAAGGCTGTCATGTAGAAGGAGGATTAGGTTTATTCCTATAGCTCCAGAGGGCAGAACTTGTACCAGTGAGTGGAAGAGAGGTTGATTTCAACTTGGAATGTGAAATATTTTTCTCATAATGATAGTAAAAGAAGGGGCTTTATCTCTGAAAGAACAGGCTGTCTTGTAAAAGAGTTGGTTCCTCATCTCTTGCAGTGTTTAAAAAGGACTCCATGATCCTATACTTCCAGAGAGTTCTTGAACTAGCCAGGCCAGCTAACCTTGAGGTGCTTTATAAACATCAAGTTTATGAAATTTTGTTAAATTTAAAAGAGAGGCATAGACTTTTTAAATACAACAGTTTAAATCATTCAAATTCTGGATGGCAATTATTACATTACTTTTAAAAAACAGTGAGCTCTATTTTAAACTTTATCCCACGACTTTTATTTGAATTAATATTCTTAGAACTTCTTGCCCTGATGCCCAGACATTTTCAAAAACATTAAAAAAAAAAAAAAAACCCTGAAAGTTGTCCTAATAAGGAGTAGTCTAACCCAATCTTCCATGGCATTGTTTTCTGATGGCAAAGTTGTAAAACTATACACTGAATGCATTGCACTCATTTCGGATATTTCAGTAAATTGTGTGAATTGAATGGGGGTAAAAAAGGAAAAAGAAAAAAACCTTCCCTGTAAGTGGTAAATACTAGCATTTTAACCTGTAATCTTATATATTTGAACAGGATCTTTTTCTTCTTGTGACTTCTTTTTTATTATTCAGGTTGAACGCAACTATATTCTTTTCTGGTTTACAAATAACCTGAAGCTGAAATAAAATAGGGAGTCCTCTTCTACACCTAAATTGTGATTACTTGATGTTCTCCAAAGACTTTGGATGGGTCATCTTCCCACCGCAATCCTTATCAATCCTTATCTTCCTCCTTAAGCATTTAAATCTAATCTCTTACCTTTGCCTAGTTGTTGTTTTTTGTTTTTTGTTTTTGAATGGCTGTGTTTTTTGCCTTTGAAAAACAATACAGAATCCTGAGTATTATCCCAGAACATGAGAAGAAGTCATTGCAGAGGTAAAGTAGGCAACACAGCCTGCTGCGGAGAAAAATGCCCTCTGCATAAATCCAGCTGCTCTCAATGGTCTTTGACAACTTCCGGGACCAGACTTGAGGTGGTATTCGATACTGTTTTCTTTACCATATCTGTTTTTTTTATGACTGTACATATTTACTTACGTAGACATACGGCGAGGGAGAAAGCGATGACGTGAGGCTCTCCCTGGAGAAAAGGAGGTGGCAAGGGAATGAAACAGGTGTCTGGGAAGAGGCTGTTTTAGAGAAAAGAGAATTGAGAGTAACCATCACTGAAAAGGTCAGGAAGTCGTGCAACCTCTTCGGGGCCAGGCTCTGTTGCTTTCCATTTCTCCTCCTACAGCCAGGGTGCACGTTTCTTTGAATTTCCTGCTCCATGGCTGCTCAGAGAGACTCTTGGAGACTTGTGGATATTTCTTTTTAATGTCTCCAGTGCTTTTTTTTTTTTTCTTTCCTTGAGGTTCAGAGGATAGAGATCGGGGGTAATTCTGGCCGGGTGAGTGGGGGATTCTCGGGGATGAGAAAGGGACAAAAAAGAGGACTTCAAAGACAGAGAGGAAAGCAGCAGCCTCCCGCCCCCACATCCCCCGCCCCTCTGGTCCCCCGCCCGTGACCTCCCGCGGAGACCCCCCGCGGCAGCAAGGATATTTGATCGGCCCTTCGCCAGCGCCTTGCCAGCACTCCCGGCCGAACAAGCCGGGCATCGCCAGCGCTGCGCTCAAACCTGCGCCCGCGCCCGCAGCCACAGGGGCATTGGAAGCCGGAGCCGGCACCTGTACCGCGCCCGCACCTTCACCGCAACCGCAGGTATTTTGGAAGCCGGCGCCTGCGCCAGCACCCGCAGGGGCTTTGGAAGCCAAAGCCCACACCTGCACCCGCACCCGCAGGGGCTTTGGAAGCACCATCTCTGCCCTTGCGCTCTCCCCTGCGGCTCGGCTCCAAGGCCGGAGCGGCGCCCACCATGCTCGACTATCCGCGGCTCGCGCTGCTGTGCGCGCTGCCCTGGCTCCTGCTGGCGGCGGCGCCCAGGCGCCCCGCGCAACCCGCTGCGCAGCCCCTCGCGCCGCGCCGCGAGCCTCGCGACCTATCCAGGGGTGCAGACTTCGACCGCGTCTACAGCGGAGTGGTGAGCCTCAGCACCGAGAACATCTACTCCTTCAACTACACCAGCCAACCCGGCCAGGTAAGACACTCGCTCCCCTCGCTCGCCTCCCAGGGACTTGCCAGATCTCAGAGCCCCATCGCTGGCTTGGATCTCCCTGGGACTCGATATGGGGAGACCTCGGGGACCACGGGACTCTTTATTCTCGGAAGTAATCACTGCCTTGTCAGAGCTGTCGTACCCTCCGCCGGCGGCCTCAGGGACAGCTCCGCTTCGCCTCGCGCCTTCCCTGGCCTGGTCTCTGGCATGTCAGGGCTTTGCAGAGGGACTGTTTCCCGCACCGTCTGTGGGTCCTGGCTCCCTGCTGGGCCTTCTTCTAGGAAAGTCCTAAATTCTAGGATGGGGGGAGGGGGGAAGACCACACCTCTGTTTCTAATCCTTGCTGGGAAGGAACCTCATTTCATCTGGATCTATTCAGCCAGACCCTTCTATTTCGTAACGCATAAGAAGGGAGAGCTACTCAGAATCTAAAATGGAAATCGTGTGAGAATGGACGCATACTGCGGAACCTCTATGTGTTCAAGAGTCACTTCCTGTGTTTCTGTACCATTGTCACACATACGTACTTCAGAGAAGCCAGAAGACACGGCCGAAGACATTGGAATTGCAACCATCAGCTGATCTATTAAGGTTTCAATTTTAAATGAGGGTGGATAAATTGTGTAAAAGTTTTAAACCTGTTTCTGATATGAGATGAGACGAGGGAGATATGTTCCAGTAACTATTCTTTTGACATATATGTTCTGGTCATATAATGCAAGAAACTGTGCATGCTTATCTTTTTTCTTCTAATAGGGTACCCCTGGGTTACAGGAAAAAAAAGAGAAAGAAAATTCTCTAGTGTGCTTGCCTGTGGATCTTCTTCCTGTATAAGTGTGTATATTATCCCTTACTGTGCCAACTTTCCCTGCTCCCTCAGGAAATCCCACACCAGATGATTGGGCAGGTATGCCTGCCTCTGACTCACTCAGAGGTCCCTAGAAACCTCGTAGCTTCCAGTGAGAGGAGCCTGTATTGAGCCAGAGAGACCAATGAGCCATCACCCCTCCGAGACATCTCCCAGCTACGTGGTTCTGAGGAAGTGTCCCAAGTTTTCCCGGCTCCAGCCTGGCACCGATTCCTGATGAGCTGTCACCATGACAGCAGTAGTTCTCACCCGGTCCTGTCCTCTGCTAACCTTCAGGGTATGTGTCCCAAAGTGAGCAGAGTGGCACGTGCAGAGCCGTTCCACCACAGACAAGTGGGAGAGGGGCAGCTCTTATTCCCCAAGCCCATGTAACTGACCTCTCCCCGTCGCTTGTTGGGTGTCATCCAGATGACTGACCCGGGTTCACATTACATGAGATGTGTTCCTGGCATTGTGGTTGGCTCAGAACAGATGAAAGTCTGAAAAATCCCCATGATGTCTGGGGTGTACTGTCAGTTTCCCCTTAAATCTCTGTCAAGGAAACTCAAATTATGTGCGCAAAGTAAGTCCTGACATCAGGTTTTGGTAGTTCTTGCACTTCCGCTTAGAGATAGACTGCTTTTTCAATGTTGCTTTCGCCTTTTCTCCTTAGTATTCAGTAATCTTCTCTATTGCAGCATGGAGTGCACTGTTCGCAGCTGGGGTCGCCTGCTTGACTCTCCTCGTGGACTAGGAGATATTGAGGGCAGAGCACAGTCCTGTGCGGCTCTGTATCCCAGGACCTAACAGTGCTTGACACCTAAGAGACTGATAGATTTGTTTAATGAATAAATAAGTGAAGAAAGGGTTAAACAATCTTTAAGCTGAGGCTAAATAAAATGAAATATATACTGTTTTCAGTTTAATAGGCTGGGAAAATGTGAGATTATTTTCATTTTTCATAAAAACAAAATTTAAAAAATGTTTTCAGAGATTATGCCCTTTCCTCTGTGTAAAAGTTTTAGACCTTTTTTTATGAACACGATGTATCTCTTTATTTACTTATGATTTTTTACATCTCTTTCATCAGCATTTTATAGTTTTCGATGTACAAGTCCTGTACATGTTTTGTCAGATTTATATCCAAGCACTCTGTTTTGTTTTGTTTTTCTTTAACAGTTAGATCAAGGCTTTATTTTTTTACTGTGCTTTAGATGAAGGTTTACAGAGCAAGTTAGTTTCTCATTAAAGAATTAATACACATATTGTTTTGTGACATTGATTGCCAACCCTACAACATGTCTACACTCTCCCTTCCCAACCTTGAGTTCCCTATTACCAGCTTTCCTGTCTCCTCCTGCCTTCTAGTCCTTGTCCCTGAGCTGGTGTGCCCCTTTAGTCTCATTTTGTTCTATGGGCCTGTCTAATCTTTTGGCTGAAGGGTGAACCTCAGGAGTGACTTCAGTACAGAGTTAAGACGGTGTCCGGGAGCAGTACTGTCCTGGTTTCTCCAGTCTCTGTCAGACCAGTAAGTCTGGTCTTTTTTTTTTTTTTTTTTTTGTGAGTTACAATTTTGTTCTACATTTTTCTCCAGCTCTGTCTGGGACCCTCTGTTGTGATCCCTATCAGAGCAGTCGGTGGTAGTAGCCCGGTACCATCTAGTTGTACTGGACTCAGTCTAGTGGATGCTGTGGTACTTGTGGTCCATTAGTCCTTTGGACTAATCTTTCCCTTGTGTCTTTGGTTTTCTTCATTCTCCCTTGTTCCAAATGGGTGACACCACTGGAGTATCTTAGATGGCACTCACAACTATTTAAGACCCAAAATGCTACTCACCAAATTAGCTTGTAGAACATTTTCTTTATAAACAAACTATGTTATGCCAGTTAAGCTAGATGTTCCCTGAAACCGTGGTCCCCAGCCATCAGGCCAGTAACTCAGTCCCTCAGGGAGGTTTGGATGTGTCTATGGAACTTCCATGACCTTGCCTTGGTCAAGTAGTGCTGGTTTCCCCAGTATTGTGCACTGTCTTACCCTTCACCAAAGTTACCATTCATCTATTGTCTATTTAGTGTTTTTCCATCTCCAACCCTTCCCTCCTTTGTAACGATCAAAGATTGTTTCTTTTCGTGTATAAACCTTTTCTTGAATTTTTATATTAGTGTCTCATACAATATTTGTCCTTTTGTGATTGACCTATTTCACTCAGCACACTGCCATCCAGATTCATCCATATTGTCAGATGTTTCGCATATTCATCATTGTTCTTTATTGTGCATGTGTAGCATAATTAGTTTATCCATTCATCTGTTAATGGGCCCTTAGGTTGTTTCCATCTTTTTGCTATTGTGAATAATGCTGCAATGAACATGGGTGTGCATATGTCTATTCGCGTAATGGCTCTTATTTCTCTAGAATATATTCCTAGGAGTGGAATTGCTGGATCATATGGTATTTCTGTTTCTAGCTTTATAAGGAAGCTCCATATCATTTTCCAAATGGTTGTACAATTTTGCATTCCCACCAGCACTGCATAAGAGTTCCAATCTCCGCTCAGCCTCTCCAACATTTGTTATTTTCTGTTTTTTTTTTATTTGTGCCAGTAATGTTGGGATGAGATGCTATCTCACTGTGGTTTTGTTTTGCATTTCTCTAATGGCTAGTGATCGCAAGCATTTCTTTATGTTTCTGTTAGCCACCTGAATGTCTTCTTTGGTGAAGTGTTTGTTCATATCCTTTGCCCATTTTTTAATTGAATTATTTGTCTTTTTGTTGTAGAGGTGTTCAATTTTCCTGTAGATTTTAGAGATTAGACCTTTGTTGGATTTGTCATAGCCAAAATTTTTTTCCCAGTCTGTAGGATCTCTTTTTACTCTTTTGGTGAAGTCTTTTGATGAGTGTGTTTAATTTTTAGAAGATCCCACTTATCTAGCTTATCTTCCGGTGTTTGTGTATTGTTAGTTTTGGTTTGTATCCTGTTTATGCCATGTATTAGGGCCTCTAGCATTGACCCTATTTTTTTCTTCTTTGATCTTCATAGTTTTTGATTTTATATTTAGGTCTTTGATCCATTTTGATTAGTTTTTGTGTGTGGTGTGAGGTATGGGTCCTGTTTCATTTTTTTGCATATGGACATCCCATTTAGCAAGCACCATTTGTTAAAAAGACTATCTTTTCCCCATCTGACGGACTTTGGGCCCTTGTCGAAGATCAGGTGACCGTAGGTAGATGGGTTTACATCTGGGTTCTCAGTTCTGTTCTGTTGGTCAAAGTGTCTGTCATTGTAGCAGTACCAGGCTGTTTTGACTTCTGTAACTTTGTAGTCGCTGAGGTCAAATAGTGTGAGTCCTCCTACACATGCTTTTCCTTCTTCAGCAGTACTTTCCTTATCCAGGGCTTCTTCCCCTTCCATATAAAGTTAATGATTAGTTTTTCCATCTCTTTGAAGAATGCTGTTGGCATATGGATTGGGATTGCATTGTATTTGTAGATTGCTTTGGGTAGAATTGACATTTTCACAATGTTGAGTCTATCTATCCATGAGCATGGTATGTTTTTCCATTTATGTAGGCCTCTGTTAGTTTCTTGCGGTAGTGTTTTGTAGTTTTCTTAGTATAGGTCTTTTACATCCCTGGTTAGATTTATTCCTAAGGTTTTTTTTTTGTTGTTGTTGTTGTTTTGTTTTTAGGGATTATTATAAATGGTATTGCTTTCCAGATTTCCTCTTCATTGTTCTCTTTATTGGTATATAGGAATCCAACTGATTTTTGTATATTTACCTTGTATCCTGCTACTCTGCTGAGTCTTTCTATTAGTTCCTGTAGTTTTCTTGTGGAGTCTTGTGGGTTCTCTACATATACTACCATACCATCCACAAATAGGTACAGTTTTTCTTCTTCCTTACCAATTTGGATGCCCTTTATTTCTTTTTCTTGCCTTATTGTTCTAACTAGGACCTCCAGCACAATGTTAAATAGGAGTGGTGATAAAGGCCATCCTTGTCTTGTTCCTGTTCTCAAGGGGAATGTTTTCACCCTCTCTCCATTGAGAATGATGTTGGCTGTTGGTTTTGTATAAATGCCCTTTATTATCTTGAGGATTTTCCCCTCTATACTTATTTTATTGAGAGTTTTTATCAGGAAAGGGTGTTGGACTTTATTGAGTGCCTTTTCTGCGTCGATTGAGATGATCATATGATTCTTTTATTTTATTAATGTGGTGGATTACATTGATTGATTTTCTAATTTTTAACAATCCTTGCATACCTGGTATGAATCCCATATGGTCATGATGTATAATTTTTTTTATATGCTGCTGAATTCTATTGGCTAGAATTTTGTTGAGAATTTTTGCATCTATATTCATGAGAGATATTGGTCTGTAATTTTCCATTTTGTGTGGTGTCTTTGCCTGATTTTGGTATCAGGGTTATGCTGGCTTCATAGAATGAATTTGGCAGCATCCCTTCCGGTCCTGTGTTCTGAAATACTTTGAGTAGAACTGGTGTAAGCTCTTCTCTGAATATTTGATAGAATTCTCCAGTGAAGCTATCTGGGCCAGGGCTTCTTTTGTTGGGAATTTTTTAAATTACATTTTCAATCTCTTCTCTTGTTATGGTCTGTTCAGATTTCCAACTTCAGTTTGTGTTAGTTTGGGTAGGTAGTATGTTTCTAGAAATTTGTCCATTTCCTCTAGGTTTTCAAATTTGTAGAAGTGTAGTTTCTCATAGTACTGTTATGTTCCTTTTTATTTCAGTTGGGTCTGTTGTTATGTCCCCCATTTCATTTCTTATTTGGGTTGTTTGCATCCTCTCCTGTTTTTCTTTTGTCAGTTTGGCCAATGGTTTGTCGATTTGGTTGATCCTTTCAAAGAAAAAACTTTTGGTTTTGTTGATTCTTTCTATTGTTTTTCTGTTCTCTATTTCATTTATTCCTGCTCTGATCTTTATTATTTCCTTTCTTCTGGAGGCTGTGGGCTTCGCTTGCTGTTCTCTTTCTAGTCATTCACGTTTTATACCTAGTGTTTTGATTTTGTCCCTTTCTCTTTCTTTTTGATGTGTGCATCTATTGCTGTAAACTGACCTCTGAGCCCTGCCTTTGCTGCATCCCAAAGGTTTTGTTATGAAGTGTTTTCATTCTCGTTTGATTCTAGGAATTTTTTTTATTCCATCTTTGATTTCTTCTATTACCCAGTCGTTTTTTAGGAGAGTGTTAGTCAGTTTCCATGTATTTGATTTTTTTTTTTCCTTGCTCTTCCTGTTATGAGTTTCTGCTTTGATCAGAGAAGATACTTTGTATTATCTCAGTGTTTTGGATTTTGTTGAGGGTTGCTTTGTGGCCTAAGATGTGGTCTATTCTGGAGAACATTCCATGTGCGTTAGAAAAGAACGTGTACATTGTTGCTGTTGGGTGGAGTGTTCTATATATGTCTGCGAGGTCAAGTTGTTGATTGTGGTCTTTAGATCTTCTGTGTCTTTGTTGAGTTTCTTTTTAGATATCTGACCTTTACCGAGAGTGGTGTATTGAAATCTCCTACTATTATTGTGAAACTGTCAATTTCTCTTTTCAGTGTTGTTAGAGTTTGTTTTATGTATTTTGGAGCCCTGTCACTGGGTGCATAGATAATGATTATGGTTATGTGTTCATAATGGATTGTCCCTTTAATCATTATATAATGTCTTTCTTTCTCTTTTACTGTGGATTTTGTTTTAAAGTCTATTTTATCTGAGATTAGTATTGCCACTCCTCCTCTTTTTTGGTTGTTGTTTTCTTGGTATATTTTTTTCCATTCTTTGATTTTTAATATATTTATGTCTTTCTAAGGTGTGTCTTTTGTAGACAGCATATTGATGCATCCTGTTTTTTATCCATTCTGTCACTCTCTGTCTCTTTACGAGTACATGTAAGCCTTTTAGATTCAGTGTGATTATTGATACGTGTGAGTTTATTGCTGTATTTTGTAGTGCTTTTTTTCTGTGGTGCTAACATTTTCTTTGTTACTCTTACTCTCCTGTACTGAATTCCTTTTGGATTTTTTTTTTTCCATTTCTTTCACTTTTGTAGATTTTGCGTTTACTGAGACTTTGTTTTGCTTCTCTATTTTAATTTTTTATTATTTTTTAATTTTGTTTATTTTGTTGTTGTTGAGAATATACACAGCACAACATACATCAGTTCAACAGTTTCTACGTGTACATTCTTTGAGTTGTGCAACCATTCTCACCCTCCTTCTCTGAGTTGTTCCTCTTCCATTAACATAAACTCACTGCCCCCTAAGGTTCCTAGCCAATCTTTCAAGTTGTTGTTGTCAGTTTGATTCCATATAGATAGTTTTTGAAAGAGCATAAAGCTCAAGGCAGACATTTTTTACTAGTTAAGCTAAATTATTGTGTTTTTTTAAAAAATTGCACTTTAAGTGAATGTTTACAGTTCAAGTCAGTTTCTCTTACGAAAATTTGTACACACGCTGCTATGTGACCCCTAGCTGCTCTCCCTCTAATGTGAGGGAACACTTCTCCCTTCCACCTCGGATTTCCCGTGTAAATTCAACCAGCTCCTGTCCCTTTTTGCCTTCTCATCTCACCTCCAGACAGGAGCTGCCCATTTAGTCTCATGTATCTATTTGAGCTAAGAAGCACCCTCCTCATGAGTATCATTTTTCTTATAGTCCAGTCTAATCTTTGTCTGAAGAGTTGGCTTCGGAAATGGATTCAGTTCTGGGCTAACAGTCTGGGGGCCATGTCTTCCAGGGTGCCTCCAGTCTCAGTCAGACCATTAAGTCTGGTGTTTTACTAGAATTTGGGTTCTGCACCCTACTTTTCTCCTTCTCCATCAGGGACTCTCTGTTGTGTTCCCTCTCAGTGGTCATTGGTGGTAGTCAGGCAATCATCTAGTTCTCCTGGTCTCAGGCTGATCAAGTCTCTGGTTTATGTGGCCCTTTCTGTCTCTAGGGCTAATATTTACCTTCTGTCTTTGGTGTTCTTCATTTTCCATTGCTCCAGTTGGGTTGGGACCAATTGATGCATCTTAGATGGCCGCTCACTAGCTTTTAAGACCCCAGATGCCGCTTACCAAAGTGGGATGCAGAACATTTTCTTAATAAACTTTGTTATGCCAGTTGACCTAGATGCCCCCTGAAAGCATGGCCCCCAGACCGCCACCACTGCTACTCTGTCCCTTGAAGTGTTTGTTTGTATTCAGGAAACTTCTTAGCTTTGGTTTAGTCCAGTTGTGCTGATTTCCCCTGTATTGTGTGCAGTCCTTTCCTTCACCTAAGATAATTCTTATCTACTATCTAGTTAGTGAATTCCCCTCTCCCTCCTTTTCCATCCTTGTAACTATCAAAGAATGTTTTCTTCTGTGTTTAAACCATTTCTTGAGTTTTTATAATAGTGGTCCCATACAATATCTGTCCTTTTGCAACTGACTAATTTTACTCAGCATAATGCCTTCCAGATCCATCGATGTTATGAGATGTTTCAAAGGTTCATCATGGTTTTTTATCGTTGCGTAGTATTCCATTGTGTGAATATACCATAATTTGTTTATCCATTCATCCATTGATGGGCATCTAGGTTGTTTCCATCTTTTTGCTATTGTGAACAGTGCGGCAATGAACATGGGTGTGTATATATCTATTTGTATGACAGCTCTTATTTCTCTAGGATATATTCCAAGGAGTGGGATTGCTGGATGGTGTGGTACTTCTATTTCTAGCTTTTTAAGGTCGCACCAAATCAATTTCCAAAGTGGTTGTACCATTTTACATTCCCACCAACAGTGTATAAGTGCTCCAGTCTCTCCATAACCTCTCCAACATTTATTATTTTGCGTTTTTTGGATTAATGCTAGCCTTCTTGGGGTGCAGTGGTATCTCACTGTAGTTTTGATTTGCATTTCTCTAATGGCTAATGGTCATGAGCAGTTCCTCGTGTATCTGATAGTCGCCTGAATGTCTTCTTTGGTGAAGTGTCTGTTCATTTTTTAATTGGGTTGTTTGTCTTTTTGTTGTTGAGGTTTTGCAGTATCTTGTAGATTTTAGAGATTAGACACTGATCGGATTTGTTGTAGCCAAAAATTTTTTTTGTTGAGGTTTTGCAGTATCCTGTAGATTTTAGAGATTAGACACTGATCGGATTTGTTGTAGCCAAAAATTTTTTCCCAGGCTGTAAGTTGTCTTTTTACTCTTTCCGTGAAGTCTTTTGATGAGCATAAGTGTTTGATTTTTAGGAGCTCCCAGTTATCTAGTTTATCTTCTGGTGTCTGTGCATTGTTAATAATGTTTTGTATTCTGTTTATGCCATGTATTAGGGCTCCTAGCATTGTCCTTATTTTTTCTTCCGTGATCTTTACCGTTTTAGATTTTATATATGGGTCTTTGATCCATTTTGAGTTAGTTTTTGTGCATGGTGTGAGGTATGGGTCTTGTTTCAGTTTTTTGCTAATGGATATCCAGTTATGCCAGCACCATTTGTTAAAGAGACTGTCTTTTCCCCAATTAACAGATGTTGGTTGGGGCTTTGTCAAATATCAGCTGCTCATAGGTGGATGAATTTATGTCTGAATTCTCAATTCTATTCCATTGGTCTATGTAACTGTTGTTGTACCAGTACCAGGCTGTTTTGACTACTGTGGTTGTATAATAAGTTCTAAAATCAGGTAGTGTGGGGCCTCCCACTTTGTTCTTCTTCTTGAGTAATGCTTTACTTATTGTGGGCCTCTTCCCTTTCCATATGAAGTTGGTGATTTGTTTCTCCATCTCATGAAAAAATGCCATTGGATTTTGGATCGGGATTGCATTGTATCTGTAGATTGCTTTGGGTAGAATTGACATTTGCACGATGTTGAGTCTTTCTATCTTTGAGCAAGGTATGCTTTTCCACTTATGTAGGTCTCTTTTGGTTTCTTGCGGTAGTGTCTTGTAGTTTTCTTTTTATAGGTCTTTTACATCTCTGGTTAGATTTATTCCTATGTATTTTATCTTCTTGGGGGCTATTGTATATGGTATCAGTTTGGTGATTTCCTCTTCGAGGTTCTCTTTGTTGGTGTTGAGGAATGCAACTGATTTTTGTATGTTTATCTTGTATCCTGGTACTTTGCTGAAATCTTCTATTAGTCCCAGTAGTTTTCTTGTGGATTCTTTGGGGTTTTCTGTGTATAAGATCATATCAACTGCAAATAGAGATACTTTTACTTCTTCTTTACCAATTTGGATGACTTTATTTCTTTTTCTAGCATAATTGCTCTGGTTAGGACCTCCAGCACAGTGTTCAATAAGAGTGTGATAAAGGGCATCCTTATCTGGTTCCTGTTCTCAAGGGGAATGCTTTCAGGTTCTCTTCATTTAGGATGATGTTGGCTGTTGACTTCGTATAAATGCCCTTTATTATGTTGAGGAATTTCCTTCCTATTCCTATTTTCCTGAGACTTTTTATCAGGAATGGGTGTCAAATGCTTTTTCTGCACCATTGTTAAGATCATGTGGTTCTTGTCTTTTGTCTTATTTATGTGATGGATTACATTGATTGTTTTTCTAATGGTGAATCATCCCTGTATACCTGGTATGAATCCCACTTGGTCATGGTGAATTAGTTTTTGATATGTTGTTGAATTCTGTTGGCTAGGATTTTGTTGAGGATTTTGCATCAATGTTCATGAGGGATATTGGTCTGTAATTTTCTTTTTTTGTGGTGTCTTTACCTGGCTTTGGTATCAGGGTTATGCTGGTTTCATAGAATGACTTTGGGACTATGCCATCCTTTTCTATGCTCTGAAATACCTTTAGCAGTACTGGTATTAAGTCTTCTCTGAAAGTTTGGCAGAATTGTCCAGTGAAACCGTCCGGGCCAGGGCGTTTTTGTCGAGCGTTTTTAAATTACCTTTTCAATCTCTTCTTTTGTTATAGGTTCATTTAGTTGTTCTACCTCTGTTTGTGTTAGTTTAGGTAGGTAATGTGTTTCTAGAAATTTGTCCATTTCCTCTAGGTTTTCAAATTTGTTAGAGTACAATTTTTCATCGTATTCTGTTGTAATTCTTTTAATTTCAGTTGAATCTCTTGTGATATCACCCATCTCATTTCTTATATGGGTTATTTGCTTCCTCTCCCGTTTTTCTTTTGTCAGTTTGGCCAGTGGTTCATCAATTTTGTTGATCTTTTCAAAGAACCAGCTTTTGATCTTGTTAACTCTTTCAAATATTTTTCTATTCTCTATTTAATTCTGCTCTAATTTTTATTATTTGCTTTCTTCTGGTGCCCGAGGGCATCTTTTGCTGCTCTCTTTCTATTTGTTTGAGCTGTAGAGTTAATGTATTGATTTTGGCCCTTTCTTCTTTTTGGACGTGTGCATTTATTGCTATAAATTAACCTCTGAGCACTGCTTTTTCTGTGTCCCCAAGGTTCTGGTAGGATGTGTTTTCATTCTCATTCGATTCTGTGTATTTCTTTATTCCATCTTTAATTTCTTCTATAACCCACTAGTTTTTAAGCAAGGTGTTGTTCAGTTTTCATGTGTTCGATTTTTTTCCTTGCTTTTTCTGTTGTTGATTTCCACTTTTATGGCTTTATGATCAGAAAAGATGCTTTGTAATATTTTGATACTTTGGATTCTGTTAAGGTTTGCTTTATGGCCTAATATGTGGTCTATTCTGGAAAATGTTCCATGTGCATTGGAAAAGAAAGTATAATTGGTTGCTGTTGGGTAGACTGTTCTGTAGGTCTATGAGATCAAGTTGGTTGATTGTGGCATTTAGATCTTTCATATCTTTTTTGCGCTTCTTTTTGGATGTTCTGTCCTTTACCAAAAGTTGTGTGTTGAAGTCTCCTAGTATTATTGTGGAGCTGTCTATCTCTCTTTTCAGTGCTGTTAGAGTTTGTTTTATGTATTTTGGAGCCCTGTCATTTGGTGCATAGATATTTCTTATGGTTATGTCCTCCTGGTGTATTGACCCCTTAATCTGTATGTAGTGTCCTTCCATACCCTTTGTGGTGGATTTTACTTTAAAGTCTGTTTTATCAGAGATTAATACTGCCACTCCTCCTCTTTTTTGAGTGTTGTTTGCTTGATATATTTTTTTCCACCCTTTGAGTTTTAGTTTGTTAGTGTCTTTAAGTCTCAGGTGGGTCTCTTATAGGCAGCATATAGAGGGATCGTGTTTTTTATCCATTCGGCTACTCTCTGTCTCTTTGTTGGTGCATTTAGTCCATGTACATTCAGCGTAATTATTGATAGGTATGCATTTAGTGCTGTCACTTTGATATCTTTTTATCTACCCCTAGTTTTCTAAGTTAAAAAAAATCTTTTATTTCTTTATATTGCCTTGATTTTCTCTCCATATGAAAGATCTATGACTACATTTTTTTAGTCCTTCTTTTTTGTTTTAATGTTGTCATCTTTTACATATTAATGTCTCTGTTTCCCTATTTTCAGTGTTTTAGCTTTGATTTATTTTTGTGACTTCCCTATCTGAACTGATATCTGGTTGTTCTGTCCTCTGTTCTAGTCTTGGGTTGTTATCTGATATTATTGATTTTCTAACCAGAGGACTCCCTTTAGTATTTCTTGTAATTTTCATTTGGTTTTTGCTAATTCCCTAAACTTCTGTTTATCTGAAATGCTCTAATTTTGTCATCATAGTTGTAAGACGGTTTTGCTGGATGTATAATTCTTGGTGGGCAATTTTTTTCCTTCTAGGTTTTATATATGTCATGCCATTGCCTTCTTGCCTGCATGGTTTCTGCTGAGCAGTTCAAGCTTAGTCTTATTGAGTCTCCTTTGTAGATGACTTTTTGTTATCCCTAGCTGCTCTTAAAATTCTCTCTTTATCTTTGGTTTTTGCGAGTTTGATTTTGATATGTCTTGGTGACTTTCTTTTGAGATCTACCTTGTGTGGGGTTTGATGAGCATCTTGGATAGATATCATCTCATCTTTTATGATATCGGGGAAGTTTTCTGCCAACAAATCTTCAACAATTCTCTCTGTATTTTCTGTTATCCACCCCCCCCCCCCACCCCCCAGCCCCGTTCTAGTACTCCAGTCAGTCATAGGTTATTCCTCTTGATAGAGTCCCACATAATTCTTATGGTTTCTTCATGTTTTTAAATTTTTTTATCTGATTTTCCCTCAAATAAGTTAGTGTCAAGTGCTTTATCTTCAGTTTCACTCATTCTGGCTTCCATTAGCTTAATTCTGCTCCTGTGACTTTCTATTGAGTTGTCTAATTCTGAAATTTTATTGTTAATCTTCTGGATTTCTGTTTGCTGTCTCTCTGTGGATTCTTGCAGCCTGTTAAATTTGTCATTGTGCTCTTCTATAATCTTCTTAAGTTCCTCTATCACTTTGTCTGTGTGTTCCTTGGCTTGGTCTGCATTTTGCCTGAGCTCTTGAGGAGTTCTATATATTAATCTTTTGTATTGTACCTCCAGTAATTCCAAGAAGTTCTGTTCCTCTGGAAGATTTCTTGATTCTTTGTTTTGTGAGCTTACTGAAGCCATTATGGTCTACCTCTTTATGTTATTTCATGTTGATTGTTGTCTCTGAGCTTTCAATAAGTTATTGTATTTATTTATTTTATGTTTGCTTACTGTGTCATAGCTTCTTGTTTTGTTATGTTTTGGTAAGCCCAAATAGGCTGCTCGTGTGAGCCAGTTTGATTATTGGTGACTTTGGTGCTCTGACATCCTGTCACAAGGTGGTTAGATCTGTTACTAGGTATGTGAGCCCTTGAGTCCATTTACTTTTCTTCTATGGATTCAGCTCAGGTGTCCTGATAATCAGTCACCAAGTGTGTGGTGCAGGCTCTCACCTACAGTCATAGATGGGCAGAGGTGATTGGAGTAGGGACAGATATCTGGCTGCAGTAGAGGGTCATGTGCTGAGCAAGGCAGGGGGCTGACAGCTGCCCCTCAGTGTCTGACAGGAAAGCATGTCCCTGTTCCCTAGAGTGCATAGTTGGGTGGATTTTGCAGCTGGACTATGGGCACCCAGTGCTGTTGGCTGTAAGGACTGGGAGTCACCACTTATTCTTTGACCCCTGTTGCAGTTTTCTAGGTGGCGTGGGTGAAGCCACCAGTCCTCAGACCCCTGATGTGGGTAGGTGAAGACCCTGCTTAATGGGCAGACCATTGCAAACGTCATGAACCTGCTACTCCACCATACAGCTGACACAGTGAAGTTAGGCTTCAGGTATATGCCCTGTTATACTGTGCTAATGAGGGCCTACGCTGTTGAAATGGGCCCACACAGATTTATGCAGGGTTGAAAGGCATTCAAAGCCTATGGACCCTTTATGCCTGTGCCTAGGCAGAGGAGCTGTGCCTGACCTGAGTTCCTGACTTAGGGGAGCTGGCAGATTATTGTTTCCTGTTTGTTAATTTGTTCCCTCTCCAAGGCCAGGAGAGTGGCACAGGGTGCACAACGGGTCCTACTTCAGGCCCAGGGGAAGTGGCAAACACTGAAGCTGGCCCAGGACCCAGTGCAGAGCAGGGAGGGAGCAGGTAAATGGGAAAGAAGTTTCTCCCCAAAAGTGGTGTTTTTTGATCCTTGTGGTAGGTTAAACACATGCACTTGTCTTTTGCCAATTGAGCTCCACATTTCACTAGTTCTGGAGGCCTGAGCAGCCTCTCCATCACTAGGTCTCTCCCGAAGTGGAAAATGCACCCCGAGC
Organism: Dugong dugon; assembly: GCA_030035585.1. Classification (NCBI taxonomy): domain Eukaryota; kingdom Metazoa; phylum Chordata; class Mammalia; order Sirenia; family Dugongidae; genus Dugong; species Dugong dugon. The sequence continues at coordinate 3,547,602 of CM057466.1, forward strand.
ACCACTGCTTGCCTCACCGCGCACACCAGCTGATCCAGCCTGCAGGGCAGTGGCTCCCACTGGGTCAGGTCTGGCAACTCCTCACTGCTTCTGAACTGTCTCTGCCTCCCCCTGCCACTCAGTCCCATTCCTGAACTTTGCCTTCGATGTTCAGGGCTCCTAGATTCTCATGTACAACTAATTCACTTGTCTTTTTGGGTCTTGTTGTAAGAAGGACCACCAGAGGCTTCTGCCTACTCGGCCATGTTGGTCCTGCCTCCATCTTCTTTATTTTTATTTGATGAGTAGGTTTGTTAACTTCCTTAGTGGCTACCTTGAAATATATCCATATGTTCCTAAGTTTGAACCAGTGTTTTATTTGTTACTTGATATCGCCTTCACTTCCTCTCCATTTGAAAGTTTTATACCTACAACATATATTCCCTCTTTTATTGTTCTGACGTTGTTGTCATTTACAGATTGATCTCTCTTGTTTCCCTTTGTAAATCTTTTATTTTTGTTTTATCCTTGAGAGTTCATTACCTACACTGGTATCTGACTGATGTGGTCTTGTATCCTAGATTCAGGCTGTTGTCTGATGTTGTTGGTTCTCTAACCAAAGAACTCCCTTTAATAATTCTTGTAAGTTTCGTTTGGTTTTTATATATTCCCTTAATTTCTGTTTATCTGAAAACGTCCTAATTTTGCCATCGTATTTGAGCGAGAGTTTTGCAGGATATACTAATCTTGGTTCACATTTTTTTCAAGGTTTTATGTATGTTACCTCATTGCCTGCATGGTTTCTGCCGAGTAATCAGAGCTTAGTCTTGTTGTTTCCCCTCTGTATGTGACTTTTCATTTTTCTTGAGCTGCTCTCAGGATTCTTTATTTGTCTTTGGTTTTAGCGAGTGCGATTAGGATATGTCTTGGTGATTTTGTTTTGGGTTCTATCCATATGGGGTTCATTGAGCTTCTTGAATGGTCAGCTTTTCATCTTTCATGATATTAGAGAGTTTTCTGTTAGCAAATCTTCAATGATTCTGTCTGTGTTTTCCATTTTCTCTTCCTGTTCTGGAACACCAATCACATGCAAATTTTTGCTTTTAGTTGTCTCACACATCATTCTCAGGGTTTCTTCATTTTTATTCATTCTTTTCTCTGATTTTTCCTCAAGCTAAGTGGTATCCAAGGTTTGGTCTTCAGTTTCACTGGTCCTGTCTTCCATTGTTTCAAATTTGCTCCTAAAACCTTTTGTTACAATGTCCATTTCTGAGAGCTTGTTGTTTACCTTTTGGATTTCTAATTGCTGTTTTTTGTATGATTTTTAGTTGTTTGTTTATTTTGACATTTTGTTCCTGGATTCTTTTCCTGAATTCTTCCACTGTTTTGTCTGTCTTTTCTATTATTTTGTCTGTATTTTCCATGATTTTGTCTATTTTTTCCTCAGTTTTGTCTACATTTTCCTTCAGAAAATGAGAGCCCTGAATGTTAGAGTTTTGAATTCCCTATCAGGTAGTTCCAGTGCCTTTTCTGCTACTGGATGGTCATCTGGTATTTTATTTTGGTTACTTTCTGGAGCCATCCTATCCTTTTTTTTTTTTTTTTTTTAAATGTTTTTATATTGTCTACTGTCTTTGGGACATTCAGGAATTATTGTCTTCATTTATTGATTGTAGATTTGTTTGTTTCATCCTGATTTTTTGTTTTATTTGGTTATGTCTGGGCAGGCAGGCTAGGCATTCTTTGTTGTTTCCAAATTTGTGAGCACGATACTTCTCACCACTTTGTCCATGTGGGCTGGGCCAGTCAATCAGCTATGGTGCAGCAAAGTGGGTCCAGCGGGGGTGGAGGAGTGTGGATAGGAGTAGTTTCCTGTACTCCCTGTCTGCATTCCTTGGTGGCTGTAGTCCAATTTGGTGAATCCATGCCATGTTAGCTGGTAAGCAACCTCCGTTCTGTAGCTCTCCTCATTCTCTATTCTTTGTTAGTTTCTTAATCCATTTGATGCTTGATCAAGTTCTTTATTCCTTCATTTGGTGTTTTGGGTTCCAGGATTGATGTTTGTATCTGTTTTACTTAGCTTTTTTTTGGTCTTTGCTATAGAGGAACGGCATAGTGCTTCTGTCTATAGCACTGTGTTGGCATTGCCTCTCCTAGACCTATTTCTGATAAGAGTTGAGATGAGACGATGGAGGATATGTTCCAGTAACCATCCCTTTGACATATATATTCTGATTATGTAATGCAAGAAAATTCATATTCTTTCTTTCCTTCCTTCTTTCCTGCCTGCCTGTGTGTTAAAATGCCCTTTATTTTATAAAATATTTTTGTAAAATGCCCTTTATTATTACAGTGATATAAGTGTTTAAAATATCTTTACATAGTATAATAAAAGATTGACAACCACAAGCAACCCCCAGAATGTTTATTGAAATTTTACTAATCTGAAAATTAAAATGTTGGGAACCATGGACCAGACGCTGTCTCAAGTATTTTGATTATTTTAATGTCAGTGTGTACTAATATAAACCAGATATCCTCAAGTCATGCAGCTTTTTAGGACCCCTCTTCAATATGCAAATAAGACAGTGGTGCCTTCAACCCACTTAATATAGGAACTTACCGTCCTTGCCCTCCAGGCAGTAGCCTGTTGATTTCTCTGGAGATGATATTTTCCTAATCTGTCTGTCCAAACCATTACTCTCAGTTTCTGTTGATGCCCTCCTCTCTTGTTGGTCTCCTTTGACCCATGTTGGATACCTATAGTATCCCCTGGCCCCCACCATGCCATGAACACAAGGCTGCTTTTTACTGAATTTTAGTGAAAGTTTGCGATAATGTAAGGGAATTACAGCACAGCACAGGGTAGATGATAGGTTGAATCAGAAATTTAGACCACACCATCTATTATGGATTGGATGGTATCCCCTCAAAATATCACTGTGAACCCTAACCCCTATACTTGTGGATGTAATACCATTTGGGAATAAAGTTTTCTTTGTTATGTTAATGAAGCCATATCTGAGTAGGGTGTATCTTAAGCCAATCACTTTTGAGATATAAAAGAGCAGATTAGGCACCGAAGAAAGCAGACACAGGAGAGATCTACACTATCTGAACATGACTGAGGCAGAGCAGTCTACAAGCTCAGGAACTCCAAGGATGCACAGCTAGAGACGCTGAAACAAGGATTTTCCCCAGAGCTGACAGAGAGAGAGACTTCCGCGGGAGCCGGCGTGCTGAATTCAGATGTCTAGCATCTACAGGGTCACTATGAGTGGGAATCAACTCAACAGCAATGAGTTTTATTTTTGTTATTTTTTTTTTTAAACTGTGAGAAAATAAATTTCTGTATGTTCAAGCCACCCACTTGGCAGTATTTCTGTTATAGCAATACTTAGTAACTCAGATGTTGACTTAACAAGTTTTCAGCTATCTTCCACTAGGGGAATTTCAAGACAGTACTGCTCTCTTTAGAGAGCTTGTTATCATCTTCTTGGCCACCCTCACTCCCAAGTACTGGCCTCTAACTCTCCAAATTTTTGTTACTCTCTCATGCCAAGCCGTTTAGGACTCCATTCCCAACTGCAAACTTGCTAAGGGGCTCTGCTAAATAAAGGGCCACCTTTGCCCCAAATCTGTGGTCTCCGGAGCAGAAGCTTGGCCATTACCATTTTTCTTTAAATTGAGCGAAGATTGGTTAGGGCTTCTTCTCCCACACCCACCCCTTTTCAGTACAACAAAGAATTTGGTTTAGGAAAAAAAAAAAAAAGAGGTCTAATTTTTTAACTTGAATCTTTTTCCTTTTGTATTCTAGCTGTTATTACTCTTTTGGCTTGGAGCAGAAAGCCTTTTCCACCTACTCTAAGCTTAGCCCTTGGTGAATGGAGGAAGCTATTGTGGGAGCTGCTGTTCTTAATCTTTCCTGTCAGCCACTGCACCTCCCATACTAAATGCTGCTGCCAAGAATTATTTAGCCAAGTGTATGTCAGGGTCTTTAGCTGAATTTGACACCAGGAAGTCTAATATGCCTTCCAGGCATAGAGTAATGTAAATATGAAGTTGCTGTTTAAAAAAAAAATGATTCACAAAAAGAATGGAGTGATTGGTTTAAGGAAGATTAATAAAAATAGCGATTGAGAGTGAAGGTCATGCAACGTAATGGTTAAGTTCTCTGGAGAAGTGTCTGGGGACTCCTTTAAGGAGAGTAGGGTGACACTGTGGCAAACTGTGTTCTATAGCCATAGGGCTGGACCCAAACTATAAAGAAATCACTTAGTTGGGCGAATCGCCAGAGAGTAAATTTCAAGGGGACAAAGGGCATAAAAGCAGGTTTGTTGGGAAATGAGAATACCCTTGTGGAGACTGGTGGTGGCAAGAATCAGATGTTTACATTTGAGGTAGATGGTGATAAGAAACCCTTGAATAAAAATCTAACCACTGTTCAATAGGGTGCCTTCTCTGAAGTTTTCAGTAACAGAATTTATCGCTTGCCATAGATTTTGTTAATTGAAAGTATTTCCCTGGAAATATTCCTTTTAATTTGTTTATTATATTTTAATGATATATATAGTATTTGCAATGCACAAAGAACAATGTTTGGCTTGTTTGACCAGAAGTTGTGTATGTAGAACCAGTTATACCAGCCTTTTGGATCCAGATTTAGGGTCACTATGAGTCGGAATCGACTCGATGGGAACAGATTTGGTTTTGGTTTTTTTGTATCCAGTCCTCATGTATAATGAAGTACAGGTCTAGACACTCCAGTGGTAACTTCTAGCTATCTACCTTGCCCGTTACATTGAAGAATTAAAAGCCTTAATGTGATTGGCTCAGTTCTTCCCTTCTGATATAAGAAATACTTGCTTGTTATGTGTTGAGACCAAGGAGCCTCCTCTGCTGACCCCGACTCCCTCTTACTGAACTGGACTAGTGCTTGTTTGAGGAGAGAATCATCTCATTATTACATTGCCTGGGTGATTGGTCACGTCCCACATTTTTCTCTGTGGTTCTGAAAACAGCATCAGTATATTAAAAGGCTGCTGAGGGCAACAAATTGAGAAGTGCTGTAAAACACCAGATTTCTAAGACTTAGTATGAAAAAATAATGTAAAATGTATCATTAATAATTTCCCATGTTGAATACATGTTGCAATCAAATTTTTAATATAGTAGGAGTCTTATTTATTTAGTGCTGCTATAACAGAAACGGCACACATGGGTGGCTTTAACAAACACAACTTTATTTTCTCACAGTTTAGAAGACTAGAAGTCTGAACTCAGGGCACTGGCTCTAGGGGAAGGCTTTCTCTCTCTGTCGGCTCTGGAGGAAGGTCCTTGCTTTTGAGCTTCTGCTTCTGATCTTCATGTGGCTTGGCATGTGTCTTCCCCCACCTCTGCTTACTCTCTTCTTGTTTAATCTCTTTTATATCTCAGAAGAGATTGACTTAAGACACACCCTGCACTAATCCTGTCTCATTAACGTAACAAAGAATACCCATTCCCAAATTGGATTATAACCACAGGAATAGAGATTAGGATTTACAACCAATATTTTGGCCCCCTGAAATTCGTGTCCTTGCCACATGCAAAGCACATTCACCCCATCACATCATCCCAAAAGTCTTAAATCAACTGTAAGTCCAAAATCTCATCTTATGAATCATCTAAATCAAATATGGGTGAGACTTTAGGCATATTCCATCCTGGGGCAAAATTATCTTCATCTGTGAACCTGTGAAATCTAGAATACAAGTTATATGCTTCCAAAGTACAATGATGGGCCAAGATGGCGGAGTAGTCAGATGCTTCCAGTGGACCCTCTTACAACAAAGACCCCAAAAAACAAGTGATTTGATTATATATGGCAATCTGGGAGCCCTGAACATCAAAGGAAGAGTTGAGGAACCGGACTGAGTGGCAGGGGAGGGAGAGACAGTTTGGAAGCAGTAAAGAGTTGCCAGACCTGACCCAGCGAGAGCCTGAGCACTTCGGGCCTGATCAGTTCAGGGATGAGCAGTGAGGCAAACAAGCAGCCAAGCTCAGGAGGCATGTTTTCTGCACTGGGAGAGACCAACACCAGAGAGTCTACATGATGCGCAGAACCAGTGAGAAGCAGCCCTCCACGAAAAATAAGTACTTGCGTATGGCTTACCGCACAGATCAAAAACACCCCCCTTAGGGAGAAACCTCTCCCATTTACCTTTCCACTCCCCACTCTGCCCTGGGTCCCAGACCAGCTTCAGCAATTGCCGAGTCCTCTGGGCTGGAAGTAGGATCCGTCAAATGCCCAGAGTTATTCTCCCTGCCTTGGAGAGTGATCAAATTAACAAATGGTAAAAAATAAACTGCCCGCTCCCCTAAGCTAGGAACCCAGGATAAGCACAGCTCCTTTGCCTACACAGAGGCATAAGGGATCCATGGACTCTGAGTGCCTTTCTGCCTGCATAGACTTGTGTGGGCCCATCTCAGCATCATAGGCCCTCATTACTTCAGTACAGCAGGGTATATACTGGAAGTCTAACTTCAACTGTTTCAGCTGTGAAGTGGTAGGTTCTTGACATTTGACACTGCTCTGCCCATTAAGCAGGGTCTTCACCTACCCACATCAGGGGCCTGAGAACTGGTGGCTCCAGCCACACCACCTAGCCACCTGCGAGAGGGGTCCATGAATAAGAGGTACCCCCCAGTCCTTACAGCCAACAGCATTAGGTGCTCATAGTCTTGCTGCAAAACCCACCCACCAATGTGCTGTAGGGAGCAGGGACATCCTTTCCTCCTGGACACTAGGGGGCAGCTGTCAGCGCCCTGCCTTGCTCAGAGTGTGTCCCCCTGCTGTAGCCAGATGCCTGTGCCTACACCAATCACCCATGCCTGTCTAGGACTGTAGGTGAGAGCCTACACCACACACTGGCAGCTATCTACCTGGGCACCTGAGCTGAATCCATACAGGAGGAGTGGGCGGATTCCTGAGCTCACATACCCAGTAACAGATCTAACCACCTGGTGACAGGACATTAGAGCTTCAAAGGTGCCAATAATCAAATTAGTTCATACGAGCAGCCTATTTGGGCATATCAAAACAAAACAAGAAGCTAGGACACAGTAAGAAAACATAAAATAAATAAATATAATAACTTATTGATGGCTTGGAGACAACAGTCAATATCAAATCACTTCAAGAGGTAGTCCATTATGGCTTCAGCAAGCTCCCAAAATAAAGAATCTAGAAATTTTCCAGAGGAGGAAAATTTCTTGGAATTACCAGAGGCAGAATACAAAAGATTAATACATAGAACTCTTCAAGAAATTAGGAAGGAAATTAAGCAAAATGCAGAACAAACAATAGAGGAAATTTAAAAGATTAGAGAAAAACATAATGACAGATTTAACAGGCTGTAAGAATCCGGAGAGAGACAGCAATCGGAAATCCAGAAGATTAACAATAAAATGTCAGAGTTAGACAATTCAATAGAAAGTCATAGGAGCAGAATTGAGGCAATGGAAGCCAGAATTAGAGAGACTGAAGATAAAGCACTTGACACCAACTTACATGAAGAAAAATCAGATAAAAGGATTTTTAAAAAAATGAAGAAACCCTAAAAATTATGTGGGACTCTATGGAGAGAAATAGCCTACAAGTGATTGGAGTACCGTAACGCGGGGATAACAGAAAATACAGAGAGAATTGTTGAAGATTTGTTAGCAGAAAACTTCCCTGATATCATAAAAGATGAGATGATATCTATCCAAGATGCTCATTAAACCCCACATAAGGTAGATCCCAAAAGAAAGTCACCAAGACATATTGTAATCGAACTTGCCAAAACCAAAGATAAAGAGAGAATTTTAAGGGCAATTAGGGATAAACAAGAGGTCATCTACAAAGGAGAGGAAATAAGAGTAAGCTTGGGCTACTCAGCAGAAACTGTGCAGGCAAGAAGGCAATGGGATGATGTATATAAAGCCATGAAAGAAAAAAACTGCCAGCCAAAAATTATATATCCAGCAAAACTGTCTCTCAGATTTGATGGTGAAATTAGGGCATTTCCAGATAAACACAAGTTTAGGGCATCTGCAAAACCAAACAAAAATTACAAGAAATACTAAAGGGTTTCCTCCGGTTAGAAAATCGGTAAAATCAGATAACAACCCAAGACTAGAAAACCGGACAGAGCAACCAGATATCAACTCAGATAGGGAAGTTACAAAAGTAAATCAGAGCTAAAACACTGAAAATAGGGAAACAGATGTCTATAAGTAAAAGATGACAACACTAAAACAAACAAGAGGGACTTAAAAATTGTAGACAGATTCTTCATATGGAGAGGAAGTCAAGGCAATATAAAGAAATAAAAGACTGGTATAAACTTGGAAAAATAGGGGTAAATATTAAGGTAACCACAAAGGAAACGAACAATCCTACAAGTCAAAACAAAAAACTAGAAAAATATAAAGACTCAGCAAACACAAAATCAACAACAATGAAAAAGATGAAAAGAAAATATATAAAGAAAAATGACTCAGCACAGAAAATTAAGTGGAACAAAGAAACTGTGAACAACACACAAAAAAAAGTCATCAAAATGACAGCACTAAACTCATCCCTATCAATAATTATGCTGAAAGTAAATGGACTAAATGCACCAATAAAGAGACAGAGAGTGGCAGATTGGATAAAAAAACACGATCCTTCAATATGCTGCCTACAAGAGACACAACTTAGACTTTTAAAGACACAAACAAAGTAAAACTCAAAGGATGGAAAAAAATACATCAAGCAAACAACAACCAAAAAAGAGCAGGAATGGCAATATTAATCTCTGACAAAAAAGACTTGAAAGTAAAATCCACCACAAAGTATAAGGAAGGACAGTATATAATGATTAGAGGGCCAATAACCAGGAGGACATATCTATAATAAATATTTACGCATCCAATGACAGGGCTCCAAAATACATAAAACAAACTCTAACAGCATTGAAAAGAGAGATAGGCAGCTCCACAATAGTGGTAGGAGACTTCAACACACCACTTTCAGTGAAGAACAGAACATCCAGAAAGAAGCTCAACAAAGACACTGGAGAGCTAGATGCTGCAATCAACCAACTTGATCTCGTAGACATATATTGAAAACTCCACCCAACAGTGGCCAAGTATGCTTTCTTTTCCAACACACATGGAACATTCTCCAGGAGAGACCACATATTAGGCCATAAAGCAAGCCTTAACAAAATCCAAAGCATCGAAATATTACAAAGCATCTTTTCTGACCATAAAGCGATAAAGTAGAAATCAACAACAGAAAAAGCAAGGAAAAAAAACACATGGAAACTGAACAACACCTTGCTCAAAAACTACTGGGTTATAGAAGAAATTAAGGATGGAATAAAGAAATTCACAGACTCAAACGAGAATGAAAACATATCCTACCAGATCCTTTGGGACACAGCAAAAGCAGTGCTGAGGGATCAGTTCATAGCAGTAAATGCACACATCCAAAAAGAAGAAATTGCCATAATCAAAATATTAACCCTACAACTGGAACAAGTAGAAAGAGAGCAGCAAAAGAAGCCCTCAGGCACCAGAAGAAAGGAAATAATAAGAATTAGAGCAGAATTAAATGAAATAGAGAATAGAAAAACAATTGAAAGAGTTAACAAGACCAAAAACTGGTTCTTTGAAAAGATCAACAAAATTGATAAACCATTGGCCAAAATGATGAAAGAAAAACAGGAGAGGAAGCAGATAACCCGTATAAGAAATAAGATGGGTCATATCACAACAGATCCAACTGAAATTAAAAGAATCATAACAGAATGCTATGAAAAATTGTACTCTAACAAATTTGAAAACCGAGAAGAAATGGACAAGTTTCTAGAAACTCACTACCTACCTAAACTAACACAAACAGAGGTAGAACAGCTAAATAAACCCATAACAAAAGAAGAAATTGAAAAGATAATTAAAAACTCCCAACAACAACAACAAAAAAAACCCTGGCCCAGATGGCTTCACTGGAGAATTTTACCAAACTTACAGAGAAGAGTTAACACCACTACTACTAAAGGTATTTCAGAGCATAGATAAGGACAGAATACTCCCAAGCTCATTCTATGAAGCCAGCATAACCCTGATACCAAAACCAGGTAAAGACACCACAAAACAAGAAAATTACAGGCCAATATCCCTCATGAACATTGACACAAAAATCCTCAACAAAATCCTAGCCAATAAAATTCAGCAAAATATCAAAAAAATAATTCACCGTGATCAAGTGGGATTTATACCAGCTATGCAGGGATGGTTCAACATTAGAAAAATAATCAATGTAATCCATCACATAAATAAAACAGAAGAGAAGAACCACATGAGCTTATCAATTGATGCAGAAAAGGCATTTGACAAAGTCCAACACCGATTCTTGATAAAAACTCTCAACAAAATAGGAATAGAAAGGAAATTCCTCAACATAATTAACGGCATTTATACAAAGCCAAGAGCCAACATCATCCTAAATGGAGAGACTTTGAAAGCATTCCCCTTGAGAATGGGAACCAGACAAGGATGCCCTTTATCACCACTCTTACTCAACATTGTGCTGGAGGTCCTAGCCACAGCAATTAGTCTAGAAAAAGAAATAAAGGGCATCCAAATTGGTAGGGAAGAAGTCAAAGTATCTGTATTTGCAGATGATATGATCTTATACACAGAAAACCCCAAAGAATCCACAAGAAAACTACTGGGACTAATAAGATTTCAGCAAAGTTTCAGGATACTAGATAAACCTACAAAAATCCGTTGAATTCCTTTACGCCAACAAAGCGAACCTGGAAGAGGAAATCACCAAACTGATACCATATACAATAGCCCCCAAGAAGATAAAATACTTAGGGATAAATCTAACCAGAGATGTAAGACCTATACAATGTAAACTACAGCAAGAAACCAAAAGAGACCTGCATAAGTAGAAAATCATACCTTACTCATGGATAGGTAAACTCAACATTGTGAAAATGTCAGTTCTAACCAAAGCGATCTACAGATACAATGCAATCCCAATCCAAATTCCACTGGCATTTTTTAATGAGATGGAGAAACAAATCACCAACTTCTTATGGAAAGAAAAGAGACCCTAAACAAGTAAAGCATTATTCAGGAAGAACAAAGTGGGAGGCCTCACACTACCTGATTTTAGAACCTATTACAGTGGCAAGGTAGTCAAAACAGCCTGGCACTTATACAACACATACATAGACCGATGGAACAGAACTTAGAATCCAGACATAAATTCATTCACCTATGAGCAGCTGATATTTGACAAAGGCCCAAAGTCCATTAATTGGGGAAAAGACAGTCTCTTTAACAACTGGTGCTGGCATAACTAGCTATCCATCTGCAAAAAACTGAAACAGGAGCCATACCTCACACCATGCAAAAGACTAACTCAAAATTGATCAAAGACTTAAATATAAAATCTAAAACGGTAAAGATCATGGAAGAAAAAAATAGGTACAATGCTAGGAGCCCTAATACATGGCATAAACACAATACGAACCATAAGTAATCATGCACAAGCACAAGAAGAGAGACTAGGTAATTGGGAGCTCCTAAAAATCAAACACTTAAGCTCATCGAAAGACTTCACTGAAAGAGTAAAAAGACAACCTACAGACTGGGAAAAAAATTTTGGCTACAACAAATCCAATCGGCGTCTAATCTCTAACATCTACAAGATACTGCAAAACCTCTACAACAAAAAGACAAATAACCCAATTAAAAAATGGACAAAGGATATGAACAGACACTGCGCCAAAGAAGATATTCAGGTGACTAACAGACACATGAAGAAATGCTCACGATCATTAGCCATTAGAGAAATGCAAATCAAAACTGCAATGAGATGTCATCTCACCCCAACAAGGCTAGCATTAATCCAAAAAACACAAAATAATAAATGCTGAAGAGGTTGTGGAGAGACTGGAACACTTATACACTGTTGGTGGGAATGTAAAATGGTACAACCACTTTGGAAATCGATTTGGTGCTTCCTTAAAAAGCTAGAAATAGATGTACCATACAATCCAGCTCTCCCACTTCTTGGAATATATCCTAGAGCAATAAGAGCCGTCACATGAATAGATACACATACACCCATGTTCATCGCAGCACTGTTCACGATAACAAAAAGATGAAATAACCTAGGTGCCCATCAGCAGACAAATGGATAAATATATTATGGTATATCCACACAATGGAATACTATGCAAAGATAAAGAACAATGATGAAGCCATGAAACATAACGTGGAGGAAGCTGGAGGTCATTATGCTGAGTGAATTTAGTCAGTCACAGAAGGACAAATATTGTATAAGACCACTATTACAAGAACTAAAGAAAAGGTTTAAACACAGAAGAAAACATTCGATGATGGTTACAAGGGTGGGGAGGGAGGGTGAGGATTATTCACTAACTAGATAGTAGATAAGAATTATCTTACGTGAAGGGAAGGACAGCACTCACTACAGGGGAAGTCAGCATAACTGGACTAAACCAAAGCTAAGAAGGTTCCTGAATACAATCAAACATTTTGAGAGCTAGAGTAGCAGGGGTAGGGGTCTGGGGACCATGCTTTCAGGGGACATCGACGTCAATTGGCATAACAAAGCTTATTAAGAAAATGTTCTGCATCCTACTTTGGTGATTGGCATCTGGGATCTTAAAAGCTTGCAAGCAGCAATCTAAGATGCATCAATTGGTCCCAGTCACCTGGAGTAAAGGAGAATGAATAACACCAAAGGCACGAGGAAAGTATTAGCCCAAAAGACAGAGACTTCATCAGCCTGAGATCAGAAGAACTAGATGATGCCCGGCTACCACCAATGACCACCCCGACAGGGAACACAACACAGAGTCCTGGATGGAGCAGGAGAAAGGTGGGGTGCAGAACTCAAATTCTAGTAAGAAGACTGGACTTAATGGTCTGACTGAGACTGGAGGTACCCCAGATAGCATGGCCCCTGGATTCTCTATTAGCCCAGAACTAAAACAATTTCTGAGGCCAACTCTTCAGACAGGGATTGGACTGGACTGTGGGACATAAAGTGATACTTGTGAGGAGTGTGCCTCTAAGCTCATGTAGATACAAGAGGGTGAGTGGGCAGCTTCTGTCCGGAGGTGAGATGGGAAGGCAGAGATGGTTAAGAGCTGGTTGAATGGACATGGGGAATCAGGGGTGGAAGGGAGGAGTGTGCTGTCACAGTATGGGGAGAGCAATTGGAGTCACATAACAATGCATGTATAAATTTTTGTATAGGAAAAACTAAAAAAAAAAAAAAAAAGTACAGTGATGGAACAGGCACAAGGTAGTCATTTCCATTACAAATGAGAGAAATTGGAGGGAAAGAACAGACACCAAGCAAGTCCTACACGCAGCAGAACAATTTACATTAGCTCTCAAGTCTTGAAAAAAATCCTCTGTTCTCTGAGACCATCTAGGCAACGACCCTGCCCTCCAGACCCTCGGTGTTGGCCTCGCTCTCTGAATTCTGGGTGAAGGCCTCTCTGCCCTGGGCTTCAGCTCCACCTTCCAGGCCCACTGGGACGACCACTCTGCTCCTTTGGCTTTGGGTAGCCCCATTCTCCTAGTCCATCTGAGTGGTGGCCTCACACCTGACGCCTCAGCAGGCCCCGTTCTTCTGCCCCTTGGGCGTGGAATGTTACAGATTGAATATTTCCCCAGAAGTATGTGTTGTAAACCCTAATCTCTATGCCTGTGGTTATAATCCCATTTGGAAATGGCTAGTCTGTGTTATGTTAAGGAGACAGGATTACTGTAGGGTGTGTCTTAAGTCAATCTCTTTTGAGATATAAAAGAGATTAAACAAGCAAACGAGTAAACTGGGATGGCCAAGCTACATGAAGATCGCCCAGGAGCAAAGCTCAGAAGAGACAAGGACTTTCCTCCAGAGCCGAGAGAGAGAAAGCCTTCCCCTAGAGCCAGCACCCTGAATTCCGACTTCTAGCCTCCTAAACTGTGAGAAAAAAATTTCTATTTGTTAAAGCCATCCACTTGTGGTATTTCTGATATAGCAGCACTGGATAACTAAAACAGTGGGTTAAATAAATTATGCTAATAAAATTAGTTCTATCTCTTTCTTTTTACTTTTTAATATAACTAATAGAAAATATAAAAATACATAATGTGAATCACATTATATTTCTATTGGATAGCACTCTTCCAAGTACTGTAAGGCTTTAGAGAAAAGAAATATTATAGCTTTTTTGGAGGAATAAGACTTAAAAAGGTCATAATAGATAAGCAGAATTTAGATAGAAGGAAAGGGGAAAGCCATTTCAGATATCTAAAAGTAATTCTGATTGTATTTTTGGCAAGACTGTGTCAGAGGAGGTGTTGAATATTTCCACTGGGGGCATATATTGCCTGGTTGTCTCTTTTTGTAATGATACCCACCATTGATAATCATTGCCTAGTTCTATCAATTCATTAGGAGTGACAAGATAATGATAGTTTAACTCTATCATTCATTTTTCATTTTTTAGCTAGAATACTTCTATAATAAGAAACTTCTCCTCATCAACTGTTGGTTACCTCAAGCGACTGTTCATAAAGGCAACGTGAAATTAATGCTTCATTTTTTCCCTTTATTTTCCAGTTTTCAAAATAATGAGTTGATCTTCTGGTATGCTATGATCAATGAGATTTTACCTAGTGTAATCATGAGATCATGGATTTAAACATTTTTGAGGGGTTTCAATTCATTGCAGTTATTATCCTTACTTAAGCTCAAATTGTTCATTTCTGGCCAGAGAAAGCCAATTCTAGTTGGCTCTTGAATTCTTTTGATTTAAACCCAAGGAAATGCTGATGGCTTCCTTGCTTTTTGGCACGACAAGTTTATTTCAGGCTCACCAAGTTCAGTTCCCATTCCAACCTGAATTCAGCCATTTCTCCAAGAAAGTTAGGTTCCTTTTAGTGAGAAATAATTTTTAGAGACCATAGCTTTGGAACTAAAGACCCTTGTTGCTGACAGACTGGTCATTTTTTTCTAGGCTTGTTCAGTGGACAGGCTAAGGAATACATTACCTGAGGGGTTCATATTGCTACTTCCAGTTCAAATCCAAAAGTACAGGATTTCACTGAACCTCATTTATCTTACATCTATATCTCCCTTTTCTTATGCCGGAAAGCCTGGTTCTCAACTCTATCAATTTAGTTACTCATTTGCTTTATCCCACAGTATACACACAATAGTCTTAGATAACAATACTGAGATTATTGGAAATAGCTTAAGGTTTTCACAGTACTTTTTGACTTTAGGGTATAGCCCATTAAGGATGTTGAGTCAAATAACTATTTTTAAGTTACTTGGCATAGTTCTGTCGGTGAGAGTATGCCATCAACTTGTTAGATCCATTTGCTTCACTTTGCTTTTAAATTTTAGGTATTGCTTTTTGATTTTATTTGAAAATCGAAACAACAAAAAAACTGCAAAACATAGTATATTCAAAGAAGTCTAGCTTCTGTCCTTATCCCTGTTCCCCATCTCCTCTCTTTTTCAATAGATAACCTTTTTTTTTTAATTGTGTGATGTATAAAATAAATTTTTTTAAGTTTGGATTTTTGTTTTAATGATTTCCCTTTTACCAATACATTTGTATAATACCCTTGGGTCCCCTCTTTTTGGCCTACTGTCTGTTAGTTCCCTATGATGAGCAATATTAAAATAAACTGCTCTCCTCTTCTCCTTCCTTCTTTCAACCCCAGAATCTAAACACCTAGTTAATACCTATAAGACAGTTAATGAACTTATTCTACTCACATATATTCTCTCCTCCTCCATACATTTTTTGGTTAGTTTTATTGCATCTGCATTGTCAGAGCATATAACCATTGCAAACTATATCTTCTCCCTCCTAACCAGCATTTAGTCTTAGTTCTATAAGTACACATATATTGAAAGTTCACTGCTTGTCCTTAATTAACGTCCTGTAGTCGTTTTGGTTGTCTAAAGCTTATTCTTTAGGCGGTAACTCAGGAAAGACTCATGCAAATAATATTTCCAGAGTTTTTTCATTTTCATAAAGGTTTGTTTGCAGCCTTTGTGCTTGAATGTAGATTTGGCCAGATATAAAAACCTTGACGCACTTTATTTTCCTTGAGTATTTTAAACTTATCATTCCTAAGTGTTCTGGCAAAAGTCTGATGACAAACTAATTTTCATTCCCTTATAAATAGTTTTATTTTTCTGCCTGGATGCCTGAAAGATGCCCCTTCCCCATTTTTTTTTTTTTAGGTCCAGTGGTTTTATCTGATTATGTGTAGTAGGTCAGTATTTCCCAGATATGTGGTGTAACCTTTCATTGTGTAGCTTTGAAGATTGGTTTTGTAAATACAGGAAATTTTTGTTAAATTAAAGTTTAGTATTACTCTGTTCCAAAGCTAGATTGTCTTTTTCAGGAATTCTCTTTATATTTACGTCGGCCTTTCTTTGTTGCTTTCTGTATCTATAAGTTCTTCTAGAACTCTTTTGCTTTCTATCTTTATTTCTTTCCTGATTCAAACACTTTTCCTCCTTTACACCTTCTGTATTCCTTAAGACATAATCTAGATGTTTATTAAATGCTTGTTTCTTCAAGTTTAATATTTAGTTATGAAATGATTTTTAATTTTATTTCTACTTTTTTCCTGAGTTCTGACACCTCTTTTTTCAAATCTTCATTTACTCCAACAATCTCCTTTCTGAAGTTTTCTGATTTTTCTTTATGATGTTCTTTCATGGCTTTTTACATTTTCATAATTTTTTAGCTCACTTAAAAATATTAGGTTATAATCTTCATCTGTTTTGTAGTCAAGGCTTTCTGGAATACATTCGCTGCCTGTAATGATGTTATTTTGATTATATTTCTCTTTTTCTTTCAGTGATTTGGTATAGAATTCTGCAGTCTTTATTGCTCATCTTTACATGAGATTAATTTTTCTTACTTTTAGAAGGGAAATGTGGATCCAAATAGCCTTCTTCTCTTGTGTTTGTGAGGTGATCAAAACATAGTTTTCTTTCTGAGATCTGCTTGCACAGCTCGCCTCCTCCACTTTATGGGGATTTTCTCTTTCCTTTGCCCCTATAGTCTCTATCCTGCTCGATTTGGATTTTAGTCCCACAGTTTTTCCTCAGGCAGTGCTTTGTCCAGGAGAATTCGTGAGACCCTCACTGTTCCAGAACTCGCTGGACTTCCTGAAGAGTACTTACACTCACGCACATGGAGCCTACAGATTTTCTTCCCGTTTTCAACTGCTATTCTCACATTGTCCCTCTAGTCTGTACACTGAGTGCCTTTTGAGAAATTTTGGGGTTCTCTGCTTCCCAAAGCCATCAGAGCCCCATGCCTTTCCTGTACTTACAGCTACACAGTTGCTAATACCACATAGGTCTTGAAGCTGTTGGTTATTTGTTCCCAACAAATATTTGGGGGTTTGTGGGGTTAACTTACCACCTTGTTTTTTTGTTTTTGTAGATATTGATAATAGAATTTTAGTTTTGCTGTCTTAGTTGCTCTATTTTCACATGAGTATTCAGAGATTAAAAAATCTATGCTGCTATGCTGTAGCCATTGCTTTTTTCCTGTAATTTTTAATTTTGAAATACTTTCTATCTTACAAAAAAATTGGAAGAACAACACAAAGAACTTCAAAATGTCCTTCACTGTGATTTCCCAATAGTTAACATTTTGCCACATGTTATGGATTGAATTGTGTCCCCAAAAAATGTGTGCCAGTTTTATTAGTATTGTGTGGTTGTCCTCCATTTTGTGATCTGATGTAATTTTCGTATGTGTTGTAAATCCTAATCTCTGCCTGCGATGGTTAAGATTCTGTGTCAGCTTGGCTGGGCCATGATTCTCAGTGTTTTGGCAGTCATATAATGTTGTGACGACTTCCCTGTTGGGATTTGATATGTGATCACTCCCATGATGTGATCTGCTGTGAGTAACCAATCAGTTGAAAGGGAGTTTCTTTGCACATGTGGCCTGCATCAAATATAAGCAGTCATTCTGGCAGGGCTCTGGGGCTCTTTGCTCTTGCTGGATCCTGCAGGTAGCTCCTGTTCATATGCCCTCCGGCTCTTGGGATAGAGCTAGCAATTTACCTTTGGTCTAGCCTGCCGATCTTGGGATTTATCCATCTTCGCAGCTTGTGAGCAAGAGCCCTGAGCGAGAGCCCTGCTCTCTGACCTGCCAATCTTGGGTTCGCCAGCCCCTGTGGCTACATGAATCAGGAGAAGCCTCTATCCTGACCCACAGACTTGGGACCTTCCAGCCTCTACAACCGTGTGAACCATTTCCTTGATATAAATCTCTCCCTTTGTGTGTGTGTATATATATATATATGTATGTATGTATATATATATATACATATATATGTAAGTATATATATATATATATATATACGTATATATATATATACGTATATATATATATATAAACACACACACACTTTACTGGTTTAGCTTCTCTAGAGAACTCAGCCTAAGACACTGCCTGTGGTTCATGAGGCAAGATTTGGTTATGCTAAAGAGGATTAGGGTAGAATGCGACACCCTTACTCAGGTCACAGCCCTGATTCGAAGTAAGGGGAGTTTCCCTGGGGTGTGGGTTGCATCACCTTTTATCTTACAAGAGATAAAAGGAGAGAGAAGCAAGCAGAGAAAGAGAGAGTCTGCACGCCACCAAGAAACAAGCACTGAGAGCAGAGCGTGTCTTTTGGATCCTGGGTCCCTGCACTGAGAAGCTCCTAGACCAGGGGAAGATTGATGACAAGGACCTTCCTCCAGAGCTGACAGAGAAAGAAAGACTTCCTCTGGAACTGGTGCCCTGAATTCAGACTTCTAGCCTTCTAGACTGTGAGTGAATAAATCTGTTAAATCCATCCACTTGTGGTATTTCTGTTACGGCAGCACTAGATAACTAAAACACCACATTTGCTTTATCATTCTCTGTCTCTATAAACAGATTATTTCTTTCCTGAAACATTTGAAAATATCGCAGGCAAGATGCTCCTTTGTCCCTAAATACATCAGCATATATTTCTTAAGGACAAGGACATTTTCTTATATAGCCATACAACAATTATCAAAATCAGAAAATTAACATAGATACACTGCTTTTATTTAATCTATAGACCTTATTCACATTTCACCAAGTTCTCAAAAATTTCTTTTACAGAAAAGAAAAAAAAAGCCTTTTTTTTCTTTCTAGTCCAGGATCCAATCAAACAACACATGTTGTCATAACTCTTCAGTCTTCTTAATCTAGAATAGTACCTCATTCTTTCTCTTTCATTCAGGACCTCAATATTTGTTTAGTTCAGCCAGTTGTTTTGTAGAGTGCCCTCAGTTTAAGTTTGTCTGATGTTTCCTCATGATTAGATTCAGGGTATACATTTTTGGCAGGAACAACACAGGAGTGATATGTGCCCTTACTGCATCGTATCAGAGGCACATAATGTTGGGTTTTCCTATTACTGATGTGGTTAACTTCTGTCACATGGTTAAGATAGCCTCTCCTAGATTTCTCCACTGTAAAATTAGTATTTTACCTTTGTAATTAAAAATAATTTGTAGCAAAAAGCCTTGAGACTACGTATATCCTATGCCTCATGAAAGTTTCAACTACAGTAAAATCTGTGAAAGCCGGATCCTACCGGTAAATCGAGCAAAAGAAAAGTAGTAAGACTGCATCCTGTCAAAGGCAGAAAATTTGCAAGACAGAAAACAAGGCAGTCCTGTCGAGTTCCAGCTCTCACAGGTTTCACTGTACTAGTGTTTAGCATTCATTGTTTCCAAATAAACCAAACCAGTTGCCATCAAATCAGATTCATGGCAACCCCACATATGTCAGAGTAAAACTGTGCTCCATAGCGTTGACAATGACTGATTTTTCAGAAGGAGATTTCCAGGCCTTTTTTCTGAGTCACTACTGGGTGGACTCAAACCAGCAAATTTTGGGTTAGCAACAACCATGTTCACCACCCAGTGACTCCTGCTATTGTTGTTGTGAGTTGCCGTCAAGTCACCTCCACCTTCATTGATTATTCCTGCCTAAATCAGATGTTACTATGATGGTTGCCAGCTGGTGATTTCTTAACTCATCATTCCTTCTACATTTATTAGTTGGCATTCCAGTGTAGCAGGAGAAGGATGTGCAATCTACTTCTGTAAAGATTACAGCCTTGGATACCCTATGGGGCAGTTCTACTCTGTCCTGTAGGACCACAATGAGTCGGAATCGACTCGATGGCAATGGGTCTGGTTTTGATTCTACTGTAAGAGTTTTTCGTGTCTCTTGTTTATTTATTTGTATCAGTATGGACTCATAGGTTCTTACTTGATCCAATTATCTATGACTTTTATTTACATTAAACTTATTGTTTTAAATAACCTGTCATTCCAAGTATTATAGGTTTCTTCCCTTCAAATCAGTCATACTTGGTTACTAAATATGATAAACGTTGTGTACCTCTGGGTGGTGCGATTATGAGGGATTTTAATTCTCTTTTCTGTACTTTTCTGTATTTTCTAAGTATTTCACAATGGACATGCTTTATTTTTACCTAAGGAAAGGATAGTAAACAGCCAAGAGGCAGAGCAGTATTGAGAAAGAGCACTGGATGGGGTACCAGGAGACCTGTGTCTTCGTCTCTTTGACTGCTTATGGACTTTCAGCAAATCCTCTTTCCTCCCTTAGCTTGATTTTATCCACAGATAAGAGAAGGTTGCATTCCTTGTTCAAGCACTAAGGTTCTTATTCAAGCACTACGATTCAGCTTCTGATGTTTATATGTCAGATAGTAATTGTTTGTGTTTTAATTATGGACAAGTAGCATTAATTTCTTGCCATAAAGATCATTTCTAACTCTTTGTCTTATAAAAGCAAGAAAATGAAAAAGCTTAAAATGTTGTTTCCTAAAAACTATTCTCTCTCTGTTTTGTTTCGTTTTCCCTTGAGAAGCTTCTCATAGGGCTACTCACTCCTTAGATGTGCTATTTTGTTTTCTTTTGTTTTACTTTATTCTGTTTTTCCCCCTCTACCCTTGCACATGTGCTAAACTTGTAATCCAGTTCCTTTTTGTTTCTTGCTGACATTTCTGCCGAGCATCATATCATGTCAACAGGCTTGCTGTACTGTTATATCTGTTTTGTTTTTGTTTTCTTTTCTTTTTATTCTGTGATGGTCCCTACTGAGAGTATTTAGGTGTCTGATACAATATGTAGGGATTTGGCATCTGACAGAATATGCAGGCTTTGGTTTCAGCTTGCTACTTGAAGTATCTACTGTGTCATTTCTAACCGTGGACTTCAATCTAAAAGGCCAAGGTTCTTGAAGATACTTGTGACGCCTTGAAACCTCTTTGCTGCTAAGAGATGCAGCATTTCCTTCTTCTTTTCAGTTAGAAATAACCACCCATTGTGTTGATGTGTTACACGTTGCCATGCAGCACCCTGTAGTATGTTAGCCAATTTTTCCTGTATTGCTTAGCTCTGAAGCTAATAGAATTGTCATGTCAGCACGCCAAGCTGGTGCATGAGTGATAAAGGCACATCTAATGAACCATCTGAATTAGGATCTTACTGTCCTTTCTATTTATTTGCCAAGTGAAATATCAGACATATCATGGGTCCACTGGACAATTCAATCATAGTCTTTTCCATAATGCTAAAAAAATACACTTACAAATATTACTTTTTTATTTTCTTGTACATTTTGGAGAATGGAAATGCTGAGGGTTTTTTAGTACATTAGTTGGCTATCCAAGCCAAAAACAAAAACTGAAGACCTGTATTTTGCTTAAAAACTGAAGCCAGTGATAAGAACAGTGTTTTATTCTATCAAGTCCCCTGTCTAAGATTCTTTGGTTTTTCATATATAGTAAATTTCTAATGTACATAAAAATTGTTTTTCCTGGTGCAGGCAGTTGATTTATATGCTAAAAGATGGTGCTGCATTCCTCGAGAGGAAAAAACAAAGTTGTAAGTTACACAGCAAATCTAAGATATATGTTAAATGTCACTGGCAGTAAAATTAATTTGCTGGTTTATTACCTCAGATTCTTGTTTTCTTTATTCCTCAGTTTACTTGAAGTGACAATTAAGATATTATTTTAGTATTAGAAGAATGTAGATAGTGATTTTGTATTAGATTGAGTAGGAGGTTTTGCACTATGTTGAACAACAAGAGTGAATCTGGTTTGGAGATGTCTTATCTTGAACAATGTGTTCAGAGATAGTTGAACACAAGCCTTCTTTCTTAATAAGAAAGCTACTGTAATCCACTTCCCCATCACAGTTTCTAAGAAGCAGGGAAATTTCTCTCTGCTTGGGCCACTGAAAACAATTTTAGGATCTAATTCTCAACCCATAATTTTAGACCCAGCCTTCTACAGGTGACCCCAAGGCTGGCCAGTGTTAAGTCCTCACGTCTGACTGAAGCTGAGGGATCTCTGCTGTGCTCAGCCAGTGATTCCCACTTTGTGTGGGAAGCATCAGAACTTGCCCTTTTTTCCATTTTACACTTGTTTCATAAAAGAATAAGCAAAATGCAATGATAATATTCAAAGAAATGCGACAATGCTGCTGCACTGATAAAACAGAAAACCCAGCTGACAAGTAGGGCCACCGTGCAATGTTGTGAAATATTCGTTGTCGACTGATGTAAGCCCAAACACAGTGTGGGAAGACCAAGTCAGGGGTGCCAATATGTAATTATGAAAGTATTGCTTAATTTAAAGGTGAAGATCAACCATGTTTTGTTGTAAAAATGGCATGATGAAGGCGTCTGACCTCCTCTAACTTCACAAGGGAGAAGGAGAATCAAGCTCAACAGCCCAAGGCTGTTTCCTATGAGGCAGAGGTCAGACATAACTCCACCCTCCAACCTTTTTACCAATTCTGACACCAACTGTTCCTCCCATGGCACTTTCTACTTCTCTGCTGGGTTCGATAATTTTTTGCAATGGCTACATAGAACTCACAGACAATACTCATGATTATGAGGTTTATTAGGGAATTAACAGGTTACAATTCAGGTTCAGGAACGCTCAGGATACAATTCTTTGATTAGGACAGGCTCTTCTAAGCCATGCCACTGGCAGGCCTTTCTCTGGCCCTCGGCCCTTTGGCCCGGCCTCTGCTGTACTCTGGCAGGTGTTACAAAAGCTCTTTTAGCTCTGCCAATAAGTGCCCAGAGGCACCCCACTCTGCCAGCAAGCCTCAGCCCACAGGCAATCAGCTGTAGCTCTCTGGGCCAGGAAGCGTAGTAGGCTGTCTCCTGCCAGTCTCCTGGTTCTGCTGCCTCTGCTTCTCTGCCACTGCCTCTCACTGTCTACAGTGTTACAGGTCTCCCTCCTTGTCCTGGTTCTGCTACCTCTACTGCCTCTCTCTGTCTTCTGTGTTATAGCTCCTCCCCTCCCCCACCTCTTGTCTCCTTTTAAGCCTAGCGGGATGGCAAAACTGGCCAATCTCCTCGTTAGGGTTCCATATACCTTATTAGCATGGTCCCACCCCCACAAGGGTGTCATACACCTTATTTACATTATTAGTAAGTTGTCCAATCCCTTTGGTGGGCCACAAGCACCTCATTTGCATAGTCTCACCCAGTCATTTGGTGGGACTTACAAAACTATGGCTAGAGGGCCATATTAAGTAATTCATTACACCACATTTGTTTAGACTCTGAGTGTTCGAATAACATGTTTTATTTCTGAAAATGGCAGCAAAATTAAAGTTTATCTAGCATCGTCAAGTAACTTGTTATCCTGAATAAAACATTTTCTGGTTACCTGGGTCCCTAAAACTTGATCTCTTGGACCTTTAGAACGTAGATAAAGGTCTGCTCCTCACTCTGTCTAACCCAGGATGTAAAAGTTTTTCAACTTTGTTCACTTCCTCACTGCCCCATTGTATCTTTATTATTAAAGTATTGTGTATGAGTGTAGATATTTATAACTTGCTCTTATGGATTGAATTTGTGTTCCCAAAAAAGGTATGTTGAAGTCCTAATCCCTGGTACCTGTGAATGTAACTTCATTTGGGAATAGGGTGGGTCCAATATCATCTGAGTGGTGTCTTATAAAAGAGAATAGACACAGAGAGTTAGACAGAGAAGGAAGGGCCATGTGACAACCGAGGCTGATGCAACTATAAGCCAAGGACATCAGGAATGGCTAGAAGCCACCAGAAGCTAGGAGAGAGACATGGAACAGTTTCTCTCTGGGAGCGCTCAGAAAGAATCAAAACAGCTGATACCCTCATTTGGACTTCTAGCCTCTAGAACTGTGAGAAATAAATTTCTGATCTTTAAATCCACTGTTATGGATTGAATTATGCCTCCAAAAAATATATGTTGTAAATCCTAACCTCTATGCCTGTGGTTATAATCCCATTTTGGAATAAGCTATATTTGTTATGTTACTGAGGTAGGATTAGTGTAGGGTGTATTTTCAGTCAATCTCTTTTGAGATATAAAAGAGATTAAACAAGCGAGCAAAACAGAGATGGGGGAAGAGAGATGCCAAGCCGCATGGAGATCACCCAGGAGCAGAAGTGCAACAGAGACAAGGACCTTCCTCCAGAGCCAATAGAGAGAGAAACACTTCCCTAGAGACAGCACCCTGAACTTGGACTTCTAGCCTCCTACACTGTGAGAAATTAATTTGTTTCTTAAAGCCATCTATGTGTGTTTCTGTTCCAGCAGCACTAGGTAACTAAGACAGGCACCCCTATGTGGTATTTCTGTTATAGCAGCACTAGGTGACTGATACAGCCATCCCCGTGTGGTATTTCTCTCATAGAAGCACTCAGTGACCAAGACAGTAGTCCCTGTGTGATATCTCTGTTATAGCAGCACTAGGTGACTAAGACAGCCACCCACATGTGGTAGCTTTTTGGCAGCACTAGGTGACTAAGATGCGCACCTTGGACCAGAGGATTTGAAGAGGTTCTATCAGAGTACCTGGGGCTTATTTTTCTTGTACTGTTCCCACCCTGCCCTTCTGCAGCCACCACCTCTTCTCTCTACCATTCTTGTCTCTCCTTTTTCCTGTGTATCTTATGTCTCTTCTTCTCCCACCATTTTGTCTTTCAAATCTTTCATGAACATGAGCGTTCTCCCTCTTCTTTGGTTGATCTCCTCTGGTTGTTTGAGTCTTTGCTATGACAATGACATTCTTGCTTCTTCATCCCAGGAGATACGTTTTATTCCATACTTACTCATTTAGAGCAGGCACTTGAGAGCTGGTCTCCCGATTATCAAGATTTTGTTATAGATTTTTAATAATACCAGAGGTGAAGGATGCAGAACATACATTATTTGAGTAATCAGTCTATATTTGTGTTGATTTCATGTGTCATCATTTCCTTTATTTAAGTCAGTAAGGTTACCTTTGACAAGTCTGCTTACCTACAGAAATGCAATTGTTCTTGAGTTTGAGACTTTTTTCTATTCTTTTTCCCTTTACTAAAATAAATTTATATAAATATCTCTTGAAACCATAAGAAAGGGGTAATTTTATTATGAACTTGAGAGCAAAAAGGATCTTTTAAATTGCTCAAACTCTTCGCACTTAACAGGAGAGAAACCTGAGAGCCAGCAAAATCATGTAACTAGTTTGAAGCACAGCCAGGAATACAACTCAGGCTCCTGAGGGTATTTCCTCAGGATATGTCTACCAAACCACTCTTCCTCCCACAAGATCACATCTGTTATGTTATCAAAGACAATAAAAATAATTTTAAAATGCCAGAGTCATACCTTTGCAGAAAGGTCTTTTGATCATGCCGTGTCAGAACTTCGTCTCTGGCTCCCTTGTAATTACTGAAAATTGAAACAAGAGGTTTTGCTGTTGTTCTTCCCCCATTCATTGCCGAGGTATCCACTTGTCTGTGTGAGTCAGTCAAGAAGGGTTAACACTAATTGTGAGATTGGCCGATTTTCTTCTCTTCTTCAAAGAGGCACAGCCACCCTCCAACGATGATCTTCCTCTCACACCCTGTGGACCTCAGAGGGCCAGTCTTCATCTCTTCAGTGCCTTGTTTTTATCAATGCTGGGCTCCTTTGTGCCAGGCACAGGGCAACATGTAGACACCCCCGCTGGTAGCACCCAGCCCAGGACACACGCCTCAAGTTTACAGAATTGATGTTGTAATAAATGTTATAGAGATAATTGAGCAGGGGGGAGGGGGGAGCTTTCCTGGTGTCTCCAGTGTTCTAACTCCAAGTTAACTATATTAATGGCCAGACCTAATCTTGACCTAACCGCTGTCTCACAATTGGGATAGGATCCAGACAGCTAGCTACCCTGCTGTTACTCCAGGGCAATAGTGATCCTGAGAACTGGTATTTCTGGATCCCCACTAAAAAGCCATGACAAATAGCACTTACAGCACTTTCTGTCCTCTGGATTTAACTGTCCTTTTGATTAACTGAAAACATTTTAATTAACCAAACCGAAAAATACGTTATGGGCCAAAAACATAACATGTCCACAGTTTTATTTTATCCCCGTCCCTTACCTGCTAAAAATAACTCTGTGTTTTTCTCCCGTATCCCCACACCACCTTCACCAGAGAGGAATAATTATATCTTTCTAGGAGAGCGACTATATTATTGGGGTAATAAAGGCAGAAAAGGGGGGAGATGAAGAGAGAGACAAACAGTGGTGAGGTCTAGGTGTGCAAAGAGGGGCTCAGGAGGTGTGTGGACAGTGAGGCTCCAAAACAGCTGTAGAGTATGAGTGAAGTCAGGGAAGGAAAGAGGACGTGGGGTTGGTTAGGTTCTTGGCTGCAAACAACAGAAATCAACTGGCTAACATAAAAAGAAAAAGAAACGATTAGAAGGATATTGGGTAGCTTATAAGCCTGAGTTACCAAAGAAGACCAAGCTACAGGAAACTATAGCCACAGTTCTGTGGCAGAAGTGATTTGGTTGGGATGCTAACCTCTGCTCCACCCCCTCCACTGCTATTAGATACAGTTGTCACCGAATGCTGCTGCTGTAGACTCCTCTCTGTCACTATCTCCGTGAATTCTGAACCCTCCCTTCAACTGGGTATCACCTACTCAAGACTGAATGCACCCAGTGGGGGCACCAGCTCTGAGCACAAGTCATAGCCCCTTGCCTCCCACAAAACTCACACAGTTGTTTGGTGGTTGGTATTCTTCAGAAACACTCAGAGGGTTTGGATGCTGGGTAGCCCAAAAGCTGTCTCATCAAAAGTCCTCAGCAGGGTGTGATCAGGCTAGGGCATTTGTTGGAAGACAGCTATGTGGACCCAGACATGGGCAGTCAAGGACCAAGAGATGGCAGGGAGGAAAGCTGGGATGATATAGCTTTCTGCCTATGGCTATTTAAAGAAGAACATCTAATTTGAGGTTTGAAGAAGAATTCAAGTAGTATATGTATCTTCTCTGCAATGATGTTCATGCCATGATTAAAAATGGCTTTCTCTCCCAAACAAGGCCTTCCCCGAGGCCCCTCTGCTTCTCTCAAGAAATCTTCTTTGAAGACTTTTAAGAGAAAGATGTTTGCAGTTGATCAGTTTTGTCTCATTTAGAAAACAGTTTCCTTTAGGTAATACTTACATACTGACAAATACTTATTTATAATTATAAATAGCACCCGTCTGGCAATAAATTCTACTACAGAAATAGCTGATATGTGTCAGATCATAGCTCTTGACGATCATAACGATAATTTTCTAGTGCTGTTCCATCTTCAGAGCATTAATTAAGAAGGCCTCAAAATAGCTCTAGGATAAGCTCAGCATATGAACAAAATCATTCCTCAAAACGTAAAATGACTTTTTTCCCTCACAGGAGAAGGAAAGTGAACAGGAGACAAGAGAGACAGGAAAGATAGAGAGGAGAGGAGAGTAATGCCCAGGAGGTGAGCGGCCTTCAGATGCCTGAGGGGACGGCAAGCGGACAGGGGTTGCTGGTTCTCTCCCCGAAACCCTAGCCTGGAGATCACTAACATCAGAGGGAGGTGGGACTGAGAAACTAATACAAAAACCATGAGAAACCTGGGGGCACAGGAGATGGTTATCTGTTGGCGTGAGAGGTAAATGGCAGCCCACCTGATAAAGCCCATTTGGGAGGCCATGGAAGACGAAATGTTGGAGAACTTTTTGTGGTACTTTCTTTGTCTTCCTCAGTCTGGCAGGGTAGACTGCTGCCTGACCTGCCTTATCACCACATTGAAACAAAATCATATTAAGCCAATAATAGAAATTGATTGAAATTTATCTAATATATGATTTGCAAATGGGGGTAACATTTCAACTAGGGAGTCAAAAATGTTCCAAAGAAGAAAGAACTTCAAAAGATTCTTTTTTAAAAAATAATATTTTATTGTGTTTTCAGTGAAAGTTTATACAGCAAATTAGTTTCCCATGTCTATAGAAATTGTTCCAAGTTTCTATACAAATCATTCAGTGACATTAGTTACATTTTTCAGAATGTGTCAACGTTCTCTTTGTGTTCTGGTTGTTCTGTTTCCAGTGCTCTAATTTCCCTACCCTCTTATCTTTTCATCTTTGTTTTAGGGTGATTTTTGACTTTTTTGTCTCATATAGAAGGTTTTCTAATGGAGCACCATACTCATGGGTAATAGCCATTATTTTGTGTGTCAATTTGTTATTTTGCTAAAAGGTGACCTCAAGGGATAGTTTCTGTTCAAGATTTAAAGAGTATCTCAGGGAGATTGTTGCAGAGGCCTCTAGTCTCAACTAGTCCATTAACTCTGCACTTTCTAAGAATTTGAGTGCTGTTCTACATTTTTCTCCCATTCTGTCAGAGTTTCCAAAGATTCTGATGCCTCATCTTATTGACATTGCCATGAAAAAGGGACATAATAAAACTGATTAAAAAATTTGTTGTCAGTAGTATTCCATACTTTTGAATTATCTTCAGCAAAATTATACTTGCATGTGGTATTAATGCTAATGATAACTCAAAATCTGTTGCAGCATACATCAGTAGGGAACTGCCAGGAATTCAAGCCAGACTCAGAAGAGAATGTGGACCAAGGGATATCATTGCTGATGTCAGATGGTCTGGCTGAAAGAGAATACCGGAAAAATGTTTACCTGTGTTTTATTGACCATGCAAAGGCATTCAACTGTGTGCATCATAACATATTATGGATAACACTGTGAAGAATGGAAATTCTAGAACACTTAACTGTGCTCATGAGGACCTTGTGCATAGACCAAAGGCTGTTGTTACAATGTAACAAGGGAATGCAGCATGGCTTAAAATCAGGAAAGGCTTGGGTCAGGGTTGTATTATTTTACCATACTGATTCAATCTGTATGCTGAGCAAATAATCCGAGAAGTTGGGCTATATGCAGAAGAATGTGGCATCAAGATAGGAGGAAGACTTATTAACAACCTGTGATATACAGATGACACAACTTATCCTGCTGAAAATGAAGAGGACTTGAAGCACTTACTGATGAAGATGAAAGACTTCAGTATGGGTTACACCTCAACATAAAGAAAACAAAAATCCTCACAACTAGAACAATAAGCAACATCATGAAGAATGGAGAAAATATTGAAGTTGTCAAGGATTTCATTTTACTTGGATCCACAATCAAAGCCCATGGAAGCTGTTGTTGTTGTTAGTTACCATCGAGTGGGTGACTCTTAGCGACCTTATGTACAACAGAACAAAACACTGCCCAGTCCTGCATCATCCTCACAATCATTGTTATGCTTGAGCCCATTGTTGCAGCCACTGTGTCATTGTGTCTCGTGGAAGGTCTTCCTCTTTTTCGATGACCCTCTACTTTACCAAGCATGATGTCCTTCTCCAGGGACTGGTCCCTCCTGATAACGTGTCCAAAGTACATAAGATAAAGTGTCACCATCCTCACTTCCAAGGAGCACTCTGACTGTATCTCTTCCAAGACAGGCTTATTCATTCTTCTGGAAGTCCATGTTATATTCAATATTCTTCGCCAACACCATAATTCAAAGGTATCAGTTCTTTGGTCTTCCTTATTCACTGTCCAGCTTTCACATGTATATGAGGCGGTTGAAAATATCATGGCTTGGGTCAGGGGCACCTTCATCCTCACAGTGACAACTTTGCTTTTCAACACTTTAAAGAGGTCTTTTTGCAGCAGATTTGTCCAATGCAATGTGCCATTTGATTTCCTGACTCCTGCTTCCATGAGCATTGATTGTGGATCCAAGTAAAATGAAATCCTTAACAACATCAATCTTTTCTCCATTTATCATGATGTTGCTTATTGGTCCAGTTGTGAAGATTTTTGTTTTTTTTATGTTGAGGTGTAATCCATACTGAAGGCTGTAGTGTTTGATCTTCATCAGTAAGTGCTTCAAATTCTCTTAGCTTTCAGCAAGCAATGTTGTGCCATCTGCATATCACAGATTGTTAACAAGACTTCCTCCAGTCCTGATGCCCCATTCTTCTTCCTGTAGTCCAGCTTCTCAGATTATTTGCTCAGCATACAGATTGACTAAGTATGGTGAAAGGATACAATGCACACCTTTCTTGATTTTAAACCATGCAGTAGCCCCTTGTTCTGTTCCAATGACTGCCTCTTGGTCTATGTACAGGTCCCGCATGAGCACAATTAAGTGTTCTGGAATCCCCATTCTTCGCAATGTTATCCATAATTTGTTAAGATGCACACAGTTGAATACCTTTGTATAGTCAATAAAGCACAGGGAAACATCTTTCTGGTATTCTCTGCTTTCAGCCAAGATCCATCTGACATCAGTAATGATATCCCCCATTCCACACTCTCTTCTGAATTGGCTTGAATTTCTGGCAGTTCCCTGTCAACGTACTGCTGCAACTGCTTTTGAATGATCTTCAGCAAAATTTTACTTGCGCGTAATATTAATGATACTATTCAATGTTTTCTGCATTTGGTTGAATCACCTTTTTTTGGACTGGGCAGAAATATGGATCTCTTCCAGTCAATTGGCCAGGTAGCTGTCTTCCAAATTTCTTGGCATAGATGAGTGAGCACCTCCAGCACTGCATCCATTTGTTGAAACATCTCAGTTGGTATTCAATCAATTCCTAGAGTCTTGTTCTTCACCAGTGCTTCCAGTGCAGCTTGGACTTCTTCCTTTAGTATCATCGGTTCTTGATTACATGCTGCCTCCTGAAATGGTAGCATGTTAACCAATTCTTTTTGGTACAGTGACTCTGTGTATTCCTTCCTTCCCCTTTTGATGCTTCCCTGGTCATTCAATATTTTGCCCAAAGAATCTTTCAAAATTGCAACTCAGGGCTTGAATTTTTTTTCAATTCTTTCAGCTTGAGAAATGCCAAGCGTGTTCTTCCTTTTTGGTTTTCTAACTCCAGGTCTTTGCACAAGTTATTATAATGCTTTACTTTGTCTTCTTGAACACGCCTTGAAATCTTCCATTCAGCTTTCTTACTTCATCACTTCTTCCATTTGCTTTAGCTACTCTACCTTTAAGAACAAGTTTCCAAGCCTCTTCTGACATCTGTTTTGGTCTTTTCTTTCTTTCCTGTCTTTTTAATGAGCTTTTGCTTTCTTCATGTATGACATCCCTGATGTCTTCCTACACTCATCTGGTCTTTGGTCATTAGTGTTCAATGCATCAAATCTGTTCTGGAGATTATCTACAAATTCAAGTGGGATATACTCAAGTTCATATTTTGGCTCCTGTGGACTTGTCTTAATTTTCTTCAGCTTCAAGTTGAACTTGCATATGAGCAATTGATAGTCTGTTCCACAGTCAGCCCCTGGCCTTGTTCTGACAAATGATATTGAGCTTCCCATCATCTCTTTCCACAGATGTAGTCGATTTGATTCCTGTGTTTTCCATCTGGTGAGGTCCACTTGTATAGTTGCCATTTATGTTGTTGTAAAAAGGTATTTGCAATGAGGAAGTCATTCGTCTTGCAGCAGTCAAGAAATTAAACGACATATTGCATTGGGCAAATTTGCTGCAAAAAACTTCTTTAAAGTGTTAAAAAGCAACAATTTCACTTTGAGGACTAAGGTGCATCTGATCCAAACCAAAAAATCCATTGCCACTGAGTCAATTCCGACTCATAGCACCTGACCGAAGCCACGGTATTTTCAATCACCTCATATGCATGTGACAACTGGACAATGGGTAAGAAAGACTGAAGAATAATTGATGCATTTGAATTATGGTGTTGCTGAAGAATATTGAGCATACCATGGACTACCAGAAGAAAGAAAAATCTATCTTGGAAACAGTACAGCCAGAATGGCTCTTAGAAACGAGGGTGGTGAGACCTCATCTCACGTCCTTCATACATGTTATCTTGAGGGACCAGCTCCTGGAGAAGGACATCATGCTTGGTAGAGCATCAGTGAAAGAGAGGAAAACCCTCAACAACATGGAGCTCAAACATAGCAATGATTGTGAGGATGGCACAGGACCAGGTAGTGTTTCGTTCTATTGTACATAGGGTCGCTGTAGTCAGAAGTGACTCAATGACATCTAACAACAACAACAACAAAGATTCCATACAGCATTATCTCGAAGAACAACTAAAATAATTAGGTCTTCACCTAAAACTTAGCTCTAATCTGACCTTTAAAGTTTCTGTTGTCAAAATTGTGCATAGATAATTCTTTACAAGAACACAATGCCTAAGGCAAAACATTATTTACTAATTGATCTAGACTTGTTTGACTTAAAGGTGACTTTTAGAAAACTAGTTCTCAAGGCTCAAGATTCAAAGATCATCTCAGGGTAACAGAGTGATTGGGTCACCCCAACCTCCACGGAATCCAGAAAGCTGGATTCCACGAGGATTACAACTCCATTCCTCCACCATTGTAAGGGATGAAACCAGCAGTACCATCCCTGCACTCAGTATGGTCAAGGCTGTGGAGCCCCGCTGGAGCAGAGAAGGATAACCACTGTGCAAGCAGACCTGCCGACCCCTGAGTCTTCTCTCCTTCCCCACCCGCCCCTCACAAGGCAGGGGCGAGGTGATTACAGCCAAGACAAAAACAGTGCTGGGGAAGACGTGTAATTAAATCTCCTGGGGGCAGACTGGACTGCTAAGGGGGTGTGGCAAGGGGGAACGTGGTCAGTTGAGAAGCCGTCCCCTCCCATACCATTTCCACTCTTCCTGTTCTCTCCTCACCTTTAGCCCTACCCCTCGGGTTGCTGATACCACAGGGAATTGGAACTCCCAGGAAAGAACAACACACATCTATGAAAGAAAATTATGTGAGACATCAAACTGTATGCTTTTCCAGGTTTGGCAGTTAGCAAACAGAAAGAATAACACTTTAAAATAAGCAAAGTGAACATCCTCAAAGAGCTATGGATAGTAGGGGGTAAAAAACAAACCAGTTGCTATCAAGTTGATTCTGACTCATGGCAACCCCATGTGTGTAGAGTAGAACTGCCTTCCACAGGGTTTTCAAGGTTGTGACTTTATGGAAGCAAATCGCCAGTCCTTTCTTCGGAGACTCCTCTGGGTGGGTTTCAACCACCAACCTTTTAGTTAGTAACGGAGTGCTTAACCATTTGCACTATGCAGGGACTCCTTATAGACATTGTTAAAATGAAGCAGGATGCACGTTCATGTATGTTTTTGTGATAATATGCCAATGAGTTTGATAAAATGAAGCAAGAACAAGCAGTTATAAAAATTAACCAACTGGAAATCCTAGGTTTTAAAAAATAATATTGTTCCATAAAGGTCCTTCCTCTGCCCCTAACCTCTGGCAACCACTGATTTGTTCTCTGTCCTGGAATTTTTCCTTTTCCAAAATGTCATGTAAATAGATATACAGACTACATAACCTTCTGAGACTGGCTTCTTTCACTCAGCATAATGCGTTTGAGATACATCCACAGTTCATTCCTTTTATTGCTGGGTAGCATTCCGTTGTATGGATGTATCGCAGTTTGTTTATCCATCCATCCACTGAAGGACATTTGAGTTGTTTCCAGCTTTTGGTAATTATGAGCAAAGCTACCAGAAACATGTGTACAGGTTTTTGTGTGGACATGTTGCAGTTCTCTAGGGCAGGATTCTTAGCCTCAGCACCATTGACTTTTTTTGTCGTGGAGGATATTGTAGGTGGAGGATATTGTAGGATGGAGGGTGTTGTAGGCTTGAGGATATTGTAGGATGGAAGCTATCGTAGGATGGAGGAAGGATATCGTAGGATGGAGGGTATTGTAGGATGGAGGATATCGTAGGATGGAGGAAGGATATCGTAGGATGGAGGTATTGTAGGATGGAGGATATCGTAGGACGGAGGGTATTGTAGGATGGAGGATATCGTAGGACGGAGGGTATTGTAGGATGGAGGATATCGTAGGATGGAGGGTATTGTAGGATGGAGGATATCGTAGGATTGTGCATTACAGGATGTTTTAGCAGCATCTCTGGCCCCTAATCACTAGATGCCAGTAGAAATCACCCCCCACCCCCCAGTTATGGCAACCAAAATTCCCCTGGGGGGCAAAATCACCTCATGGAGAACCACTGCTCTAGGGTAAATATCTAGGAGCAGGCTTGCTGAGTCGTATGGTAAGTGTATATTTTACTAAGTATGAAACTGCCAGACTTTTTTTCCAGAGTGGCTATAATGAGGGTTAAGAATGGATGTTTGAAAAAAAAAAAAAAAGTGGAGACTGTTTATCCAAGGAGCTTGGCTGTGAAAGAGAGAGCAATAGGCTCATAACTGGAGAGGAATCTGGCACGGAAACAGGAGTTTTATTAAGACTGGATCTGAGCCAACAGAAAGGGATAAACTGAAGACACAGGAGAAAAGGGTAACTCATGATCATCCAAGTTTCCTGAAAACATAAAAGCAGCCACCTTCTGGAGCACAGGTAGAGATTCGCTTCTGGCTGGAGGAGAGAAACCTCATCAATAGTGAAGAAGGAAGGCATGGTATGGATGTGCATTGCTTTGTAGATTTGAGACTGAGACGTTGAAGTAGTTTCTCTGACAATGAGTGGAAGGTAGTTAGGGGTGAGAAATTAAGAGTAGAGAAGATGTGAAACAAAAATTACGGAGACTGACAGAATAATCTGGTCAGGAAAATGTGATCAGATGTCAAATTTAGGTTGGTGATCATGAATTTATGGCAGTTACCAATCAGTCTACTTTCAGGGTTGTCTGCAGCACTAAGTTCCTTGGTGGAGACACAGAGAAGGCAAATGGCATTCACCCAGGGTTGGGACTTTGCAAAGTGGTGCTGTGAAGGACTGTGAGGCAAGAGAATGTATGATATTGGCAATAGTGTCGAAATGATAGGCCACAATAGAAATGGACAGTGCAAAAAACACAAAAGCAGGAGGGTAGGGAGAAAGTAGATCAGTCCCTGGGCAGAAGGTCCCAACAAGATAAAAGCACCAGTGTAATGATGGTAATTGAATGAGAATTTCTAGGAGAGTAGAATCTGAACTCAAATTTCAGAGGTAAAATGACAATGTCCTGTCTGTGGCCATGGGACCAGGCAGCTAAAGTGGATTAGGGAAGGTTGTTGAGATTAATAGGTCCAAGTATTTAATGGGTCATCCATGTAGATGCTGAGGTCTCCCAAGATGACTACAGGGCTTGTAGAAGAGACAAAACTGCAGGTTGGTGCCAATATTTTCCATAAATGAGGGTTCATTCCCCGGAGACTGTAAGTCTCCTTCCTTGTTGAAACTTTTTCCATTGGTATCTATGACACCACAACCTCCCAATTGTCTTCATTCCTCTCTTGCCTCCTTTGAGGTTTTCTCTACATTTTATTACTTATACATTCAAATTCTGGATTTTAATTTAAGATCACTCATGATAGCAGGTAGTATTTTAAACTTAAGTTATAAAATCCATTTTATATATACTGATAAGTAGGGCATTTCATTTGTAATTTTTTATAATTTATTTTATTTTTGTTGTTATTGTTGAGAATATACACAGCAAAACACACACCAGTTCAACAGTTTCTATAGGTACAATTCAATGACATTGATCACATTCTTCCAGTTGTGCAACCATTCTCACCTCCTTTTTTTAGTTGTTCCTCCCCATTGACATAAACTCACTGCTCCCTAAGGTTCCTCTGATCTTTCAAGTTGCTGTTGTCACTTTGATCCCACATAGATAGTTCTTAAAAGAGCATAATGCTCAAGACAGGCATGTTTTACTAGTTAAGCTAAACTATTGTTTGATTTTAGGAAGACTTCAAGGGCTATTTTTAGTCTGAGGTTTAAAGATTATCTCAGTGCAATAGTTTCAGGGGTTCATCCAGCGTCCATGGCTCTAGAAAGTCTAGATTCCATGAGAATTTGAAATTCTGTTCTGCATTTTCCCCCTTTTGATCAGAATTCTTCTATAGACCCTTTGATCAAAATGTCCAGTAATAGTAGCCGGCCACCATCCAGTTCTTCTGGTCTCATGGCAAAGGAGACAATTGTTCATGGAGGCAATTAGCCACACATTCCATTTCCTCCTCCTATTCCTGGTTCTCCTTCTTCCTCTATTGCTCTAGGAGAATAGAGACCAATTTTTGTGCTTTGGATGGCCACTTGCAAGTTTTTAAGACCCAAGGCACTAAGCAACAAACTAGGAGGTGGAACAGAAGCACTAAACATATTATTGGGCCGATTAACTGGGATGATCCCATGAAACTATGACCCTAAACCTCCAAAGCAAGAAACCAAATCCCATGAGGTGTTTGGTTATGCATAAGCAGTCTCAGAAACTACTCTTTTTTCTCTGTTTTTTGTCGTTGTAAATATATCTATCACACAACTTTTGCCAGTTCAACTTTTTACAGGTGTACAACTTATTGACAGCACTTATAATAATCAGCTGTGCAACCCTACCCTTAATCAATGTGATTTTTTATCAACCATAAGCCCAGTACTCTATAAGCAATGACCACCCCTTCCCCTCCCTCCTACCCCAGGTAACCAGTAATAAACTTTGGTCTCTATACATTTGCCTGTTCTTGTCTTTTTCTGTTAAGAGAGTTCAGAGAATATTTGTCCTTTTGTGATTGACTTATTTCAGTCAGCATAACGTCTTTAAGCTCCATCCATATTGTAACATGCATCAAGACTTCATTTCTCCTACCGGCTGAGTAGTATATACTATTCCTTTTATTTGAAAATTTCTTTTGCCTCACTGCCATATTTTCTGCTTAATTCCTACTCATCTTTTAGGAAACTATCCTCCCCTCAAAAAAAGTCTATTCCATGTCCTCCCACAGGAACTTGGATGTTCGTGTAATTTCTTATTTAATTGGCATCCCATGTGCAAAACTGAGATCACAGTGAGGATAGTGGCTACATCTACATTGTTTTCTGTTGTCTCCCGTGTCCAGAACAATGCCTGACAGAGGATAGGTAGTCAATAAATATTTATTGAATGAACAAAGTTCATCCTAAAGTAGCTAGAATCTAGATTGGGTATTGTTGTGAATTCTTGGCCTGTCAATTATTATACCTCTCTTCAATGTTTTCCCATATTTTTGTTGGAATTGAAATTTTTAATAGAAAATTTATGGAATTTCAGCGTAAAATTTAGATCATAAACCAAAAGATGAAGCTTTATATAAATGTATTTGTGTCTAGATTATTGTTGCATCATAAAATTGGTGAAGTGAGGCCTATAAAGCATTCATGTTAAAAAAGAGCTCAATGAATACAAATACTGAGAATTGAAGCGTATTGGAAATAAATAGCACCTAAGAGGTAAACTTCTCTTTTCAATGAGATAAATGAGCTGTTCCAGGCAAGCTAGAAGTCAAACTATGAAAGGAAATTAATATATGAGATAGATCGTATAACCTTCTCCTTTGCCAGGGGCAATTGGGCCTATAAATGTGTCTCCACACATGGACAACTGGCAGTCAGTAATTGGTTAATTGATTGATGAGTGTGTAGAAGAGGAAAAACACTTCCCCAACCCAAAGCACAGGTGGGACAACTCTGCCTGCCACTCTGCTGGGTGCTCTGCAGGTCACAAAACACCATCACCTGTAGCCTATCATTTGATGCAGCAACTTAGGGAGGCGGATAGTGTGGGTACTACTGCTCCCGTTTAACAGCTGAAGACACTGAGACCCAGAAGGTTGACCACCCAGAAGGTGGTCCAAGGCCACCCAGCTAGTAGATGTTAGTGCCAGAAGTAAAATCCAGGTCTATGTATCTTTCTTCATTACTACATGCATTTATAGAAGATAGATTTCCAAGACTGAATAAGGCTGAGGGAATTTTAAATAAACACATCAGTAACTACAGGAATTATTTTAATGTTTATCTTTAAAAAGTATGGGTCCCTGGATGGTAAAACAGTTAACGTTCTGGGCTGCTAACTGAAAGGTTGGCAGTTTGAGTCCATCAAGGCACCTCGGAAGAAAGGCCTGGAGATCTACTTTAGAAAAATCAACCTTTGAAAACAGTATGGAGCACAGTTCTACTCTGACACACATGGGGTTGCCATGAGTCTAAATCGACTTGAGGGCAAATGGCTAACTGGTAAAAAGTATAACCTGTGATGGAAGCAGCTCAGTTCCCTGCAGTAGTTACGAAAAGCTTGGGATAAAATGCCTCACTTTAATGTAACTTTCTACCTTCTAATGAGGAAGGAATACAGAACTGCAAGGCTCCTCTGCCTAGGGGCCGCTGTTTTCATACAGCGGTCATGTGAACTCTCCCAGCAGGCCTGCCTCACTCAGCCCTGCTGTGAGACACAGCGCACTTGAAGAATCTTGGCAGGTGGGCACAAGCTGGAGAGAAGCTGGGTTCCCGTCAGGGGCAGGAACAGAGTCTTGGAGTATGACTTTATTGCTTGAAAACCCTACTAACTTAATAATACAGAATCTAGGCTAGCATGTTACTGTTCACTGCAGTACTAGTTTTACCTGGGTTCCCTGAGTATATTTCTTTTCCAGGGTAGAGCAAAGAAGAAATAAGCCATGTTAAGGAGGCCAGAGACAATGCACAGTTCTATAGCCCAGCTGGCTGAGCCAAAAAGGGAAGCAGCTAATAATAGCCAGTGTTTCTTAAGTACCCATCCTGAAATATAGTTTCCATTTATGTGTGTAATATAGATATCATAATCAATGACAAATATATGTATCATAATCAATGAACTTAGGTCCAGCACTAGAGAAAAGATACCAAAACCAAAAATCAAACCTTTTGCCTTCTAGTCAATTCTGACTCATAGTGACCCTACAGGACAGATTAGAACTGCCCCATAGGGTTTCCAAGAAGTGGCTGGTGGATTTGAATTGCCAGGCCTTTTGGTTAGCAGCTGAGCTTCTAACCACTGCACCACCAGGGCTCCAGAGTAGAAATAGACCATGACAAAACAAATCAAGAGAGCAGCAAGAGTGTGTTTTGGGGACTATGTGTTTGCCACATCCCTGAATAACAAACAGCCTGTGTAAGATGGGGATTTTCTCTCATAAGTGAGCTAACACAAAGCCTAGCGCATCAAAGCTTCTATTTTTATTATTATGAAATATTTTAGACATATAAACAAGTGTAGAAAATAATGTAACCAACACGTGTACCCACCACTTAGCTTAAGAAATAAAAACACAGTCCAAGTTCCCTGTTTACCCTCCACCCTGATTTTATTCCTCTTCCTCTCTCCCCAAAAAAACTGTGTTGTGAGACAGTCTCTTATGTTTCTGCACATCTTGCAGGGAAGCACTAAAATTTGTTCTATACTGTCGTTTCAAGGATGTTTGTATAGCGAACAGCCTTGGAAAATAGTGTCTCTCTCTGGAGCAAAAGTCAGCCAGGCTTACTGCCCATTATAAAAGTTTTGGTTCCCTAAACTCAGGGTTCTTCTGTTGTAATGCAACCCACCGCATGTGTCAGCATCCGTCTGGGCCCATTTGCATCACCTTCTTGATATTTGGGGGCAAGAGGAACTGCTAATGCTGCCTGCTGTGATGTGAGTCACGAAGCCTTTTGACCTACTAGCCTTGTGTCTTCTACCAGCATCAATGAAACTGTGGTAAGGTAAAATCTCAGATCCTTCAAAGCTCTTGAAAACCATTATCTTAAATTTGGTGTTTATCATTTCCTTGTATGTATGTTTTACTAAAGATGTATGTATCAAAAATATGATATTGTTTTGTCTGTTTACAAAGTCTACGTAAATGGGATTAAGCACTAGGTATCCTTCGGTAACTGGCACTTTCTCTCAATGTTATCTTCTTGAGATTTATTTATTCTGATCCATATTCTAGTTCATTCATTTTTAGACACTGCATAGTTGTTGTCAAACTCAGAAAGGTAGGCCCTGTCAGGCATGCTCCGACTTGCCAGTGATCTGGACACTAGTCTTTAAGAAAGAGAAAGTAAATTTATTGCAATGTGCAGAGCAAGGAGCCTGGAGGAAGTTCCTCAAATCCAACTCCCCAAGCTATGGGGAAGCAGGGATTATATGTGATTTGGGCAGCAAGATGACAGCCATGGAGGCATACTAGGGAGGGAAAATTCTAGAAGGAATGCGTAGGGAAGACACAGCAGGAATTATGGTGGCCAGGAAACAGGAGGTGATGTGGTTCTTGTCAGACGTCTCACTTCGGAATAGGGTCCAGGTGATGATTTTCCTTTGATTCATTCCACCTGTTGCTGCGTCCTCTGTCAAAGTCAACTAACGGTCACAGCTGGCCCTTCTGCTCATGTGGGGTGGGCCAAATCTGGCTTGGGCTGGTTTAAGGCAGTCTTCTCTGACTAATGGAAATGTACTGGCATTCGGAGGGTCAGTTTACATAGCATTTCACTATATGAATACGATTTATTTATTAATACTCCTATTATTTTGCTTTTGTTGCTGTTTAGGTTCCTCCCAAATTTTATTTTAGCAACCAGTGCTTGCAACGAACATTCTTGTTCATGTTTCCTTGTGCGTATATTACAGAGTTTTTCTTGAGTATAAACTTAGGAATGTGAGTGATGGAATGACATGTGAACTCATCTTCAACTTCAGTAGATATGGTCAAATTCCTCTAAGTGGTGGTACCAAAGTAAAACATGAGAGTTCTTTTTTCTTTACATCCTTGCCAACATCATGTTGTCGCACTTTGGAGGCTTTATTTTTCTAGTGAATGTAAAGCACTAAACATCTCTTCACATGTACTTTGGTCATTCTCTCTCCTCTTTAGTTGTTGCTTATATCATTTGTCCATTTGTTTTGGGGGTTGTTGTGTTTTCCTGATGAGTTTTAAGGATTCCTTTTATATTCAAAATACTAATATTTTCTGTTATATAAGTACAAATAATGCCTCCTAGTCTGTATCTTATCTCTTCCTTTGATTTATTGTATAGTTTCTTAATTTCATGGTGGAATAGTAGGAGAAACCTATATCCATAGTGATGTTCATTGGAGCCAGGGATTCGAAATAGTGATGACGGCATGTTCTGACTAAGCGTTGTGTGGAGACTGGGATGCAGGAAACTTGGGTTCTAACCATGCTTCTTCTATAGCTTAATATTCTTTGCAAAGTCCCATCATCTCTGTATCTCAAGGTCCTCATCTATAAATCAGAAGGTTGGACTGGATGATCTCCTGAGTACATTCCCAGAGATATGGTTCTCTAGCACAGTAAGCCAAGGTCATGTGCACTGAGCAGGCAATGGCAGGACCTATGTGGAAGAGCTCAACTTGACAGTAATTTAGGAGGTGACTGACCAGCCTCTGTGTTGCTTCCCTTGACTCCCCCACATAGGGAGCCATTTTCTCCTCTCTGTGCTGCCCACAGTACCTGCTCAAATTGCCACCACAATTCTCATCATATACTCTTATTGGTGAGTTTCAATTTGTTCTTCTGACTAGATCATGAGCTCCTCGAGTACAGGGTTTCCTTCAGCATATCTCCAGCACCTACCATACATCCTGACTCAGGGTAGACCATCAGTCATTTGATGGATGATGGAGGGAGGAAGGGAGAGTAGGAAGAAAGGAAGGAAAGATACACACATTAGGGAAAAGAACTACTAGCAAATATTGTTACATCTGTTTTATAAGGGGAGTCAGTTTTTCAAGATCACACAGGAAAACAGTGGTGTGCTTAATAATAGAAACCAATAGTCTCTGATTCTTAATCTGATGTTCTAGCTAATAGATCTACAGCCTCACTGTTTTAGCAAAAATAGAGTTGAATTAAACTCATTTTCATCCTTTTTATGCAACAAGGATATATTCTGATAGTTTTGAACTTTTCCCTATTGACACATTCTAAAACATTAAAAAGGGAGTCTCTAAGCTTTAAGACCTTTTATAATATTGATTTATCTAATATCAGAGGTGGAAGTACTTACATAATTCCTCTCTCTAGCTGTAATGTGATTCTCTGCGTGTGGTAAACATAGAAAGAAAAAAATACCTATGTAATAAAATCGCTTTTGTTGTCATAACAACAGGAAGAAGCAACAGGAGGGAAAATCTTGGCTCTTAAAAATGGTCTGTTACAAGGTGTCAATATCATTATGGGTGGTCAGTACTATGTTCTTCCTTTAGTTTTGCCTTTACACAGCTTACTTCACTGCTACAAAAGTAATCCAATTTTCTCAGCTGCACATTAGCCTCTGGAAAAGCAAAGCAAATTGTGAACAGGGCTTTTTCTTTTCTTGAGGATAATCCATTATCTGTTCATCTTGAAAAATTGCCCAGCGTCTTCTAGCGTCTTCTATCCCCTCCTTTAATATAGTTTTTTGCAATTTATTATGCCAGTATCTCTGAGTTTGTTTTTATTATAGCTAGTAAGGTCATTATTACATAATAAAAAAAAAATAAGTAGATTACAAGAGCCAGACCAGGAGTGGAATTAGGGTGTGGAGATGAGCAGTGTAGTGGGGATAAACACGTCAGTCACCCATCTGTTCTGCTCTCCTCTAGCAGGCCTCCTCTCTGCCTGCCAAGTTTCAGTCCTGCCAAACACCCAGCTTCCAGATGTGCTAGTACTGTTGGTGATCATGGTTGTGCACCCTGTAACACTACGCAGTTGGGGAGTTGCTGACAAAAAGGGTCATCTATGGAGAAATCTGTTAGGTGGTTTCTTTGGAACATTACTTCTCAAAGTGTAGGCCGCAAGCCCTGCACATCAGAATCACCCAATGTGCTTATTAAAAACTTGTATTTCTCAATCAAACACTTTGAGGGACAGAATAGCAGGGGTGGGGGTCTGGGGACCATGCTTTCAGGGGATATCTAGGTGAATTGGCATAACAAAGCTTACTAAGAAAATGTTCTGCATCTTACTTTGGTGAGTGGCGTCTGGGGTCTTAAAAGCTTGCAAGCGGCCATCTAAGATGCATCAACTGGTACCAACCACCTGGAGTAAAAGAGAATGAAGAACATCAAAGACACAAGGAAAGTATTAGCCCAAGAGACAAAAGGGCCACATAAACAAGAGACTTCATCAGCCTGAGACCAGAAGAACTAGATGGTGGCCGGTTACCACCAATGACCACCCTGACAGGGAACACAACAGAGAGTCCCCGATGGAGCAGGAGAATGGTGGGGTACAGAACTCAAATTCTAGTAAAGAGACCAGACTTTATGGTCTGACTGAGACTGGAGGAACCCCAGAAAGCATGGCCCCTGGATTCTCTATCAGCCCAGAACTAAAACAATTTCCAAGGTCAACTCTTCAGACAGGGATTGGACTGAACTGTGGGACATAAAGTGATACTGGTGAGAAGTGTGCCTCTTAGCTCAAGTAGATACAAGAGACTAAATGGGCAGCTTCTGTCCGGAGGTGAGATGGGAAGGCAGAGAGGGTTAGAAGCTGGTTGAATGGACATGGGGAATCAGGGGTGGAAAGGAGGAGTGTGTGTCACAGT
The DNA here is from genome assembly GCA_030035585.1 of Dugong dugon. Lineage (NCBI taxonomy): Eukaryota > Metazoa > Chordata > Mammalia > Sirenia > Dugongidae > Dugong > Dugong dugon. The sequence continues at coordinate 3,591,478 of CM057466.1, forward strand.
ATGGGAAGAGTAGTTAGGGTCACATAACAATGTATGTGTAAATTTTTGTATGGGAAAAAATTTTAAAAAATAACTCGTGTTTCTAAGTGTCATTCCCAGTCTGCTGAATCAGAAATGCTGGGGGTGGGCTTGAGGGATTTGAATTGTTAACATGCATTCTAAAATTAGAGAGTCACTGCCTTAGAGCAAAGCAAGAAAAATTTTAGGGAAATCTCCTCCAGCACAAAGTACCTAAGAAGGGTAGAAGAGTTTGCATCCTAGATAATGAAAAGGGAAGCAGACAAGCTCAAGATGAAGCTTATCTATTTCATAGCTTTCCTTAGGTCTTATCTCAGTTCCGATTGTGGATTTAAGCCACACTAATGTGTCTTCTGGAGCCCTAGTGGCTCAGTGGTTCACAGCTTGGCTGCTAACCAAAAGTTTGGCAGTTAGAATCCACCAGCTGCTCCTTGGAAACCCTATGGGGCATTTCTACTCTGTCCTATAGGGTCGCTATGAGTCGGAATCGACTCGACGGCAATGCGTTTTTTGTTTGTTTGTTTTGGTTAATGTGTCCTCTGGAGCCCAGGTGGCCCGGTGGTTAAAGCTCTTGACCACTAACCAAAGGTCAGCTGTTCGAACCCACCAGCCATTCCGCAGGAGAAAAATGTGGCAGTCTGCTTCCATAAAGATTTGCAGCCTTGGAAACCCTATGGAGCAGTTCTGCTCTGTCCTACAGGGTCGCTATGAATTAGAATCGACTCGACAGCAGTGGGTTTGATTTTTTTAGTTCAATGCATCCTGTAAACCAGATGCTGTATAATGCTGGCGAATGTTTGTGTTACAAACCTCCAAAGAGAGCCTGCTTCTAAACTACTTCATTCGGCCGGCCCTGGGATGCCAAAGATGGAGTTCGTACATTCCTAGATGAGTCAGTCAGCTAAACTGAAAGAGGGCAAGGCCTTTAGACTACAAGAGATTCAAAAAACTAGTAACCAAATGCAATGTGTGCATTGTGTGTACACTCAATCTTTTAAATTTAAAAAAAGCCATTTTTGAAACAATTGAAATTCAAACACTGCCTGGATATTAGATAATTTTAAGAAATTATTATTAATTTTATTAGATGGGATAATGGTATTGTGTTTATGTTAAAAAGAAGCCTTATCTCTTAGAGATATGTATTGAACTATTTACAGATGAAATGATACGATATTTGGTATTTACTTTAAAATAATCCAGTGGGAGATTGAGTGGGAAATAAGGGATATAAATGAAATAAAATGATACATTTGTTAATAATTATTAAAGATGGATGATAAATACATGAGGGTTCACTATTCTCTTTACTTTGTGGTAAATCTGAAAATTCCCAGAGCCACTAAAAATCTTTTAAGGTGAAACTGGCATCTTAGGGGAGTGCAGTCCTGGACCTAGGGAAAGTAGATAGGGACTTCCAGGAAGATCCAGAGTGCTGAAGGAGTGAACCCCGAGACTGTCCCTGGGGGCAGAGTGGAGGCCTGGGTGTGGACTGTACTGAGGAGACAGAAGCAGTAGAACTTGATGCAATCGAGGACAACTTTCAGGTGTTAGGCTTGGATGGATGGCTGCATGGTGGAACCATCCATCAAGCAAGGCAATTCAAAAGAAATTAAAGTTAGGAATGAAGGAGTGATGGATTCAGTTTCAGACATGTTGAGTCTGAGGTACCTCTGGGACATCCGGAGCTTAGGAAAGAGGTCTGCACTGGAGATACAGTTTAGGCAATTATCAGCTGCAGCATAATTTCCATGGAAACATTTAGAGTTAGGCTCAAGAAAAACCTTCCCTTCATGAGCTGGCACTTCTTATCAAACTAATAAGTTACTCTTGGACTGTTTTAACATTTAAAAAGCAAAACAATGACTTTATCAAGGAGAATGATACAGAAGTACCAAATGGTAATGTTTTATATCCGTGTTGCTCTGTTTCATCTCAATTTCCATTTTGAATATGTAGTAGAGTTTCAGGGTTTAACTACAGGATTTTCTTATTTTATTGCCTTTCCCTTAATAAAGAAGTTTTCAGGAGAACACTCAGGCTTTAATACATTAGAACAAAATTCTCAGGTGAAAGATGAAATTTTACTTTTTCACCTTGCCTTTTTTTCTGTTTTGTCCTCTTCCAAGTTGCCCATAGTATTCTAAAAATTAAGGGACAATGCCAAATACCTCCAGATCCAGAGTCACAGTTCAATTCCATGATAGGGTTAAATGCTTGGGCTGACATGTGTATTCAGAAGGAACCATGGAGCTGCTGAAGTAAAAAAGCATTTTGAGTCAGGAATCAATTTATACCTTGGAGCAGGGCAAAGAGAAAAGAATGAGCACTGTGGTGTCTGTCACTGTGGGGCTCGTGACCCGTCGGTGGTGGAAGCATCAAGCCATCTGCCAGGGTTTAATGAGACGTTGCAACAGCATTTTGGTTTGCAGCGCGGAATCATTTCCCAAACCAAAATCAAAGCTCTCCTGTCACCTACCAAGGTTCTTGTAGGTCTTTTTTTTTCTCAAGACATTTGTGTCTTCAGCATTTTGTATTCAACTGAGAAGAGAAGCACATCAGTTTCTTCCCTTTTCTGTTCTGGGCTTGTCATGGATTGAATTGTGTCCCCAAAAAATATGTGCCAAATTGGCTAGGCCATGATTCCTAGTATAGTGTGATTGTCCTCCATTTTGCAATCTGATGTGATTGCCCTATGTGCTGTAAATCCTAATCTCTGCCTGTGGTTAATGAGGCAAGATTAGGTTATGTTAAAGAGGGTTAGGGTGCGATGCAACACCCTTACTCAGGTCACAGCCCTGATCCATAAGGGGAGTTTCTTAGGGTGTGGCCTGCATCACCTTTTATCTTACAAGAGATAAAAGGAGAGAGAAGTGAGCAGAGAGATAAGAACCTTCTACCACCAAGAATGAAGAGCCAGGAGTGGAGCACGTCCTTTGCACCCTGCACTGAGAACCTACTAGACCCAGGGGAAGATTGATGACAAAGACCTTCCTCCAGACCCGAAAGAGAGAGAAAACCTTCCCCTGGAGTTGGCACCCTGAATTCAGACTTCTATACTCCTAGACTGTGAGAGAATAAAATTCTATTTGTTAAAGCCATCCACTGGTGGTATTTCTGGTATAGCAGCGCTAGAAAACTAAGACAGGGATCATTACCTAAATTTTATGTTTACTGTCCAGTTCAAACTCCTCAGCTTGCCATTTGAAGCCTCCAAAATTTGGCTTCACACAAGATCAGTTAAATTAAAGTCTGAGGATTGGATGCAGGTATCAGTATTTTTTAAATCTCCCTGGTGATTTCGGTCAGGTCACTATAAGTTGGAATCGACTCAATGGCAACCGGTTTTTTTTTTGTTTGTTTTTTTTGTTTTGTTTTTTTGGTGATTTCAGTGTGCAGTCAAGTTTGAGATCCACTGTGGTTACAATATGAATAAAAAGGAAAGGTGGAGCATTTAGATTACTTATTATGAGAAGCAAATGTCAGAAATTAAAGATTTTCTTAGCCTCAGATGGCAGCTATGGGTGTGTGTGTGTGTGTGTGTGTGTGTGTTCATCACCTCTCTCTCTGCCCTGCCTCACAGGTGAATGCAGTGCGGGTGCATGTGAGCAGTTCCTCTGAGAACCTCGATTTCCCAGTCCTCGTCGTGGTTCGCCAGCAGAAAGGGGTGCTGTCCTGGCAGGTTCCTCTGCTCTTCCAAGGACTGTAAGTGGGTCTTTCCCTAGGCAATGAACATCACATCTTTGGTTTCCTTCAGTGTCCTAACACTTATTGGTCTTTTCCCTGGTGAAAGAAGAACTCAGACATTTGGAATGTTGACATTTTATGCATGCTACGTATAAACAGCGTCCCCGGGTGGTGCAAACGTTTAACCTGCTTGGCTGCTAACCAAAAGGTTGGAGGTTCGAGTCCCCCCCAGAGACACCCTAAAGAAAGGTCAGTCTACTTCCGAAAAATCAGCCATTGATACCCCTAAGGAGCACAGTTCTACTCTGACACGCACGGGGTCACCATAAGTCAGAATCAACTCCATAATAACTGGCTTTTTTTTTTTTTTAAGTGCGAATAACATCTGTGGTGCCTATTCCCACTTTTTTAGCTCTGTTCAATTTCCATCTTCTTTCAATTTCAGATAAGCACTCTGCCTAGATTTGTAGCACCTGGAAGACTTTTCCCTGTTAAATTCTCTCTAGAATGTTCTGTAGCTCTGGTGGGATAATGATTCATCCATTGAGGACCTGCAGAATTTATGCATTCTTCATTCAATAACAATTTACTGAGCACCACTAAATGATAGGTGTACTGGGGACATAGGAGTAGAAAAAAAAAATAACAAAGTCCCTGTCCTCTGGAGCTTGTATTTTCATGGGGGAGAATGTACAAGGCTCTACTGCACTAATAAGAAGATATTCAAAGGACATACAGATATGGGCACATTGTATGGTGTTTTCTAATTTTTAAAGGTTGAGGAACTTGAAGATGGAAATACTAACTCCGATAGTAGCCTTCACTTGAATTCTGACACTTTCTTTATACTCCATTTTAGCAAAATTTTGAAGAGTAGAAAAACAGAATCAGCTGGCTGTTTAATCAGCACAATTGTGCTTTCAAAATGTGCTGTTTTATCCTCACCAAGTTAGCAGGATATTTTAGTGTAAGGTAGACTCTGCTTAGGAGAACTGAGCAGCACTGAACGACACTCACATCCTGTTCCCACAGCACACAGTCCTGCTCCAGCACCACTCGTTCTGAAATCGCTATCAACAGGTCCAATTCAAAATGTAAAACGTAAGACTTGGAAGCAGATTTGGGGAGAAGTGAAATGAGATAGGCTTCCGTCTGCATGTTCACTGAGCTTTTCTTGTTCTTGCTGGGTTCTCCACCAATGGCTGCTGCAGAAACCGGAGGAGCTACAGCTACCAGGAAGTGAGCCGCACCTTGTGTCCCTCAGAAGCAACCAACAAAACAGGACCTTTGGAGCAGCTGATATTTGTAGATGTAGCATCCATGGCACCACAGGGTGCCCAGTACAAACTGCTGGTCACCAAGGTCAAGCACTTTCAGCTCCGGTAAGCAGAACTCATTGTGGCCTTTCTCTCTTGTCTACTCTCCCTGTACTCAGTCCAGCCTCCATCCTTACGGATTGACACTGTAGAAGGAAATTATCCACTTGGTATATTACATAATCACCTCCTGAACTCTTCTGCCCATAGCTGGGTGGCAGGGCCCTGATCTATGCAATACAGAGGAAGGAGGGCACTGGTGCACGGGACAAAGACGTGGCTGTCTGCTTCCGTAAAGATTACAACCTTGGAAACCCTACGGGGCAGTTCTACTCTGTCCTATAGGGTCACTATGAGTCAGAATCTCAACAGCACACGACAGCAACAACAACAGCAGGGAACCAGAGAGACTAACAGCGTTGACCTCATAGTTGTCTCTGCCCTAGAGGTCAGTGTGAGGGTTTTGTCCCGTCTATAGTGCAGGCAAGAGTCACTGAGGACTGGTTACTTTTTGTTATTGTTGTTGTGCTTTAAGTGAAAGTTTACAATTCAAGTTAGTCTCGCATACAAAAATTTATACATACATTGTTATGTGACCCTAGTTGCTCTCCCTATACTGTGGCAACACATTCCTCCTTTCCACCCCGAATTTCCCGTGTCCATTCAACCAGCTCCTGACCCTTTCTGCCTTCTCATCTCACCTCCAGACAGGAGCTGAGCTGCCCATTTAGTCTCATGTGTCTGCTTGAGCTAAGAAGCACACCCTTCATGAGTATCATTTTATGTCCCATAGTCCAGTCTAATCTTTGTCTGAAGAATCGGCCCCAGGAATGGTTTTAGTTTTGGGCTAACAGAGAGTCTGGAGTCCATGTCTTCCGGGGTCCCTTCAGTCTCAGTCAAACCATTAAGTCTGGTCTTTTTACTAGAACTTGAGTTCTGCACCCCACTTTTCTCCTGCTCCATCAGGGACTTTCTGTTGTGTTCCCTGTCAGGGAACCATCTAGTTCTTCAGGACTGGTTACTTTTGTAATACCAACCAAAGCCACTGTCCTGACGAATGTTTTATTATTATTATTATTTTAAGGAAGACCTTAAGCTATTTTTTCTACCCTTATTTTCTTCCAATTTAAGAATATATGTAGGTAACAAATAATATGTTATGTGGCTTTGTCCTTTGTATAAAAACTAATGACTATTTTTTCCTTCTCCTCACCACCATACTTTGAAACCAAATCAGCTGGAATACACTGTCTCAAATTGCTTATATTACAGATGGAATACAATAAATTCAGTTGGAGGCATTGTCTGCAAGGGATGTGTTCACTTCCAGAGGTTACTCTGGTAAAAGCAATGTGTAAATCTATGTGAAAATTTAAACAGAAAGGCCAAAGTTATTCCTTAATAAGGCTATAAACTTTAGGGAAATTTATTCCCTAGCCTACTCTAAGACTTCTCAAAGAATTCGAACCATTCCTCCCCCCTGAGTATTTTAAATAAATTTTAGAAGAAAATATCTCTAAATTGGTTATATAAAATTATAATTTCTACTCATCAAAGGGCACCATTAAGAGGACAAAAGGGCACTCTATAAAAAAGGAAAATGTACTCACAACACACATAACGGACAACAGGCCCATATGTATATGCAGAATATATAAAGAACTACAAATTAATAAGAAAAGTCAGGCAAACTCCTGGCTGCTGTCCGCCTTTGCCACCCACCGTTCTGGGGCTCTCGCCTTCTGTGGGTGAGAATCCTGGAGCCTGTGAGTGTGCCAATTGCTCGGGGTGGGGGCTGGCACCCAGGTGGGTGCAAGTCTGTGTGCCCACAGGTCTATATTCAGCTTCACTAAAAGCATACAAGCTTTCTGAGGCAAGAACAAGGAGATCTAAAGAGCAGAAACTGTACTTGAGAAAACAGTCCTGTGACCTGGGCCTGTCTCTAGAACTTTGGGTCAGAAGCAGAAGTGTCTCAGATGGGGAGTCAATGTTTAGATTCACCCAATGAAAAACACACATTTACTCTGGACAGGATCATATCAGTGTCACAAATGGACACTTTTGTACACTTTCCAAAAGCAGGGAATAAAGAACAAAACTCTATCCTTGGAAAGAAAGAAAAGAGAACAGAGGAGAAACAGTACGTGAAGAGACAGTAGCTGAGAAATTTCCCCAAACTGACCAAAGAACATCAGGCTATACTTCCAGGAAGCACTATAAACCCCAATAAATATAAATACTAAGTAAACCATAAAACTGCTGAAAATCAAAGGTACAGAGAATTTTTTAAAAGCAGCCAGAGAAAAATCGCACCTTGCATTCAATGGAGCAAATAAAATGGGCAGGCAACTGTTTAATAGAAGCCACAAGGTAATGGAATAATGTGTTTTAAGGAGCTGGAAGAAAATTCCTAGGTTAAGTAAAGAAGTAGTGGTAATACATTAAACGTACATTATATTAAATGTATATAGACCCAAATATCCAAAATAGAAGACTAGGAATGTCAGATGGCATTTAGGAAAAAAAAAAAAAACAAAACTAAATATATGTTACTTACAAGAGTTTAACCTTAAAAAAAAGAACATATAAATGTTATAAATAAAAGGATAATAAAAGAAACTCCATGCTGAACTAACTGAAAGGAAGTTGGTGTAGCTCTATCAATATTATACAAAGTAGTCCTTAAGGCAAGAAGTAGTATTAGAGGTGGAGGGACATTTCGTATTTATAAAAGAATCAATTACCAGGAAGACTTTAAAATTCTAAATTTGTGTGCACCTACTAACATAGATTTAAAATATTGCAGAACTAAAAGGAGAATTGGACAAATTCACAATTTTTGTGGAAGATTTCTCTATAGAGTCTAATACAGAAGACTCTACAGAGAGAATAAGCAGACCAAAAATTCTTGAAAATATATACAGTAATTTGATAGAACAGGCATCAGCAAACTATGGGCCGCTGGCTGACCACCTGTTTTTGCAAATAGTCTTACTGGAACACAGCCACATCCATTTCTTTACATGTTGTCTGTGGCTGCTGTCATGTTACAATGGTGAAATTGAGTAGTTGGAACAGAGACTGCATGGCCTGCAAGCCTAAAACATTCACTATCTGGCTCTGTAAGAGTTTGTCAACCCCTGGAAGAGATCATAACAACATGATTAACAAACTTGACCTAATTAATGTATTTAGAAAACTGCATTTCAAAATGACAGGATACTTACCCTTTTGAAGGGCACATGGAACTTGCCCTTACCAAACTTGCTAAGCTCTAATACATGTCTCAAGGAATTTCAAAGGACTGAAATCATTTATAGTTTATAGAATTTTTCTAGAAATCAACTGCGAAAATGATGACTAGAAAAATCCCTCAAATATTTGAAAAATAATCTACTTCTGTATAACTTATGGATCAAATAAAAAATCACAAATGAAAGCTAGAAAATATTTTGAATAGGTGACATTAAAAATATGACATATCCAAACTTATGGGAGGTAACTAAAGCACTGCTTAGAGGAAAATATCATTTCAAATGTATGTGTTAGAAAAGAAGAAAGGCAGAAAATCAGTGCATTAAATATCCACTTCCAAGAAATTAGAAAAAGAACTGAAAAGTAAACCCAAAGGAAATAACAAAATAAGAGCAGAAAACAAAGAAATAGAAAAGAAATCAGCAGCCATCCAAGGTACAACACTTGGTCTCTGTTCACCTGGAGCAACAAAGTGAGAAGAGTCAGGAATAGAAGGAGGCTATGAAACTTGTGGCTAATTGTCTCCAGGAACAACTGCCTCCTTTGCCATGAAACCAGAAAAACTGGATGGTGCCCAGCTACCATTACTGAACATTTTGATCAAAGATTCTGTAGAAGAATCCTGATCAAAAGAGGAAAAATACAGAACAGAATTTCAAATTGTCATGGACTTCAGACTTCCTGGAGCCATGAAGATAGGATGAACCCCTGAAACTATTGCCCTGAGATAATCTTTAAACCTTAAACCAAAAATATCCCCTGAAAAATGCAGAACAGAATTTTAAATTCTCATGGACTCTAGACTTTCTGGAGCCATAGAGGTAGATGAACCCCTGAAACTATTGCCCTGAGATAATCTTTAAATCTTAAACCAGAAATATCCTCTGAAGTCATTTAAAAAAAAAAAAAATCCCCTGAAATGTTCTTAAGACCAAACAATAGTTTAGCTTAACTGGTAAAAAATGTCTGCCTTGAGCATTAAGCTCTTTTAAGAACTGTCTATATGGGATCAAACTGACAACAGAATGTGGTTGTACAACTTGTAGAATGCAATCAGAGTCACTAAACAGTACATGTAGAAACTGTTGAATTGGTGTATGTTTTGCTGTGTATATTCTCAACAAAAAATAAATAAAAATTTTTAAAAAAAGAAATCAGCAAAGGATAAAATCAACCAAACTACAAGTCAATTCTTTGAAAAAACTAGTATTATTTTTATAACCTTTAAAAAAAATTAAAAAACAGGCAAGCCCATTGAACAATAGACAATAGACTTGAACACATCCTTCACCAAAGAGGATATTCAAATAGCCAATAAGCACAACTTCATTAGCTATCAGAAATGCAAACTAAAACCGTAATGAAATACCACTATAACTACAGAAATTGCTAAAATTTGAAAGGACTGACCATGTAATTCCACTCCTAGTTATACTCAACTCCTAAATATATAATTGTGGTATATTCATTCAATGAAATACTACACAACAATAAAAATGAACAAACTACTGCTACTCCTATCAATACGGATAAATCTCACAAACCCAACATTGAGTAAAAGAAGCCAGACAAAAATAATACACACTGTTTGATTCCATTTATACAGGATTTAAAAACAGGCAAAACTGTTATGTAAAGTTAGAAGTCAGAATAGTGGTACATCTAGGGGGGGAAGAGGAAATAGTGCATGGTTGTGTTCACTTTGTGAGAATTCATTCAGATATGTAGTTATGATTTGTGCACTCTTCTGTATGTTTGTTATACTTCAATTTAAAAAGTTAATTTTTAAAAAAATCAGAATATTTGAGAGAGGCAGAGCCAACATGGCCCTATAGACAGAAGCGCCATGCCATCCCTCTGCAGCAAAGATCCAGAAAACTAAGTAAGACAGATACAAGCGTCAGTCCTGGAACCCTAAGCAACAAATGAAGGAATAAAGAACTCGATCAAGCACTGAATGGAATAAGAAATTGACAGAGAACAGAGAACGAGGAAAGCTACTGAGTGGAGGTCCCCTACCAGCTAATGGTGCCGGATTCACCATCTTGGACTACAGCCACCAAAGAATGCACACAGGGGTACAGAAAGGCAACTTCACGGAGCTCCCAGCAGGAGACAGAGCACCCAGTAACCAGGGATACATGCTTTCCCACCCTTACCCTTCTTCCCTCTATGTGGCATCCACCGCTTTCCAACAGGCCACGACTGCTCGGCTGGAGAGACACCAGCTCACTGCCGGGTTTGCTCGGCTCCCACTGGCCGGCTCCTTCAACACCATTTATTTGTTTTGTTTGTATTTTTGTTTGTTTGTTTGTTTGTTTGTTTGCTTTTGTTGTTGCTTCTCTCTCTTTCCCTTCCCTCCTTTCCTTTCTCCCACCACCTAGTCCCTTGTGCCATCCCCTCCCCTTCTTGATGGACTGTGATTTTTTGGTTTGTTTGCTTTGTTCTTTTTTTTTCCTGTTTCTTCTCTCTCCTTTCCTTCCTCCTGCCCACCAAGCCCTGTGCACTGCCCCCACCCATTCTGGAGGGGCCATGCTGCACAGCTCAGTTGGAGAGTCACTGCATGCAGCCTCCTCAGGTCTGCACCACCATCAGTGATTGGCTCCCTTAGCCCCATTTTATTTATTTATTTGTTGTTTGGTTGGTTTTTTGTTTGTTGTTTTGTTTCTTCTCTCTCTCTCTTCCTTCTTTTCCTTTCTCCCATCCACCCAGCCTCGTGCACCACCCCCAACTTCTTGGCACACTGTGCTGTACCACTCAGCCAGAGAGCCTCTGGCACATGGCCTCCCCAGATCTGCGCCGCCCCCACAGGCCAACTCTCTCAGTACCATGTTTTTTTATTTTTCTTTATCTTTCCCTTTCTCCATTTCCTTCTACCTCCTGCCTAGGCCCTGTACTGCCTCCACACCTTCCTAATGGGTCACGCCGTACCATCTGGTGAGAGAGACATCAGCTTGCTGCCACCTCAAGTCCACCCTGCTGCCAAAGGCCAGCTCCTCCAGTACTATATTTTGTTGTTGTTATTTATTTATTTATTATTTGTTTGGTCATTGGTTTCTTCTCTCTCTTTCCCCCCTTTCATTTCCTTTCTCCCACCCACCTAGCCCATTGCACCACCCACGCCCCTTCTCGATAGGCCGAGCCACAACACTCAGCTAGAGAGCCACCAGCAACGCCCTTGCCGGGTCTGCCTCACCCCTACCTGCTGAATCCTACTGCATCACCATTTTATTTACATTTTTTATTTTATTTTTTTTTTCTGTTTTTGCTTAATTTTTTTGCTTTTGTTTCTCTCTCATCTTTCTCTTCTTTCACCCACCCACTTAGCTCTGCACATAACATCTCCTTTCCCTCCTGCCTATCTGCACCATGTGCCAAGTGCCACATCCCTGAGCAATACTGACACAGTCCTTCGTACCCTACCCTGCACTGCCCCCCAGCCCCACCCCATCACCCCTAGTTCGTACCACAAACTACCCATCCCCACCCCTCCATCCCTGCTGGACCCACCCTGCTGCACCATAGCTGAGTGACAGGCCCTGCTCACCTAGGCAAGGTGAGAAGTACCATGCCCACAGGTGAGCAAAGCATCAAAAAACACCCAGCCCACCTGCCAGACATAACCAAATAAAACAAAAAATCAGCATGAAACAAACAAATATACAATCAATAAATGAAGAAAATAATTCCTGAATGTCCTGGAGACAGCAAACAATATCAAAACATAAAAATACAGGAGAGAATGGCTCCAGAAAGTGACCAAAATAAAACATCAGATGACCTTCTGATAGAAGAAAAGGCACCGGAACTACCAGATAGGGAACTCAAAACTCTCATATTCAGGGTTCTCCAACAGATGAAGGAAAATGCACACAAAAATAAGGAAAAACAGACAAAATCATAGAAATTACAGACAAAATCATGGAAAAGACAGACAAAACAATGGAAGAATTCAGGAAAATAATACAAGAACAAAATGTCAAAATAAATAAATAACTAGAAACCATACAAAAACAGCAATTAGAAGTCCAAAAGATAAACAACAAGATTTCAGAAATGAACAGTTCAACAGAAGATTTTAGGAGCAAATTTGAAACAATAGAGGCCAGGATCAGCAAAATTGAAGACAAATCCTGGGGTACCACTTGGTTAGAGGAAAAATCAGAGAAAAGCATGAAGAAAAATGAAAAAATCCTGAGAATGATGTGGGATACAGTCAAAAGCAAAACTTTGCATATAATGGGAGTTCCAGAACAGGGGGAGAAAACACAGAGAGGATCATTGAATATTTGCTGACAGAAAACCCCCCTAATATCATGAAAAATGAAAAGCTGACCATCCACAAAGCTCAATAAACTCCATATAGGATAGACCCCAAAAGAAAAACACCACAACATATAATCAAACTAGCTAAAACCAAAGACAAAGAAAGAATGCTTAGAGCAGCTCAAGAAAAACAAAAAGTCACATACAAAGGGAAAACAATAAGATTAAGCTCTGATTACTTCCAGAAACCATGCAGGCAAGAAGACAATTGGATGACATATATAAAATCTTGAAAGAAGAATGTGCCAACCGAGAATAATATACCCTGAAAAACTCTCACTAAAATATGATGTTAAAATTAGGACATTTCCAGATAAACAAAAATTAAGGGAATATGTAAAGCCAAAAAAAAATTACAAGAATTGGTAAAAAAGTTCCTATGGTTAGAGAACCAACAACATCTGGCAACAACCTGAATCTAGCACATAAAACAGCATCAGCAAGATACCAACCTAGATAATGAACTCTCAAGGAAAAAACAAAATTAAAAACATTACAACAGGGAACCAGAGAGGTCAATATGTAAATGACAACAGTGTCAGAACAATATAAGAGGGAATAAATGGTGTAAGTATAGAACTTTCAAATGCAGAGGAAGTCAAGGCATTATCAAGTAATAAAACACTAGTTTAAATTCAGGAAGATAGGGGTAAATTTCAAGATAACCACAAAGAAAGTTAACAAACCTACTCATCAAAATGAAGAAGAAAAACATAAAGTCTCAGTAAACCCAAAATTTACAAAAATGAAAGAAATGAAAAAAAAAATCCACAAACAAAAGGAATTCAGCACAGAAGTGTAAGAGGAACAAAGAAAACGTCAGCACCACAAAAAAACACTACAAAATGACAACAATAAACTCACACCTAACAATAATCACACTGAACATAAATGGCTTAAATGCACCCATAAAGAGACAGAGAGTGACAGAATGGATTTGAAAAACAGGACCCATCAATATGCTGTCTACAAGAAACACACCTTAGAAACAAAGGCATAAATATATTAAAAATCAAAGGATGGAAAAAATATGTCAAGCAAACAGCAACCAAAAAAGAGCAGGAGTGGCAATACTAATCTCAGATAAAATAGACTGTAAAACAAAATCCACCATAAAAGACAAAGGACATTATATAATGATAAAAGCGACAACCCACCATGAACACATGCCCATAATCATTATCTACACACCTCCCACCCTTCTTCACCCCCAGTCAGCCTCCTCGGCTTCCTTGAGGCCACTGTCTCTTGTCCAGGAAGCACTGGCTTCACCCCAGAGCCACCGGCTTCACTGCGGAGCCACTTGCATTCTACCCACCCGCACTGACCAGCTCCCTGATTGCCATTTGTTGGCTGCTGGTGTTGCGTTTTTCTGCTTCTTTAGATTTCATCCTTACCTCTCACCACCTCCCCCTCCTTTCTCTCAAATACCTAGCTCTGTGTGCCATCTTTGCTTCTTCCTGAAAGGCTGCAGAACACTGCTCGACTGTGAAACTGCTTCCTGGCCCGTGCCGCCACCTGATGGGACCCCCGGGGCTTTTTGTTTGTTCTGATTTGCTCAGTTTTGATTTGTTTGTTTTCTTCTTCTTTTATCAGCTTGGGAACCCCCTCTAGCCAGGCAGTACTGGGCGGCTTGGGAGCTACTCCCTTACTCTGTGCACACACACAGTGGCATCTCTGCGGGCATTTTTTTTTTCTTTTTTTTTTGTTTTGTTTTGTTTTTTGGTGGGGGGTTTCTTTGTTTTGTTTTATTCTCTTTATCCCTTTTTGTCTTTCTTCATTTCTCAGTTTCTCGTCTCTCTACACTTACCTTCTCTTCCTTTCTCCTGAATACTTGGCACTGTGTGATGCCTCTACCCCTTCTAGCCATGCTGTACTTCACAGCCTGGGAGCAACTTCCCCAGTCCTCACAGTCACACGAGTAGGGTCCCTGGGGGCTCTTTTTTTTTCCCTCATTTTTATTTATTCATTTTTTCCTTTATCATTTTTCTTTTCTTTTTTCTTTTTCTTTTTGTTTTCCTCCATTTCTCAGTCTGTCATCTCTCCATTCCAACAGCCAGCTCCCTTAGCAGTCTTTTTTGTTTGTGTGTGTGTATGTTGGCTCCTCTTCCTCTCTTTTCTCTCTCCTCTTTCCCATACCCATATTAGGTCCACACATCACAATCTCTCCCCTCCTTCCTGCCTACCTGCACCATGTGCTGAACATCACACCCCCAAGCAGCACAGGCACAGCCTACTGGAACCTACCCTGCACTGATTCCTGGCCCGCCCTGTGGGCCTTAGTACATGCCACAAACAACCCATCACAGCAGCTCCCCTTCAGCTGGACCTGCCTTACAGTACCATACCTGAGTGGCTGTCCCTGCCTATTGGAGAAGGAAGTGAAAAGTTTTGTTCCTACAGATGAGCAAACAACAAAGAATGCACAGCCCGCCTGCTCAGACATAACCAAATAAAACAAAAAAAGCAGGACAAAACAAACGTATCTACAATCAATAAATGAGGACAATAACTACTGAATGTCCTGAAGACAGCAGACAATATCAAAATGTATACAAAAACAGGACAGGATGGTTCCAGTAGGCGTCCAAAATAAAACACCGTATCACTTTCTAGTAGAAGAAAAGGCACTAGAACTACCTGATAGGGAATTTGAATCTTTAATATTCAGAGCTATCCAAGAGTTGAAGCAAAAAGCAGACAAAAATGAGGAAAAAAAGACAAATTCATGGAAAAGGCAGAAAAATTCATGGAAAATACAGACAGGAAAATGATACAGGAACAAAATTCTAAAATAAATTCACAACTAGAAATCATACAAAAACAACAATTAGAAATCCAAAAGATAAACAACAAGATTTCAGAAATGGACAGCATCACAGAAGGGCTGCGAAGCAGGTTTGAAATGATGGAAGACAGTATCATGAAATTGAAGACAAACATTTGGATACAACTCTTATTTGAGGAAAAATCAGAAAAAAAGAACAAAGAAAAATGAAGAAACCCTGAGAATTATGTGGGATACGATCAAAAGCAAAAATCTGCGAGTGATCGGAATTCCAGACAGGGGAAGGAAACAGAAATCACAGAGAGGATCATTGAAGAACTGCTGACAGAAAACTTCCCCAATATCATGAAAGATGAAAAGCTGGCCATCCAAGAAGCTCAACAAGCCCCATATAGGATAGACCCCAAAAGAAAATCACCTAGGCATATCATAATCACACTTGCTGAAACCAAAGACAAACAAAGAATCCTAAGAGCAGCTCGAGAAAAACAAAAAAGCACATACAAAGAAGAAACAATAAGACTAAGCTCTGATTATTTGGCAGAAACCATACAGGCAAGAAGGATGGCATATATTAAACCTTGAAAGAAAAAATTTGCCAGCCAAGAATAATATATCTTGCAAAACTCTTGTTCAAATCTGATGGTGAAATTAGGACATTTGCAGATAAACAGAAATTAAAGGAGTATGTAAAAACCAAACCAAACTTACAAGAATTATTAAAGGGAGTTGTATGATCTGAGAACAAACAACATCAGACCACAGGCTGAATCTAGGATGCAGGATCATACCAGCCAGATACCAACCTAGGAAATGAACTCTCAAGGACTATCCAAAACCAAAAGAATTACAACAGGGAACCAGAGAACCAGAGAGGTTAATCTGTAAGTGACAACAACATCAAAACAATAAAAGAAGGAATAAATGGTGTGTAAAGGTGTAGGTGTAAAACCTTCTAATGAAGAGGAAGGCAAGGTGATACCAAGTAATAATAGACTGGATCAAACCTAGGAACATAAGGGTAAATTTCAAGATAATCACAGAGAAAGTTAACAAACCTACTCAGCAAAATAAAGAAGACAAACATAAAGTCTCAGTAAAAACAAAAGCCACAAAAACAAAAAAATGAAAAAAAATCCACAAATAAAAGGAATTCAGCACAGGAGAGTAAGAGTAACAAAGAAAAACATCGCACCAAAAAAAAAAAAAGCACTAAAAAATGACAGCAGTAAACTTATACCTATCATTAATTACACTGAATGTAAATGGCCTCAATACACCCATAAAGAGATGGAGAGTGACAGAATGGATAAAAAAACAGGATCCATCAATATGCTGTCTACAAGAGACACACTTTAGAAACAAAGATGTAAATTTATTAAAAATAAAAGGATGGGAAAAAATATATCAAGCAAACAGCTACCAAAAAAGAGCAGGAGTGGCAATACTAATCTCAGATAAAAATAGACTTTAAAACAAAATCCACCATAAAAGACAAATAAGGACACTATATAATGATTAAGGGGATGATCCGTCAGGAAGACATAACCATAATAAACATCTATGCACCCAATGACGGGGCTCCCAAATACATAAAACAAACTCTAACAGCACTGAAAAGAGAAATTGACAGATCCACAATAATAGTAGGAGACTTCAACATGCCACTCTCGGTAAAAGACATAACATCTAGAAAGAAACTCAACAAAGATGCAGAAGACATAAAGGGCACCATCAGCCAACTTGACCTCATAGACATATATAGAACACCGCACCCAACAGCTGCAAAGTACGCATTCTTTTCCAATGCACATGGAACATTCTCCAGAATAGACCACATCTTAGGCCACAAAGCAATCCTCAACAAGATCATACAAAGTATCTTCTCTGACCACAAGGCCATCAAGGTAGAAATTAACAACAGGAAGACGAAGGGGAAAAAAATACATTACATGGAAAATGAATAACACCATGCTTACATGCTTACAAACCACTGGCTAATAGAAGAAATCAGAGATGGAATCAAAAAATTCCTAGAATCAAATCAAATGAGAATGAAAACACATCATACCAAAACCTTTGGGACACAGTAAAGGCAGTCCTCAGAGGATAATTCATAGTAATACATGCACACAACAAAAAACAGAAAGGGACAAAATCAAAGCATTAGTTATAAAACTCAAATGACTAGAAAGAGAACAGCAAGTGAAGCCCACAGCCTCCAGAAGAAAGGAAATAATAAAGATCAGAGCAGAAATAAATGAACTAGAGAATAGAAAAACAATAGAATCAACAAAACCAAAAGCTGGTTGTTTGAAAGGATCAACCAAATCGACAAACCACTGGCCAGACTGACAAAAGAAAAACAGGAGAGGACGCAAATAACCCAAATAAGAAATGAAATGGAGGCATTACAACAGACCCAACTGAAATAAAAAGGATCATAACAGAGTATTATGAAAAACTATACTCCTACAAATTTGAAAACCAAGAGGAAATGGATAAATTTCTAGAAACACACTACCTACCGAAACTACTACAAAGTGATGCTGAAAACCTGAACAGACCCATAACAAGAGAAGAGATTGAAAAGGTAATTTACAAAAAAAAAAAAAAAAAACTCCCAACAAAAAAGCCCTGGCCCAGATGGCTTCACTGGAGAATTCTATGAAACATTCAGAGAAGAGCTCATACCAGTACTACTCAAACTATTTCAGAACATAGAAAAGGAAGCGACATTTCTGAATTCATTCTATGAAGCCAGCATAACGCTGATACCAAAACCAGGCAAAGACACCACAAAAAAAGAAAATTACAGACCAATATCTCTCATGAATATGGATGCAAAAATTCTCAACAAAATTCTAGCCAATAGAATTCAGCATCGTATCAAAAAAATAATACACCATGACCAAGTAGGATTCATACTGGGTATGCAAGGATGGTTCACCATTAGAAAATCAATCAACGTAATCCACCACATAAATAAAAGGAAAGAAAAGAATCACGTGATCATCTCAATTGATGCAGAAAAGGCATTTGGCAAAGTCCAACACCCATTCCTGATAAAAACTCTCAATAAAATAGGTATAGAAGGGAAATTTCTCAACATAATCAAGAGCATCTATGCAAAACCAATGGCCAATATCATTCTTAATGGTGGGAGGTTGGAAACATTCCCCTTGAGAACAGAAACAAGATAAGGATGCCCTTTATCTCCACTCCTATTTAACATTGTGCTAGAAGTCCTAGCTAGAACAATAAGGCAAGAAAAAGAAGTAAAGGGCATCCAAACTGATAATGAAGAAGTTAAACTGTCCCTGTTTGCGGGTGATATGATACTATACGTAGAAAACCCTAAAGACTCTATGAGAAAACTATTGGAACTAAAAGAAAGATTCAGCAGACTAGCAAGATACAAGATAAACATACAAAAATCGGTTGGATCCCTATACACCAATAAAGAGAACAATGAAAAGGATATCAGGAAAACAATATCATTTGTAATAGCCCCTAAGAAAATAAAATACTCAGGAATAAATCTAACCTGGGATATAAAATGACCTATAGAAAGAAAACTAAAAAACACTACTGCAAGAAACCCAAAGGGATCTACATAAATGGAAAAGCATACCATGCTCATGGATAGGTAGACTCTATATTGTGAAAAAGTCAATTCTACCAAAAGCAGTCTACAAATACAATACAATCCCAATCCAAAACCAACAGTATTCTTTAACAAGGTAGAAAAACTAATCATTAACTTTATATGGAAAGGAAAGAGGCCCCAGATAAGTAAAACACTATTGAAGGAAAAGAATAAAGTAGGAGGACTAGCACTACCTGACCTCAGAACCTACTATACAGCTGCAGTAGTCAAAACAGCCTGGTAGTGGTACACTGACAGATACATTGACCAATGGAACAGAATTGAGAACCCAGATGTAAATCCACCCACCTACTGTCACCTGATCTTTGACAAATGCCCAAAGTTCATCAAATGGGGAAAAGGCAGTCTTTTTAACAAATGGTGCTGGCAAAATGGATGTCTATCTGCAAAAAAATGAAACAGGATGTGTACCTCACATCGTAGACAAAAACTAATTCAAAATGGATCAAAGACCTAAATATAAAACCAAAAACTCATAGAAGAAAAAATAAGGTCAACCCTAGAGGTCCTAATACACTGCACAAATACCATATGAACCATAACTAACAGTACACAAACACCAGAAGATAAGCTAGACTTATAATTGGGATATTCTAAAAATTAAACACTGCCACCAGAGTTTCCTATATCCTAACACAAGAAAAACTTGTGCTCATCAGAAGACTTCACCAAAGAGTAAAAAGAGAACCTACAGACCAGGGAAAAAAATTTGGCTATGACAAATCTGAGAAAGGTCTAATATCTAAAATCTATAGGAAAATCCAACACCTCTACAACAAAAAGACAAATAATCCAATTAAAAAATGGGCAAAGGGTATGAACAGACACTTTGCCAAAAAGATATTCAGGCAGCTAACAGACACATGAGGAAATGCTCAAGATCACTAGCCATTAGAGAAATGCAAATCAAAACTAAAATGAGATACCATCTTACTCCGGCATTACTGGCACGAATCAAAAAACAGAAAATAACAAATGTTGGAGAGACTGTGGGGTTATTGGAACTCTTATGCACTGCTGGTGGAAATATAAATAGTACAACCATTTTGGAAAATGATATGGCACTTCCTTGGAAAACTAGAAATAGAAATACCATACGATCCAGCAATCCCCCTCCTAGAAATATATCCTAGAGAAATAAGAGCCATCACACTAATAGACATATGCACACCCATGTTCATTGCAGCATTGTTCACAGTAGCAAAAAAATGGAAACAACCTAAGCGCCCATCAACAGATGAATGGATAATCAGACCATGGTACATACACACAATGGAACACTCTGCAACAATAAAGAACAAGGTTTACACGCAGAAAGAAACAATCTTTGATGGTTGCTAGGGAGATGAGGGGTGGGGAGGGAAAAATAGGAAGTAGACAATAGATAAGTGGTAACTTTGGTGAAGGGCAAGAGCGTACACAGTTCTGAGGAAGTCAGCACAACTTGACCAAGGCAAGGTCATGGAAGCTTCACAGACACATCCAAACTCCCTGAGGGACCGAATTATTGGGCTGAGGGCTGGGCACCATGGTCTTGTGGGACAGCTAGCTCAATTGGTATAACTTATAAGGAATATGTTCTATATCCTACTTCGGTTAGTAGCATCTGGGGTCTTAAAAATCTTGTGAGTGGTCACCTAAGATACTCCACTGGTCCCGCCCTATCTGGATCAAGGGAGAATGAAGAAAACTAAAGACACAAGGAAAAGATTAGTCGAAAGATCTAATTGACCACAAGTACTTCATCCTCCACCAGACTGAGTCTACCACAACCAGACGGTGCCTAGCTACCACCACTGACTGCTCTGACTGGGATCATAACAGAGGGTCCCGGACAGAGCTGGAGAAAAATGTCCAACAAAATTCTAACTCACACACACACAAAAAAAAACAGACTTACTGTCTGACAGAGACTAAAGAAACCCCGAGAGTATGGCCCTCGCACACTCTTTTAACTCAGTACTGAAGTTCCTCCTGAGGTTCACCCTTCAGCCAAACATTAGACAAGCCCATCAAATAAAACGAGATTAAATGGGCACACCAGTTCAGGGGCAAGGACAAGAAGGCAGGAGGGAACAGGTAAGCTGTTAACGGTGAGCCCAAGTTTGAGAGAGGGAGAGTGTTGACATGTCATGGGGTTGGCAACCAGTGTTACAAAACAAGATGTGTATTAATAGTTTAATGAGAAACTAATTTGCTCTGTAAACCTTCATCTAAAGTACAATAAAACATAAAAAAAATTTTTAAAGTCAGAAAATTTTAAAATAGCATGTATTACTTTTTCACAGTTTATTTTTCTAATCAGAATGTTCTGTTCTATTATAAAGCTTTCTTTAATCTTTCTAAGGCAGTTTGTAAAGAGGTCTATAGCCAGTGGAGCTGCTCATAGGAATCAAATATTTGTCTTGGTCCCCTCGGTACCTCTTGACATAGTGATAGACCCTTAGAGACAGGTGGAGAGATTGGATGAATTAATGGTCAGAAGGATGGAGGAATAGTCACAGTTATTTTCCAGGTCCCCTTGTTAATTCTGATGTTGAAATAAGTGAAGTGACCGTTTCAAGAGCCAAGAAACTAAAAAGAAACAAAAATATGCAGAAAAATATTCTCTGGTGGATAAGATCCAGCCATATCAATTAAGTAAGAGTCTCCAGCAAAGAGGTGTGGAGATTGGTGTGTATATATTTTTTTAAGTTCCCCAAATGATTCTACTGTGCAACCAGAGTTGAGAATCTATACCCTAACAAACCAAACAACCAACCAACCCATTGCCGTCGAGTTGATTCTGACTCATAGAGACCCTATAGGATGGAGTAGAACTGCCCTATAGCGTTTCCAAGGAGCACCTGGTGAATTCTAACTGCTGACCTTTTGGTTAGCAGCCGTAACTCTTAACCACTCTGCCACCAGGGTTTCCTATATCCTAACACAATATCTAAATATGGTGCTTAAATTTAATTATTTTGTTATTTAAAAAAAAAAAACTGTGTATCATACTCAAAGATACGGGGATACATGGTTACACATTTGAGAAGAATAGCAGCACGTTACCTGAACAGAGTACAACTTGAAATTCAGAGACGTGTTGCCCTTACTGATTGGTCTCTGTGGCTTTGATCTGTTGCTGTCACCTGGTGGCAATGTACTTGAATTGTAGGGCCGATTTTCTGTGAGGTTAATTAGACCTTTGGAGAACTGAACTCTGTGAAACTGAAATCATAAGGTCACACTCTATGCGAGTGTTAATGAATGATTTGCACGCTGGTGAAACTGCAAAACTATTCCATCACGTTGTTTTCTGTTTCCACCTCTTATAATGTGACTTGACCTCAGCAACCAGACATTCAGAGCATTTCAGAGTGCACGCAGTTACTAGGACTTTTATGAGAACAAGATAAGCCTGAGAAGAGATGGTAGCTAAGATATGTTTCTCTTCCTTCCTGGCAAGTTCTTGCTCTGTGTTGTCCCACACGAGCCTTGCTGGCGGCCCAGAAATCCAGAGTAGGATGGTAGTAAGCAAGAGATGAGAACTGTGATAAAATCTGGGCTCCAGGTATTGATAGAAACACTGAAGAATTAACTCCAAATTCTTAACATTCCTGTTTCTGTTGTATGTTTTTGAGTGACAGACTTCAATATATTTGGAATAAGTTCTGGTATTTTTCTTCTAGAATCATCATTTTAAGAATGGAAGGAACTTTAGGGATCTAGTCTACCCACCCCATCTTCACACGTGAGCGAACTAACAGTCAGAGAAGTTAAGTGACTTGTCTGATGTCATACACTACCAAAAAAACCAAACCCGTTGCCGTCAAGTCAATTCCAACTCATAGCAACCCTATAGGAAGTGGGAAAATCAAAAATAGGTGTTGTTTCTATTTTCTGTTTAAAACTATCCTCCCAATTTTTATGTTCAGTGTATTAGTTTCCTGGGGCTATCATAAGAATTACCACGAACTGGGTGGCTTAAAATAATAGAAATGTGTTCTCTTATAATTCAGGAGGACAGAAGTTCAAAATCAAGGTGTAGGCAGGGTTGGTTTCATCTGGAGGCTCTGAAGGAGAAACCATCCCACACCTCTCTCCTAGCTTCTGGTGGTTGCTGGCAATCTTTGGCATTCCTTGGCTTGTAGCTGCATTGCAGGCAGCCCCCAGGATGTGAACATCTGATTTACATACAACCTGTAGTTACAAACCAACCCCCATAAAGCCTATTATATTAAAACTTTGAGGTACATACAATGATTCATAACAACACAGACGCAACCTTGTGAGGCACATCAAAACTTTATTATTATTACTGTATTATTATGTTAAAGTTGTTTTAGTGTATCTGGAAATTTTCTTTAATGTTTTTTATGCATAAAAGGTACACTATATACTGTATAGTAAGACGAACATTTGACTAACCAACGTTAGATACAAACCATTCCTAACTGTTCTGATTTATATACAAATTCACCTTAAAGATAGATTTAGGAATGGAACTTGTTGGTAATCCAGGAACTGCCTGTACTTCAGTCTCTGCCTCCATTTTCACATCACCGTCTCTGTGTTGCTGTGTACACTTTTCTGTCTCTTACAAGGATGTTTTCATTGGATTTAGGGTCCACCCTAATCCAGTATGATCTCATCTCTATCCTTACCTTAATTACATCTGCAAAGACCCTATTTCCAAATAAGGTTACATTCTGAGGTTGCAGGTGGACATAAATTTGGGGGGGACACCATCTAACACATTATTCAATTTGGGCTCCAGGTGTTGATAGAAACACTGAAGATGCCTTCATCTAAATATGCCGCTCAATTCTATGAAGAATTTATTGACTTAAATCCAGCTTAAAAGAAAAAAAAACAAACCTGCCTTAAAGCATTACTTCCTGCCACCTCTCTATGCCCCAGCTACCCTCCACACACACACACACACACACACACACACACACACACATACACACACACACAACTTTGCCTCCATTCATTTCCTGAAACTCCAGTTCCCCGGTGCCCAGTGTTGTTGGAGAATGAAAGCGCAGACGTTGGGGGGCCAGCAGACATCTGATCACAGGGTAGGAGGGCCTTTTAGGGGTGTTAAGAAATTTAGGCAATTGTCTAAATTGTAATAGCTGTATGCAGAATGAATCTGAAGGACAAGACTGGATGCAGAGACAAGAGTGGATACAGAGAAATTAGGAGACAAAACAGACAAAACCTGGTGATTACATATGAGAAGTAAGAGAAATGAAAGAATCAAGGAGGACAGTGTAGCTTGAGTGACTCGGTAGATGACGGTGCCACTAAGAGAAAATGAGAATTTTTAGGAGGAAAGGAAGAGATGGTTAGTTCACTTTGAGACATGTTGAGTGTGAAGTGCAGGATGCTCAGGAGAGAAGTCAGAGTTACACATGGTAGACTGAACTAGAAGCACGTCAGGAAGCCTGGTCCATGTGGTGCCTGAGGGGAGTTACCTGAGACAGGGCTGGAGAAGCAGGAGGTACACATTCCTTAAGATCTCATGCAATAACTCTCCATTCCCTCCTCCCCCCAGCTCTGGTAACCTCTAATCTGTGTTCTGTCTCTATAAATTTGCTTATTGTAGACATTTCATGGAGTCCTTGGGTGGTGCAAAAGGTTAACGCTCTCCACTGGGCCAGGGAGCTTAGACTTCACCTTCCAGGTTATGAGAGCCACTGGAGGATTTTAAGCAAGAAAATACCATGAACAGATCTGATTTTTAGAGGTGACTTTCCTGGCAGCATGGAAGGTGAATTGGAGAGGGGAGAGAGTAGAAATAAGGAGACCAATGGAAAGTTATTTGAATGTTGTTAGGTGCTGTCAAGTCAGTTCTGACTCATAGCGACCCTATGTACTACAGAACGAAACACTGCCCAGTCCTGCGCCATCCTCACAATCGTTGTTATGCTTGAGCCCATTGTTGCAGTCACCTGTGTCAATTCATCTCATGGAGGATGTTCCTTTTTCAATGACCCTCTACTTTACCAAGCATGATATCCTTCTCCAGGGACTGATCCCTCCTGATACCATGTCCAAAGTATGTGAGACGTAGTCTCACCATCCCTGCTTCTAAGGAGCATTCTGGCTGTACTTCTTCCAAGACAGATTTGTTCGTTCTTTTGGCAGTCCATGGTATATTCAATATTCTTCACCAACACCATAATTCAAAGAGATCAGTTCTTCTTTGGTCTTCCTGAAACCAAAAACCCGTTGCTGTCGAGTTGATTCCAACTCATAACAACCCTATAACACAGAGTAGAACTGCCTCATAGGGTTTCCAAGGAGCAGCTGGTGGATTTGAATTGCCAACCTTTTGGTTAGCAGTCAAGTTCTTAATATTTGAATAGAAAAGAATAGAAAACTTATTAGAACCAGAACATCTTATGACAGAAAAGAAGTTGTAAGGGAGAGAAAGAATCAAGTAATACACATGGGATAATTCACAAATTTAACAAATACATGTGGCAGAATCAAGAATATAATCCTATATGAGCATGCACAGCCTTTGACCCTCCTCTAACCTTCTAGGTAAGGATCTTGAGTCTTTGTTGTATAGGGATAATGGGTGAAGGAGGAAATTAGGAAGTAAACAAGAAAGGTGGTTTTAATGAACAATGTAAAAGTCAGAGAGTGGGTTAAAAGAATAAACTGAAGGTGGCAGGATAGATGGTAAGAAAGTAGAGATGGGGTTTTAAGAGAGAGTTTTGGGGAGGAGAGAGCATGTGAGTGAGAGCTCATCCCCCGTGCTGTGAAGAGTAGTAGGTTTTTTGAGGAAATGGATGAGTGAAGGGACTTTTAGACTATTTTGCTATGTGTCGTACTATGTAATTGCCCTTTGGTATTTCTCGTGAGATTGCAGTAAAGATTTCAATTACTTTTCAATTTTTTTGTGCCTGAATACCGTATCGTGCAAAAGTAGTGTAGAGATAGAGGCAGGTAGGCTCAGCTGCATCCAGATTACTTTTACATGAATAGAATCAGTAGGACTGTGTGATCAATGAGATGTGGAAAGGGATAGAAAGGGAGGACTCTAAGATGACCTCTGCAATGATATCAGAAGTCTGGTGAGGTTTTGTGACAAAGAGACATAGCTTAGGATCAGAGAATAGATGCCGCATTCCACGTTGATCATTTGGAGTTTGAGGTGCTTGGGGGTAGTCAAGGACAGAAGCCCAGTAGGCGATCACTGTTTCACCAGGGAAGCTCAGGAGATAACTCTGGGCTGGAAATGGAGACTTGGAATCTGCTGATATTTTTGTGGGTTTTGTGGCAACCAAATGCATGCATGAGAATATATGCGGCTAATGAAAGACCAAGAACAGGACTGTGGGTTGCATTCTTGCTTAAGGGATGGGTTGAGAAACAGGAGCTATCAGAAGAGGCTGACTCAAAATGACAAATACTGTATGATTCCACTTACATGAAATACCTAGAATAGGCAAATTCGTAGAGACAGAAACTAGATTAGAGGTTACCAGAAGCTGGTGGAAGGAGGGAATGGAGAGTTATCACTCAGGGGGTACAAATTTTCTGTTTGGGGCGATGACAAATTTTGGAAATAAATAGTGACGATGGTCACACAACATTGTGAATGCAATGAATTCCATTGACATGTATACTTAAAAATCGTCAAAAGGGTAACTTTTACATTATATGTATTTTGTTACAATAAAAAATGGTAGTAAACCTTGGTGAGTAGCGTCTGGGGTCTTAAAAGCCTGTGAGCAGCCATCTAAGATACTCCACTGGTCTCATCCCTTCAGGAGCAAGGGAGAATGAAGAGAACAGGATATAAGGAAAAGATTAGTCCGAAGGACTAACAGACCACAGCTACTAAGGCCTCCACCAGACTGAGTCCAGTGCAGCTAGATGGTGCCCGGCTACCACCACTGACTGCTCTGACCAGGATCACAACAGAGGGTTCTGGACAGAGCTGGAGAAGGCTGTAGAACAAAATTCTAACTCACACACTAAAAGACCAGATTTACTGGCCTAAAGGAGACTGGAGAAACCCCGAGAGTTTGGCCCCCAGGCACACTTTTAGCTCAGTGGTGAAGTCATTTCTGAGGTTCAACGTTCAGCCAGGGAGTGGACAGCCATAAAACCAAATGGGACTAATGAGGCACAGCAGTCCAGGGACAAGGGCCAGACGGCAGAAGGGGACAGGAAAGCTGGTGATAGGGAACCCAAGGCTGAGTAAGGATGGTGTTGATGTGTTGTGAGGTTGTTAACCATTGTCATAGGGCAACATGTGTACTAACTGTTAAATGAGAAACCATTTTGTTCTGTAAGCCTTCATCTAATGTGAGAATAGCAGCACAATTGGAAGAGCGTAGTCGATGTCACTGAACTGTGCATGTAGAAATTTTTGAAATGGTGTATCTTTGGCTATGTGTATTTTCACAAAAAAAAAAAGGTCGAGAAGAGAGAGGGTTGACAAGTTGTGGGGTTGTTAACCAATGTCATAAAACAACATGTGTACTATTGTTTCATAAAAAACTATTTGTTCTGTAAGCCTTCACCTGAAGTACAAAAAGAGAGAGAGAAAAATTGAGTCGGCATAGCCAGAAAACACAGGGAAGCAGGCGTCACAAAGTCAAGGGAGGAGGGAGTTTCAGGACAGGGGAGCGGCTGTCAGTGTCAAATGTCACAGAGAGGTAAAGAGATTTGAGGGTTAATCACTAGCTTTAGCAATTGAGAGGTTACTGTTATCCTTAGCAAAGGCACTTTCAGGGGGATGGTAGGAAAAGACTCTTCACAGCAGTGGGTGGAGAAAAGAATGAATGAGGGTAGACAATTCTTTGGAGACACTGATCTGTGAAGGGGAGGGATGATGAAGATATTAAACAGGGGAGATACAGGGTAAGGGGGGATTTTGTTGGGGTGTCCTATTATCGTTTTTGAAGATAGTTGAGACTACGGTATATTTATAAACTAACGGGTGGACTAAAGTTTTAGGAGAGTTGGATATTTGAAGGAAAGAGCTGATAGGATTTAGTGCAGGAGTACAGAGGCCTGAGGGGCTCAGGATCACAGATGCCGAGAGGGCAGGAGGGAGGGGCTGTGGGGACAGGTAAGACAGTTGATGGCAGGTGGCAGTAGGGAGGAACAGGGGATGATATTTAGAAGTCCATAGTCCAAGTGGGTGATAATTTCCTCCAGCAAACAAATCCAGGTTTTGAACACCCTTTGTGCTCTGTGCTGGGTGCTTGCTATCATAAGATCAATAAGATTCTGTGAAGCTCACAGTTGTGACACTCTCCTCAAGAACTGTTGTGTCTTTGTCCCAGTGTCTCTTTCCACATGCCCCTCCTCCCCACCCCCTTTCCTTTTTCTCCTGTTTTTTTCTCTTCTTCCGCGCCAGTATGTCTTCTCCCTCCCTCTGCCTTCTCCTTGGCCTCTCTGCTTCTTAGCCACCACTCCGCCCCACCTCCCTTATCTGCACACCATCTCTCTTAACCCCATCTGTTTCTTTTCCCTCCCTTCCTCCTCAAACTAGCCAAAACAAGGAAATAAAATCAGTTTTTAGTCTTTCTTATTTATATTTATATTTATCTTTTAAACATTTGTTTCCTGTTTAATTTTTAAAACAAATAAGTTGAAAATTACGTACTTTTTTCTCTCAAATGAAAGGTGAATATGAGTCTCAATTAGCTTTGTTCTGTTGGTAAATGATCCTTAATAAAATAAACCCGCCCCACCTCAGTTAAGCACCGTGGGGAAGGAAACAGCACTCATGTGGTTTCATCTACAATGAGACGATGTTTGTTTTGCACATGCTATTGACCCCGTGAAAAAGAGAGAACTTAAATGCTTTAGTATTAAAGAAAACATGTTTTCAAAGTTTGTATGTGTTGTATAAGCAAGTAAAACATGAAAAGCAAGAAAAAAATTGGTATTTCCTATCTCTGTCCATACACTCAGTATTACAGCTAGAATTCAAATGGTAGGGGGGAGGAAAAACAAATTTCTGGCCAAAGAAAACTTACTGCTCCTGGAAATACCATGCTGTCTGTTGCTAGCCAAGAAAACCAGTGTCTTTTTCATTCCCCTGACCGGGCAGCAAAGGGGAGTCAAGGCCCCAGATTGTCCTGGTAACAGCAGATGACATGCCCCACAGCGGAAACCCGGTTGAAAGGGCACTTGCTGTCCAAGCCTCCCTCACACAGCCCTGCGGGCCCTAAATTCTGGCCGTGGAATCTCCGAGCAGACATATAACTTGTTTAACGCTGACTTGGTTTCTCTACGTGACTTAAGACTGGAAATTTTCAACTGCACTTCAGCGGAACTAATCCTTGACATGGATAAAAATTTCTGTTGAAAGTGGGTATATAAAAACTCTATCAGTTGCTGTGAGCTAAGTTCTGAGCCTAGTCTTCCTGCACCTAATTGTGGGTCATTACCTTTAGTGCCCAATTTGTATTACTTCTAAACAGCACCTCCAATTATAAACGTCTGGATTCAATGCCGTGACATGCCCTTTCTAAAAGATCCCTTAATCAAAGCTGTTTAATTTTTATAAAAGGAAAATTAGAAGTGGAGAGATACTCTTCAGAGAGTCCCAGGGGACGAAGCTGGTGAGGGACCCCTGAAGAAGTTCAGGTTCAGATTCCTAGAAATGGAGGCCAAGTTGGAGGGGCAGGGGCAAGCCCTCCCTCCAGGTGTGGCTTTCCAGCAGCCTGAGCATTGAGAGTGCAGTCCACATACAGGAGTCATCTTCACAGCTAAAGATGAAGGAAGAGCCAGAAAAAGCAAAAGCCCCAAAAATAGCCCTTACAAAACCATAGAGAAAGTCAAGTAGGTCTGTGTGTTCAGCCTCTTGGGCAGTCTCTCAGATACTTACCACAAAGAGCACTCTATGCTACAGTCTGTGCTTCCTGCACACCCCTAGGACTCTTCTCAATGCCTCTTCATCACAGCTGTCTGTCACAGAAGAATGAAAGTATCTAATAAAATAACTCACAGTAAATTATTCATTGAAGAGAGACAATAACTTCTTCATTATATTCTTTTGGTGGTATTTGCATGTTAAAGGAGGGTTATGGAAGGCAGTGCCAAACCCAAAGAGAACCAAATCTTGGAGAAGAATTTCATCCATTGCAGCAGGCAACTGGGGAGGTGCTTGGGGACAGGAAGAGCATACTCTTATCCCTTAGGGACCATCCCATGGTGATTACCTATTCACCATGTTTTGTTTTGTTTTTTTTAATGATCTTACGCCATGGACAGATCAGGATTACTCTGAAGTGTTATCTGCATTATCTGAACAGAACTCAAGCCTATTTTTTCTTCACTTTTTCAGCCCATTTTTGACCCCTAAAACCCTGTGCTTAAGTGTAAAACTTTAATCGAGTCCTAAGGTAAAAGTTTCTACAAAAGTAAGCAAAGTACTTCCTTATATAGCTATGACCCCATGGATATTTAAAGGAATAAAAATTATCCCCTTCCCCCACTTTGATCATTCTTGGAAGTTGAAACAGCCAGGTCCTCATGCAATTTACTTTGTCAGTTTGATGGGACAAGAACTCCCTTCACAAAAGTGCTTGCTTCTAGTTTAAGATGGCTTTCTCTCCTATAAATGATTTTGCTTGCTAACTTAAGCTGTTCTCTTACTTTCCTCCCTTTCCCCGCTCCCATTTTCATTTCTCAGGACAAATGTTGCCTTTCACTTCACTGCCAGCCCTTCTCAACCTCAGGTAAGTTAAGAGTTATTGTCGTTCTACCTGTTGGTGTTACTCAAAAAAGCCATGGTAACAGGTACAGTCAGTATGTGGTGTTTCCCTTGATCTTTCACAACTTGTATTTGGGAATGTTACTCGTGCCCTGGAACTTTGGACACAACATTTAATCTTGTCACCTTAACTGATTTGAAATGGGAGGCGTGATATTTGTTTGCAGATGTTTCTTGGTTCAACCGTCATCCAGAAAATCGTGTGCCTACTATGTGCCAAGAACTGTGTTACATAGACGGTACTAGGTGCTGGGGATACAGGGGTGAAGAAGGGGGAGACACAACTTTTGCCCTCATGGTGTTTAGATTGGGGGGGGAGTGGAGGGCCAACTTTAAACAGGTACACAGATAATAACTGACCTGGAAATACAATAAAAATAAGATAGACTTTAATTTCCACAATCTTATGGGTGGAATAAATAAGTTTCCCCTGTCATAGCTTCTGAGATAAAGAGTAAAGTCTATTTAATAGCGAGTTTTAATCAGACTTATTTAATGTCCTGATATTTATTGTAAATTTTCTGTAGGCTGTAAATATAGCTTTGCTCATAAATGGCTACTCAATTTTTACTTTTAGACATACTGGGGCTAACATTATATGGACACTGTTATAAATCTATGAGCTCTGGTGGCACAATGGTTAAAGCTCTTGACTGCTAACCCATAGGTCGGCAGTTCAAACCCACCAGCCGCTCTGCGAGAGAAAGATGTGGCAGTCTGCTTCTGTAAAGATTTGCAGCCTTGGAAACGCTATGGGGCAGTTCTATTCTGTCACACAGGGTCACTATGAGTCTGAATCGGCTTGATGGTAGTGAGTTTGGTTTTGGATTTGGTGTGCTGGTAAATATTTAACAGCTGGTTCTCCAAGAGAAAGCCCTAATTTGTGGTGTTTGCCCATTTCTGCAGTGTAAATACCTCTATCATGGCTACTTTCAAGCTGCCAACGTGATGTCATTGAACACAGAGTTGGGAAGAGATGTACAAGATCAGCTCTTCCAGGCCTGAATGAGTCAGTTAAAAAACCAAATGGCACACCTAGTAAGGATTAAATTTCCTTTTCAGTGAAAGCCTCTGCGGTGCATGTATACTACCGCCCAGTGACAGGCACGGACCCACAGTCCATGGCCCTAACATTTATTGACCACTTACCGTAATTCAAGAAATATTTAGAAAGCTCTAGTTACTAGGTTCAATGGGAGCTACCCAGGAGAGGAGGGAGGGATCACACTCCAACTACAGGAAGAGTACTGTCTATAATAAATATGATATATAGAATGCGGCATGACTTTAACAGAAGGGCTTGTAGGCTGAAAGTCAGTGATGATTATATAGTGTGGTATCTTTTTATTTTAAAAAGGTCTGTAAACATTAAAGCTTAAATTATTCGTATATAAGCCCCAAGCCAGAAAAATTATACACTAAAACAAAAATAGAAATTCTTTGACATCTGGAAAAGCCTTCATTTACTCGTAACAGTTCCTATTTTGATCTCTTTTATATCCTCTTCAGTTGCAGGAAGGGATTTTCTGTTCCTGTAAACTCACCCAAGCTACTTTACATTCTCAGATAACCTTTGTCATTACTGTCTGCCTCTATACCTGTAGATACTGACAGGTCGTAAAACCTGGGCAGGTAATCAGGACATAGAAGATGGTTTTTAGCCTAAATTCCAGCTATTGCTTTGGGTCCATGTCATTTACTTCTTTCTAGTGAAAGTAGATTGTCAGGACTGGAGTCAGAAACAGCTTTTTGGGGTGTATGCTAATTTAGAGATGAAGAGAGTGATAGTCCTTTGACATATAGATAAGGCTTCAGTAGGTGCATGCACGAAACCAACTACCATCTAGGGATATTCTGATGGTCATCACTGCTACTAGTAATCATGGAAGTGCTCTTGAGTTACCTAGTGTGGTTCCCTAAGAATCAAGTACACCTCTTGAGAATTCCAAAGAGCTCATCTTTGGAGGAATCTTGTATTCTGTGTATTTATATTATATTTATTTGAATCAAGCTTCAAAATGAAAGAGCAAAAGGAAGTGGGTTCTGCAGGGTGTTGCCGTCTGTTAGGAGGCATGAACAGACTTACAAACAGCTGTGTAAATTGCCCTGCTTAATTTTTAGATTTTTTTTTTCCCCATCAGAAGGTTGAAGGTTTTCGATTATTGGAAAACATTTTATTTTTATTGCTTCAGTTCTCAGGATCAGGTTAGTAAAGAGGATGTAGGGATGCAAAATTAAGTTTTGTGTCTCTTTTAAGGTGCTAGATTTATTAGAGCCCAAGGATATACAGTTTGTCTTGGTTTTTTTCCTCAAAATCTTAGTCGTATTTCATGGCAAGCCTCTCAACCAGTTACCGTATTTATGATTATTGGGCAGAAGTCACCTTTCTTCAACATTAGCAACAAGTTTTGAACTTAGAGTTATTAAGTTTTTCCAGTGGATTCATAATCTAAGTAGGTAAATAGTAGAATCTCTTTCTATTAGAAATGTTTCCTGATTCTGGTCATATCTGAAAAATACTATTAAAGATATCTCAGCCTGCCCAAAATTGTGAACATGTGTCAGGGATCTTAGGTGTAGAACTTGGTCTGTGAATCTAAATATCTTCTTACTATAGTCCAATCAGGAAATAGAATCTTTAGCAAAAGATCTAGGGGAACATTGGGTCTAGTGCTAATTCTGCCTATGAGAAGGTCATTAAAAATTCTTGAAGAACAGGCTTATCTGCTTTACAAGGTGAAGCTTCGTATTTCAAAATGATCACACAGAAGAAAATTCTGTCTCATATTACATCCAGCACGTCCTTAATCCAAAAGATGAAGTGGGGATGGGAGATTCTTCTTATAAGTAAGAACTAGAGTAAGTGTAGAAAGTTTAGTCTAGAAAGAAATGGTCATTGTGCTGTCATACCACAGTAAATAAAACAGCAACATTTTAACAAAATAGCTTCTTTGCCTTGTTCACTGCTGTGTCCCTAACACTGGGCCCAGAGCCAGAGCACAGAGCAGTTGCTCAGTATGTATGAGACAAATGAATATCTAAATTAATGCAGATCTGCTAAGATTTACATCTGAACTTTGTGCCTAATATTAGAGGAACTTAATCTATTCATGTGAAAATAATTCTGAGTTTGCGATTGTAAATATTTCTTAATTTTAACAAGTCATCTCTTTCTCTTTCTTATTCTCAGTATTTTCTATATAAATTTCCCAAAGATGTGGACTCCATTATCATTAAAGTGGTATCTGAGATGGCTTATCCATGTTCCATTGTCTCCATCCAGAATATCATGGTGAGTCCTGATAACCTGTCAACCTTCCAACACAGAGCATTATATTGTGCTAGAATAAATGAGAGAGAGAGGTGGGGACCATGTCATCCTCTTACTACGTATGTCCCCCTCTGACTGCTAAATAATAAAAACAGTACCTTGCACACACAAGTGGACAGTCCATGTTTTTAGACCATGATTTAAGGAGACCAAGAATAGCTGACACTTCATAAATAAATAAACAAATAAATGACAAGGCAGAGAAAGGAATAATCATGACAAAGAACAAGAAAGTTCAAGTTGTGAGTGGCACAAGATAAATAAAATAGAAACCTAGTGTTTGTTCTATATTTTAAAAATTTCCTTGTAACATTAGTCCATTTCTAGCTCATAAGGTATTAATCAAGAATGGGACCGGTATTATATCTTTAAGACAGTCTTTTCAGAGTTCTCTTTCATAGGAAGTGACCTTGGCTCTAGAGGACAAGGCACCAAGTTTTAAGAGGACTATTTCATCACTGCTCTGGGGTAAAACTTTTATGGCTTCTGACTTAGTGAGGACTCCCTTGCTCTGTGGTCCAGATGAGAAGACCCTGAGAGGGCCTAAGTGTGATATGACATTATAAACATCAGTAATACTTTCCTTCTTATCCCCCATGCATGCTTCAGTGCCCAGTGTACGATCTTGACCACAATGTGGAATTTAATGGTGTCTATCAGTCCATGACCAAGAAAGCTGCCATCACACTACAGGTGAGACATTGGTTCTCTGGTCACTATTGTCAACAACAGTGCATGACTTATAGTCAGGGTACCTACTGGACCAGCATCCAAAAGGGATGGCCATCCACTGCATGCCTTGTAGCTTTTTCCTTTCCGGTTGGTTTAAAAGCCTGAGCCTGAAATCAAAGCCTGGACAATGAGGGGCAAAACTCTTCTGCCAGGTGCCCTGTTCCCCTTGGAGATTCTTGGGAAACCATGGTGCCATGGGACATATATCTGACAGATATCTTAGAGAGATAAAGTCCTGTGGACTACCAGAAGGTTCTAGTCTTCTCATCAGAGGTGCTGATCTTTTTCTCTTTTTCTTTTTTTTATTGTACTTTAGATGAAGGTTTACAGAACAAACTAGCTTCTCATTAAACATTTAGTATGCATATTCTTTTATGACATTGGTTAGCAACCCGAAGACATGTCAACACTCTCCCTTCTCAACCTTGAGTTCCCTATTACCAGCTTTCCTGTGCCCTCCTGCCTTCTCATCTTGCCCCTGGGCTGGTATGCCTCTTTAGTCTCATTTTGTTTTATGGGACTGTCTAATCTTTGGATGAAGGGTGAACCTCAGGAGTGACTTCATTACTGAGCTAAAAGGGTGTCCGGGGGCCATACTCTCGGGTTTTCTCCAGTCTCTGTCAGACCAGTACGTCTGGTCTTTTTTTGTGATTTAGAATTTTGTTCTACATTTTTCTCCAGCTCTGTCCAGGACCCTCTATTGTGATCCCTGTCAGAGCAGTCAGTGGTGGTAGCTGGGTACCATCTAGTTGTACTGGACTCAGTCTGATGGAGGCCGTGTTAGTTATGGTCCATTAGTCCTTTGGACTAATCTTTCCCTTGTATCTTTAGTTTTCTTCATTCTCCCTTGTTCCCGAAGGGGTGAGACCAGAGGAGTATCTTAGATGGCTGCTCAAAGGCTTTTAAGACCTCAGACGCTACTCACCAAGGTAGAATGTAGAACATTTTCTTTATAAACTATGTTACGCCAATTAAGCTAGATGTTCCCCGAGACCATGGTCCCCCTAGCCCAGAGGTGCTGATTTTACG
Organism: Dugong dugon; assembly: GCA_030035585.1. Lineage (NCBI taxonomy): Eukaryota > Metazoa > Chordata > Mammalia > Sirenia > Dugongidae > Dugong > Dugong dugon. Next base: position 3,627,373 of record CM057466.1, read on the forward strand.
GTGAAGTTTATCTGATCCATTTAATGCAATGAAACATATACTAGTAATTTGTATCAGTAATGGTAGCCAAAAGAGGTCTTCGACTCTGGACAGAATGGACAAGTTCAAAGGAATATAAACCATATTTGTGCATTAGTTTACCCTTCTGGTATCTGTAATTAAATTATTATTTCAATAGTAATTTTATAGCAAAAAATGTATACGCATCACGCTAGAATATTTTCAAAGAGATTCTGTCCCTGTCTTCAGGGTGGTTACTTAAGCTTGAGATAACTGCACCTTGATCTGTTCTTTGCAGTAAGATAATACTATTTGTTGAATAACGAGCAAAGAATGAAGAGAGATTAATTATAATTTGGACATCAGACCTAAAAACTTCTACCAGTCAGGCTTTAATGGTCTAGGGCCTCAGATTTGCTGTCCCAAAGATCTGCTCTTGTTTTTAGTGCTTATTTCTTCTACAGCATTCCAGCATTATGTGGTGCCAAATAAAAATGAACAGAAAAATAAGTATAGTTGGGAACCTCAGATTTTATATCATTGGGACAATAAATTAATGAAGCACAAAGGATATCAGTACATCCCTAGCTTGGAAGTATTTTGAAGTGAATTCTCACTTCTCTTTTGGGCTTATGATTCAGCCTTGGGCCATTTTCTTAGTTGGCTAACCATGATACCGAAATTTGAGGATGATAAAAAGCGGAGTTTTAAAACTATTGTTTTTGTTAGTTGTCATTGAGTCAGCCCCGACTCATGGTGACCTTCTGTATAACAGAACAAAACGTTGCCCAGTCCTGTGCCATCTTCATGATCATTGGTAAGTCTGAGTCCATAGTTGTGGCGATTGTGTCAGCCCATCTCATTGAGGGTGTCTGACCCCTAACCAAACATGACAGTTTCTCCTGATGGCATGTCTAAACTGTAATAACCTTAAAGATCATCTTATCAAACACCCCTTTGTTTGTAAATAAGGGACACAAGAGAAGCACACTTAGAGAAAGTCAAAGTCAGGACTGTAACTCGGGTCTCCAGACTTTAGACTTTGCCTCCCTAACCCAAATTATTTATTTAACTGCTGACTGTGTGACTTCAAAGAAAGCCATTTATCTTTAGATTTTAAAATAATGAAAACTTAATACAAAGAAACCTGTGAGATGCGGAACTCGACCGAAGTGCCTTAATTTTCCAGGTCTCACAAGTTTTCCACCTTTGACAGGGAGCAACTTACCACTTTTCTGTCACTATTGGTGGAAAATACTTGAACTTTCTTTCTCTGACAGGTTTCCACCTTACACAGGTTTTGGCTTTCACAGGTTTTATGGTATACAAGTATTAATTATTAAACCTAGGCTGTTGACATTATTTATATGGTGCACTCAAGTGTGCACAAAATAAATTGAAATGACAACAGTTTATCTATTTAATTTCTTGGATGTAATGGTTATTTTGTCATAGATAATCTGGGATACAGATCATGAGTATGTGACAGTCCTTTCTAAGGACTTAAGGGGCAAGGTTTAGGCGGCAGGGGTTCGGGGGCAGAGGTGAACTTCACTTGTCTTCTCTCTCCTCTTTCTTTCTGCCTTCCTCCCCCATGGCCTTTCCCTTCTTCTTGCTATCTTTCTTGCCGGCCTATCATAAGGTTGTTATGTCTTATGCAGAAAAAGGATTTTCCAGGCGAGCAATTCTTCGTGGTGTTTGTGATAAAGCCTGAAGATTATGCTTGTGGAGGATCTTTCTTCATCCAGGGTAAGAGATAGTGAGGAGCGCTTGGCTTCCAGGACAAACCTGAAGGAGGGAAATGGACAGGAAGCCAAAAGCTCACATGGGCCTTTTATCACCACCTCCAGTTACTGGGCAAGGCAGTCTGAGAAAAAAAGAAAGGCAAGAAAAGGATAGATCTAAAGGTATTATCAATATTACAAAATGTCATGTAGTACATTCCATCTTTACAAAGTCTTGTGCTTCCTCAGATCGGATAGGTATAATTACTCAGTTGGTCCTTTATTCAGCAAATATTTGTTATTATGAAGTAATGATCTTGTACAGTGAATGAAGGAACCAGGTCCTTTTCCTAAGATTGGTTTGGTAGCCAGCCCTAATGGAGCCATTTATATTTGGCAGTACTCATCATTTCCACCAGGAGTTACATGGAAAATTCAGAGTTCTCAATTCTGCTTGCCAAACTTGTGCCTTACAAGATAGTAAGAAAGCAAACTGTGAAAACCTAGCCCAAGGACAGGGGTTGTGTGAGCTCTCGGGTGCACTCCACAAATAGTTACAAGAAACTACCCAGTAACTATCTCGGGAAAAGAATAGGCTGCTGATTGAACAGTCCCCAGCAGCTGATGAGCCATACATGGTGAACACAGAAGAGTGTTTTCTGTTGCGTGGCCATATCATCTGTGGTGAACAATTTTGCATTTTTTTCACCACATCAAAGATTCCACCTCTAGGTATGTCTGGCATCTGTCTCCCTCCCAACCCCAAAGCACCTTCCTACAGAATCAAAGCCTCTTTGCAAATTCACAATCCCTGTTGGGGGCGGATGACCCAGTAAGCAAGGTAAGCACAGGCTTACTACCTACCTATCTGCGGTGAACAATTTCACATGGATTTCAAAGATATGGTTGAAGCCCACGTGACATTGTTCACTACAGATGATCTGGTAAGCAAAGTAAGCACTATGCTTACCTTGTCTATTGGATAATCTGCCCCTGCGCGTGTCACCTAGTTGCTTTGGTATTTAGCTGAGATTTCTGCTTGTTTGTTTTTTAATCTAATTACATAGCTCTAGTGACACAATGGTTAAAGACTTGGCTGCTAACCAAAAGGTCAGTGGTTCAAACTCACCAGCCACTGCATGGGAGAAAGATGTGGCAATCTGCTTCCCTAAAGATTATTATAGTCTTGGAAGCCCTATGGGGCAGTTCTACTCTGTCCTATAGGGTCGCTATGAGTTGGAATCGACTCAATGGCACACAACAACAACAAGAGTTTTATCGGTGCCAAAAGTTCCCGGTAAAGTTCAAGTCCATGAATGACTATATAAGGGGAGGGGAAAAACCTCACTGACTAGAAAAAAGAGGTAGCAGACTAAAAGAAGAGGTAGCTTTCTACTTCTGAAGCTGTTTTCTTCAGATGTCTGTGACATTTGAGCCACACGGATGCCAGGAGAAGGGTCCACAACTCTTCACTGGGAACGGGAGATTGCAGCCTCATTTGTATTAGTTAGTGTTGCCAAAATGCACCCAAGCAAAGACCCAGTCACAAGTTTTAACCAAAGAGGGTATTAGATGGTTTGAATGTTTAGTGGTTAGGTTTCCCTCCAGTTCTTGCTAAAATAAAATTATACAGCAGAGTTAATTCTGGTCATTTTTTGAAAAATATAACAAGCCGAGAACCTGGTATCTGATCCATCATGCCTCGTTCTTTATTACCAGAAAAGGAGAACCAGACCTGGAATCTACAACGAACAAAGAACCTTAAAGTGACCATTGTTCCTTCCATTAAAGGTCAGTGTTGGCTCTAGGAAGCAGTTGAGAAATTCCTATCAGGAAGTCTATCATATGATTCAGTGCTAATGTCAGCCTTCCAGAGAAAGGATGACATCCTTCCAGATTCATCTTAAGGAAACTAAAATATGTCCACAGTAGAGATGGAAGAGGGAACCAGAGCATTTTGCTAAATCCCTTCCAAAGTGAAGGGGAGCTCATTATGAAGTTGTGTACAGGCAGTCTCTTCCCAGCTTACACTGGGAAGTCCTCACTGACAACGACGATCATTTGTGGATGATGTCTAGGTGACCTCAAGTGGCTTTGTTTTTCTTAATGGAAATTTCTTGGGACTTAAAAATAGGCACAGTGGAGGTGGGCCTTTGGAACTGTTCTGTCCCAAACATGGACATTGACTGTCCTCTTTTCTCCTGAGTTCAACCTGACCCAACTTGTTTCTCTTCATCCAGGATCCGTTTATGTGAAATCCATTCTCCTCAGTTTCCTCATCTTCTTCTCCTTCTACTTGGGATGCCTGCTTGTTGCATTTGTCCATTATGTCAGGTAGGTAAAGAGTTTCAAGAAATGTTAACCCTCTTTGCCTATGGAATAGTTTATGAATTAGTACAGACATTAGAGCCACATTAACTGAGTGCCCCTAGGCAAGTTAATTAACCTCTCTGTGCTTCAGTTTTCTCATCTGCAAATGAGATGATATTTTACCTCACAGAATAAAAATATATCTGCAGCATGTACATCAATGTCCTGCACATACTGAGTGCTGGCAGAGAGTTATTTTTGTAGTTAATAAAACCTCAACAAAAAGCAGCTTGTGCATTTTTTAGACTAGAAAATACTTACTGTAAATCCCACAGAATGTGGGGAATTATCAGTTCTTCCGAATATGGAGACTTAGAAACAACTTTAAACATTCCATCGAAAAGTAAAATTAATATCTAAAATAAATCTTGAAGTACAATAAATAGCAGGAGTAATATGCTTTGATAGTATATTACCAGGTGCTTTCCTACTGTTGCAGCATCAATTTTCTGGCAAAATGTCCTTTGAAAGAAAAAACGGGGAGGGGTGTCCATCAATGGATGAATGGATAAACAAAATGTGGTAAATATAGTCAATGGAATACTACACAGTCATAAAGAAAGATAAGCTCCCAGAATATCTTGGAACATAGGTGAACCTGGAAGACATTATGCTGAGCGAAGTAAGTCAATCACGAAAGGACAAATATTGTATGATCTCACTTTTATAAATCGACAAAAAACAGCTATATATACAGAAATCAACGTTCACTGGTGGTTACCATCTAAGACACAAGTATTGGTCTTTACTTGCCTGGAGCAAAAGAGAAAGAATGAAACCCAAGACTCAGGGAAGGAATCAGTCTACAGGACTAATTGTCTATATGAACCATGGCCTCCTCTACCCAAGATGAGAAGAACTAGATGGTGCCCTTACATTCTGATCAGGACCATAATAGATAGATCCTGATAGAAAGGAAGAAAAATATAGAACAGAACTTCAAATTTTCTAAAAAACACAGACTTATGGGACCCATTGAAACAGGAACAATCCCAGAGACTATAGCCCTGAGATAGTCTTTAAGCCTTGACCCAAAACTATCCCCTCAAGTCACATTTTAGCTAAATAGCAGGTTAGCTCATAAAGTAATGAATATCACCCTTGAGTACTGCGCTCTTTTAAAAAACCATCTATATGAGACCAAATGGTCAACAAACACTCTAAAGCATAGATGAAAAGGTTAGGGGCTGTGAGACTAGGTTAATGGAAATGGTACAACTAGATCAAAAATAATGAGAATGTTGATAAAATGTGAAGAATGTAACCAATGTCACTAAACTATTTGTGTAGAAATTGTTGAATAGGATCTTGTTTTGCTATGTACACTTCTACTGAAAATAAAATACTATTTAAAAATGTGGGGGGGGGGTGAAGAAAACATTCTTTGATGGTTACAAGGGTGGAGAGAGAGGGGGAGGGTTTTACTAACTAGATAGTAGATAAGAATCATCTTAAGTGAAGGGAAGGAGAGCACACACTACAGGGGAAGTCAGCACAACTGGACTAAACCAAAGCTAAGAAGTTTCCTGAATACAGTCAAACACTTTGAGGGACAGAGTAGCAGGGTTTGGGTTCTGGGGACCATGGTTTCACGGGACATCTAGGTCAATTGGCATAACAAAGCTTATTAAGAAAATGTTCTGCATCCTACTTTGGTGAGTGGCATCTAGGGCCTTAAAAGCTTGTGAGCCGCCATCTAAGATGCATCAATTGGAGAATGAAGAACACCAAAGACACAAGGAAAATATTAGCCCAAGAGACAGAAAGGGCCACATAAACCAGAGACTTCATCAGCCTGAGACCAGTACTAGATGGTGCCCGGCCACTACTGATGACCACCCTGACAGGGAGCACGACAGAGAGTCCCCGATGGAGCAGGAGAAGTGTGGGGTGCAGAACTCAAATTCTAGTAAAAAGACCAGACAACGTTTGACTGAGACTGGAGGAACCCCAGAAAGCAAGGCCTCCAGATTCTCTATCAGCCCAGAACTAAAACAATTTCCAAGGCCAACTCTTCAGACAGGGATTGGACTGGACTGTGGGACATAAAGTGATGCTCATGAGGAGTGTGCCTCTTAGCTCAAGTAGATACAAGAGACTAAATGGACAGCTTCTGTCTGGAGGTGAGATAGGAAGGCAGAGAGAGAGGGTTAGGAGCTGGCTGAATGGACATGGGGAATCAGGGATGGAAAGGAGGAGTGTGCTGTCGCAGTATGGGGAGAGCAGTTAGAGTCACATAACAATGTATGTATAAATTTTTGTATGGGAAAATTTTTTTTTTAATTTAAATAAATAAATAAAAGTTGTAAGCTGTAAAATATAAAAAAATAAAATAAAAATGTTGGTGGGGGTGTTAATAGTGCTGGAATTTTACCAAGGAAATTTCCCTTCCTGATAGTTTGGAGCCTCTCCTAGTAAAAAGAGCTGAATCTTTCCTTGTCTCTCTCAGCAGGCCTGAAGCTTAAGAATTCCATTCTTTGTTGTGCTCTCTGTGAAACAACTCCAAAAGAATGGCAGGAGGCTTACAATAAACAAATGTTCTTTCTCCTCTTGAACATGTAGAGAAAACAAAGCCAGCATAGAGTTTTGAGACTCTTAGAAAAGATTAACTACATCTGTAGAAAGACCTCTTAGCTACCTCAGCGATACAACTAATCTCAATAATACAGGTCTCTGTCTGACTCAGAAAATAGCACCCTCCTGTGACCTTTATGATGCTTTGAGTTGAGTTACTGCCTTCAAAAAACTTGGAACTACCACTGACAAATCTGAGACAATTCGAGTACCAAAATAATTAAGAAGAAGAATGAATTATAGGCATTGAAAAAAATAGAAATTCATGAGTCCATATCAGTAAAGGAAGGATGGAAGAAAAGGTCTACATACCTGCAGATATGGATTCAGTGAATTCAACAGTTACTGAAACAGTTACACACGAGGGAGAAGAATGGTTAGCAGATACTGACGGTAGAAGGGAGGGCTCGGGTCTACAGTAGAACACTTGGAGCTGACTGGAAGGAGTGTAGGACTTGGAACCACATCATTTTGCAAACCAAAAACAAACCAAACCCACTGCCATCGAGTCCAGTCCAACTCATAGCAACCCTATAGGACAGAGTAGAACTGCTCCCATAGGGTTTTCAAGGCTGTAAATCTTTACAGAAGCAGACTGCCACATCTTTGCAAACATCATAGTAAAGATTGGATCAGGTTAAGAATCATCAATGAATGTTATATCCAGGGGGAAATTCTGATAAGGATCAAGATATTTGCATAGCCTTACAGTGCATCCCCACCGATTGCTTAGTAGTTGCAAGGGGGAAAATAATAAGTATATAGGGGAGAAATCAGATAATACATTGACAGGGTGACAATAGTCAAAAGGTGGAAGCAACCAAAAGGTCCATCAACAGATGAATGGATAAACACAATATGGTATATACATGCAATGGACTCTTAGCCATAAAGAGAAATGAAGTTCTGATGCATGCCACAACATGAGTGAACCTTGAAAACATTATGCTGAGCAAAATGAGTCAGTTGCAGAAGGAGAAATATATGATCCCAATTATTTGGAATAAGCAAATATATAGAAACCAAAGATTATTAGTGGCTACCAGAGTGGGAGGGAAGGGGAAGGGGAAAGATTTTGCTTAGTGGGTATTGAGCTTATGTTAACGCTGGTGGAATAATTTGGAAAAGGATTGTGATAATGGTTGCACAACATGAAGAATATAATCGATGTCACTGAATTATACATGTAGAAATTGTTGAATTGGTGAATGTTTTGTTGCATATATTTTCACCACAATAAAACAATAAGTTAATAATGGGATATCAATCTCCCTAAAGTTGTTATTCAGCCTAGTGAAGCAAACACAGTTTTTGAAAATTGTGGTATAAGGCTCTGTTGAAACTTCTAGCTGCCGGATTATTTTGCTACAGTCGAATGCACAAGCATTGAGTCTTTCCAAATACAGACAAACTGAAAATAGAAATCTGGAGACAGAAGAGCTATTTGGCATTTTAAGTAGGAGACTAGACTGAGGGAAGATGCTAACAGGGAGAGAACTCTTCCTTTATTCAACTAATAACACAGTTTTCTCCAAAGCCGTACGAAGCCAGTCCTCACAGCATAATGCCATTTTCTCGGTGAGTCCCCTGTACCTTATTATTAATACATATGAGTTTTGTAGTTCATGCTAGGAAATCAAGATGAAAAGCATTGATAAGACACATGGCCCTGCCCGCAGGGAGCTAAGAATCCAGAGTGTTTTTATGCTGTATTGACCTGATCCTAAACACCATTCCCCTCCCCCACCCAAGGCCCAATTCATTCATCAAGTATTTATTGAGCCCAAGTCCCAGGTGTCACAAATGGTTAAGCACTCAACTTCCACTAGCTGAAAGACTGGCAGTTCAAACCCACCTAGAGGTGCCTCAGAAGACAGGGCTGGTGATCTGCTTCTGAAAGGTCAAACAGCAACAATGAATATGCAGGTCCAGGGCCAAGCACTACACACAGGTTTTCTTATTTGTTCCTCTCAACTACCCTGCTAGACACTGAGTTCAAACTGCCCATTCTGGGTACTCTTCCTTCCCTTTGATTTTTGTATTAGTGATCCATTTCCACAATAATGCTGCGTTAAAAAAGAAAAGAAAAGAAACAAAAAAAAAAAAAAAAACCACCCACCCCCACACAAACCCCACTGGCTTACAGCAATAAGTATTTAAGTTTGCTCACAAATCTAAGGGCCAGCTGGAAGGTTCTGCTAATCTGGACTGGGCTCAGCAGATCTTAGCTGGGTGCAGTCATGAGTACAATCAGCTGGAGGGTCAGCTAGGAACTAGCTGTTCTAGAAGGGCCTCAGTTGTACTTGGTCTCTCATCCTCCAGCAAGCTAGCCCAGGCTTATTGTATCTCTGAGACAGACAGCAGAAGAGTACAAGGCCTACTTCAGGGGTAGGTTCAGAAGTGGAACAATGTCACTTCTGCCTCATTCTATTGGCCAAAACAAGTTGCAAGACCAGCCTAGATTCAAAGGGTGAAGGCACAGACTCCATCTTTTGATCAGAGGAGCTGGATACACGATGGGGTACAATCATTTCTGCAGGCACTATGGCACAGTTCTCACCAATGGTGTTTTCCTTTGTTCACTGGATACAGCCCGCCTCAGCCTAGCTTTGTAATCATTCCACTCCTCTAACTAAAGAATTTTGTCAGCTCCAAAATCTAAGGCAGATATGGGTGATGCCTGTTAATACAAACACACAATCCCAGCAGATCATCTTTTATGAGTCCATAGAGTTTCTTGCCAGTCAATGTCACTGAAACAGTTACGAAGAAACTTCACTAGAGCCCACTTTGCCAACTAGGACAGGCCAAGGGCTAACTGCTCAGGTGGATGGGGAAGAGGAGAGCTAATCTGGCTTTCTGACATTAAGAAAGAATGTGGCCCCCCCCAGTGCCTTTTTCATTCAACAGATCCTTAGTTTTCACCTCCCATGTGCCAGGTGCTGTCCTAGGGACTAGCACTACTGTGGTGAACAGAACAGTCTAGATCCCTGCTCTCCTGGAGCTTAATTTCTGGAGGGGAGAAACAAATAATAAGCAGGTAAGCAATTAATAAACAAAATAATTTCAGCTAGAGACATGAGGAGACAAACACAGTGATGCTACAGAAATTATTGGGCTGGGGAGGCTACTTTAGATTTGGTCAGCAGGGAAAGCCTCTGCCTTGAGACCCGAATAGCAAGAAGGAGCCAGCCATGTGAGCTTCTGGGGACAGACTGGCTCAGGCAGGGACCAGCAAGAGCGAAGGCCCTGAGGAGGGATAAGTCTCGTGTGTCTAGGAATAAAAGAGACACGAAGGGAGATTCTTCCAGCAAACATACCAAGATCAGGGTGTGCAACTTCTTGACACCCTCATTTGGAAGTAAACTAGGCCTGCATCAAAGCACGAACACATCTGGCTCCCAGCTCTCCTCCCCTGCCTCTCTCAACCTCACATGCGAAAAGGAGGCCCATTTTGGAAGAAAAGGTTAATGCACATTTTAATTTTTATAGACATTCCCAAATGGTATGCCTGTTTTTTAAATAACAGCTTTACTGAGATATAATTCACATACCATAAAATTTACCCCTTTAAAGTGTAAAATTCTTTGGTTTTTAGCATATTCGTAGAGCTGTGCAGCCATCATCACTATCTAATTTCAGAATATTTTCATCACTCTAAAAAGAAACCTCAAATTCAACAAGATGCAAGATATAAAATTAATATACAAAAATCAATTGTATTGCTATAGACCAGCAATGAACAATCTGAAAATAAAATTAAGAAAACAATTCCATTTACAATAGCATCAAAAAGAATAAGATACTTAAGAATAACTTTAATGAAAGTGAAAGACTTGTTCATTAAAAACTACAAAACATCATTGAAAGAAATTAAAGAAGACCTAAATAAATGGAAAGACATCCCACATGCATAGATTAGAAGATTTAGTATTGTTAACATGACGTGGTAGACAGAATAATGGGACCCCAAATATGTCCACATCTCCTAATCTCCAGAACAAAGTGGCTGGACCATTTTACAAGCCCCACCAGCAATATATCAGGGGTCCAGTTTCTCCGCATCCAACCAAAAAAAAAAAAAAAAAAAAACCCAAACATGTTGCCGTCGAGTCAATTCCAACTCATAGCTCCACATCCAAAGGCCTGTATTTAAGAGTTCCTGGCAGGCAAAGTCTACAGGGAACAAATGCAAACTGCTAAAGTTTTCTCTGTCTTAGGAGCATGTGTATGTTCTTCTTTGCAGGTTTCAGAGAAAATCCATTGATGGAAGATTTTGTTCCAGCGATGGTAAGAAAAATCCCTGGTTTCAATTCAAAAAGATGTCGGATGGTATGGGAGCATCCCATTTGATACTTCTTCTATCTCTCTGCCTTTTGCAATTTCCAAATCCGCCCTTGATTCTCATCCCACAGAGTAATCTAATCTGCGGACATTCTAAGGATGGCAGAGCTAGTAAGGATCACTTTTTATAGTTTATAATTATTGTGATATAGAGCTCACACTAAGAATCTTTGCTTGGAGTGTCCTTGAAATTGTCCCAGGCCTGTTTGTCAGCCACTTGTCTTTTTAAAGATTAATCTTTTCTAGGACATAATAGCTCATAGTTATCTTATTCCAGAGATGATTTATGAACAGTAGTAGGAATTTAATGTGTCAACTCTAACATGGAGTTTACTTTTCTCAAAATGAGATAGAGGCTTTTTTGCTCAAGTATCAAGAAAATTGAAATATTCAAGACTAGCAAGTATACTAAAGAGTATAATAGCTTTAGAAAATCTGGACGTAATTTAAATATCCAACCACTGTAATATGCCTTTTCCTTCACTCTGAGAGTTAGAACAAAGGAATTCAGTTGCCTGATCTTTTTATCAAAACCTAAAAAATTTTTAAATGTCCTCAGTTTTGAAAAGCTTAAATCAGCATAGATCACTCAGTGCTCATAGCTATTTGGCATGGAGTGATAACTTGAAAAAGGAATGATAAAATGAGACTTGATTTTTAATTTAAATGTAGTAGATGTTTAGTTCTGTGTTTTCTACTGTTAAATAAATCCACAGAATCTTGGAAAGACTCAAACCCACCCCCTAACCTGCTGCCCTCACCCAGCAGGAAACTTTCCCTTTGCTGAGAGCTCACTTCTCCCGTCTTCTTTGACTTTTGTCTTTTTTAATGTCAGCATGTCTATTTTTCCAGCCCCCAAGTACTTTGTTTTAATAAACATTCAACTGCCAGTAGAGAAGGCTTTAAAAGAACACCTGTGGCTCTAAAACACTAAGTGCTACTTTCCCTTTTATTCATAAAATGTTTAAATGAGCTTATCTGTTCTCTGGATGTTATCTTTTCCTACAGTGCTCCCCAGTTTTGCTATTACTATCAGCCTAGTTGAACTTAGAAAGCCCAGTTGGTTGGATCCCACTGGGTGCTCTGGGAATGGATGGTCCGTTACTTTTATTGTATGAGTGAAGTCATTTTATTATTGTAATAATAATTAAAAGAATTCCACACTGAGAAGGTCTCCTGAGTATTGAAGCATATGTGGACAGAGCTGGTACTTGTGCTAGATCATTTTCCAAGGTCAGAAAGGTTCTGAAAATTAGCTAAGAGGTAGAGGTATCTCTCAGTTGGAAAACAGAAACTAATGAGTGACCAAAAAAGAGGAAAAGTGTATCCGTTGGGAATCCTTCGGCTGCAGGTAACAGCAACAACAAGAAAATATATCCCAAACATACTTAAACAATAAAGAGGCTCCTGTCCCTGGAAGTTGGACGGAGGGGTGGACTTCAGAACTGGCTGAGTCCAGTGGCCCTGGTCCATTTCCCTGCCATTCTCTTGGTTCTGCTTTCCTCCCAGTGCTGATGGTGAGATGATTCAGCACTCATGCCCTCATCCGACAATGTCCGGTGGGAAAGACTTCCAGAAGCCCCCGCAAACTTCTCCTCGGGTTTCATTGGCTTGTAGTGGATCACATGCTTTTTCTTATAGCAGTTACTGCAAGGGAATAGATTTACCTACAGATCAATCGGGCCTACTTCTAGAGTTGGTGATGAGGTACAAGCTCTGCCTGAGGGAAGAACCATCCTTAGCAACCAGTTAGTTAAATCATGGAGAAACCAGTTCGGAGTAAGAGACAGAGGCAAATGAGGACCATATGTGAAAACTAATGTGAGACATTCATGGGAGGAACCTTTGGAGAAGAGCAAGGTTACACAAAGTCTTTCCCAAGGGCCAGAATCAGTGGTGACTGTGGGGGCTTCAGGAAGTTCAGTGGTGCTCAGTCACAGGAAATGACTTGGTGGCTGATGCCCAGAGAAAATACTAGCAGCAGCGTCTGAAAAGAAAGGGGAATCCCACTAGACTTGGCAAGGTGTCTGCCCAAATCAACATGGAGCTAGACATCTGAGTAACTTGGCCTAACCCTTTCACCTCGTGTATGCTTGAAGTGGAGGAAATGGAGCTGGGTCCCTATAAGTCGCCAAATTGGTGACAGCTCTGCATTAGTTAGACAATGATAGGAAGGCTGCATTCATAAAATCTGTTAGCTCCTCTGCTTTTGTTTTTCTTTGATTCGTCTGCAGTTGTTCAATTGCACTGTATTTGAAAAATGTCAGTGTTGCCTCCAACTGTACTAAAAAAGTAAGGGGTTTCTTTCATATTTCATGGGATGAAGAACAAGTCGTTGGAGCCCAAGTGAGATAGAAATATGATGCGTAAGGACACGCCTCAGAGGCATTGAAGGAATCCTTAATTGGGGTATAAATGAATAGATACAGTATTATTCATGTATCACTGTAACACTTACGACAGGACCTCTGTGATAATTTGAGGGGTGTTGGAAAGGCTTTGCACTCTAAAAACATTCCCTCCACTAGCTCTGTCAGGCTTCCTGTAACCCCACATTTCACATCGTTGTTAAAGAGCCGCAACAGAAATGCAGTTGCCTACTGGGAAGAGAGGCTAATGAAGGGCCCCTCCCAGGCCTCTGGGACCACATGAGCTCTCTCCGTGAGCCTGGGGTGCAGCCTAAGAGAATGTTACTTACTCAAGTGAGAGAGCTCAACTATTCTGACAAGATTTTAGATTTAAGAACAAATAGTCAACCAAATTCTTCCCTCGATAGGCCATTAGTGAATCAGCTTTTTAGCAAAGAGCAGGGTCCAGTGGGAAGAAGTAGAGTGTTGAGGTTGGCAGAGGCAAGGAGAAGAGCCATCATCAGACTGTAAGGCAGGGGGGTCTCACACTCTCGTCCTGGCTCTCTACTCTTCTCTTGTCAAATTTCCTTGGCTTTTCTTGTGCAGTTTTTGTTGTAGATGAATTTTAGAATACAGTTCCAAGAAAAATCCAAGTAGTACTTTTATATAAACTACGTTAAGCCCATTTATGTTTTAGAAAAAATTGACACATTCTGCATGTATAGCCTACTCATCCAGGACATGTAATGTTTGCCTATTTATTCAAGTCTGCTTTGACACCCTCCCATAAATGATTTATCTCCTGAGCTTTTGAAACCTAACCATGGAAGTAGTTGGGATAGGTGTCCAATGGGCATAAAAATGACATTTCATTGCAACTCATTCATGTCATCTTTGATTTCTTCACCTTTCAACCCCTTGCATGTTACCAGCCAGAGCAGAGTGCAGACAGCAGTGATTTATCAAAGTCCAAAGAGACCTGCACAGCTGGACTTTTTTTTTTTTAATTATTTTAAACCAAGCTGTCAACTAACAGAACAGTGATTTCATGTTTGTTTCAGGGCTTCAAACTGGTTCATTCCAGTTCAAAGCCCTGGTTTATTTGCTTGCTTTAGTTTTAGTTTTTACTTTGTTTTCTTTTGATTACTCACACACAAAATCCTACAAAAACATCCCAGCCTCCTGCCACAGCTGAACTCAAGCATTTGTCTGCACACATCTACCTCCCATCTCAGACAGCTCCTTGGCAACACCAAAATGTCAAAAACTCCGTGTTTCATGATTTTAGTGTCATTTTCACTTACTGTTTGCAAGTTTAGTAATTTTTTTAAATTACGTTTTAAACAAGGAACATCAGTCAGTGTTAAACATAGGGAGCATACACTTGAAAAGAGAAAAATGTAAAAGACAATGAGGGTAATGTAAAAGACTGACCTCACCTAAGATTGTGACCACCACTGTGTTTCCATGAGTCTCCCTACAATAAAGTACAAGCATACCTCACTTTATTGCACTTCACAGACACTGTGTTTTTTACAAACTGAAGGTTTGCAGCAACCCTGTTTCGAGCAAATCTATCGGTGCCATTTTTCCAAATGCATGTGCTCACTTCCTGTCTCTGTGTCACATTTTGGCAGTTCTCGCAATATTTCAGACTTTTTCATTATTATTATATCTGTTATGGTGATCTATGATCAGTGATCTTTGATGGTTCTATTGTAATTGTTTTGGGGCACCATCAACCGCGCGAATATAGGATAGTGAACTTAATCGATAAATATTTTGTGTGTTCTGACTGCTCCATCGACCAGCCATTCCCCCGTCTCTCTCCCTCTCCTCGGGCTTCCCTATTCCCTGAGACATGACAATATTTAAATTAGGCCAATTAAAAGCTCTACAATTGCCTCTAAGTGTTCAAATGAAAGGAAGAGTCGCACGTCTCTCACTTTGAATCAAAAGCTGGAAATGATTAAGCTTAGTGAGGAAGGCATGCTGAGATAGGACGAAAGCTAGGCCTCTTGCACCAAGCAGTTAGCCAAGTTGTGAATGCAAAGGGAAAGTTCTTGAAGGAAGTTAAAAGTGTTACTCCAGTGAACACACAAATGATAAAGCAAAACAGCCTTATTGCTGAGATGAAGAAAGATCAAACTAACCACAAAATTCCCTTAAGACAAAGCCTAATCCAAAGCAAGGCCCTAACTCTCTTCAAGTCTGTGAAGGCTGAGAGAGGTGAGGAAGCTGCAGAAGAAAAGTTTGAAGCTAGCAGAGGTTGGTTCATGCGGTTTAAGGAAAGAAGCCATCTGGATAACACAAAAGTGAAAGGTGAAGCAGCAAGGGCTGATGTAGAAGCTGCAGCAAGTTATCCAGAAGATCTATCTAAGATAATTGATGAAGGTGGCTACACTAAACAACAGATTTTCAATGCAGACAAAACAGCTTTATATTGGAAGAAGATGCCATCTAGAACTTTCATAGCTAGAGAGGAGAAGTCAGTGCCTGGCTTCAAATCTTCAAAGGACAGGCTGACTCTCTTGTTAGGGGCTAATGCAGCTGGTGACTTTAAGTGGAAGACAATGCTCATTTATCATTCCAAAAATCCTAGGGTCCTTCAGAATTATGCTAAATCTACTCTGCCTGGGCTCTATAAATGGAAAAACAAAGCCTAGATGACAGCACATCTGTTTACAGCATAGTTTACTGGATATTTTAAGCCCACTGTTGAGACCCACTGCTCAGAAAAAAAGATATCTTTCAAAATATTACTGCTCTTTGACAATGCACCTGGCCACCCAAGAGCTCTGATGGAGATGTACAAAGAGATTAATGTAGTTTTTATGCCTGCTAACACAACATCCATTCTGCAGCCCATGGATCAAGGAGTAATTTTGACTTCAAAGTCTTATTATTTAAGAAATACATTTCGTAAGGCTGTAGCTGCCATAGATAGTGATTCCTCTGTTGGATATGGACAAAGTAAATTGAAAACATTCTGGAAATCGTTCAGCATTCTAGAAGCCATTAAGCACATTTGTGATTCATGGGAGGAAGTCAAAATATCAACATTAACAGGAGTTTGGAAGAAGTTGGTTCCACCCCTCATGGATGACTTCGAGGGGTTCAAGACTTCAGTTAAGGAAGTAACTGCAGATGTGGTGGAAATAGCTTGTTGCTGTCGTTAGGTGCCGTCGAGTTGGTTCTGACTCGTAGTGACCCTATGGACAACAGAACAAAACACTGCCCAGTCCTGCTCCATCCTCACAATTGTTGCTACGCTTGAGCCCATCCTTGCAACCAGTGTGTCAATCCATCTCGCTGAGGATCTTCCTCTTTTTTGCTGACCCTCTACCAAGCATGATGTCCTTCTTCAGGGACTGGTCCCTCCTGATAACATGTCCAAACTATGTGAGACAAAGTCTAACCATCCTCCCTTCTAAGGAGCATTCTGGCTGTACTTCTTCCAAGAGATTTGTTCCTTTTTTCTGGCAATCCATGGTATATTCAATATTCTTCGCCAACACCATAATTCAGAGGCATCAGTTCTTCTTTGGTCTTCCTTATTCATTGTCCAGTTTTCTCATGAATATAAGGCAATTGAAAATACCATGGCTTGGGTCAGGTGCACCTTAGTCCTCAAAGTGACATCTTTTTAACACTTTGAAGAGGTGTTTTGCAGTGTATTTGCCCAATGCAACATCTCATTTGATTTCTTAACTGCTGCTTCCATGGGTGTTGATTATGGATCCAAGTAAAATGAAATCCTTGACAACTTCAGTCTTTTCTCCATTTATCATGATGTTGCTTATTGGTTCTGTTGTGAGGATTTTTGTGTTCTTTATGTTGAGGTATAATCCATACTGAAGGCTGTAGTCTTTGATCTTCATCAGTAAGTGCTTCAAGTCCTCTTCACTTTCAGCAAGCAAAGTTGTGTCATCTGCATATCACAGGTTGTCAATGAGTCTTCCCCCAATGCTGATGCCCCATTCTTCTTCATATAGTCCAGCTTCTCAGATTACTTGCTCAGCATACAGATTGAGTAAGCATGGTGAAAGGCTACAACCCTGACTCACACGTTTCCTGACTTTAAATCACACAATATCCCCTTGTTCTGTTTGAATGACTGCCTCTTGGTCTATGTACAGGTTCCACATGAGCACAATTAAGTGTTCTGGAATTCCAGTTCTTCACAGTGTTATCCATAATTTGTAATGATCTACACAGTCAAATGCCTTTTCATAGTCAATAAAACACAGGTAAACAGCTTTCTGTTATTCTCTGCTTTCAGACAAGATCCATCTGACATCAGCAATGATATCCCTCATTAAATGTCTTCTTCTGAATCTGGCTTGCTAGAGAACTAGAATTAGAAGTGGAGCCTGAAGATGTGATTGAATTGCTGCAATCTCATGATAAAACTTTAACGAATGAGGAGTTGCTTCTTACGGATGAGCAAAGAAAATGGTTTCTTGCAAATGGAATCTCCTGTTGGTGAAGATGTTGTGGACGTTGTTGAAATGACAAAAAAGGGTTTAGAATATTACATAAGCTTAGTTGATGAAGCAGTGGCAGGGCTTGAAAGGATTGAGTCCAATTTTGAAAGAAGTTCTACTATGGGTAAAATGTTATCAAATAGCATTGCATTCCACAGAAAAATCTTTTGTGAAAGAAAGAGTCAATCAATGCTGCAAACTTCATTTTTGTCTTATTTTAAGAAATTGCCACAACCACCTCAACCTTCAGCAACCACTACCCTGATCAGTCAGTAGCTACCAACATCAAGGCAAGAGCCTCCACCAGCAAAAAGATTATGACTTGCCGAAGATTCAGATGATGCTTAGAAATTTTTAGCAATAAAGTATTCTTAAATCAAGGACTGTGCCTTTTTTTAATACATAATTGTATTTCACACTTAATAGACTACAGTATAGTGTAAACATAACTTTTATATGCACTGGGAAGCCAAAAAAAGTCATCTGCCTCACTTTATTGTGATATTCGCTTTATTGCAGTAGTCTAGAACCAAACCCACAATATCTCCGAGGTGTGTCTGTAGACAGAAAGAATATGCTAGTGTGACCCTAACCCCAATAGGGAATCAGTGATATAAGTGGCAGCATCCAAACTAGAGAGCAAAGGTTGTGCTTAGATACTTTTAAAAAATATGAGTTTATTATGGTGGAGATGCAAATGAGCCTCAATCTCTGTGTCTCTTTAGGAAGACATTGCTGACCCAACATGAAGGTAACACACTTGCTGCCAATGAGTCATATTTTGAAGGAAAATCATTGTATTTTCTTTGATTAAGAAGATATGTTTTAGAGGTGGGACAAGTTGGCAGAGTAGTCAGATGCTTCCTGTGGTCCCTCTTACAACAAAGACCAAAAAAAAAAAACAAGTCAGTCAATTATAGACGACAATCTAGAAGCCCTGAACATCAAAGGCAAAGTCAAGGAATCAGATTGAGCAGCAAGGGAGGGAGAGACAGTTCAGAAACAGTGAGGAGTTGCCAGACCTGACCTGGCCAGCGCCGGCACCCTGCAGGCAGGATGGGCTGGCGTGTGAGGGGTGAGGCAAACAGTGGAGCACAGAATGCATTTTCCACATTGGGAGAAACCAAGAGACAGAGAGTCTGCTCAAGCTTCCAGAACCAGTGAGAAACAGCACTCAGTCAACAAAAAATAAGTACAAATGTCTAACCTACCATGTGGATTTAAATTTTTAAAAAAAAAACCCTTTTGGGAAGTAACTTTCTCCCATTTACCTGCCCCTTCCCACTCTGCACCAGGTCCTGGGCCATCCTCAAGGACTGCTGAGCCCCGTGGGCCAGAAGTAGGACCTTTTGCACACCTAAGCCATTTTCCCAGCTTTGGAGAGGGAACAAATTAACAAACAGGAAAAAATAATCTGCCTGCTCCCCTAAGCCGAGAACTCAAGGCAGGCACAGCCACTTTGCCTAGGCACAAGCATAAGGGATCCACGGACATTGAATGCCTTTCACCCTTGCATAGATCTGTGTGGGCCGATTTCAACAGCGTAGGCCCTCATTAAGACAGTACAACAGGGTATGTAGCTGAAGCCTGTTTTCATCTGTATCAGCTATAAGGGGGAGTGGCAGATTTGTAACATTTGACACCACCTTACCCATTAAAGCAGGGTCCTCACCTACCCACATCAGGGACCTGAGGACTGGTGACTCCACGAAGCCACCCGCGGCAGGGGTCCAAGAATAATGGGTGACTGCCAGTCCTTACAGCCAACAGCATTGGGTGCCATAGTCCAGCTGCAAAATTCACCTACCTATGCTCTCTAAGGAACAGAGACACACCATTCACCCAGGCACTCAGGGGCAGCAGTCAGCCCCCTGCCTTGATCAGCACATGACCCCCTACTGTAGCCAGATACCTGTGCCTACTCCAATCATCCCTGCCCGTCTATGACTGTAGGTGAGACCCTGGACCACATGCTCATTGACCCACCAGCTGGACACCTGAGCTGATTCAACACAAGAAAAGTAAACAGACTCCTGGGCTCACATACTTAGTAACAGTTCTAGCCACCTGGAGACAGGACATGAGAGCTTCAAAGATGCCAATAATCAAACTAGCTCACATGACCAGCCTATTTGGGCATATCAAAAGAAAACAAAAGAAGATGCTAGGACACAGTAAGCAAACATAAAATAAATAAATATAAGAACTTATCGATGGCTCAGAGACAGCAGTCAGTATCAAATCAAATAAAGGGGCAGACCATGATGGCTTCAGGAAGCCACCAAAACAAAGAATCAAGAAACCCTCTGGAGGAAGAGAACTTCTTGGAATTACCAGAGGTAGAATTCAAAAGATTAATATACAGAACTTTTCAAGATATCAGGAAGGAGATCAGGCAAAACGCGAACAAGCCAAGGAACACACAGACAGAGCAACAGAGGAACTTAAGAAGGTTATAAAGAGCATAATGACAAATTTAACAGGCTGCAAGAACTCATAGAGAGACAGCAATCAGAAATCCAGAAGATTAACAATAAAATTTCAGAATTAGGCAACTCATTAGAAAGTCATAGAAGTAGAAATAAGACAATGGAAGTCAGAATTAGTGAGATTGAAGGTAAAGCACTTGACACCAACTCGTTCGAGTAAAAGTAGATAAAATAATTTTTTTTAAATGAAATCCTAAGACTTACGTGGGACTCTATCAAGAGGAATAATCTACAAGTGACTGAAATACCAGAACGGGAGGGAATAACAGAAAATATGGAGAGAATTCTTGAAGATTTGTTGGCAGAAAACTTCCCTGATATCAGGAAAGATGAGAAAATATCTATTCAAGATGCTCAGGTAGATCCCAACAACAAGGCATATTATAATCACACTTGCCAAAACCAAAGATAGAGAATTTTAAGAGCAGCTAGGGATAAACAAAAAGTCATCTACAAAGGAGAGTCAATAAAACTAAGCTCAGACTACTCAGCAGAAACCATGCAGGCAAGAAGGCAATGGGACGACATATATAAAGCCTTGAAGGAAGAAGATTGTCAGCCAAGAATTATATATCCAGCAAAACTGTCTCTTGGATATGATGGTGAAATTAGGGCATTTCCAGATAAACAGAAGTTTAAGGAATTTGTAAAAATCAAACCAAAATTACAAGAAATACTAAAGGGAGTCCTCCAGTTAGAAAATCAATAACATCAGATAACAACCAAAGACTAGAACACAGGACAAAACAACCAGATATAAACCCAGATAGGAAAGTCAAAAAAAAATAAATCAAAGCGAAAACACTGAAAATAGAGAAACAGAGACATCAGTAAGTAAAAGATGATAACATTAAAACTAAAAAGAGGGACTAAATAATGTAGTAATGGATCTTTAATAAGGAGCAGAAGTTAAGGCAATATAAAGAAATAAACCAATGGTTTAAACTTAGAAAAATATGGGTAAATATTAAGGTAATCACAGAGGAAACTAACAATCCTACAAATCAAAATAAAAAACAAGAAAAACATAAAGACTCAGCAAACACAAAATTAACAACAATCAAAAAGATGAAAAGAAAATAGGTAAAGAAAAATGACTCAGCCCAGAAAATTAAGTGGAACAAAGAAACTGTCAACAACACACATGCACACACAAAAGACATCAAAATGACAGCACTGAATGCGTACCTATCAATAATTACGTTGAATGTAGATGGACTAAATACACCAATAGACAGAGAGTGGCAGTATGGATAAAAAAAGATCCGTCTATATGCTGCCTACAAGAAATATACCTTAGGCTTTAAGACACAAACAAACTAAAACTCAAAAGATGGAAAAAAATATATCAAGCAAACAACAATCAAAAAAGAGCAGGAGTAGCAATATTAGTGGCTGACAAAATAGATTTTAAAGCAAAATCCACCACAAAGGATAAGGAAGGACTCTATATAATGATTAAAGGGTCAATACACCAGCAGGGCATAACCATAAGAAATATTTATGCACCCAACAACAAGGCTTCAAAATATATAAAACTAACTCTAACAGCACTGAAAAGAGAAATAGCTCCACAACAGTAGTAGGAGACTTCAACACACCACTTTCAGTGAAGGACAGAACATCCAGAAAGAAGCTCAGTAAAGACACAGAAGATCTAAATGCCACAATCAACCAACTTGATCTCATAGACATATACAGAACACTCCACCAAATGGCAGCCAAGTATACTTTCTTTTCCAATGCACATGGAACATTCTCCAGAACAGACCACATATTAGGCCACAAAGCAAGCCCTAGCAGAATCCAAAACATCGAAATATTACAAAGCATCTTTTCTGACCATAAAGCCAAAAAAGTAGAAATCAATAACAGAAAAAGCAAGGGGAAAAAAAAAACAAATACACAGAAACTGAACAACACCTTGTTCAAAAACTACTGGATTATTGAAGAAATTAAGGACAGAATAAAGAAATTCACACAATCAAATGAGAATGAAAACACATCCTACCAGAACCTTTGGGACACAGCAAAAGCAGTGTTCAGAGGTCAGTTTATACCAATAAATGTAATAAATGCACACATCCCAAAAAAAGGGCCAAAATCAAAACATTAATCCTAGAAATCAGACAAGTAGAAAGAGAGCAGCAAAAGAAGCCCTTGGGCACCAGAAGAAAGTAATAAAAATTAGAGAAAAATTAAATGAAATAGAGAATAGAAAAACAATTAAAAGATTTAACAAGACCAAAAGCTGATTCTTTGAAAAGATCAACAAAATCAATAAACCACTGGCCAAACTGACAAAAGAAAAACATGAAAGGAAGCATATAACCTGAATGAGAAATGAGATGGGCAATATCACAACAGACAACTGAACTTAAAAAAATCATAACAGAATACTATGAAAATTTGTACTCCCACAAATTTGAAAACCCAGAGGAAATGGGCAAATTTCTAGAAACACACTACTTACCTAAACTAACACAAACAGAGGTAGAACAACTAAATAAACCTATAACAAAAGAAGAGATTGAAAAGGTAATTTAAAAACTCCCAACAAAAGGAAGCCCTGGCCCTGACAGCTTCACTGGAGAATTCTACCAAACTTTCAGAGAAGAGTTAACAGCACTAAGACTAATGGTATTTCAGAGCACAGAAAAGGATAGAATACTCCCAAACTCATTCAATGAAGCCAGCATAACCCTGATACCAAAACAAGGTGAAGACACCACAAAGAAAGAAAATTACAGACCAATATCCCTCATGAACATAGATGCAGAAATCTTCAACAAAATTCTTCCAATAGAATTCAACAATATATCAAAAAAATTCATCATGACCAAGTGGGATTCATACCAAGTATGCAGAGATGGTTCAACATTAGAAAAGCAATCAATGTAATCCATCACATAAATAAAACAAAAGACAAGAACCACATGATCTTATCCATCAATGCAGAAAAGGAATTTGACAAAGTCCAACACCCGTTCATGATAAAAACTCTCAACAAAAAGGGAATAGAAGGGAAATTCCTCAACATAATAAAGGGCATTTATACAAAGCCAACAGCCAATATCACCCTAAATGGAGAGAACCTGAAAGCATTCCCCTTGAGAACTTGAATCAGACAAGGATGCCTTTTATCACCACTCGTATTCAGCATCGTGCTGGAGGTCCTAGCCAAAGAAATTAGGCTAGAAAAACAAATAAAGGGCATCAAAATTGGTAAGGAAGAAATAAAACTATATGTCGTAGTTATCTAGTGCTGCTATAACAGAAATACCAGAAGCAGATGGCTTTAACAAAAATAAATTTATTTTCTCACAGTCTCGTAGGCTAAAAGTCTAAATTCAGGGTATCAGCTCCAGGGGAAGTCTTTCTCTGTCTGTCGGCCCCTCATCAATGTTCCCCTGGACTAGAAGCTTCTCTGCGAAAGGACCCTGGGTCCAAAGGATGCACTCGCTCCCAGCACTTCATTCTTGGTGGTATGAGGCCAGCCCTCTCTTTTCACTTCCCTTTCCTTTTTATCTCTTCAGCGATAAAAGGTGATGCAGGCCACACCCCAGGAAAACTGCCTTTACATTGGATCAGGGATGTGACCTGGGTCAATCCCACCCTAATCCTCTTTAACATCAAATTACGATCACAAAATGGAGGACAACCACACAATACTGGAAATCATGGCCCAGCCAAACTGATACGCACATTTCTGGGGGGACAAAATTCAGTCCCTATTTGCAGATGATATGATCTTATACACAGAAAATCCCAAAGAATCCACAAGAAAAATACTGGAACTAATAGAAGATTTCAGCAAAGTTTCAGGATACAAGATAAACATACAGAAATCAGTTGGATTCCTCAACACAAACAAAGAGAACTTCGACAAGGAAATCACCAAATCAATACCATTTACAACAGCCCCCAAAAAGATAAAATGCTTAAGAATAAATCTATCCAGAGACATAAAAGACCTATACAAAGAAAACTACAAGACACTACTGCAAGAAACCAAAAGAGACCTACTTAAGTGGAAAAACATACCTTGCTCATAGATAGGAAGACTCACCATTGTGAAAAAGTCAGTTCTACCCAAAGCAATCTACAGATGCAATGCAATCCCGATCCAAATTCCAATGCCATTTTTTAATGAGATGGAGAAACAAATCAGCAACTTCATTTGGAAAGGGAAGAGGCCCAGAATAAGTAAGGCATTACTCAAGAAGAAGAACAAAGTGGGAGGCCTAACACTATCTGATTTTAGAACCTATTATATTGCCATCGTAGTCAAAACAGCCTGGTACTGGTACAACAGATACATAGACCAATGGCACAGAATTGAGAATTCAGACATAAATTCATCCACCTATGAGCAGCTGATATTTGACAAAGGCCTAAAATCTGTTAACTGGGGAAAAGAAAGTCTCTTTAACAAATGGTGCTGGCATAACTGGATATCCTTCTGCAAAAAACTGAAAGAAGACCCATACTTCACACCATGTACAAAGACTAACTCAAAATGGATCAAAGACCTAAATATAAAATCTAAAATGATAAAGATCACGGAAGAAAAAAACAGGAAAAATGCTAGAAGCCCTAATACATGGCATAAACAGAATACAAAACATAACTAACAATGCACAAACACCAGAAGAGAATATAGATAACTGGGAGCTCCTAAAAATCAAACACTGATGCTCATCAAAAGACTTCACCAAAAGAGTAAAAAGACAACCTACAGACTGGGAAAAATTTTTGGCCACAACATATCCTATCAGGGTCTAATCTCTAAAATCTACACGATACTGCAAAACTTCAACCAGAAAAAGACAGTTACCCAATTAAAAAATGGGCAAAGGATATGAACAGGCACTTCACCAAAGAAGACATTCAGGCTGCTAACAGATACATGAGGAAATGCTCACAATCATTAGCTATTAGAGAAATGCAAATCAAAACTGCAATGAGATACCATCTCACCCCATCAAGGCCTAGTATTAATCCAAAAAGCACAAAATAATAAATGCTGGAGAGATTGTGGAGAGACTGGAACACTTATACACTGCTTGTGGGAATGTAAAATGGTACAGTCACTTTGGAAATCAATTTGACGCTTCCTTAAAACACCAGAAATAGAAGTACCGTACAATCCAGCAATCCCACTCCTCGGAATATATCCTAGAGAAATAAGAGCCGTCACACGAATAGATATATGCACACCCACGTTCATTGCAGCACTTGTCACAATAGCAAAAAGAAGGAAACAACCTTGGTGCCCATCAGCGGATGAATGGATAAACAAATATGGTATATTCACACAATGGAATGCTAAGCAACGATAAAGAACAATGATGAATCTGTAAAACTTCTCATAACATAGATGAGTCTGGAGGGCATTATGCTGAGTGAAATTAGTCAGTCACAAAAGGACAAATATTGTATGAGACCACTATTATAAGAACTCAAGAAAAGGTTTAAACACAGAAGAAAACATTCTTTGATGGTTAGGAGGGTAGAGAGGGAGGGAGATGGGTATTCACTAACTAGATAGTAAACAAGAGCTATCTTAGGTGAAGGGAAGGAAAACACACAATACAGAGGAAGTCAGCACAACTGGACTAAACCAAAAGCTAAGAAGTTTCCTAAACACAATCAAACACTTCAAGGGACAATGTAGCAGGGACGGGAGTCTGGGGACCATGGTTTCAGGGCACATCTAGGTCAATTGGCATAACAAAGTTTAATAAGAAAACGTTCTACATCCCACTTTGGTGAGTGGCATCTGGGGTCTTAAAAGCTAGCGAGTGGCCATCTAAGATGCATCAATTTGTCCCAACCCACCTGGAACAAAGGAGAATGAATAACACCAAAGACACAAGGAAAATGTTAGCCCAAGAGACAAAAGGGGCCGCATAAACCAGAGACTCCATCAGTCTGAGACCAGAAGAACTAGATGGTGCCCAGCTACCACCAATGACTTCCCTGACAGGGAACACAACAGAGAATCCCTGACAGAGCAGAAGGGTGGGGGTGCAGAACTCAAATTCTAGTAAAAGGACCAGACATAATGGTCTGACTGAGACTGGAGGAACCCCAGAAGAAAGGGCCCTCAGATTCTCTGTTAATTCAGAACTAAAACTATTCCCGAAGCCAACTCTTCAGACAAAGAATAGACTGGACTATAAGACATAAAATGATGCCGGTGAAGAGTGTGCTTCTTAGTTCAAGTAGATACACAAGACTAAATGCACAGCTCCTGTCCAGAAGCGAGATGAGAGGGCAGAAAGGGATAGGAGCTGGTTGAATGGACACAGGAAATCCAGGGTTGAAAAGAGGAATGTGCAGTCACATTATAGGGATGGCAACTAGGGTCACATAACAATGTATGTATAAATTTTTGTATGAGAAACTAACTTGAGGTGTAAACTTTCACTTACAGCACAATAAAAAAAAAAAAAAAAAACAAGATATGTTTTAACTGAGACCAATACAGTGAAAAGCCCTATCAAACAAGCAAATAAAAACAGTGCATAGACCTTCCTTGTCAGTTAGGTTCAGATTTGCCTTGGAAGGTAAAGCTTTGCATGCCTGGACCCGCATCCTAGCTGCTCCACCCACTATCCAAGTGACCCTCGACAAATTATTTGATCTCAATTTCTCAGCTTTATCATCTTTAAAATGGTGATAATTATAATATCCACTCCATAGGTTTGTTGAAAAAAGAGTAAATTCTCCTAAAGTACGTAGAAGAGTGTCTGGCACACGATAAACTTTCAATAACCGTTAGCCTGTAGCAGTAGTAATAGTAATGGTAGTACTAGCAGCAGCAGCAGTTATGATGTTGGTGGTAGTAGTAATAGTAGCAGCAGTAGCAGTAATAGTAATAGAAGCATTAGTAGTAGTAGCAGTACTAGGGGTGGTGGTGCTAGTAGTAGTTGTTGTTGTCATAGTAACAGCAGGAGGAACGGCAGCAAACCTCTGTGCTGTAACTATAACCTCTTATGTCCCAGGTCAAAAAGAGGCAGGCAAATTACAGACATCATGAAATGTTGTGTTCAAAAAGCATGCTTAAAGGTCTGAAATTAACTTGTTCTTTTGCCTTGCAGTTGGGTGAAAAGCATGGATGTCAATGATGCCATTTTATGTATTTATGGGTTAGACCAAGAAGGGCCAGGGAACACCTAATTTCTCTAAATAGTAAAAAATATATCAAGGGACCTCCAAGCCCAGGAACAAAGCTAGGGAGTATGCATCCTAAGGGCCAAAGTGTATATCCTGAGGGCCAAGGTCTACATAATGAGGGCCACAGTCTACATACTGAGGGCCGCAGTCTACATACTGAGGGCCAGGGTCTACATAATGAGGGCCAAGGTCTACATAATGAGGGCCAAGGTCTACATAATGAGGCCCACAGTCTACATACTGAGGACCAAAGTCTGCATTCTGAGGGCCAAGGTTAACATACTGAGGTCCACAGTCTGCATTCCAAAGGCCTTGCTGATCAGTTGCGCCAGCTCTTGGCTAAGCTACCAAAAGGAGGAAGGAAATTGAGTCTCCAAGGCCATCTGGATTAGTCTGTCATCACCTGGTTAGGTGTTTTAAATTTAGGATCTGATTATTTTTCCTTATGGAGGCAATGAATGGTTACAACAAAGAGTGAAAACATGGTAAACTCTACAAAACTAACTTGCAAAACTGAACATTTTTACTACCCACCAATGAAAATGAAGTTTGAGAGCAGGGTGGAGAAAGTTTACTATGACAAACTGAATTGTTTGAGATTTGTAGTTTTTTCACACAAGTTACCCATGGTAGTATTAATATAAACTGCAAAGAACTTGAAAATATATTTACAGTGAGGATATTATAGAATATTCTCAGCGGTGCTTTCTCACTGAAAATATATTTCCCGGCAATAATGAAAGATTGACCAGTTAACTCAATGACTTTTTGTGTCTGTCATGTAATACAAACAGTCTCCTCTCCAAAAGAAGGTAGATATTTTACTGAAATTGTTATCAGCCTAAAAATGTACCACATCTTTGGCAAAGCTCAGAAACCATTGAAGAAACATTCTCGTGCATTTCCACAGAGGAGTGTGGCTCCTGAAAATAACGTGACATTTAGTCAGAGTCAGGGAGTCTCTGGGTAGTGTAAATGGTTAACGCTCTTGGCAGCTAACTGAAAGGTTGCAGGTTCGCGTTCACCCAGAAACACTGTGATAGTTAAGGTTGTGTGTCAACTTGGCTGAGCCATGATTCTCAGTGGTTTGGCAGTTATGTAATGATATAGTTATCCTCCATGATGTGATCTGATGTGATCAGCCAATAAGTTGTAAGAGGAGTTTCCTCAGGAGTGTGGCCTTCATCCAATACATACATGGACGTTCTAGCAAAGCTTGCTTGCTTGCTTGCTCTGGATCCTTAATCTGGCTCGTCATCATCTGATCTATTGTTCTTGAGACTTGAGCCAGCAGCCTGCTGTACTGCCTGCCAATATTGGAATTGATCAGCCTGTGCAGCCTGTGAGCCAGCGGCCTACCTTCTTACCTACTGATCTTGGGTTCATCAGCCCCTGCAGCTATGTGAGTCAGGAGAAGCCTCCAGCCTGATGCCTGACCCATGGACTTGGCAATTGCCAGCCTCTACAACCACATGAGCCATTTCCTTGAGATAAATCTCTCTCTCTCTCTCTCTCTCTCTCTCTCTCTCTCTCTCTATATATATATATATATATATATATATATATGCTTCACTGGTTTTGTTTATCTAGAGACCCCAGCCTAAGACATTTGGTACCAAGATTGGTTCTAGAGAAACAAAATCATAAGGATGAGTTTTCAAAATTGATTCTCAAGTATGACTAGTCTTAAAAGCACTGATGACTGTGTCCAGTAGTAAAAAGGGCACTGCTAATCCATGGCGTGAGGCAGCAATATTAATGCACAAAATATCACCACCAATAGACTGAGTATTGGTGAGAAGCAAGGCTCTGGGTAATCCCATGTTTGACACTTTTCTACACTTCTGTCAGAATGAGAAGTATAGGCAAGCTAGTTGGTTGGTCCTACTTTCACTAGACAAAGTGGTGAAAGAAAGAGATGAGCTCAGGGCTTCAGAGTCACAGATCTACATAAAAGACCTGACAGTTACCACTTATGACCTGAAAGAAAGCCTTAGTTCCTGTAGTAATAGAGCTGATATTACCAAAAACCAAACCCAGAATCTTATCCTAAGAGTGGCTGAATTACAACGCCAACTCAATTTTCAACCTTGAGAGGTGTCTGAAGTTAAAGTAAGGGCATTGATTGAGAAGAAATGGGATCCTAAAACTTGGGGTGGGGACAAATGGGCAGATAATCAGGAAGCTGGGGGCACTCAACTCCTAAATTGTGTTGAATCACTCCTGCTAACAGAACTAGCTCTCTTACTGCCATCTGAACAGATCACTCCCTCTTTGTCTACCAAACCACCCTCCCCCGTAAAACCATTATTCGTTCCTCCCTCATTTGATGAGATTAACCCAGCTGTGCCTGAATAGTCTTTGTCAGAGATATTGCCTGAGGCAGTGCCTGGGAAGTTGCGTGGGGCATCACCTGAGGTAGACTCCTTGCAAGACATTGCTGAAGATTCCCAGGACCCACCCCCACCACTCATTTTTGCTTCTGGACCTATAACTAGACTTAAGTCCCAACAAGTACCAAAAGGTGAAGTACAAAGTGTGACCCAGGAGGAAGTACACTATACTCCAAAAGAACTGCTTGACTTTTCTAATACGTACAAACAGAAACTTGGGAAATATGTGTGGAAATGGTTATTAAGGGTATGGGATAATGGTGCAAGGAATATAAACTTGGATCAGTCTGAGTTTATCGATATGGGCCCACTAAGCACAGATTCTTCAGTCAATGTTTCAGCTCAAGAGTTAGGAAAGGATCTAATAGTTTATTTGGTTGGTTGGTTGAAGCGTGGATTGTGTGGTGGTCAACACTAATTCAAGTTGAAATATCAGACCTGCTTTGATATACTGTAGAAGGCATCTAAAGGCTTAGGGAAATTGGCATGTGTCATGGATTGAATTGTGTCCCCCAAAAAATGTGTGTAGCAACTTGGCTAGGTCACGATTCTCAGTGTTGTATGATTGTGTACTCTGATGTGATTTCCTTATGTGTTGTAAATTCTATCACTGTGATGAGGTTATACCGATGAGGTTGACAAGATTAGATAGTGTCTTAATGCAATCTCTTTTGAGATATAAAAGAGAGAAGCGAGCAGAGACACATAGGAACCTCATACCACCAAGAAAGCAGTGCTGAGAGCAGAGCGCATCCTTTGGACCTGAGATTCCTGTTCAGAGAAGCACGCAGACCAAGGAAAGACTGATGCATCACAAGGACATTTCTCCTGACAGAGAGAGAAGGCCTTCCCCTGGAGCTGATTCCTTGAATTTGGACTTGTAGCCTACTGGACTGTGAGAGAATAAACTTCTCTTTGTTGAAGCCATCCAATTGTGGTATTTCCACTTGTGGAGCAGCACTCGATGACTGAGACAGCATGTTAGAGTGGATTTATCAGGTTAGACCCACACATGGAGTGCCCAGAGGACACATCTTTTACCACAATGGTGAGTAACAAATTTGTGAAGGGAGCCACAGCATCCTTGAAGACTGCTGTGATTGCTGTTTTCTGTAAGTCAGATTGGACAATGGGAACTGCCCTAACTGAATTAAGACACCTAATTATAATGGGGCTGACTGGACCCCGTGGTGATAGGGGCCAAAGGTGGCACTCACTCAACAAAGACAAGATGGCTGCGGTTACCATAATGGATAGCAGAGTCAAAGCAGTAATCCAAATAGTCTGACTCATGGACTTTTGGCATTGGTGTCCCTAGGAGTGAAATAGATGGGAAATCTACTAAATATTTACTTGATCTGTACAAATGGAAGAATTCTAGATCAAGTGGATGGCAATCTAACTTGAATCACCAGAATAGAGAGTCCTGGCCTCTCAACCAATTCCCAGACGAGCCAGTTTACAGATACCACAACTCCCTGAATGAAGAGGAGGCCAGGTCCCCTTGAGGAAAGACCCCACTACACTGCCAAAAACTTATACTGGTAATCTTTCTCCCAGCCCGTTCCAAGGGGATCAATGGCCTTTTACAGTAGTGGTTGTTCATTAGGGAAAAGGAAATAATCAGACTTTTCAGGGATTACTGCATACTGGCTCTGAAATGACACTAATTCCAGGAGATGCAAAACATCACTTTTGCCTACCAGTTAGAGTGAGAGGCGTATGGAAGTCAGGTTATTAATGAAGTTTTAGCTTGTATTCATCTCACAGTGGGTCCAGAGTGTCCTTGAACCCATCCTATAGTGATTTCCCCAGTTCTAGAATGCATAATTGGGATAGATATACTCAGCAACTGGCAGAACCCCCACACTGGATCCCTAACAAGTAGAGTAAGGGCTATTATGGTAGTAAAAGCCAAGTGGAAGCCATTAGAACTGCCCCTACCTAGGAAAATAGTAAACCAAAAACAATACTGCATTCCTGGAGGGATTGCAGAGATTACTGCCACCATCAAGGACTTGAAGTATGCAGGGGTGGTGATTCCCACCATATCTCCATTCAACTCGCCTATTTGGCCTGTGCAAAAACCAGATGGATCTTGGAAAATGATAGTGGATTATCATAAACTTACCCAGGTGGTGACTCCAATTGAAGCTACTGTTCCAGTTGTGGTTTCACTGCATGAGCAAATTAATACATTTCCTGGTACCTGGTATGCAGCTATTGATCTGACCAGTGCCTTTTTCTCAATTCCAGTTTTGAAGGACCACCAGAAGCAGTTTGTCTTCATTGGGCAAGGCCAGCAATACAGCTTCACTTGCCTACCTCAGGGCTACATCAACTCTCCAGCCCTATGTCATAATTTAGTCTTCAGGGAATTTGATTGCCTTTCCCTTCCACAAAATGTCACACTGGTCCATTACATTGATGCCATTATGCTGACTGGACCTAGTAAGGAAGAAGAGTCAATGACTCTGGACTTATTGGTAAAAACATTTGTGTGCTAGAGGGTGGGAAATTAATCTGACAAAAATTGAGGCATCTTCCACCACAGTGAAATTTCTAGGGGTCCAGTGGTATAGGGTATGTGGAGATATTTCATCTAAAGGGAGGGATAAGTTGTTAAATCTGGCCCCTCCTACAGCTAAAAAGGAGGCACAACACCTGGTGGGCCTCTTTGGATTTTGGAGGCAACATATCCCTCATTTGGGTGTGTTACTCCAACCTATTTATCCAGTGACTTGAAAAGGTACTAGTTTTGAGTGGGGCCCAGAACAAGAGATGGCTCTGCAACAGGTTCAGCATGCCGTGCAAGCCTCTCTGCCACTTGGGCCATATGATCTGGTTGATCCAAAGGTGCTTGAAGTATCAGTGGCAGATAGGGATGCTGTTTGGGGTCTTTAGCAGGCCCCTATTGGTGAATAACAGCACAGACCCTTAGGATTTTGGAGCAAAGCCCGGCCATCCTCTGCAGATAACTACTCTCCTTTCAAGAAACAGCATTTAGTTTGTTACTGGGCCTTAGTAGACACTGAACACTTAGCCATGGACTACCAAGTCACAGTGTGGCCTGAGCTCCCCATCATAAGCTGGATGTTGTCTGATCCACAGAGTCGTAACATTGGATGTGCACAGCAGCACTACATCATTAAATGGAATTGGTATGTAAGAGATTGGGCTCAAGCAAAACCTGAAGGCACAAGTAAGTTGCATGAGGAAGTGGCTAAAAGGCCCATGGTCCCCACTCCTGTCACATTACCTGCCCTCTCCCAGTCTGCACTTATGGCCTCGTGGAGAGTTGCTTATGATGAGTTGATCAGTTGCTTATGATCAGTTGATCAGTTGCTTATGATCATGAGGAACAGAAAAGTCATGCCTGGGTTACAGATGATTCTGCACAATATGAAGGCATCCCTCAAAGGTGGACAGCAGCAGCACCGCAGCCCCTTTCTGGGACCTTCCTAAAAGATAGTGGTGAAGTGAAATTCTACCAAGGGGCAGAACTTCAAGCAGTGCACGTAGTTGTTCACTTTGCTTGGGAGAAGAAATGGCCAGATGTGTGATTGTCTACTGATTCATGGGCTGTGGCCAATGGTTTGGCTGAATGGTCGAGGATGTGGAAGGAACATGATTGGAAAATTGGAGACAAGAAGGTATGGGGAAGAGGTATGTGGATAAACCTCTCTGAATGGGCCAAAGAAGAGAAGATATTTGTAACTCATGTGAATGCTCACCAAAGGGTGACCTCAACAGAGGAGGATTTTAACAATCAAGTGGAAAGAATGAGTCATTCTGTGGAAACCAGTCATCCTCTTTCCCCAGCCACTCCCCTCATCACCCAATGAGCTTATGAACAAAATGGCCGTGATGGCAGGGATTGAGGTTACGCATAGGCTCAGTAACATGGACTTCCACTCACCAAGGCCAGCTTGGCTACAGCCACTGCAGAATGCTCTATCTACCAGAAGCAGAGATCAACACTGAGTCCCCGATATGTTGTCATTCCTTGAGGTGATCAGCCAGCAACCCATGGCAGGTTGATTACATTAGATGACTTCCATCATGGAAAGGGCAGTGTTTTGTTCTTACTAGGATAGACACTTACTCTATATATTGATTTGCCTTCCCTGCATGCAGTGCCTCTGCCAAAACTACCATCCATGGACTCACAGAATGCCTTATCCACCATCGTGGTATCCCACACAGCATTGCCTCAGATTAAGAGACTCACTTCACAGCAAATGAAGTATGGCAAAGGTCCTATGCTCATGGAATTCACTGGCCTTACCATGTTTCCCATCATCCTGAAGCAGCTGGCTTGATAGTACGATGGAATGACCTTCTAAAGACACAATTATGGTACCAGCTAGGTGGCAACACTTTGCAGGGTTGGGGCAATGTTCTCCAGAAGGCTGTATATGCTCTAAACCAGCATCCAATATATGGTGCTCTTTCTCCCATAGCCAGGATTCACGGGTTCAGGAATCAAGGGGTGGAGATGGGAGTGTCACCACTCACTATTACCCCTAGTGATCCACTTGCAAAATATTTACTTCCTGTCCTCAAGACCCTATGCTCTGCAGATCTAGAGGTCTTAGTTCCAAAGGAAGGAATGCTCCCACTGGCCACTTTGGGATCCTTATGCCTCTGGATCAACAGGCAAAGAAGGGAGTTACTATATTTGCTGGTGTAATTTATCCTGACTACCAAGGGGATATCTGATTGGTGTTGCACATAGAGGTAAAGAAGAGAATGTCTGGAATGCAGTATATCCCTTAGGACGTCTCTTAGTACTACCATGCCCTGTGATTCGTCAATGGAAACTACAGCAACCCAATTCTGACATGACTAGTAATGGCCCATACGCTTCAGGAATGAAGCTTTGGGTCATCCTACCAGGCAAAGAAGAACAACCATCTGAGGTGCTTGCTGAGAGTAAAGGGAATATGGAATAGGTGGTGGAAGAAGGTAGTTCCAAATACCAGTTATGACCATGTGACCAGCTGTAGAAAAGAGGATTTTAATTGTTATGAGTATTTCCTCCTCTATGTGTGCATCAAATATTTTTGTCTTCTTCACTTATAAAATATGAGATGTAAATGGGGCTAGTGCATTTTCGGTTGTACACATGTTAGTTGTATCATGTTAGATGCAAGTATGACTTTGTAATTGTCCTTATTTAGAGATTGTGTATAGTTTAAGGAGACGGGTACAGGTGCCAAGTTGACAAGGGGTGGACTGTGATGGTTAAGGTTGTGTCAGCTTGGCTGAGCCATGATTCTCAGTGGTTTGGCAGTTATGTAATGATGTAGTTTGGCAGTTATGTAATGATGTAGTCATCCTCCATGATGTGATCTGATGTGATCAGCCAATCAGTTGTAGGGGGAGTTTTCTAGGGGGTCTGGCCTCCATCCAATATATGCATGAACATTCCAGCAAAGCTTGCTTGCTTGCTCAGGATCCTGCATCTGGCTCATCATCATCTGACCTCTGGTTCTTGCAACTTAAGGCAGCGGTCTGCTGTATTGCCTGCCTATCTTGAGATTCATCAGCCTCCACAGTCTGTGAGCCAGTGGCCTGCCATCTTACCTGCCAATCTTGGGTTCATCAGCCCCTGCAGCTACATGAGTCAGGAGAAGCCTCCAGCCTGATGCCTGACCCATGGACTTGGGACTTTCCAGCCTCTACAACCACATGAGCCATTTCCTTGAGATAAACCTCTCTCTCTCTTTATACACACACACACACACACACACACACTTCACTGGTTTTGCTTCTCTAGAGAACCCAGCCTAAAACAGGCTCCTTGGAAGAAAGACCTCAAGATCTACCTCCAAAAAACTATCCATTGAAAACCCTGTGGAGCACAGTTGTACTCTGACACACATGGGGTCACCATGAGTCAGAGTTCACTCCACAGCAACTAGTTTAAGTCAGAGTCAAAGAAACTGCCCACATATCTGCTTATTGTGTGCCCTTTGTTCAGTTCTGCCTAGTATTTGGAAATGGATATACTCAATAGGATAGCATCTTGCCTAGTAACCAATGAGAAGGCTGGGAGATTTTTTTCCTCTTTTCTTGTGATGGGATGGCTTCAGATCACACCCCCAGCCATTCAGAGTTCATGCTCCCTGCTATTAGGGAGTATTTCATTAGGAAAGTTTGAGTAGTTACAGACACAGTTACGAATACTTGTTCGACATAACCAAACATCTCACAGGATTGGTTTTCTGAGTTTGAAGGCTTAGGACCTTAGTCTCATGGGACAACTAGTTCAATTGGCATAATATAGTTAATTAATACGGGCAGTCCCAGGGTTATGAATGTCTGACTTACAAACAACCCATAGTTACGAACCAAATTCAGAAAAGCCCATTAGTTGTTGTTAAGTGCCATCGAGTTGGTGCCGTCTCATAGCAACCCTGTGGACAACAGAATGAAACGCTGTCCAGTCCTGCACCATCCTCACAATTGCTGTCATGCTTGAGCCCATTGTTGCAGCCATTGTGTCAGTCCATCTTGTTGAAGGTCTTCCTCCTTTTTGCTGACCCTCTACTTTACCAAGCATGATGTCCTTCTTCAGGGACTAATCCCTTCTGATAACATGTGCAAAATATGTGAGACATAGTCTCGCCATCCTTGCTTCTAAGGATCATTGTGGTTGCACTTCTTCCAAGACAGATTTGTTCATTCTTTTGGCAGTCCATGATATATTCAATATTCTTCACCAACACTGCCTTCCAAGGCATCAATCCTTCGGTTTTCCTTATTCATTGTACAGCCTTCACATGCATATGAGATGATTGAAAACACCATGGCTTGGGTCAGGTGCAGCTTAGTCTTCAAGGTGAGATCTTTGCTTTTCAACACTTTAAAGAGGTCTTTTGCAGCAGATTTGCCCAATGCAATGCATCTTTTCATTTCTTGACTGCTTCTTCCATGGGTGTTGATTGTGAATCCAAGTAAAATGAACTCCTTGACAACTTCAGTCTTTTCTGCATTTATCATGATGTTGCTTATTGGTCCAGTTGTGAGGATTTTTGTTTTCTTTATGTTGAGGTGTAATCCATACTGAAGGCTGTCGTTTTTGATCTTCATCGATAAGGGCTTCAAGTCCTCTTCACTTTCTGCAAGCACGGTGGTGTCATCTGCATAACGCAGGTTGTTAATGAATCTTCCTCCAATCCTGATGCCCCATTTTTCTTCATGTAGTCCAGCTTCTTGGGTTATTTGCTCAGTATACAGATTAAGTATGATGAGAGGATACAACCCTGACTCACCGCTTTCCTGACTTTAAACCATGCAGTATCCCCTTGTTCTGTTCGAATGACTGCCTCTTGATATATGTACAGGTTCCTCATGAACACAATTAGGTGTTCTGGAATTCCCATTCTTTGCAATGTTATCCATAATTTGTTATGATCCACACAGTCGAAAGCCTTAGCATAGTCAATAAAACACAGGTAAACATCTTTCTCGTATTCTCTGCTTTCAGAGAGGATCCATCTGACATCTGCAATGGTATTCCTCATTCCACGTCCTCTTATGAATCTGGCTTGAATTTCTGGCAGTTCCCTGTTGATATACTGCTGCAGCCACTTTTGAATGATTTTCAGCAAAATTTTACTTGCGTGTGATATTAATGATATTGTTTGATAATTTCCGCATTCGGTTGGATCATGTTTCATGAGAATAGGCATAAATATGGATCGCTTCCAGTCGGTTGGCCACGTAGCTGACTTCCAGATTTCTTGGCATAGAGGAGGGAGCACTTCCAGCACTGCATTTGTTTCTGTAAAGCCTATTATTAAAAATTTGAGGTACATGCAATGGTTCATAATAACAAAGGGATGCTACTTTGTGGCACACATCAAAACGTTATTATTATTATCACTGTATTATTATGTTAAAGATATTTTAGTGTATCTGGAAGTGTTTCTTTAATGTTTTTTATGCATAGAAAGGTACACTATATACTATATACTAAGACAAACATTTGACTAACTGATGTTAAATACAAACCGTACCTGACTGTTTTGACTTACATACAAATTCAACTTAAAGACAGATTTAGGAATGGAATTTGTTTGTAATCTGGGGGCTTCCTGTATACAGTTTATGTCCTACATCCTAGTTTGGTGAGTAGAGTCTGGGGCCTTAAAAGCTTGTGAGTGGTCATCTTAGATAAAACTATTGGTTTCTTCTCATCTGGAACAAAAAAAGAAGGAAGGAAA
Source organism: Dugong dugon (assembly GCA_030035585.1). Taxonomy (NCBI): domain Eukaryota; kingdom Metazoa; phylum Chordata; class Mammalia; order Sirenia; family Dugongidae; genus Dugong; species Dugong dugon. Next base: position 3,665,518 of record CM057466.1, read on the forward strand.
CCAAAGACTCAGAGAAGAAACTAGTCTACAGGACTAATAGTCTAGACGAACCACAGCTTCATCTGTCCTGAGACCAGAAGAACTAGATGGTGCCTGGCTACCACGACTGTTCTGATCATGGCCACAATAGAGGCATCCTGATAGAATGTGAGAAAAATGTGGAACAGAACTCAAATTCTTAAACAATCCAGACTTACTGGACTGGTTGAAACTGGAGGACTCTTTGAGACTATTGCCCTGAGATACCCTTTAAACCTTGAACTAAAACTAGCCCCTGAGGTCACCTTTTAGCTAAATATCAGATTGGTTCACAAAATAAAGAATATCACATGTGAATACTGTACTCCTTTAAAAAATCATCTATATAGACCAAACAGTCAACAATTACTTTAAAAAAAAAAGATGTGATGGTATGTGGGCAGGGAAACAAGACTACTGGACCCCAACAACCAGAACAGAAATAATGAGAATGTTCATGCATTGTGATGAATGTAACCAATGTCACTGAACAATTTGAGTAGAAACTGTTTAATGGCAACCTAATCTGCTGTGTAAACTTTCACCAAAAACACAATAAAATAATAATAATGATAATAATTTTTAAAGCCTAAAAAAAAAAAAAGAAGAAGAAAAGTTCAAGGAGCATTACCCTAGAGTCATTTTTTTCTCTTACTGCCAACAACCGGTTTGCAACAGATACTCCTATCTTACTTCCTAAATATTCCACCAAATAGTCCCCCTTCCTCTACACCCTTAGTTCATGTTGTCATCATTTTTTATTCCAGTTAGTACAGTAGCTTTCTTCCAACCTGGACTTTCTGCCTATAGTTAGGGTACCCTCTATACAAATAAACCTTCAAATCAGAGTGGCTTAATAGAATTGAAGTTTATTTGTGGTATTTCTACTCTGGGATGGCCTTTGTCACAGGGACCCAGGGTCCTTCAGTCTTGTGACTCTGTAATGCTGTAAGGAGGCAGGAACTGGATTTTTTTTTTTTTCTATGAAAGTCCAGAGAGTAAATATTTTAAGCTTTGCGGGCTATACAGTCTCTTGCAACTACTCAACTCTGCCGTTGTAGAGAAGAAGCAGCCATCAGCATAACCAAATGAGCATCGCTGTTTTCCAATAAAACTTTATATATGGATATGAAATTTGAATTTCATATGATTTCCACCCGTCAAGAAATATTATTCTCTTGACTTTTTTTTCAATTATTTAAAAATGTAAAAACATTTTTAGTTTGAGGGACATACAAATGGAACCAGCAAGCTGGATTTGGCGTGTAGGTTATACTTTGTTGATTGACTCTTGCATTAGAGAGAAAATAAAACTAAATTTAAAATATTGTGGCCTGATGACTCAGACTACTTAATTTTGTGTGGTTTTTTTTTAAGCAACTAAGCATAAGGTGTTTGCCTCTTGGCTTTTTTTAACAGGCTCTGGAAATATGGTGATGTCACATCCTATTGCTGCCACCACACCTGAAGGGAGCAACTATGGAGCAATAGGTATTTCTTATTATGAGCCCATTCAGGGGATTATTTCCTAACTCTCCAGGACGTAGGATACAAACAGCCCTCCAGCCCGTAACAACCGTGACTGTGGGCAAGGCAGTCGTCACATGAGATCACTTTTATTTATGAGTTGATTGGATAATTTGGGCAGTTCCTTCCAATTCTAACTTTCTGTATTCTATTGTTCCGGTGTTTGGGGGCTGCTAGCTACACTTGAGCTAGATGCCCCACAACGGCACCCATCAACTACACCGGCCACAATGGAGACTTCTTCATACCTAGCTTGAGTTTAGGGCATGGAAGATGTGTCAAAGTCTGATGTCAGAGAGCTTATTGACCACCTGTTTCATTCTCAGGTTTCAGTGGAGTAAGGGTGATCAGAAGACTAAGGCCATGCTGCAGGTGAACATGCTGTAGCCTAACAATCCTTCATTTTGGCTAACTTCATAACTGAACCTACTCACTGCCACCCAGTCATTCACATGGCAACCCCCAGTGCTCATTAGGTGGCCTGAGAGGAAAAGAATCCCTAATCCTGTTTCGTTAGGGTACAAGTGTGTTGCGCTGCCTTCCCCTCCCATGATGCTTATGGGCCTATAAATGGTGCTTCTTAAAATGTCAGTGTAGAGAGACTGGGAACCCTGTTTTTCCGTAACTTTTAGAAGCATGTGGGCTTAGTGCAGGCTACCTATTTCTGGCTCTGTAGGAACAGGATTTTTTAACCATCTGAACAGAAGAAATAAAACAGAATGTAGCCTCTGCTCATATGCTCATCAAGCTGCACAAAATCCCAGCTGCTCTGGGAAACATTCACAGAAACACAAGGATTCTTCTTCCTGAGAATGTTGTTTTCAGTATATAATCATAGATATGGCATGTGGGGGATTTCTTTGTACAAATACTTTATCTGTGAGAAATGTATAGCTGCTGGATATATGTGCTTACACATATATGTGGTGGATGCTATACATAACTATTGCATGAGTATGTTTATATATTTATGTTCATATTTAAAAATATGAAACATAAAATATAAGCACAATATGACTTCTGCATCCAAAAAGTTAACAGAGCAGATGCTGCTATATTCTAATACGTAATAGGTAGACAAGTTAAATATAAAAATAAGAGGAGAGGAAAATTAAAGGTACACTGAGGAGGAATTGAGAGAAAAAACATGCGTTCTGGGTAACAGTTGGTTTTGACGTCCACAGTGTTTTCAGGAATGAGTCAGCACTGTGCTTATTGCAGAGGAGTGGACCCCATGGGGTCTCTTGGCTTCTGAAGGCAGATGCGCGCTCTCTGTTTCAGATGAGTCAAGCTCCAGTCCTGGCAGGCAGGTGTCCTCTTCAGACGGTGGGCAGCCATGCCAGTCAGACACTGACAGCTCCGTGGAGGAGAGTGATTTTGACACCATGCCAGATATTGAGAGTGATAAAAACATCATCCGGACCAAGGTACGCGGCTTGGCCATATTCTTTGAGAGGTCAGAAAGTTTGGCAATAGCTACAACTTAAGCAATGCCTCAGTTTCTTTTTGTTTGTTTTTTATACTCTTTAGAGGAAGTCAAATTTCCCAGAAGGTGTAGATAAAACATTAAAAGAAAAACCACCACCAGTTGCTGTGGAGTTGGTTCCAACTCATGGCAACCCCATATATATATGTCAGAGTAGAACTGTGCTCCATTGGGTTTTCAATGTCTGGGTTTTTTTTTAGAGGTAGATCTCCAGGCCTTTCTTCTGAGGAATCTTGAGTGGACTTGAACCTACAACCTTTTGGTTAACAGCCCAGTGTATTAACTGTTTGCACTACCCAGGGATTCAGACTAAAAGCCATACTCTATTAATTAGCCCTTGTTTGTGCAGATTGGAAAGATAAAGAAAGTGAGAGCAGAACATTAAAACACTATAGGGTCTGAAGTGGCTGACTGTGGACAATGATGAGTAAAGTAATCCAACCAGATGGAAGAAAAGATTCATTTGAAGGATGTCAATGGCATCGCTAGGGGGGTGCGGACCACACGAGGTGACGCTGTCGGAGTGACACCAAAGTGACTGTCCATAAAAATATCCCTGTAGTTATAACAACAAAAACATTTTTCTAAGCCCAGCTTACATGTATCACTATAGCTACAAGGCTAAAACTCTATGCTAGTTTACTTTTTGAACCTTCTAATGCACGCCAGTCAGAACTGTTATTATTACCCAATTACAATAACCCATTGAATCACGTGGTTTCATCTGCACGAGCAACAAGCACTTGCTGTTGTTTTCATTTCTGCCAATGTTTTTATAGTCACTGATTTTGCCGAATTTTCTGGTGTTTTAGCTACAGTATTGTGGTAATTATTTCTGGACATATATCAATAACTTTTTTGAGAACAAAATAGTAGTTAAAGGAAAAGAAGGAATGAAATATGGTAATTATGATTTACGAGTAACATTAGTACAAAAAACATTACTAAGGATTCTGTATTGTCTGGCACAAGAGGAGGCCCGTGGAGGGGTGGGGCACCATGAGTTACTGCCCTGGGTGACACCAACCCTAGTGACATCCCTGAAGGACATATCTGACAAACAAGGAGCCATGGTGGCCCAGTGATTAAGCTCTTGTCTTCTAACTGAAAAGTTCGGTGGTTCAAACCCACCAGCTGCTCTGTGAGAAAAAGATGCGGCACTCTGCTTCCTTAAAGATTACAGCCCCGGAAACCCTATGGGGCAGTTCTTCTCTGTCCTATAGGGTCACTATGAGTCGGAATCGACTCAACAGCAATGGGTTTTATCTGACAAAGCTCCCTAGTTCTATACATCATCATCCTTTAGAAGTAAAGCTCAGTTCTTTCTTGTATATATTTATTATATTGTATTGTATCCGGTAAGGGATACAAAGGTGAAATGCACAGTTTCAGCTCTACATAACTCAAGAACAACATGGTGGACAGCTCTGAAAACTTGGAAATCATTTCTGAGGTGTAAGAAACATTTGAAACACCCAATAGCTCTTCCATATCAACCAGTCCTTAGTATTACAAGGAAAATACTAGAATTTTTATTGAAGTATCCCAAATAAAAGAATAAATTAAAAAGAAAAGTCTTGTTGAATAATTGTAATCTCTATTGTGGAAATAAGTTAAAATTTGTAATGCTCTCCTTTGTGTTCTGTGCAAGAAAAGCCAAGTGTGGTTTTACATTCTTTTTCTATTTGGCATCTCAGATGTTCCTCTACCTGTCAGATCTGTCCAGGAAGGACCGGAGAATTGTCAGCAAGAAATATAAAATTTATTTTTGGTGAGTAAATGACCGGTAAGGCCATGATTCTCTGAAGTAAAATTGAAAGATACAAAGATAAAGAATTACTTTTCTTTGTAAAACCCTAACCACTATGTCACATGATTTCAGTGTTTAATGAGACATAAATATAGGGACCCATGCCACATTCCATAGGAAAAACAAAAACAAACTAAAAAACAACCAGCCCTAAATTAAATAAATGCAAAGTAAAAATAAGAATGTTAGTAGAATCACGTCCATTTAGGGAGCTGTCTTAGTCAGAGTTCTCTAGAAAAACAGAACCAGTGAGATATGTGTATATAGAGAGGGAGATTTGTATAAAGGGATTGGCTCATGTGATTGTGAGGGCTGGCAAGTCCAAAATCTGTAGGTCAGGCAGCGAGTGGAGACTTCTGCAGGCTTGCACTCCATCCAAGATCTGTAGATCAGGCAATTGCAAGAGTGCAGAAGGGAGAGAGAGAGAAAGTTCTGCCAAAATATCTATTTACAGTCTGGAGGCAGACTACACCTAAGGAAACCCCCCTTTCAACTGATTTATTGATTACACTACATTACATTGGATTATTGGAGGTGATTACATTACATCACATTGTGAAACAGCAACTAGTCAAGCATTTGGCCAGACTACTGGGAATCATGTTTACCTGTGTTTTATTGACTATGCGAAGGCTTTCGACTGTGTGGATCATAACAAATTATGTATAACGTTGTGAAGAATGGGAATTCCAGAATACTTAATTGTGCTCATGAGGAATCTGTACACAGATCAAGAGGCAGTTGTTTGGACAGAACAAGGGGATACTGCGTAGCTGAAAGTCAGGAAAGGGGTGCATCAGGGTTGTATCCTTTCATCATACTTACTCAATCTGTATGCTGAGCAAATAATCCGAGAAGCTGGACTATATGAAGAAGAATGGGGCATCAGGATTGGAAGAAGACTCATTAACAACCTGTGATATGTAGATAACACAACCTTGCTTGCTGAAGTGAAGAGGACTTGAAACACTTACTGATGAAGATCAAAGACTACAGCCTTCAGTATGGATTACACCTCAACATAAAGAAAACAAAAATCCTCTCAACTGGACCAATAAGCAACATCATGATAAATACAGAAAAGATTGAAGTTGTCAAAGGAGTTCGTTTTACTTGGATCCGCAATCAACACCCATGGAAGAAGCAGTCAAGAAATGAAAAGATGCATTGCATTGGGCAAATCTGCTGCAAAAGACCTCTTTAAAGTGTTGAAAAGCAAAGCTCTCACCTTCAAGACTAAGGTGCACCTGACCCAAGCCATAGCGTTTTCAATTGCATCATACACATGCGAAAGCTGGAGAATGATTAAGGAAGACAGAAGAAGAATTGATGTCTTTGAATTGTGGTGTTGGTGAAGAATATTGAATGTACCATGGACTGCTAAAAGAACAAACTAAGCTGTCTTGGAAGAAGTACAACCACAATGCTCCTTAGAAGCGAGGATGGCGAGACTACAACTTGCATACTTTAGACATGTTGTCAGGAGGGATCAGTCCCTGGAGAAGGACATCATGCTTGGTAAAGTAGAGGATCAGTGAAACAGAGGAAGACCCTCAACGAGGTGAATTGACACAGGGCTGCAACAATGGGCTCAAGCATAACAACGATTATGAGCATGGCACAGGACTGGGCAATGTTTCATTCTGTAGTCTATAGGGTCGCTATGAGTCGGAACCGACTCGAGGGCACTTAACAACAACTACAACTAGGAATCATAGCCCAGCCAAGCTGACACATAAAATGAACCATCATAGGAGCACACTAAATCTCCTCCCAGAAAGATAATGTAATAATTAACATTAATATCCAAAGATATTACATGATCACTACCTTCTGTGAGACATGATAGGCTGGGGCCACTCCCTCTTCTCATCACCCAGGCCCTGCTCTCTGGGAGTCCCAAGTGATTTCAGGGATTAGGTGGCTGGAGCATTTTGGGGTAGCTGAAAACTACTCTGAGAGAAGATGTTACCACCAGGCAATGATAGATAGACCTTCGATGGTCATACACATGAATGAAGCCTTCCCCAAGGACTCCTATCTCCCCACAGAAAGCCTCAGGCTGAGTGGTATTTTCTTGTGACAGCTCCTCCCATTCTATTCTCTTAAAGGATGCTGTTAAAGGAGACAGATATTAGAGGAAAACAAAGGACAATGGGGGCTACATGGAATTTCACTAGGGAGACCTTAATTTTGGAACTCAGAGGTACCTAAGAAAACCATAGTTCCTTTATGTCTTCATGTGATCACCCATTACTTGCACTCTGATCACTTTAATCTAATGACATCTGAAAGAGATAGGCCCTCCTTAGTAATTTGGTTAAACCAGAAGTAGGTATTATTTACCTTGTTTTACATATAATTGTATGAAGAGGAAGGAAAATAACTAATATTTGCTGGTGTTATCAGTTGAACTGTGTCCTCAAAAAATATGTGTTGTAAATCCTAATCCTTATATTTGTGGTTATAATCCCATTTAGGAATAGGTTTTGTTTGTTATGTTAAGAAGCCATATCAGTGTAGAGTGTGTTTTAAGCCAATCACCTCTGAAACACAAAAAGAGCAGATTAGGCACAGAGAAGCAAGCAGAGTTGGGGTAAGATAGATGCCACGCCAGATGAGATCTCCAAGGAAAGAACCAAGAAACAGAAGCTGAAAAGAGACAAGGACCTTCACCCAGAGCCAACAGAGAGAGAAATCCTTCCCCTAGAGCCGGTGCTCTAAATTAGAACTTCTAGCCTCCTAAACTGTGAGAAACTAGATTTGTTTGTTAAAGCCACCCACTTGTGGTATTTCTATTATAGCAGCACTAGATAACTAAGACAATTGGGTTCTAATCATTAACCTTTAAATACATCATCTCAATTAGTATTTTCAGTGTTCTCCTCTGCTATCAAACTGATAGTAGTTAAGGGGGGGCTTTCTTTACTTCCTTACCTCGCCTCTAGGCAGGGTTGCCATGGAGTCGACCCCATGTGTGTCAGAGTAGAACTGTGCTCCATAGCGTTTTCCATGGTTGATTTTTTTAGGAGTAGATCACCAGGGTGGACTCTAACCTCCAACCTTTCAGTTAGTAGCCAAGTGCATTAACCATCTGCACCATCAAGGGACTCTCTAGGCAAGGAATTGTGTACCAAATGCCCAAATGCAAGAGAAGGGAAAAAGACTGGAGAAGTAGGAACTGCATAATCAGTCACTAATTACTATGCAAATTAGTTATGGAGTTGTAGGGTGGAAGCAGTCTTAAGAAATTGAGGAAAGATTCCATTGTCAATTTGGAAACAACTATTTCTATTCTTTCTGCCCGGCACAGGAACATCATCACTATCGCTGTGTTTTATGCACTGCCTGTGATCCAGCTGGTCATCACCTACCAGACAGTAAGTGCTACCCAACCGCAGAATCCCAGCTTCCATACTGCAGGGAAAAGATCTTTGCTATGACTTACAGAGAAAGGTATAGCTTGGAATCAGTTCAAGAATTAATTTCCCATTTGAGTTCCAAGTGGATTTTTCCATTACTTAATCTTTGACTGACCTTTCAATCTAGTTCCCAATTGTTTTATCACAAATGGACCTGGGATTTCTTATTTTGTCAACCAATCTGAAATTATTAACTTGCACTTATTCAGCTATAATATCCATCATCTGCATCTGTTAGTACCAGTCTGAGCTTCTGATCATCGTGGGATAATGAGTAGAATACATAAAGTTCCAGACCAAAACAAAGAATTCCAGTGTCTAATTTAGCCTGTGCCATCTCATTAAGGGTAAATATTTTTGAGGTAGGACCAAGATAGCAGGATAGTTGGACGCTTTTTGTCATCCCTCTTACAACAAAGACCTGAAAAAAACAAGTGAATCAGATATATATGACACTCTAGGAACCCTAATTATCAAAGACAAAGCTGAAGAATCTGACTGAGCAGCAGGTGGAAGAGACGATCCCAAAACAGTGGAAATTACAGATCACGGGATCGCCAGCGTCCTGCTACCTGAATCGGCACAGTGCACACAGGTTGAGGCAAGCAGCAGCATCCCAAGCTGAAACCCACCCCGTCTGGTGTAGCCAAGCAGAGCGAATCTGCATGCACCTCCAGAACCAAACCAGAGCAGCACCTGGGGAAAAAAAAAGTTTCTGTCAAGACCTGCTTAGTAAAGTGCAAGCTCCCAAGCCACTGCTTGCATCATAACCCCTCCCCCCACCAGAGCTCCAAGGCAAGAAGCACTCCCTTCTCCTCATCCATCCCCATCCCCGCTCCAACACCAGTCCCAGGCATTCAACAACACCATGCCCCCAAGCCAGGATCTCACAGCTGGGTCCAGAGGCACCTGCTCCTTTGCCCAGCCACTGGCATAAGGGGTCCACGGACTTGCAGCACCCTTCACCTCTAATGATTACTGGCACCAGGGCCATGTGGCCCAATTCAGTGTGGCACTCCCTTATTAGGACTAAACGGGCAGGGCATCCACCTGAAGCCCACTTTCACCTGCATCAGCCAAGTAGGAACTGTAGATTTGTGACATTCGACACCACCCTACCCCTTGAAAAGGGGTCTCACCCACCCACACCAGGGGCCTGAGGGCCAGCGGTACTACCCACTCCATCTAGCCATCCAAGACAGGGGCCTGAGAATTAGTGGTGCTTCCCAGGCCCTCTGCCAACGGCACCAGGCACACAAGAACCAGCTGCACTACTCCCCCGACTATGCACTCAAAGGGACAGGGGCATGTCTTCCATCCAGAAACCCAGGGGTAGCCAACAGCCCCCTGCCTTGCCCTCCTTATTGCCCCCCACTGCAACCAGAGACCTGTGCCTGCTCCAAACACCCCCACACAGCCTTGCCTGCCCTGGACTGTAGGTGAGAGTCTCTGAACCACACAGTTGGTGATTACAACTTGGGCACCTGTGTCCTTACCAACTGGTAAGTGGCAGAGCACACACAAAACACCCAACACAACAACCAGGGAGAACACCCCCTGCACCCTCAGCCAGGTGAACAGCAGGACAGATTCATCACCTCACCAAAAATACTTGCCTACATCTTCAGCACTTGTGCAAGAACAGTGAACAGACTCCCAGGCTCACACACCTAGTAGCTGCTCTGACCAACCTGGAGACAGGAGGTGAGAGCTTCAGTGATGCCAACAACAAAAGTAGCACACACGCCCAGCCTACTTGGACATCTCAATATAAAATAAAACAAAAATACAGGATACAGTAAACAAAAATAAAATGAATAAATGTAATAACTTATTGGTACCTTGGAGACAACAGTAAATATCAAATCACATAAAAAGGCAAGACAAGATGGCCTCAGCAAGTGACCAAAATAAAGAACCAGAAACCTTCCAGAGGAAGATAAGGCAATGGAACTACCTAATAAAGAATTCAAAAGACTAATATACAGAGCTCTGCAAGAGATCAAGAAGGAGATCATGTAAAACACTGACCAAATCAAGGAACACACAAAGCAATAGAAGAACCGACAAAGCAATAGAAGAATTCATAAAAACAATAAAAGAACAAAATGACAGAATAAACAGACTAATAGAAACCATATAGAAACAGCAACTAGAAATCCAAAAGATTAACAATAAAATTTCAGAATTAGACAACTCAATAGAAGGTCATAGGAGCAGAATTGAGACAATGGGAGTCAGAATTAGTGAGATTGAAGATAAATGCCTTGACACAAGTTTGTTTGAGGAAAAATCAGAAACAATATGAAAAAAATGAAGAAAGCCTAAGAATTATGTGGTATACTATTAAGAGGAAAAACCTACAAGTGATCAGAGTACCAGAATGGGGGAGGGGGGAGGGTAACAAAAAACACGGACAGAATTGTTAAAGATTTACTGGCAGAAAACGTACCTAATATCATGAGAGATGAGAAGATATCCATGAAGCTCAGTGAACCTCTTACAGGATAGATCCCAGAAGGAAGTCACTAAGACATATCATAATCAAATTCACCAAATCCAAAGAAAGAATCCTGAGAGCAGCTAGGGATAAATGAAAAGTTACCTACAAAGAGGAACCAATAAGGCTAAGCTCTCATTATTCAGCAGAAACCATGCAAGCAAGAAGGCAATGGGATGATATAAGCAAAGCCTTGAAGGAAGAAAATTGCCAGCCAAGAATTACATATCCAGCAAAATTGTCTCTCAAATATTATTGCAAATTTATCTCTCAAATGCAATGACAAAATTAGGTCATTTCCAGATAAACAAGAATTAAGGGAATTTGTAAAAACCAGACCAAAATTACAAGAAATATTAAACGGAGTCCTCTGGTTAGAGAGCCAACATCAGACAACAATCCAAGGCTAGGACACAGGACAGATCAACCAGATACCAACCCAAAGAGGAAATTCACAAAAACAAAACAAAGCTAAAAGACTGAAAATAGGGAACCAGAAATGTCAATATGTAAATGACAACTAAGTTGAAACAAAAAAGAGGGGATAAATGGTGTAGTCACAGAACTTCCATGTGGAGAGGAAGTCAAGGTGGTATCAAGAAATAAAAGACTGGTTTAACCTTAGAAAAATAAAGATAAATTTCAAGTAACTACAAAGGAAACTAACAAACCTACTCATCAAAATAAAAAAGAAGAAAAGCATAAAGACTCAGCAAACACAAAATCTAGCAATAATGAAAGAGATGAAAAGAAAATACATAAACAGTAAGAACTCAGCACAGAAAATTAAGCAGAACAAAGAAAACATCAACACCACACACACACACACCAAAAAAAAAAAAAAAATACATCAAAATGACTGCAGTAAACTCATACCTATCAAAAATTACACTGAATGTAAATGGTCTAAATGTAGCAGTATAGAGACAGACAGTGGCAGAAGAAATTAAAAAAACATGATCCATCTATATGCTCTCTATAAGAGACATATCTTAGACACAAAGACATAAGCAAACTAAAACTCAAAGGATGGACAAAGATATATCAAGCAAACAATAACTGAAAAAGAGCAGGAATGATGATATTAATCTCTGGTAAAATAGCAAAATCCTCCATAAAGGATAAGGAAGGACACTATATAATGATTAAAGGATCAATACACCAGGAGGACATAACCATAATAAATATATATGCACCCAATGACCAAACCAAACCTGTTGTCATCAAGTCAATTCCAACTCAAGGCAACTCTATCTATAGGACAGAGTAGAACTTCCCCATAGAGTTTCCAAGGAGTGGCTGGTGAATTTGAAATGCCACCCTTTTTGGTTAGCAGCTGTAGCTCTTAACACCCAATGACAGGGCTCCAAAATACATAAAACAAACTCTATCCACATTGAAAAGAGAAATAGACAATTCCACAATAATAGTAGGAGACTTAAACACACCACTTTTGGTGAAGGACAGAACATCTAGAAAGAAACTCAGTAAAGATGCAGAAAATGTAAGTGCCACCATCAACCAACTCAACCTCATGGACATATACAGAACACTCCACCCAACACACACATCAAAAAAGAAGAAAGGGCCAAAATCAAAATGTTAACCCTACAACTTGAACAAATAGAAACAGAGCAGCAAAAGAAGCCCTCAGTCACCAGAAGAAAGGAAGTAATAAAGATTAGACCAGAAATAAATGAAACAGAGAACTGAAAAACAAAAGAATCAACAAGACCAAAAGTTGGTTCTTTGAAAAGATCAACAAAATTGTACCTTCCTTCGGTCACTGGCCAAACTGGAAAAAAAGTACAGGAAGCAAATAACTGGAATAAGAAATGAGACAGATGATATCACAACAGATCTAACTGAAAGAAAAAGGATCATAACAGAATATTATGATAAATTGTACTCCAACAAATTTGAAAACCTAGAGGAAATGGAAAAATTTCTAGAAACACACTACCTACCTAAACTAACACAAACAGAGATAAAAACAAACCCATAACAGAACAAGATATTGAAGAAGTTGTTGGATGGAGGGCTCTGGGGACCATGATCTCGGGGAACATCTAGCTCAATTGGCATGACACTACTTATAAAGATAATGCTCTACATTCTACCTTGGTGAGTAGTGTCTGGGGTCTTAAAAGCCTATGAGCGGCCATCTAAGATACTCCACTGATCTCATCCCTTCGGGAACAAGGGAGAACGAAGAGAACAGGATACAAGGAAAAGATTAGTCCAAAGGACTAATGGTCCACAGCTACCAAGGCCTCCACGGGACTGAGCCCAGTACAGCTGGATGGTGCCCGGCTACCACCAATGACTCCTCTGACCAGGATCACAACAGAGGGTTCTGGGCAGAGCTGGAGTAGGATGTAGAGTATAATTTTAACTCCAAAAAAAAAAAGAAGACCAGATATACTGGGCTAAAGAATACTAGAGAAACCTCGAGAGTGTGGCCCCCAGACACCCTTTCAGCTCAGAGGGGAAGTTACCTTCAAGGTTCGATGTTAAGCCTGGGAATGGACACCCCAGTAAAACTAAATGGGACTAACGATGTACAGGAGTCCGGTGACAAGGGCCAGAAGGCAGAGGGAGAGTAGGAAACTGATGATAAGGAACACAAATTGAATAAGGACACTGTCGATGTATTGTGAGATTGTTGACCACTGCTATAGGGCAACATTTGTAGTAACTATTAAATGGGAGGCTGTTTTGTCCTGTAAGCCTTCATCTTGGGCGAGAATGGCAGCAGAATTGGAAGAGCATAGTCAATATCACTTAAATGTGTAAGTAAAAAGTTTTGAAATGGTGTTTAAATAAAATAAAAATAAATAAATAAATAAATAAATAAATAAACAAATGAGACTAAAGAGGTACAATAGTCCACTGACAAGGTCCAGAAGACAGAAGGGGACAAGGAAGCCCCCTGGTGATAGGGAACACAAGGTGGAGTAAGGATATTCTTGATGTGCTGTGAGATTGTTAACCATTGTCATAGGGCAACATGTGTAGTAACTGTTAAATGAAAAACTATTTTTTCTGTAAGCCTTCATCTTAAGTGAGAATAACAGCACAGTTGGAAGAGCGTAGTCAATGTCACTGAACTGTGAATGTAGAAATTTTTGAAACGGTGTATCTTTGGCCATCTGTAATTTTCATCAAAAAAAAAAGGTTGAGAATTTAGAGGCTTAATACATTGTGGGGTTGTTAACCAATGTCAAAAAACAACATGTGTACTACTATTTCATGAGAAACTATTTGCTCTGTAAGCTTTCACCTGAAGTACAATAAAATATATATTTAAAAAAAAAAAAAAAAAATCCCAACAGAAAAAAAGCCCTGGCCCAGACAGCTTCACTGGAGAAATCTACCAAACTTTCAGGGAAGAGCGAACAGCAATACTACTCAAGCTATTTCAGTGCATAAAAAAGGGAAAGAATGCTTCTGAACTCATTCTATGAAGCCAGCATAACCCTGACACCAAAGGCAGGCAAAGACACCACAAAAAAAGAAAACTACAGACCAATATCCCTCATGAACATAGATGAAAAAATTCTCAACAAAATTCTAGCCAGTAGAATTCAACAGCGCATCAAAAAAATAATACATCATGACCAAGTGGGATTCATACCAGGTATGCAGGGATGGTTCAACATTAGAAGATCAATCAACATAGTCCACCACAATAAATAAAACAAAAGAACAACATGATCTTATCAATCAACACAGAAAAGGCATTTGACAAAGTACAAGACCCATTCATGATAAAAACTCTCAGCAAAATAGAAATAGAAGAGAAATTCCTCAACATAACAAAGGGCATTTATACAAGCCAACAGCCAACATCATTCTAAACAGAGAGAGAGACTGAAAGCATTCCCCTTAAGAACAGGAACCAGACAAGGATGCCTTTTATCACCACTCTTATTCAACATTGTGCGGGAAGTACTAGCTAGAGCAATAAGGCATGAAAAAGAAATAAAGGTATACAAACTGGTAAGGAAGAGGTAGAACTATCCCTATTCACAGATGATATGACCTTATACATTGAAAAACCCAAAGAATCCACAAGAAAACTACTGGAACTAATAGAAGGTTTCAGCAAAGTAGCAGGATACAAGATTAACATACAAATCTCAGTTGGATTCCTATACGCCAACAAACAGAACTTCAAAAAGAAAATCACCAAATCAATACCATTTGCAATAGCCCCCAAGAAGATAAAGTACTTAGGAATAAATCTAACTAGGGGCATAAAGGACCTATACAAAGAAAACTACAAAACACTACTGCAAGAGAGCCCTACCTAAGTGGAAAAACATACTATGCTCATGGATAGGAAGACTCAACATTGTGAAAATGTCAGTTCTACCCAAAGTGATATACAGGTACACTGCAATCCCGATTCAAATTCCAACAGCATTCTTTAATGAGATGAAGAAACAAAATCACCAACTTTATATGGAAAGGGAAGAGGCCCAGATAAGTAAAGCATTACTAAAGAAGAAGAACAAAGTAAGGTGGGCCTCACACTACCTGATTTAGAACCTATTATACAGCCACAGTAGTCAAAACAGCTTGGTGCGGGTACAAACACAGACACAGAAAAATGGAACAGAATTGAGAACCCCGATGTAAATCCACCCATCTATAAGCAGTTGATATATGACAAAGGGCCAAAGTCTGTTAAATGGAGAAAAGATAGTTTCTTTAACAAATGGTGCTGGCATAACTGGATGTCTATCTGTAAAAAAAATGAAACAAGATCCATACCTCACACCATACACAAAAACTAACTCAAAATGGATCAAAGACCTAACTATAAAATCTAAAATGATAAAGATCATGGAAGAAAAAATAAGGAAAATGTTAGGGGCCCTACTACATGACACAAATAGGATACAAACCATAATTAACAATGCACAAATACCAGAAGAGAAACTAAATATCTGGGAGCTCCTAAAAAATTAAACACTTATGCTCATCAAAAGACTTCACCAACAGAGTAAAAAGAGAACCTACAGACCGGGGAAAAAAATTGGCTATGACATATCCGATAAGGGTCTGTCATGGATTGAATTGTGACCCCCAAAATTATCTGTCAACTTGGCTAGGTCATGATTCCCAATATTATGCGATTGTCTACCATTTTGTAATCTGATGTGATTTCCCTGTGTGTTGTATATTCTATCACTATGATGTAATAAGATGGATTAGTGGCAGTTATATTGATGAGGTCTACAAGATTAGATAGTGTCTTAAGCCAATATCTTATGAGATATAAAAGAGAGAATTGAACCTCATACCACCAAGAAAGCAGTGCCAGCAGCAGAGCACGTCCTTTGGACCTGAGGTTCCTGGGCAGAGAAGCTCCCAGACCAAGGGAAGATTGATGACATGGACCTTCCTCCAGAGCCCACAGAGAAAGCATTCCCCTGGAGCTGATGCCCTGAATTTGGACTTGTAGCCTATTGGACTGTGAGAAAATAAACTTCTCTTTGTTAAAGCCATCCACCTGTGGTATTTCTATTATAGCAGCACTAGATGACTAAGACAGGGTCTAATCTCTAAAATCTACAAGATACTGCAACACCTCAACAACAAAAAGACAAATAATCCAATTAAAAAATGGGCAAAGAATATGAACAGACACTTCACCAAAGAAGACATTCAGGTGGCTAACAGACACATGAGGAAATGCTCATGATCATTAGCCATTGGAGAAATACAAATAAAAACCACAATCAGATACCGTCTCACCCCAACAATACTGGCACTAATCCAAAAAACAGAAAATAACATATGTTGGAGAGGTTGTGGGGAGATTAGAACTCTTATACATTGCTGGTGGAAATGTAAAATGATACAACACTTTGGAAAACGATATGGCGGTTCCTTAAAAAGCTAGAAGTAGAAATACTATATGATCCAGCAATCCCACTCCTAGGAATATACCCTAGAGAAATAAGAGCCATCACACGAATAGACATATGCACACCCATGTTCATTGCAGCACTATTAACAATAGCAAAAAGATGGAAACAATCTAAATGCCCATCAACAGATGAATGGATAAACAAATTATGGTATATACACACAATGGAGTACTATGCAATGATGAAAATGATGAATCCACAAAACACCTCACAACATGGATGAATCTGGAGGGCATTATGCTAAGTGAAATAAGTTAGTCACGAAAGAACAAATATTGTATGAGGCCACTATTATAAGAACTCAAGAAATGGTTTATACACAGAAAAAACTTTCTTTGATGGTTACAAGGGGAGGAGAGGGGGGAGGGAAATCACTAACAAGATAGTAGACAAGTGTCAGCTTTGGTGAAGGGAAGGGCAACACACAGTATAGGAGAAGTCAGCACAACTGGACCAAAGCAAAAGCATAGACATTTCCTAGCTACTTCCAAATACTTTGAGGGACCAAGTAGCTAGGGCTGAGGCCTGGGGACCATAGTCTCAGGGGACATCTAGGTCAATCTGTATAACATAGTTCATAAAGAAAATGTTCTACATCCCACTTTGGTGCGTAGTGTCCAGGGTCTTAAAAGCTTGCGAACGGCCATCTAAGACACATCTATTGATCCCATCCCATCCAGAGCAAATGAGAATGAAGAAAACCAAAGACAGAAGGAAAATATTAGCCCAAAGGGCTAAAGGACTTTATGAACCAAAGACTCCACCAGCCCGAGCCCAGAAGAAATAGATGGCACCCAGCTACCACCACCAACTGACCACTCTGACAGGGATCACAGTAGACAGTCCCAGACAGAATGGGAGAAAAATGTAGAACAGAATTCAAATTCACAAAAAAAGACAAGACTTACTAGTCTGACAGAGACTGGAGGAACCTCCAAGACTGTGCCCCAGATGCTCTGCTAACCCAGAACTGAAACCATTCCTGAAACTCCCTTTCCAGACAAAGATTAGACAGGCCTATAAAACAAAAAATAACTCACGTGAGGAACATGCTTCTTAGTTCAATCAAATATATAAGACCGAATGGACAACTTCTGTTCTACAGCAAGAAGGTAGAAGGTGAGGAGGTTGGAAGGTACAAGAACTGGACAAATGGACACAGGGAACCCAGGATGGAAAGGGGCAGTGTGTTGTCACATTGTGAAGATTGCAACCAATGTCACAAAACAATATGTGCATGAATTTTTTAATGAGAAATTAACTTGAGCTGTAAACTTTCATCTAAAGCACAATAAAATTTTAAAAAATAAATAACAATAAAAAATAAAGTTTATCTGTTCTGAAAAAAAAGGTGAATATTTTTGTAAAATTAAAAACAGCTTCATAAAACTAACAAAATATTAAATTTTTTTTAAAATATATGAGATAAAAGCAAAGGTAAAGAAGCAAACAAAAATAATAATGAAAACAGCTTGAAAACTTCACTGCTTCTTCAGAGCCCCCCGAGGTCCCGGTCACTGAAGTGACGTCTAGAATTTACTGTATGTGAGAAAGCCCATTTACAATAGCATGAGGCTGAACATACTTCTAATGCAGTGGTTCTCAAACTTTTCTGTGTATTAAAATCACCTGGGAAACCTTTTAAAATCCCAGTGACTAGGCGGCACCTCGCACCTATTAAAGCAGTCTTTGGGACTAGAACCAGGCATCAGTAATTTTTAAACTCCCCAGTGATTCCAGTGTACAAGCCAACTTTGAGAACCAATGGTCTAATAATACGCAGCCAATTCTATACTTATTAAGTGATTAGGACAAGGACTTTAGGTGGTTTATAATTTAAATGTTCTCTGACTATTTTGGGGCTCTGTCAGAAGATAAAGTTGCTTATGTTGTGCTGTGGTCTGGGAAGGTTCCTAACGATGGAGATGGTGATAAATATGAAAAACTGAACACACATCTCCTTGTATTACTTGCCCTGTGGTTATCATTTCAACCCAAAGGATGGGACAGCTCCATATATCCCAGCATTAATGTGGAAAGTAGGACATAGCATGACTGTCTGAAAAGGCAGTTCCCACTGTTAGCATGCTTTCGTTCTTTTTTTATGATAGCAAAGGAAAAACACTCACTGAGTTCCGCCTTGAGGCTGCATAATTGTAGCACACATAGAATATTTCAATTCAAAGCAAGATGGTAGCATGTGAAGGAAATGAGCCAGTGCTGTGTAAAGGGGGCCGACAATGATCCATCCTTGCTGACAGGGAGCGCTACGTGCATTGTAAATCACAGACAGCTCATACCTGTGAGCAGTATCTGCCTTTTATGAGTTAAGACGGGGCTCAGAGGATGTAGAAAACCTGCATTTCCTCTCTCACTCTTGATTTTACAGGTGGTAAATGTCACTGGCAACCAGGACATCTGCTATTACAACTTCCTGTGTGCTCACCCCTTGGGTGTCCTGAGGTAAGCCCAGGCCTCTGGTCGCCCATGAGGCATTTAGGAAGTCTCTTCTGTTTAGTGTTTGATTTTGTTTTTTTTTTAAATCCTAAAAACAATTGTGGAAAGCTACCACAGTAGTTAAGAGCTACGGCTGCTAACCAAAAGGTGGGCGGTTTGAATCCACCAGTTGATCCTTGGAAAACCTATGGGGCAGTTCTACTCTGTCCTCTAGGGTCACTGTGAGTCAGAATTGACTCAATGGCAATGGAGTTTACCTTCATTAAGGGTAGAGAGGAATTAAATCAAGAAGATGAGACCACATATACTTGTCTCATTCTTGTATTAGGGGTATTAGGGGTTCAGGAAACATTCCTAAGAAAAGCCTGCTGAGAAGGAAATAATGATGTTTTGAAAATGTCAGGTCCCTAGCTGGGGTGGTGCTTATCTGTGGGCATGAAGTGGCAGTGCATTGTCTCATTGAGTCACTAAGCAACCTCATGAGATAGTCATGACTTTTACTACCACTGGCAGCATTGGCGGTTCAGTGGTAGAATTATCTCCTTCTACGTGGCAGACCCAGGTTCAATTCCAGGCCAATGCACCTCATGCGTTGCAGCCACCAGCCATCTGTCAGTGGATGCTTGCATGTTACTGTGATGCAAAACAGATTTCAGTGGAGCTTCCAGACCAATATGGACTAGTAAGAAAGTGCTGGCAATCTACTTCTAAAAATCAGGCACCGAAAACCCTACAAATCACAACGGTCTACTCCGCAACCCATCATGGGGATGGCACAGGACTAGGCACCATTTAGTTTCATTGTACAAGGGGTCCTAGGAGGCAGGATTACCTTTAGACCAATCAGATTCAAGTTGGATGATCCAATCTTGGAGCGGAAGGTTAGGTTAGATTGGAAATTGAAGCAAATGCCCTGAAAGGGTTGCATTTCTGAATTGAAAAGAGGGTGGATGTGTGAGTAGGCATGAAGATGCCGTTAGGAAGGAGGAAGTGAAGAGCTGATGCTCGTAGGCAGTTAACCATGACCTCCTCACTCAAAGATAAGGATTTTTAAAATTGTCAATTTTATGTTTGTGCTCTGGCTGTTAATCAAAATATCACAGAAATCACTTGTCACTTTTTTTAAATTATAAAACATTTTTAATAAAGAAAAGTACAGAGAACAATATTATCCACCACTCAGAATGAATAAATGTCAACAGTTTTAATATTTGCTTTACCCATCATGGGGATGACACAGGACTAGGCACCATTTAGTTTCATTGTGCAAGGGGTCCCCATGATTGGGGGTCCCCATGACTCGGGGGTCCCCATGAGTCAGGGGCTGACTCAAGAATTATCACCCTCATTTTTAGAGGAATACACTAAGGCTTAGAAAGGTAAGGACTTGCTGAAGACCCTTCAGCTGCTACTGCTGTTGGGACTCGACCCCAGCCTGCTGCCTCTGAGGCCAGGCCCTAGCCCCTAGAGCACAGCCTTGCCTCTGAAACCATTTCCTCTTGCCATGGGGAAGAGGAGGGAGAAGCCTGGGAGTCGGGAGCCTGGCTGCTCACTCCAGAACCAAACCAGCCTCAGTTTTCTGAAAAAAACTGTAGGCTGTGGCCAGCTGACACTTATCCTCAAAGTTCACAGTCATTCAGCTGTGTATTGACACACCATGCAAATTGGGTGCATCTATAAGAATTCACTCTCACAGTGCAGCTGAAATACACGGCCAAACTTCCCATCTTTGGAGCAGCTGTCTTTCCCAGGATTCATACCATGTCAGTACCACGGGGACAAGAGAGGATTAGGGAAATGTACCCGAGAGGGAATAGACACATTATCACGGCAGAAACAGGTTTGGGTTTTTGTTGTTGTTGTTGTGTTAAGCATCCTAAAGTGAAGGAGCTGGACTAAAGATGATCTCCAATGATGTCCTGGTCCTGAGATCTTCTAAGTTAGTGATGGAAAACACTACTGATTCACTCCCTCCCTCACTCTCTGAGCCCCTTTCGATTGCCTTGACTCTCTCCGGGTTCCTCTGTCATCCCTACAGTGCCTTCAACAACATTCTCAGCAACCTGGGCCATGTGCTTCTGGGCTTCCTCTTCCTGCTGATAGTTTTACGGCGGGACGTTCTCCATCGAAGAGCCCTAGAAGCCAAGGACATCTTTGCAATGGTGAGGAGGTCGAGCAAATTGGTGATGGGGAGCTAGGAAGGATTGTAGCTCCAGACAGGATCTGCAAAGGAGTGGGATGTTGGTTTAATGGTATGATGGCATATTGTGCTATAATGAACAACATAGGTCAAAAGAATGAACTTCCAGACTCTGTAGAAATGTCACTGATTAGTATCTTTGTGTTGACCAACCTTTCTCCTTTTTCAGGAGTACGGGATCCCCAAACACTTCGGTCTCTTCTATGCCATGGGCATTGCATTGATGATGGAAGGAGTGCTCAGTGCTTGTTACCATGTCTGCCCTAATTACTCCAACTTCCAGTTCGGTAACTAGAATTTATATCAACTGCACAGATTTGAGTCATAAGAGTGTCATACTAGGACCTCCCGAAAGTGCCATGCTTCATGGAGCATCATTTCCACAGGTTGCGCCAATTTCCTCTCTGACCACTTTTTAGACCCGAAAACGCTCAACACTGAATGTTGATCCCACAGCTAGCACTGACAGCTGGCAGTGGGCTAAATGTTAGGCCACAGGTCAGACAGAACGCCCCAACAAACATCTAGAATGTTCCCTCTGTGTAGCTTGGCCTAATCTGGCAGTTAGATTGCTTTGGTACAAAAGTAATAGAAACCCACATTGGATTAAGTAATAAGGTTATTAATCAACTCACCGTCTGCAAGTCCACAGGTAGAAAGGTCTAGCAGCCGGCTTAATCTGATGGCTCTGACAGTATTTCTCAGTGGTCCCTTTGGTTGTGCCTGCCCTGTATGTTGGTTTTATCCTCAGGCTATCTTCCCTCTTGGTGACAGAAGTAGCTGTTGCAGGTCCTGCCTTCATATCTTTACCCCAAAATGTCCAGAGAAGGCAAGCTGGCTTCTAGGAGACTTCTTTTAAGAGCAAGGAAACTTCTTTCCCGGAAATTCCCACATAACTTCCCCTAACACCTGTTCATAGCTTGAACAGTCATGAGCCCATTTCTGACTCATTCCTTCGTGCTGGTTAGCTCAGGCCTGGGCTGCTATACCAGTCATGGTGGCAAAGGAGGTGGGATTACCTTTAGACCAATCAGATTCAAGTTGGATGATCCAATCTTGGAGCGGAAGGTTAGGTTAGATTGGAAATTGAAGCAAATGCCCTGAAAGGGTTGCATTTCTGAATTGAAAAGAGGGTGGATGTGTGAGTAGGCATGAAGATGCCATTAGGAAGGAGGAAGTGAAGAGCTGATGCTCGTAGGCAGTTAACCATGACCTCCTCACTCAAAGATAAGGATTTTTTAAATTGTCAATTTTATGTTTGTGCTCTGGCTGTTAATCAAAATATCACAGAAATCACTTGTCACTTTTTTTAAATTATAAAACATTTTTAATAAAGTACAGAGAACAATATTATCCACCACTCAGAATGAACAAATGTCAACAGTTTTAATATTTGCTTTAAAAAAAAAAAAAAGTTACTGTTGAGCCAATTCCGGTTCATGATGATCCCATGTGTGTCAGAGTAGAGCTGTGCTCCGTAGGGTTTTCAGTGGCTGATGTTTTGGAAATAGATCACCAGGCCTTTCCTTCGAGTTGCCTCTGGTTGGACTTAAACTTCCAACCTTTTGGTTATCAGCCAAGGGTGTTAACCATTTGCACTACCCAGGGACTCCATGTTTGCCTTAGGTCTGCTTTTTAAGAAATGATACATTGTGATAAAGTTGAGGTTTATTTTGAACTGCTTCTCAACCTTCTTCCTTTCTTTTCTTCCCCAGAGGAAACAACTGTGATTAATTTGGTATTCATTCTTCCAGTCTGTTTTTAATACCTTTACTACATATGAGCTACATTATTACTAATTTATCACACTGTGTTGTGCAGCATGCTTTTTTTTTTCAATTCAACAATAGGTTTTCAAGATTTATCAATATTGAATCAAAAACATCTAGCCCATTCTTTTTTTAAAAAAATATTTTGCTATGTTTTGGATGAAAGTTCACCAGCAAATTAGGTTGCCATTTAACAATTTTTGTACAAATAATTCCATGACATTGGTTACAATATTTGCAATGTGTCAGCGTTCTCATTATTTCCATTCTGTTTGTTCTGTTTCCGTTTATCTATCTTTCTTGCCTCTCCTTGCCATCTCATCTTTGATTTTGGATAAATGTTGACTCTTCGGTCTCCTATAGTTGATTATTTGAAGGAGCACATTCCTTGCAGTGAAATTGTTTATTTTATAAGCTAATCTATTATTTGACTGAAAGGAGACCTCCGGGAGTGGCTTCAGTTCCAAGTTATAAGGCGATAGTCGCAGGTGTTCCTCTAGTCTCTGTCAGTTCAGTAAATCTGGTCTTTTTTAGGAATTTGAGTTTTGTTCTGCATTTTTCTCCCATTCTATCTGGACCTCCTATTATACCCCTGGTCAGAATGGTCACACCATCTAGTTCTTCTGACCTCACGTGAGTAGAGGCCGTGGTTCATGTGGGCTATTAGCCCATTCATTTTTAAGGATTGTCATGTTCTGTAATAAAAATATACCACATTTATCTACTCCTCTACTGAACAACATCTAGATGTTGCAAATTCTTTTGCTATTAGCTACAATGCTGGAAGAAACATCCTTGTATATGTCTCTGTGCACTTGTGAGAGGGGTTTCCTGGGATACCTAGAAGTAGAATTTTGGGATCACCTAATTTGTGCATCTTTCATTTTGCCAAAAACTGCCAAATTGCTCTCCGGAGAATTAATTCCCACTCCCACTAGCTGTGTGAAAGTTCCCATTTCCCCACATCATCACTAACACTTGTTATTTTTAGACATTTACATTTTTTCTGAATTTTTAGTAATACGGATGTCTTAGTTACTTCATGCTGCCAAAACAAAAAATCCAACAAGTATAGTGGGTTTAAAGAATAGATACTTATCGTCTCTCCATTCTGGAGGCTAAAGGTCGGGACTTCGGCCCTGCCGATTCCTTCTGTGGGTCTTCCTTCCAGTTTCTGGTGACTACTGGCAATCACTGATGTTACTTTGCTGCTTATATATGCATCTGTGGCATCTGGGTCCATTTTGTGTGAGTGTCTGCGTCTATTCTGCTCTTTTTATAAGACACCACTCAGAAGGGATTAGGTTTAGGATCCATCCTACTCTGGTATGACCTCATTAACATAACAAAAGAAAGACTGTATTTCCAAACAGAGTCATATTTACAGGTACAGGAGTTAGGACTTCAGCGTAACTTTTCGGGGCCTTCAGTTGAATCCATAACAATGGGACATTGCATTGTTGTTTTAATTTGTATTTACATAACTCTGGAGGAGGACATCATGCTTGGTAGAGTAGAGGGTCAGCAAAAAAGAGGAAGGTGCTCAATGAGATGGATTGACACAGTGGCTGCAACAATGGTCTCAAGTGTAACAACAATTGTGAGATGGGGCAGGACTGGGCAATGTTTCATTTTGTTATACATGGGGTCGCTATGAGTTGGAACCGACTCCATGGCTCCTAACACACACACAACAATGCAGTAGCCCTGGTTTGGAGCCCTGGTGGCACAATGATTAAGAGCTAGGGCTGCTAACCAAAAGGTTAGCAGTTCGAATCCACCAGCTACTCCTTGGAAGCCCTACAGGGCAGTTCTAGTCTGTCCTATATGGTTGCTATGAGTTGGAATCGACTCAATGGCAACAGGTTAATGCAGCAGAAAAAAAAAAAAAGCATTGCCATCAAGTTGATTCCAACTCATAGTGACCTTATAGAACAGAGTAGAACTGCCCCATAAGGTTTCCAAGGAGCGGCTGGTGGATTCGAACTGCCGACCGTTTGGTTAGCAGCTGACCTCTTAACCACTATGCCACCGGGGTTCCAATGCAGTAGAGTCACATTTAATTTCTAACAACATAGAGGTATATATATGAGTAATCAATGTAGTTCTATTTCAGGGTGCTAGAAGGGCCTTCTACACCCACCTAGGACTTTTTTATTGTCACACAGCCTGAAAGTTCACCATTTGGGATTCCTGTTGTTGAACAAGTAGAGATTATCAAGTACTTGATATCATGTTATTGGATACTTTTCTTCTGTGAATCAAGAACAGCCTTGGAGGGGATTAGAAGTGGATAGAGTACAGGGGGTGGGGGGAGTCTACCTAGAGAACATGACTAGGGAGGCTGACATGTGGGCATCTCTACACAACCTGAGGGCAGCAGATACTCCATGGACCGGAATGAGGGGCTCCTCAGAGGCTGAGGAGAAATCTAGAAAGTGTCATTCCGTGTGAACGCTGACTGCCTGGGCTCCTCCTTGCGCCTGCAGACACCTCCTTCATGTACATGATTGCCGGCCTCTGCATGCTGAAGCTCTACCAGACTCGCCACCCAGACATCAATGCCAGCGCCTACTCTGCCTATGCTTCCTTCGCTGTGGTCATCACGCTCACCGTCCTCGGAGTGGTGCGTCCCTCTCCACCCACCTTCAGCCTGACTTTCAAAAGGGCCCTGTTGGGAGGTTTCTGTTGTTTGTTTGTTGGACCTCAAGTGAACCAGTTTGGATTAATCATAACCCTTGGTTTATGACACACGGTCAACATTTCTCCATTTGTGGTACACTTTTATTTATTTATTTAGCTAATTATTGCTCATAGTGCAATAAACCACACCCATTGCCGTCGAGTGGATTTCCAACTCATAGCAACCCTATAGGACTGAGTAGAACTGCCCCACAGGGTTTCCAAGGCTGTTTATCTTTACAGAAGTAGACTGCCGCATCTTTCTCCCACCGATCAGCTGGTGGGTTCGAACCGCCAACCTTTCAGTTAGCAGTTGAGTGCTTTAACCACTGTGCCACCAGAGCTCCTTTTATAATGTAATAGCCACCTGTAAAACTACCACCCTCCTTTTAACGTAAAGCTAGGACCTGACTCATGTGAAGCTGGGATAGAGATGTACAAACTGACTGGGGAGGCTGACTTCAAGAGGTCAGTGTCTTTCTAAATGTGCAGGCTGTTATTTGAAGAGCATTGGCCCCAACTTTAGATCCACGG
This sequence comes from Dugong dugon, assembly GCA_030035585.1. NCBI lineage: Eukaryota > Metazoa > Chordata > Mammalia > Sirenia > Dugongidae > Dugong > Dugong dugon. Next base: position 3,691,865 of record CM057466.1, read on the forward strand.
CCCCTTCATCAGTGTCGGTGAAGCTGCCGCAGAAATTTCCTCCCTCTCCCATCTTCATTTGCCCGGAAACCTCAGACGGTGCGCTGTAAGCTCATTGTGAGTTCAGAGAAGGACAAAATGTTCACACAGCTCAGTTTTTGCCTCCTCATGACAGACAGAGGGTTTTAGAGAGTTCTCTGGGAAGAACCCCGAGTGAAGCTAACTGCCATCTTTGTTCCTAGGTTTTTGGGAAAAATGACGTGTGGTTCTGGCTCATCTTCTCCGCAATCCATATTCTGGCTTCTCTGGCCCTCAGCACCCAGATCTACTACATGGGTCGTTTCAAGATAGGTGAGTCACCCGTTATTCTATCATAAACATGCTAACAATCTTCCCCTGAGGAAACAGACATCCTCTTCCCTTTCTCTAAATAAAACCGCTGCTGGTCCTCATGAGCACGTGCATCATGAACATCATGAATTCTGGGCTATGTTTAACAGCTCCCTTTCCCTTACGGTACTGTAATAAGCTATCATCACCAGTTCTATTTTCAGTTGAGAAGCTAAACTTGCTAGACATCAGAGCTGAGGCAGAGCTCCTAGTCCCAAACGCTTTATAACCCACCAGGCTTTGAAAGCACATTTGGAGGATGATATGATCATCCATACCCACTTGCTCCACCTAAAGAGCTATTTTTCAGTTTGCCGCATTTAAAAAGAGCATTTCTCAAGTCATGGTAAATGGTTATCAGGAATGGATTATACATTATTCCCAAATTCCGGAACTGGAACTTTGGGTAACCAACTTGTCAGTCACAGAGTCAGGACACCTGCTGAGCTCCCCGTGCCGACCTGAACTTCTCAGCCTTGAGTGTTCTAGAGAAATGAGCTTGTGGTCTGCTGTTAGAGGTCACCACACAGAGGAGCAAAGTGTCTTAAAGCACTTAAACATCACAAATCATTTTAAGGTCCAAGAAGTCAGACTTGCATATTGTTTTATATGTTTTAAAACAAATCATTATATATAAAGTTAGGCCCACTTCTAATATTTGAAAGATCCAGAGCAAGAGTACAAAGAGTCCACATACTATATATCTAAAAAATTTAAAGTTATAAAGCAGACTGAAAAACCATTAAATAAATAAAACCAACAAAGTGGTAAATATATCTTTGTTACAACCTCAGAAGGACAGTCCAGAACATGGCTATGCAGGAAAGCCGGTTCCCAGCCCCCACCCTGGCCGAATGCCCCTTCCCACTCCTGACTCTGTCTTGCGTCATAAGGGGTCTCACAGGTATACATATGGACACTCTCACTCAACATCCAATATCCACCCCCAGCTCCCACAGATAGCCCCTTCTTGGCAATCCTCACAGACAGAAGTGCACACCCTAGTGGTGCTGTCCGCCCATGGGAGGGGAGGCCCGGGCAGGGGTCTACACAGGCCCTGAGAGCAGGCTCGGGCCATCAGGGCTGGGGATTCTGAGGTCCAGGAGCTCAGCATGTGGTCTAGAAAAGAAAGGACACAAGCTCCAGCTGAGTAGTCTCCTGAGCCCTGCGGACTTCTCATTTAATGGTGAATGAGGCATTCTACAATATGGGCCTCCTCTTGCCAGGTCTAAGGAGATTCTGCATAAACAAACAGCTTTAAGACTAGAAGATCAAATAAAACAATTTCTCATTTCGAGGTTTAGTTTTCCCTTTTGGCCTTAGTCAGTAGATTTACCCTTGACATTAACATAGCCAGTTCATCTCCATATCCCCCAGTGGAAGCATCATTATCCAGTTGTACAGAACACTTGATAGGGCAATGTGGACATACCCCAACCTCCACTTCTCTTGAAGGTGAGTGAAGTCGTACAAACTAAACTTTCCAACAGAAAATGACTTGGAGCATTGTTACTCTGGGTTTCCTTAGAACTGGGGAAGAAAAACTTGAATACAGATACATGTAATTGGTAATGATGACTAATACACAGAGGAGCTTTTAATATATTTATACCACCCTTTCTCCATGCAATTTTGCAATACTAAAGTAGCTTACTTGTTAAGAAAGGAGGAATTTAACGTACTATACTATGGCCATTTTGTCAGGGTTCCAATAGGAATAATATGTCACACCCAAAGATGTCAGGAGGATTTATTTACAAAGTGGGTGTTTATAAAGGCGCGGCCCAGGGAGAGGGAAAGCAAAGGGGTAGTGCAGTAATGCGCCGGTTAGTAGCCCGGAGCTTCCGTCATGTGGAAGCCCGAAAGGACAGGGAGGAAGCCGTTACCAAAACATGGAAGGAAGTCACACTGAAAGGAGCGGCAGCAGGGAAATAAATACTCTGAGATCACTGCCCGCCCACCACCGTCCCTCCAGTTCTGCTGGGGCTCTCCACTGTCAAGTCCAAGGGGAAAGAAGGGTAAGGGAACCATCATGTAATCCATACAGGTCAGTCTCCCAGGGCTGGTGCAGGATAGGGCACCATGAGGTTGGGGTGGGGACAAATGGAAGATAGCCAGTGTGCACTTAACTGGTTATTTTCAATTTCTCTACCCAGGGAGTTAAACATTTATCATCGTCAAAAGGAAAACTCAGTATTTAATTGCAACAATGACTGCATCTAAATTTAGTACCAAGACAGGCATTTGGATTCTTGGAAAGTGGTTCAGACAATGCCAACCTCTTTACACATTTCTTAAGCTGCCTTTGCTTTCTCAGCTCACATGCTCCTTTCTTGGTGGACTTCGGGCTTCACACGAAACCAAACGTGGACATGCAAAGCAGCAGTGATGAGGCAGGACTTAGGACAGAAAATCATGTCGCTAACTGCCCAGATCGTGACCCCATCCCTTCCCTCGCCATCACCAGTGAAAAAACCAGTTGCCGTTGAATAGATTCTGACTCAGGATGACCCCATGTGTGTCCGAGTAGAACTGTGCTCCATAGGGTTTTCAATGGCTGATTTTTCAGGAGTAGATCACCAGACCTTTCTTGTAAGGCACCTCTGGGGTGGACTGGAACCGCCAACTTTTTGGTCAGCAGCCAAGTACGTTATCCATTTGCACCACCCAGGGCCCCGGAAAAGGACTGCAGGAATTTCTCATGAGAGAAGACAGATAAGTTCCAAGTAGTGACAAAAGTGGGGAGTGAGCAGGACAAGTCTTGATTCACTCTTGAGGAGTAGTAAATGGTTTGCACTCGACTGTTAACCTAAAGGTTGCCAGTTTGAATCCACCCAGTGGTACCATGGAAGAAAGCCCTGGTGATCTGCTTCCATTAAGATTGCAGCCAAGAAAACTCTATGGAGCAGTTCTACTCTGTATGTAACACATGGGGTCACCATGAGTCAGAATCACCTCAATGGCAACTAACAACAACAAAGGTCTGAATGTCTTGCGACAGCCAGAAAGATTGTGTGTTCTTTTTGGTGAACAAACATTACTTTCATAATCAGAAAACAAAATTAAAGTTACCTATTTTAGGAAAAAATAAAATGAGAGGTCAGTCTACCTGTTTGGCTACCTTTTTATAATTTTTTTTTTTCTCATTTCTCCTCTGCCTCCCACTGACTCAGACGTGTCTGACACAGGTAATGTGCAGCCACCTTCCTAGAGCTTCAGATCGTTTGGATTTTTCGTGTGTTTGTTTTTACAGTCACCTGCCTGGTTGTCCTGCCTGCTCCATCGATGAACACCCTATTTCCCGGGGCAGGCTCAGTGGGAGGGAGGCGAGGACGCATTCCAGCGCAGCCTGCTCTGAGCCTCTTCCGGGCCACATGTGGACAGAGCATCCGCATGAACGTCCCTCCATCCTTCCTCCACCAGCCTATTTAGTCTAGTGACCACTGGTTAATGGAACCCAGGGGAAGCCTAGAAGAGGAGTAGCGATCACAACAGAGCTGAGCCCACGCTTGCTGAGATGCTTGTCTGCACGGATCCAGCCTTGCATTTGATGTTTCCAGTCTGGACAGCTCACAGAAAGCCAGCCCACTATAGACCCTGATCTGTCTAGCACACTCGCTGCTTCTCACGCCATCCTTCTAAAAGATTTGGGATAGCTCTTGCCATACATTTAAAAAGAAATCTTCCCTGTTGTTTTCTTCCCCTTCTTACCTCGCATTCCTTTGATTATCGTTTTAGTACGAGTCTAGACTTTCTGAACGTGCTCAGGAGAACCAGTATCCCTGGGTTCGGTTCTTACTAACGTAACTACACTGAGAAATACAGACTAGCTAAAATTTCCCATCCCCTAGGGAGATGGGTTTGAGAGAATCAGCAACATCTCTGCTAGAAAAGAAACATCACCAGGGTAAACCCCAAACAAAAGGAAGTTTAGCTGAAGCGGAATGGTGCATAAGGGTTTGCCAGCCACCCCTATTATTTGTGAGCACTCGCGTCTTTTCCACTTGCCTTTCTGCTGTGGGATGATGGATAGGGTACACCCTCTATGACAGACAGCACAGGTGGCTGTGGGCGCCATGTTTTAAAGCAAACATTTATCACTCACTTGTTAGGTGCAAAGCACTATTTTAATGAGGTGAAGAAAACAGCATCCCTGCCCCAAAAAGCTTGAGCAGTATTGGAGTATTTTGTACCATCTCTCACGAAGCCTTCTGACTATGCGATTTGTCATCAGCAGATTTGGGGATTTTCCGGCGGGCCACCATGGTGGTTTACACGGACTGCATCCAGCAGTGTAGCCGGCCTCTGTACATGGTACGTGGGTGTGCCTGTGTTGCTTGCCCCTCTCCAAAAGTGGGGCACCGGCAGGAGGGGCAGGCGCCGGGAAGCCACTGAAGACTCCCAAAATCAAGAGAGCCAGATGGTTGAGGGTGGCTGAGGGCCACTCGGTGGGAGAGGAGGCGTGTTGCTGAGTCTTCTTCTCACCCATGAAAGTCAAGCTGGGATTATCCCATTTTATAAATGAAATATTTGTTAGTATGTGAAGAAAAGCAAAAGAATATATACAAAACCATTAAAAAGTGGTACTTGCTGTGGAGGAGAATCAGGACAGGTGCCCGTAAATAATCGTCCAAACAGGAACACTTCTGAACGTGAATGGGGCATTATTAACAGTTACTCCAGGGCAGCAGGCACCCAGCAGATTGCTAGGGCAAACTGGGACATATGGTCCTTCTGGTCATTTTCATTAGGATCTTTCACTTTGCGTGTTATACATTTCTGTATTGTTTAATTTTCATAATGAGCAATACTTTTAAAATTTTGCCGTTATTGCTTGATGGCAGAAATACACTTTAAAAAGTTCTTCCTCGTACTTTTGAGCGTATTATACACTTTCTAGACTGAGCAGAGGCTTAGGGCCTTGGCCCCAGCTCTGTCTTTGTTTGCTAGCCTATGACCTTGGGAAGGCTACTTACCTCCTTTGAGCCCATTGCCCCAACCACTGCGCGGTGCTGTGGTGAGAATCATGGTGTTGTTTGGGCCTGACACACAGGAGTTCACCAAGCACCTACTAAAGGTGGTGTGAATAGCCACGCGCTCGGCTGCTAATGAAAGTTTGGCCGTTCAAACCCACCCAGCAGCTCTGTGGGAGAAAGACCTGGCAACCTGCTTCCGTAAAGATTACAGCCAAGAAAATCCTATGAGACGGTTCTACTATGTCACGTGGGGTCACTATGAGTTGAAATCGACTCGACGGCATCTAACAACAACAGTAATTTATAATCAGAAGTATCTTTACATAAAGGAATGTGGGATTCTTTTACCCCTCTAGAACTTGGACAGGAGCTGTAAGCATTAAAACTTCAGGGAATTGAGACCGGAGTGTTTTATTCAGGGGAGAATCAAAAACCTATTAGGACGTATGAGTATTTTGAGAGTTAAGCATCTCCTAGCTGTGAAACATGAGTAGCAATTAACGTTTTTTAAGCAAAGGTATTTCCTCCAAGTTGGATGGATTACCCAGAAAGACAGACTCTCTACTTTTAAACGGTAGATGAGCAGCCAGTCAAATTCAGGTATAACCAGACAGTGCCTGAAAGTTTCAAGTAGTACGCAGAGGAGGAGGAATGAGCTGTGAATCAATCTCTGTCGGGGATTGTTGTTGTTGTCAGTTGCCATGGATGCGATTCCGACTCCCGGTGATCCATGTGTGCAGAGCAGAACTGCTCTCTTTTGAAAGCAGATCACCAAGCCCGTCTTCTGAGGCACCTCTGGGTGGTTTTGAACTGCCAGCCTTTCGGGTAGTAGTCAAGCGCCTAACCGTTTGTGCCACCCAGGGACTCCTAATTGTCCTTTAAGATGGACCTTTTCTCTCGATTTTCTCTCCTCCCCAGTAACTTTAATGTTAAGATGGCATGTTATAGAGACAAATTGCAGGGTCTCGTTGGCGCCCGAAGAGTGGCCCAGAAGCTAACTCCCTACAGCCGGTCCTGAGAGCTGCAGCAGAGCCCAGCAGCAGCACATCCCAGGAAAGTAGTCCTTGATTACAGAACTCAGTGGCAGAATTCTTTTAATTACTAAGTAATCGGCACACACACCAACTTCATCACCCCGCAGTGTGGCCCCCATTGCCCACTCCTCTAAGCATGAGTGACGAACAGCCAGAGCCCAGCTTTGTGACCATGTGGTCTTTATGGGGATGTGGCCACATCTGTGTGCATCCCAAGGCCTTGCATTCAGTCCATTTCGAGGACTGATGTCCGACTCGGGAACAGCTCTCTTAGAACCACAGACAGTTTTCTTTCACCAAGACTGTCATTTCCCCCATACTTAATGCTTCTCCTGTGGTGGGTTTAAAAAGCAGTGTGTTCAACATTTGACATTTTCTTTCCTCCTTCCTAGGACAGAATGGTGCTGCTCATCATTGGGAATCTGGTTAACTGGTCCTTGTAAGTTGTCTTAGAAAAACATGTCATTCTCTTTATTAATATCTCCTTATTAACATTGTGGGTTAGCTTCCCTTGGATGTCATTTTTACAAAGAAATCTGAAATTAAGGAGAAGGTAAGACTATGCTTGTCCTAGAGACAAGAATGGCACTTTTCCTCTTGCAAAGAAAATGCTAGGAAGCTTTTATGTACCAATACTGGCCTCTCATAAAGTATTGATCCATTGAGTTCATTTACTCAACAAGACAAAATCAGAACTTGTTGTATCCATGTAGATTGATATGGATGTATTTATAGACACATGAGTATAGAAATATATGGAGATCGTATCAATGGTTGCAAAAATACAACATGGTTTTAAACTCTTTTGTAGAATTTTCCATAGAAGCTACTCAGTAGGCATTCTTTTCTGTAGGAAGCTCTCTTTCTCGCCGAATGTGTTAGTGTGTGTAAGCAAGTAGCTCCTATGTTTTCTCTCCATGTTTCTCTCTGTTGCACCTATATCATTTGTCTTCCTCTTTTTCTCCTTCATCATCTCCTTGGCCTCAAATGGCCTGAAAATAGAACTGTACAACAGGTGTATATTTTTCCTAGCTTTGATTATTTTATGCAACATATTCTCAACTAAACATTTGAATAAGTAGTATGTTTTATGGATCACTCAAAAAAAAAAAAAAGTAAGTTCAGCAGGTTTTATTGGTGGCTCTCAACTGATGAGGTCCTCTTGATCAGTGATCAATGACATTTGATAGAAAAATGGCTCTCTCCTCCTGGCCCCCATGAAGACATACATGCAAAGAAATGAAGAAAGAGGCATGCCTTCAGGGGAAGCCAGAATCAAGTCATGGGGCTTTGAATCGCATATGGGGGCCATATGTTTCTGGAAGAAACTTCCATAATGTTGTCACCCCATAGATTACCTCAGGGTAAGGTCCACAGTTGTAAGCTCCCCCCTCCTTTACTTGGGGGCCAAGTCAAGATGAAGTGATTCTTGAAGAGCGGTGACCACCCTTTTGGGGGCAGATTTCACAGTCCTCGGGGCTCTGTAACATGGGGTGCCGGTACCAATACTTAAACTCATTGCTGTTGAGTTGATTCCGGCCCATAGCGACACTATAGGACAGAGCAGAACTGCCCTGTAGGGTTTCCAAGGCTGTAATCTTTAGGGAAACTGATTGCCACATCTGTCTCCCGAGGAGTGGCTTGTGGGTTCAGACTGGGTCACCATGAGTCAGGGGTCGACTTGATGGTAGCTAACAAGGACAGAATTTAAGAATTAAGAACATTTAAGAGTTAATCTTAAATGCAAACAAAAAGTACAATAATATCTGAAGGTATTTGTTTATTTACCACAGTGTTCTTTTACAACAGTGAAAAACTGAACAGCAAAGGAAGAACTCTTTCAACCAGAGAGGAAAAAGTTATTGTTTACGTGATACATCCACTTGTGGGAATTTTGCATAGTCATTAGAAATGAATGGTCTGAATACAGTGTAATAAATGCAAAGGTACTTATAACATGTTAAAGTGTTTCTTTGTTTTTTGTTTATTTTTTAATGGACAAAAAAAAATGAGAGGCACAAAAAAGCCAGTAAGATGACAAATCTACCTGCGTGGCTACAAAACATTTTCTCCCCATGTTCTCAGTGCCCTCTTTGGACTGATATATCAACCCAGGGACTTTGCTTCCTACATGCTGGGCATCTTCATCTGTAACCTGCTGCTCTACCTGGCCTTCTACATCATCATGAAGGTAAGGGTGGGCGCCAGAGGCTGGGCAGTGCCTGGGGCCCTTCACCAGGCGGAGGCTCAGCTTTGCCAGTGTCCCCTCTCACCCTGCAGCTGCGCAGCTTGGAGAAGGTCCTCCCAATCCCGCTCTTCTGCATTGTGGCCACTGCCGTGGTGTGGTCTGCCGCCCTCTACTTTTTCTTCCAGAATCTCAGCAGCTGGGAGGTAAGAAGACAATTCTCTCCTCCACAAAGGTGTTTTCTCTCCATCTTGCTTTTTGACCTTTCTGCTTCCCTTGCTTAATGTGTTTGTTGCTTTCACCTTTTTTACATTCTCTGAAATGAAAGGTTCCTTTAAAAGGGATGGTTTTTAATATCCACACATCAATGCTCAATAAATGACACGTCATCATTGTCAGGGTAGCCCTTCATACATTTTTAACCCCTACCAAAACCAGTTTCCATCAAGTCGATTCCGACTCCTGGCAACCCCACATGAGTACTCCAAAGGGTTTTCAATGGCTGATTTTTCAGAAGTAGATCCCCAGGTCTTTGGAGCCCTGGTGGCTCGGTGGTTAAGAGCTCGGCTGCTTACCAAAAGGTCAGCATTTCAAATCCACCAGCCGCTCCTTGGAAACCCTATGGGGCAGTTCTACTCTGTCCTATAGGGTCACTACGAGTTGGAATCAACTCAACGGTGATGGGGTTTTTTTTCAGGTTTCTTCCAAGGTGCCTCTGGGTGGACTTGAACCTCCCACCTTTCAGTTAGCAACTGAGCACATTAACTCCTTTGCACGTCCCAGGGACTCTGTAACTCCTACAGACACTGTGAATTTGATCATCATTATGTATTATATCTTCCTCCTGTTCCCAGTGGATGTTTGTGTGTAAAAATCTTGATTCGTATATTTTCTCCACCATTTTTATCATAATCACACTCCATAAACAAAGGCCCAGTGGCAGATGTTTGTACATTCATTTCACAAATAGGAAAGCTAAGACCTAGGATGTCAGTGAGGGGTCTGAGACTCAGAGCTGGGAGGAGACTCAGCTCCTGACTCACGTTCATGCCTCCCTGGACTCCCCTGGCTCTGTTCAGCTGTCCATCTGTCTTTCTCTTCCTTCTCTCCTTAATCACTCAAAGCCCCAGATGTTCCACTATATTGATCATAAAATCAGAGAAAGCCTTCAAAAAGGTATCTCTCTAGTCTACAACATCCTAGTCATATACTTAGAAGCCAATCTGGAGGCTAGCTTTTCAAAAAAAATAAATAATAGCTTTATTGAAATATAATTCACATACCATACAGTTCACCTTTTTAAAATATACAGTTAGGTGGTTTTTAGTGTATTCACAGAGTTGTGCAACCAACACTACAATCAATTTTAGAACATTTTCCAACATCCCAAAAACAAACTCCATACCCATTAAGCAGAAACTCCTCATTTCCCTCAAGCCCCACCCCAGCCCTAAGCAACCACTTTCTATCTCTATGGATTTGCCTATTCTGGACATTTCATGTAAATGGAATTAATAGCACGTTGTCTTTCGTGTCTGGCTTCTTTCACTTAGCATAATGTTTTCAAGGTTCATCCATGTTGTAGTGTGTATCAGTACTTCGTTTCTTTTTATTGCCAAATAATATTCAATTGTATAGATATACCATATTTTAGTGATCCACTCATCAACTGATGGGCATTTGTCTTGTTCCCGCTATTTGGTTATTTTGAATAATGCCGCTGTGAACATTCATGTACAAGGTTTTCTGTGAACGTGCGTTCACAGAAGCTAACTTCCTGAGCTAGGTGTCTAATAGCACGTCTGCACCTTCCTGGGCTCTCACCCCTCTGAACAGCAGGCTCATGCGAACTCTTGCCCACGTCCTGCTTCACCTTTCTGCAGGGAAGCCCAGCAGAATCCCGGGAGAAGAACCGCGAGTGTATCCTGCTGGATTTCTTTGATGACCATGACATCTGGCACTTCCTCTCTGCTACTGCCCTGTTTTTCTCATTCTTGGTGAGTTTTCTCTTTCTGATAATCTCTTCTCTCCCTACATTCTGTACTCCCTTTTTCTCTCTTCCCCTTGTCCTTACGTCCGCTTTTGTATTCCTCTCTAATTTCCCTTTCCAATAAACCAAACCAGTTGCCGTCTTGTCGGTTCCAATTTGTAATGACCCCACCTGTGTCAGAGTAGCGCTGTGTGTGCTCCATAGGGCTTTCAATAGCTGAATGTTTGGAAGTGGGTTGCCAGGGCTTTCTTTCAGGCACCTCTGGCTGAACTCAAGCTTCCACCCTTCCGGTTAGCAGCCAAGCGCTTAACCGTGTGCACCACTCAGGAACTCCTCCTTTTCTAATACTTCGTTGTAAGTCAGTGAACATACCACCTTATTTCTTGTTTAAGTTTGAGCTTTTGTTTAGGTCTTTATTTTCATTTTCCTCTTCCTCCAACATAGTAAGACACAGAGTGTTGCGGTGATTTTCCCTAAACCAGACAACACATTTGGGCTGAATTAGTATTAGAACTCACATTCCCAGAGTTCCTCCAGGGACTGCTTTTGGCGTCACTAAATTCTGGTAACATTGGGTGCTTTGTTGCCATGCTGTGCTCATGTTCCACCCCTTTTGCCGTTCTGATATTTCACAGGTTCCTGGAGGGGCTCGTGAGCGCAGCCAGGCCTCTGTCGCCTTCTAGCCAGTCTATTCCAAATCTCTCCTGTAGTCACTCCGTCTTTTGCCCGGGCACCTTCCGAGAAGCCACATATTTGTAAAAGCCCTGGATAATAACTTTCAGAATCCTTTTATCCTAATTTTGACTTTTCCATATTAAAAGCCTGTGGTGCCTGTGCAGAGATTCAAGGTGCAGTTAACATTACTAGACCTCCTGGGCTCCCACCCTGCTGGATTTAGCAGTTTCTGGACTGGCCATGTAACCTCAAGAGTGGAGTAGGGCTACCCCCTAGCGGCCAGTTTGGGACGTTCAACCAAACTGTATAAGCATCATCCCTTAAGGTGTTTTTGTGCTAGTCACCTTCATTAGAGACAGACAACAGAAATGGAGCTAAGAGTCCCACGTGGAGAGAACGGTGGTAGAGGGGACTGGAAAGCGGGAAGGAGGAGCAGAAAGTTTCTTATAAAGCAATATCCAATGCAACAAGTCCTCATTTCTTTCAAGTCTTGATCCAAATGTCCCTTTCTAAGTAATGACTTCCCTGGCCACCCTATCAAAATTGTTTATTCCCCTCACCCCATACTCCTATATTCCCTCTGGAATTTAACTTTCATCATTAGCATATGTTACCATCTATTGGTAGCTGCCTTCAAGTCAGATCGTGCTCACGGCACCCTCATGTCTAACAGAGTGAAATGGTGCCCAGTCCTGTGCCGTCTTCATGATTGTTGGAATACTTGAGCCCATTTTGTGGCTGTTGCATAACTATCTAACATACTGTATAATTTACGTATTTGTTTCATGCCTGAAGTCCTCTCTCAAATGTAAGCTCCATAAGGGCAGGGATGTTTGTCTTTTTTGTTCCAGACTATATTTCTAGCATGGGTAATAGCACATAATAGGTCTTCAGTAAATGTCCGAATTAATTAGTAAATGAACTACCATATTTTACGCAAATAATGTGAACCTCCTACGTTTGTTTGCCAACCACGCCCTCCCCCAAGAGATATTTTCATAAGCGTGCTATGCTAATTTTTTTACAGCAACATGTAAAACAAAATTGGCATAGCAGCACTTATGAAAATACCTTGAGGGAAGAGTATGCAGATGGTAAACAACATAGAATACGCTCATTGTTTGCATAAAAATACAGTATGTAATTATAAAAAATGCCTGTTAAGGGCAAGCCATTTGCAAAGGGTTGCAGAAGACTGAAAACGAGTGAGGGAACCAGGGCTTCAAACCAGTTTGCATTTCCACCCCCAGATACACTGAATCAGAATCTACATTTTGACAAGATCCCCAGGTGATTCTTACGTATAATACATTTTGAGAACCACTGCTCTACTAGTGGTTCTCAGAAACAGTCCGTCAGAAATGGGAACTTGTTAGAAGCGCAAATTCTCAGCAGGCGTTAGAGCCTGAAGGAACCAGTTAGAAGCCCTGGAGGGAACTTGCAGTTTTCAGTCTGCAGGGACTGACTTACTGTGCCTGTACCCTCCTTTCACTCTCCCCCGTCTCATTTCAGGTTTTGTTAACCCTGGACGACGACAGGGACATGGTTCGGAGAGACCAGATCCCTGTCTTCTGAGCCTCCAGCCTTAGGAGGGGAGAGGGAGCAATCACTCTTGGTGCTGTTTCGTGAAAAATCCAGTGACTGCAGCACAGTAACCACTGCCCAGTATTCCGCTCACCCTCTTAGAGTCGAACCTGCTTGCTTTCACACAGAAAGAAGAGGAGGTGGGGGGAGACTCCAACCTGCATGAGGCGAGCAGAAGGGAAGCCGGAAGAGCCAAGAAATGCCCCAGCCCCCTCTGTAAGCAGCGCTCTGAGTTAGAGATGAACAAAAGCTGCACCAAAGTCAACTCACTCCCTTGGGACCCCTCCGCCCTCACCTCGGATTTGCCAGATTTGGCAGAATGATTTTGCACTCTTCCCTCCGGCTGCCTCCGCGCCCAGAAAGGCCCGCCGCTCAGAGTTCCTGCCGAGACACGCTGGCTTGCCCCCTTGGTCCCTGTGCAACAGCTGCTCCTCTAGACATCCCACAGCAGGAGCCCAGGGAGGGCAGGATTCCTCACAGTGTGGTAGGCGGGAGACTCAAGGCCCCACCCACCTGAGGTACATGTTCCAGCCTTACCAGCCAGTGGCCTCGGCCTCCTTAGAAGGAGAACTGTATGTTTCACCCAGGTTCCTGACCCCGTTAAAAGGACACAGGATCAGGCTTTGTCCCTCACTCCTCTTAACAGGTCACCGGGGCCAAAGGCTTGGGTGCTCGCCCGTTCTTTAGTATTTCCATCTCACTGCTGTTGTTGACCCCATCGCTCAAGTTCTACCTTCTTGGGAAGGCCCTGTTCCTCCACAGACTTCTGGTCACCTCCAAGGTGGAAGGGAAAGTGGGAAAATCACTTCTAGCAGGAGGAGGAACAAGCGCAATGGCCACCAGTACTAAGAGCCTGGTAACATCAGCACCAAGCCAACAGGCCTAACCATAAGGACTTGGGATTCTGGAGCAAAATCGGCAGAGGAAAATGTGCTTACTGAGTCCCCCAATTCACACAGCTCAATTCTGTGCCCACCTCACCCTTGGGGAGGAAATACACATTCTAACTAAGGGCATTGCACTAGGGCTTCGAGAACTGAGCCCCTTGTCTGTCATTTTGTGCATATCAGGGGTCCTAGGGCTTTCTCCCTGAAGTCCTCAGAAGTGACTCTCAGGGTGAATGCATTCAGCTCTTCTCTGGTTGCAAAGAGCACAGCTGAGTTAGTGATGTCCTCTCCCCAGTGAGGTGTTGAGAAGCTCAGTGCCCCAGCTTCATCCTCACGCTGCCTGGCAGCTCTGCCGCTAGGAAGCCCCATCCTTACAAGCTCCCTTGCTGCTTGAATATGACATAATCAGAAAATATACATGCATATGTACACACACGGACAAGTTTTCTTGAGAAATTGAAGTCACCTCTCACTTCTGCTTTCCCTCCTGGATCAGGCACTCTCTTTTTAAAAATTATTATCTTTCTCTAGAATATTTGCATGATGTTCAAAAACACAGTCTGGAAGTTTAAAAAGCAAGTTTTTCCTGATTTTAAAAACACAGAGAGGCTTTCAATGAAATATTTTGTGGGTTTTTTTTTTTTTCCTAAAATGCCCTAAATTTGTAATCGGTCTTATGTTATTCTTTATTCCTCAAAATTTGTAGGCCACCACTAAGCCAAATGAAGGCCAACTAGTAAATGGTCGTGTTAATTGAACATCTAAAAAAAAAAAATTCCAAGCCTGACTTGACCTCATTCTTTGGATAATGCACTAATGGTTTCAAAAGGAGCCTTGGTGGCACAGTGGTTAAAGCACTCGGCTGCTAACTGAAAGGTTGGTGATTCAAACTCACCAGCTTCTCTGCGGGAAAAGGATGTGGCAGTCTACCTCCATAAAGATTTACAGCCTTGGAAATCCTATGGGGCAGCTCTACCCTGTCTTATAGGTCGGAATCAACTCAACGGCAGTGGGTTGTTTGGTTTTTGGAAGGGTTTCAAATCTAAAAAAAGACCCACTAAGGAAATGTGAGTAACAGAGTCTGCTCAACTAGCCCTGGGGCCAGAAATGAGTAAACCGTGCCATGCATTACCCGTTTGCAGACTTGTTTGGGAATATGTCCGTGGACTGGGGCAGTGGCCCTGTAAAAATGGATAGAATGTGCTACTGTATTCTTAACCGTTTTCTGATCATGTCTGTCTTGTGCTATCAAGTCACACATTGTGGTCCGTTTTGTTCTCCGCAGCAGGACCAAAAACCCCAAACGAGCTTACTCTTATAAATATCAATTCTAAATGTGCTTGCCGCTAATTCTTTCTACAGGGCACGTAAGGAAGTCATACGACTGCATCAGTGGGGTAATAGAAGAACTTGGCATGGAGGGAGATGACAAGGGTCTGTAGTAGCTTAACTGTGAATTGTCCACGTGTAGTCCAATGCCTAAGGAGTCCTGCTGGCCCAGATGGTTAAGCACTCGGCTGCTAAGTGGAAGCTTGGTGATTCAAACCCAGCCAGTGGCTCCTTGGGAGAAAGACCTGGCGATCTGCTTCCATAAAGATTACAGCCTAGAAAACCCCAGGGGGCAGTTTTACTTTGTCCTGCGGGGTCACTATGAGTTGAAATCAACTCGACAACACCTAAGAAGTACCCTGCCTGTGGTCACTTTTGCCTGTGTTCATGGTCTTCTCTCTCTAAAAGCCAAGTTCAGCAGGAGGGAGCTGGAGGGAGACAGCCACAGTGGAGAGGCTCTTGGCGGGGCAAACGCAGCCATGAGAGAGGTTCAGCTGGAGCAGAGCAGGGATGTGGCAGCCAGAGGAGCAAAACCCACATAAAAAATGACCTCTTCACACCTCTGACTAATGCCAGAAAGGCAACCCACCTGTCTACTATGGGTAGCTGAGGGATTAGCTTGGTTTTATTTTAGCAGCAGAAGCCAGTGGAAAACCAGAGTTTATCTGGGGAAGGGACTTTCCATGACTGGAGATCAACTGAGCCAGCTCCTTGGGGAGAAGAGAGTGGCAGCTGTTTCCTTAGTAATTCCAAGAAGCCACCACAATGTTCTGTGGGGCCACAACACGCCTGGGTTGAGCAATCAAATAATACCCAGATGTTTCTCATTCTGGGAGATCCTCTCAGGTAGACTAATCTCTGTCTAAAGCCTAGGGGATACACATTTCTTCACAGAAGGAACAGGGAAAGAGTCTAGAGTCAGAGTTAGTCCTTAGCTGCTGTGTGACCCTTGGCAAGTCACTGAAACTCTCTGATTACCTGAGCATGACACTACATGACAATGACAAAGGCAGAGCTGTGTCAAGCACCCAGAGCAGAGGCTGCACAGAGAAGACTCCCAGCCTCCGAGGCTCTTCAGCCCCACAGGGATGCGGGCCAAGAGCAGATTTCTTCTCTGGACAGGAATCTCCTCTAGGGACTCCCCATTGAATCCAGCTGTTCTATCTCCTTGTCCTTGGTTCCAGGAGGCCCTGCAGGAGGTTGGTGGGGGGGGCCTCTTCACCTTCAGAGGTACTACCCTGAGTTATCACGCACCGGCCCCAGCCCCCTCTGCACCCTTTATCACTGCACTTCACTGCATCTGGCCCTTGATACTTGTATTCCAACTCAGATGAAAAAGAGGTTAACGAGGCCAGGGCCAAGTGGAAAGGCCATCTGTGTGGAATGTCTCACCTCATTACCTCAATCACCTCATTACCACATCACCTCATCCCTCATTACCTCATCACCCCCTTACTACCGCCTCTTCCCCAGCATCTCAAAGGGAAGAACACCTAGACTTTCTCCTCTCCGGTGGTTATTACCACTGAGGTTCAGTGAATTCCTGGCGCAAATGTTTCCTCCTGCCCTTATCACTAAATGTTCTGTGGGGAAAGCCTGGATGATCCCCCTGCGTGAGGATGAGGTTTCTGCCTGCGGATGACAAAACAGCTCCCAGAAAGAGGGAGCATGGCTGGGTCACTTGGGTTTTAAAATGACTTACCAAAACCAAACTAAACCTGTTGCTGTCGAGTGGATTCTGACTCCTAGCAACCCTACAGGACAGAGTAGAACTGCCTAGTAGGGTTTCCAAGGAATAGCTGGTGGATTCCAACTGCCAACCTTTTAGTTAGCAGCCGAGCTCTTAACCACTGTGTCACCAGAGCTCCAAAATGACTGACAGTGACTCTAAAGTCCTCTGATGAAACTAGGACAAGCACTGGGAGTGAAGATACTATATGCCTCTGCCTGAAACACATCATCATTCTGCCCAGTTTAGAGAAGTTTCTTTCTTTTTTTTTTTTTTTAAACTGTGTTTGTAAGAGACCAGATACAGTATTTGTGTGGCTAGGTTTTTCTTTTTTTATTGTAGTGAAAATATACTCAACTAAACATTTGCCAATTCAACAATTTCTACACGTATGTTTCAGTGACTGATTACATTCTTCATGTTGTACAACCATTCTCGCCATCCTTTTCCAAATTATTCTACCACCATTAACAGAAACTCAGTGCCCCCTAAGCAACGACTCCCCCTTTCCTCCTCCCTCCTACCCTTGGTAACCACCAATAATCTTTGGTTTCCATATGTTTGCTTATTTCATATGAGTGAGGTCATACAGTATTTGACTTTTTGTGTCTGACTTATTTCACTCAGCAAGGTTCATCCATATTGTGGCATGCGTCAGGGCTCCATTTCTCCTTATGACTAAACAGTATTCCATTGTATGGATATACCACATTTTGTTTATCAGTTCACATTTTGATGGACATTTAGGTTTTTTCCACCTTTTGGCTATTGTGAAAAGTGTCAAAATGAACATTGGCATACAGGTTTCTGTTTGCATTCCTGCTTTCACTTCTTGTGGGTATATACCTAGGATTGGGATTTGTGGCTAAGTTTTACTGTATCCCTAATGTTAAGGCACTACTGTCAATAAGGTTAAATGCCTACTAAATCTTAGGCCTTAACACACATAAAATCAAATAAGGGTCATAGAGTCAAAGTCTTCACCACTGAGTTCCTAAAATGCCATAGTAGTAGAGTTTTGGATGGGTCTCCACTCTAAAAAGATACCCTTCTCTATGAACTCCAAGGGGGAACTTTTCATATTCTACAATTTTCCTGAAGTGTGGTCTTGCTGTTTGAATATAAAGAAAACTAACTGGTTACCATAATCCCTATAGAATTACCCATCTCACCCACTAGCTCACTATCTTGGGGACGTGGAGCTCTGCCCTCTTTTTAAGTGTCTCTAGATTAATAGATTTTGTCATTTTCTCTGAATGTTTCAATTTTAGAAAATGCCTTGACTGTAATCTGCATCCTTTTTGCTGCCTTGAAATCCTTGTCATCTAAGGCTTATCTGTTTCATTGGAGATGAACAATAGCTGATCATTATGCTTTAACATAGAATAGTCTTTAAGTCATATCACATTTCAGTCAAGTGCAAAATAAAATCTAGGTGTCTTACCTCTTGTTCCAACATTATAGTTATGATTTAGAAAACAACAAATTTAAACAGCAAAAGATCTTCATCAGGACAAGAGAAATCTGACATATGATCCCACCATTGCTGGCTCCTGAACCCCTACTTTACTCAAAGTCTTGACGTTCTTCATGAATTAGGAATGTTAAGTCTTTAAACAGAATATTATCCAAAATCATTCAAAATATCTAGCGTTTAGGGTGTTATAACATTGCCATCACAAAAAGAAGTTGATTTGCATTTTATGATATGTATGTCATTTCTTATCTGAGCCTCTCACAAAGCACCCGGCACTAGGCAGGCCCTTTCTATGAAGGATAAATTCAGGCCTGAGGTTTACTCCGCTTCTATCTTGACGTAGGACACCACGTGAACTAGCCTGCTTTTGTCGTTGTTGTTAGCTTCTGTCAAGTTGGCCCCCATGCACAACAGAACGAAACGTTGCCTGGTCCTGCACCATCCCCATGACTGGTTACAGATGAGACTGTTGTGATCCATAGGGTTTTCATTGGATGATTTTTCAGAGTAAATCTCTAGGCCTCTAACCTGCTTTTAGGAGGAGCATTTACCCTTTCTTCTCTCCTTCCTCACCACTTCTCTGTTCACTTAAGTGGAATCAGAAATTCAGCATCAATTAATAGTCATTCAAGAAATATTTGGGCCAGGCACTGGAAGGAACTGGGCACAGCAATAAACAAAACTCACAGTCTCTTCCACCATCAGGCCTATCACCCAACAGGGGAAGGTGGATATGAAAAGAATAATTATAATTTGTTAATTGTAAGTGGGCAAAAAGCTACAAAAAAGACTTGCCTTATAAGAATCTTATTATTAGCAGATGCAGAACAGAAAGAAGTCCAGATAATTATCAGCAATTTTTATACCCAGATGTAAAGTCCTAAATTGCTGGTACAGTATAGTATCTCTCTCGCAATCATATTTCTAGAAAGAACATTTGGCCCCGTAGGTCTCCTTAGGCATCCCTGGGTGGTGCAAATGGTTAATGCACTCGGCTGCTACTAATCAAAAGGTTGGAGGTATGAGTCCACCCAGAGGCAACTTGGAAGAAAGTCCTGGTAATCTACTTTTGAAAAATCAGCCATTGACAACCTTATGGAGCACAGTTCTACTCTGACACAAATTGGGTTGCTATGAGTCAGAGTTGACTTGATGGCAAGTGGTTTAGGTCTCCTTAAGAGACCTCTTCAGGGACATGCAGGCTTTCCCCATCTATCACTCCCAGTTCTACTACAGAATCAAACCAAGAAATAAAACCGTTAGAGGGGACCCTGATCAGGACCTGGAACTGGAGAGGAGACAGAGAATGCATGCTAGCTCTCAGGGATGAGTAACTTTAAATAAATAGGCATAATGCTAAGATTACTCCAAAAATGAGAATTTCGTGTTGACTCCTGACAGCTAGAACAATGTAATAAGTATGTGGATGGAGCATTAAGAAGAAGGAAAATTGACATGAGGGAGGAATAAAAACTATAAATCTGGAAGACCATGTTGAGGCTCCAACGGAATTCAGGATCAAGCAATAGTGTTTTCTGAAAGTCTAAGGGGAAAGGAGCAGAAGAGATTTCAACTTGAACCATCCCTAAAAGCTACAAATATGGAAAATGGCTTTAAACAAGAGGGTAAATTAAGACTTGGTGGGGCATGGAGGGAAAGATAGATGCTTTTCTGGGTAATGAAGTTCAAGGAGTAAACTAGACAGAAAAGAAAATTGTTCAACTTCAGAAAAAGCACTGGGCAGTGGTGTTGGTTGCATAGGTGATGGATAGAGCCCATAAAATGTTGTTTTAGTAAGAACTCTGTGGATATGGTTGGGGAACGTGGGACCGGACCAAAGTGAGAAAGAGACAATTGTGATGCGGTGGGGTTGTGGGTTTGATTTTGTTTTTGTTTCCAAGCAGACTTAAAACAAAAAGAAATAGATCCCTAAGGTCCACTGAGCTGAGACTACAGAGCTGGGTAATATTTTAAAACATCATCTTTGAACTAACAAGGAAGCTTCGTTGTTGTTAGTTGCCGTCGAGTCGATTCTGACTCATGGCAACCCCAACTGTGCAGAGTAGAGCTTACTTCCAAGGTTTGGGTGGGTTTGAACCACCATCCTTTCAGTTAGTGGTCCAGCACTTAACCGTTTGCACCACGCTTACAACCTGCCAAACTCTTACATTCTGCCCTGTCATTCCCAGAGGAAGAACATAACTGTCTTTCCCAAATAAAAGTGGAGAAGACAAAAATAAAACGGATTTGAACTGATAGCCTCAAATTTTTCATAAGAAAAATGAAAGTTCCAGTTTTACTCCCAGAAGAGAACAGAGATCTAGAGAGGATTACTGGGGTGGGAATCATCTAAATCCATCCTTGAAGAAATGAAAATAGTACCATCTCCCTAACTCTTAGGAATTGGAACAGCCTTTCTCTGCTAGAGGACAAACATGGGACTGAGGTTCTCATTCTGCCCTTTTAGTGGGATCTTACTATTGAAAACTACTGCCGTCTGTACCTGACTTAGTTATCTAGTGCTGTTATAACAGAGGAGCCCTGATGGTGCGGTGGTTAAGAGATTGGCTGCTAACCAAAAGGTCAGCAATTTGAATCCACCAGTCGCTCCTTGGATACCCTATGGGGCAGTTCTACTCTGTCCTATAGGGTCAATGACAATGGGTTATTATGGATTGCTGTAATAAAAATAGCACAAGCAGACGGCTTTAACAAACAGAAATTTATTTTCTCATGAATTCAGAGCACCGGCTCTAGAGGAAGGTTTCCTCTGTCAGCTCTGGAGGAAGGTCCTTGTCTCTTCAGCTTCTGCTTCCAGGTTCCTTGGAGATCTCCATGTGTCTTGACATCTATCTTACTCCATCTCTCTTTGCTTGCTTGTTTAATCTCTTTTATATCTCAAAAGAGATTGACTCAAAATACACCCTACACTAATCCTGCCTCATTAACATAACAAAGACAACCCATTCCCAAATGGGATTATAAGCACAGGCACAGAAGTTAAGATGTATAACATATATTTTGGGGGGACACTATCAATCCATAACAGTACCCATCTCCAACCCCTAGAACATTAAAGGTGGCAAAACTGATCATTAAAATAGCAAATATGTATTACTAAGCACTCTACCATGGGTTTTACATACATTACCATATTTACTCCTGAAAACACACCTATAAAGTATTATCCCCAGTTTCCAGATTAAGAAACTGAAATTTAGAGAAGTCACTGTTCATTAGGTGAAGTGAATTGTACAGAAACCTGAATTAGTAATCAGAAATGAGGAGTTTAGGTAACAAGACCAGAGAAAGGGAAGACATACCATGTTACAATGAAGACAACTTCTATTGGTCGTGTACATATGTGTTCTTCAACACACGGCTTAGAATTATGTAACTCCTGAACTTCTTAATGAAAAGGGAAGGTCTTCCCCAAAATTAAGACGATACGTGTCAGTTACATAAACCCCAAGTAACAATGAAACCTACTGTGCTTTAGGAAAGCCAACCAATAAAACTAGAACTTCGGGTCATTTTGGCTGTCTAAACTGGAACAGCTGGATTCATATGAGAACTGCTGCTTCACATTCTAAGCTTGTCAAGTTAAGAACCAAAGTGGTTTTCAT
Organism: Dugong dugon; assembly: GCA_030035585.1. Lineage (NCBI taxonomy): Eukaryota > Metazoa > Chordata > Mammalia > Sirenia > Dugongidae > Dugong > Dugong dugon. The sequence continues at coordinate 3,713,726 of CM057466.1, forward strand.
AAATTCAGTTATTACACTTGGCAAACGGATGCAGACCCAAAGATTCATTTTAAATCAACATATACGTAGTGTAAGGTGTCAGGTTGCTGCTGGGAGCCTGTTTGTTCAAAACCAAATTTAATGCTGGAGAGAAAGCACAGGAATGTGGTGAATTTTTTTGTTTTATTTCCTAAAAATCATCCCCAGACTCAAAAAGTTGTCAAGAGTCAGATATTTCTAAGCATTTACTTCCTCCTAGGCTGCGTCTGAGACCGGTCTGTGCTGGCCCAGTACATCAGGCAAGATCTATGACCCTCATCAAGCCTTCCCTGCCTTGTTCTCAGTCATAGGCCCGGTCTCTCCTCCGGCAAGAAAGTAGTTGCATCCCAGCCAGGTTTAGGCAGAGGAACTAGTCTTTACTGAACTGGTAAATCATAATTCTACATTTCAAGCACAAAGATAATGGTTTAAGTGTTTCTAAGTTTGTCCAAAAGTAAGGCAAGAAAATCAGTATGACTTGGTTTAAAACACTGACATGTAACCCATTTTCTTCTCCTGTACAAGCTGTCTGATGGGCATTTTAGTTTATTTTTTAAAATACTAGATGTGAATCTGTACATTCACCACACAGCAGTACTCAAAAAATGGGATTTAACTAAATCGAATCATGAGTTCCCAGAAAACTCTGCTGGAACAGTAAGTTCTCCCCAAGTACAGTTTAGCTGAAGCCTTTTTCCAAACCACAGATCTGAATGTAGTCAAGTAATGTAAGAAAACACCAACTACAACCAGACCTGCACAGCACAAATTCTGTTAAAACTGGATTTTCATATCTTCCCCAAAAAAATCTGTACCTTACTTTACTGTGTGAAACAATGAAGTGGCACATTGAGACTAGCTGGTTAAACAGCCTGCTTGACTTCTGAATTCATCTAGGCAGCAAATTAGCATCGCCTCCTTAACTTCTCACAGAAGAAGAAAAGGCTGTTGAGCTAACCAACAAGATGGATTCTAGTGGAGGCCTGTGTTTTAGTCTCGTGTGTAGGGGAAGCGGAAATGAGGAAGGTCACGGAAAGTAATTGCCACCTTACAATTAAATGAATTCCTTTACGACTGTGAAAACATTGTCAAATATAAAACTCAATTTGTTCTTCACAGCAATCCAGTGAGGTAGGCAGGACAGGTAATGTACCAATGAAGAAACTCTGACACAAAGAAGTTACACCACCTGCCCAGAGACAGGTAACAGGGGAGGCAGACTGAGAATTCAAACGTCCTGTAACCAAATAGTGCCATGGCTTTTTCTTTTCTAGCGAATGACAATAAAATCACTTACATTTTCTTGAATCAAAGGAAATTTACCAAGAGGAAAGGAAGATCATTGCAAACTTCCATAGATTTTTTCTTAACATTTTTACGTATGAAATGTATTCAGTAATATGCCAAAAGTGCACTAATCTTTATATAGTTCAGCGAATTTTTACATATGTAGGTATGTATGTATGTACACATGTATACACATACACACATATGTAACCACAACCCACAATTAAAATACAGAACATTTTCAGCATCCTCATACCCATTCCAAGTCAATCCCTGTCCCAAAGATGACCGCTATTCTGACTTTTCTCAACATAGATAAATTTTGCTTGTTCTTGAATTTCATATAAATGGAATCATGCAGTGTATATTCATTTTTGTCTGACTTCTTTTACTCAATATAATGTCATCTGTGTGTATCCATAGCTTCATGTTGTGGATATATAACATTTTATTTAGCCATCCCTCTACTGGTAGATATTTGGCCATTTCTAGATTTTAGCTACTATAAAGAAAGCTGCTATGAACATTGTTGTATATGTCTTTTGGTGAACTTATGCATTCATTTTTTTCAGAGTAATCACATAGGAATATAATTCCTGAGTTATAGGGTAGGTGTATCTTTTGTTTTAAAAGATAATGCCAACAGTTTTCCAAAATGGTTGTGCCAATTTATACTATCATCAGCAGCATATGAGAGTTCCAGTTACTCCATATATTTGACAACTGTCTCAGTTATCTAGTGCTACTGTAACAGAAGTACCACAAGTGAATGGCTTTACCAAACACAGATTTATTCTCTCACAGACTAGGAGGCTATAAATCCAAATTCAGGGTGCCAGCTCTAGAAGTCTTTCTCTCTCTGTCGGCTCTGGGGGAAGATCCTTGTCATCAATCTTCCCCTGGTCTAGGAGCTTCTCAGTGCAGGGACCCCAGGTCCAAAGGATGCGCTCCTCTCCTGGCTTGGTGGTAAAGAAGTCCCTCTCCTCTCTGCTCGCTTCTCTCTTTTATATCTCAAAAGAGATTGATTGACTCGGGATACAACCTAATCCTGTAGATTATGCCCTGCCTCATTAACATAACTGCTTCTAATCCTGCCTTATTAATATCATAGAGGTTGGAATTTATAACACACAGGAAAATTACATCAGATCACAAAATGGAGGACAACCACACAATACTGGGAGTTATGGCCTAGCCAAATTTACACACATTTTTGGGGGACACAATTCAATCCATAGCAACAACATTTGGCAGTATCAGTTCTTTTCTGGGTGAGAGTGTAGTAGTATCTCATTGTGGTTTTAATTTGTGTATCTCTGATAACTAATGATGTTGACCACTTCTTCACAGGCTTCTAGGCCAATTGTGTAAAGCATTTGTTCAAGTTCTTTGCCCATTTTAAAAACTGGCTTATTAGTTACAAGCTGGATATATATCTTTTCTACTCTATGACTTGAATATAGTGCCAGACAGAATAGTGATAATGGTCATGCTTGTTTTCTTCCAATTTCAGGAGAAAAATCATTAAGTATAAAATTAGCTGTAGGGGTTGTTTTTTTGTAAATAACTTCTATTAGATATGTTCCCATCTTATTTTGTTTATAGAGTTTCAACCATAAATGGATGTTAAATCGTATCATTTTTTTTTCCTGCAGGTATTGAGTTACTATATGGTTTTTCTCTTTATTCTGTTAATGCAATAAATTGATTTTTAAAATGTTACATCAAACTTGCATTCCTGAAATAGCCCCCATTTGGTCATGATGTACTATCCTTTTTCTAAATCACTGGATTCAATTTTCTAACAGAGAGTTTAAATTAGACCATCTCTAAATACTCTTCCAGATCTGAAATTCTAATTTTACTTTTTACATTGAGTATACAAACGTATATGTATATACTTTGTGCTAATAATATACTACTGGTCAGTTATGATTTATTTGAGGTTGACTATTTGATCAGGAACACAAACTCTGGGGAAATATGAGTGTTCTGGTGCCATTTTCAGATATTTTGTCAAAATTTAAAGATTATTTGAATATAATACTTAAGTATGCAAGATAAATTATTTTAATACCAAGTTTGAAGTGGGACACACAACCATCAGGAAAGACAATTCACAATGCAAAAATGCAAAGTTTATTTTCTTAAATAAAATACTATATTCATAGCTATACAAATAATTATTACAACCATTAAAATGTTACATTTAACAATAAAAATTTCAAAACTTTAAACAAGAGCATGGTTTAGAATATTCACACCCTAATACAATGCATTTGTAAAAAGATGTCAAAATAAACAGGACCTATTCTTATTTACAACTGTAGGACAATCCTGATCATATAATACATATCTGCTCTGAATTTCATTATAAAACAAATCAGTTTCCATTAGAATTATAAACCGGATGATTTACAGCAAAAGGACACAGTGCACAGCAGACACTGCTGGCATGAGAAAAGACAAATAGGAAGCTATCGAAAGCACTACAAGTAGCTTCTTCCTGGTGACTGCCCTACAGGAAGCTTCTCACCCAGCGTATCTATGAATAATTTGTGAATGTAATTATGTTCTCCTCAGATTTTTCAACCTTATTGTACCAAAATGAAAATATATATATTCTTTCATTTTGGTAAAATATATATATGCCTGATGAAAGTGGAAGCTAATATTTTCTTCACAGTAACACAACTGCAGCATCTTAAGTAACACTGGTCCCTTTCTTCTTGGAAGATCAAGAGTTCAAAGCCCCTTAAAGGTTACCACTATAGTCAAGTCCAGTGCCTCAGTGACCTCACAGATAAAAGATGGTTTTAAGACTTGGGGCCGGGGCAGGAGGGTGGGGGAGACGCAGAAAAGTGAAGAAGGAGTATCGATGGAGTAAACTTTAAGTTCCTGTGACATAATATGGTGTAGACTTGTACACACAATAAAAGGTACAACAAAAAAATCAAAGATCATCTGTTTTTTTAAAAATGTCTTAAATTACAAATGAAGAGTTATTTTCTATGTCTCACTAAATCACTAGTGACAGATTATGTGGTCATCCAAAATAACACCAATTTGCCTATTATGTCCAATATGTTCAACCCAAGTTGGCTCATGCACCAAAAACAAAAAAATTACAGTTGACAGTTTGTGCAAATCTAGAAACAAGGATGCTGAACAACCACCACTCATAAGCTCTGAGTTTACAAGGAGTTTTGCTACTAACTAGTTAAGTGTTTGACAAGATCAGCATCAAAGATGGCTCAGGAAATGATAAGGCAACAGTGAGAAACATCAGCTGTACTTGTCTTCTAGGCGGTGTCTGATTACACAGTATGTATCATCCAGGCTGGTCCTTGGCTATAACTGAGAAGTGGGTGGGCGATATGTTCCAATGGCTGGTCTAAGGACCAGAGGCACAGTTTCAGGTAAAGTGCAGTACCAGAGTAGAGGCATGTGGGCAGAACTAGAAGCTCTGTGTCCAAGAAGGTCCTCAACGCTTACTAGCAAAGTGAGCTGCCTCAATCTAAGCTTGGTCTCCCCCATAGGCTCTCGTACAAACATGCTTAGGCTTACACAGTAAAGTATAGAATGCAGAGAATATGGTTGTCAAAAAAAGGACCATTTTCTGTCTAACTTGGGGGAAGAAAAATGGTAGCATTCAGCCAAAAGGGCATCTCAAGAAAAAACTAACTTCTGCCTTTAATTTGCATATACATATGGCACCTTGGTGTCGCAGTGGTTCAGAGCTCAGGGTGCTGATCAAAACGTTGGCAGTTCAAATCCACCAGCCCCTCCTTGGAAACCCTATGGGGCAGTTTTACTGTCCTATAGGGTTGTTATGAGTCGAAAATTAACTTGATGACAACAGGTTATCATAAAATCATCACTCACAGATTAACGTCACATTAGTCCATCTGGTCATTGGCTATAACTGTTGCCCCCTGGATGTACACAGCCATGGGTGTAATATCTCCTGACAACTGCAGAGTTTATATAGACAACAGAATTACAACGACTTTCAGGTGCCTTAAGATTTCAACCCTAAGCCATTTGATTTGGGGACCGCCTTTGCCCTTTCTCCATTCCCCCAAGGGAAAAATAAGTCCACCAATAAAGGAACAAGATCTATATGGCATGTTAGAATATTTTAACTCAATTTTGTTTCAAGAAATTCTTGTTACCTTTTAAGAGAGAGGACACACAGTGGTTCGCAAAGCCAGGAATCGGGAACCACTGATCGGGGAGTATCCGCTCACTACTACACACGGGTCCCATAGATGGTGGGCCCAATGAGCCTGTCAAGGCAAAGGAATCATCATCCTGCTGAGGAAACAACCAGGCTTCCTGCCACCTATCTGACACGGAGCAGAAGGAAGAAAAGAAGAGCCTGTGTACCTACGTACCAAAGGAAAGATAAAGAAGGAAAGATTAAGAAGATGCATCTTAATAAGCTTTTACCCTTTCTCATATTTTTTCAAACTTCACTCCATTTAAAATGTTTTCTCACATTTTTTGGAGTATGTTTTAGCGCCTCTATAAAATGGCTAATGTTAGAAGGCAAGAGCTAGGCAAATAAATTATCTATAAAATGCTTAAATAATTCTGTTTTTTAAGAAGGCTGACTTTAAAAAGTTAATTCTTCATTCCAATTCAACATAACTATGATACATGACTGGAAATCACTGCAAAAGAACACTCCCTCCCCATTCTTCCCTTTTCACAGTTCTGATATGTTAAATTTTATAACGCATGATTACTGTGGAATTCTCACTCCTTATTTAGAAAGAGGGTACCATCTCTGGTACGTGAAAAAGTCTTACAATAAAAACAAAAATAAATTTCCTGAAATGGTATAAAACATATAAGATATCCCAAAGTCACCTATATGTATCAAAAAACAAACAAAAAAAGACATCAAACTTGATTTCTTTTATCTATGATTGACATTAAAATTTTACACACGGCATAAACCTAAAAATGTTCATCTCATTAGAAATATTAGAAGGTACTGTTAAATATGCAGAGGGATTAAGCACTTTCTGTAATTGATTCTATGTGATAAATATGTTAAAAAAAAGATTATTTAATCAATGACTTTCACTTATAACTCAGATGATTTCGTGTTTCCAGAAATTACAAAATTATTTGTGGAAATGGTTTTACTTTCTATAGTCATACGTTAGCAAGCCAGGAAAGATAACATTTACTATAATAAAAATTGACTCCGTTTTCGGCCATCCCTTTGCCTAAATTAAGTCCAGATATCACTGGGTATTATAAATTGCCTCACAAAAAATCATGTAGCTCCATTTATCAAATACTTAATACTGCTGGTAAATTCATACACTCACGCTTTTAAATAAAAACAAGAGTACTATGCTCTGAACACTTTCAGAACTGAGTCCCTGTGTGAAATGATCTCTTACTTACGTATGCATATGTAAGCAAGATAATTAGAGCTACATGGAAGCAGGAACCCAGTTGTCTGCAGAGGATCACACCTCTCTTTAGAGGGTCAGATAAGCCTTACTTAGGTGCAGAGACTCAGGATCAAAGTGTTATATTCTTGGAATGAAACCTCAGAGAAATGTAAATGCTATCTCTGAACAGCAGGAAAAAAAAAATTAATGCAAAACAAATATCTGAAGTTATCAGGCTTTGAGGTCTTCGCATTGCAGTGTTCAAATTTAAAACGGCAGGTGATTGCACTTCTCCTTAGCCTGTTACCTTACAACCTGTTACCCAATTATATCTAGCGATGCTTCAGAACAAAACAGCCACTATGCAGTCACATATTTGTGTTTGTGTGTGTGTGAGACAGCGAGACAGAGAATGAATATGAATAGCCAAACACATCGAAAACTGCTCTTCTTGAAACTGGCAGATTGGACCTTTCAAGTACAAAGAAAAACTTGAATGTTAAAGCTTAAAATTCAGTTAAGAGAATTAAAAAAGCTAGTCTAAATCTCACTTTTTCCACAACAAACCATCTTATCTTTGTGCTTCTGTCTTACCTGACTTACTCATGAAGTCCCCCTATCCCTCCCTATGGCCATACTGAAGGGAAAAAATCTGAAGTTTTTCTTGTTTACAATATTTTTTGCCCCCAGGAGGCTGCTTTAGTGGGCAGCAGAAGCAGATAGGAAAGTTTGCTGAAAACAGTTGAAGAGATGCAGGTGACCCTTTTAATGAGTCTTTAGAAGAGGTATTCCCAGGAGCTAACCACTGACCAAGCCTAACGAGGTTTTTAATAGGAGGGGAAAATGCTGGTCCTGGGTTCATTCTGCTGACAGAGCAGTTTCTTGCATCTCTCCCCTCCTCTGCCCCACATCATCCCATTTTGGGGAGAATATAACAAAAAGCAATGGGTCTAAGAACATGAGTATAGGGTTGTCTTCTTAGTGTTGCCTTTATTCAAAATGCAAAATGAGTGTGTATGTATATATACACATATATACGCATATATATACATGTATATACACTTTAAATTTATTATTAACTTCTTTGGGGGTTTTTTAGAACTCCTACATAAAGTTTTTCTATACTTCAGCAAGTCTCAAGCCTCAATTTCCCATTTTCAGATGGCAAGCCTATTTTTAAAAGACTGGTTTATACTTTAAAATCTATGTCTATGTACACACACAGAGACACACACACATAACATACATGGACATATATAAAGACTATATTTTTTGAAGCACCATTTTACATTTTCCATCAGGAAAAATAACAAATCAATCTTCTTATAATTCTATTATGAAGAATAATAATGCAATATACAATGTTATATTTTAAGTATAAATATCAGTAAATGAAAATACCAACAGAGTTTAAGAATCTGCTCAGAAATATTTTCAAAGTAAGGCTCAAATGAATGGTAGATTCCAAACACACTATTTACTGATCAGTCCTAATGATTAAATGAATGTTAAAAAAAAAAAAAAATTCGAGATCAAATAAATAGAATGAACAGAGACTACTGAAACAAAACTCAATTGACAGAACAACTGCTAACCGAACATACGCGGAACTCCACAACATAAATGATTTTCTTGATACAGCCTATGCAAAATGCAAGTACAAAATGGAAAAAAATGTATATACTTTTTAGCTTTCCATTTTTAAGGATAATTATCTAAGAAAGACCTTTGCTTTAAAGAATCTTGGTACATTAAATAATAATACAGCTCCCAAATTTGAAGAACAAGACATGAAAAATCAAGTAATTTATGAATTTCTATAATCAAGAAGACTCTACGTAAAACAAACCTTGGGAATAAAGGGTGATTATATATAATTCATTTATTTGTTAAGAGCCCTGGTGGTGCAGTGGTTAAGCTCTTAGCTGTTAACCAAAAGGTTGATGGCTGCAACCCACCAGCCACTTCATGGGAGAAAGATGTGGCAGTCTGCTTCCTAAAGATCACAGTCTTGAAAACCCTATGGGACAGTTCTACTCTGTCCTATAGGGTCACTATGAGTCGGAATCGACTGAGTGGCAATGGGTTTTTAAAATTTATTTGTTAACTGCTTGACTTTAACCATGAACACTCAATTCAACACCTGCCATGTATAAGAAACTAGTCTGGATGCTGGCATTAGTCAGCATTCGGTTAGGAACCACCGAGTTATGTCACTTTGTCTATATTTTTGGATAGCAACTCAACTATCTAACAAATTATCAACAATAATGTTCAAAATCTAGGTTCCTTCCAACCATCCAGCATATACCAAAATGATCTCCCCTCGGCCTCCAGCTGATCCATATTTAGGGAATAAAAGATTATAAATCAAACTTGGAATTTTAAATCTGCTTGGAAATTTAAAAAGCACATCATGCAGTTTAAAATGAAAGCTATTTTTTTTTTTGGACAATCCAGTATCTGCATCATCTCTGACATGGCTTCTCTACATCCAGAAGGAAACTGAAAATTAATTACACAAAGACACACACACACAGTCTCACTCTTCACATACATGTGTGCATGCACACACATATATGTAACCTCACTCACCACATTTATATTTATTTAGTCTATCAGTATTTAAACAGCTGAACTGCAATCATGACCTAAAATATGGCTTATGTTGTGGGCAGGTCTGTTTGAGGACTGCTTGGAGGAGTCAGAGGCAGAGGAGTTTGCTATTGTAAGCAACGGGGACATTGCTGACCCATCAGGAAGAGCTGCAGCTATTTCTGGAAACAAAGATGTCATATTAAAATTGGATAAGTGAGAGTTGGTCATGTGCATCGGTGGCATATCTGGAAGAAGAGGAAAACTTGGTTGAGCAAAGCCAACAGGTCTGGGAGGGGATAAAATTGATCCAAATCGGTTATTTAAACTTCCACTGTTTACCTTTTCTGTGCTAGGATTTGAGAACATTTGATTAGAAAAATAGGGGATTGAAATATCATTGGACAGTGGAGGATGAGCAGGAGAGTAGGCGGGATAGAAGGAAGGTAGAGTATTTTGAGGATCTACCGGGATGAGGGCTGGAGTTCGAGTGGCACTTGGCTGGGTAACCTGTGGAATGAAAGAAGTATTAGCATTTATTGGTGGATTCATGCCACCCTCGGGAATAAAAGAAAAACCAAAATTTTGTGACAGCGTATGCTGGTCAGGAGCTGAATTATCATTGGGTACTTGTGGGCTATCTGGCATAAAACGAACAATACTTCCTCTCTTCTCTGTAGTAGGTTGTTGGCGTCCAAGAATCATACTGCCACTAGTTGACAGAGGAAGATGGGGAAGACTTGGATCAAAGACATTATTATGTCTTTGGTTTCCAGAACGATTCCTTTCAGGCTGACGAATTTTGGAACCACTGCTGTCTTGCAGGGGATGCCTTGATCGCTGGGGAACTGAAGAATTGGTTTGACGTACAGGAGGCCCTTGATCAGCACTTCCGTGAGACACAGATGGATGTGGCAAAGCTGACCTTGCAACCCCATGCATGTTGGTTGTGACTGGGGGGTTCATGTGGCCCTTTGTCCCATGACTGTCAGTAATCCTCATGGGATTGGATTTCTGTATAGAAACATTGGGACTTGTGTTTCGACCTTGAATATCTCCTGAGGAAGAAGAACTTGAAAAAGGAATATTCAAGGTACTGTTCCTGGCGTTGATTGCATTTAAGGGCATGTCACAACTTTCCCTATTCTGACTCTCACTCTCTCTTCTAATATGGACACTTTCATGAGCTGGGGGACAGTTATACTCAATTGCAGAGGATGGGCCACACTGTGTATTCCTCTGATGTTCTGAGAGTGATCTCTGGCTCCCAATGACCTGATCACTGAGGTGAGGGGCAAGTAAACTCTGCATGAAACTTTGGTGACATGCACTGTCACTGTCCCTTGGTGGAACAGCATTTCCTGTTGGGATGCTCTGAACTGGTGGATAAGGTAATCTCTTTTGACGGTCGACTGGTGGAGGACCAGTGTTTTGACTAATTCGAAAAGTCTGGGATTGCATACTCCTCAAAGATGATACAGGGTTACCTATCTCATTATTTCTTGAAGACTGTACTTCAAAATTACTCTGGGGCTGTTGACTGGCTCCACTTGGTTTAAATGTCTGACAATCAGAAAGGCGGATTTCTGGGGCAACAGTATGGTCCACACGACTCTGCATGTTATGAATGGCCAAATTCTTATTTCTGGGAATATCAAGATAATTTCTCATTTCAAGCTGATCTGAAACTCTAGAACCCTGAATTGATAAACCCATTCTCTGCTCTGAATTAGAAGACGTCTTTCCAATGAGTGCCTCAGCAGAATAACTTGAAACTCTATTTCTCTCTGGCCTGTGTGGAGTACAAGTCATGTCAGAAGGTCTTGTCACAATACTTGGTTGGGAAACCATTTGCTGCTCTAAGCCTCTTGATGTCAAAAGTCTCTGCATTGGATTGTGTCCAGATACATGTTCAGAAGTAACCCCTGAACCTTGCTGTCTGCTTCCAACATCCTGCTGCTGGTGCATAATGTCTTGACTAAGATGGTTCTGAGGATGGTTATGGTGGTTCCGACTTGTTGAAGGGTTTTCACAGCCCTTCTCTGGCTGGGAATTTCCAAAGTGTTGCTGCATCTGTTGCTGCATCTGTTGATGGTGGGGATGTGGCTGACCACTCTTGGGCCGGGATTGGTCAGTTCCATGGTTCTTCGGTTGTAAGGAAAGCTGAGAGGCCTGAGATACCTGAACAAGATTCCTCTTTTTCTGCATCTGAACTTCCTGTTGTAGGGTCCTCTGTTGGTGGACACTATGAGGCTGAGAGTGGACAGAGCTCTCTGCATGAGGTACATGATGTTGCAGCTGATACAACTGATGCCTCTCTCTTAATTGCCCCACTTGCTGTTGCTGCTGCTGCTTTAAGTAGAGATGGTTACTATGAAGGTGAGATACTCCTTGAGCTGGAACATGCTGTTGCAGGGCCTGTAGGTGTTGACTTGCCTGGGTTTGCTGCTGCTCAGCAACTGAAGGCTGAGAACTGCACTGAACTTCCGTTTGCCTCAATGCTGGGGCCACAAAGTTGTTACCAGGAGGAAACAGTCGTGTAAGGCCATCTCCATGTGTTGGGTTGCTAATAGGCACAACTGAGTTTGAAGAGTTGGGAGGGATCTGACTAACCATTATTTGAGTTTGATCAGAAATGCTGTCTGGAGTTCGGCTCATCAAAGACATACTTTCAAGCCTGAGTGGGGCTGGCTGACAGTGCTTTTGACGTTTAGCAGAAGAAAGTAAAAGATCATCTTGGACAGTACGCTTAGCAGAATCTTTACGGCTTTCATGACTTGGCTTTAAGAGCGGCTCTTGAATCTGTGAATTTGGTATGGTACTGGTCATAGTATTTAGCTGTTCTTGGGCATATTCAGTCATCAGAGATGGTCCAGGAGGCTGACTGCCATAGGAGCTAGATGAAACAGTTAGATTAACTGCTGCAGAGACAGTTGTTTGCTCTGAAGATTGGGATAAACCCGCACAGCTTACCAGAGGATGGCTGATGCTGCTCTGATGGATAAGATTATTCACACTTAAACTGGTGGCGCTTGGTGGCTGAGAAGCTGAAACCTGTAAAGAGGCAATTGACGTTTTGATTCCCACAGAGCAACTTGGTTTTTCAAGGGGCCTATCCACAGGTGCTTCAACTGAATCCTGAGAATTAAATTCATTTGGTACCGCTTCTGCCTGTCCTGTGCCATTCTCTTTAGGTATCTGTGATTTGAAAGGCTGATCTCCCTCTAAAGATGATGTTTCAGAAGGCTTTGAAGTAGGTTCCCTTATATCAGCCTGGATGCCAGCTCTTCCCTTCTCAAGGTTCTCCTGGTCAAAAATAGCTCTTGCTGCAAGAGCTACTATATCAGTTTGCTCTACAAAGGTACAGCTGTCACATGTATTAGTTGTTGCACTGCTGGTCATATCCTCTCTGGTTGCTTCAGGAAGCATGGATGCCACTGAGAAACTCCGACTACTGCCAGAGCTGGTTGACATGGGGGAGTCAGCCTGCCTACTGGTGAACAAAGAACCGTTAACAACCTCCGGATCAGGGATGCAGGAATGATGCTGTGGTGGATCTCTACCATCACCGTTCAGCAATAGTAGCTCCTGTTTAGGATGTAAATCCACACTTGAGTCTACTATTTTAGAATTTTCAGAAAAGTCAGGATGGTCCACCTGGACTGAAAGGGATGTTTTCTGAGGATCTTTAGCAAGATCAGATAGCAAGGCAGTTAAACCTTGCCCCTTTAAGAGGCCAGTGGTTTGCATTGTATCTGATGAATCCTGCTCAATCCTGCAAGTTTCAGCAATGATTTCTACCTCAGAAACACAGTCAGTGCTTGTAGTGTTTGTGGTAGATGACAGACCAGAACCCTGAGAAGCCAAAATGTGGGGATCATTTGGAGATGGAATCAACACATTGGCTGAAGTGCAGGACTTGGCAGCATCTGATAATGCCAAACTAGTTGCTGGCTTATCCTGAGATGTCTCTCGTTGCAAAACAGGGGTAGAATCTTTGGATTTTGCTGGGGCCGTTGCATTATGTTCACTTGTTACAGATTCTTGGGATGGTGAGTTAGACTCTTCTGTTGACTTACATTTGGATACAGGCTCAGAATTTAGAACTTCCAAAGAATGTAAACCAGACACATTTACACTACTTGCCTGGGACATAGCAAGAGATGGCAAAGCAACAGGGAAGCTATCCAGTAGTACGTCATTACAGGACGGCTCTGCAGACCCTTCCCCGCTGGGGCAGTCCAGCTTCCCCACTTCTCTGACTGCACTCAGAGGACAGGCTGACTTGTTAGCTGCTAAGTGTTTCTTGGCAACTGGCTTCTTATTCACCCTTTTTGACTTCACATTAGGTGGCAAAGACGCTACAGTGTTCACTGAGGGAGCAGTCACTAGATGGTACGTGCCGGGTAGTGTGGCTGAATTATCTGTTGTCACTGGAGGTGCTACAGTAGTTGTCGATGAAACACAGTTAGCTGAGGTGGTTTGGCTATTTGCAGCAGTTTGAGGATTGGCAGGCTGGCTAACAGACAATTGTACACAGCTTTGCCCAGCCATCTGTGATATGCTTTGATTGAGGCTGGCCAAAGCACCAAATGTATTCAGGGCAACATTGGTATTTGGATCTTCGCTGGTGGTGGGTTGAATAATTTGCATAGGGGTTTGATTTGTAGTTCCTGATGAAGACATCACAGGCTGCAAAGCAAAGAGCTGTCCATTTAAAGAAATGGTTTGAGGCTGCTGTTGGTTTGACATGGCAACAGAAAAAGTTTGTGTTGAATTAGATGTTGATAAAGATGAAGGTCTTGGTAATATGTGGACAAGGTGCTTTCCTCCAAAAGTTTGTGGGGTTGAAGCATTTTGCACTGAATTATTAGACCCTATAATAGCACTGGCTCCATTGACGGGGAGTCGAATAGAACCAGGAGGTGGTGCAGAGAGGAGTGGCAAAGGGTTCTGACTGGCTGTCTGTATGATCACTATCTGCTGACCTACGGTTTGGCTGGGAACCTCTGCTCTCATCACTGTGGGGCATGGGGTGGTGCTGGGTGGCTGAAGAATGATCACATTTTGATTAGCTGGAGCTGCATTAACAGCCGACCCAACTGGCTGAGCCATCTGAATCACCTGCATTGCTGAATTCAATGGAAGGATATTTTTTGGAGGTTGAGATTTAACTTGTGGCTGGGCAATTAGTGGCTGCATAGGTAAAGATGAACAAGAAGGCAAGGTTACAACTACTTGCTCAACTGCTTGCCCATCTGCTGGAAAGGAATTATTCAAGCTGATGCCTGTAGCCACATGTCTACTGTGGTTGGTTGTGGTGGGGCTAGGACCAGACTCATTTAATACTGGCGTCACAGCGATAGATGGTGTCTGGCTTAAGGGCTGAATGGTGTTTCCTGCCAGTTGCAAAGTAGTCCACGTTGTCTGTGTGTTGCCAGCTGAGGAAATGCGGGTAAGGCTATTAATGTTTTTCAAATCTGAAGTACTAACACTTGAAGAAGGCAAAGAACAAGAAAGAGTCCAGCCACTGTCCAAAGGGTTTGCAGACAGAGTGCTCACAGGAGTGGCGGTCTTCCCCACTCCAGGGACAGATGGTGCCACCACTGCAGTACCGTTTGTGGAGTCTGCACCCTTGCTAATGCCCACTGGAGAGGAGCCACCTGCAAGCCTGGGAGGCTGGGAGCAGACTGTGGCGGTAACTGAAACAATAAGGGTGTTGTGAAGATCACTTCTCAGGTCCTGTGTGCTCAGCCAGGGCTTGCTGCCTTGCTGCACTTGAGCGGCAGCTGCTGAGGAGCTGGAGGGGATGTCTGACGTACAAGGGACCATTTTCTTCAGCAACTGGGGGCTCTCTTGCCCATTCTTATTTTCAGATGAGTTTTGATCGTTTAGAGATGTGTGCAAAGAATGGTGTTGGTAAGGTTCAGGCCCAACTGGAACAGCAATCAGTGAGCCACTGGTGGCACCAAGCACACTGGATTCACTTTCTGAGGTGGAAAGCTCAAGAATATTTTGAGCAGAAATGGTAGCAGGAAGACAAAGAGGAACAGGCTGGTTAGCAGCCAATGCAGAAACTGTGGTCTGATGCCATGGCTTGTTTTCAGAAGGGTAGACTCCAGAAATAGACACAGGAGTCACAAGATTGCACGTCCTCTGTACAGGCACCACATTGGCAGTCTGCTTTTGTAAATGATGACCAACATTAAACGTTATCCCCTGAACAGCTGCTCCCTGGCTGTTTCCACCAGGCTGACTCCCATTTGAATAAACAATGATATTTTTTTGAACCTGATCACTAGGAATAACAACAGAGACCTTCGAGTTTTTAAGATTTCCTTTCCAGTGGATTGTCGGGTCATCATACAAGCATATGTCATTCGCTTTCAGTAATTCAATGTATCGGCCATTTTCTTTCTGGGTTTCTTCCAGTTGTTTCCGTAGCTTTTTAATTTCTTCAGCTATAATATTGAAAAATAAAAATGAACAATATTCATGAATGTCAGCATTAATTCATAATAACCTGAGAAAGAAATAACTGTGTACTAAGCTTCTGAATTTGAATTCTGGCATTCTAAATACATCAATTAACAATCTTCACTTCTTTTCTAATGCAAGTCCTTTCCTCTTTTTAGAATGGTAAATCAAGCACCCATCCCATCCTTGTAAAAGTACAGTGAAACCTGTGAGAGCCAGAACTCAGTGGGACACTGCCTTGCTCTTCCGGGTCTCCGCCTTTGACAGGGTGCAGTCTTGCCACTTTTCTATTGCTTGTTTTAGTGGAAAATATCTGAGTTTTCCTCCTCTGACAGGTTTCCGCCTTACACAGGTTCCAGTTTTCGCAGGTTTTACTGTGTACATCTTTCAAGTGGAGCCCTGGTGGTGCAGTGGTTAAGAGCCTGGCTGCTAACCAACAGGTCAACAGTTCAAATCCATCAGCTGCTCCTTGGAAACCCTATGGGTAGTTCTACTCTGTCCTATAGGGTCACCGTGAGTCAGAACCAACTCAACGGAACCTAACAACAACAACAACAGCTTTAAAGTGCAGCAACTGAGAAATTACTCATACTGTAGAAAGCTCAAAGCTCCCAATTCAAAAAATTTCCAATAGGGCAGTTACAAAGGTGAAGCATGGGAAGATACACTGACATCAAGGTAACATGCCAGACAAGTAATACTGAATATCAATAAAATATCATTTAAAATGCTGTAATAGCTAACATGACTTGTGATGGTAATAGACAGTCTCTTTTACACATGGCTTTAAACTAGTTTCTATTTCACCCTTTGAAAAAATGGAGATTAAAATGAACAAGAAGAACATGTGAGAAGTGGTAGAGCACTGAAGAAACATTAGCAATGACACCTGCATTTTCCTTGACTTTTTGTATATGGTTTCCTTGTATGCTACGAGCAATGAAGGTTTCCTAAAGGAGGCTGCCTCACCCATGGATCCTACTAATGGGGCAGCCTTGGATGGTGGTATTTTATGTCTTGTGATCTCATCTACCACCACCTTCCTTGCCATGACTAAGAGGCATTCCACCCCACCAAAGGCAGACAATCCTCAAACCCAGTGCCTCGTGAGGTACTGAAATGAAAAGTTCCATTCACACCAGGATGCGCTGAGACTCGCAGATTGTCTTCATCAAATATTTAAACTAAGAGACACAAAAGGCAACAGTGCACCACAGACATTATAAAGGACACGGCCAAATGGGCCAGATGATAATGGCGACTGCTCCCACTTGATTGCACTGCCTCAAATAATAATAACAATAAGCAGGTAACACTTGTCACGCATTCACTATGTGCCAGGCTTTAGTCTAAGTGCTTTGCACACATTTTCTATCTTAATCCTCAAAATAATCATGAGGCGGGTATTACCTATTATTATCACATTTTTAGAGATGAGAAACTGGCTTAGAGTAGTTAACATAAAGTCAGTAAGGTAAATACTATAATTATTCCCATTTTAAGACAGGGAAACAGACTTGGAGCAGTTAATTAGCCAAAGGGTATCAAGAAAGTGAAATTGAAAGGCAAAGCCAGGTGGGCCTAACTCCAGAGGCCATGGCTTTGGTCACGGTGCTGGACGGCCACGTGCACAGCGAGTACGCAGAGGAAGGTGATGGGAGAAGGACGAGGATGGAGCAGGTGCCCAAAATGTACCAGAGGAACGATGACAGAGATGACAACAGAGTGAGACTCAAGGTACCTCACATGCTGCCCCAACCCCTAGTCTAGCTGTTCAGCTTTTTCGGAGCCCCCTGCAACTTATTATTGTTTCTACAGTTTCCCTTTTCCCTAGGGTAACTCTACTGCCTCCACATCTGTGTTCTGAAACCAAGGGAGCTCTCATTTGAAAAGCTGAAGCATCATCCGGGCTGTGCCATCCCTTTTGTGGGGTGCCTCCAAATGGTTAGTACACACATATTATGTATCTCACTATCTGACAGTATCTCTGACATAAAAAAGAGCCCCCAACGTAAGAGACAGCTAACCAGTGAGAGGGTGAGTTGTTACCTAACTAAAAATAAACACGGAGAATTCTGAGTGCTGACCTTCTGGACATGATTTCCAATACCCTTCCCACCCACCACAACAAACACAGCCCAGCATTACCCCACCTCAGCAAACTCTGCCCGTTTCTTTCCTTTTAAGGTAGCCGATTGAGTTGTCACAGGAAATTCTCTCTCTGCTCCTTTCAGAGGCATAAATAAAGAACAATTCACACTGGCCTACCACCCTGAGCTTTACCCTTGGCCTGAGATATTTTTCTTTCTAGCTGTTAAAGCAAACCTTCTCTCCAATGCTGATGGACAGCATAGAAAAGCTACCTCTATCTAAAAATCAAATATCATTAAATGATCAGGTAGATGCACATATTACATGTGATATAAACAATTATGAACGGAATGTGTTGGCCTTTGGAGTTAATTCACAGAGTTAAGTCTTGGCACGGTCAAATCCCTAATCTTGCTTTTAAGTCACTCTAAGCAGAACTCTCCCTACACCCTCTCCTGGGATTCCCTTAGTTAGAAGATCCATCTGGAAGAAAGGATATCCAGCATTATTAGCATCATGAGTTACACAAACATGAAGTATATAGACAAATCTAAAATCAAAATTACGTACACCTGAAAAATTAGAGTTGCTCACTCACAGAAGGGGAAAAGAGTTAAACTAAAATGAATTTATTTTAAACATCGTTCTTCAGACCTACTGAATGCAGGGTCTTAATACTGTTTTGGGATGGAAAGAACCCTCTGCATCCTAATATAAGCTGCACTGTGAACTTAGATTTGTTGCATCCTAATATAAGCTGCACTGTGAATGTAGATTTGTTGCATTAAAAAAAAAACAAAAAGTCTTAAAATCTTTACCTTGTTCATTGTTTCCTCCATTAAGTAAGAGTTCATCATTTTGCCTTTTCAATTCCGTTATATATTTAAAGGCTTGGTCCAGGATCATATTCTTGCTCTGCCAAAGAAAACAAACCATGTAAACGTTTCTCTGAAAAGTAAACTTGTCAGAAGAGACTTAAATAAAGGGGATGGAGGACTTGCATTTGGCTTTGGCTATGTCACACGCATGGAAGACAGAGCTTCTAAATTTTAAAACAGGCAACATATTCAAAAGCTTTTACTGTTCATTTTTCATTTACTAAGTATTTACTGAGCATGTTATTTGTCAGTCTCTGCTCTAGGCACTGGTGATACGCTAGAAAACAAAGACAGTCTGTGCCCTTGGGAGGGGACAGACATAGACACAGACGTGTTGTTAATTGTTGTTAGGTGCTGTCAAGTCAATTTTGACTCACAGCAACCCTATGTGACAGAGTAGAACTGTACCATAAGGTTTTTAAGGCTGTAATTTTTATGGGAGCAGATTGCCAGGTCTTTCTTCCACAGTGCAGCTCATAGGCTTGAATTGCCAACCTTTCAGTTAGCAGCTGAGTGCTTAACCACTGTGCCACCAGGGCTCCTTATTAGACATACAGATAAATACCAGGTGGTGATAAGTGTTATGAAGAAAAATAAAGCAAGATAAGGGGGCTAGAGTGATACCCATTGCCATAGAGTTGACCCCGACTCATAGCAACCCTATAGTGATGGCAGAGGTTATTTCATAATCTAGTTTGGACAGGATCAGGGAAAACCTCTGATAAGGTGAGACTTAAGCAAAAACCTAAAGGAACTGAAAGGAAGCATGCTCTGTGGGTACTATCTGGAGAAAGAGGATCCAGGCAGTGGGATCGGCAAGGGCACACGGGTATCTGGAGGAAGAGTATCCAGGCAATGGGATCAGCAAAGGGGGTATCTGGAGAAAGAGGATCCAGGCAGTGGGATCAGTAAGGGCACACGGGTATCTGGAGGAAGAGGATTCAGGCAGTGGGATCGTTAAGGGCAAAGGCCCTGAGGTAGGGTTGTCTTTGGCAGGTTTGAGGAACAGTAAGGTGGTGAGCAGGGTTAAAGTGAAGGATGCAGGAGAAGAACAGCAGGAAAAGAGGGCAGAGAGAGCCTTCAAGACCATGGAAAGATTTTGAATTTTAAGGTTATACTTTACTCTGTTAACCACAGGTACAAATTGTTCTGAACAAAAGGTAGAAAAAGAAATGTCACTTGATTTGAGTTTCAGTGTCACACTCCCAGTATATTCCATTCCTAAGCTTCTTAAAAGATTGTATTTTCTGTCACAGTGTTCCTTTATTATTTGTTAACAATTTTATATTGTGGTAAAAATATACACAACAAGACATTTGCCAATTCAACAAATTTTACACATACAATTCAGCGGCACTGATCACGTTCATCATGTTGTACAACCATCAAGACTATCCATTGCCAAATTATTCCACCACCATTAACAGAACTTCAGTGCCCACTATCTCCCTCTTTCCCCCTCCTCCTACCCCTGTTAACCACTAATAAGCTCTGGTCTCTATACATCTGCCTATTTTGTATGATGGGATCATATAATATTTGTCTTTTCGTGATTCACTTATTTCACCCGGTATAATGTTTTCAAGGTTCATCTACGTTGTAGCATGTATCAGGACTTCACTTCTCTTTATGGCTGGGTAGTGTTTCATTGTATGTACAGACCACAGTTGGTTTACCATTCATCTATTGACGGACATTTAGGTCATTTCCACATTTTGGCTATTGTGAACAGAGCTGCAACAAACACTGGCGTACAGGTTTCTGTTTACATGCCTGCTTTCAGTTCTTCTGAGTGTATACCTAGGATTGGGATTGCTGGGTCATATGGTAGTTCTGTGTTTAACTTCCCTTTTGAGGAACTGCCAAACTGTTTTCCACAGCTGTACCATTTTGCATTCCCACCAGAAAAATGGATGAAGGTTTCAATTTCTCCATATCCTTGACAACACCTGTTATTTTCTTTTTTTTCAATCATGGCCATTCTAGTAGGAGTGAAGTGGTATCTCAACATGGTCGTGGTTTGCATCTCCCTAATGACTAATGGGAGCCCTGGTGGTGTAGTGGTTAAGAGCTACGGCTGCTAACCAAAAGGTTGGCAGTTCAAATCCGCCAGTTGCTCCTTGGAAACCCATTAGCCAGTTCTACTCTGTCCTACAGGGTCACTATGAGTTGGAAGCGACTTGACAGCAATGAGGTTTTAATGACTAACGAAGGAGTCCTGGTGGTGCAATGGTTAAGCGCTCAGCTGCTAACCGATAGGTTGACAGTTCAAACCCACCAACCATTCCGCGGAAGAAAACAGCTAGCAATCTGCTCCCATAAAGATATAGCCTTGGAAACCCTATGGGACAGTTCTACTCTGTCCTACAGGGTCACTATGAGTTGGAATCGACTTGTTGACACACACCAACAACTAATGATGCTGAGCATCTTTTTGTGTGCTTGTTGGTCATTTGTGTTTCCTCTTCAGTGAAATGTCTACTTAAGTCCTTTGTCCATTTTTTCATTAGGTTGTTTGTCTTTTTATTTTTCAGTTATTCTTAATTAACAATTTTAAAAGCTGAAAACATAATATGTGCATATGGCAAAAAAAGCCGCAAATACTACAAAGCGCTATATAATGAAAAGTAACATTCCTTTTTGCTTTAGCTCTCCAGACCCCTTTCCAGAGGCAGTCACTGTTAATTACTTGCATATCCTTCCAGAAATACTCTACGCCTATACATGCATCTGTATATATCATTTTTAAAATCCAGATAGAAGGATGCTACAAAGAGTAAGTTACATCTTTTTTTTTTTTTTTTTTCAATTTTAAAAAGTGTTTTGGAGACACTTACATAACAGCATTTACATACCAATCTTATTCTACTGGCTATATTTCTTTTATTTACCAGTCTCTTGCTGATAAAGAGTACCTGGGTGGTACAAACAGTTAACATACTTGGCTGCTAACCAAAAGGTTGGTGGTTCAACTCCACCCAGAGGCACCTTGGAAAAAAGGCTTGGCAATCTACTTCCGAAAAATTAGCCATTCAAAACTCTATGGAGCACAGTTCTACTCTGACGCACATAGGATCATTATGGGTCAGGAGCAATTTGATGGCAAGTCATACTGACAAACATTTAAGCTGTGTAGGCACTTTTTTTTTTTTTTCCACTTTTCAGCTGTTAAAAATGTTACAGTGAATGTTTAACTTCTACTCCAGTATATATGATGTTAAATATCTCTGGTACTTGATCAGATAGCTCTTCTAATGTAGGAATCATTGTGATTTAGTTCTTTGGTTTGACAAGTTACAATTCTGGGTTCCTAAGACTCAGTTAAGGAACTGAGTCCCCAAACAGAAACAATATATAAATCCAGTAAACTCTTTTCTGTAGAAAAAGAAAACTAACACTGTCCTTTCTTAAAACAAGAGTTTCAACAAAAGCACAACCTAATAATGCCCACTCACCTGTCTCTCTACTTGAGATAGAGAGAGGGACATGTAGCAATAGTGAAGAAAATCTTATTCTGCTTCTGGGAGCCAAATGCTGACTTCCATTGTATATTCTAGGGTACCAAGGGAGTGAAATGATTATGGTTTCCCTTCTTCAGAGAAACCTGAGCAGGAAAATGGGAGTTTACTGGGCAGTCACCAGTATTTACTGAGCAGCTACTATACATTGAGACATAAAGAAAGAAAAACAAATCGGAAGACATGGTGCCTGCCCTTAAGTTTACCATTGTGTTAAGGAAACAAAAAGGGCATTTTTTAAAATGTTAAAAACCGTATTTATACAAGTCTAAGTGCCACTCTGTAGAAGAGAGTGAAAAGAAACTAAAGTGTTGCCTAGGGGACATATGGGTGAGAAGTGAGCTGGTTGGTCTTCGACATCCTAAGATGCTCTGGCACCGGGAGGGACCAGTCACACAGAAGATGGGGGTATGTAAGGCATTGGTTTAAAACTGAGGGGAGTGACTTACTAAGAAGTAATAAGAACCTGGCCCACCTACCCTCCTCCCACCCCCTTCATTCTATGAAGCCAGATGAATTCTCCTTCCCGCCCAACTGCAGGAGACAAGTTTATTTTCTCAGAAATTTAAAGCAGAGAATTCCAACCTCAGTAATACCTGACACAGAAGGGGACAGGATGAGGCTCCTGAGTGAAAACAGGGAAGGGTAAAGTAGAACTCTGCCTACCAAAGCATGAGACTCTCCAGTATCTCCCCCTCCCCCACACCATTCTCAGAATAATGGCAACCAGGCTTGTATGCCTCTTCCCACTAGTCCCACCCAGATAGGGGGCTGAAGGATTCTTCTCTGAAAAAAAAAAAAAAAATTAATAGCTTCCTCCCAAAAGGAAAAAAAAAAACTACAAACACTGATTTTTTTTAATTCTCCAACAACAGCAACAAAATATAGCTCATCACCTAATCACTCAGCAGTCAGAACCATCAAAAGACAACCCTATCTAATCAACTTTTTAATGCCTTATTCCCAAATGTGAATGAACAGCTAAGTATCACAAAACATTTATAGAAAGTCTCCAACAAGAGAGACAAAACAGCAAAACCAAGGGGAAAAAAAGGAAATCAGAAGAAACAAAGACATGCAGAAAATATTTAAAAACCTATATAACATTCTCAGCTATAAGACAGTATTATATTCATGAAACAAACCATATGCTATGAAAAGGAACAGAGAATAAGGAAAAAGTTCTTAGAAATTAAAAATATGAGAGCTGAAATTAAAAACAGAAGAGTTGGAGGAAAATAACCAGTGAGACTGAAAAAGGAGAAGCAGAGGGTTCCAGAAGGAAAGTCTCAAAAGAAGACAGAAATTGTGTTGTGTATTTGACCACATAGAAAACAGTACTGAGAGACTGCTGGAAGTGAAGGAAGAATTAAAGCTAGGAACACAGAAAATTAAGTAAATGAAAAACAATGAGGCAATTATTAACTCCAGAAAAACCTAAAACCAGAGTAATGGACCACAACTACCACAGCCTCCACCAGACTGAGTCCAGTACAACTAGATGGTGCCTGGCTACCACCACTGACTGCTCTGACAGAGATCACAATAAAGGGTCCTGGACAGAGCTGGAGAAAAATGTAGAACAAAATTCTAACTCACGAAAAAGACTAGACTTACTGGTCTGACAGAGAATGGAGAAACCCCAAGAGTGTGGCCCCTGGACACCCTTGTAGCTCAGTAATGAAGTCACTCCTGAGGTTCACCCTTCAGTCAAAGATTAGACAGGGCCATAAAACAAAACAAAACTAAATGGGCACACCAGCCCAGGAGCAAGGACTGAAGGCAGGATGGGACAGGAAAACTGGTTGGTAACCAATGTCACAAAACACTATGTGCACTAACTTATTTAATAAGAAGCTAGTTTGTTCTATAAACCTTCATCTAAAATACAATTGAAAAAAAAATTTAAAACCTAATGTATAAAATGAAACATAATAATAGTATACTAGTTGACTCCACAGGGAACACTATTTATACAGTTTTAATAACATAAATACTGGATTACAGCCTAGAGAGGCGGGGCCAAGATGGCAGAATAGTCAGACACTTCCTCTGGCCCCTTTTAACAACAAAGACCCAAAAAAAACAAGTGAATCAATAATATATGACAATATAGGAGCCCTGAACATCAAAGACAAAGTTGAGGAGTCGGACTGAGCACCAGGGAGAGACAGTTCAGTAGCAGCAAAGAGGTGCCAGACTTGACTTAGCTGGCCCCCTGCAGGCTAGACTGGCTGGCACGCACAGGCTGAGGCAAGCAGTGGTGCTCAGGACGCATTTTGCCAGGCCGGGAGAAACCGAGTGGCAGAGACTCTGTACGGGCCTCCCTAGCCAGGGGGACATGGTGCTGGATCTGCGAAAGTTAAGTGCAAGCATCTAACCTACCATGTGGGATCAAAACAACGTTTCCCCTATGGGACGTCCGTAAGGGGAGGAAGGGAGAGAGTAGACAAGAATTATCTAAACTGAAGGGAAGGACAACACACACTACAGGGGAAGTCAACACAACTGGACTAAAGCAAAAGCTAAGAAGTTTCCTGAATACAACCAAACACTTTGTGGGACCGAGTAGCAGGGGCGGAGGTCTGGGGACCATGGTTTCCGGGGACATACAGGTCAATAATAAATTATACAGGGATAATAAAGTTTATTAAGAAAATGTTCTGCATCCCACTTTGGTGAGTGGCGTCTGGGGTCTTAAAACCCAGCGAGTGGCCATCTAAGATGAATCAACTGGTCCCAACCCACCTGGAACAAAGGAGAATGAATAACACCAAAGACACAAGGAAAATATTAGCCCAGGAGACAGAAAGGGCCACATTAACCAGAGACTGCATCAGCCCGAGACCAGAAGAACTGGATGGTGCCCGGCTACCATCCATGACTGCCCTGACAAGGAACACAACAGACAGTCCCTAACAGAGCAGGAGAAAAGTGCGGTGCAGAACACAAATTCTAGTAAAAAGACCAGACTTAATGGTCTGACTGAGACTGGAGGAACCGCAGAAGACATGGCCCCTGGACTCTCTGCTAGCCCAAAACTAAAACCATTCCCTAAGCCAATTCTTCAGACAAAGAATAGACTGCACTATAAGACATAAAATGGTAGCTGTGAAGAGTGTGCTTCTTAGCTCAAGTAGATACATCAGACTAAATGGGCAGCTCCTGTACAGAGGTGAGATGAAAAGGCAGAAAAGGCCAGGAGCTGGCTGAATGGACCCAGGAAATCCAGGGTGGAAAGCAGGAGTGTGCTGTCACATTATCGGGATGGCAGCTAGGGTCACATAACAATGCGTGCATAAATTTTTATATGAGAAATTAACTTGAACTGTAAACTTTCACTAAAACACAATAAAAAAAAAAGAGCAGGAGTGGTAATGGTAATCTCTGACAAAATAGACTTTAAAGCAAAATTCATCACAAAGTATAAGGAAGGACACTACATAATCATTAAACGGATGATGCATCAAAAAGACATAACCATAATAAACATCTACACACCCAATGACAGGGCTCCAAAATACATAAAACAAACTCTAACGGTACTGAAAAGAGAAACAGACAGCTCCACAATAGTAGTAGGAGACTTCAACACGCCACTTTCAGTGAAGGACAGAACATCTAGAAAGAAGCTCATTAAAGACACAGAAGCTCTAAATGCCACAATCAACCAACTTGCTCTCATAGACATATACAGAACACTCCACCCAACAGCAACCAAGTATACTTTCTTTTCCAATGCACATGGAACATTCTCCAGAATAGACCACGTATTAGGCCACAAAGCAAGCCTTAACAGAATCCAAAACATCAAAATACTACAAAGCATCTTTTCTGACCATAAAGCCATAAAAGTAGAAATCAATAAAAGAAAAAGGAAAAAAAAAATCACATAAATGGAAACTGAACAACACCTTGCTCAAAAACTACTGGGTTATAGAAGAAATTAAGGACGGAATAAAGAAGTTCATAGGATGAAATGAGAATGAAAACACATCCTACCAGAACCTTTGGGACACAGCAAAAGCAGTGCTCAGAGGTGAATTTATAGCAATAAATGCACACATCCAAAACGAAGAAAGGGCCAAAATCAAAACATTAACCCTACACCTCGAACAAACAGAAAGAGAGCAGCAAAAGAAGCCCTTGGGCACCAGAAGAAAGCAAATAATAAAAATTAGAGTAGAAATAAATGAAACAGAGAATAGAAAAACAATTGAAAAGGTTAACAAGACTAAAAGCTGGTTCTTTGAAAAGAAGAACAAAATCGATAAACCACTGGCCAAATGGACTAAAGAGAAACAGAAGAGGAAGCAAATAACTCGAATAAGAAACAAGATGGGTGATATCACAACAGACCCAATTAAAATGAAAAGAATCATAACAGAATACTAAGAAAAACTGTACTCCAACAAATTTGAAAACCTAGAGGAAATGGACACATTTCTAGAAACACACTACCTACCTAAACTAACACAAACCGAAGTAGAAAAACTAAAAAAACCTGTAACAAAAGAAGACATTGAAGAGGTTAAAAAAAAAAAAAAAAAAAAAAAACACCAACAAACAATGCCCTGGCCCTCCTTCACTGGAGAATTCTACCAAACTTTCAGAGAAGAGTAAACACCAGTACTATTAAAGGTCTTTTATTTCAGAGCATAGAAAAGGATGGAATACTCCCAAACTCATTGTATGAAGCCAGCATAACCCTGATACCAAAACCAGGTAAATACACCACAAAAAAAGAAAACTACAGATCAATATCCCTCATGAATATAAATGCAAAAATCATCAACAAAATTCTAGCCAATAGAATTCAACAATATATCAAAAAAATAATTCATCATGACCAAATGGGACTTATACCAGGTATGCAGGGATGGTTCAACATGAGAAAAACAATCAATCTAATCCATCACATAAATAAAACAAAAGATAAGAACCACATGACCTTATCAATCGATGCAGAAAATGCATGTGACAAATTCCAACACCCACCCATCCATGATAAAAACTCTCAGCAAAACAGGAATGGAAGGGAAATTCCTCAACATAGTAAAGGGCATTTATACAAAGCCAACAGCCAACAACATCCTAAATGGAGAGAGTCTGAAAAAGAGCATCCAAATTGGTAGGGAAGAAGTGAAAGTATCCTTATTTGCAAATGATATGATCTTACACACAGAAAACACCAAAGAATTCACAAGAAAACTACTGGAACTAATAGAAGATTTCAGCAAAGTATCAGGATATAAGATAAACATACAAAAATCAGTTGGATTCCTCTACACCAACAAACAGAACTTCGAAAAGGTATCACCAAATCAATACCATTTACAATAGCCTCCAAGAAGATAAAATTCTTAGAAATAAATCTAACCAGAGACATAAAAGATCTATACAAAGAAAATCACAAGACACTACTGCAAGAAACCAAAAGAGACCTCTACATAAGTGGAAAAACATACTTTGCTCATAGATAAGAAGACTCAACATTGTGAAAATGTCAATTCTACCCAAAGCTATCTACAGATACAATGCAATTCTGATCCAAATTCCAACAGCATTTTTTAATGAGATGGAGAAACAAATCACCAACTTCATATGGAAAGGGAAGAGGCCCCAAATAAGTACAGCATTACTGAAGAAGAACAAAGTGGGAGGCCTCACACTACCTGATTTTAGAACCTATTACACCATTACAGTAGTCAAAACAGCCTGGTACTGGTACAACAGATACATAGACTAATGGAACAGAATTGAGAACCCAGACGTAAATTCATCCACTTACGAGCAGCTGGTATTTGACAAAGGCCTGAAGTCTGTTAAACGGGGAAAAGACAGTCTCTTTTAACAAATGCCGCTGGCATAACTGGATGTCCACTTGCAAAAAAATGAAACAAGACCCATATCTCACATCATGTACAAAAGCTAACTCAAAATGGATCAAAGACCTAAATATAAAATCGAGAACGATAAAGATCATGGAAGAAAAAATAGAGACAACACTAGGAGCCCTAATACACGGCATAAACAGAATACAAACCATAACTAACAATGTGCAAACACTAGAAGAGAAACTAAATAACTGGGAGCTCTTAAAACTCAAACACTTAGGTTCATCAAAAGACTTCACCAAAAGATTCAAAAGACAACCTACATACTTGGAAAAAACTTTTGTCTACAACATATATGATAAGGGTCTAATCTCTAAAATCTATAAGATACTGCAACACCTCAACAACAAAAAGACAAATAACCCAATTAAAAAAAGGGCAAAAGGATATGAACAGACACCTCACCAAAGAAGACATTCAGGTGGCTAACAGATACATGAAGAAGTGCTCATGATCATCAGCCATTACAGAAATGCAAATCACAACTACAATGAGATACCATCTCACCCCCAACGAGGCTGGCACTAATCCAAAAAACACAAAATAATAAATGTTGGAGAGGTTGTGGAGAGACTGGAACACTTATACACTGCTAGTGGGAATGTAAAATGGTACAACCACTTTGGAAATCGATTTGGCGCTTCCTTAAAAAGCTAGAAATAGAGGTACCATATGGTACAGCAATCCCACTCCTTGGAATATATCCTAGAGAAATAAGAGCCATCACACAAATAGATATATGCACACCCATGTTCACTGCAGCACTGTTCACAATAGCAAAAAGATGGAAACAACCTAGGTGCCCATCAACAGACAAATTTATAAACAAATTATGGTACATACACGCTATGGGATACTACCTAATGATAAAGAACAATGATGAATCTGCAAAACATCTCACAACACATAAATACTGAATACTAACTTAACCAAAATTTGTGAAAGATTTATATTAGGAGGATCAGGGAAGGGGCAGCCAGGGGAAAAACATAATAGGATGTCAACAGATAAGATCTAAAAGGAAAAATCAAGATACAGCAATAGAAGCACATTATTTAGGAATGTAAAGATAAATACAAGAAACAGTTGAGACGCTCTGAGGAGCTACATTAAAGTTGGGAAGCAGTCAGGAGACTAATGTTTGCTGTTTTAAGCTTTTCAGTGCTATTTGTTACACACATTAATTTTTAAATATATTAATTTAAATTAACAAAAGAGAAGGCTACTACAAATTATTATATCCTGTTGCAATGGAATGTCATACAATCATTAAAAGAGGGAGATCATATTAGGAAAGATACCTGCAACCAAACGTCCAGTATGTGCCACTGAATGAAAATAACAAAGCATTTCATGAAACAGCACAGACACACACACGCATTTATAAAGCAATGTCAAGAGAGATGTATAAAAACATTTTAACAGTGGTTGTATCTTAGGGGTGGAACATCAATTTACTGTTTAAACTTTTTTATACCTTCCATATTGTTTCAATTTTTGTTTTGTTTTCAATGAGCACACTTTATCCTCATTAATAGAAGAAAGAAAAAGCTATCTTCATTAGGGAAAACTGTCATGCTTTGAGAATTGAAGTAGTAGTGGTGGCTGATAGGGCAGGGAGAATAAAATAAAGAATAGATCTTTGAAAGACTCTAGTTAAGAACTGAAAGATACTAAAAAACATGAACGGGCAGAAAAAAAAAGGAATGCCTGGTGAATAGAGGGGCATATATATAAACATAATCACGGGACAAACTTAGTAATTTAAGAGAAAACACAACTTAAGAAGTCTATAAATAACAGGGAACAAAAATAATTACTCTAACTACAGAAACAACTTAGGGAATTGTCTGTTCACAAGTGTCTTATTTATCTAGTGCTGCTATAATAGAAATACCATAAGTGGCTTTAACAAACAGAAGTTTGTTTTCTCACAGTGTAGGAGGCTAGAAGTCCAAATTCAGGGAACCATCTGCAGGAGAAGGCTTTCTCTCTCTGTCAGCTCTGGGGGAAGGTCCTTGTCATCAATCTTCCCCAGGTCTAGGAGTTTCTCAGCACAGGGACCCCAGATCCAAAGGACGCACTCTGTTCCTGGCTCTTCTTTCTTGGTGGTATGAGGTCCCTCTCCTCTCTGCTCCCTTCTCTCTTTTATATCTCAAAAGAGACTGACTCAAGATACAACCTAATCCTTTAGACTGAGTCTTTCCTCATTATCATAACTGCCTCTAATCCTGTCTCATTAACATCAGAGAGATTAGGATTTACAATACATAGGATAATCACATCAGATCACAAAATGATGGACAACCACACAATACTGGGAATCATGGCCTAACCAAGTTGACACACATTTTTGGGGGACACAATTCAATCCAAAACAAGTAATTAATGAAAATATGGCTTCTTACCTGCTTCAGGGCAGGGGAACATGGGATCAGCTCTCCTATTCTGTTTATTCCAGCATTGATTTTCTTCTTTCTATGCCTCTCCACTAGATAGAGGGGAAAAATCCATTTATCAGTCTTATACTATCACTGCTAAAGTGCCTCATTCTCCCTGGGTAAAGAAATTTTAGGTAAAGAAATCTCTAAGAAAAGTTTATCAAACAGTATCTACTGAAGACAAGTAACTGTAATAAGTAAGATTTCTAAGAATGTCATATTTTAAGTCTTGTGTTATAGAACTATACACAAGCAGAAATTTATTGGCATTTTAAAGACTGCGATATATAATAATTAAATTCAAATTACAAACAGAAATTGCTAATATTATATTACAATTAGGCTGCCTTTTTAGTTCAAGTAATTACTAGAGATTTTAATGATAACTGAATCTCAAGAACTCACTAACAAGCTCGTTGTTGTTAGTTGATATCAAGTCGATCCAACTCATGGCAACCCCACGTATGCAGAGCAGACTGCTCCATAGGGTTTTTAAGGCTGTGCCCTTTTGGAAGCAGACTGCCAGGCCTTTCTTCCGAGGTGCCTCTCAGTAGGCTTGAATCAACAACCTTTTGGTCAGTACTCAAGCACTTAATGGTCTGGGGTACCTCTGGGTGGGCTGAAACCACCAAACTTTGCATCACCCACAGACTAACAAGCTAAGATGTTAGGAAGCTACCTCTTCATGGCAAATTGGCAAATCAGATCTTTCTAGACTGATTTAGGAACCTTAAAACACCTTTTAAGTTGGAACAGAAACAGTTATTAGTTACGATTTAAAACAGACGAGAAATGGTGTCCGTTGGGGTTTTTTGTCCCTATGGGGCCTGGGCTGTCCACTTTGGCCACGTAGGATCTTTCTCATCTAAGAAACTGGGCAACTGACAACTTCTTACATAACTGAGAAATGCTCCAGACTTATGTGTTATGTGTCTTTAAGAGTTGTATGGAAAGGCGAAAGAATACAAGAGATTAAATCATTTCTATAAGACACTGTAAGTAGTAAACATTATTAGTATTGGCTATTTTTTGTTAGAAAATTTTCTAAAACATTCCTTTCTAATAAAGGATTCCAGCGCTTTTAAGAGGAATATTCATGGGTAGGACTTGTTTCATAAAATATCAATTTTTTGCTTCATAATCTAGCAGTAAGGGTATCCCTTTCAATAACCTCTAGTTACTAAGTTGCTGCCAGACATGTTTATGGCACCACCTGATAATTCCAATAAAAAGATTTAGTTCATACAGCAAAAAAGATTACATTTATTTCATATGGCCAAAAAAGGAAAGCATAAAGTATAGTTTGCCTTTCCTCTGAATTTTCTAACAATAGATGTATAAAGGATATCTAGGAGCAGATTTCTTTTTTAAATTTTTTTATTGTACTTTAGATGAAGGTTTACAGAACAATTCGTTTCTCATTAAAGAGTTAGTACGCGTATTGCTTTATGACACTGGTTAACAACCCCATGACATGTCAACACTCTTCCTTCTTGAACCTGGGTTCCCTATTATCAGCTTTCCTGTCCCCTCCTGCCTTATTCTAGTCCTTGTCCCTGGGCTGTTGTGCCCCTTTAGTCTCGTTTTGTTTTATGGACCTGTCTTATCTTTGGCTGAAGGGTGAACCTCGGGAGTGACTTCATTAGTGAACTAAAGGGTGTCCAGGGGCCATACTCTCGGGTTTTCTCCAGTCTCTGTCAGACCAGTACATCTGGTCTTTTTTTGTGAGTTAGAATTTTGTTCTACATTTTTCTCCAGCTCTGTCCGGGACCCTCTGTTGTGATCCTGGTCAGAGGCGTCAGTGGTGGTAGCTGGACACCATCTAGTTGTTCTGGACTCAGTCTGGTGGAGGCTGTGGTAGTTGTGGTCCATTAGTCCTTTGGACCAATCTTTCCCTTGTATCTTGTTTCCTTCATTCTCCCTTGCAGGAGCAGATTTTTAATGTGTGGAGGTAAAAAAAAAAATTAAGACCTTTTAGCCATAGCAATAAATGGGGCTTCAAAGGCAGTAAACTCTTCATTTTGGGGAACACCAATCTCTCCCCAGTGTACCACACATCTTTCCATGATAAAATTTTCCCAAGGGCCCTCTGCTGATGAGTGACAAGACCCCTAGAGAAAGTAAGCTATCATTTATAGAGTGATGAAGTTAACTTCTAAGACAATTTTTCTCGTTCTGACTGTGGTCTCTGATGAAAAATCAAAGGTTACCCAACATGCCCAGCTGTAAATAAATGCACTATTAATTCTGGCTTTGGTCTATAATTTTGATGTCTGAGATAAAATCAAATGTTTATTTTCTACATTCTTCCTATAATTGAAGACTCCACTACTTAATTTAGAACTCTTCACATTTGCAAGTACCCTTAGGATCCCCAGACTGCTGCTCACCTCCTCCCTACTCCCCTAAGCAGCCAGCTACTTCTGGAGCTTCTGCAAAGACACATACTCTTCATTCTATTTAGAAGAAGTCTGGCCCTTCTCAGTAGGTGAAGTCATGTAAAACACTATATCCAGGGGTGCATTAATCTCTGGATTTAATTTATCTAAAGAGACTACAAACCAGAAGATGAGAAGCAAGCTATAATCTTAGGGGTGCTTTTGTCAATTAAAAACAAGATGGGAACAATTTTCTATAACATAATGAATAATGATTTTACACTTTATAACATTAAAACTTACAATCAATGGCAGTATGAGTTCATTATGAATGCAAAATAAGCTAGCAAATAAAAATTTAAATTGTTGTCTCTACCTGCATTGTGTGTCTCCCGGTTTTTCTTTCTGAAACAAAGTGTACATAAAAGGTAATATAAAAGTAACAGGAAGGCATTTTCATCACTTTCTATTTTGAGAACCATAAAAATAAACTTTATGAATTTTTATTTGCTGCATCAATAAGAAAGCATTTGAAGAAAAATTTTAAGACATATTATGGTCTTAAAAATCCAACTGAAGATACATTAATATAAGTTTAGAAGCAACAAATTTTTATATACCTGGAAGTTATAGGTTGGGAAATGAACCTGTCATTGAATACTCTGATTACTTGAAAGTGTAATATAGGCGCTAGTAAAATCTCAAAGTTATGTGCCAAATAGTTGACCTGTGATCTTTCTTGAGCATCTCACTGGACAGGGGTGGAAGTGGGTGGGCAGGGAAGACAAGCACCAATAGAAAGTA
This sequence comes from Dugong dugon, assembly GCA_030035585.1. Classification (NCBI taxonomy): domain Eukaryota; kingdom Metazoa; phylum Chordata; class Mammalia; order Sirenia; family Dugongidae; genus Dugong; species Dugong dugon. Next base: position 3,747,524 of record CM057466.1, read on the forward strand.
GCCTGTAATCCCCAGGGAGGGAAATGTGGCAGCCAACAGCTCATACGCACTGACAAGTAGCATGCGAGCCATCTTTTGCACTGTGTACCTTAGGTTATCCACACTCATATTTCTTAAATGCTGATCTACTAAAAGCATTGATTTTACACACAACTACTTAACATAATAGCATACTCCAACAGCTATCTGGTAAAGAAACAGAAGAGTAATTTTAACATTAGTAGAACTTTGACCATGCAATTCTAAGCAAAAATACTGTCCCAAAACGCTAGAAAGTTAGAAGAAGGATTAAACAAAGAACGAGAAGTAATACTGTGCTGATGTGCATATTAGCATTAAACCAAACCAACTGTCATCAAGTCGATTCCAACTCACAGCAACCTTATAGGACAGAGTAGAACTGCCCCGTAGGGTTTCCAAGGAGTGGCTGGTGAATTCCAACAGCTGATCTTTTGGCTAGCAGCCAAGCTCCTCACCACTGCAACAGCAGGGCTCTTATATTAGCATTACTGGACTATAATGTCAAGAAATGCCTATTCAAACTGACTAGAGCCTAAATGAACTTAGGATCTATAAGAATTATTACTGTATAAGTTAAACCAGTAGAAACTAAACATTTAACATAGACTTGGTACTATACTATTTTAACTACTGATGATTATTCTTACTTCTTGATACATTGCTAATAGAGTGAGGAAGACAGGTAATTTTTAACTATATACCTCTTTCAGTAAGTGTATTTGTGTTTATTCACACATATTTTGGGAGAGTAATGATCTTCTAGGCATCCAAATGACAGGTACTGAAAGACTACCCACTTAGCAACCAAAAACCAAACCCACTAAGCTTCTTATCTGCTCCAATTATATGATTTCTGGACCACAGTTACATACCGGTGCTGCTTCTTGGTAGGAGTCTCATTCTCGGTCATTTCTGGCATGGTTATAGTGACAGGAACCTACAAAGGCATGGAAAGACATACCAGAGAGTGCAGAGTCATTCTAGAACTTTAGAAAAATTGATGAATAACAATTTAATTGGAATGCAAAAAGGCTGAAAAATAAAACTGACATCACAGAAAGTACTAGAGTGGGTACTGTGGATAGAAAGAGGTGTAAGAAAACAGGACAAAAATTGTAATTAGCACACGCAGAACACCGTCAACATCCAACGTAAGGGATGTAAAGAAATGTAAAAAAGTGCTTGAGAAGATCAGAGGAGAGAAAGATCACTGTGAGCTTGGAAAAATAGCTTAAAGGGAATGTAGATTTGAGTAAAGCAAAGTAACAAGTACGTAAACATGTAATGCTTCATATGTGGAGTCAAGCATTCATTCATTCACTCATTTACTGTGCTTCTTTAGTTTCAACTGCTAGAAGTCTCAAGTTATCACTGGAGAGCGATTTAAATATGAGCATTAAAATTCTATTTATATTTAAAGTATCAGGACACTAAAAATAACAGGCGCTCTAGGAAAATATACATGTGTAAGAAAAAGCCTGAAAGCAAACACACTAAAGAATTAAGCCTAGTTATGTAAGGCCAGTAATATTATAGGTTATTTCTTTCTCTTCTCTGATTTTTATAAATTTCTTTATGACAACTTTGACTGGCAAGCTTTCAAAAGTTGTCTGTCAAACTGGGAGTGCCTGTTCAGGTACAACGGAGGAGCGGCAGGCAGGGCTCCCAATGTTCTCTCGGAGAGACAACAAAGGCAGCAAGTGCAGAGTTTGAAGTCACAGAGCACGACCTGAAATCTGGCTCTGCCACTTATAGCAGTGAGATCTTGGGCAAGTTCCATAAGCTCTAGGAACCTCAGATGCTTTCAGCTACAAGATGGGTCACAGTAATTGGTATCCAGGTCATTGGGTTATTGCAAGAATGGAATAATGCAGGCACAGCAACACCACCATGCCTGGTATGTAATAAGGATTCAGTAAACATTAGCTATGACACTAATGAAATATTTTAGGGTAAGGCCTTAGGCGTGGACAGGAGAGGGAGGGGCCCTGGGAAATAAAAAGTGAATAAAGGCAAGGTGACGACAGAATGTCCTGACTGAAGCAGCCTGAGGAAAAACGGGCTCAAGACCCAATTCCAGCAGCTTGTTCCACCTTCCCCCTAACGTTTAAGAGGGTCCAACTCCGTCTAAAAGCAGCGCACTCACACTAGATAAGCACATAATGATAATGTGGGCCATGTAATTAAATTTAGAAAAATCCCTGTCACCTGTCTCACCCAAAGGCTTGCAGAATTTCTTCACTTTTGACTCCAGGCTTCCAACGCCTCCCGTTTCTGATCCAAATCTATCATATTCTGCCAGAAGATAGTCTATATGTTATGTTTTCTTCTTACTACACAAGAGAAAAAAATCAATGAATGTTTACAGTCACTAGGTTTCTATTAAGTGCCCTGGTGGCGTAGTGGTTAAAGCGCTTGGCTGCCAACCTAAAGGTCAGTGGTTCAAATCCACCAGCCACTCTGCAGGAGAAAAGATGTGGCAGTCTGCTTCCATAGAGATTACAGCCTTGGAAACACTATCGGCAGTTCTACTCTGCTACAGCGTCGCTGAGTCGGAATCTACTCAACACCAACAGGCTTGTTTGGGTTAGGTTTCTATCAGCGGCACTTGGAGAGGGGCTGGCAGCCTATGGCATGCAGGCAGAGGTTTAGCTGCATGCGGGATGATCCTGAATTCACCTCATCACTTGAAAGCAAATGAATACAGTTGCTTTCAACAGTCACTTTTCAATGGGTTACCCATGCCCCACCCCTGAAAGATGGTGGTCCTACAGTCAACGGCCATCCTTCCTGAGGTGATGATTCCCTCCTTTCTCTCATGTGCTCTCCCTGCCCCTTAGGTACCCATTGCCTAAGGTTACCCAAGATCCTCCACCTCGGTCTTATGCTGAGATCTGTCCTCAGCTTCAAAACTATCTTTCCTTCCATCTCCTACCTCCCTTCTCTCTTGTGAGAGTGACTGGAAGCTTACTCAGGGATCTTCCCCCAAGACGGCCCCCAGACCTGTGCACTGTACGTGCTCTTGGAAATGTAGATCTGGGGGCCTCATCCCAGACTTGACCATGAAAAGCCCTGAGTAAGCCCAGGAATCTGCATTTTCAACATGCTCCTTGGGTGATTATTTTTTTCAGGTGAGTACAAAAACTTTGAGAAACTTTGCTCTAGTTTAGGGCAATGTTTCCCAAACATTCCTGATGGTAAGAATTACCTGGAAGTACATGTTAAAAATACAAATTCTCAGCTCATCGCAGATCAACTGAATCTGACCCTAAGGGAGGAATTCTCACCTTTAGGTGAGAGGTACGAGATGTAATGAGTGCCTCGGGTGATTCTTAACAGGAAATTTGCAAAAATGGGCAGGAAGCCTTAATTGGTGGAATTTCAGACATCTGATCAACACTCCATAATAGGAGAGATTTGCAATGTAGCATGTCAGCCGACCACTATTATTTTACCTACAAACCAGCAAAGTTAGACTTGCCCTCTGCCCACAATATGAGTCAGCACTGGTCATTCGTATCCCAGTTCCGGTCTTTCCCTCCAGCACATTTGAAAGTTTGGTGATAATTTCATGTTACAATTCAGATACAAACAACGAAAGTTCTTATTTTCTAAACACATAGAATGGTAAAGCCAATGGCGGTAGAGGCCTACAGCATGCGTGGACACAGTCATCGCACTCCAGTGAAAGCCAAGAGTTTAAGGAGGACTACAACTGCAAATCAAAGTCACCCAATTTACCAAATGCCACTGTGGGTATCCATCTGAAACTACGTTAACCAGCTCACTTATACCCATGTCCAACTCCCCGATATTAAAATTGCATTCTTGACATTAATAAAAGAACATCTATTAGAATAAGGAAACTTATTTTCATAAATCCTTGACCACTTACTAACCTACTAATAAAGAAACTGTACTTTTAATACAATATTTAAATACCTAGATACAAATAAAGGAGCCCTGATGACACAATGGCTAACTGAAAGGCTGGTAGTTCGAACCCACCCAGTAGCTCTGTGGGACAAAAGACCTGGCAATCTGCTCCTGTAAAGATTACAAGCTAGAAAACCCTGTGGGGCAGCTGTACTCTATTATTTGGGGTCACTATCAGTCGGAATCGATTTGACAGTACGTAACAAAAACAACAAATACAAATCTATCCTTTAAAATATTTAAACTGGGTCATGAGTTTTTAAAGAAGATTTTTGAAATATTACATTAATTACCTGGGAGTTATTTTTTATAGTGAAAAAGAATTATTTTTGGAATTAGTCAAACTTAGTGGTTCTCAAAGTATGGTCCTTGGATGACTTGCATCAAAATCACATTTTTTTTAAACTATTTTTTTCCCTGAGGTAAAGCTTACATATAGCAAAATGCACAAATCTTAAGTGAACATTCAAGGAGTTTTGACAAATGCACACATCTGTGTACACCAAACTCCTATAAAGACACATAACATTATACACTAGAGAAAGTTCTCTCATGCCCCTTCCCAGTCAATTCCTTCATTACCTCAGGGGCAATCCCTGTTCTAAATGTTTTGTCATGGAACTTTATACAGATGTCTTAATCAAGAATTCTTGTGTGTTAGGATTTCACTCAGTGTAAAATTTTAAAACCTCATCCAGTAGCTTATTTCTTTTTATTGCTAAGTAGTATGCATTGTAACAAGCAACATCATGCTAAACGGAGAAAAGATTGAAGTTGTCAAGGATTTCATTTTACTTGGATCCACATCAACACCCATGGAAGAAGCAGTCAAAAAATCAAACGACATATTGCACTGGGCAAATCTGCTGCAAAAGACCTCTTTAAAGTGTTAAAAAGCAAAGATGTCCTTTTGAGGACTAAGGTACGCCTGACTCAAGCCATGGTGTTTTCAATCACCTCATATGCATGCGAAAGCTGGACAATGAATAAGGAAGACCAAAGAAGAATTGATGGCTTTGAATTATGGTGTTGGCAAAGAATACTGACATATCATGGACTGCCAAAAGCATGAACAAATCTGTCTTGGAAGAAGTACAGTCAGAGTGCTCCTGAGAAGCAAGGATGGTGAGACTTTGTCTCATGTACTGTGGACATGTTATCAGGATGGACCAGTCCCTGGAGAAGGACATCATGCTTGGTAAAGTAGAGGATCAGCAAAAAAGAGGAAGACCTTCAACAAGATGGACTGAGGAGGTGGCTGCAACAATGGGCTCAAACACAGCAACAATTATGAGGATGGCGCAGGACTGGGCAGTGTTTCATTCTGTTGTACACAGGGTTGCTATCAGTCGGAACCGACTCGACGGCACCTAACAGCAACATGGCACTGTATGAATACACAACACAGTTCACTTATCCATCCTTCTGTTGATGGGCACCTGGACTGTTTCCATGTTTTGGCTATTATGAACAAAGCAACAATGTATATCTTCATGTCTCTCGGGTAAATATACATCCAGCAGTTCTACTCCTAAATATTTACCCAATAGAAAAGATGAAATATATCCACAAAATGACTTATACAAGAATAATCACCACACCTTCTCTAGAGTGGTTATATATTTTACACTCCCACTCACCAGGTAGGAAAATTGCAGTTGCTCTACATCCTCACCAACATCTCAGCCTATTAATTTCAGCCTTTCTGGGAGGTATACAGTGGTATCTCATTATAGTTTTAGTTTGCATTTTTCTGATGACTAATCATATGAGCCCCTCCCCTTTTTTTATGTGCTTAAGGTCATTTGTAGATTTTTAAAATTTTTTTCTATTGTACTTCAGATGAAGGTTTACAGAACTAGGTTCTCATTAAAAAATTAGTATACATATTGTTTTGTGACTTTGGTTGTCAACCCCACCACATGTCAACACTTCCCCCTACCTGACTTTGCGTTCCCTATTACCAGCTTTCCTGCCCCCTCCTGCCTTCTCATTCTCGCCCCTGTGCTGGTGTGCCCCTTTAGTCTCATTTTATTTTTTGGGCCTGTCTAATCTCTGGCCGAAAGGTGAACCTCAGGAGTGACTTCATTACTGAGCTAAAAGGGTGTCCATGGGCCATACTCTCGGGGTTTCTCCAGTCTCTGTCAGGCCAGTAAACCTAGTTTCTTTTTTTTTTGGAGAGTTAGAATTTTGTTCTATACTTCTCCCCAGCTCTGTAGGGAACCCTCTATTGCGATCCCTGGCAAAACAGTCGGTGGTGGTAGCCAGGCACCATCTAGTTGTGCTGGACTCAGTCTGGTGGAGGCTGTAGTACTTGCGGTCCATCAGTTATTTGGACTCATCTTTCCCTTATGTCTTTTTCTTCATTCTCTCTTGCTCCAGATGGGGTGAGACCAGTGGAGTACCTTAGATGGCCACTCACAAGCTTTTAAGACCCCAGACGCTACTCACCAAAGTAGAACGGAGAACATTTTCTTCATAAACTATGTTATGCCGATTGAGCTAGATGTTCCCTGAGACCATGGTTCCTACAATCCTCAGCCAAGTAATTTGGTCCCTCAGGGAGTTTGGATGTGTCTACGGAGCGTCCATGACCTTAACTTGGACAAGTTGTGCTGGCTTCTCCAGTATTGTGTCTTACCCTTCACCAAAGTTATTGTTTATCTATTGTCTATTTAGTGTTTTTCCATCCTACCCCTCCTCTCCCATGTAACCATCAAAGATTGTTTCTTTCCCTGTATAAATCTTTCCATGAGTTTTTATAGTAGTGGTCTCATGCAGTATTTGTCCTTTTGTGATTGACTTAATTCCTTTTGCTTGTGGATTTTTTTTTTTTTTTTACGTTTCTTTTGTTTTTACAGATTTTGTGTTTACTGAAACTTTGTTTTTCTTCTTTATTTTGATGAGTAGGTTTGTTAACTTTCTTTGTGGTTACCTTGAAATTTGCCCTTTCCTAACCTTGAACTAATCTTTTATTATTTGGTATTGCCTGGATTTCCTCTCCATTTGAAAGTTCTACACTTACACCATTTATTCTTCTGATGTTGTTGTCATTTACAGATTAACTTCCCTGGTTCCTTGTTGTAAATCTTTTAGTTTTGATTTATCCTTGAGAGTTCACTACCTAGGCTGACATCTGGCTGATGCAGTCTTGTGTCCTAGATTCAGGTTGTCATCTGATGTTGTTGGTTCTCTAACCAAAGAACTCCTTTTAATAATTCTTGTAAGTTTGGTTTGGTTTTTACATATTCCCTTAATTTCTGTTTATCTGGAAATGTCCTAATGTCACCATCATATTTGAGCAAGAGTTTTCCAGGATATATTTTTCTTGGTTGGCAATTTTTTTTCTTTCAAGGTTTTATATATGTCATCCCACTGCCTTCTAGCCTGCATGGTTTCTGCTGAGTAATAAGAGTTTAGTCTTACTGTTTTCCCTCTGTATGTGACTTTCCATTTTTCTCAAGCTGCTCTCAGGATTCTTTCTTTGTCTTTTGTTTTAGCAAGTGTGATTATGATATGCCTTGATGATTTTCTTTTGGGGTCTATCCTATATGTGGTTCATTGATCTTCTTGGATGGTCAGCTTTTCATCTTCCATGGTATTAGGGAAGTTTTCTGTCAGCAATTCTTCAATGATCCTCTCTGTGTTTTCCGTTTTCTCCCTGTTCTGGAACTCCAATCACTCGAAAATTTTTGTTTTTGATTGTATCCCACAACGTTCTCAGGGTTTCTTCATTTTTTTTCATTCTTTTCTGATTTTTCCTCAAAGAAAGTGGTATCTAAGGATTTGTCTTCAATTTTGCTGATCCTGTCTTTCATTGTTTCAAACCTGCTCCTCAAACCTTCTATGACACTGTCCATTTCTGAAATCTTATTATCTGTTGCATTTCTAACTGCTGTTTTTGTATGATTTCTAGTTGTGAATTTATTTGGACATTTTGTTCCTGTATTATTTTTCTGAATTGTATCACTGTCTGTCTTTTCCATGATTTTGTCTATTTTTTCCTCATTTTTGTCTGCTTTTTCCTTCAACTCTTGGACAGCCCTGAGTATTAGAGATTTGAATTCCTTATTAGGTAGTTTCAGTGTCTTTTTTTCTACTGGAAGGTCATCTGGTGTTTTATTTTGGACATCTACTGGATCCTGTCCTTTTTTAAATATGTTTTGACATTGTCTGCTGTCTTTGGGACATTCAGGAATTATTTCCTTCGATTACTGATTGTAGATTTGTTTCGTCATGCTTTTTATTTGGTTATGTCTGAGTAGGCGGGCTTAGCCTTCTTTGCTGTTTTCTCGTCTGTGGGCATGATACCTCTCACCATCTTTTGCAATGGGCAGAGCCAGTCACTCAACTATGATGCTGCAGGGCAGGTCCAGCAGAGGCGGAGGGTCTGAGATGGGTCATTTGTGGCACATACTGGGGCCAACTGGGTGGGACCAGGGGTCAGTGTTGGGCAGGTTCCAGAAGACCATGCCTATGTTGTTCGGGGGTGTGATGCTCAGCACACGGTACAGATAGGCAGGAGGGACGGAGGAGTTGTGATATGTGGAGCTAAGTGGGTATGGGAAAGAAGAGAAAGAGGAGGGAGAAACAGGAGCCAAAAAAGTGCTGAGGGAGCCTGCTGTTGGAGTGACACAGACCCAGGGAAGCCCTGTGCCAGTGGTTTTCTAGCTGGATGATGAGGAACAGCCTATCAAGAAGGGACAGATACAGCACACACAGCTAGGTGGGTAGAAGAAAGGAAGGAAGCAAGAGAAAGATAAGAAACTAGATTAAAAAAAGAGACAGTGAGAGAAAGGCACACACGGCCAGGTGGTCAGGAGAAAGGAATGGAAGGAATGTATGGAGAGACAAGAAACTGAGGGGGGAAAAAAAGGATGCCAGGTGGTTGGGAGGAAGAAAAGGAAGGTAGAGACAAGAAACTGAGGGAAACAAAGAAAAAAGAAAAAAAAAATGCCCCAAGGGAGCCCACCGGAAGTGGTTCCTCAGCCAAGCAGCGCTTCACAGCCTGTCAAGAAGCAGAGATGGCACACTGAGCCAGGTGTTCAAGAGAAAGCAAAGGAAGGAGGTGAGAGTGAGAGAGAAGAAACCAAAAGAAGATGAAAACAGCAACAAAAAAATGGCACTGAAGGAGCCGCTTGGCGTGGGTAGGGTGAATCCAAGTGGCAAAGAGCCAGCGTCTCCCGGCCAAGGAACCGTAGTCCACTAGAAAGCAACAAAGGCCAAGCAGGGGAAAGAGGTGGGGGGTGGGAAAGCTAGTATCTCTAGTTACCAGATACTCTTGTCTCCTGCTAGGAGCTCCGTGAAGCTGCCTTCCCATACTCCATCCACTGTTCTTGGTGGCTCAGAAGTCCAAGATGGTGAATCCACGCCACATTAGCTGATGGGGACCTCCACTCCATATCTCTCCTCACTCTCTATTCTCTGTCAGTTTCTTATTCCATTCGGTGCTTAGGTGAGTTCTTTATCCCTTCATTTGATGCTTAGGGTTCCAGAATGAACGTCTGTCCCTGTTTTACTTAGTTTTTCGGGTCTTTGCTGTTGAGGGATGGCGTGGTGCTTCTGTCTATAGCGTCATGTTGGCTCCACCTCTCCCCGATCTGTAGATCTTCTTTGTGAAACGTCTGCTGGAATATTTTGCCAGTTTTTTAATTGGGCTATCTTTCTATTATTGAGTTATAGGTGGTCTTTATATAGACTAAGTTCTTTACATTCTGGATATGTGTCTTTTGTCTGAAATATATTTTGCAAATATTTTCTCCCATTATATGGCTTGGCTATTCATTTTCTTAATGGTCAGCAGAAGTTGCTGATAAAGCATAATCTATCAATGTTTTTCTTTCATGATTGCTTTTTCTGTCCTATCAGAGAAACTTTTGCCATCTCCAAGATATTCTCCTATGATTGCTTCTAAAAGCTTTATAGTTTTAACTGTCATGTTTAATAAGATGCAAATGATATATGGTGTGATGTAGAGGTCCAGGTTCATTTTTTTCCCCATATATTTAGTTGTTCCAACATCATTTGTTAAAAAGGTTTCCTTTCTTCAACTGGATTATTCTGGTACTTTGTTGAAAATCATATATCCGTATAAGTGTGGTTTTACTTTTAGGCTCTTTGTTGCTCTCTATTCTGATCTATCCTTCTGCCAGCACTACAATGTCTTGATTAAGTATATACTCAAAATACAGATTCTTACATTCCACTCCAGACCTACTGAATCAGCATCTTGGGAGGGGGAGATTCAGGAATATGCAGTTCTAACAAGCTCTCCAGCTGATTCTTATATACTGTAAAATTAAGAAGGACTACATTACTTCATCCTCTAAAACCGATACAATCTGATGAACTCAGAAATTAAAGTTCACGTGGAAAGGCCAGTAAATTGAGAATTAGGACACTTGAGCTCTAATTTTAGATTTGTCACTCACTATTTTATTTACCAGGGCCTAATATGTAAAAACAAGACGACAAAACTAGATTCAATCATTCAAGTATAGATTGAGTACTACTATCCCAGGAAATGTGGATATAAAAAGAGACACGTGGTCTAGATCAGTGCTATCTAAAAGAACTTCCTGCAATAATGGAAACATTCTGTATCTACACTGTTCAATATGGTACCTATCTTAGGCTGAGTTCTCTAGAGAAGCAAAGCCAGTAAAGGGTATTAACATATATAGAGAGAGATTTATATCAAGGAAATGGCTCGTGCAGTTGTAGAGGCTAGAACGTCCCAAGTCTGTGGATCAGGATAGAGGCTTCTCCTGATTCACGTAGCCACAGGGGCTGGAGAACCCAAGATCAGCAGGTCAGAGAGCAGGGCTCTTGCTGACAGGCTGTGAAGACTGACGAATCCCAAGATCAGCAGGCAAGACCACAAGGCTTCTCCTGATTCGCACAGCTGCACGAGCTGGAGAACCCCAAACCGGCAGATCGGAGAGCAGGGCTCTTGCTCACAGGCTGCAAGACTGACGAATCCCAAGACTGGCAGGCAAGATCGCAGGTAAGCTGCTAGCTCAAGTCCCAGGAACTGGAGGTCAGAGGAACATGAGCCAGATGCAGGATCCAGGACAAGCAAAAGCCCTAGAGCTTGCCAGAACATCCACTTATATCTGGATGCAGGCCACACGCCCAAGGAAACTCCCTTTCAGTTGACTGGCTACTCACAACAGATCCCATCATGGGGGTGATCACATATCCAATTTCAAGAGGAAAGTGATCACAACATTATATGACTGCCAAAACACTGAGAATCATGGCCCAGCCAGGTTGACACAGAACCTTAACCAACACAGTACCTACTAGACATATCTGGATAGTGAGTACTTAAAATGTGACTCTGCGACCAAGAGATTAACTTTTTTATTTATATAATTTTAAGTAATTTAAATTTAAATAGCCAGATGTGGATAATGGCTACCATACTGGAAAGCCTAGGAAGTGGAGATGACAAGTAAAAAGATGAATAAGAAAACTGGTTAAGTGAATGTCAAATTGGTAAGTTTTGATAATGTACTACAGTTATGTAAGACGTTACCATTGAGAAGCTAGATGGAAGGTATACAAACTCTTTGTATTATCTTTGTATTACTTTCTGTGAGTTCTATAATTATTTAAAAATAAAGCTTTTTCAAATGAATTAAAAACTTGAGGACCAAGGATCTAAATATAAGAACTAAAACCATAAAACTCTTTGAAGAAAATACAGGAGCAAAACTTTAAGACCTTATTTTTGAGAACGGATTCTTACATAGTACATCAAAAGCAAGAGCAATAAAAGACGAAATAAATAAAACAGACTTCTACAAAATAGAGAACTTTCGTGAATCAAAGGACTTTACCAAGAAAGTGGAGAGGTAACCTACGGAATTGGAGAAAATATTTGGTAAAAAAGTATCTGATAAGAATTCAATCTTTAGAATATATAAAGAATTTATATAACTCAACAACAAATAGAGAACAACCTAATTAAAGAATGAGCAAATGGCTTTGACTTAACTACATATTTCTTCAAAGAAGAGATATGAATTGCCAACAAGCACACGAAAAGATGCTCAATGTCATTAGTCATTAAAAAACCAAAAACCAAACCTGTCTCCAGTGAGTAGATTCCAACAAATAGCAACCCTAAAGTACAGAGTAGAACTGTCCCACAGGGTTTCCAAGGAGCGCTGGTGGATTCAAACTGCTGACCTTTTTGGTTAGCAGCCAAGCTCTGACATACTGTGCCACCAGGGCTCCAGTTATTAGAGAAATAAAAATCAAAACCTCAATAAGATGCCACATGACTCCTCTTAGAATAGTTAATAATCAGAACACAGAATGTACAAAGTATGAATCCAGGAAAACTGGAAGTTGTCAAAAATGAAACAGACCACATACAGATCGATATCCTAGGCATTAGTGAGCTGAAATGGACTGGTACTGGCCATTCTGAATCAGATAATTGTATGGTCTACTACGCTGGGAACGGCAAATTCAAGAGGAATGGTATCACATTCATCCTTAAAAAGAACATTTCAAGATCTAACCCAAAGTAAAATGCTGTCAGTGATGGTATAAGACCAGTTAATAGGACTATTACTCAAATTTATGCACGAACTAATGCAAAAGATGAGGAATTGAAGATTTTTACCAAATTCTGCATTCCAAAATTGATTGAACATGCAATCAAGATGCACTGATAATTATCAGTGATTGGAATGGGAAACTTGGGAACAAAGGATTAGTAGTTGGAAAATATGGCCTTGGTGATAGAGACAACACCAGAGATCACATAATAGAATTTTGCAAGACCAACAACTTATTTATTGCAAATACCTTTTTTCAACAACATAAACGGCAACTATACACACGGACCTCACCAGATTGAATACACAGGAATCAAACTGACTACATCTGTGGAAAGAGATGACAGAAAAGCTCAATATTATTAGTCAGATCAAGGACAGGGGCCAACCACCAATTGCTCATATATAAGTTCAAGTTGAAGCTGAAGAAAATTAGATCAAGTCCAAGAAAGCCAAAATATGACCTTCAGTATATCCCACCTGAATTTAGAGACCATCTCAAGGACAGATTTGGCACAATGAACACTAATGACCAAAGACCAGGCAAGTTGTGGAATGACATCAAGGATATAATACATGAAGCAAGCAAAAGTCACAGGAAAGAAAGAAAAAGCCAAAATGGATGTCAGAAGAGACTCTGAAACTTGCTCTTAAACATCAAGTAGCTAAAGCTAAAGGAAGAAATGACAAAATAAAAGAGCTGAAGAGAAGACTTCAAAGGGCGGCTGCAGAAGATAAAGTATTATAATGACATGTGCACAGATCTGGAGTTAGAAAACCAAAAGGGAAGAACATGCTTGGCATTTCTCAAGCTGAAAGAACTGAAGAAAAAATTCAAGCCTTGAGTTGCAATACTGAAGGATTCTACGTGGAAAACTGAACGACGTAGAAAGCATCAAAAGATTGAAGGAATATACAGAGTCACTGTACCAAAAAGAACTGGTGGACATTTAACCATTTCAGGAGGTAGCATATGATCAAGAACCAATGATACTGAAGGAAGAATTCCAAGCTGTACAAAGAATTTCAAGCTGCATTGAAGGCACTGGCGAAAAACAAGGCTCCAGGAACTGACAGAATACCAATTGAGATATTTCAACAAATGGATGCAGTGCTGGAAGTACTCACTCATCTATGTCAAGAAATTTGGAAGACAGCTTCCTGGCCAAATGACAAAGAGATCCATATTTGTGCCCATTCCAAAATAAGGTGACCCAACAAAATGCAGAAAATATCAAACAATATTATTAATATCACACACAAGTAAAATTTTGCTGAAGATCATTCAAAAGCAGTTGCAGCAGAACATTGACAGGCAACTGCCAGAGATTCAAGCTGGATTCAGAAGACGACATGGAACAAGGGATATCACTGCTGATGTCAGATGGATCTTGGCTGAAAGCAGAGAATACCAGAAAGTTGTTTATCTGTGTTTTATTGACTACACAAAGGCATTCGACTGTGTGGATTATAACAAATTATGGATAGATAACATTGCCAAGAATGGGAATTCTAGAACACTTAATTGTGTTCATGTGGAACCTGTGCATGGACCAAGAGGGAATCGACTGAACACAGCAAGGGGATACCACATGGTTTAAAATAAGGAAAGGTGTGTGTCAGGATTGTATCCTTTCACTATACTTATTCAATATGTATGCTGAACAAATAATCTGAGAAGATGGATTATATGATAAAGAACATGGCATCAGGATATGCAGATGATACAACCTTGCTTGCTGAAAGTGACGAAGACCTGAAGCACTTACCGATGAAGATAAAAGACTACAGATTTCAGTATGGACTGCACCTCAATATAGAGAAAACAAAAATCCTCACAACTGTATCAATAGGCAACATCATGATAGACGGAGAAAAGACTGAAGTTGTCAAGGACTACATTTTACTTGGATCCACAAACAATACCCATGGAAGCAGTGGCCAAGAAATCAAATGACGTATTGCATTGGGCATATCTGCTGCAAAAGACCTCTTTAAAGTGTTAAAAAGCAAAGACGTCACTTTGGGACTAAGGTACACCTGACCCAAGCCATGGTATTTTCAATTGCCTCACAGGCATGCAAAAGCTGGACAATGAATAAAGAAGACTGAAGAAGAACTGATGCCTCTGAATTATGGTGCTGGCAAAGAATACTGAATATATCATGGACTGCCAGAAGAATGAACAAATCTGTCATGGAAGAATCACAGTCAGAATGCTCCTTAGAAGGATGGGGCTTCGTCTCACATACTTTGGTCATGTTCTCAGGAGGAACCAGTCCCTGGAGAAGAACATCATGCTTAGTAAAGTAGAGGATCATCGAAAAAGGGGAAGACCCTCAATGAGATGGATCCACACAGTGGCTGTTACAGTGAGCTCAAGCATAACAACGACTGTGAGGATGGCACAGGACTGGGCAGTGTTTCGTTCTATCATACATGGATGG